>OZ010790.1:117301504-119764004 GCA_963932465.1 Maratus speciosus
AATATAAATTTCCAAAAATGTGTCTTCCTATAACTTTACTTTCTATGTCATATTTCGGTACATCTTATAACATCATTGCCTTCAAATTTTACAGCATATTTACAAAATTAAATTACAAAAATATTAGTTTATTTTAAATAATGCTAATATGATTAAATATAATTTATTAAACTTCTCAAATTACAGTTTCCAGAAATTTTCCACATGATTTCTTTGAGTAAAATTAAATCTAAAAGCACGCAAAACCTAATATAATTCCCAAAACACTTAAAATTCCAAACTCCGCCGTAAAGGATATTTCACAAGTCTTCAAGAGAAGCGGAAAGATTATATTCTGATTTTAATAGAATAATTGAAAAGTAAAACCGTATGGCTTACAAAGATCTTGTTTTATATTTACATACATATTACACAGCTTTATTTTATTTATTTATTTATTTTTGTAATAAATTCATTATTTTTCAGTATGTTCGGCTTTGTAGAAACTTCAAACATATAGAACATTATTTTATCTTCGTGTATAGTTTTCAAGATAGATGGTAAGTATAATTCAGTATATTCGTGTGTATGTGATAGAAAATTTATGTTTTTACAGAATATTTACCTAACTCTTTTGCAGAATTTGGAAACAAACCATAAAAGTTTCAGTAACTGAGAACATGCTGCTCTAAGTAGTTTATTACATGAAGCAAAATCACATTAAGAGATTTCAACTAATTTGTACTTTCTAAAGTGATCGGTGAAAATGTTTCAAAAGAATAATAATAATTTTCCTTGTACATAATCTGCTATGCTTAAAAAAGCGATCACACGTCCACAAGTTTCGCCGAAATTTGGATACGGAATACACTTGCTTAACGCGCTATTTTATTCTTTAAAACTTTTTAAATGTTGATAAATTGGTGGTGTCTTAACCTCCTGACTGCCTAGAAAAATGGCAAAATTGTAATGTTGTTTTCTCTCTAATTTTTTAACAAGTCAAAAAAACTTTTTTCCATTATGATATAAAAATTGTAATTACATGTACGAATATAATCCTTGAGTGTATTAATCATTACTCAATGTTTTAAAACTGCATCATACCTGTAGAATTATATTAATTTAAATAATATTTCTATTGCAGTGAATCCTGCAGCTTAGAGAACGGATCGTTCACGGCAATAAGAACGTTAAAAACAGAGAAATCTCCAAAATTTGTAAATTTTAAAGTTGTAGAAACTAAATTTGAGTAACGTTATAAAATTTGGTCACCTTAACATTTAATAATTGTTTAGTCATATTGAATTTAGTCATAAATAGAAGTCATACGTTACTGAATACATATATTATCCACATTAATGGATTATATTGCGATAAACAGTATAAATATAAATAAATATATATAATGGATTTATCTTAGAATTAAACTCTATAATATTTTTTTTTATGTTAAGTGTATCATATTCTTAGGTATTAAATGATATCCATTACAAGTTCTCTAATTTTCTGGAAATGAAATTCGCGTCTCGAAGCGCATACGAGATTTACTGAAGCTTTGATTCCATGAAAATATTGATTTTGAGTGGGCAAAGTTTGGAAAGAACAGACTTCGAAATTAATCCTCTTCTGCGTAAATAATTTCCGTTTTGTATAATCTGGCAATCCAGTTAAGAGGATCATATGTATACCTTTGAATATTCATAACGATATCATATTACTTACATTCGGCTTCCAGTGCTTCATTTCATTTTCAATATTCCCTCAAATATTGTTTGGGTTTCTGTTCTGTAAAATTTCTATCTATAGATTAAGAATTTTATATTTTGCATATAAGAAAACGTCCGTACGCAAATGTATAGTTTAAAAAAGTAAAAGAGGTTTTAAAGAATCTCTCTAGGGTCTCAGAAATCTAAATGTTTCTTTAAATTGAACATTGTCGATTTTTGTATCCTCAAATAAAATCGATTAGTAAAAGCACAACAGCATTCAAAATTTTGTGTTAAGACAAAAGTAATGGATTAAATAACTTAAAATATCGCTCTGTTTAGCAGACGTTAATATTCTTATGTTAATTACATATATATATCGACAAGATAGAAATTAATCGGTGATTCTAATACGTTAGAAGATAACATCGGTTTAATATTGCTATATGCATAGATTAAGAAAAATAAGAAAAAAATCCAAAAATATTTTATCAAGGGTAATATTACACAATGTAAGGAAGTCGTAAATAATTTCTGTTTGAAAGTAATTAGGAATAATTACAAATTAGGATATAGAATGTAATCAGGCAGAAATTTCTATGTATAAATTGCCCGATTGATTGAAACAGACATATAAAATTAATGGCATTTTAATAAGGGATAAATCCCGAAGTCAATATAAGAAAATTGCTACTTCAGTACCAATAGAAAACTTCATAATAAATACGAAGGTGTATCTATAAGTTTTTGATCTCACATAGAAATAATTGAGTGAAATTTATGAAATTGCTACATTTTATTAGTCTATTTTTCTATATAGTCAGTGTGCACAGTAACATTTGTGCAACCGGTATTTCAAAGAGAAGGGAAAGGATTTATTCCAAGAGGCGCAATAGTAGACCCAAAGGGTGTCATTTTTCTAACTTTTGCCGACCCCCACATGTGACATATTGTTAGAAAGGCCTGAGACCACTTATTCATTCTATGTACCTCCTAAGCCACTCCCCCCCCCCGCCCCCAAATTTGACCTCCGGGAGCATCTAAATTTTGCGGATATCATTCATGCCCCGAGGGGTGCAAATTTTGTGGGAGTGGCTCAGAAGGTGCATAGCATGAATAAGTGGTCACAGGCCTTTCCAACAATATGTCACATGTGGGGGTCACTAAAACTTAGAAAAATGCCACTCTTTGGGTCTACTATCGCGCCTCCTGGAATACATCCTACGCCCTCTCTTTGAAATAGCGTTTATAAAAATGTGTTATTGTGCACGGTGACTATATAGCAAAGGACTAATACAATGTAGCAATTTCATAAATTTTACTCAATTATTTTTTTGTGGGGACAAAAACTTATTGATAAACCCTCGTATATTCTGATAGTGAATGAAAAAAAAAAGCATTAAATCTAAATCCAATGTAAGAAATGAAACAATAGAAAATCTTCTCTTACAAATAACTCTAAAATGAGGAACTCGAAAAATGAATATTACAAACACATTGGAAAATTTCAAGTTAATTTTTAATAGGTTGCAGTTATTTGACCTAAAGTATAAAATATACCCTAATATAAATAACTTAATTCTAGATAGAATATTAAATAATCAATTGATCATCAAACTATTAGAAAAAAAGTTTTTATGATCCACAAATACACACAAAATTACATATATTAATCTTCATTAAAAGAAGAAAGAAAAAGTCTATACATACATTTTTAAGTTAATATATATATACCATTAGTAACTACCATCTATTGACAGAAATTATACTCAAAAAAGTAAATTTTAATTTATACAATTTACCTTAAAAACAAATAAGAAATTTGTAATAAGTGAGATGAAGTAGTGTATAATTATTTATAAAATAATAATTTTAGTTTCAAAAATTTTAGTTTCAAAAATTTAGTTTTAAAAATCGACTAAAACTGAAAAAAGCCAATTAACAACAACAAAAAAAAAAAAAGTAAATAATCTAATGCATAAATGTTTGGTAAAATATAGAAAAAGGTTTTCCATCTAATCGCTGAGTAATATTGTACATAATTAATGTAAAATAATAAAAAAAAAAATTAAATTAGTAAGAAAAAAGAAAATTTATGAAATAGTTCAACAGTTATAAAATAAGTAAAAACAATCTATTTTAACAAATCACAAAAAAATAATTATCATGAAAGGAATAAAATTATTCTTTATGATTTACGTTCATATATAAAAAATGCACAAAATATTATGCATTTTAAATTAAAATGACACGAAAAAAAAAAAAAAAAAAGAATAGAACATAGAACAAAAAATAAGAAACAGAAATAATACTAATAGTTTACAATTAAGAAATAAAAAAAATAAATAAAAAATGTATAATATTTAAAAATTATAGATTAAAACAAAATAGTGTAAATTTAATTATTTTTAATTACATAGAAATGGAAATAATTAGCACAATTTGTGTTAGATTAATTGTACTTTAAATATATATATATGAAAGGAAAATTAACAAAATAGATTTTTCTTTAAGAAAATAAAAATCTATTTATTAAGTATAGAATCTTAAGAGTTGACACAATAAATAATTAGTGAAAACATAAATTAAAGTATAAAAGTGGTAATGAAATTTAAATAATATACAGTTAAATTTAGTAAAACAAATTATGAATTAAAGGATTGACAGTATAAATAGTTTAAATGCATAAATATATAGATATATAAATATAATACCTTTGAAAATCAATATATACATCTACCCTATATATATAAAATCCTAATGAAACGAATTTATGAAACGGATATATGAAACGAATTTATGAAACGGATATATGAAACGAATTTATGAAACGGATATATGAATCGACTGCTTAAACATCTGATTATGTTTCACGGAGATTTCTCCTAAAATATGGAATAATTTGAGATGATATTAACACCAAAAATCAGCATTGATCCGCAGATCTCAAAACTGATATTAGAATTTTAAAATTGGAATTAGTTTTCGAAATATTAATTTTTTTTTTCTAATTTTATATACATTTTTCTAATGATAGCAACTCAAATTTTAATCAAACTGATTTTTTTTTTTTTCATATTTCAGAAAAGGTTGACATGGTAACCCGGCTATTGTTGTTTATTTGATAATAAATGTTTATTTACTTTTATTTCATTTTATAAATTATATAAATTATTTTGTTCTATAATTATTAATTTTTTTTTATATTTCCTTTAGAAAATAATAGAAAATAATTAAAAATATGGTACTACTTAGTTATTCCGTCGGCCAAATTCGCCAAACTATATAAATCGCCAAAACACTTGCCAAAATATACAAATTGACATAATTTTTATTTTAAATAACAAAAGAACAAATAAATTAGTATAACATTAATAAATATACAAATAGAAAGTCGAAATAAAAATCACTTGATGACGTTAATACGTGTAACTTGCTTAAAGTCAAGTGAATGTGTCATTTACGATCAACCATTATTGGCACTTAATCTTATAGATTGCGATAGATTTTTGGTCGACGGGATAACTAAGTAATGCCAAAAATGCATATGTAACTGGTATTTGAAAGCGAGGTTTTCGCCAAATTTTCGTAAAAAAGAAAAAAAAAATCACGCCAAACCTGCTGTGCGTATGTGACATCTGGCCAAATATTACCACTCAAAAAAAAAAAAAAAAAAAAAAAAAAAAAAAAAAAAAAAAAAAAATGCTAACTGGTGAGTTGAAAAAAAGCTATTGGCGAGATTTGCATCCGGCTAGCGTAACAATACCAAGAATTATTTGCAACCATGGCCAGGGGCGTCGCCATGGGGGGGTATGGGGGGAGCCTCCCCCCCAATATTTGTGAAGTTGGGAAATTTGAGCTTAGAGTTGGGAAATTCGGGATTTTTGAGACATTATGAAATTTTTATTGTTTTGGTGATTATGTTTCTGACTGAGTATTGTAACAGTAAGCAAGTTAAATTATCAAAAGAAATACAAAAAGAAATCAGACACACTCAATCTATCATTGTATTTTTCAGTTCTACAAAAATATTATACATCTACCAGACCTAAATTTCTCTACTCCTATCCACCAATAGCTGACTATCCAGTTCCGTTATTTCCTTCAAAACTTTGTTTCTTTCTCAAAATGTTCACCCTCCCAAAAGAGAATCCAGCTATTTTAATCCAAAGGGATTGCAGCTTCTTTTGAAAATTGGAGATCACTTGTAGCACAACAGAAAGGAATGTAGTCACCTACTTGAAACACAGCTGGGCAAGAAGATTTGATGAGTTTTCACAAATTGCACTAATTTTGCAATTTTTGGACAATATTTTACTCATTCTCGTGATTTTTTTTGCTCCGAAAATTAGTTAACCCTTCGCTGTCATTACAAAAGCATTATATGAGCAAATGTGAATATAAGAAGTCGTTAGTTTAGATACATTTGCTACATTTTACCTTTATTTGTATGCGGAAATATATATATGTCCTGTTCATTTATATTTATAGGTGTTTAGTAAATTTTAAACCAAAAGTCCAGTGTTGTGTGTTTAAAGCTGTTCTAAAAAATGACTATAAATCTTAGCATGAAAGAACCCTTCATAATAGGAAAAGAGTTTTCATGCAAGATTTTGGAGAATCTAAAAATCCATTCGAGGATGAAAAAGGTAAAAAAGTGGATGATTTGAATTTGGAACAGAAATATGACCATGAAAGCAGTCCATCAACTGAAGAAAAAAATCGACATACAGGTTGACATAAACACTGATAGGTTGCACTTGAATAAAATTTTGAAGAAATAAAGATTCCCTTATAGACAAGTTCATAAACAATTATGAATATTAGGATGTGATTGAATAAGCTGGCTTCTGAAAGCGCCGTGGGAAAACGGTTTCACCAAATGGAATAGATAAAAATAATAGCATAGCAATGGACATTGATAGACATAAGTTTTACAGGGAAGAGTTATAAGAAATACAAGAAAATTTCGGCAATTTAGTAATGGGCTTAAATGACAATGTTCCCTATATCAGGAGAATATTGCACCAATACATTCCATATTTAAATTGCAATTGTGCAAGGCAAATTTGAGTATCACTAACTGAGAAAAGTTAATAATGTTTCCCCCTGGATATGAGAAACCGGATGTACATGACTTGCAGAGTCAAATAGAAATAAACCAAATCCCAACTCACTTAACAAATCTTTTCTGATGCCATGAAATCCAAAGACTATTTGGGTCACACTGTCAAACTATATACTCGTACCTTAACATTCACAGCAGCTTATCTTTATGGCGTTGCATC
This sequence comes from Maratus speciosus, assembly GCA_963932465.1. NCBI lineage: Eukaryota > Metazoa > Arthropoda > Arachnida > Araneae > Salticidae > Maratus > Maratus speciosus. The sequence goes on from OZ010790.1 coordinate 117,308,478, forward strand.
TAATGAAAGAATCTTTAGTCAAATAAAAATTTAATAAATATATATTGCAAGCTACAATGAGGCCTGACAGACTTGACAGCCTAATGCTTTTAAAATGTGAAATTGAAATAGTGGATTTTATTAAACTGGACGATGTTAGGTTAGCTTCATCAGAGTTAGCTTGATTGAAGATCAAAAGAATTGATGTTAAATGAAAATTATTTGGATGTGCCAATCCCAAAACCTTATTCTATCCCATACATGTTAATACTTCAAAATTTGCAATTACAATGTTAAAATTAAATAACAATTCTATGCCCATAATAATGAATTCTAAAGGTTTAATTGTGTGCATTTAATTTATAATTCGTTTAATTGTGTGCCTTTAAAAAGGAGATAGAAGCATCGCATTTTTCAAACAAATCATTGAATTTCGATACCTATGCTCTTAGATGTCTGAAACCAAAATTCCAAACCCAAAGAGCTCAAAAGCGATACCTTTGGACAGTATACACCCAAGCCCAATAAGGAAGTGTAACCGAATATGAAGTTTGACTAAATTTCCGTGCATTAGTTTTTCAGATATAGCTAACGCGAAAATCGTGAAAACTGCAATACAGCAATGCCACAGATATATACAAAAACCTAATAAGCACTAAATTATGTCAAGGTTTAATAGCATATGAAATTTGATCAAATTCTGTGCAACAGTTTTTGAGATATAACTATCGCTAAAATCATGTAAATCGTGAAAAATACAGCATAGCAGCGCCACCTTTTGGGTAATTTACACCAAAAACTAATCAGCATTAATTTTTATCAAGGTATAACTGAATCTAAAGTTTTATAAAATTCCGCGAATTAGTTCTTGAGATAGAGCACCAACAAAATTTGTGTCACATTCACACCAGACAGACATTTTCTAAAATCAGTCAAATCATGTTCAGGACCTTCTAAAACGTATCAAATCGTCGAAAACCAGTTGTAGATTTTTTTTACGAATTCAATACTTTCGTCTTGTTAAGACAGAAGAAAGTAAAACGGGTGTTTGTTTTTTTATTAAACAAACCAATAATTAGAATTTTTATATTTCTAGTTTCAAAATTTTTCTTTGGAAAGGAATTTTTTATGCATAAGCTTCATTATCATTATTACACACTTTGTGCATATCACTTTAGTTGAATGTTGGAGGAATTTGTTTCAAGTTGGAAAATTTTCGAACTCTCCCCCCCGAAAAAATATCTGTAGCTACGCCCCTGACCATGGCATATTTTATGTAGTTTTATTCGAAAAAAATTTTTGATTTTTTAATCAAAATGGAAAACTTGCTGTCCCATATTGACGCGATTTTTTCTAAGGCCAGTGTCATACACGGAACGGGCACTTAACTGCCGCCAAAGTATCGTTATTTTGCTTGATGTGGTAAGCCGGATGTTGTTGTTTATGCTGTTGATGCGTTCCCCAAACTGGCGTCGTTAAAAAATCGCGCCAATATGGGACGTATATGACATCTGTGCCAAACTTTCATATGAACGGCGAAGGGATCAGACCGTATTTGTTTATGGCAGTTGATGACTTGAAATATTATAATACAGATGAAATGATTGCGATAGAATAATATTTGGCGGTTTATCACCTGAGCCTGGCTAACATTAAAGTACCAAAATGGCACCTAGAGTATAAAAGCGAATTGGTTCGCCTGGAACTGTTGATGATAGTCACATGACTTAGGCTATTGTTATAGAGATTGTTTTAAAATACCGGGAGACAAAGACTCTGTATACTTAATTTATTTTATGTTAGCTTCTGTTCAAATGGTTAACTGATCCTCTTTAATCAAAAACGAAAACAACCATAGGATGTCTTAACAGGAACTGATTCGCCCTTAATTGTTTGCAATCAAAGGGAATTGAATGGAAACTCGTTTACAGGAGGATCTGCACAGCTTTTTTCAGTATAATTCAATCTTCTCTAATATTTTTAAAACTCATCAGATTAGCGTGTTTTTAGATTCTGCGGTGTCTGAACGGGGGTTGGCAAGCGTAACTTGCAGGGGGCAGAGCCCCGTAGTATACATGTATACATAAAAATGTTAAATTTCTAATATTAAATATCATTTAGAAAATAGTTGAAATAAATAATACATGCAATATGTACATAATATTACGTAATAATGATTACGATGTGTTGCTATGAAATTCGATAATGTCAACATTCAATAAACCTGTGACCAAAAATTATACAGGATACCAAGTGTTATTATAATTAATTTTTTTCATAGTATATGTGATCCCAAATATGTGAGTACATATATGAATCTAACAATAATATCTCACCACCTTAATTTAACATCTACCCGCTCTACCAACCATAAAGAAACCAAACACCACCAATAAACCCGCGTAATTTATCATGTACCCACCATACCAACCATTTTATGAAACCATACATCAATACAATATATATATATATATATATATATATATATATATATATATATATTATAATCAAATAAAGAAACTAGTTAATTAAAAATCTGGTATTCGAAAAGAGATGTCCTTTTCTCAATCATGCTCCTATGCAAGAAAAGAATAATCTTAACAAGAAACATAGACAATCAGATTCTTTTTTGTCTTTTTTTTCTTTAAAAAAAAAAGTCTAAAAAAATGTTCGCAATTTTAAATATCATGCGTAACATTCATCGAATTTGTTTGCGGTACAATATTGAGAAATAATAAGAATCACGCTATGTTTAAAAACCTTCAATTTAATTACAGGTATCTGCCATTCCTCTGAAATTCAGGTATTGGAAATGCATTGAATTTAATTTAGAAACATTCCTTAACTTATTGATTATTAACATTCTCTTACTAAATTAATTTTGTTAAAAATATGTCTAAATTAAAATGCTTATACATACAGAAATGTACTTTATAGAATATTTTTCATAATGAACGATTCATTTTTTAATGAAATGGTGTAATTTCGAGAGATTTAATTTTAAAATGGAAATATTATGGCATCAATTTATTTATTTATTCAGGATCCACTGTGTTTCTCCCTTCACGGTTATTATGAAACATGGAATGAAGTATAAAATCTAAATGGCATTAAACCTAAATAATATAAATCTGAAATTGGATGCAAAATATACCCTTTTAATCTTAACATATTGAACATTTAAAGCGGGCAATAGTTAGGAAGCAATTACAAGGTATAATTCAATATGAAGTTAAACTTCTTTTTAAGGAAATTAAAGAAGATGATAAAATATACACAGTGTCAATATAGGACGATCTTTTCATTAATTTAGAAATATATTATTTAACTAACCATTTCTTTTTGTGCCATTTCTAATGTAGGTTATGGTAAATACTTTAAACAAGCATAATGCCAAAAACGTTTTTATTTTATTCATCTTTTAAGATCTTATGTCAGTTGCAAGAAACAAATAATGGTACTTATTACATTCCAAAATCAACATGTATAAAAAATATACAATGAATTCATTAAAAATATCTTTTTATCTTAGTCCTGTTTTTCATTAATATTTTGGATTTAATTCTAAAAATAATCATTTATTGCAAATAAAATGGTGCAGAAATTCTAATTTTATAATTTTAATTTAATATTTTCTTATAAATTTTATTTCGTTAAAAAAATTCCTGAACCAAAATATTTATGCAGTATACAATATATATATATATATATATATTGAATTTATTTTCGTAGTGAATTATACAATTGTTATTTAAATGTTATAATTTCCAGAAATTCAATTTGATAAATGAAAGTAATGTGTCAACAATTTATTTTTTTATTCAGGAGTTAAATGCGTTTCTTCCTTCACGATTACTACAAAACATGAATGGTACAAAATCTGAATGCGAAGAAACGTAAACGATATAAATCCTTTTAAACCTATCATTAACCTGAACACTTAATGTGTACAATATATAAGAAGCGGGACTGAAGTAAGACCCTGATGATGCCCACAGGGTGGCTGAAACTTGTCGGTTTTAAACTTTTAGAATTTTATTTAATGTTTTGAAAGTGTTAACTTTTATGTATATTATACGTCTTTTAGTAAATCTTTTTAATTATATTTGTACTGTTAATTTCAAGATGTAATAGTCTTTCAATTTATTTATATATAAGAAGCAATTATAAGATATTAATTCAGCATGAAGTTAAATTTCTTTTAAAGAAATTAAAGAAGTAAAAAATGATAAAATATACACAGTACCAACACATGACAATCTTTTAATTAACTTATAAATCTGAAATAAAATGTTAAAATATACCCTTTTTAAGCTTAGCATATTGAACATTTGAATTGTGCAAAAGAAAAAAAGAATCAATTATAAGGTATTAATTTAAATCAAATTAAATGTATTAATTCAGTAGTTAAATTTCTTTTAAAGAAAGTAAAAGAGAAAAAAATGCTATAATAAACCCAGTATTAAAACATATTTTCGTAAATTTAGATACATATTAATAATCTAATCATTTCTCAGCAAAATCATTTCTGAAATATCTTATATTAAATAATTTAAGAAAGCATATTATCCAAAATGCTTTTATTTTGTTCATGTTTTGCATCTATCAGTTGCATGAAACAAATAATATTAATTACAACATTCCAAAATCAACATCTATAAAAATATACAATGATTCTATTAAAATAATCTTTTATATAAAAGTTGCAAGTAATTCTAAAAATAATAATTCACTACATATGAAATGGTGTAGAAATTCTGATTTTAGAATTTAATTTAACATTCATGTGCCTTCGTTTAGAAATAACTTTGCATTACTTTTATGATTGCTACGACTACACAAATCATATGTTATAAAAAGAGTATTACAATATGTGACATCTGATACTTTCTTTTAATCATATATACTTAATAAAATGCACAAATCCCCGTTCCCTACTTTTGAAAAGTAAATTAATATCACCAGTTTTTTTTACTACCGGATGAGTATAAAGCATAAAAATTAAGAATGTTTTTTTTTTTCATTTTACTGATATAAAAATAAAATATATTTTAACACATTCAACTGTAAAATAATACGACCATATTAACAGATCATTTCGTTAAAAAAAATGTAAATGTATAAGAAATTCAGAAATGATATGCCTTTAATTTAATTTTTTCATTCCTTAAATTTAATATAAATTGAAAAATGGCGATATACTTCCAGACTCTTAATAAAAGATACCAAAATGAATATAGGTAGAAATATTTGAAAGTAATTCTTTTAAAAATGGTAAATTGAAGGGTAAGAATACTTTGAATTGTAAAGTAGTAAGCATGTTGCTTTATACATTTAGTACTTTAGACTTTTTTAACGTTTTTTTCATAGGCTTTCTTAAATTACAATTAAATATTAATGTAAAGTACTAAATAAATTTAAAAAAATAAAATTAATAATAATAAATAAATTAAAAAAATAAAATTAATAATAATAAATAAATTTAAAAAAATAAAATTAATAATAATAAATAAATTTAAAACGAAATTCGTGTTTAATTTTCAAGGAAATTAAAAGTTTCATTTATGTGTTTTAATAATATATCGCTGAATAACTTAACTGATATGTCTTACTTTAGTTTGTAAAAAGTTTATGTAATTGGTCGCATTTAAATACCAGAAGGCATAAGTAGTGTTTCAGAAAAGGAATTAAATATTAAGTTGCTTATTTGATTCTGTTATTTATTAAATGTTATTTTTTTGCGAAATTATCATTTAAAAGATACTCGGTGTGATACATACTAATAAATTATACAAAATGTATCAATTTTAATAAAATTTTCAACATAATAAAATGTGAATGAATCTATGTAATTAAGTGGATTTTGCTTCCAAAAATTACAAAGTTTCACAAATTATAAAATGCCAGTTCCATGCTTTTAATTTCGTTTTTAAATCCACAATACATTTACAAATACATATTGTATTACATTTCTTAATATATTATAAAGTGTTCATACAATTTCAATTTATTGCACTACATATATTTGTATAATAAAGTTACTAAATTTTGTCAATATGTGCATTTTTTAAAAATAAACTGAAGAATATTTAATTTAAAATTTAAAATTCAACTTACTTAATTATCCACCACTTGGTATTTAATAACTTTCAAGTCATAATAAATAATAAAATATTACTGTAACTTGAGATCAAATTCATTTTTTGAGTGATCCGTTTTAAGCTTAGAATAAGAAGAAACTATGTCAGCTGCATTGAAAGCCAAATGTCGTGTTTAAAACTCAACTCTTTACACGCATTTCAAAAGTGTTCGTAGTTATTGGCTACTAGACTGCCGGTAGAACACGTGACATAGATGACGTCAGACAACATATTGGAGTTAATTTCATAGGCTTTCAGTATTAGTTTCGTTTTAAAAAGATTAGCCATTTTCTTTGCGGTAGAAGTTTCAAACATTCGAGATTTTAATGAATATGTAAGAAGAAAATCATTGAAATATTTTTTAAAACATTTTTTTCATTACACTGAAATTATATTAAATGTTTCAATTATCGGGAGAAATACTGAAGTTTTACATCTTTAAATTAAGCAAATTCTACAACTGATACGTGAAAGTTAAAAAAAGTATTTTTTTAGAATAATTTTAATATTTTTCAGTTTATAGACATTAGCAATTTCTAAATTGCAACAAATAAAGTGATTTACAATATGATTATTTTATTAAAACCAATATCATATTAATATACTACTAATTTTTAAGCTAATTTAACCTAAATTTATTTACTAGTAATACAGTTTATAAACTGCATTTCGCGAGTTGTAAAAGATAAAACAAAATCTATATTATAATCCACGAACATGTCCATGATTAACGCTGACGTGGCAACACCAGACAAACACATTTTGGCTTTACTGAATTTTGTTTTACTTCTAAACATTGCACGATTTCGATTACCATCGAATAAGGCAAAAATGGCTGTCTTAAACACAATTTAATTGAAAACTGCATCTTAAATTATTGATTTTTTATGGTTTTTACAATAATTTTCAAGCATGATTTTACGAAAGATTAATTTGATTGCACTTGAAAAAATATCAGTATTTCAGTATTTGTTTCTGGCTAATACTTCATAATGACATTAAAACTTTATTAATAAATAAACAGAATAATATAAATAAAACACAAATTCAGCAGGTACGTACTTGAATTATGCGCTTAAACCATTGATATAATCAGAATAAAAATAGACTATTAAATCCTTCTTTCTTTTAAGGGGATCTACTACATTAGAAGTTTTAAAAAATCGATTATATATTTTTTTTTTGCTTAAATCAGTAGTATTTCATCTGTAGAGTATGCTTCTAAAATCTCAAGTCTGAATTCAATCTGTAAGATGTCGAAATATCCATGCGTAGTGCGCATATAATATATATAATATAAAATATTTGCTCAAACGGTGTATTGGTGGACATACACAAAACACAAATGAACGTTTTAATGCCACCGTTTGGCGAATAGCCCCAAAACATCTCCACTGCGGCAGAAAAGTTATTGAAATTGCAGTTTGGATTGCTGCTGGCATTTTCAATGAAGGATATTTATCAGTGTTACATGTTATGTCAATGTTAGATATAGTTATTGGGCCCACTTGTCGAGACCTGGTCAATACAGTAAACACCAAACGAACAAGCAGTTAAAATCGCGCAGTAAGAATCTTTCGACGGCTATCAGGAATGTGAAGAAACAGCAACAAATAGCAAAAAATGAACTGTACGAGGAAGAAGAGGTCTTTTATGTGGAACAGAGATATCAGATTAACCGAACAGTATAGGTAAATAAACGATAATAAGCTTTTATGAACCATTTTTCTTGTACGAAAACTTTAAACGCGTTTTTTTTTTTTTTTTTTTTTTTCAAAACCACATTTTTTGACACAGTGGGCAAAAAAAAAATCAATGGATCATCTTGATTTTTTTTTTTTTAATTAAAGCTTATTTAATTGCCTTCGATATGAATTAAAGCTTTTACTAAAATTATTTAAAAAAAAAGTTATTAACAAATAAGAACGAATTTTTTTAACCTTTTCTTTTTAATCAGCCATTGCATAACTTTTATTTAATAAATTTATGGGTTCCTTTAACTAGAAGCTATACTCACGAAGTTTACGAAAAAAATTAGTTTTGTATTTCAGATACTTCTACAAGGCGCTATCATGCCCACCGTCCAGACGAAATTTTCCAAAGCAGTTGAACATATTTGTTTATAACTTAGAATAGAAGCAACAAAATCTAATAAATAAATTCTTGTGTATACCTTAAGATATGTACAATAAACTGTTAAAATTTCTAGATCCATCATGCAGCTTTCTTACAAAAAAAATCATAAAAAAGTTCCTTTATTTTGGTCTCCTAATGTAGAAGGTCCCCTTAACTTTTGGTATGCGGCTACTACGAAAGTAACGCTTTTAATAAATGGTAAAACTTTTTTGGCACATATTATTGATATTTGTTATATAAAAATGCATTTTGAGTTGTCAATACGCAATTTTAAATTTTATTCCACAAGACTTATTTAATTATTTACATGATACGAATTCAATTTCATTGAAATGGATTTAATACCGTGGAAAAAATTTCATTTAATTAAATTTAATGGAATAATAAATCTCTTTTAAAAATCAATCATTTTCTCGAACATTTACATCAGAATTAAAAGTGAATTATTAGTAATAGTGAGAGCTGCTCATAAACGAAAAGAAGATCTTTTAGAGGAAAAAAAGTATTCACAGAAAACGTTTTAGTGTATTTAGGTGCAGTTGAAAACAAATATTGATTTTCAAAAGCGTACAATATCTTTTTCAACTAAAAATAAGTGATCGATTATTAAAAAGGATTTTTTTTTATTTCCAAAAAGAATTTTTTTTTTCATATAAATTAATATACTTGGTAATTTTTTATTTTATATATACAAAATATTTCGTTGTTGGTAAAAATTTTTTTAACTTAACTCGCTCGTTATTTTTCAAAAAGTTTTAAAGAGAAGAGTTAATAATATCAAAAGACGAAACGAAATTTTTCACCTTGATTCAACATATAGTTTGAACATTAAAATTCCACAATTTTACTTAAAAGGCGATTAATGTAATGAAAAAATGTTATAAGTTTCAAATATATATTTTACTTAAAAACTTCTTAGTATACTTTCAAACCTTCCAGGTTCATCTTCAGAGAATATTTTGATAACAAATCAAAATATTCATCAAATCAAAATATTCTCTGAAGATGAACCTGGAAGGTTTGAAAATATACTAAGAAGTTTTAAATAAAATATATATTTGAAACTTATAACATCTTTTCATTACATTAATCGCCTTTTAAATATAATTGTGGAATTTTAATGTTCAAACTATATGAGAAGAGTTAAATAGTAACATTTTAATAAATCTTTTAAATTCGGATTTTCCGTTCAAAATGTAGATCATGAAAATAAACATACACTTTATTATACTCATACTTTTCAGCTTTATTACAAAGTATTACATTGTGTTAACTTTATTGCTTGACATCATTAATATTTACGCATGAAAATGATTTGAAGCGTGGTCTTGTTCAAGAGAAAAACGGTTCAGAGATTTTTTTCAGAAACATTCGTGGGGCAAGTTTAGAAAGATATGATCATTACAGGGACGTCTAAAATGAGAAAAATAAACCGAATATTAAAAATGCAACTTCATATAAAAATAAATATATGTCAGCCTAAATTTTCTTTTAATAAGTGCAATTCGTTCATTTTAAATTCGCATGAACAAAAATTAATTCTTTTAAAATTAAAATCATTTTTGTAGATTTTAAAATGTTATATGTAACCAAGGATTCAAATCTCAACAACAACTCAACATGATCATCTTGATTTTTTTTTTAATTAAAGCTTATTTAATTGCCTTCGATATGAATTAAAGCTTTTACTAAAATTATTTTTAAAAAAGTTATTAACAAATATGAACGAATTTTTTTAACCTTTTCTTTTTAATCAGCCATTACATAACTTTTATTTAATAAATTTATGGGTTCCTTTAATTAAACTGGAAGCTATACTCACGAAGTTTACGAAAAAAATTAGTTTTGTGTTTCAGATACTTCTACAAGGCGCTATCATGCCCACCGTCCAGACGAAATTTTCCAAAGCAGTTGAACATATTTGTTTATAACTTAGAATAGAAGCAACAAAATCTAATAAATAAATTCTTGTGTATACCTTAAGATATGTACAATAAACTGTTAAAATTTCTAGATCCATCATGCAGTTTTCTTACAAAAAAAATCATAAAAAAGGGCCTTTATTTTGGTCTCCTAATGTAGAAGGTCCCCTTAACTTTTGGTATGCAGCTACAATGAAAATAATGCTTTTAATAAATGGTAAAACTTTTTTGGCACATATTATTGATATTTCTTATATAAAAATGCATTTTGAGTTGTCAGTGCGCAATTTTAAATTTTATTCTACAAGACTTGTTCAATTATTTACATGATAGGAATTCAACTTCATTGAAATGGATTTAATACCGTGTGAAATATTTAATTTAATTAAATTTAATGGAATAATAAATCTCTTTTAAAAATCAATCATTTTCTCGACCATTTACAAATAGTAGTGAGAGTTGCTCATAAACGAAAAGAAGATCTTTTAGAGGAAAAAAGTATTCACAAAAAACGTTTTAGTGCATTTAGGTGCAATTGAAAACAAATATTGATTTTCAAAAGCGTACAATATGTTTTTCAACTAAAAATAAGTGATCGATTATTAAAAAGCATTTTTTTTATTTCCAAAAAGAATTTTTTTTTTCATATAAATTAATATAGTTAGTAATTTTTAATTTTTTATATACAAAATATTTCGTTGTTGGTAAATTAATTTTTTAACTTAACTCGATAGTTGTTTTTCAAAAACATTTAAAGAGAAGAGTTAAATAGTAACATTTTAATAAATCTTTTAAATTCGGATTTTCCGTTCAAAATGTAGATCGTGAAAATAAACATACACTTTATTATACTGACACTTTTCTGCTTTATTACAAAGTATTACATTGTGATAACTTTATTGCTTGACATCATTAATATTTACGCATGAAAATGATTTGAAGCGTGATCTTGTTCAAGAGAAAAACGGTTCAGAGATTTTTTTCAGAAACATTCGTGGGGCAAGTTTAGAAAGATGTTATCATTACAGGGGCGTCTAAAATGAGAAAAATAAACCGAATATTAAAAATGCAACTTCATGTAAAAAGAAATATATGTCAGCCTAAATTTTCTTTTAATAAATACATTTCGTTCATTCTAAATTAGCATGAACAAAAAAACTTTTAAAATTAAAATCGTTTTTGTAGATTTTAAAATGTTATATGTAACCAAGGATTCAAATCTCAACATGTCAATTGTTTTATAGCAAACTTTTCTTATACAGAATGATTTTTTTTTTTAATCAAAATCTGTCATTTTTTTTTCTTTATTAAGAGTAGATCATTATCAGAATTATAAATCTGAAATGCGAAATAGTTTGGCACGAGTTAATGTCCTATTCACAGAAAACATTTAATTAATTTTAAAAATAGTCGATGTGTATAAAACAAATTAAAAATTCAAATTTAGATATTTTCAAAAGATAAAAATATTAAAAAAAAAAAATCCTTTTAAACAATTTTGAATAAAAATGGAATATATTGAACCTGCCTTTGATATGATTTTTTATCTATTACTTAAAAACACTTATTTTATTTTGTTTATCTACATATATAAAAAATCTAAAAATATATTGTAGCATAGTTTATTGACCTGTAAGGTTTTAAATGAAAATAATTATTTTTAACCTATTGTTTGTTCATTTAAACTAAACATTTCAATTTTCTTTGCAGAAAACAGTACACATTCTGTGTTATATATTTCCCGCTTTTTAAACACTTAAAAAGGGATTTTGTTAGTTTCACTTGCTAATGCTAAGTATAAAATATCTTGACTTTACCTATAAATTTACATAGAGAAATAGCTTCAGAATCGATATTATTTTTAGCATTTGTGTTTTATAAATTTGTTATATTACTTTACACCAATGCTTAAAAAAGTCCATAGTTTTAATTTTTTTAAGGCAATCTCTGTTTATACTCATTACTGGTTACTTTTCTTTTAGCCAAAATATGTAGTTTTCACAGATGTTTCCACGAGTCTGTCATATATTGAAAAAGACATGTCCAGAGATATTATTTATGGGGTCACTATATATCCGCATTAGAACGTCTCTCTGGTTTAGGTTTTTCTTTTTTCGTGGACATTTATTCAAACATAGACTAGACTATTTTATGAGATTTTTGACTTGCTTCCGTTTTGTGCTATAAAGCAATTCATTAAATACCTGGGACTTTTTTTTTCTAGATTCAACATTTTTTTAAAGTTATTACTCATTATATTATGAATTTGTTATAAATACTGTACTTACACGTAACAAGATTAAGTTTTTTAAGTATTAAAATTGTTATAATGAATTAAGAAATAAATAAAGGAACCATCACATTATTTAAATCAATTTTGCTATCTAATCATCGCTGATAAAATGAGTGCAGATTCTGAAAGTAAACTTCTAAAACACTCTAGAGAAAATAGAAGAAATATCCAGTTAATTAGAATAATTTTATATCAATTAAGATGTGGTTAACACATTTTTTCCTTTTTAAAAATACGTATTTATTTGTATATAAATCTGTGTTTGTAAATAAATAATTATATCTAAATTTTAAAAATAAGAAACATCGCAATGCAAAAAATATTTAAGAATAGCCACCAAAACAAGAAGATTACGAATACAACATTTGAGAATAAAATTTTCCTTTTAAAAAAAAATTAAAACAATGTCACGCTTTAAAAAAACATATTCGAAGACAAACAGGTTTAGCTAATAAACAGTTAACTAATAGCTTCCATTAAGAATGTAATCAAACTTTTTAATCTATGATTTGCTTCAATATTATATTGTAATGTTTAAAGATTTTTATTTTAAAGTAGATTACAAATGAATTGATGAGTAGATTACATACTGATTGGAAATCAATGTATATTAATGTATACAACGATTTTTATTAACAACTTACTTTATGTGTTTCCTATATCTACATTTTACATTTAAGCTTAACTGTAAGTTAGTGTTAAGCTTTTACTGTAAAGTTATTTGACATATATATACACTAACTTTGCGTTCATAAGAAGTATTTATAAGCTAACTGTTTACACTTTTTAGAAAAGATAAACGCATTACTTTGATTAAACGCAGTTAATTATAACAGATAACAAGAATTTACAATAAATCCATCAAAATTCAAAATAAAACAGCTATTTTTTAATGAATTTTTAAAAGCAATTTTTTTTTTAAATTTCTAGTAATATTTATTTAGATTATATTATGTGCAAAGATTTAACTGGGAAATATTATTTGAACTAGAAGTTAAGGAATCATTGAAATAGTATCCAAAAAAATTTTAAAGTGATTTAATTAATAATAATAATAATAAAATGAATGAAATTTACATTCTGTTACTAAATTTATCTAATTTCGTCCCTTTTTTTATTTGTCTTATTAAAAAAAATTTCTTTACATGAAACTAAAACCATAAAGGTATATTATTTTGATTACTTTTCAATGAATAAAAAAATCCTCAATATCAAAATATGTTTGCTATTGCATGAATCTCTGATAAAAACATGTTTAACAACATTCCTAGTTATTTTCGGCATAGACTAGAGAACTACGTTAAGCATATGTAACTGTTGAAATTTTATAATTATAATTAACTGAAAAATTGTCAAACAAATCATTATCGTATAATATTGTTAGATTAAAGATATTATTTAAATTAAGGATTTTTGCAGCGAACATGTTCTTTTTTTAAACTCAATTAGTCTAAATTAACTTTAAAAACCCATTAAGTCGATAAAGAGTTTTTATTCTACAAAAACATTTCATGTTTTCGTGCATTTAACATGCTACCTTCAAAATGAAAGCATTAGAAAACGGCCTTCTTAATCTGTTTGTATACATTTGAAGTGCATTTTGTAAGAGTAATAGTTAAAGAATCGATTTTTGGATCAAAAAATATTTTTCTACATTTGTCGTATAACAAAAATGGTATAGTAGCATGTTCATCTCCGTCAGTAAGATAAATACGTTTCGTTATTTTCTTTTTTTAATTTATCTAAACAGTTATGTTAACCATCCTTAAAAGATAGTAACCAAAACATTTTGAGCTATTTTAAACATAATTTAGGAAATCGCGTTTTAGCATATATGTGTTCAGACAAATTTTGCATTATTTATTTCATAGTAGCATGTCTGTGCTCTACTATTCTGATTTTATTATAAAGACAGTTCTGGTAATGGTTTGAATTTTGAAAAGTTAGCTGAGATTACTTCTTTCAATAAGAAGAGTATATATATATATACCTGGTGGTTATTGATTTAAAGTCTTCGGTAGCTTGAAGGAATGTTACATATGAATCTAAAATTAGTACAATTAGTACAATCTAAAATTAGAACAATAAAAATAAATTAGTTAAAAAAATAAAAAAATTGAGTGCTCTAAGTTTTGAAATGTAATGCATAAAAAAAAAAATATATATATATATATATATATATATTTGAAATTTTTTTAATCTAACAAAAGTTACATTAAAACAAAATAATAAATAAAAAACAAAAACTAGGGTGCAAAAATGTATGGATAATTTTTGGAAAATATTCCAATAAATGCAGTTACGGTTAAACCACACCACTGAGCCCTTTTTTGGAAATTGGGAGCTAATTTCTTTAACGAATGTTTGCGATTCTAAAGTCCATAATCTGGAATTCTGAATATTATTTACTGACCCATTCAACCGCATAAAATCTTATATTGAAAGGGACACACACCTATTCCTTGTAAAAACGCTTGCCCAAATTATAATCTCTGGCTGTTAACTATTGCTGTTTAAATATAATTTTATAACGATTAAATTGGATTATCTGTCAAAGAAATTTTGAAGTAGAATATTTCAAATTTCGTGCAACTTTATGTGCACTAGGATTAGAACACGATGTTGTTCATAATTGAAAATTTGCATTTACGATTTCGCGTATTATATGTAAGACTGATTTCCTCCTATTTACACATTTTGCAATAAACGATCTAATTTTACTACAATATTTCTCAGAATACATTGCTTCAATGAACCTTTTTCATTTTGCTTTTGCAATCATGATTAAATCAGCGATTTTAATAACAGTCTTCGTTGGGCACCCTGTCGGCATATATTTATATATATATTTTTTTAATTGTTTAATTTTTTTCCCGCTTTTTAAATAATAAGAATTCTAATTTTAGTTTCATTTGGGCCATTCGTTTAAGCTGCAGACAGTTCTTCTGATACTTATTTTATTGTCCCTTATTTTATAACCATTAAATTTAAATATTTATCAAAAAATTAGATACAAATTTCAGACTAATATGAAAATGTAAAAATTAAGAGAAGAAAATAAAGGAGAAACATACCCTTCATACACTCATACAATAAAACAAACCTTCTTCACCTGGACTAGTCACTATCTAGTACTTAGCTCTTGATAAAAATGGAATAATAATCAAAACCAATCAAATGTACTCATTAAATATTAAGTAAAAGTTGAATGGCAATGTTTTCATCGACGGGAACTAGCCAAAGAGTATAAAAAAAAAGACATATAAAATACAACAGTATATGTATACACACTAAATTAAAACCAAATGAAGTGAAGCCAGTGATTTCGGCAGACACCAGACATACTTGGAAAAATAGATAGATAGAATTTAATGTTATAACGGCTTTATGAAATAGATTGTAAGATCACTCAAAATTAATTGTAATCTATCTTTATATTTTTTTATGTTATATTATGAAAAAAAGATGTATATAATTTATAAATGAAAGTATTTCAATGCAGAAATTTTATTTAGAGGACTTTTTTTTTACATTAAATGACGGATTTTCATTGAGTGTTTTTGATATGATTTCTCAAAATATTTTTACCTTTTGAAGTTTTAGTTAAAATATTTTAAGAAGCGAGAGTGAAAATGCATAATATTATTAAGGAATTTTTTTTTATCAATTGTTAAGTTCTTTAATATTTTTTTTATCACTTTTAAACATGTAGCTCTGTCGTTTATGTCATAAAAATTAAAAGGCACTTTCAGTTCATTATATTGCTGCATCAAATACTTGGATAAAACCCAAGATATTATTATAACACAAGATTTATTAATCTTAATGATAATGACTTTGTATAAGGTAAATTTAATTATTTTAATATATAAAATGCTTTAACTAAAGAATAATGTTTTTCTAATAGAGTAAGTCTGTTCATGTATGTCGAAACTGCAGTCATATATAATAGGTAACTTGTTTGATGACCACTCACTGTACAGATATAGTTGACTTTAAAGATGTGTACTTTGATAAAAATAGCTTGAGAATACCGCTGAACTTAATTTACGAGCAGGTAAATCTCCTCTGGGATCAAGGTCATTAGTCATTTATTGATTTATATAGACCATTATGTTAACGTGTTTGTCATTCCATATATTGCACAGTCTGCTAACAGATGGCAAGCGAAATTCTATCCCCTTAAATGTCGTAAATATGCTAATTCGTGTTCGCGGTTATCATTTTCGTTTATTATCCAATCAGTTGAATTATTGATTACATAAAGTAATTGCTTTGCAGAAATGCCTCTTTCTTAACGCAACTATTGAATTGCTTGTTTAAAGAAATGAAAACAGAAATTCGGCATCTCATTGCACATTAAAAGCAAATAACAGGAATTCCAGTCCTTTGATGGAATTTTTTACTTAAAATAAATATCTGTTCTAGTTAAGTATTGGGTTCCATTAATGGCGATAAAGAAATGAAAAGCAAATTCCTGTTCTAGTTAAGTATTAGTTTCAATTAATTGCTAGAAAGAAATTAAATGAAAAATAATTTTCATTATTATGAAAAATGTTTTTAAAATAATTTTAACAGCGCCTGCGCAAATAGCATTTTCTTTCATAATTTGATAACCAAGAATAAAGGGTTAATTAAACGAAGAATACTTGAAAATAATATATCCTTGACACTGTTTGCCCTGAAACGTAATGCCTGGAATATTACATAAAACTTCAGACTTCTAATGCAGATTTATCTATTTCAATAGAAAATATAACATTTTATAATTATTATTACTCACAAGAAAGGTCGCCCCACCAGTGGCTGAGAGGTTCTGCTATCGAAACTGGTAGACGGGAAGTGCTGAGTTCGATCCCAATCGCGCCCGTCGGCCTAATCGTTCGGAGTTTTCGTGGTTTTCTTCGAACCATGGATTTCCATGCGTTAATACGGGTTAGGTTCCCTTAGAAAGACCCCCACGAAGGGCACTCCCCATCGGGCCTATATCCCTAGTGTAGATAATCGGCCGTCACAAAATCAACCAAAAATCAACCAACCACAAGAAAGGTCTAAATAAGCGCATACGCAGAAAATTTTGAAAAAATTACAGAATATTTTTCGGACTCGCTCAAATACACCTGTATTTTGTTGCATATCGGCAGCCGTACGGACGAGTCTTGCAACCAGATCCATATCGAAATTCATGGGCGTTGCTTACGCAGCACTTTTCAGTGCACTCCAAAGAAAGAAATCTACGCTTCTTAAATCAGAAGAGCGTAGTGGGCAAGAGCGTGGTTCTTGTGAACATCTCCAACTAACGGCGAACGAAGCCGTTTCGGACCATGGGTTGCTATGCAAATCTGAATCCTTGTGATGTTTCCTAAATCCCCTTAAAGTTTGTCCCAATAATAAACTTACACAAAAAATGATAAATTGTTTTATAGTTTAAGCTTAAATTCATTAAGTACTGCGCATTTAAACACTCACCTAGAAATTTCCAAATGCATTAAAATCTCTCTCATTTGGCGAGGATTTTATTATTAGATGTAAATTTCCAACTGGGCGGAAAATATCCGGACCAGGATTCGAACCACAACACTACAGGTCCGGACATTTTTCGCCCAGTTGGAAATTTACATCTAATATGATTTATTTACCAATTAGAATAATTGTGTTAAAATTAATCTAGTGTAATTACGTATCCGGCGATTTCTGGAGTTCCATTACCTGAGATTTATTCTGTTGAGCTGAACCAGGTTCCAGACCAGATGCTATAATCATTAAGGTTATCTAGGTGAAAAAGTTCCACCAGATTCGTCCGGGATAGCTCAGATGGTAGAGCACTGGCGGTTTCATCAGACGATCCCTGGTTCGAATCCTGATCCGGACATTTCTCGTCCCGTTGGAAATTTAAATCTAATACGATTTATTTACCAATTAGAATAATTGTGTTAAAATTAATCAAGTGAGGATTTTATTGTTCGCCAAACAGCGTGGTGTGTTCTTGTTTTCGCGTCAAATATAACAAATTATTTTATTTTTTTACTGACGTTCTACTGGAATTCCGCCGCTAAATTTGACTGATCTTTTATTACATGCAAAAGTAGTTTCATTAGCATTTTTTTCCAAATATTCTGAGCATGACTTTTACGAAGACCTCCCTTGTCAGATTAAATCTAAAAGACCCCAATCTATTGAAAGTGAAGAAGGGTATGAAGCAAGATTTAACCTTCACCCCCACATACAGTTCCGTAAAATAAATCAATTAAATTTAAAAAATCAAAAAACCTGACAACGTAAAAAGCGAACTAATTAATTATTTCTCATCAATGTGAAACTACTTTTTTCATTACTTACATATATTTTTTTTTTTATTTACTTGTATTGATGACTTTTAAATTGTGTTTAATTGTTAGTTCCTATCTATAGACACTGTTTTGATGAGTCCTATAGATGTCTATGACGGTTAGAGTTGCAGTAAAGCTAGAGATCTTACCTACACAACTTCCAGGTTGTATAATATTTAAATGGAGCTTCCGACTGTAAAATAGTCAATGAAACATCGTCATCATTTTGAAGGACCTATCCAGTGATATGCCACTCAATAGGGTGCGTAAAAAAAATTTTTTTTCGTCTCTACCACCGTTTTGTAGTTTACGGTCGTCATTTGAATTTATAAAAACAAAACATAGCCTATAACCATTGGACGGTTAAGACTAATCGATAGAGACCCCATTCATTAAAATCCATCCAGCCGTTGGGATGTTTCGAATGTATAAATAAATCCACATACCCAGATATGCGTGAAACACATAACCCTTCTTTTCAATCGGGTAAAAAAGGAGGATAACAAGGTGAGAGCAAATGTAAAGATAGAAGGATTTCTTATACTATTGTGTAATTTAACAGATTTGTTTACGATATTGCAAGATAACACTCAAATTGGCGATATTTCATTCATTCTGAGGCATTACTTTAACGGGATGTAATTGAGAATTTTTATATACATTAGTATTAAATACATAAAAAATATTGATTTTAGCTTTCTTGCATAAAATTAAGGCACATAATGTCAGCTTTAATCACAAATGCTTATTTTTGCTAGACAGTGCAAATTTTCTTCAACATGAATGTTGTCAAAACATCTATTGAAAGACCGTTTATAAGGCAGCACGATACTGACATGTGCCTGTCAAATTTTATTTCCATTGTATTATAAAACTCTTTCTTACCTAAGTAAGAAAAAGCACCGCAGGCATTTGGATATCATTTAAAAAAAATACTAAACACAACAATAGACCAGACTAGAGGATTACATAAAAAATATTTATTAGAATTTTAAAAAAGTTTTATGAATGCTTCTCAGAAATGATTTTTTTTTTTTTTTTAAGTTAAAGAAGAAATCTTACACACGCATAAACATAAATATATATGTATGCATGTATACATTTGATAGGAAATGTATGGGTATTGTTATTTTAGGAGCGTGCATTTCCACATTTGTATAATAACTTTAAGTGTTCGCGTGTTTTTCCATGTGTCTGACTTGTGTCTGTGGGTAAGATTACCAGTATCCAGGCAGCTAGGTTCTTTTGGAAAAGACCGTCTGCACAAGTGTAGCCAGGCTAGGGAAAAATAAATGTGGATAATAATACCTTGCATAATAGATATGCTTAATGGGCTGAATTACATAAAATGTTTTTATTTGTTTGTGTCTGGATTGGTGGTCGGATACAAATCACAGGTTGTTTTGCAGCAAAACTGAAGTTTTGGAGTAATGATTTGAGGTAAACCAACCCAAAAATTTGTTCCAACTTTCGATTATCAAATGGGAGCTAAGAAAAATTACAAAATGATTGTCAATTTTAAACATATACATACAAGTCTGCCTTAGCGGCAGATCTTATGTAAACACCAGCAGAGGCCAAAACATATTATGTAAACACCAGCAGAGGCTAAAACATATTATGTAAACACCAGCAGAGGTCAAAACATATTGATTTTTTTTTTTTTTTTTTAATTCTGGCCCTAACTCTGAAGCGTAAGAAAAATCTGATAATAAAGGAGTTTTTCTTTGCTGTCATCATTGATATTACTATTATTATTATTATTATTATTATTATTATCGTCATCATCATCATCATCATCATTATTATTATTATTAATATTATTACTATTATTATCGTCATCATCGTCATCATTATTAGTATTATTAATATTATCATTATTACTATTATTATTATTTAGGGAATTTAGAACATTTAAAGAGGTACTTTGGTTTTGTTAGCGTTATAGGCTTTATAATACGAATCACATCACATCTGTACTGTCATTCAATGCAGTGTCATCAAAAAAGGTGTCTTTGATTTAAAAACTAAATTACACGAGAAATATGCGCCCAGTCAGTACGAAAACAACGTGAAATTGTAGAACATCTGAAGGAATTTTCATAGTGGTGATAGCGTTGTCCTTGACTGCACTACGCGCATTGGCCGATGCTACTTCGTTACGCGATGCAAGTTTATTCAACAGACAGTTCACAGCAATCATGATGAGTGTACAGCAGAAAAGGTAGTGCGTGTTGTGGTACGCTAAGTTTAAATTATGTTATTGTGGTACAACGTCATTTTCGCCTTACGTATAGTGAAGATTCACCTACAAACAAAACCATTGTTCGTTGGCTTAATCAAATTAAAGCGCACCTGGAAGGATTACTGCTTAGATGTTGGTCAAGCAACAGGGCGGGGGGGGGGGGGGTATATCTTGAAGTTTTCTAAGTAATGTAAAAATATCTTACAGATTTTTCATTCTAGCAGTGTAAAAATAAAAGGTTATTAAGACCTTAGTTATTTTAATTCGAAATCAGGTACACCTTTCTCGATGATCCTGTATAATATTGTTGTGTACAGGTATTTGCATTATTCTCTTTAATGTTATAAAGGGCTTGTGAATTTTAAATACTGTGTAGTATCTTTTACGTCACCAAACCATAACAATAAGAAAGTGAATTTAAAGCACTTCCTGTCACACTATTACAAACTATTACAACGACACCCAACACCCTTTTTAGGTGCGTTCGTAATTATATAAATACGTAGCACCTATAGTCGTCGTTCGATCCGCCCGCCTGTCTGTCCATCCGCCCGCATATAACGGAAAAAGATACCCAACCGAATGGTATGAAATTTTAAATATATAATTGTTGTAAAATTTTGTCGAGTCATTTCAAATTTTATGAAAATCGGATGTATTGTATAGTTTAATTACAGGGACAGTCAAAAGTTTCTCGTTACATTACGGCTAATGGGAAAAAATTCTTTCAAGTGCATTTTAATGATGTTACAGCCTTTCAAACAGAATGGTTGGTTGGTTATATGAAGTTTTATGGCGCAAAATCCCTTAAGGGATATGCTGTGCCTTCGAACAGAATGAAATCGTTATTCACATATGGAGTGCTCTAAAATTTATATTCAGTACAATATGCGATGTAAAAAATATTTATAAAACTAGTTATAGTACGAACGCACGTCATTTGCCACGTTTGACGTGCAATTTCCAACTTGTTTTATTTGGTAATATATAATACAGTATTTAATTAGTGCAGCCATATGCAAAATTAACGTTATATCTTTGAAAGGCACTGATATTTCATATTTTAATCTTAATTCTATGCTGCCGAGGTGATTCAAAAATTTTTAATAAACTTTTACTTTTTATAATATACGTGAAAAAAAAATTTAATTAATTTGTTCGTAAATATTAGTGCAATTTAATTATTTCAGCATTCAGCAGTAGAAATACGCTGTCCCTAAAAATGATATGTATACGCACGAAAATCAATATATATGTATTTTTTTAATTTAAAAAATATTATAATCATTGGAGTTACTTTCTAATGGGAATAAATGTCTTCATTTTTAAAAAAGATATTTTTTTTCCTTTCCTACTATTGAATTTAATTAAACTTATTATTTATCTGTAAATCTTCAGACTAAATTGATTTTTTATACTTATAATGTAGATAGATTTATGTCTGGTATTTTATTAAAGCGAAATTTATTCTTAATTGATGAGAGCAGAAACGTGATTTTTCTTTAAAAATGAAGTAAAATCCTAAAGGCAACACTTTCAAAAGAATTTGTAAGATTTTTAAGTGGGTATTATTAGTTGTATTACAAAATGAAGAAAAGATACACTGAAAAGAGACATGTATCTTTTTAGTGAGTAGTAACGCTTGCAGGTGCACTTTATTTAAATTTCTTAGCTATATACACGTAGATAATAAAAATTTCTAGTTAATAAAAAAGGTAGTCAAAACAGAAAGTTGAAATTTAAGCCGAAACATTATATAGGTTAATTTCAATGCCTTGTTTTAAACTACAAAAATGAAATATTAAACTGACAGAATCGCAAAAAATTGATAAATTTGTAAAAATTCATGAGTAATATATGTATATATCTTACAAGATGAGGACCAAGCATGGTAATCACAGATTTGGATTATTTTCATATATGTTGTAGTGTAGGGCCCTCTTAGTATCAGATTCAACGGATTTTATAGAACGCTCCTTAGTTCTCGAGAAACAGGGGGGGGGGGGGGAGTGAACTTAAGGGAAGCTAAACCAAGAAACCTAATATTATAACACAACTTAAATACTTACTACTTTGTACAGAGATAACTACGTTGGTCTTAGTTTAATTGGTACGGCGTTTGCTCGTTGATTCGCGGCCTTAGGTTCTATACCGGAACGCCCTACATTTGATTTTCTAATTTTCTGCTTTATAAATGTAATTAGATTTTAATAATCTTATTGCGAATTAAAAATTATAACATTGTGTATCATTTATAGTTTTAACATATTTGTAATTAAATAATTCTGTAAAACATCATTAAACGGTTTTTTTTTTTTTTTATGACTTTTAAAATATACTTCCAATATTCCTTACCGATGCAATGATACACTATATGGCCAAAGGTGACCGGTCAATTGCGATTTTTGACGTTTTGTTAAATATTTAGAAAAATACACGAGGAATTAACTTGAAACTGCAGGTGTGTAAACTATTTAGTATAGGCCATATAATTCCGCGAATATTTTTTCCCGAAACCCCATAGGGCACCGTCAAAAAATTGAAAAAGAACGAATATCTTTTGGATAATGTTACGATGAGGATAACAAAACGATGAGGGGTTGTATCCAAATACAGTAGTACGTACAATATTGTGTATGCTAAATTGGCACTAATAAATGGATATATGGATACAACCCCTCATGTTTTTGCTTCATTTTGGGAACAATGGATTTTGAGCTTATTCTATAAACGATTATTATCAGACTTATAAAACTATGTTTTTGAGACTTTTACTAAAGTTGCTCTATACATTTAGCTAACAAATTATGCACATTATATTTTGATTGATTCGCGCATGCGCAGTGAAATATTCTTTAGTAAACCTGCTCATTTTTCATCCAATTTTTATTATTATTATTTTTTTAATTATGACTGCAGAGTATTGTGTAGAATGTTCTTTGTCATATTTTTTGAAAAGAATTTTTTTTATATTAAGAACTCTGCAAATTATAAGCAAAAAAACTGGGCGAAATTTGGGACTGTTTTTATAAAAACCATAATTTTTCTACGAGTATACATGCTATTCTCATAAAAATGAACACAGCAACATATTGTAAATGAACACAAATTACAATAAGCCACTTATTAATAATCCCGAGTTTAAAATCTTTTGCTCCATTGCATTTTACAGAGTTATCCAAAAGATATTCGTTCTTTTTAAATTTTTTGACGGTCCCCTATAGGG
Organism: Maratus speciosus; assembly: GCA_963932465.1. NCBI lineage: Eukaryota > Metazoa > Arthropoda > Arachnida > Araneae > Salticidae > Maratus > Maratus speciosus. The sequence goes on from OZ010790.1 coordinate 117,332,748, forward strand.
TTTCGGGAAAAAATATTCGTGGAATTATATGACCTGTTTACATCCCTGCAGTTTCAGGCTAATTCCTCATGTATCTTTCTAGATATTTAACAAAACGTCAAAAATTGCAAGTGACCGGTCACCTTTGCCCATATAGTGTATTCAACAATTATGTCAATTCGTGATTTTCAAGAAGCATCATTTATCTACTGCCTTAACAAGGGAAGTCAGTACGATGATAATATTACTCTGTTTTTAAAGTAAGAAGTAGACTTTTATTAATTATTTAGAATAAGAATTAAATTACAACCTATTTTTTTGCATATTAAAGATTTTTATATTTGTAATACGTTTGCTTAGGCTTTAAATATTTTTTGCTTTCCCATTTATCTTCTTTCTGCATTTATTTTCGTTTTATTTTCATGTTTTATTTTATCATATCTAGAGGGTGCCACAACATATTTTGTAACGATTTTGGAATTTTATAAGTCAATAATAGATCCATTTTTAAAAAAAAATCCCTATAAATGTTGAGATATGTTTAGTAATGGTTTAAAAATCAAAATTGCTAAATTAAAATTTAAATATTGAACATTATAATTAATGTACGATATTAACATTTTAAAAACAATAAATGAGAAAAACAAACGTAGCGCGTTCCAGTATCGAGCCCGTATTAACGCGTATCAACGAGCAAAAGCCGTACCAACTGAGCTAGGACTAACGTAGTCGTCTAGTTACAAAATAAGTATTTAAATTGTGCTATATTATTAGAGCCCCCCCCTCCCCTGTTTCTCAAGAACTAAGGATCGTTGTATAAAATCTGTTGCACCTTAGTCTAAGGGGCCTCTACCTTACAACACATATAAAATAATCAAAATCTGTGATTACCAAGCTTGGCCTTCTCCTTGTTAATTTAAATAAATGCAAGATGCAAGAAGGTTTTGGTGTTTATAGCGTCGTGGCAATACGTATAAAGGAATAAAATTAAAGGAATAAGCTGTATTTTTTTTTTTCAAAAACATTGATTAAATAAGAAAAAAATAATTTTCAATAAAATGTGTGCTTTTTTTAACTAATAGTTTTCTCTTAATGATAAAATACTTTTTCATCGTTAACAGGATTCCTTCAATATCACAGGAGAAAGATTCTTTCAAAAGCATCATTAACTGATTCTTGCTGATTTTGAGGAAATAACCATTAAAAATATTGATCCCATCGAGCCATACACGATTTGGTTATTTTTAATATAGTTCCGTTTTTTAGAAAAATGTTAATTACGGAAAGAAAATATAGTAAATATATTATATATTATACTAAAATATATATACTAAACATATTTTAGTATATATATATATATTAGTATATTATATATGTATTTAGTATATTATATATATATACTAAAATATAGTATAGAAAAATAAAAAGTAAGCTTTACTCATTAACATTTTGAGATCTGAGTTATTTCAACCGCATATCTCCCTATGGACTGAGGGTATTTGCTACTTTTCATGATTTTTTTAAAAATACTAGGAATATATGTATTTTATTATTTTTTTTATTATAAAGTTCAAACTGTTCTTATTCATAATGAAGGAACTATTTAAATGTACTAAAAATTAATATTTAATGACGAATCATCGAAAAAAGCATGTTTCACTTATTTTTTATAAAAATTTCCGCATAAGAAAACATACTTTTTTACCACAAAATTTACATAGACATGAATAAAAATTTGCCCAAGTGCTGTACAAATATCTGAAAAAAGGTTTTAATTTGTACATAAGCATTATTTAGTAAAATTTGCACCACAGTGTTCACAATAATTTCGAATTAAGCTCTGATTCTAGATATTTTCATATACTTACTTCTGTGTAGTGCTGCCAGGTACTTTTTTTTCAAAATAAAAGGTTCGTAGATAATAAAGACAGCGAAGGTATACATTAGGTATTTTTATAGCTCAGTGAATTAAAAGTTGACCCCGAGAGATTTTCGGGATAGTTCGCTTCACCGAAAACGGCAACCCGAGTGACACTCGGGCATAGACCTCAAAGTGTTAATAAAATTTAAAATTCTTATTTTCTTTTACTAAATTTTTTTTGGAAATTTCTCCTTGATTTTGTAAACGTACATTTGTTTTTAATTAAACATATCCACTTAGATTGTACACTTTTGAGAAACTTTTCTTCATTTAAATCTTGTTATGTCAGCTATATTAAAGCCTGAATATTATTTATAAAGACATATATGTACATTATATATATATATATATATATATATATATATATATATATATATATATATATATATATATATATATATAATGTACATATATGTCTTTATAAATAATATTCAGGCTTTAATATAGCTGACATAACAAGATTTAAATGAAGAAAAGTTTCTCAAAAGTGTACAATCTAAGTGGATATGTTTAATTAAAAACAAATGTACGTTTACAAAATCAAGGAGAAATTTCCAAAAAAAATTTAGTAAAAGAAAATAAGAATTTTAAATTTTATTAACACTTTGAGGTCTATGCCCGAGTGTCACTGGGATTGGATGTGTAGTGTGTGGTTTTTGGTATTATATATATATATATATATATATATATATATATATATATATATATATATTGTGAAAATGAAAATGTTAAGGATTAATTTAAAAAATGCTTAATAAGTCGCAGTGGTGGAACAGTGTAGCAGCAGAGAATCAATTGAAACTGTAAAATTTTATTAGTATTCTTCATCTAACTTCAGGACAGAATTTCTGAGATTTATGAACACGAAGAATACTGTAAAAATTTAGTGGTGACAATCGCTTAACTGCTGCGCTACTGTTCCATCACTGAAGTCGTTATAGGGTAATATATATTATATATAAGTTTCAGAAACATATTTTCTTATAAATCATTCACAACAGTTGAGTATTATTCAATTTCGATGTAAAACATACTGCATATCAATTAAGTATAATTCCTCATGAAATAAAATTAATAACTAAACGCTACGCATTTCCGCAAATTCTATAAAACTTTCTTTAATACAATGGCCGAATTGAACGGGGAAGACAAAAGTAGAAATATCTTCCATATCTAAAGCATCTCATTGTAGGGGTTTGACATTTATCATAGGTCAGAGGAAATATCTTTTTTTTTTCTTTTGCAGATTGTTGTTGAATGATTTAATAACTGTACTCCACGGCAAAACTTAAAAAGAATTAAGAAAAATGAGGCACATTTTGATTTTTCCTCTTTTAATTGTTTTTACGGTAGTCTGTATTTTGGACTGAATTTTATCACTTTATATAATTCAAGTTTATTTTCCTTAAATTCATAGAACTTTGAGAATTGAAATACCATTATGAAAATATCAACAAAAATGTATACTGAATTATAAATATTTGGAAATTTAGACTTTTATCAAATACCGTGGAATAAATGCTAATACAACATTTCATTCGAAATTAGGATTTTTTTTATAAATTACCATGAAATTAATGCTAATATTATAATTAAATAATATTCAAACATCTGTACTTTTTGAAAAAGTCATTTTTCAAATAAAATTTTAATTAGACTAACTACCCTGCGAAATAGCTTTAAATAAAGAACACAGTCCATAGCTTCAATTAGGGTAATATTATACACATGAATGTTTCACAATAATAAAAAATTACTATTATTTTTTTGTATACAATGTAGCAATGTTGAAAATTGAATATTTTGAAAATTCAGTTGATAAAGATAATGGTTCTCATTGAATGATATGGGAATCAACATATTTTTGTGTAAATACAGAAAATAGAGTATGTGCTGTTCCATGAACTTTCCCAAAAAGAACTTTATTCATGTGAAATTTGTTTTATTATTTTCCAGTTCGTAACTATTAATTTTAACCCTTATATTCCTGATTTTTCAAAAGTCATTGTAATAATGTTTTTCGGCTTTCATTTTTTAAATAAATTATGGGAAAAATACTTAAAAAAAATCATATTTTGTTTTAAGTATGGTTTACGGCTAAAAAACAGTTTGTTACTAATCGGCAATATTGGTCTTTAATTGAAAAAATAATTTTCTTTGATAAAATTCTATAATATTAAACACACAAGCATTTTAGGAACTATAATAAGAAATAAATTTTACTTGCTCACTGCAGAACAAAATAAGGTATTTCGCAAGCTTCAAAACAAAACAAAAAGAGCAAGTAGCAACAATTGAAAAAATAAACCTCTCTTTATTCTTAAACAGTGCAAGTGTTGTCATCTACATGTTGAAAATCGATTTAATAATATTTTCAGAATGTATTTCATTGGCAACATTAGGTACTATAGCTTCAATATTATTCTAATAGTATTTTAGAGCCTAAATTGGGTATGTTGCCGAAAAGCAACACCCGGCATTTAAGGGTTAAAATGAAAAAATCTATAACGATGAAGCGTGATTCAAAATACTCTCAATGATTTCAAGTCTGTTTTATTTTATTCACAAAATGCCTAAATAAGATATTATTCCACGGATAGATAATGTAACTTTCTATCTTTATGTAGGAATCGTTATTATATAGTTGATTAACAAACACTGAATATGGACACACTTTGTTATTCTACTCTATGCAGTCTCCTGTCAGTATTTTTTTTAATCCAATGGTGTGTTATTATCAATTATGAATTAACTGTAGAATGACAATCGTCATTTAAATTTTGATAGTTACAATACGTATGTGTAAAATTATATTGTATTTTGCGAATTTAAGAATAAAATGTGACGAAATTAGATTGCTGTAGATATAGATATCTAATCAAAACTTGTGGTTTTAATTTGGTGTTTTATTATAACTTTATAAACTTCCTCCTGCCCTATTGGCTTGCACCATTTTAGACCAAAAGCTGGCGAGACATTTTTATTACATATATGATAAATGTTGAAATCCCCATTAAAGGAATTTTCTTGCTTATCTGAAATACATTATATTGTTCGAAAAAGTACAAACAAATTTTAAAAAAAACATAATTAATATCATATTGGCATATTGTCCAGTAGGTAGGGGCCTGGTCAGCGGTATAATAATAATAATAATACACCATATTGTCAAAAATACCGGTCATTTACGATTATATACGTTTCGTCAGATATCTAGAGAAATACTTGACGAACTCTTCTAGAATATTGGGCATATAAAGAAAATAATTGGATATTGTGCAACATATGTGTTCATCTGTGTAAGAATAGTGCGTATATGTTTGGAGAAATAAAGGTATTTTTTAAAAAAATAAGAAATTTTTCGCAAGTTTTTTATTTATCGCATGCAGTGTTTTAAACTAAATTTAACGGCACTTTTTGAAAACTTGTCAAAGTACAGTAGAAACAAAATAGTAGAATTATAATATATAGTGAAATACGTTTAACACGAAAAATCGGTTAACACGAAATGATATAGCGGTCCGGACAGTATGCTGTGCAATTTAATGCATTTTTTTTTTCTTTTAACACGAAACAAAAATCGTTTAACACGAAAAAAATTTATCTTTCGATCTCGCTAGTTTGAGTTGAAATTGTTGAATTTTGTATTAAAAATACTGAATTTTGGGTGAAAATCAGTGAATTTCGTGTTTTTTTTATTTGTAAATTTGCTTATGTTTTATGAGCACAATGGCTGAGAAATCGCTGAGAAATCGCTGCGAAAACAAACTGCTATAATGCAGTTGATGAAAAAGAAGGACGAAAACAGAAATCTGCAAAGAGTTTGGCATTGCCAATTCAACTTTATCAACAATAATAAAAAACAGGGATCCCATTACGTTAATGTTTGAGTGCAGTATGTTTAAGCTAGAGAGAAAACGCACAAGAACTACTAAGCACGAAGATTAAGAAACAGATTTGATTGTTTGGTTCAAACAAGCTAGATCTCAGAATGCTGAAAAAGACACTTAAAAAAAAAAAAAAAAAAGATACCTAATCCCCCCCCCCCCTCCACACACACACACATTTTTTATTTTTTTTTTACTTGTTTTTTATCTTAATGGATGCGGTAGTAATTTAACAAGAAATCGACGTAAAACTTGACGACGTCGAAAATATTTGTAAATTTTGTTCTTTTTTTTTACGAATCTTTTAACGCGAAATTCTTTTAACACGAAAAAATTTTTCGGTCCCTACAGTTTTGTGTGAAACGTATTTCACTGTAATTATATTAAATATTTGATGAAATAGGCTCATGTGTGTGAAATAATTTTTAACTGCGCATGGGCGAATAATACCAATTTTTTGTCAACTCTACATAGAAACTCATGTAAGAAGACAAGTCGAATATTGAAAAAAATCAGAAAGATACTTTTGAACTGAATTTCTGTTGCTTTTTAAAAGTTGCTGGATGATAAGGAATGTTCTCCAAATTGTCCTTTTTTATTTTATTTTTTTAATTTTAATTTTTTATTATGTTGTGGGTTTTTTGAAAAACAATCAGAACAACTAACAAATAAAGGCATATCAAAATCGATGTATCCGTTGACATTCATTAAATGTTAAATCCTTTGGTAGAAATCAGTTAATAAAAAATGTCGATTTGTGAAAAATTCCTTATCATCTGGCAGCTTTTCAAATGCAATTATAATCCAGCTCACTTTCTCGCCGATATCCTTATGAATTTTCCAGATATTCAACCGGTCTTTCTATATTAAGTTGCTCTATAGTGTTGGCTTCCAAATCATGGAAAAAAAATTATTCAATGTAATTCACGTATGCGCAGACAAAAATTACTTTATAGAATTACTCATATCTTATTAAATATTGAGTATATTTGTATCCTAAATATAGTATGTTTTGTCTACTGAGCTTTGTAAAGAATGAATGCAAAGGAAATTCAGCCTGCTCTATCGGCGATATTTTTCTGAATTTTTACGATATCCGACTTGCCTTTTATTTAAATTGCCCTTATATACTTGATTATTAAATTATGGAAAAGATTTTTTTATCTCTCGCGTATCAACCGATAAAACTTATTTCATACAAATACTCATATTTTATAAAATATTTAATGTATTTTTATATTCCAGATATAGTTTCTTATTTCTCCTTTACTTTTACAAGTTTTCTGAAAGTGACGTTAAATTTGGTTTAAAACCCTGCATGCTATAAACAAACTAGTTGGATGTGCCAATCCCAAAACTTTCTTCTATCTCATGTCAATTTTTCATTTTAATTAGTTTTATTAGTATTTTTATTAGAATTATGCATAACTTCATACACTTTTCGATGGTACAATATTGAATATTGCACAAAAATCGCTATTACACTGCCCCCTTCCGGCGGAATTTTTCCAAATTCAGGGAGGACATTCTGGCCATGGCCAAAAACATACAAAAAATATTTGGCTCAATTCTACGCATAACTTCATACACTTTTCGATAGTACAATATTCAAAACGAACAAAAATTGCTATTACAGCGCCTCCTACTGGTGGAATTTTTCAAACTTCAGGGAGGACCTTCATGCCATGACCAAAAATATACACAAAAAATTTGAATCAATTCTATGCATAACTTCATACATTTTTCGATGGCACAATATTCAAAATGCACAAAAATCGCAAAAAAAATCGCCCATATTACAAGCGCAATATTACAGCGCCCCCAACCGGCGGTTTTTTTTCAAATTCAGACAGGATCTGCTTGCCATAGCCAAAAACTTAAAGAAAAATTTGGTTCAATTCTATGCATAACTTCATACAATTTTTGATGGTACAATGGCGGCACACGGACACACGGACAGATGGAGAGACAGACAGACATTTTGAATAAACATGTTTTTTGTGATCTCTAACCTCTAAAACGTGTAAATCCGTCGAAAACCGGAAGTCGAAAAATTTTTCGATTACAATACTTTCTTCTATTGAAGATAGAAGCAAGTAAAAACATGCGAAAATTACTTGACTTTTTTAGAAAAATCTTTATAACTCCATAAATATACAACTAGATGCTATTTTTACACAAATGAGCTCAAATAAACACAATTGTCTCAACAGCTGGATAAAAGCTCATACTGTCACAAGACATTCCTTAGACCTTGTAGAACATACATTTCAAAAGTGAGATGCCCTCAGTGTTTTAAAATAAATGCCGGGCGACCGAAATGCGAATTCTAATGATTGCGTATCACTCGAGCGTTTGCATCTACGAACGAGAAAGCACGTAGGCTTAAATGATGCAAGCTGAAATATACGCAAGACATTTTTAGACTCTGAAGAATTTATATTCGAAAAGACAGTCATATTAAGAGGTTTGAAATATCTGACAGGGGAATGCAACTCTAATGACAAAGAGAAATCTCGTTAATGGCCGCGCGTTTCGGAATGTGAGTGCATTTAGTGCATTTAGAGTAGTAAATGCGTGATAAAACAGAAAATCGACTCAGAACATTTTCTGTGTTATGTACATTCTCTGACACTCTCTCTATTTAGACTCTGAATGCGTAACGCATACGTCATTTTGCGAATGGCAACACTCTGAAATTTCAAATAAAATTTTAGTTATGCAATTTTCGCTACTGCAAATTTTTAAACTTCTAAACATCGCACATTTTTAATTTTTACACCGTCGTATAAGGAAAAAAATGATCTTTTAAATGCAATTTGTTTGAAAGCTGTATCTCAATTTATTTTTGAGATATAAAATTTTTTGTAGTTTTTAATAACATTTTTCTTATCGTGGTAACAAAAGTACCCCATTTCTATTGAAAGTCATTGAAAGTAAACGGAAAATAGTCGAAAATAGGAGATACTGTATCTCTTTGTTGCCATTTTTTCATAAAAACTGAAAAAAAAAGGTGAAATTAAAATATGGGCTATGTCATGGATATTGTCTGTAATTCCGTGATAATGACGTCATATTCATACTTTTCTATAGACGAAGTTTAAGACAGGATTGTAAAAGTGGATTCCTTTAGCCGATGCAAATAGCGTTATTTTATAAAAAAGCACGTATTTAAATTCTTAAACCTGAGTTATGTTTTGTAGAAATGCGTCATTTTCACAGCCCAGCTGCTTTGAAATTCTTCACCAGTGAAAATGCTTCACTTTTGAAAAATAATTTTATCAAAATCACACACTGATGAAACTATTTTTGCATACCGAAATTAATGCTTCCTTTATAAACAAATAAAAGAATAATATTAAAAAACCCACCAATCTAATATATTTGTGAAAGACAAATTAACGAAATTAATACTTCTTTTATAAACAAATAAAAGAATAATATTGTAAAAACACAAATCTAGCATGTTTGTAATCGTACAATTTAAATTTTTAGATCACCAAATAGGATTTTTTTTTTCAAATGGAATTTGTTTGCAAAGTTCATCTCAGTTTAATGATTGTCTATGGTTTTAAAAACAATTTTAAAGCATGAAATATTTTTTAATTTATCTATGTCGCGCGGAGCTCGATTACGAAAGATTGATCCGTTTTCCCTAAAAACAAAATAAAGAGTTCATAATTTTCTTACGGCTAATATCCATTAAAAAAAGTTCCCTATGAATAAATAAATAAAATAATATAAATAAAGCACAGATTTAACAAACATGTATAAGCTCTGAAATTATCAGAATGTAAAAGGAAGCCATAAGTAGCAAAATCTTGGTCAAATAACTCTTAGCATGAGTCTAATAAGAAAATATCGCTTTTGATAAATTTCAAAAATTTATTTGATTGTATAATTCGTATTTTCCATATGAAAAATGCTTTTTTAATGTAAGTGGGCAATTTAGAAAAATTATTGCAGATAAAATAATTATTAGTTTTTAATAATAATAATAAAAAAAAATGTTTTCACCTATATTTTTTAACCCGGGAAGCCTGGGTACGATCCCCTAGTATATATAAAGGGGAAAGTGACTCACATTGGGACACTTTTTTTTTTTTTTTTTTTAATATTGATCAGTTGTCAAACTTTTACCTGGTGTTCATCCTTTTCAACATTTGCCTACATTATATAATAGCTTTTCATCTTATATCCACAGTAGAAAAATTTAAAAAATATATTTATTAAACTTGTGCTCAGTCCCAAAGTGCACCACCTGGTGAGACACCTTGGGACAGTTAAAAATAGATGTGAAAAGTTCAATAGTTGAATTACAATATACATGGAATTGTTTGTTCAGGAAAATAAATGTATTTAAACTGATAAAGAAAATATAATTATTGTAAATTTTCTAAATTTTACGGATGCAATGAATATTCGGTTGATATTTGGTATTCGGTGCTGGTATTCATTTCCAATTTTTTTTCGTGCTCCTAATTTGAAGGAATGTTCTTTTTGTTTCCTGAAGCATATTCATAAGCAACTGTACGCACATCATTAATTGTTAGTCTATAGTGATATTTGGAAGCTTAGAAAATATTGTCTACCAACTTTCCTTCCTCGTCATTGGTGAATATTTTTCAACATATTTTATATTATTACGTGACAAAATTTAACCTAAGGAAAATTTTATTTCAGAATCAGAGATTATAGAAAATTTTAATTAATATTATTTTCTACTTCAAAATAAGTTACACGAAAAATGAGAAGTTATTAAATTTATAACAGCAGAATCAATGTGTGCTAAAATCAGAAATTTTCTCAAATTGTTTACTTCCTCAAATCTAATGCATTATTCTGTGAATTCCAAAAATCTTTGAATTTAAAGAATAAAGTATTAAATGGCAAAGTTCAGAGAAAAATTTCTCGAAATAAAATAAATTAAACAATATTTTTTTTTTTATTTGAAAAAAGAAATGGAAGTAGAAATGTTTTAGTTTGAAAGGAAATGTTAAAATTTTGCAACAGAGAAAAATGATACAGTTCAAAATTTAAGCATATATAATTAAATTTCATTTTACATTGTAATCTTAGTCAAATGATTTACCTAATAAGTAATAATGTAAAAATAATCATGAATTAAATGTAATTAGTTGCATTATCTTTAGAACGTTTTAAAGATACATATATTGTAAAAATCTCGTTAGAGAAATAAACGATTTTACTAATTTGAATATGTAATCTAATATTCTTCGGGGGGCAATCCATTCCAAATCTCCAAGGTGGTGTCGCTCGACATTTTTAATTTTTCTAATATTTTAACCAAGTGTTCTTCATAGTTTTCTGAGTTTAAAAACATGGTTAAAAGTTTTTTTATCATATAGTTTTTTGTAGGCGGCCAATTTTAACAAACTACATAGCCATTTTTGGGCCAAAAACGTGTTTTACGGAAAATGCTGTTACTGCCTTACTTTTCTACCTATCAAGATGAATTAAAAAAAAAACTGTTCAGCATAAAATTATCTATATTTTATCTGATTATAAAATTTTCATTAGACTTAAGGATCTAGGCCAAAAACATGCTTAAAAACCGGAGGAAAAAAAGGTCAAACACCACATTTTGCTGCTATTATTTTTTATGAAAGAGGTCATACTTACCTTAAATATTTTTTTCTTACACAGACCTGTTATAGGACTACTTATTTTTACAAATTTCAATCCTGAAAATCCTTTTCCTTTTTTTTTTTTTTTTTGTACAACTCATCAAAAACTGCGTTAAGTCTCTTTTTGGCAATTTTCACTATTTAATATATCAAAAGGGACTGACTGAAATATTCTAAAAACGTAGGATAATAAATATCTTTGTAATATAAAATTAAAATGTAAACTTTATGTTTGAGACTTGACTGGTTTTTGAATAACAGTTCACTAAAAATGCACCCCTCCCCCCTCAGTTTCCTTTTTGTTTTGTTCCAGATACAAAGAATTACAGGTACCTTTTACTTATGTACATTCAAATTGACTATAAAAACACATTTCATGCATTATTGCTTAGTTAAATAGGACAATGACACCTTTTCAAGTTTTTCTTGGAGGTGGGAAGGGTGGTCTTTTGATTTTATTGTGAAAGATTTAAAAGGTGTCACTGCCCTATTTAACTAAGCCATAATGCGTAAAATGTGTTTTTATAGTCAATTTGAACGTACCTAAGCAAAAATATCTGTAAGCTATGCATCTGGAACAAAACAAAAAGGAAAATGAGGGGGGGGGGTTGCATTTTTAGTGAACTGTTATTCAAAAACCAGTCAAATCTCAAACATAAACTTTATATTACAAAGCTGTTTATTATCCTACATTTTCAGAATTTTTTAGTCAGTCCCTTTTGAGATATTAAGTAGTGAAAATTGCTAAAAAATTGCTAAAAAGGGAGTTAACGCAGTTTTTGATGAGCTGTACAAAAAAAAAAAAAAAAAAAAAAAAAAAAAAAAAAAAAGGGTAAAAGGTTTTCAGGATTGAAATTTGTAAAAATAATCAGTCCTATAACAGGTCTGTGTAGATCCTTAAGTCTAATGAAATTATTATAATTACATAAAATGTTGACAATTTTATGCTGAATATTTTGGTTTTTGATTCATCTTAATAGGTAGAAAAATAAAGCAGGTACAGCATTTTCTGTAAAACACATTTTTCGCAAAAAAATGGCTATGTGGCTTGTTAAAATTGGTCACCTCCAAAAAACTATATGATCAAAAGAAATTTTAACCATTTTTTTAAACTGTGAAGAACACTTGGATAAAAGATTAAAGAAATTAAAATTGTCGAGCCACACCACCTTGGTGATTTGGAATGGATTGACCCGTGGATTCTTTTAATTTGATGATTTTTGTTCATTTAATGAAAAAATTCGTGAAAGATAAAATATAAATTAAAATTAAAACAAAACGCGCATAATAAACTTCTTTCACACCTTAAACAAATTTTTCAACATTTGATAAAATTATCTTTGCATATTAATATCTTTAGCAAATACTTCTTAAGATTAATCTTCATAAATGTAATATTCCATTCTCTGCATTGGCATTTAAAAAGTGGATTACTTATAAAATGGGTTAATTAAAATAGTATTTTAAGAATCAAAAGGAAATTTTGAACTTTCTGTGATAAAATAGGCCATTTTATGGAAAACCATTTCCCGTGTGCCCTATTCGCATTTTAAAAATTCACAAAAATAAAAGAAAAAGGTAATCGAATGCGTTTTTCGAAAAACTTGTTCTAATACAGGCAGTATTTTAAGCGCGATAAGGGATTTTAGTTGAATAATTTGCCTATAGAGATTGCTGAACGAATTAAAATAGAATATTTCTGTGTAAACAGCATTTAGTGTGCATTCATGTAAACTTTAAAAGAACTTAGCTGCCCGAAATATTTAATGTGTATACTGTCACAAAGAATTACGTTTTGCGAGTGAGTGAGAACATCTTCACTTTAATGATCAGGATACAAGAGGTTTTCATAACGAATGGCGTTTTCAACGAATAATTTGGATTTGGCGTAATTATTTGTGATCAGGGTCTCTAATGACTGTGAATGGATAGAGACTGTACATTAACGAAATGTATGTCACCTTAGTTCCAAATTCAACGGATCGCCGTAGAACGTATTATTATTTTCGAGCGTTTCACACATTTCCAGTGGTAAATATTATGGGCAAATCATTTTAATTTTATATCGCTTAAGAAAGACACGCATACATAAGTAAGCGTGTACTTCAACTTTAGCGAATAAGAATTCTATGAAATAATGAGCTACCATTTTAATGCATTTTGAAAACGTGAAAGGATTTAGTGGAAACTTAGCAACGTTCAGATTTAAATGCTTATTTTTGCAAAAGATTTTTTTTTTTTTTTTTAAGATTCATTATCCTTGAAAGTAAAAAGATTTATATTTTAAATGTAAGTATACAAAACGATCTAACAAAAATGAGACAACATAACTGTAAGATAATTTATGAACTTTTTGGGAAACGCAGTATTTTATATAGTTTATTTCTGATTAGAGAATCAATTAAGTTTCATAATTTTTCAAGAAAAATTCATAAATTTCTAACATATCCAAGTCATTTATTGCAGTTTGACATCACCAAATAAACTTACTTTTCCATGATTCATTTTAAATATTTTTATTTTGTGCCCCACTTTATAAAATGAGTATTTTTAAATCTCAGCGGGAATATTTGATTAGAATTTCAGAGGGTATTAATTAAACAATATCATTCATGAAAGCGAAAATGTTAAGCAGTTGTGCAAGAGATAAATACATTTATTTCAATTAAAAATAATCTATTAATCAGTAGATAAAGCTGATAATTCGTATACTTTTATTAGATGCATTTTATTTCGAAATAATATTTCTGTGAAGCCTTTGTCAAATGATGGATATGGAATATAAGTACAGCTATGTAAATTGAATTATCTTATCCAAAATAACTTTCTTCGCGATATGATTTTAAGCAAATTTCCTTTTGCAGTACTTTCAGTAAAATAATTTATGTAAACATAAGTTATGTAAAATTATAATGAAGGAAGCGTTATTAATTGTATTATCGTGACAACTCCATTTTAGAAAGGTTAACTATTGCAAAAATCTCATTAGAGAAATGACTCATATTATAACAATATATTCTGAACATGCTAAAATCTATAAATTTGTTAGTTTCTTTACGTCCTGAAATCTAATGCATTATCCAATTTTAATATTTAAACCTTGCAATTTTAGGGATAAATTATTGAATTAAAACGTTATTTTAATTATTTGAGAGAAAAATGTATAAACAGCAATTCAGTAAAACTAATCATGAAGTAAATACAATGAATCGTATTATCTGTAAGCATCCTTTTACATGGCACGACAAAAAACACATTCGATAAATGGATAACTTTAATAACTATTATATAATCTCGGATTCGATTTTGAAAAATCTTTTGTAAAATACACAATATGAACTTTAAAAAGCTCACTGTTTTACTTAAAAGGCGACTAAAATAATAAAATAGATGTTATTAGGATAAAATAGATGTATATACTTTGTAAATGCCATATTTTTTACAGTTTTACTTAAAAGGCGATTAAAGATCACTGTTTTACTTACTAAGGTCCCGACTAAGCTCACATTTTTACTTAAAAGGCAATTAAAATAATAAAATAGGTGTTATTAGGATAAAATAGATGTATATACTTTGTAAATGCCATATTTTTTACAGTTTTACTTAAAAGGCGACTAAAGCTCATTTTTTTACTTACTAAGGTCTCAACTAAGCTCACTGTTTTACTTAAAATGCGACCAAAATAATAAAATAGATGTTATAAGTTTAAAATATACATTTTACTTAAAACTTTTTTGTACTTTCGGAATGCATTTACCGAGCCCTTCATCAGAGAGTATCTTAATAACTAACTGCTGTTCATTTATACAAATACGTCACTTCGTTTTGAAAACTGATAGCGAGAGCCAATAACTATTGGAGTTGAAAGTAGAAGTAGCAGTTCCTTGGACTGAACTTAAGAAGAGGAAAAAAATATTAACTGGAGTGCCATTTTATTTATTATCCTTTTGATTTCTCTATTTTTAAATTAAACTAACAAAAAAGACAGATAAATATAATTACAATTTTTTTTTAATTGTATAATAAATGTATTACAAAATTTAATTGCAACATGCCATTTAATTTTCTTTGCATATGAAAAAACCTATATCCTAACAAATGTATTAAATTTTTACATTGGAATATAATATGATGGGTACATAAAAATTGCGGTAATTATTCTAATTCTTTAAAACTTAAGAAATTTTTAAGGCTAAGAAAATAAATATGGATATGAAAAAAAATTTTTAAAATCTGATCAACGCTTATTTTTGTTAAGCGTTCACTAAAAAGAGAAAAAGAAAAAAAATAATGCTAAAAATGTTTAATTTAATATCCTACAAAAAGAAAACAAAATAACTCGCAGATAATTTATATTCTACTTTGTAAACGCCATATTTTTTACAGTTTGTTACAAGCTAGAAAAGGAAGTATGTCTCCTAGTTTTTCAAGAAAAATGCACTTACTTCTTAGCGTACCCAGCCATTAATCATATCTTGTCAGCACAAAATAAGCTTATTTTTCCATGATTAATTTTGAATATTTATTTTGTGTCCCACTTTATAAATATTTCGTATTATTCAATCTCAAGAATAATATTTAATTAAAATTTTCGACGGCATTCGTCAAACTGTACAATAGAAGTGAACATTTTAGAAGTAATACTAAAGATAAAAATGTAATTACCTCGGGGAAAATTACAATATATTATGTGTACAAAACTCTTAAATAGTATACTTTCATTAGATGGACTTTATTTTCAGATAAGAATTGATGTCAATTTTTTGTCAGCTGTTGTATATGGAATGCATGTCGGCTTATGTAAATAAGAAATAACCGAAAATATTTTTCTTCGAGATAAGATTTTAATTTAGTTTTATTTCGTTATAATTTCAGTAAGATGTTTTATCTAATCAGCAAATGTCAAATTTATTTTTAAATAAACGGTCGTATTATCGTTAAAGTGTCATTTCACAAGCGAGATTTACTAACACAAAAATTTTATAGAAATGCTAAATTTTATTATTTTCCATATAATTTACAATTTGATTTAAGAAAATCCTTTTCATTTCATGAATGTTGTGTCTTTTAAAACAAAAATGAAAGATAAATATAACTTATAAAATTCGAGAAATGTATATAATAAACTTTCACAAATATTTTTTACAAACTGGAACTAAATTATGCTTTCATGTAAATATCTTTTAACAATATTCCTTATGTCTATTGTTCACAATGGTATTTTTTTAATCCTTTTAAAGGAATTTGAAATGATTGATCTGCTAGCACTAATTTTGGCATTATTTTAAACGAGGTGGAACTCTACGAATTTCAAAGAAAGAAAAGATTTGAAAAAAAAAAACAGTTAGATAGAATTTATGATAAAAACTACAAAATAAAGAATGAGAATAATTACAATGAAAAAACTCATATGCAAGTGCTTAATGGAAATCTTTTTTTTTTTTTTTTTTTGGCAAGTTACTAAAATAATGCTTCAACTTTCCAAATTATCGATAAATTAAACTTAGTGAGGAGTCTAAGTAATGCATACATTGTAATCAAAATACTTAAATAAAAATTGAACTAAACTTCATATATACGTTTTCTGTTATAGACGTCGAGTCCAAGTTGAAAATGGGCTATTCCCAGAAGAGGGCTCTATGATGCCGATTTTTGTCCAATATTCTCGATTTTTTTGCAATTGAAGGAATTTATGAATATTTTTGAGGAGAAAATTTATTTTCAGATGTAATGTAACAGGCCAAGGTTTATATAACATTTTGGAGAAAAAGAGCCTGAACTTGTAGCTGTGAGAAAGTGGCGAGAATTTTGTTCGATTTTGAGGCAGAAAAATTCTTACTGACTCACCCAATTGTTCAGTCTATGGCTTATTTGTATATTTGCAATAAACAAAATTTTTCACGTTTGTTGATAATTACTTGTTAATTAGACTTCATTACGAAATCTCCCTAGCTTATGGTTTTAAAACACTTTTTGACAAAAATTGTAGAATAATAATAAAAAAAAAACATGTGTGAGAAAAGAAAATTTTGGCTTTATCACGTCTGACTAATTGGTATTACGCAATGTAGCATCAGCAAAAATTACGTGATATAATGCAAACATATATATTTAAAAAAAAAAATTAACATGACGTCATATTCATCGTCGCAAAATTTATATGAGTACTTCTAATATTCATATTTGAAATTTTGAAAATTTTTTAATGCGCAATTATTTTTTTAATAAATATATTTCAAAAATTGACGTCGCGTTTGTCGTCAAAAATATTGGATGTGAACATTTGCACCCTTGACTTGAAACTTTATGTCATTTTTGCAGGGAAGCCGGGACTGTACTCCGACAATAATACATTTCAAAAAGTTATTTGAATACATTATTGATATTTTTCACATAAAAATGCTTTTTGATGCTGATAGTTGGCAATTTACAAAAATATAATTCGAGGGCAAGTCAGTAAGTAGGTCACAAAATCCTACAAAAAAAGTGAAACCAAGATACATACTTAAAAGGCATGTTTATTTCTCTATATAATCGTCATTTACATTGATACATTTGTTCCAACTCTTTATGAGTTTTCTAATACCTGCTGCATAAAAGTCTTTGGACTACAATCTCAGCCACCTGTGCACCTCACATTCAACGTCTGCGTCAGTCGGCTGCAGGCTAAACCACGTGAACACCCTGTTGCGGTTGCTAATGCTGTCTATTTTTGTTCGCTTGTCAGCTCTATTTCCTCGACCTTCCGCACGGTTTCTTCTGTCGCAATCTCAACAGGACGAACATTTCGTTCTTCGTCAACAACTTTTGAACGTCCCTGCTCATCTTGTACAACTGTGCCTCATAAATTCGAAATTGACATCTTACAGTTGGACAGTGCCGGTACCTATTGGCATATTTGGAAACAATTTGCTACTAATTTCCGACCTCTCATGTTGGTTTCTGACCTACTTATTGACTTTCCTTCGTAAATGTAAAAAAAAAAAAAAACTTTTTTAGAGTGAAAGAATAAACTAAGAGATTTCCACCTATATTCTGTAAACCAGAAAACCTAGGGTGGATCCTATGGTAAAGTTATTATAAATGAAAAGTAATTATTAAGAAATATATTAAAAGGAGGATGTTTAATTTCTTTAACTAGCAATTGCTAGTGTGAAGTGATTTTTGGATATTTGACGATTTTGGATATCTGCTCTTATTTTCTCAATATACAGGTACAATTTCTCAAAATAATAATAATATATTTTTTAACTAAATTTAAATAATAAAGAAACTTTTTATGTATGTGTACATACGTCATCTGACATTTTGCTCTCCCCGCTTCTTTTTAAACTAGTATAACACAGACCTGCCAAGTGCTTCGAAAAAATCGCAGTTGCTACGATTTGGACCTATAAACTACAATGCTACGAAAATCGGTCTTAAACTACGATTTTTTGCAAAAAACACAAACGCATTTTTTGTTCCTAGCTGCGATTTTTATCCCGCGCAGCATATTTTTCAGGAGTGATTCTGTCCCAAAATTTCAAACTATTCATTTCCGAAAGTTTTAAAAAATTGGTCATTAATCCGAAAATTCGGACATTAAAAAATACTCGTAGGAAAAAAAAAATCTGGTCTGCAAAACAAACTTCTTAACATAAAACCGTCTTTATGTATATCAACCACAAGTGAATCGTGTTTCTGTAAATATTTATACAGGAATTCCCTTCCTTAGAAACAGGGATGCCATTTTAACAATTTCTGGGGGAGGGGGGGGGGGCTCTTTGAGGGGCAAGATTTGAAATAATGTGCAAAATCGCACGATTTGTACGATTTATTATTAAACATTTCACTTTACGAATTATTATTAAACATTTCAATTTTGCGTGGTAAAATACGCAAAATTCGTTAAAGGAATGCTGTAAAAAATGCAAATTTCGTCAAAAATTCATGGTAAAAAGTGCGGATTTCAACAAAGAATCGTAATAGAAAAATGTGAATTACGATTGCGGGAAAAAAATTGTGAATATCCTGAAATGACCGCGGGAAAAAATTTCAAGAATTTCGTCAACATTTACTGCACTGGGATAAAAAATTGGAACCAGGCTCCTTTTACAAATTAAAAAAAAATGCTGCGAAACGAAAAGAAACTTTAAATATTATATAAAAAATTTCAGAGGAAAAAATTTACTATATTGAGTTGAAAGACTGAAACCTTATTTCTTTTACGAATGTCAAAATATGGCTGCGAAGCACGAAAAACCAACCAACCAACCTACAGATTAATTTTAATTTTGTGTGCTACGATTTCTCATTTTCAAAGGTTGGCAGGTCTAATAACATTTCAAGGAAATGTTTTAAAATCATGGCATGCCATTTCAATTATCGCATTCATTTCATACCATTTTTTTCTTATCTAGTATCGCCCTCTAATACCTGAATCTAAATCATACACAAATTTCAATTCAACTTCACTTGCACCAAAGAGATATCACAAAAAAAAATAAATAAAATAAAATAAGAGAGAGAGAGAGAGAGAGAGAAAAGAAATTATGAAATTAGAAGCACAAATATTGACTTTTTATTAGGCATATCGGAAATCTATGATAAATATTCTTGTAAAATATTTATCATAGTAAAATATTTATCAAAGTAACAAAACCGAAAAAGAAATCTACTGTATGTATTATGTACGTAAAATAATAATAGAAACTAGTTTATATGCAAGATTACTTTATTTTATTTCAAAGAGGAAACGGTATTTTACACTTTTCCACGCACTGCAGTTTGATCGGAATATATATATATATATATATATATATCTTTATTTATCGAAAACACGAGTTTCTGAGAAGTTGAGATTAAATTTTCTGGCATTCGTCAGAGTTTTATTTTATCAAAGTAATCCAAGCAGAAGATTAAATTTTATTTTAACATTTTTATTTATACTGTTTGAAATTTTTATGCTTGCATTTTTCTTATTATTTTGTTAAGTTAAAGATGATATTATTTTACAATGTAAAGTCATTTGTACGCAAACTAAAATATCAGTCGAGAATTGTTATTTGAATTGTATAATTTAAGACTTAAATATGTATATATATATATATGTATATATATATATATATATATATATATATATATATATATATATATATATATATATATATATATATATTTAAGTATAAACATTATACTTAATCATTAAATATAAACATTAGGAAAGTGTATATTTTACAAGACAACAAAATCCCTATTAGCAAACAATAATGGACCAATATTGTTTCTATTTGGCTATATCTTGGCCAATACTGACATAGTATAATTCTATAACACTTGAACTTATATTTCGCCAGTATTACACTAAAATTAACAAGATTTTTTAAAATTTCATTGTCAGTATTTCTAATCTAAAATCTATATTTTGGGAATTATAGTGTTTAATTTTCTTTTAAATGTTATATTGAACCGTAAAATAGCCAATAAAACCAGTACTTGTTTTAGACTATTAATGGTATATAATTAATGGTATGGTAAATAAATATATATATATATATATATATATATATATATACATACTACTGATTCGACACATTTGTGAAATACATAATCTTTAAAAAAAAATCATTTTTTTTCCATCGAATACACTTTTTTTCACAATATCCGTCAACATATATTGCATTGAAGTGTATAGTCTGCTGAATTAAATAATGCAGATAAATAAACTAAAATAATTTTATTTTAAATTGTATGAACTATACATACCCTATACATATACATGAATGATACAATATGCATTCACTGTATGACTAAAAGCCACCGGAAATTTTCGATTTTATACGTTTTGTTAGATATCTCGAGAAAAACTTTAACAAATTCTTCTGGAACTTCAGGATTATAAATAACACCAAAACTTATATTAAAAACAGCTAAAATTGTAATTTTTTTTGTTCATTTTAGACCTATGCCATCATGTTTTTTATAACGAATTAAAATTTAATTCTCATTAATTCATCGAAATTTTATTAAAGAATTAAATTATTACAAATTCTCTTTTCATGATTTAATTTTATAACTACTTGAAAATGTTCTTTTAAGGGGATTATAACTGCTGTAAATATGATGAAAATTAGCGATATTGTTATTATATAGAATGTTTGCAATATTTTCAGCATTTCTAACATTATTTACAATCAAAGTAAAGTGTTATTGTTGACAGACATTTAAACATTAGTAAAAAATGATTTACGCTTGCATATTCATTATGTTACACATTCATTCATAATTCATGATTTAGTTATTCATCCTTTATACATATTCAGATAACCATCGTCATTCAGACTCATCAGAAAGCAAGTTTATTTTTCCTTTCAATTAAAATATAATAATTTAAAACAACATTGAACATTCCCGGTGAAAATAATGGTAAATGATTATTTCATGCGTTATCAGTAAGCATTCACATATGAATTATTAAGCAGTTGAAAATGTATAACAAGGAAGACTAGCTACATGTCATTACAATTATCAAACTCAATGTTAGTCATCTTTTGATTATTTTAATGAATTTAGGTCATAAAATTTCAGTCCTTCAGACTTTCATACATACAAAGCATTTTTGTACATCCAAACGTTTTAATTTAAATTTTTATAATAATAGTCAGATATATTAAAGTTAAAAGGGCATAAATTTCCGATTGAATGAGCTAGTACCAATACATATATTTACAGGCATACTTACACCTCATAACCTAATATTATCTTCCGATCACAGAAAGAAATCAATGCAGTAAATAAAATTGAGTATCTGTGATAATAATCCATTTGATACTGTAAAAATTCACGTAAGGATTTTTTTTTTTTAAATGAAATATAGCCATTGTAATTTTCAGATTCATTATGCAAGTTAGAGTACAATTATTTTTTTTCGTTAAAGACATCTGGTTAACAAAAAAAAAATAAATAAATAAATATAATAAATATGTAACTTGATGACAAAGATTTTTTCTCAGATTTCATAATTATATCAAACACAATCGTATTTTTAAATATCGAAAGAAATATACTAATTTTAATTGCTGAAATGTGTAAATTAAAACTTTAAAAATTCACATAAGGCTTTTTTTTTAAATGAAACATAGGAATTGTAATTTTCTGAATTATTATGCAAGTTAGAATATAATTATTCTTTTCGTTAAAACCATTTTTTAAACAAAAAAAAAAGTTAAATAAATATGTAACTTGATGACAAAGTATTTCCCTCACATCTCATAATTATATCAAACACAGTCGTATTTTTAAATATCGAAAGAAATACAGTAAAACCTCCCTAAAGCGACCACGTTCCGTTCCAATAAAATTTGGTCGTTCAGAGAGGTAGTCTCTTAATGGAGGTCATGTTTAAATCTAGATTTTAATTGTTGAAAAAAGATAACAATTATTATTACTAAAATTTATTTTTCACATTACTAAAATATATAAAAATTTAAGTATAAAAAAAAGTTAATTATATAAGTTAATTACTGCAGAGTTTAAAAAATAAATACATTGACGTTTGTTTTGATTTTACGGTTTTATCTTTTATAACTTTTATTTCCAAGTCCTATCGAAGTTCAGTAAATAAATGCAATTTTTTGGACGGGAACAAATAATGACGATTTCGTTAATTTTTCTATTTCTTTGAAGGGTTTCCTGGCAGAGTTGGTTAAGGGAGTTTATTGACCGTCATTCTTAATTTTTCATCAGCGTTAAATTCATTGCCTGAAAAGGCACAAAGGGGTTTAAAGACTTAAAAATTACCAGAATTTAAAAAAAAATGTAAGCTTAGTTTAGAAGTTTGATGAATAATGCGGTCTCCGGAATTATTTTTCTAATAAAACCTTCTTCAAGCGACCAGGAAAAACGGAATTTGTTTTATTTTCTTATAAGAAATGGGTTGCTCATGGAGGGAGTTCAACGGAGATGGTCTCTGAATGGAGGTAAAATTAGTATTGAGCCTATGGGAATAAATTTCGTTCCATGAAAAAATGATCGTTCAGGAAGGTCGTCGCACAGGGAGGTTTCACTGTATACTAATTTTAATTGCTGAAATGTGTAAATTAAAACTTTAAAAACTGTAAAAATACGTTTATTCGACTGTTTACATGTTTTGACTGTGCCCAAGTCATTTTGAAGACAAATAATTAAATATAATCTAAAATTGCACGGTCTATGAACGCCATCATTCAATTTTTCACGCACTCTTTCATATTATAAATGATTTTTTTCCCTTTTTTACTTGCATGTTTATTTTTACCCAACTGAAAAGAAGGGTAATGTGTTTTACGCGTATCTGTGTATGTGGATTTCTTTATACCCTCGAAACATCCCAACGCCTGGATGGATTTTAATAAATGAGATCTCTATCAATTCGTCTTAACGACCCGATGCTTATAGGCTAGGTTTTGTTTTTATAAATTCAAAATGGCGGCCGTAAAATACAAAATGGCGGTAGAGACGAAAAAAAAATTATGCACCCTATTGAGTGGCATATCATTGAATAGGTCTTTCAAAATGAAGACGATGTTTCATTGACTATTTTACAGTCAGAAGCTCCGTTAAAATATTATACAACCTGGAAGTAGTGTAGGTTTTAGTGCAACTCTAACCATCATAGACATCTATAGACCTCATCAAAACAGTGTTTATAGATAGGAACTAACAATTAAACACACCTTAAAAGCCATCAATACAAGTAAATAAAAAAATAGGTAAGTAATATAAACAAGTAATATAAAAAAATATTTTAAGTCAATTCCTACTTAGGTCAATAAGACAATTTTTTTTCTCCCATTCTTCTTTCCTATTGAGTAGCAGTTAAAATGCCTTTATGAAGGAGAGGGCTCTCTCGGTCTTAAAATGCCTTGATCAAGAAGAGGGCTGGCTCTCTCGATTATTGAAAATTAATTAATTTAAGTTAATTAATGAATTAATATTTGATAAAAAAAAAACTGGATTAACATTAAGTGTCATCCACTACAAGTTAAAAAAAAATATTTGAGCTTGATTGGATGAATAATAAGTATTTTATTAACGATTGAAAATTTGAACAAGATATATATAGCGAGAGTGTGAGCTAATAGTAGGAATTGAAAAAAAAAATATAGTTTCACATTGAAGGGAAATAATTAATTAGTTCGCTTTTTACGCAGTCGGGTTTTTTGATTTTAGGTAGATTTCGTATGAAATACTACCTATTGGGATCGTTCCCATGTAGGAATTTCTGAAAAATGTTTGCAGATCTACAAAGATCATGACCCCTAGAACCCAAAACCACCCTCAGTAAAAAACTTTATCTATCTATCTATCTATCTATCTATCTATGTATCTATCTATCTATCTATATATATCACTTTCTTCTGGGCACGATAACTTTCGTAATTCTGCACCAATCTCTTTTAAACTAATACATAAAATCAATAGGCATAAAATCTCGGTCAAGTTCGTTAATGGGCAAAATCGGACCAAGGGGATGGAAATAGGGAGAGGTTTTGCGAAAACCGAAAACTCCCCATAACTTCTTAAATTTTATACATATCAAATCAGTTTAAAGTTTTTATTACTTCTAAAAAGAGTGTCAAAATTTTATGTATCACAGATTTTTGATAAAGTTAAAAATGGGCTCAAGGGGCGCAAAAAATAGGGTTTTTGGGAGAAATAAATTCCTAACTTCGTCAATTCTTAAGATATCAATTCCAATTAATTTTATTATAAATCTCCTTAATATTATCTACAACTTTTACATTCACAAGTTTTTGATAGGACCAATTCGTACCGCAAAAAAAAATTAAAAACGAAAACAAAAAGGGGGTTTGAAGAAGTAAAAAATCCATAACTCCGTCAATTCAAAAGATATAAAATCCCCATGAATTTATCATATATCTTCTTAATATTCTCTACAACATCTGCATAGACAAGTTTTGGATAGGATCAATTCTTAGAGCAAAAAAAAATTAAAAATACATAGCGGTTGAAGAAAAAAATCATCTAAGTAAGGATGTATTCAAATCCAAACTGCTTATTTTCTGACTCATTTTACAATTCATTTTTGCTCTCAAAGGCTTCCAATTGTTACGTTTTCTTACTCAGAAACAATATAATGTACCGAAATGGTCGATTTTTTGATAGAGGCAGAATATATTTAAAAAAGTGCTGTTAAAGTGGGCATTTTGAACCGAATTTCCCGAAGCGGATTGTGTTGGAAAAATCATTGCATTAAGGATGCACTCAAATCCAAACTGCTTATTTTGTTACTCATTTTTAAATTCATGTTTGCTCTCAAACGCATCCAATTGCTAGATTCTCTTATTCAGAAACTATATAATGTAAAGTAATGATCGATTTTTTGATAGAGGCAGAATATATTTCAAAAAATGATGTCAAAATTGGCATTTTGAACGGAATTTCCCGAAGCAATTGTGTTATCACTTTCTTCTGGACACGATAACTTCCCCAATTCTGCACAAATTTCTTTCAAACTGATACATAAAATCAGGGGACATAAAATCTCGCTCAAGTTCGTTAATGGGCAAAAGCGGACAAAGGGGATGGAAATAGGGAGGGATTTTGTGAAAACCGAAAAAAACCTCATAACTTCTTAATTTTGGTACATATCAAATCAGTTTAAAGTTTTTATTACTTCTAAAAATAGCGCAAAAATTCATGCATCACATATTTTTGATAAAATTTAAAATAGGCTCAAGGAGCGCAAAAAATAGGGTTTTTGGGAGAAAAAAAATTCCTTACTTCGTCAATTCTCAAGATATGAAATCCAATAATTTTATTATACATCTCCTTAGTATTATCTACAACTTTTATATTCACAAGTTTTTAATAGGACCAATTCGTACCGAGAAAAAAATTAAAAACGAAAACAAAAAGGGGGTTTTAAGAAGAAAAATTTTAATAACTCCGTCAATTCACAAGATATAAAATCTCCATGAATTTATCATATATCTTCTTAATATTGTCTTCAGTATTTACATAGAGAAGTTTTTGATAGGGCCAATTCTTACAGCAAAAACAAATTAAAAATACATAGCGATTGAAGAAAAAAATCATCTTATTAAGGGTGCATTCAAATCCAAACTGTCTATTTTCTTACTCATTTTTAAATTCATTTTTGCTCTCAAACGCATCCAATTGCTAGATTCTCTTATTCAGAAACTCTATTATGTACAGTAATGATCGATTTTTTGATAGAGGCAGAATATATTTCAAAAAAGGATGTCAAAGTGGGCATTTTGAACAGAATTTCCCGAAGCGATTGTTAGAAACGAAAAATATTGCCGTACTGAGAAAATAATTGTTTATTAATCAAGTTTTAATTAATTGAAAGAAAAATAAAAACACAAGTCGCTTATAAATCTTTTCAAAAATCACGTCAGTATGTTTCATATTTTTTTTTAATTAAAAATGAATCTGAAAATGTGCCAGAAAATTTCGAGTTGTTGAGTATGGAAAATATTTTTTTTAATATCGCCTTAACATGATTCTGATAAAACCAGCTATTTTATAAAAAGGAAATAAAAACTCGTCAAAAGCAGACAGATGTTAAAGTGGATTTATATCTATTAATGATTTTGTTTTTGTTGGTGAAATTAGTATACTTAACTTCGAAATCTACCTCTGCCTGTAGGCCGGGCCGGCAGGGATTTTTTTAAATTTAATTGTTTATTATTTTCGTAACCATTGACTAGCTCTAGCCATAATTTTGGGAAGTTAAATGATGCTGAATCTGTACATATTGAATTTTTGGTTGTTACAATCTCTTCGGTTTATCTTTTAATGGATGCATAGTATAGAATGGAGAGAAAAAATATTTTACTTTCATTGCGATTCATTTGCTGTATATCGAAACAAATGTCCCAGATTTCCACTTCAGTAAAAACAAAGTTTTATAAAGACATAATAATCTCTCGAAAGCAATGGCAGATATAAATTTCTCATTTAAGCATTTTATTTTATTTATTTATAGCCAAACGCACGCTCTCCAGAATAAGATTATTTTTTGACCTGAGAAAAAATCAATACCTATGATCATTAAATCAACTTCAACGTATGCGGTCAGACAACTAAAATGACCCTTTAATTATTGTACAGTCGTGGAAAAAAAAAAGTAAACACCCCTACTAACTCCTCAACAAATTATCGTAGAAGAAAGTTACAGGTACCGAACGATTGGAAATAAAGCCTACTTTTAAATGATGTACATAAAATTTGCTTAGGGAGCCACCTACATATTAAAACTAACCATAACTTTGTTTTTTTCAACAGCAGTATCCAATCCCGACAGCATAAATGAACTCTACACCCTTCAATTAGCCTAAAAACGAATTTTTATGCAATTCGTACCATAAGTTTCAGAGAAATTAATTACTTTAAAACG
Organism: Maratus speciosus; assembly: GCA_963932465.1. Lineage (NCBI taxonomy): Eukaryota > Metazoa > Arthropoda > Arachnida > Araneae > Salticidae > Maratus > Maratus speciosus. Next base: position 117,360,591 of record OZ010790.1, read on the forward strand.
AGCGTATTTTAAGGGCTGTATCCAAATTGAAGTTCCGTACTGGATTGTTAACCGAGAGAGCCGCTTCCTTGATCATGGCACCGTAAGCGCCACTCAAGGAGCCAATGAAGCGTGTTAAATTACAGTACAGCAGAATAAATTTCCAAAATGTCTACTCACTTCCATCATAGACGGCCCCTTAAACCATCATTTTGCCGTTTTTTAAGCATAATTTGAAAACTACTTGGAAGAAAAATATGAAATTTTTGAATTTCCATAAAGCAGGACTTAATAAATCTAAATCCATCAAAAAAATTGTACGTTGCAATTCATAATTTTTTCGAATATTAATTTCATAATTCATAATTCATATCATAAAATTATAAAAATTACAAATTCAGCTTATTTATGTTTGGGTATATTAGTATTATTACCACAAAAAAAATTAGCACATTAGGAACATAATTTCGGGAGATATAACTAAAAATATGAAAATATAATTTAACATTAGAAGCACTAAATTTTGAATGTTTATAATTCAAAAACTTATCATTTAAATGACTTGAAATTTGATGTCTAGGCATAGTTTGAACCGAAGATTTGAAATATATCGTTAAAATTGGGTATTGCTATTGAAAAAAATGAAGTTAGGATTCGTTTTAATATGTAGATGACCCCCTAAAAATTTTATATACATCATTTAAAAGTAGACTTTATTTCCAATCGTTCGGTACCAGTAACTTTCTTCTATGATGATTTGTTGAGGAGTTAGTAGGGGGTGTTTACTTTTTTTTTTTTCCTCGACTGTACCTATAATTTGTATTTAAGCATAAAATCAAATTTTCATTTATTTTTTAGGTAGATTTCACAAGAAATATTATTTATTGCAGTTGTTACCATGGTGCGACTTTTGAAAAATTCCTTCATAACTTTTCATTATATGACCTCAGGAAACCAAAACCACCCCCCACCAAAAAAGTTTATATATATATATAAACGTTTATATTATATATATATACATATATATATATATATATATATATATATATGTATGTATGTATGTATGCACTAAAAATTTGTCCGCACGATAAAAGTCACAATTATGCACGGAACGTCTTCAAACTCGCCAAACACATTGAGACGGCTAATATCTCGGCGGGGATTGCAAATGAGAAAAATCGCTCCAAGGTAGTAGAAATGGGGGAGGGTTAAAATTTTTGAATATCGCCTTAACATGATTCTGAAAACCAGCTCTTACAGAAAAATAACAGAAAAATTTCGTTATAGCAGTTTCCAACAATTAAAAAAACCCAAAATAAAATTCTCTCCACAACGATTACTTTTCTATTGCAAGATTTCCACGTGAAAAATAAAATTATATATATATAACGCTATCGTATCTCCATACATATAAGAGGGGGGGGGGGGTTCCGTAGGAGGGACCCTGTTCTGTCGCAAATACCGCCAAGTTTTTCGCCACCTTGGCGATATATCGCCAAATTTGGCGACCAAAATGAGTCGCCAAAAGTGACGCTAACTTCTCGATATCTCTAATATTTCGCCAAATTCCCATAGACTTCCATTGTAAACCAATAGGGTTTACTTGCTTATAGAAAATCAACAAATTGAGATATTTTAATGCAACAAAAAACTAATATTGGTACTAGTTAGTTATCCTGTAGACCAAAAATCTATCGCCAAACTATAAGATTAAATGCCGATCGTAAAAGTCACATTCACTTGACTTTTAACAAAATGCATGTGTTTACGTCATCAAGTGATTTTTATTTCGACGTTTTATTTGTATTTTTATTAATGTTATACTAATTTATTTGCTCTTACGTTATTTAAAATAAAAATTATGTCAATTTGTATAATTTGACGAGTGGTGATACAATTTGGTGAAATTGGTTGACGGTATAACTAAGTAGTACCCTAATATTAGATTAAGGAATTATATTAATTTTATTTAAGGGAGTCCAATTAAATTAAATTATGAATCAAAGTAATATGATACTTTTCAGAATAGTTGGTTTGGTTTGTGTTTATGACGGCCGATTATCAACACGTGGGATATAGGCCCTGGGGGGGGGGAGTGCCCTTCGTGGGGGTCTTTCTAAGGGAACCTAAATTGTATTTACGCATGGGAATCCAATGTTTCGAAGAAAACCACGAAAACTCCGAAACGGTTAGGCAAACGGACGCGATTGGGTTCGAACCCAGCATCTCCCGTCTACCAGCTTCGAGAGCAGAACCTCTCAGCCACTGGTGGGGCCTTTAGGTGGAGCCGGCAGGGATTTTTTTTTTTAATTATTTAATCTGTTTTGTTTTAGTCTTATTTTAAGTCAATATACGTCGTTGAAAAAAAAAATCAATATTTCTTATCATTTTCCTATAATTTTTTAATCTGTACTTTTGCTAGGAATTCTTGCCTCTTTTTTTATATTACTTTAAAGAAGAAAACAAAGCGCAAAACTTTGATAGTGTTTGATAAGCAATTTCTATTGGACTAAGCAATTGATATTAGTAATAATTTATAATGTACTAAATATAATTATTAATATACTAATATAATAATTAATATACTAAAAATCTGCTTGTTGCTATAAAAATACCTATAACATTTAAGACAAAACTAAATTTTCTTGAAAATGCTCCTTTTTTTATTTTTAAATGTTAAAAGTCAAAATACGTCCTTGAAAAAATCCATGATCTTTTCAGTTATCTTCGTCTTCTAATCTGTAAGTTTTGCTAGGAATTCTCCTTTATATTTTATATGGCTTTAAGAAGAAAACATTAACGTATAAAATTCTTATCTTAAACACTGATATTCCTATTGATATCATACAAACATACTCCTTTTTTTAACGGAAAAAAATATATATTCTGAAGGCCAGTAAACGAAATTCAGGATATATGATTAGATTACTAATAACCTATTTCTTTGTGTTTAAATATTTATAAGATTTGTCTATCTTAAAGTTAAATCTCGATTTTATTAAAATAATTTCTTTTTTAACTGTGAAAATAAAATTCAAACTTTATCTTGAACTTCTTTTTCGAGTACTATGTCCCACAGTCTACGAAAAATGCGAGTTTTTCTACACTTAAAGACATCATCGAAATTAAACTATGGCTATGCATAGTTGCTTTTCTAACATATCTCTTATTACTGTTAGGAAATATCTTTTATTTGTAAGAATATAGCTACTTTCCGCGGCTACTTAAACGAAAAATTTGAATTCTTCCTTTTAAATGTTAATGTAAAATTTGATTTTCAAATTTCTGTTTAAAATATTTATTATCTTCACAGTTACTCTTTGTTTTCTAACTGTAGTTTCTCAGGTAATTTTATTATTATTATTATTATACATACGGTTTTAAAGAAGAAATAAATAAGAAAAGTCTTTACCAGCTAAATGGAGAAACTATAAAATGAAACATCTTTTATGTCTGACATATAACTATGTATTCGCAAGTTATCTGTTTATATTTAATTTAACATTTTTTTTAAACACAAGAATTTGGCGCATCCCTATTCTATTCCGATATAGAATGATGTATTCGGCCCGTAATTCATTGTTGATTCGGCGATTTATCTTATCCGTTTTGTTAAGTCCATAATTTATTTAAAATTTCTTTTCTTAATTGTTTTCTTTTAACTCGATTTCACATTTCTAAATGTCTATCGTTCCGACTTACAACTAAGCATTTTTACTCTGACTTAGCGAATAAAATGTATTTTCAGGTACCCCACTTATTCTCCATACCTATGGACGGAAGTTGGATGATAATGTAAATTTGTATAATTGTTTTATATAAAATAGCGAAATATTGTTTTCGTAAACGAGAAGGAAAAGTTTTATCACAAATCCACAATTTTGCAGCATACAGGATGCACATCAATGAATATCCCAACTTTCAAGGGCTATTAAAAGAAAAAAAAAAGTACAACTTTGTTGTTCATCGGAAATCACACATAATAGCTGGAAGTTTCAATTCAACACAGTTATAGGTGTTCAACGTCTTGAGCCTCTCCAGAAATACGAACGATATCGAGGCGGTACGACAACTCATCCTGCACTTTTTTCAGCATGTCCGGTGTGACTCTTTGAATAGCTGCAGATATGCGTATTCTAAGTTCGTCAACGTCTGTTCTTAGCTGTTGAACAAACACTTGATCTATGATGAGGCTCCACAAAATAATCACATGGAGTAATGTCAGGGCTGTGAGGAGGCCATTGATAAAGTTCAAGGTTCTAGGGTGCTCGGCGATCTATCGCCGTCTTCGTAAACTTTCAACTGTTATGTTTTATTTCTAATGAACAACAGGGTTGTTCTTTTTTTTTTTAATAACCCTGTAAAATTGAGATATTCATTTATGTACACTCTGTATTTCTAACATATTTGTGTCGTAAACGTTAAATTCTTAGAGAAAAGTGGTCAGAATTCTTGCCATTCGTAGAAGAAAATGTTTTAAAATCTTCTAACACTAGAACGAAACCACCGCAGACACACTAGTATTGGACCTGTAGACTTCAGCTTCTATTTTCTCACGTTTGCGGAGAGAACAGATCCTTTTAAATAACGCCTTATACGTGGGTGGTACAATAATTATTGTCCCTAATGTATCTAAAATATTTGTACTGCGATGGTTGTTGTGGAATATCGAAGCCTAATGTCTTAGATGTCTATATCCTCAATTTCAGAAGCGTAGCTGCTATATTCACATAGTTTTGGAAGGAGGAGTGAAAGGGGCGGAGAGGGGTAAAAGGCTGGTTTTTAGCATATGGCATATGGGGCTAGATTTGTGACAGTGGAAGAGACGTAACTACTGTTGTTTGGACTCGGGATCATAAGTGATGTAGCCACATCTCATCCACTGTCATAAATATAGCCTCATAAGCTCCAAACCAGTATTTAACCCTCAGCCCCGCCCCCTCCTAAAAAACTCCTTCAAAAATAGATCTTTAAAACTTCACCCCTTCCTCCAAAACTATGTTATGTTATGTATAATATAGTAGCTACGGTTCTGAAATTGAGCATATAGGCATTTAAAACATTAGGTTTCGATATTTCACATCAACCATCGCAGTACAAATATTTTATATACACTAGGGACAATAATTATTGAACCACCCACGTACAGAGAGTGAAATTACTCGCATAAGAAATAAATATTGATTCAGAGAAGATTTAATATTTTAACATTATTATGTGCATAAAAAATTCGTTTATTTACATTTTATATACATTTATCATTGTATCTAATTGTATATTGCATTACATTACTATGTAACAGAAATATATATATATATATATACCGGGTGTCCCAAAAAGGACTGACTGATTTTAAAATTCAATAACTTGCGAACGGTGACAGATATTTAAAAATTTCTTGCAGGAGGTTTATGCATAAGGTCAAAAGTTTTATTACAGTGATTTTCGATTTTAGTTCGAATTACAAACAATAGATGGCGCTGTAAGCAATAGTCGCTAAATACAGGCTCGATTTTTGGTCCTTTCTCTTGTTTCATGCGGAAAAAGGAGATGGAAATGTATTATCCGGGCCACGAAGTACCAAAAATCGAGCCTGAATTTAGCGTCTATTGATCGCAGCACCATCTATTGTTTGTAATTCGAACTAAAATTGAAAATCACTGTAAAAAAACTTTTGACCTTATGCTTAATCCTCCTGCAAGAATTTTTTAAATATCTGTCACCGTTTACAAGTTATTGAATTTTAAAATCAGTCAGTCCTTTTTGGGACACCCGGTATATATATATACACAATGGAATTATTTCTTTCAAAATACAATTGCTGATGAAGTGCATAATATTAATATAAAAATATTTTAAACAAAATAGCTAATATTTTACAATATCCCAATTGGCTAATTCATAATTCTAATATAAATCCGGTGGAATAGAGCTTGGCTTTCCTTTTGTGTTTGGTAAATCAATAAAGATTAATGCAATAACGCACTTCCGTTTCAAATTCAGTACTTTAATTTGCCATAAAAGATACGGATCGCAAATAAATGAAATATATTTCTGTAAATATATTATATAAATTGTCTTCTCTGATACATTTTTAAAACTTTCATCATTATTTATTAAGAAAAGTCTTTATCTTAAACATATGTCGCCTTTAGTTATACACATATAGCAATAATGAGTCAAACAAACCGACTCTGATAAAAATTATTAATCCAACACAATTTTAAACATAGATTGCGTTCAGAAAAATAATTAACAAGTCTGTTTACTGTCAAAGACTGCTTGTTCTCTCAAAATTAAATTAATTTATTCAGGAAGCTCCACAAATTTTTATTTAATCAAAGAGGCCAAAGTAGAAAACGAAATTTAATTTCAAATACTTCTCACTAAATGAGCTGCTGAGATATTTGCAGGCATGTTTTATAAATTTTACTATTTTAGTTAAAAGTTCATTAATTATTTTAAGAAGTGTCTTTGACAATTATTTTCAATTAAAGTATTTTGTCCTAACATAATTTAATTGTCTAAGTACCCATTTGATGTTTTGTTTCCTTTTTTTCTAATAAATTTAGAAATAACACTGATCACTGTCATTTAATATTAAATTGTAACTGTGCTTAAAAATATAAAAGTCGGAAATTGTACGTCAAACGTGTCAATTGAGGTGCGTTCGTACTATAACTAGCTTTATAAATATTCAGATCATGGTGCAATAGCTGTTGTACTCTTATGCAAAAATGCATGAATACAAAATTTATTACGATTATATATATCAAATTCAGTAATACGGAAATAATTTGACTCCATCTTAAATAGGACGCAACCACCATGGCAACCTAGAATCATTACCTATCATGGGATATCATCGAATTAATTACGTATGATAGGATTTAATACAAGGAATAAAACTTTTATTTATATCTTTTTTAAGTTTTGATTCGATTTTCTTAAAATTTGAAAGTACTCGACAAAATTCTGCTACGATTATATCTACTAAATTTCAAACCATTCGGTTGGGTAGTTTTTGCGCTGTTATAACTGTTATATGGGAACATACGGGCGGACCAGACGACGACTATAGGTGCTTTGTATTTATAAAATTATGAAAGCACCTAATAATGCAATTCATTAATAATTTTAAAATGTAAATATGTAGAATATAAACGCATACTGCTTACACTTTATAAAATCAATCTTTAAAGAACTTCGAAAAGTAACGGTTATGAACGTAGTGTATTTTTTACGCAACATCCATTAAGAGTTAAATAGAATGTGACATTATAGCCATTATATGTGAAAATAGCGTATAACATAGTCCTGTTACACACATCCTCCCACTTCAGGGGCTGTGTAGATGATGTCTCCGTTAATCCATTAAATGTTATATCAATATGACATATTTATTATAGCTATAGTCAGCTTTCAAGAGTAACAATAAGATATACCCGGATTGTCAATTCCTGAGCTTGTACTTTAATTAGAATTGTTTAATTTTAAGTGTTATCTTCGTATTTAGAAACGTTCTGTATTGATTAACTCTTAAAACCTTACCTGCATGTATTTTCATAAAACTTGGAAATTTCTAGGAACACTTTGCTAAAAATATTTTTTTTTCCTTGAGTGCTAGATAACTTTATAATAATCATCATTACTTATTTCTCTTTCGAACAATTCAGTTGAAGAGCTCTCCAGTAGAAGTAGATCCAAATAAATCGTTCACCCTTAATTTAGCAACTAGTTTCTATAAAGCAAAAAGTTATTCAATGAAATGATGTATTATATAAATATGTGCTAGAGACAATTAAATGTTTTAGTTAAATTGTTGGTAACCTACATTGGTAATGAGTTTTCAAAGTGTCATTTAACGAAATTACATACATAAATATGTACTGGGAAATATTAAATGTATTTGTATTTGAGGCAATTAGAGGCGAAGCGTATGTGATGGAGTATCATTTAAGCGGATGATACAAAATAATAAAGAGCATTGAGAAAGAAAAAAAATATTAGTACGTTCGTAAACATTTCAGCATTAAAATTTATTTCTCAAATTTTATGAATAAGTCACCATTTAATGCGAAACTTTGTAATCATCAGGTTTAAAAGTCTCAATTTCTTAAAGCACATACTAATGGGGATGAGGCGGATGCATTGCATCTTTCCCCCTGTTTATAAAGGCCCAGTGAGACAAAACAGTGTTTTTCCTTTTTTAATTAACTTTTGAAGTGAAAATTTAGCAGGGACAAATTGTGCTACTATACTTCTAGAGGTTTTCAGTAAGACTAAAATAACTTCCTTATTAAACCTTACAAAGTAATTTAGTATCCTTATTTTTTTATTTAACACGGGAACCTTTAAAGAGTAAGATAGTCTTGCCTTAAATGTCCAGTTCTTAGTAAATATGAAAGATGGAAAAAAGTATTAAGATTAAATTTGGTATTATCTATCAAATATTTTTGCAGCAAATAAACTAAATAAATATTTCTTAACATTTAAATAATTTTCAAATAATAAATGTATTCCTACAAAATTTTTTGTGTGCATTGTTTTGACATTTAACGTTAAATATTGATTTCTAAACAATGAGCAATTTTTGGTTACTGGGCATATAAAAAAAGAAGCATTATTTTAAATTTTAACTTGAAATTTCGTTTTGCTTCTAGTACAGAATTTATAGAATATTTTTTTTCATGAAAATAGCTATTTGGCATTCAAACAAATCATAAAATAGAATGTAATGTTAAAAAAAAAAAAAAAAAAAAAATGTATATTCAATTGCAAAACCTATTATTTATTTTGACAGATAATTTACACCATGAAAAACATTTGGAAGAATAAAAGAGCTTTTCCTTTTGTGAAAAATAAAAGAATGTAAACATAACCAAAAGAATATAATCATTGCTTATAAAAGAAAGTAACGACATAATGAGATTAAATTTATCATACATTTTTACTATGCGAAGCAAAACAACCTGTTACGTCATTTGACATTTTTTAGAGAGGCTGCGGTCAGCGTATCGATTACTAATATGCGGTTTTGGAAGTTGTTATATAATGTATACAATTTCTTTTTCATAATTAAAAAGTCAAACTATAAAAAATATATATAAAATTTATAAATTATGCTGAAACATGGTTAGTGATCTGTGCAATATTAAAATAAGAACATATAAGTATACTGCTTGATAAGCATATAATTTACCGATCAGAAAAAGGTTTAACGAAATAATTTTCAGTCGTTCATATGAACATTATTTTGATTTTCAGAGTATGTGAAAATAAATCCAAAGTATGTATAACACATCTAAAAACTAAATTAGTTTCAATATAGCATACCATTAAAAACCATTAAGTATTATGTTTAATAAAGTATTTAGTGCCTATTTTTGAATAACATATTTTAGAATAAAATAGTTTGGCATTCTTCATTAAAAACTACAATATCATGCTTAAATAATGTTGCTTGCAAATGTAAATCTTTTTCAAAATACAACAAAAACTAATACACATAATAAAAATTATTAAAAGAAAGTTTGGTAACTATACATATTTAGTTCTTAAACACAAAATAACACACTCTATACTCGACCGTTTTAAATGCCAAAGGGGTCTGGGATCAAATCCGCCGCTGGCACATTTTCACTCAGCTGTAAATATTATTACTCGTATTTACCATCTTTTACGGTGTAAAGGTACACGGATATTGTTTCTATATAAACTAAAAAACATTTCAAGTTTTTTTGAATGAAACTCGTAAATCTGATTTTAGTTTTCTTCTGCCACCTTCAGTTTCTTTATAAAACACAATTTTCAATTCATATGCAATGGAATTCCAATTATTCAGATTAATGTACTCTTGTCACATTCCGAATACCTAGAGATCCGGATAATTGGAGATGGGATAAAAATCTGTTGTATTAGCGAAATCAAAATTTATAGAGTGTCGTTTCTATCTAAGAAATAGGTGGGTTTTGCCTCATGTAAGTTGAAAATAAAATGACTTTTTTTTTTTTTTTTTTTTTTTTTTTTTTTTTTTTTTTTTAAGGCAATAAAATACACAGAAAAATACTTGCATAAGCTTTAAGTTGCTAATTGAATAAGTACAAGAATGATACGAATATGAATATGTATTCTTGAATTTACTTAAGAGTTTTTCATCCTTAATTCTGCATAAATGTTACAATAATCCACCCTACTTGCTTTTCACTTAAAAGTTCAGTAATAGTTTGTAGAACACAAGTAAATTCTCCTAAAATATGAGCAAAACAGAAAATATCGAAACAGCGACAAGAATAGGACTCAATTGATGGTATATCAACTAAGACGAAATCTGTTTAAAACGGAAAATCTTCAAGTCCATTGTGATTTCGTCTTAACAGGTTTTATTCGGAAAGGTAGAAAATATTTTTAAAAAATTTTATAGTAAATGATGTTAACTTTATTTTCTAATTTCTGAAAAATGACAGTTTTGTTATTCTGTAATGATATATCTCATGAAATCCGAGTATATCTTTCTGTAAAAACTGTAGTTCATAGAAAAAATCAGATTACACATTCGATTTAAGCATAACGTATTTTAATAAAATCACATGGAATTATTTAAAAGACAAAAAATAATTGCTTAAAATTACTTGCTGTGTTATTTTACCGAACTATGAAAAACGAAACAACACAAAACATTAAAAAAAGACAATTTTAAGCTACGAAAAAAGTTGCGTACTCCATAAAAGTAAGAAAAAAAATCTAGAAATTCAAAAATAATCACAGTAGCTATTAATGCTAATTCCTTCTTTCTTAGCAGAAAAAAGCAACAATTATTAAAAAAAAGAGAGATGCAAATAATCCAACATATGTGATGCACGCTACATTTGACAGTGCGAAGGTATTTTTATACAAACTGCTTCGTTAAACTTGTAATCATTCCTGTGGATTTATTTAACAGGAAATGGTTAAATGTGTACTTAGTCCAAGTGGATTCATTTACTTTCATCTTCTATTTCATTTTATTTACTTCTTCATAAAGAAAATGAATTTCTTTTGCAAGGGTTCAATTGTAAGGATTTTTATATCGAAAATATAGATATTTTGAATTTAATTTTCAAAAAAAAAAAAAAAAAAAGGATTATACTCTATGAATATTTTAACAGAAATCTTTTTCTAAAAGCTTTTATATGGGAATAAAAAGTTGCAGATCATTCCGTCAAGTAGTTTTTGAGTTATGCTTAAAAAACTATGCTCATTGCAATCTGCTTTGAAACGAATACAAATAAATTTAAAATCAGAAGTTCAAAACCCCAAACCGGCATAATACCTAAACTATTTATCGGATTGACTTCCTGTTTAGAATCGAAGATAAACTTTACCGAAGAATTCATATATGATGTCAAAATTATGTGTTTATATTGAAAATTTTAAAACATGTTACAATTTCCATATGTAGAGGACACTCTAAGCAAAATTAAATCTTAGCTTTCATTAGTAGAATTTAGTACTAATCGGTTTGTGCCAGTCACATATTCATTCGAAAGTTTGCTGTAGAGCTAATAGCGATAATCTTTAATTTTAATAACTATCTACATACACAGATATCTATATGTGTGTGCGTGCTTTTTAATATGTAAAAGTGGATAAATTGTTTAAGGAATATAAAAGGACAAGCATGTTATATCCGCAAAGCCTACTAAACTTCATATACTAACAATAATTCGTTTAAAATTGATCAATTATTTTTATGCATTATAAAACAAAATAAATTCAATTTTATAAGTAGTAAAAAGAAATCACGAAACTGTTTTCTGTTGATAAGCATGATAATGATCAATAACCAGGGTTCGAGCTTTCCTAAAATTTTCTACTTTTGTTACCACTATTTTGAAACAACATCCTTTGTTGTAGATTTCTGTTGCACATTTTAAGGGGACATGCAATCCTTAAAATATTAAAAAATCAATTTTTGTTTTTTAATTTATTTGACAGCTAATTTTTTTTTTTTTTTTTTTTTGAATAATTTACCACAAACAGCATCAAAATATTCGTATAATGGCGCTCGTTATAGTAAAAAAAAATAAATTAGCTTTGGTCTGTTTTAAGCGAACATCTTATTATACATAAAACGAATATAGCGAATATTTATATATATTATATAGCGAATATTTTTATGTTTAAATTCATTTTTCTCAAAATCGATATTTTTTTAATTGCGCGCACGATAACTCCAACTATATTAAAAAGTAATGACTCAAGACTTTATATTTATCTTTGCTAGATCCTTTTCTTCAAATTGAACTAAAATCTAAGAAAAATAACAAAAAATATTGAATGTATGAGTATTCGAGTGAAAAAAAATCAAAATTTTCATTTTTTTTTTTTTTTTTTTTTTTTTTTTTTTTTTTTTTTTTTATCAAAAAACTTTAGATTTTTTTTTGTTTATTCATTTGAATTTTGTCCATTTTATTTTTTAATATTCTTAAACTTATATTAAAAGTTTCAAAGTTCTAGTGGAGATATTTTTATATCATGTGCACAAGCTATATACATTATCATTAATTTAAAAAAAAATACATTAAGGAATAATTATTATCAGTTAATTAGACAGTGTTTAATGCAAATTATGTATTATATTTCAAGTAGGACATATTATAGTATTAACAAAAAAAGAAAGAAAAAAGAGAGATGATTAGTGCAAAAATGAGTGCATCCACTTTAAATATTTGTGTCCGAAATAAAAATTTTCATCTGTTTAAAGGGTCGTACGTCCCCTTAACAGGAAATGTTTAAATGTGTACTTAGTCCAAGTGGATTTATTTACTTTCATCTTATTCATTTTATTCTCTATTTCATTTTATTCACTTCTTCATTAAGAAAATGAATTTAAGAAAATTTATTGTATGAATTTTTATATCAAAAATATAGATATTTTGAATTTATTTTTCGAAAAAAAATGGATTGTACTTTATGAAATTTTTAACATAATTCTTTTTTTTCTAGAAGCTTTGATAAGCGAATAAAATATTGCAGATCATTCCGTCAAGTAGTTTTTGAGTTATGCTTAGAAAACTGTCCTCATTGCAATCTTCTTTGAAATGATTAAAAATAAATTTAAAATCAGGAGTTCAAAACCCCAAACCTTTATAATACCTAAACTATTTATCGGGTTGCCTTCCTTTAGATTCGGAGGTAAACTTTACCGAAGAATCCATACATAATTTCAAAATTATGTATCTATATTGAAAATTTTAAAAAAGTCTTACAATTTCCATATGTAGAAGACACTCTAAGCAAAATTTCATCTTAGCATTCATTAGTAGAAGTTAATACTTATCTGTTGGTGCCAGACACACTTTTATTCGAAGGTTTGCTGCAGAGCCAGTAGAGATAATCTTTAAATTTTAATAACTATCTACATGCACAGATATGTATGAGACGTTCTCACACAATTTTGGCTTTAAAGTCCCTGAATAATAATTTTTATTTTAGTAAATATTCTTGGGGGAAGGGGGGGGGGTGTATTTCTCATACTGGAAAACATCACATTGCATGACTGTATAACAATATTAATGAGATAAATAAGTTTTGGACGATGTTGGGGGGGGGGGGTCCAAATATACCACGAAATTCCTTACCGTCTCGTGTCCCTGATACTGATTTTTAGGTTTGGACCTGTCTGTATAAAATTGTTTTAATAAAAGTAATTCAATGTAATTTTTTACCGAAACTGGGACTATTGTTTTATATAAATATAAAATATATTAAAAAAAATGAATATGCACACATTTTTTGGTTGTTACTATTTTTTTTTTACTCTGTCGCTGGATTTTGGATTCCTTACCGCCTCTCTTGCTAAGATTATATAGAAAATCAATTCAGATGCAGTCACAGAATTTTTTTCAACTTTTTTCTCATACAGAAGTATGCTAGAGAAAGAATGGCTAAAACTCTTTGATAGGAAATTTACGGCAGAATTTAAATCAGCATTTAAATATCAATTTCAAGCATCGTGTCTCTTTTGGTATCTTACCGTCCCCATGGATTATTCCTGAAGTTTTCGAGGTAATTTTTTTTATTTAATTCAACGTAAACAACTGTTGCTAAAAATCAATGAACACAGTGGTTATCACCTAATCTTAATATGATTTGCCTAAAAATAGACGTTAATTTTCCTTACCGTACTTTTTTTTGCCCCTTACCATCCCTTTTTTCCCTTACCGTCCCTCTTTTTTACCTTAATGTCTCTTCTTTAACACCCCTTTGAGACAATGTTATACCAAAATTCTGTACTAAAAATACTACATTGTTATTATTTCTCATTTGAATGTTCGGTGGGTACTATGCAAATTCATTATAGTTAAAAATTTAGAAGAAAATAAAAAGTTAGAAAAGTAAAACGTTAAGGAAAATTAAACTCTTAAGTTTAACTTAAACCTCAGCTAAATAAAAAAAAATCGTCGCAGCTGACCATTTTTTTTTAATCATTAAAGCATTCGTCTATAAGTTTAAAATATTATTATATTAAATTTAATTTCACCAGAATTTTATTCCTGAAAGTTAAAATTTCGTGGGAATGTATAACTATCTATGTGTGTGTGCGTGCTCTTTAATATGTAAACGTGGCTAAAGTGTTTAAAGTGTATTAAAGGACAAGCATGTTATCTCTGCTAAGCCAACTAAATTTCATATTGGAGTTTTTATTCGTTTAAAATTGATCAATTATTTTTATGCATTATAAAACAAAGTAAATTCAATTTTATAAGTAGTAAAAAAAAAAAAAAAAACCGCGAAACTCTGTTTTATTGATAAGCATTTTAATGATCAATAACCAGGCTTCGAGCTTTCCTAAAACTTTCTACTTTTGCTACCACTATTTTGAAACAACATCCTTTGTTGTAGATTTCTATTGCGCATTTTAAAGGAATTTACTAGGAAGTTAATTGTTTTAAAATTGAGTGTAGAAGCGTTTACAACCACTTCATGAGTTAACAAATTATTACGCAGTCTATCTTTATTTACCTTTCTTGTTCATTTCTAAGAACCAATTATTTATCATTTTGTTATTAAACCAGCTCAAAAATAAGGATAAAGCTTATTATCAATATTTTATGATAAAAGATTATGTTTTCGTTGTAAAAACAGCATAGATTCTAATAATTAATACGAAAATAAAATTTCGAAGGAAATGCAAAGCACGAAATTTCAACAAAATAAAAATTATGTGCTTTTTACAAAAGAATATAAATGATTTAGTTTTAAA
Organism: Maratus speciosus; assembly: GCA_963932465.1. Lineage (NCBI taxonomy): Eukaryota > Metazoa > Arthropoda > Arachnida > Araneae > Salticidae > Maratus > Maratus speciosus. The sequence continues at coordinate 117,375,817 of OZ010790.1, forward strand.
TTTGAGCGTTTTAAAGTACTAATTCAACACGCATTTGTTGGGAAATTATACTAGATTATTTTGCTGTTTTATTACATAACAAATAGAATCTTTAATTTCAGGACATTACATCTTTCAAAAAAATATTTTTAATGTGTTCAGTCTGCTATTAATTAGATAACTTTAGTAAGAGATTATTAGGAAGATATATTTTTAGATATTCCAGGGTCTTGTGCGGTAATCTATTTGAAATCCATTACTTAAATTACTGAACCCCTGCGATTTGTTTTTTGAATTTGATAGGATAAGCATGTTTTCTCCACAAATCTTACTAAATTTTATGTATCATCAATCATGTCTTAGAAATTCATCAAATATTTTGATGCATTATAAAAAAAAAGTAAATATAATTTCATGAGCAAATAAAAAATTATCTACTTTGTTGATTCACGTGATGATGATCGATTACCAGATTTTTATAAAGTGTATCTTCATTTCCTTCCCTTTCTAAGAATACTATTAATAAATTGTTTTAGTTTTAATTAATTCAGCTCAAAAACTCGGATAATACCTATTATCAAACATTTTAATTCATTTTTAACATAATATATTTGTTTTATGTTAGTTCTTATATTTTCCTTAATAGCAAGAAAAATTTTGATTAAAATTAATAAATCAAAAAATGGCATTTAGAAGAAAATTTAGAGTCAGAAATTTTAGCAGAATAAAAAGAATTTATTCTGAGAGGCTTAATCAAAAAATAATTCAACCATGATTTTTTCTGCAGTATATACTAGGGTTACTCTTTTACTTCATCTCAAATAAAAACATAAATTTTGTACTTCTTGCTCACAAAATGCTCTGAAAATAAATCAACCTCTCATAGACCAAGAAACATTTTCAAGCAATAATTTTGAGGTACATGAGTGTCTTGTTGTGCATAAATGTGCTTGAAATTCACAAGTTAAATTACTCTTTGATTGCGTAATAAATCACGAAGCATTGTGATAAAACAGTAAGAATGTCACTATTTAAACTTACATCTTGAACATGTTTATCTTTTCTGATATTTCGCTATTATTGCAATATTTCTCGATAGTAACTTTTTCTTTACATGCACACACACGCAGAAAGTATATTTATATATCAGGCACTATATACGCCCTTTAAATCTCCAATTTATTTTCGCTTTTGAATACTTTTAAGAGGACCGGGAAAGCCCTATCTCCGCCATGTTAAATTTACCAAATGTATGTACCTTTTTCTCAGAAATAGTGAAAGATAGAGGTCTAGATTTTTTAGAGTAGTTACAATAACATGATTTACGTATTTTAACAGACCATTTTCTTTCTAAGTGAAACTCAAAATTAATTATTAATTATTTATTGAAAGGCATTTTTAAATTACCATTTTTGGTAAGATTTCACTGCCTAATATAAATAATTCTCAAAAAAATATTAAATCCTGCGTTAAACTATACAATATAACATAAGTATATAAAAAAAATCCGAGTTTTTAAGTTTAACAGATACTGAAAAAAAGAAACATAAACATGAAAAATCCAAGTTTTGAGAAAAAAGTCAAAGATTTAAATAGCCATTAAGCTGTGAAGTACTCTTAGAAAATAATGAATAATTTCAACACTTATTTTTATATATAAACATGTGTGACACATCGTTGGAAAGATAAAAGTTTAAACTATTTAATGATATAAAGAAGTAAAAATCAATTTTTTGGTTGAATTTTGCTTTCCTGGTTCCCTTAACCCCTAACGGACGGTAGCTTTAAATGCATGATCCAGGTTTTATATTCTATTCGCTCCACTATATTTTAAATATAAAGGCTTTAGTAAATTTCTCTTGCAAATGTAAGTGAAAGTGTTTTTTAAAAATAAAAGTCTGCAGAGTGAATAAATTTGGTTAAGGGTGCAAATGCCGCTAATATGGCGGCATTGGTCATTCAAGGGTCAATACATTTACGTGAATTTTGTCTTTTAATCGAGCATTAACTTTCAAAAAAATAATGTTATTTTCAGTATTAAAATATATGTCATGTTTAAATTCACATTTAAAGAAATTCATATTAAAACATTTTTTAGAAATTCAGAAACTAATTTGCTATTTTTTTATTATATTAATGTATATTCAATTAATGTATAATAATATAATTGTATTATACATAATTAGTTTATATTTTAATATTTAATGTTATTGAATTAGTTAATAGTATAGTGTTTTGTATCTGCATTGTAAAATTTAAAAAAAATTAAGAGTATGTTTTTTCCTTTTATAAATAAAGAATTTAATTGCTTTGATATGCTTTTATTATAAATTTAATTTTACTGTATCCTTTTCATTCAATTTCTTCTAGAATTATCATGTTTTATGTAAATAAATAAAGAGTAACACTTTAACATCCCCCTCTAAAATGTGAGAAAAAAAAAGTAAAAGCGATTGCAAAATTAGAAAAATAGTTATCATCGAGCATACAAAGAATTCTAACATTGATGAGACACTATATATTATGCTATTTATGAACGTAAATACTATCGATTACATGCTAACTTCTCTTTACGCATTCTGAAATCTTGGCTTATATCATACGTAACCTTCAAATTTTTTTTTCTTCATCGTTTAACTATCATAATTATCAGAATGATTTAATTGGAAATTATATTGTAAAAGTTAAAGAAATTATAACACTGGCTCAAAAACTATGAGCTTTTTCTGCGTTATTCAGTGAAAGCAATTTTCTTTACGAAAATGTTATTTTCACTTCTAAATTTTCTCTCAAACTTCTATGTGTAAGCTAATACATAAAATTCCTTTTAATATCTATAAAAAAGAAAATTAATAAATTTCCTAATAAATGAATTTTGTTTTCAAACTCCTCTATGTAAACTAACAATAAATAAATTGGAAAATTAAATATTTTTCAATATTTTTCAATTAAAGCAATTTTCTTCACGAAAATGTTATTTTCACTTCCAAATTTTCTTCCAAAATTCTATGTATAAACTAATACACAACTTTCCTTTTAATAAATATAAAAAAGAAAATTAATAAATTTCCCAATAAAAAAATTTCCTTTGCTTTTCCAAATTTTCTTTCAAACTCCTGTGTGTAAACTAACAATAAGTAAAATGAAAAATTAAATATTTTTCAGTATTTTTAAATGAAAGCAATTTTCTTTACGAAAATGTTATTTTCACTTCCAAATTTTCTCTTAAAATTCTATATGTAAACTGGCTAAACAGCTTATAAGCAATTTTACAACATAACTTGGCTAAACAGCACCGATAATTAATTAATCATAACTTTCATTTTAATAAATATAAAAAAGAAAACTAATAAATTTCCTTTGATTTTCCGAATTTCTTTTCAAACTTCTCTGTGTAAACTAATAATAAATATTTCTCTGTGTTTTTCAACGAAAGTCATTTTCTTAACAAAAATATTTTTATGTGCATTTCCAAATTTCCTTCCAATTTTCTCTGTTTAAAGCAAAAGTCTTAATATTAATTTATAGTTATTTTTAAAAGAGTAATTTTTAAATAAATTACAAGAGATGACTTATTAAAAGTGTACTTGAATACGTTTCATAAACTTTTACGAAAACGAATCCACGCAATATCAATATACTAAAACGTTTAAAATCATTCATGATGCCATTTTATCAATAACACAGATTTCATGCAGAGTAATTACACCATAAATTCTCTTAAATAGAGTTTGTTAATGAAATTAGACAATTTCTGATTATATAATTTGTAAATAAAATATTTTCAAATTTTAGAGACTCTAACTGTGAAAATAACAGTATAACGAAACAAAGCACCGAACACTTCAAATTCATTATGTAGGTAATATGGCGTGGAATTCTGCATCAATTAAAATTCATTTATAACATATAAAAGTGAATTCGAAAATCAAACTGTTAGGAAATATAAAATCTTAAGAGAAATTTTACTTATATATTTAAAAGTTATATTAATTTAAACATTCTTTTTATTTAGTTATAATGCATAGCTAAAACAACTACATTAATATTGTTTGATAAAAACAAGTGAGTGGATATATATAAATATACACCTATATATATATATATATATTGAATAAAAGTAATTTTGTAAATGAGAATTTTGTTTTCATTGAAAAGTTAGTAATACATTTAAGCACTTGAAAAAATAAAACAAAACTTCATACATGCAATTAGACTCGCTTTTTATCATAAATTAAATACTCAATTAAACATAAAAAATATAAGATGGTACATCCAAAAAGGTAAAACCAGAGTTTAAAAATCGTAAAAAATTATTTTACAAAATATGTCAAATATCCTGTTAAATTATTTTTTACTACAATTATGAAATATAATCGATAAAATATGCATTAAATTCTGAACATGACAAAATAGTTATAATGATGTGCATAGATTTGACACTCTGTATAAATAAAAAATATATTAATATGAACTATTTTTTAAAATAACTAAAGGAATTGATATTGCAAAAAATATAAATAAAATGAAAGAACAAGAGTATTAAACAGAATTAATAAATATTCTGCAGCATATTTTAATGCTTTGTTAAGTAATTATGACATTTTTTACTATGTTTCATCAATCAGAGAACGTAACTGCTGTAGGAACATTATATCTCATTTTATGAGGCAAGTTAAATTATCCGTAAAGATAGGTACATTTTGAGGCTAGCTCTAATGATTTTCAGAAAGCCCACAAATGAATAATAAATATATCCGTCGCAAACGATATCTGAATTTCCACCGCTCTCTGTGTCGCTTAAATAAATATTGAATGGTTAATTTAATACGAGACTTTTCATCCATATAATGACGTTTCAATTACCATATCCTAAAAAAAAAAAAAAAAAAAAAAAAAAAAATCTCTTATCGGTGATAAGTTTCTAAAGTGACGATTTATGAAACATTTTACTTTAAATTACATTGCGCGTTTAATATAAGTACAGTTAATTCGAAGATATATGAGCTCTAGCTTTTTGAAAGGCATTATGAAAGATGGAATACTTCGTATCTGAGTCGTGTTATCCAATTGTAAAGCTGAAAATGTTTCTGTTGTACACATAATAATTTTTAAGAGAAAGAAAAATAAAGTAATTAAAAAACCCTTGTAAAACCTTGTAAGAAATATATTTAAGTTTTTATGCATAACAATTGCGTTTTTGAAAATTCGTTTGACAGAAATCCGAGAAAATTATTCTGCAGAATAAAATATAGAAAGTTAAAAAAAAATCTTCACTGTAAGGTTTGAATAAAAATTTATAAATTTTAAATTTAATAAGGAGAATACATTATAGACCGAACATTTAGTAAAAGTACATCTTGGGTAGGTAAAATAAACGATAAAAAGGAATATATGTGTATTGAAAATATTTCTTTTAATTTTTCAATTTTAGGAAATTAAACTTTGAGTTTCTTTTAAACTCGGTTTGCATTTTTTTTTACGGTTTATGTTATAAGTTTTCTCTTGATTATTAATTTATTTATTTTTAACTCTGGATATTCCGTAGTAACTAATAAGTTATTTCAGTTCACTAGACATTTTGCCATAGTCGAAATCACACTGGTTTTAGCCTTTGGATACAATGCATAAATTTAAATTGCCTTTGGAAAAGTTTAAAATACTATACATAACCATTTATTAATTTTAATTCAGTTAATAATCCACTTGCCTACCTTTTGCGGCCTGGAGCAATACGCAAATAGGATGCTCCTTTCACAAAAAACTACCCTGCAAATTAAATTTTAGATGTCACTCTCCAAATTAGGCTTATTCAATGCAACTGTATCGATTAATCAACTTTGATAAACATGACAAAGTATTAAACGGCTTAGGAGATGAGTTTTTCTCGGTCAGTGAGAGAAGATCGCCAGAGAGGAAGGAATACTGCAGAGTCCCGACAGAGAAGAACCAATCGGTACAGGCAGAATGCCTGACAGTGCCATCTGTTGATGGTTTTCAGAAACCTAGGGATGAACAATGCTGCATTCATGAATAGAAATATCGGACGTACAGTAAATGTTTCAGACTGCATTATTAAAGTTTGTCAAATGTAGAGTATATGTGGAGTTACGTAATGTCTTTAGGGATATTATGTTACTTTCCTCCTTTAATGATAAATTGTTTCATTTTCCTGTTCAAAATTTAAGTTAGCGATTCAATATATCTGATAAAATATTTGTATGTACACAAATGTTAATTGCAAAATAAATAAAAAAGAAAAGAAACATATTCAAGTATAGCTGAATAATAAATATTGTACAAATAAGCTCACACATATTTTAATGTATGAAAATTTAAATTTTATACTGTAGAAAGTATGTATGATACAATTTATGTATGAAATAATATATGACAATTAATTTTGCATTTCAAAATTTACTGCAATATTTTTTTTTTTCTTATTCAAGTGCATGTAAAAAAAAAAAAAAAAAAAAAAAAAAAAGTACACGTATTAGAAACCAGTTTAGAAAGATATTTAAAAATAGATAAATAATGAATATAATTTAGACTCGCGTGATGTGCATTGTTACGTATGATATTAAAATTTCTATTTTCTAAAGGGAATTATTTTTAAAACACCACCATAAGTACAGAGTACAACTTTAAACCATAAATTACTCTAAAATACCCTAATGTGTATTTTGCAATATATAATATATATATATACATATATATAGGTTAAAACCGAAAATATGAAATTAATTAATTAAAGTAATTCTTTAAATTTAATCATTTAAAAAATCGTTATTTTCTAAAATAGAATGTGTACAAATTGACGATTACAAATTACTGCGTAAACATAATATACATTTAATATATGTCCTTGAATTTCACTTGTTACTTCTAAATTTCTAAAACAAATTGATCAAACAGATGTGAAAAGTAGTGTAAAGACATTGTTAAAGAAAGTGGGAGGAGGGGGTCAAAAAATCCTTCCTTTCTATTTTCTGTTTAATGAACATTATTAACATTTTCTTCATTTGTATAATTTTAACAATATTCTAAAGAAATGAAAACTGCTAGGAAATGGTGAATACATACAAAAATTGAATACTAAACTGTCTAAAAGACGAACAGTTTAACGTATATGCTTTTCTTCATAAACTATAAAAATTATAAATACTTTTTAACCATTAAACTAGTTGGATGTGCCAATCCCAAAACTTTCTTCTATCTTATACATCTTAATATTTCAAAACCTAGTTACACATGTTAATACTTCAATATTATTAGTTCAATACTATACCAAATTTGATTTTCATCTTAAATTTCTGCTCAAGTCAATTAAACGGACTAAAAACGAGTTAATCTATATCATGATATTTGTTATAATTATTAATTTTCCCTTATTCTGTCGTTATCAGCTGTTTGCGAATAGCCGGCATAGCAGGAAGCGAGTTCCCGCCGCTGCATGAGCCGCCGATGCACAATACGACTACGAAAAATCAAGAAAAGTATACAAAAATCGCTAGCACGGAGCCCCTTTACCGCGCAATATTTCCAAATTCAAGGAGAACCTGTTGGCCAAAGCCAAAAACAAGCACAAACATTTTGGTTCAATTGTATGCATAATTTTATACGCTGTTCGATGGTACAATAATGAAAATGGCACAGAGATCGGAATTATAGCGCCCCCTTCTTTCGGAATTTTTTCAAGTTCAGGGAGGACTTGTTTGCCATAGCCAGAAACATGCACAAAAAATTTGGTTCAATTATATGGATAACTTCATACACTTTTCGATGGTACAATAATGAAAAGGGTACAGACATCGCAATTATAGTGCCCCCTTCCGGCAGAATTTTTCCAAATTCAGGGAGGACCTTCGTGACATGATCAAAAATAAACACATAAAATTTGGCTCAATTCTATGCATAACTTCAAACACTTTTCGGCGGTACAATATTCAAAATGGCACAAAAATTGTACAAAAATCGCTATTACAGCGCCCTCTATGAGCGATTTTTTTACAAATTAAGGGAGGACCTCCTTGCCATAGCCAAGAACTTAAAATTTTTTTTGGTTCAATTCTATGCATAACTTCATACACTTTTCGATGGTGCAATATTCAAAATCGCACAAAAATCGCTATTACAGCGCCCCCTAACGGCGAATTTTTTGCAAATTCATGGAGGACCTGCTTGCCATATCCAAAAACTTAAAATAAAAATTTGGTTTAATTCTATGCATAACTTCATACACTTTTGGACGGTACAATATTCAAAATCGCACAAAAATCGCTATTACAGTGACCCCTACCGGCGATTTTTTTCCAAATTCAGGAAGGACCTGCTTGCCATAGCCAAAAACTTAAACTAAAAATTTGGTTCAATTCTATGCATAACTTCATACACTTTTCGATGGTACAATATTCAAAATCGCACAAAAAACGCATTTACAGCGCCCCCTACCGGCGAATTTTTTCCAAATTCAGGGAGGACCTGCTTGTCATATCGAAAAACTTAAACTAGAAATTTGGTTCAATTCTATGCATAACTCCATACACTTTCGGATGGTGCAATATTCAAAATCGCACAAAAATTGTTATATCAGCGCCCCCTACCGGCGAATTTTTTCCAAATTCCGGGAGGACCTGCTTGCCATAGCCAAAAACTTATAATAAAATTTTGGTTTATTTCTATACATAACTTCATACACTTTTTGATGGTACAATGGCGACAGACAGACGGACAGACGGACGGACGGACAGACGGACAGACGGACAGACGGACAGACGGACGGACGGACAGACGGACACACAGACAGACAGACATTTTCTATAAACATGTTTTTTGGAATCTCTGACCTCTAAAACATGCAAATCCGTCGAAAACCGGAAGTCGAAAAAAATTTCGATTACAATACTTTCTTCTATTGAAGATAGAAGAAAGTAAAAATATTTTTGGTCTAATAGCAAATAATAATTAAAATAAAAAAACGATAACACTCAATAAAAGATAATGATATAAATCTTTAGTGAAAACACCCGCTTGCTAATGAAATTTTATAAAATATTTCGTAAAAGGCAAGGGGCAGTGGCGTATGCAAACGATATATTTTACAAAATTTCATTAGCGAGCGGGTGTTGTTGCTTTTGCGTAACTGAAGTAACCTCTTAGGGAGTACTTGGGCTAATTTCAAAAACATATCAGAATAAAACTGTATCAGGTGCTCCTCAGCTCTGAACAATATAATCAAAAGACCCCTACCCCCCCCCCCCCCCCCCCCTTCTTCAAGAAAGTTTTGAAAATGTACCACTGCCCTATTTAACTAAGTAATGATGCATAAAATTTGTTTCTATTGCCAGTTTGAACGTACCTAAACAAAAAGAACCTGTAATGCTATGTATCTGGTACACATAAAAAAGGAAAAGGAGGGAGAGGAGCATTTTTAGTCTCACTCATAAAATTTGCAATTTAAATTTATATTACAAAGATGTTTATTATACTAAGTTTTCAGAAGTTTTAAGTCGTTCGCTTTTGAAATATTAATTAGTGAAAATTGCCAAAACCAGACTTAACACAGTTTTTGATAAGCTGTACAGAAAAAAAAAGAAAAAAAAAAAGAAAAAAAGGTTTTCAGGCTTGAAATTTATAAAAATAAGTAGTCCTATAAGAGATCTGTGTAAGAAAAAATATTTAAGGTCAGTCTGGTCTTCTTCATAAAAAATAATGTGGTGTTTATCCTTTTATTTCTACTGTTTTTAAGCATATTTTTGACCTAGACCCTTAAGCCTAATGAAAATTTTGTAATTGCATAAAGTGTCGACAATTTTATGTTGAACATTTTGGTTTTTGATTCATCTTGATAGGTAGAAAAACGAAGCAGTTACAGCATTTTCCGTAAAACACGTTTTTCGCCCCAAAATGGCTTTGTAGCTCGTTAAAAATGGCCGTCTCCAAAAACTGTATGATAAAAAAGAAAAAAAAAATCATGTTTCCAAACTTAGAAAACTATGAAGAAAACTTGGTTAGACGGTTAGGAAAATTAAAAATGTCGAACGACACCACTTGAGCGATATGAAATGGATTGATCCATAATATGACCTATAACGCGGACTTACGATTTGATTTAGGTATGTTTGCCGTAATACGTGCATCTCGCTTTTTCGCAAAAAGTCCATCATGAGATATGTAGCATAAAAATAAAATAAAGAGGATTAAATTTATAATAACTAGTACAAACATAAAGAAAATAAGCAAATACGAAATGCGGACTTGCCCTATCCGCTTGAATCCCCACAAAACATTTGAAATAGTATTATTCATTCAAATAATCACGTCTTTTCCTCTTATGCTAAATTATTAAGCACAAATCTTAATTATTATCCTGCAGTTTGAAGCTTTAAATTTTATACCCGGCTTATTATGCGCACCTGTAATTTTGATAAAACAAAAACACTCAGAATCTGAGATTATCTCATTTTAGAGGTTTTTGTCACTTAGTCTGTCATTACTGTCATTATAATGAAACTACACATATTCAATTAAAGTAGCTTTATATGAAACTAGCAAACCCCGCGGCTTTGCTCGCTTAATACACTGCTCAAAACAATTAAAGGATATTGCAGTTTTAGGTGGATTTTGTATCTGGTAAACTGTTTAGATGATTGATACATGGTCGACAGACATAGTAGGTTATATGAGAATAAATTACACATGTTTGGCAGAAAAAAATGCATTTTATTGCGCATTTGTGTACTAAAGGAAAAAGACACAATTTGTGCATATGAGAAAAAAAGAATAAGAAAAGGTGTTTTCTTCAAAGAAAATCAATTTCAGTAGGGGGTATGGTTTCCACGGGCGGCCAGCAACGTTGAACACCTTTGAGGCATGGACTCAATGAGGCTATTAATGACGAGTTGGGGTATTCTGCCCCACTCTTCCAGAAGAGCTCTTTCCAGTTCTTGGAGAGTTTGTGGGGGTTGTTGGCGGCCAGAAACTCGTCTTCGTAGAGCGTCCCAAACGTGCTCGATTGGATTCATGTCTGGAGAACACGCTGGCCATTCCATTCGAACGATTCCTTCCTCGAAAAGGAAATCCTCCACCAGGTTTGTACGATGTGGCCTGCAGTTATCGTCCATTAAAATGAAGTTATCTCCGATTGCTGCAGCGTAAGGGACTACAATAGGTCTGAGGATCTCATCCCTATATCGGCGACCAGTCAGAGCTCCATCTCGAATGATGTAGAGGTTAGTGCGCCCGTCAATGGAGATGCACCATACACCAACACTCTTCCACCGCCAAATCTGACACTTTCGTGCACGAACGCAGGATTATTCCTACTGCCACGGTCCCTCCAGATGAAAATACGCCTATTATCCGGATGCACAGAAAAACGGGACTCGTCAGAAAACAGAATATTGCTCCATTCATTTCTCCTCCAGTTGACATGCTCGGTTGCCCACTCCCTGCGGTCGCGACGATGCCTTGATGTTAATCTAACACATACCATCGGTCGGCGAGCATACAGACCTACAGCATGGAGCCGGTTTCGGACAGTCTGAGTTGAAATCGTGGTGCCTGTAGCCGAGCGAAGGTGTTGTTGGAGAAGAGTAGCGTTCATGGTTCGGTGTCTCCGAGCTGTTAACGCTAAATACCGATCTTCATTGGGCGTTGTTGCCCGTCTGCGACCTTGCCCTGGTCTTCGGCCTGCACATCCACTCTCCAAAAAACGGTTCCAGATCCTGGAAATGACACTTTGTGACACTCCAATGGCTTGCGCTACTTCGGCTTGAGTTTGGCCCCCTTCTAACCTACCAACAATTCTCAAAGCTTCTGAATCTGTCAAATGACTTCGCTGAGACATCGTACTCATCGAAACAAAGCAATCACTGAATGCCGATCCTCCTTGTCTTCATTCTCTTTTATCAAGTTGAAAGTCAAATTTCATTCGCTGCCGCTGAAGCTACGTTTTTGACGTCGAACTCAAAATTTGCATACTCCACAGTTTGAAAACCAGAAAAATTTGCATTTGTGATTCCCTTCTTCTATTTTCGGCAAAAAAAAATTTCGTTTATATCTTTATTTTATATAAAACTTCAAATATCCTTTAATTGTTTTGAGCAGTGTAGTTGAAATATGCCAAGTGCTATTTGCATGACTATTTTTTATTAGAAGAACAGTTTTTTGAATAATTCAAAAATTACAAAATAAGCCACAGTTTCACTAAACTTCATTATAAAAGTGCAATAAACAGAAGTGAGATTTTAATTAATAAGTAGAACTAAAACTAATTTTTTAAAAAAAATGATAATTTAGAAAGTATTTTGAGACTTTTATGCTTATTTCATACACTCATTTCAGTATTCATTTGAAGTTTTGAATTTTTTAGAAACCATCTTAATACATTTACATCTTAAAATTAACCATCATGTCAAATTCCAAGCTTCTTGTCTAACAGCCTACCACCTCTCTGGTGCATAGCTGCCAATTCTTCCGCTTTTTTTGTACCATAAATATGTAATAGAAAATTCTGTCTTATTTAATTGGCACATTACGGCAATTTAAAAAGGTAAAATTTACTATACAAGTTTTGTGGTACAAAAATGTGCAAGATGTTGGCAGCTATGCTGGTGTTAGTGGCACCAACATAAAATGCGAATTGAAATAGACTGTCTCGAAAAATGTTGCAACATAGACTGTCACCATTAATTTGCAGACAACATTAACCTTGAAAGCTGTTGGTATTTCCTAATATTCTATAGAAACGGAAATTAGATGTTTTTAAAGGTTTCTTGCTGTTCCTGCCAACCAGGTGGTAGTGACACCGGCATAAAATATAGCCCGTATAGGATCAGGGACTATCACTCTTGATTCTCAACCAATAACTTCTGTAACCGGTTTATTATTTCCTGAGAGTCCATGGAAATCGTAATTTAGGGCTCTTTTAGAATGCTGTTCGCTCCTTCCCTTCGCTTCACCCCTTTTTAATTTCGAATTTATTTCCGACTGTTCTTAGAAGATATTTATATTTTATAAGTAACTACCGTGCTATATTTAAAGTTTCTAGCCTCTTCAGTATCGTAGTAACCGCAATTTAGAAAGTTTTTTGCTCCTGCAATTCTCTAGGGGTGGTGGCACCTATATAAAATATAGCTTATGTTTGAGCAGATTCTATCACCATCAATTTGCAACCATTATGTGTGAAATTGGTTTCGTATTTCATGCGATTCCATAAAAATCGTAATTTAGAACGCTTATAGAACGCTTTTCGCTCACTTCATCCTATAAAATTTGGAATTATCTTTCGACAATTCTTAGAAAGCATTTGCATCTTTGAAGTAATTACCATTCCAAATTTAAAATGTTAGCCCCCCCTCTTTAACACAAAAAACACAATTGAGAAATTTTTTTGTTCCTGTAACCCCCAGGTGGCAGTGACAATAACGTAAAATATAGGCTATGTTGGAGCGGGGACTGCCACCATAAATTTGAAACCATTACTTCTGAAATCGGTTTATATTTCCTGTGATTGCGTAGAAATCGCTATTTAGAACGTTTTTAGAACGCTTTTCGTTTATTTTCACCCAATTTAAATTTCAAATTTTTAAGGAACTCTTCTGAGAGAGCATTTACATCTCATAAGTAATTACCATGCCAAATTTCAAGTTGCTAGCCCCTGCAGTATCACAAAATCACAATTTAGTACGTTTTTTAAAATGCAACCGCAAGGTGGTAGTGACGCCGACATGAAGTAGATCCTGTATTGGAGCAAAGGCTCATCATCAATTTCCAACCATTACTTGTGAAATCGGTTGGGTACGTACTTTCTGATATTGCGTAGAAATCGCCATTTAGAAAATTTTTTAGAACTCTTTTCGGCATTTTCACCTTTTTAAATTTCGAATTTTAAAAAAAAATGTTCTTAGAGATCATTTATATCATATAAGTAACTACTTTTCAAAATTCCATGTTTCTAGGTCTTTCTGTAACACAAAATTGTCATTTTCTAACGCTTTTTGCTCCAGCACCCCCTTTGGAGGTAATGGCACCCACATAAAATGTAGTCTATGTTGGAGCAAGGGTTGTCACCATAAATCGGTTTGGTACTTCTTGAGATTGCGTAAAAATCACCATTCAGAACGTTTTTAAGAACGCTTTTTGCGCATTTTCACCCCTTTTAATTTCGATTTTTTTTAAGAAATGTTCTTAGAGATCATTTATATAATAAGTAACTACCATGCCAAATTCCATCTCCTTCAGTAACACAAAAGTCGCAATTTCGAACTTTTTTTTTTGCTGCTTCACCCCCCTTTAGGGATAGTGGCACCGACATGAAATGTAGCTTATGTTGGAGCAAGGGTTGTCACCATTATTTTTGAAATCGGTTTTTTACTTCTTGAGATTGCGTAAAAATCGCCATTTAGAACGCCTTTTGCGCATTTTCACCCCTTTTGAAGTTCGATTTTTTTTCAGAAATGTTCTTAGAGATCTTTTATATCTAATAAGTAACTACCATGCCAAATTCCATGTATCTGGGCCCATCAGTAACACAAAAATCGCAATTTCGAACTTTTTTTGCTCCTGCACCCCCTTTAGGGGTATTGTTGCGACATAAAATGTAGCCTATGTTGGAGCAAGGGTTATCACTATCATTTTGACACCATTATTTTTTAAATCGGTTTAATACTTCTTGAGATTGTGTAAAAATTGCCATTTAGAACGTTTTTTAGAACGCTTTTTACGCATTTTCACCTCTTTTAAATTTCGAATTTTTTAAGAAATGTTCTTAGAGATCATTTATATCTAATAAGTAACTATCATTCCAAATTCCATGTGTCTATGCCCTTCAGTAACACCAAAAATCGCGATTTCGAACATTTTTTTGCTGCTGCACCCCTTTAGAGGTAGTGGCACCGACATAAAATGTAGCCTATGTTGGAGCAAGGGTTGTCACCATCATTTTGACATCATTATTTTTAAATCAGTTTGGTACTTCCTGAAATTGCGTAAAAATCGCCATTTAGAACGTTTTTTAGAACGCTTTTCGCGTATTTTCACCCCTTTTTAATTTCGATTTTTTAAAGAAATGTCCTTAGAGATCATTAGCATCTTATAAGTAACTACCATTCCAAATTTCATGTTTCTAGGCCCTTCAGTAACACAAAAATCGCATTTTTAGAACGTTTTTTGATCCTGCACCCCCTTTTGGCCAGTGGCATGGACATAAGATATAGCCTATGTTCTAAGCTGGACTAGCATCATCATTTTGATACCATTACTTTTAGAATCGGTTCTGTAGTTCCAGAGCTTACCTCCTACAAATAAAAATTTTTTACTTCTTTTTAATATTAGTATAGATTAGAGGGTACCATAATTTAAATGGTCTAGAGAAATTGTATCAAAACTAGATTTAGCTAGGACATGAAACATGCCATTATTGCATTGGATCGTTTATACTAATTCACGTTTCTCAACTCTTTTTTTTTTTTATTATTTTTACTTTTTTTTCTTCATAGCTTAAACAGTGGCACAGCCAGAATTCTGCTTCACATTGTAAAAAAAAAAAAAAAAAAAGACGAAAATACGGAAATTGTACTGGCAATCGAGAGCCAGTGCTATTTCCATATTTAAACGGAAAATTTCCCCTGTAAATTCTAGAGCAACGGACATTTTTCTGGAATTTACGTGGAAAATCTTCCGTTAAAATACGGAAGTAGTACTGGCGTCTCGTTTGCCAGTACAATCAGTATAATCTCCGTATTTTAGTCTTTTTTTTTTTTTTTTTTTTTCTTTACAGTGTAAGGGGGTGGCGGGAATTGAGTTATTGATAGCTAGTTCAGCCTCTTATTCATCGAACCAGACGTTTTAACAAATTAAATTATAATACTATTTTTCTATATTTATAATACAATTGTTTATTAGAATCAG
This sequence comes from Maratus speciosus, assembly GCA_963932465.1. Lineage (NCBI taxonomy): Eukaryota > Metazoa > Arthropoda > Arachnida > Araneae > Salticidae > Maratus > Maratus speciosus. The sequence continues at coordinate 117,391,708 of OZ010790.1, forward strand.
ACACTCTATCAAACATGATTCACTTAATCGGTATTTACTACGTTAGAATTACAAAACAAAAACGTACCAGTGATATAAAATAAAGCTGATGTTAAATTTATACAATTTATAAATTGGATTGAACAAAAATGCTACCAACATTATGGGGTGAAGAACACATGCAAGAAATAATTTTTTTGTAAGAAACCGGAATTGCAATCAATTTATTCTATCAAACATACGGAGTGTTTCACTCCAAGCCGAAAACTAATTTAAGGTCATAAATTTAGCAATAATGAAGCTATTTAAACAAAATATTCCACTTAATGTCAAATTTAACTATATCAAAAAAAAAAAAAAAAACTGGTAAAACTGTCATCAATCGCGTCTATACAGCGCAATATTTCGGAAAGAAAATCCATACGATTTCAGTGATAAAATTACTGGGCATTTCCAGCATTTTTCCTGTTATCGTGAGCAAGGTAGGTCTGCTGAAAATTCCGTTAAAATATATTCATTACTGTTAAACGTCTAGATAAATATCGTGCCATGAGGTAGGTACAGTCGTGGAAAAAAAAAAAAAAAAAGTAAACACCCCCTACTAACTCCTCAACAAATTATCGTAGAAGAAAGTTACTGGTACCGAAGGATTGGAAATAATGTCTACTTTTAAATTATGTATATAAAATTTGCTTAAGGGGCCATCTACATATTTAAACGAACCATAATTGTTTTTTTTTTCAATAGCAGTACACAATTCTGACAGCATAAATAAACTCTACATCCTTCAATTAGCCTAAAAACAAATTTTTATGCAATTCGTATGATAAGTTACTTAGAAATTAATTATTTTAAAACGAGCGTATTTTAAGGGCTGTATCCAAATTGAAGTTCGGTACTCTATTGTTAACCGAGAGTGCCCCCTTCTTGATCAAGGCACCTTAAGCGAAACTCATGCAGTCATTGAAGCCTGCTCGATTACACGACAGCATAAGAAATTTCAATATATCTAGTCACTTCTATCATAGACCACCATCTTAAACCACCATTTTGCCGTTTTTAAGAATAATTTGAAAATTACTTGGAAGAAAAATGTGAAATTTTGGATTTCCATAAAGCAGGACTTAATAAATCTAAATCCATCAAAAAAATTGTAGGTTGCGATTCATAATTTTTTCGAATATTAATTTCATAATTCATATCATAAAATTATACAAATTGCAAATTCAACGTATTTATGTTTGGGCATATTAGTATTATTGCTACACAAAAAGTTAGCACATTAGGAGCATAATTTCAGGACATGTAAATAAAAATATGAAAATGTAATTTAACATTAGAAGCAATACATTTTGAATGTCTATAATACAAAAATTTAGCACTCAAATGACTTAAAATTTGGTTTCTAAGTATAGTTTGAACCGAAGTTTTGAAATATCTCGTTAAATTTGGGAATTGCCATTAAAAAAGATGAAGTTTGGATTCGTTTTAATATGTAGATGGCCTCTTAAGCAAATTTTATATACATCATTTAAAAGTAGACTTTATTATCAATCGTCCGGTACCAGTAACTTTCGTCTACGATAATTTGTTGAGGAGTTAGAAGGTTGTGTTTACTTTTTTTTTCCCACGACTGAACTCTGTATTTTTGTTTCATTAAATTGATTGCGACCGTGGTTTCCTGGGCAAAAATTGTTTGTTGTAGTTTGCTCTACCATCTATTACACTTTGTTCCGTCTTTTGTCATAAATATTTAATTATTTTTCCTTAAAAATATAAAATAATACAGTTGTGAATCTAGGACTGCACATTTAATTGCACACATCGTCGTACCATGTGATGATTGCAGAATGCATTTTTTGTGTTGTGCATTTATTTTTTTTAGGTACGCTGTGCTGCTTCCTACTTTTTTTCAGAAAAAAAAAAAAAAAAAAAAAAAAACACAATTTTTTTTCTGGTTGGCAGCAGATGTAGGTGATCTGCACACACCGAAATTTCTAAGACCGCAAACAACTCGGTCCACTCAACTCGGCCCACTCGGTCTACCATAAAAGCTAAAAGTTTAACCCTGACTCCTACGATTTCTCTGTTATTTGTTAAACCACATTTCAATTTCTGAAGATTTTTAAAGAAATGTACAATATCGCTACTAACAGTCGGGGAGCCGGTGACATCAAAAGTCCCGTCAACGCAGAATTGAACATTTTTTATGTAAGTCGATAGTAAAAAGACATATTAACAAAATGAGCTAGGTATGACTAGTTTTGACAATCCAAAAATAAGTTTAATAATATTAATTATTATTAAAAAAACTGTAATGATTTAGCGTTTTCGCGGAAAGCCGGCACTTAGCTAGCATCCAGAAGCTAAATAAAATAGCCACCGGTAAAAATTCAAAGTAAAATAATGGAATAATTTTATCCCTCTCCACTTCCTTAAGATAGGTATGACAGGCTGTTTAGGCAAAATAAAATTTTTCATACCAATTTTTTTCTAAAAGAGCACAAAATTTTCTATAAAATGCTCTTAAAGTGGTCAAAATCCGCGATGAAGGTAAAACATTACAGCTTTTTAATAATAATTAATTCAATTAAACATATTTTGTGCTTGTCAAACCTAGTCATACCTAGCTCATTTTGTTCGTATAACTTTTGGCTATCGATTTATGTAAAAAAAAAAAAAAAAAATTCCGCGATGACGAAGCTTTCTGTGTCACCGGCTCCCGGACTATATTTTTATAGAAGAACATGCCACCACAATGTAATACACTGTAAAAAAAAGCGGACTAAAAAACGGAAATACTACTGGCAATGTAGACGCCAGTAGGGTAGACCGGGGCTAGTTGGCCATAGGGGCATGTTGGCCCAGTCGCAATATCAATATTTTTTTAACTTTGCGTTAGATAACATTGTCAGTCCAGCCAAGTATGCGTTTCTTCGCTTTCCTCCTCCAACATAAGCACCATTGAAGTTGGAGCGTCCGTTAAAGAATTATTGAGAATTTTCAAAATTTTGCAAAGGCGAGTAAATTTCCTCTCTTATAAATAATCGTTCTTTATTTGTTTGTAAATTACATTTTAGATTTTGATATATAATAATTCAAAAAAATAATTGTTCGTAGTTATTGTAGAGCATGTTTTTTTATTGAAATACTTTCAGAATAATTCGTTACAGTCATGAAAAACATAAATGGCGATACGGGGTTAGTTGGCCCATTTGGCACGGGGCATGTTGGCCCGCAACGGATTAAGGGAAATGTGATTTTTTTCCCTTATACAACCTCCCTGCCCCCCCCCCCCCCCCACACACACACACTTTTTTTGTTTTTAATTTCTTTTTGCTGTAAGAATTGCTTCTATCAAAAGCTTGTCAACACAAAAATTGTGGATAATATTAAGAGGATTTATGATAAACTCTAGTGAATTTGATAACTTGTGAATTGACAAATTTTTTTATTTTAATTTATGAGGCTGTATTGTGTTTTCGTTCGAAAGAAATAAAAATTAAGATTTGGTAAAATTTTGATCATTTCTTAAACTTTTACACTATCAGAACATTAAAAAATGACGTGGGCCAACTTACCTCGCAATCGGGGCAGGTTGGCCCAAGCGACTTGGTGTCAATTTGAGCTTCTAAACTAATACTTATAGTTAATATTTTCAAACTTTACTATTGCTACTTCTTCTTGAAAGTACACTGATAGTGGTAACATAAAAAGAAATTTAAAACGTTGAATTGTAATTTTTTAAAAATTATTAGAAGAAAAAGCGAGCCAACTAGCCCCGGTTTACCCTACTATTTCCGTTTTTTTACGGGAATTTTTTACCCATAAATTACAGAAAATTTTCCGTTATAAACGGAAACTTTTCTGGAGGATTAGAGGGTACCATAATTTAAATGGTCTAGAGAAATCGTAAACTTCCACCCATCTTTAACCAGTAAAACTGTTCAAAATCAATTTCTGTAACATTTAAAATTTATCATACGTTTTTGTTTTCTTTCCATGAAATTCGATGGTATGGTATAATATCGAAAAAGAAAAGAAAAGAAAAGAAAAAAAAAATCCTTTAAAAGGCTCGAAACTGTACAGTATGCAAACTCTGCTATTGTACGTAATAAGTTGTCAGTTTTAATAGATGTCTATAATGCATTTTCTCCATTTTTAAGAACGATAACCGTCACTTCAATGCATCACGTTTTCCAAATTGAATTTGATTCAATAAAGCAGTGGATTCCGACTAAGGTAAAAATATTAATACTGTCTTTTGTTGTTGTTGTTGTTGTTTTCTTGATTAAAAAAAAAGAGGCTTATTTCATAAATCAAAGACTCATATACGCTGCAATAAGTGTATCTTTTAGCTCTGGGAGTTCTTTTAAATCAGAAAACTCTTCCTTCGCAGCGCCACTGGCTTACAGCACCTAAAGTATAGTCTAAAAATACAATTCGAATTAATGCAAAACCTACAATGGCAATATGTTTGCGTATCTGCTGTTAAAAGCAGTCAAATGGCTGCTGCACTTAGTCGTCTGTCTTTAAATATGAAGGTCGTTTTCTCAGTCAGCAGCGTTAAGAAAATTATAGTAGCTTTATCATAGACATAACATAAAATTGTCATAGAAAAAACAAATCCATTTTTTTTTAAATTTTCCAAATTGTATTGTTTAAAAACTGCTTGACTGATTTCCTTAAATCGTAATTTAATAGTTTAAACGTTTAATTGAATACTCGATATTGCTACGCATTTTTTTTTTTTTTTTTTTTTTTTCATTTCGACTTTGTACAAGCATTTTAAGGCAATAATTGTTGTAATAAAATATTTTTTTCTTATGCCGCTATTTTTACAAATATTTAAATTTGGAAAAATCCCTTGTTACGTAACAGGGTTCGAACGCTTCGTGGACTTTCGAGGGCCTCTTACCAGAATTTTCATAAAGTAATATTTGCCTTATTTAATAAAGAAAACAACTATCTTCAGATATAGCGACTAGTAGTTTACGAAGTTTCTTGTTCTAAAACACTTGAAATCCCCTCAATCTCTTGCTGCGTACGATATGCTTGCGTTACAGCAAATGCGCAAAAGAATAATTGCATTAAGATTTTTGTTTATTTTCATGTTTGAAGAATGCTTACTGGAAGCGGTCAACTGATTCTAAATTTTCAAAAATAAATAAATAAATAAATAAATAAAACGTGTTTACACGGATGCCAAGTACTAAGTTAATCTTTTTTAATGAATTTTTTTTAAATGCTCTCCAAATATAAATTAATAGATTTCAAAACCTATAAACAGATTATCTTTCTACTGAAACCCACAAAAATTGCTAAAGTATGACCTTTTCTCTCGACGTTAAAACAGGTTAAAACGTCCTGAATATATAAAGTCTAAAATTGAGGATGTTAATGTCATGGCTTTCTATATGTGTTTGTTTTCCAAACTGAATGAAACTAAATACTTCAATGTGAATTTAATTTTTAAAACCTGTCACTAATTTTCAGTTTCCTTTCACTAACAAGGGCAAAACCAAACATGATGCGCACAGATTTTGATGATTTCAAAGTATGTTGTAGGAGTCATATCACTAATTATTCCGATAAAAGGATTTCTTCAAATGTTCCTTAGTTTTTGAGAAATTGGGGGTTAAAGTTCAGCGTATATTTCAAATACCCATTAGTATGACTTCCTGTATATGAATTCGTGTCTCAGCGGTAGCTTGCCAGCTTACGGACCAGGACATTGCGGGTTCGATCCCACACTGTGGCTCTATTTTTATTATTTACTTTTTCACTTATTTATTACAGGCTTCAGCTAATGCAACAGCATTCTTTTTGTACTACAATGGAATACAATCGCGTGGTTCAGGTACAAAATTCTCACCATCTTCATGAAATCCCGGACACTATAAAAAATATTTAAAATTAAATTGTTTGACTTCGATATTTTTTAACAATGAAATATAACGAATATATATATATATATATATATATATATATATATTTGCTAAAGTTAAAAATCCTGCCTTTGTAAATACGTTAAATTCATCTTCTTTATTCAATATCATTTCCTCGGCCTCAATAATTTGTTGATCTTCTAACATTTCTAAAATTGCACCATGAAATTCTTCAGCCATAGCAAACAGAAGCACCGGATATTTCATCCGGTGGAGAACTGGTAAACAGATCATCATTTTGTAACAATGACTCGCAGTATTTTAATGCATTTGTAATTCGGCCTTTTTGTTTCTCTTCCAAACGAGAATTTTCCGCATCAACGCTGGTTCCTCACAATCTTTAGCATTCAGTCTGTCACAATCTGTAGCCTTCTTTTAATTTTCACACCGAAATTTTCCCTTTATACAACAATACTAGCAGCCTTCGCCCGCTACGCTGGTCGGTTTTTCTAAAGAAATCTTGAATGAAACAAAATATATCTGTGAATTTGATCATGCGTTTTAAAGCAATATGGACATTTACCTGATGTATCCAGCCAAATTGCTGAAAGCAATATGAATGTCACTATGGTATTATATGTTTTATTGAGTCATACAAAATTTAGACTGTTAAGGACCAATTTCTTTAGTTGATCTGTTAGTGTAGGATTCGGTAAAGAACAATAGAACAATATGTAATATACTAAAAGCGTTCATGAAAAATTATTAATGCAAGTGTCATCAGAATCTGTTAATTGGACTTATTGAAGAGGCTGATCGTTCATAATAATTGAGTTCGCCTGATTCTAGAACTTTCATCTATAATTCTACAATCAAGCAACCTAACAACCAAGCAACAGCAAATGATATGTGCTTTATACTAAAACAGTCACTGAAAAAATAACTAACCGATCAAGTTCCATCGGAATTCACTTAGCAGAATCTTTTAAACTGGAAAATATACCGAAACCTTTCCTAAAAATGATCTGATTAACAGTTTAAATCCCATAAAAATTCATTCAGTGGTACCTTTAAAAAAAGCAAATCTTTCAAAATTGGGTTCATCTGATTTAGAACTTTCCCCATAATTATTTAACTAAGCAACGTAGAACGTTATGTTTTATACTAACATCTTTTCGGAAAAATTATCTAACTAACAATGTAATTCCCGTCAAAATCCATTCAGCAGAAAGCGGCCGGAATGAAACTTCTCTTTGCATTATATATATATTGAGATAGTTAAATATAACTTTCATAATCGCTTTAACCTAATTATAGAACTCTCTGGGAGGTAGGGGTAGGTATATACTGCATCACTTCTGAATATTTTAAGGAACTCAGCTCAACTTCCACAACTATAGCATATATACTCTCTAGTATACCCTATCTCTGTAGCGTATATCTTCCAGTTTTCTTTACTGTACCACTGAGAACTTTTTCCGCATAGCTCTGTAACTAAACAACACAGAATGATATGATAAATATTGAAAAAATCCCTGAAATATTATGTAACTTACTGTGCATTTAATTAGTTGACTTGAAATCTTTCATTATCGAGTTCACCTAATTTTAGAACTCCCGTAGCAACTGAGAATGATGGTTTTACATTAAACCATTTATAAACCAACTATTTCACAGTGTAAGTTCTACAAAATTCTGTTCAGTAGAATCTGAGTTATAGTCATATTCACAATATTTATTCCTCATTAAACCTTTTTTCTTTACATTTGAAATAAAATCAGTAACTGTTTTGGTATTTCCCTATTATGCCAACACCATTGTCACCAAGCGTAATAGTTTGCGCAAAAATGAAATGATACATTTGAAAAAAAAATTTGATAAAGAAAAATGAGCATTTAAAAAAATATAACTTTTGAAAATTACAGACTTTGACCTACCATTTTTTTAAATAAATAAAAATAATGGTACTACTTGGTTATCCCGTCGATCAAAAATCTATTGACAAACTATAAGATTAAGACCAATGTCAGACGGGCGTCTTTCTTGCTGCTTTTTTGCTTAGGTACTATACATTCACAATGATACAGCATTGTGAATGGATAATACCTAAGCAAAAAAGCAGCAAAACAGACACCCGTCTGACATTGGTCTAAATGCCAATAATGGTTGATCGTAAATGTCACATTCACTTGACTTTAAGAAAGTTAAACGTATTTACGTCATCAGGTGATTTTTATTTCGACGTTTTAAATGTATTTTTATTAATGTTATACTAATTTATTTGTTCTTTCGTTATTTAAAATAAAAATTATGTTAATTTGTATAATTTGGCGAGTGGTTTGGTGATTTATATAATTTGGCGAAATTGGTCGACGGGTACCAAAATAAATACTTAAAATATAACAATAAATAAATATTTTGCAAGTAATAAAATATAGTCAATTTAAACTGCAGTCTTGAAATTGTAATTATGTCTTTTACTACTGAAGCATGGCGTACGTAATACGTAAAATATATCTCACATTGCAGTAAACTTTTCATTCTTTCAATGAAGACATTCATGGTTTTTTGAACAAAACATTTTTATATGTATAATTCCTAACTTCTGAAATAATTTTACTGTAGGTTCCTCATCATCAGATAACTGCGAAATGGTAAAATCTATATCAGTATCAGTAATAAATATTTTCTATTCAAAAAATAACAAATGAAAAAGTTTTGCGACATCATGATGGATTAAAATAAATTCCATCATTAAAAATATTCATGTTCAATAATTAGCAAATGTTAATATGTGGCACGGTTTGCAATAAAAATCGTTTGCACGATTAGGGTTGAAATAAATGGCGCGATACCTTACATTTTGGCATGGTATCGCGACGAAAATTAGAACGAAAGGTACCACAGTTTTTTTTTTTTTTTTTTTTTTTTTTTAGTTTTAGTTTTTGAGGCGTTTTTTTGTTCTAATTGACGAAGTTGTTTTTATTTAACCAAAAGGATTGGTTAAAAAATTATTCAATTTCAATTTTTTCGCTTGCTTCTTTTAACAGAATGAAAAGAATAGTTTTTAGAAATTATGACTTGAAAAATTCAGGTTTTGGCGCCAAAGATAGTGCCAAATTAGAAAAATATGAAATATCTCTCGAACTATTGGGCTTAAAAGAATTTAGTTAGTACCATTCGATTCAGCATACAAAAATACACCAAAATATATTATCAGTTGAAAAATAACTATAAAATAAGATTTCTAAGGAATTTTTTTAAAGTTCGTTCTCTTTTTTACCCCCCTTAGGGGTGGAATTTTGGAAAATCCTTTCTTAGCGGTACTCTATATCATAAGAAGTATTTTTACCCCGATTTTCAAGATTTTAGGTTCAGTAGTTTTGGCTGCGCGTTAATTAATACAAAATCCAGACTTTCTTTTATATATATAGAAGATTTCGAATCTTCTAATTGTCTGCAAAAGAAGCTAAACGAGATCAATAAAAGAAATTTTTGTTTATTACAATATTACCGAGAAAGGCAAAGCAGACGATTAAAAAATATATAAATATATTTATATATATCATAAATTTTATCTCATTAACAGACGATTTTTGCAATCCAATAGAATTTTTATGAATCACGTAGAAAGTGTTTTTATTTCCTATAATAAAAATAATATTTTTAAATATAATCTGTTATTTTTTATTTGTGCAAACGAAAAATGATGTTGAGGTTGAACTTTAAAAATAAATGTATTTTACAGACTATTAAAAATTTGCACAACTGGTAAAAAACTTGTATTTAAGCATTAGTGCTTTAATATTTTATTACTCTTTCAAGAGATGCATTATTTGAGTTATCTAATCTTAAATACGTTTGAGAAATTGCACCTGAAAATTATTTTGTATAATTTATAGAAGAAAAGGATAAATTTTCCTTTAAAATTCCATAAAGTAAAAAAAAAAAAAAAAAAAAAATAGATAAAAGAAAAATCATTATTTCAGAATTGTGCTTTAAATAAAAAATGTAAATAATAATTAATTTAAAAAAAAGTTTTAGGCATAAATTAGTTTTGGAGTTTTGTAAATAGAAATATTAGTTTAAAAATTGAAGAGAAAAATAAATTGCCATGAAAAATTCGAAAATGTAAATGTAATTTATTAAGAAAATATCAAAGTTCAAAGCTGTAGAATGACCAATTCTGCTTAAAATTTTTAACGTGTAAAAAATATAACAATAAGTAAAAAATAAAAAAATACGCGGAAAGTGGAATCGAACCCGCAATGTCCTGGTTCGTAAGTTCGCACGCTACCTCTGCACCACGAATTCACATTCAGAAAGGCACACTAATGGGTATTTGAAATATACGCTGAACTTTTAACTCCCAATTTAACTCCCAAAACTAGGGCCCATTTGAAGAAACCCTTTCATCAGAATAATTAGTGGTATGAGCCCTATAACAAAATTTGAAATAATCAAAATCTGTGCGCATCATGTTTGGTGGTGCCCTTGTAAGTCAATCCGTTCCACTGGTTGTAGATGGTGTTTCTGTGGCACTCCCGGGAAAGATAGTCATTCATCTTATATAGAACTAAATGAAAGAAATAACCAGAGTCAATTAAAAAAAATTGTCGTGTTACATCTCTAATCAAGAATTTTCTAAATGATCCAGTGCTAAATATTCTTGGAATTATGTTTATTATATTAAAATTCATAATGATGTAACAAGATTTAATGCCAACTAATTTTCAAAAGTTTATTCTTTCAGAAATTTAACTATCTGCCTCGTACGCAATGTCTTATAATAGTTAATATCTTTGTTTTAAAAAAACTATTGAACAACAGTCTTAGCAGTTTTGGAAAAAATATTCAATTTTACTAAATAGTTTTTTGATTTTAAGTACTATTCCGATTATTTATTATTAACACTTTCCAACATAGTTGAAATTTGTTTATGACTTCGTTTTTGCCTGACCGTCTGTCCGCGCTCTAACAAGCGTAAATAGAATTGGATTGCCCTGAAATTGTTGTATGTTATTGGCATTTAATATAGCAAGATCGCTATTGAAAATGAACTGTGTAGCATGTATAGCAGTTACACTTACAGGGACCACTTACATACCACTTACAGGGACAGTCAAAAGAATTTTGTTACATACGGCCAAAGGGAAAAATTCGTTTGAGGTGCATTTTGATAACATTACACAGTTTTAAGCATAATAAAATTGATATGCATTCAAGAAGTGCACCGAAACACGCTGTCTGTATAACGTGGAATGCAAAGAATTTATTATTCCTTCACAGGGTTACACAATAGGGTGGGACGAAAAATATTTTTTTTTAGATTTTCGATGATGGGTAGTGCGGAAAAGTTGCCACTGGCAGCACTAAGTTTACACAAAAAAATTGAGATTTTTCGGACAAATCCTTCATTTGCCGCAAATGACTTGAAGTTTTGTACAAATGTTTTAACTTTTTGAACTTTTTTAGGGAAAAAAAATGTTACATTTAAGTTATTTTAGCTAAATTTACTTCAAATGTCATGTTTAGTGTACGAAATGTTTAAATAAGCTCTGATTATGTATTATTTAATAGTTATGTGCATTTTGAATTAGGTGACTTTTATAAGTTTTTTGCGTATAAGTGAAAAAAAATTGCAGGAAGTGTGACAACATGGAATAAGGATCTCCTCATCGATAAAGACTTGGTCAGGTGGCAGAAAAAGAAACTTGAAAAGAAGATACAGGAGGAAGATCTTGGAGGAAGAAAAATTACAAGCATCTTTTTTGATAGTAGAAAAAATAAAAAAAGATCTTCATAGAAAAAAGGGGCTAGCAGCACCGTCGACAGAAAGACGAAGCCAATATCACCATGTTGTGTGAACGTGGTTCGAAATATTTGGGTCACTTGACACTTCCTTCTGGTCATTGGGGAGAAATAGAAAAACCATTACATAAATTTCTAAGCCAGAATAACGTCTGCTTTCGAAAAAATCAAGAAGAGAACAGAAAGATTTGATATGTATTCTTCATGTGAACGAGCTTCCACACCGACAGCGACATCAAGTGTCTAACCACCTGAGATGTGTATTGATGTTGTACATGAGAAATGTCCATTCTATTGGACATTTTTATTTTTTATGTAAAATACTTAATTTCATTTGGAACTTGTAAATACTTGCTGTCCATTATGCTAGATAGTCTAGTGCTGCTATTTGTACGCCGAAATAAGAGAAAAATTGCAACTAAATATGTATTTTAATCATTTGAAAGTGGCAGGCAACAGAAAGATTGTTGAAGGTAAGCAGACAGTTTTAACGCTAATTTTTTATATTTTTAGAATTCCGTACTTAAAAAGTAAAAACGGAACCATTATAAGATCACTCTTGTGTCTGTCCGTCCGTCTCTCTGTCTGTCTGTCTGTCTGTCTGTCACAGCCATTTTACTCGTAAACTGAAGAACGGGGAAAGTTCAAATTCGGGGAAGTAATAAAGAATGTTGATTCACATAATTTCAGATTATTAAACATTTATAAATATATTTAGTAAAAATGTATATGGGCAAATTCAGTTGCTTGAAAAAAAAATATTTTCTTTGTATATCGAGTGGGGTATCGTGTGAAAGCTTTCGTAACACTGAATTCAAAAATATATATTTTTTTTTAATTTTAAGTATTACATTTTCAAAGAGATAGTCGAAAATGTAGCTCAAAAATATGTTCCCCCGCATCTAATTCCGAATCTACTGAAGCTAAAATTATGAAAAAATTAGAGGGAGTAGACGTTAATTTAAACCTTGCAGGAAAATTATAGCGATTACCCTAGGTCACATAGTTTTTGAGAAAATCGCATTTTTCTGTTACACACAAATTTCGATTTACGGGCATTCAGCAAAACTGTTGAGCAGCGCTGGAGGTATCTATCGTACCAGAAGTATAAAAGCATTGTTGATCATGATTTTCGAAAAAAATCGTCTGTAATTAGCCGAGATATAAACCCTTAAAAATGTGGACGGTTTGGACACACATAATGGCAGAGGCGACGTACTCTGTGTACCATTGGCTTTTAAAGCCTAGATAACAACTTTTAATGATATATGTGTGGAATGCAATGGCCAGTAACAGTATAAAAGCAATAAACGTCAAATTGTTAAAAACAGACTAATTCAAGGGGTCTCAGGAATCTTAAAGCTTCAAAATGTTTTAGATGTTAATCTTCCATCTTTTCTGAACATTTTAATATAGTTGTTTCCTTCAAATTCTCATTAGAACAGAATATATGGCTTTTATAATTATACCCACTCAATAGCTTAAGCGGCCTTTTCGAAACTTTTAAGTCATTTTTCTCCAATTGACTTTTTTTGGCATAACGCGCACGATATCTCAAAAACTTTTGAATATTTTTTCATGAAATTTTCAAAACATACGTTTTATATTAATCTGTATAAACTGAACCTAAAATTTCCTTTCTATTGTTCAAAAAAATATTTTTTAAGTAATTATATTGTTCAAATTTTCAAAATTTTCTAGCTAAATACAACTTTGTATTAAAAATATAAAAATGCTTTAAATACAAATTTATTTAGGTTCATGGTAATTATTATAATCTGAAGTATAAGTAGGTGCCAACATTTTTATTCTAGTTACAATATTTATTTTCTAATCGTACGCGTAAGCTGTTATACCAATATTCTGCTTATCAAATGTCTGACTGTTTGGAGCACCCTGTAAATGCTAATTCTTCATCTTGAAAATTTTTAAATACATAAAATGAAAGAACGTACTTATCTTTCATCTCAGTAAAAATTGTGTTTTAAAATCATATACATTTTAAGATATTAAATGTTGAATATGGTCTCTTTTTTTTCATTTTTTCCAATTTTTGAGATCCTGAGACCCCTTAATTAGAATGAATTACAAAAATACTATGGGATTCCGACAATATGCCTCGATGCTTTTAAAAGTTAATTAAAAACCTATCTGGGAAAAAGGACAAAGGCGGCGTTGCAAATTTGTGACCTCCTTTCGAAGCGCGCTTAGCACAATGCCAAATGTGAACTTTGAACGAATGTTTTGTTTTAGCTGCACTTTAGAAAGAAAGGTTATTACTATGATGAATTAAGTTTTATGAAATGACAAATGAAGTTTAAATATACATTTCTTTTATTGTCAGTACCGAATAAAGTTCATTATAAAGATATTAAAATAATATTAAACTAGTCGGATGTATCAATCCCAAAACTTTCTTCTATCTCATACATGTACTTTCTGATAAATGCAGCACAGCAACGCAGCCGGTTAGGCGATTTATACCAAAATCTAATCAGAGACAACTTTCGTGCACTTCTAATTGAATTTGAAGTTTGGTGAAAATTCCTGCATTAGTTTTTGAGATAGAGCTATTACGGAAATCGTGAAAAGTTCTGAGTTACAGTGGCACCTCTTGGGCAATTTACACCAAAAACTTATCAGGATCAGTTCATATCAGGGACTAACTGAATCTAAAGTTCGATGGAAATTCAGCATTAGTTGTTGAGATACAGCTATTGCGGAAATCGGGAAAATTAAGCATAGTAGCGCTACCTGTTGGGCGATTTACACTAAAAAGTAATCAGCACCAATTTATATCAGGGACTAAATCAATCTAAAGTTTTATTAAATTCCGTTCAATAGTTCTTAAGACAGAGCGCCCACAATATTTGTGTCACACACAGATATACAGACTCACAGACAGACATTTTGTAAACACATGTTTTCCATTACCTCTGTACCCTAAAAAGTATACATCCGTCGAAAACCGGAATTCGAAAATTTTCACGAATCCAATACTTTCTTCCTGTAAAGATAGAAGAAAGTAAAAATGAGTTATACAGAATAGATGTATTTGATATTTTTTAGGTTCCATATCTCTTTGAACTTTCATGGTATATCCATTTACATTTTTCTAGTATATACTGTTATACCCAACCCTACTTTACATAATGTTTTACAAAGTGTTAGTATTCTTTTAGCAACTTTTTTTTTTTTTTTTAAATAATACAATTACTAATTCATATATTTGTTGTACGGAATCCTCTGTGCGCGAGTAATACTCGCACTTGCCCGTTTATTTTAAAGTATTTTGATATTAATGTTAAGTGTTGTATCAATGAAATGCCATCGCAGTTTAAGCAATCTAATGTATATTTTAGAGAATAGGCAACTTTTCTTTTAATTTCCATTCTATTGGACGTTTCTTTATAATAATCAGAGCTTATTTAAATATTTCGTACACTAAACATGACATTTCAAGTAAATTCAGCAAAAATAAATTTAATTTAATATTTTTTAAATTTTTGCTAAATTATTTCAAAAATCAGCATTTAAGCAAAACTTCAAGCCATTTGAGGCAAATGAAGGAATTGTCCAAAAAATCTCACATTTTTTGTGTGAACTTAGTGCCACCAGTGGCAAATTTTCCGCACTACCCATCTTTAAAAATCGAAAAAAATATTTTTCGACCTACACTATTACACAAAAGAATTTACTTATATGATGGTCTACGGGGAAAATCGTTTGCAGTATATTTCAATATTATTACATTATTTCTTTATTCATTACTGGTGTGAAACGTAAGTTTCTTACAAAAAAGTACGGTGGATTGTTGATCATATACAGGGATACACAAAGGAATTCGTAAGTATTACTGACTATTGATGTAAATGGCTTATGGTGTAGTTTTAAATTGTTATATGTATTTTCCTGCAGAATTATATTTCTATACTAATAGAAGTTTGTGGAATATAAATAAATTCCTATACAAGGCTACACAAACGAAAAAAATACATTGCTGTTTATAGTTGGTAATTGCTGGAATTGCGGTTTAAGTTGTTTTAATGTTTTTTATTTGAATTAAATTTTTACTTAATATGTGGTGTGAACAAACGTCTTTAGATAATATACAGAGCTGTTACGAAAAATTGAATGTATCAGCGAAAACTGTAAAAAGTGAATTTTCTAAATGAACTAAATTTTAGCAAGCAATTTAGTGTATATGCAAATCTGTATATCGTAAACATGGCTGCACAAAGTAATTAGACTTCTTTTTTTATTATGAAAGGTAATTATTTAAACCGGATTTTTAAATGTGTTACATGTTTTCTAAACTTTTCTCACATATCATTTTCCACCTTATTTAACGCTGAAGTTTCCTTACAGCTTCATAGATGTGTTGGAAAGTGTTTCATAATCTATGCTTGAAGTACGATTTTTTGTTCTTGTTTTTTTACTTAGTTAAAGTTCTTCGTCTTTTTACTGTCTCTCTACTTTTATTTCACTTTTTTGAAATATTAATTTTTTCCACAGTAATTACCTAAAACTCACAAAATCTGAATCGCTGTAAAAGAATTTCGCTTTAGTTAAAATTTCGTAGATGTTAGGTTCTCTTTCACTGCTTTTACTGTATTAATTGAAGCGCGGAGAGCCGAATGCAAGCGAAACTTCCTATGCATCCAATCTACTCTGACAATGAAATAGCCAAGACTTCTCTGTAATGGCTTAATTTTTAGCGTTATGTACTACAAACATGGATTTTAGTAACCGAAAATTAACTAATAGACGACAATAAGTAGGCATTCGCGAAAAAAGGAAGAACTTCATTTTGACACTAGTAAAAAATCCGTTGAATCACCAGAGAAAAATGTTAATTTAGCATGATTTTTTTTTTCGGGGTTGGGGGAGATTTGACAACCACAACTTTATTTTTAACTAAGTCAAGCAGGATATCGCTGCATGTATTTTTTCATGCTGAATCTAGTGACTCAATTCCCAAGTCGATATAATTACTTGTTACAAAATTACAACAAATTTTATGAATGTCGAAAATTATTCTTTACTAACTGACCCGCCCGGAATTGCCCGAGAACGTGATAATAACCTAAAATTTATATACGCGCATTAATTGCTGGTCGATTTTTTCGCACGAATCTGAAATGATTTAAACCTCGATTCTTCTTATTTTTTTAATAAATAAATAAAACTAAATATAAAGTTCTGGGATTTGTCCACTCCGCGCTCGGCATCGTACAATTGCTTGTTACGCACACATTAGTGATAAAAATTTGATTAAACAGCACACCCTGCCGTAATTGCGATTATATTTTATAGAAAATTAAAATAAAGTTTCAGGAGCTTAAATATAAAATTTTCTGAGAAATGAATAAGATTAACCATATTTTTGACACAAATTAAAAATTCAAAACGCCTTCTGGCGGAGGGAAAATAAGTAAAATTATGAAATGCTCATGTCAATGAATGCTTAAAAATTTCCAATAAGACAAAAAAAGAATAATCCTTTTTTGATAATTACAAGACAAGAAAGGCACTACGCTAAAATGTCGGCCAGATGTCTCCCATTTAAGCATTCTCGGCTCTGGGGTGCAAATCTTTCTAGATTAATTCCTTTTCATTCTCATTCTGATCCGCCACTTCCCTCCCCACTATCAAGTTATAGAAATGTAGAATTAATATCCAACACATTCAAAATTGTCTCATTAAGATTTTGTTAATTTCAAGTTAAATGTATCTTTCGCCATTAGATCTGCACTAAAATTAAGAAAAAGTACTCATCGTTTTTTTTTTTTTATAAATATGTATACATTTAAATAAAATATTTTTGTACTCGTGCTTTTCAATTTAAGAATCTATATCTTAATTACTTTTCTTAATTTTAGCTATCCTTTCATTTAGGAAAATAGCTAGATGGGGCTGCAGAATCAAATCTCTAAAATCCGATAAGAGATTTTAGTTCAGCTGAATATCACGTCCCTTTTTCCTTATTTCTTTGATTTTTTATGAAAATATCTTTGTATCCGTTAGTTTTGTAATAATAATGATAAATACCGTCCGATTTTTACAAAATTTGATAGGCAGAAAAAAAATACCTTTCTATTTGTGCTTAAAATTTTCAAATCGATATCTTAATTAGTTTTCTAAATTTCCGCTGATGAGTGAAAATTCTTAATTGAGTTGTTAATTATTATCTCGGCTAATTATCAAAAAATAAAATATCTGAGCCTACAGGTGTATCGGGACCTTCTTTGGACAACGAATCTTTGGAGCGAAACTTTCTTAGTATATATAAGAGAGCACAATTTCATTACACTTATTTCAAACAAGTCGTCTTCATCTTTTAAATAGTGATTCAAACCGTAATTAAAATGTGCAAAGTTGCAGAAATGTCATATTCAGGTGTTACGTATTTCAGGTATATTCAGAGAACATATTCGCATTGCAAAATTCCGTTATTCATTTATCATAGAGCTTACATCATTCCTTCAGAGTTGAGGTCCATTTACCGAATAACATAGATGAAGACTGTTGGAGTGGGGCGGCGTGGGACTGTTGAGTGTGCGGTTATTTTTACACTCAAGGACATAAAGTAGGAAAGAGGGTTCTACCAAGTTTTCTGCTGAAGTGTACCTTTCTGTTTCTAATATTCTACCCGTTTAGTTAGAGCAAAGTCACTGAGGTTTTTGAGGAAGTTACGCCTTTATGGAAAGTTTTACAATTTAAAATAAATAAATAAATAAACAAATTCTGCATGCCTAATGAAAACGTTCTTGAGTCTTAGACTTTCGTTTTTTTAAATCGATCTCCTTAGCAGTCTATGCAATTTTACATATTTTGGCATTCGGAAAAACATGAAGTCATCACTGAATTCGCCATTTTAGCCTAGTACATATTGAGTCGCACTGATCCTTTCGTTGTTGATGGTGGTTACCTACTGCATGCTGTAATGTGGAAAAAAGACAGTAGCAAAATTACCATGATATTTCAATGCATACGCAAACCATATAATGTTAAGTCGTAAAAAACACGCGTGACATGACATTGCGGTGCTTAAGGAGTGCCAACGCGGCGTGCAACGCCGCCGCGCGTAACCTCCAACTAAATATGAAAAAGAACTAAGGATGAATTTCGAAACAATGCACGGCCTAAAAGTATAATTTTGAAGCTCTGGTGGAGTCCCGAAGGCTATTCCAGAGTTAGAAGCACGAGGTTAAATATAACCTCCAGAAAAAGGGGCGCATAAGGCATCCAAGAATTTTTGGTTGCCCTATACTTCGATGTCATCTCACCGACTGGCGTAGGCAATAACGGAGAATGTAAAGGTATTAGGGTACCAACGAGCACAGGAAAGCTATAGCATAAGGTAGCCAAACCTATCTAACTCTAAACCTTAAAAAAAAAACAAAGGGGGCCACATAGCTCACTAATTTAGATGCCAAGCCTAGTGCGCATTGCAGGTCGCGGGTCTCCCGGCTTTCGCACAAACCGTTTAGCCTTTAAAAAGGCTTTGTGGTACTAGACATCGAAAGAACACCGCTATTGAAAATTGCATTTTGGCATTGACAGTGATCGAAAGTGGGGACAAGTTAAGATTAAAATTAAAAGCTTAAATAACAAGTAACTTCAAAATTAACTATAGATCTGGGATATGACTTTACGTGACCGGGATGCCTAAGCACCGTATGATTGTGGTGACCTAGATAGTGCGAAAATGAGTGAGCAGTTATCCAGGTATCAGTATATTACACCATTGTTTCAGATTTTAGAAAGTACTCCGGTTTCAGGCAATAAACAAAAATTTTTTGTGCAATGCTCAGAACAAGAAGCACTTGATCATCATGCTGTGTACTATAATTAAAAACAATTAGAACGCGTTGAGCCAGTCTTGTGGCATATATCCTAATTATTCCGATAACTGCAGAGTAATCCTAACAATAACTAATAAATTTTGTTGCATAACAAATAGACGATTCTTTGTAATCCTAACTGCTCTTATAAAACCTGAAAAATCTATACCTTTTTTCAAATCCAAAATAGGGCGTGTGAAGATGAAAGTGTATTATTGCACCTCATTACATAAAGAACACAATAACATGAAAATCTAAAGCTTCATCATACATGAGTTTAGCATTCAGAACACAGCTAGAACCGTACTCTGCAAAGGAAAAGGTTACTTCTAAAATCGATAACTAGAGACAGTCTCTTAAAGCAATGTGTTGATAATTTCAATAGAACGAATGATATGACTGACTAAATAAAGAAAACAGATAAAACCTTGTTCCTTCGTCTCTGCCGAACCAAGATAGAAAATTTCACTCTCGATGCATTTTGTACCGTCAAAAACAACAGTCTTGAAAAAGGAACTCGAGCAAGTTTAAATCCATCCTCTTATGTCTGCTAGTTCTTCCCAAATTTTATTTACGATCTTCCATTAAATGTGATATTGGAATAGAAATAAATTGAAACCTGTGCAGTGTGGGGAGGGGTCTACCATTAAATCTGACATAGGCTTGGAAATAAATTGAAACTTGAACAGTGGGATTGGCACTTCAAGGCGGCTTCATTCATCTAGTTTGGACTACTGTACCTCTTGTTTCTGACGAAATAATCAAGCTGATACCTTATTCCCTCAAAGGTGATCAGTGCATCTGCAAGAAAAACGAAATAACCTCTTCTGCACTATACAATATTTGCGAGGGCGTAGTCGCCTGTAATACACTGTTTGAAAATTAATATGTTAGGTTGACAACTGATGTCGAATTGGAAAACTTCGATGACTTTCAGCAAGACGCAAGTACAAATGATTTTGATTATTACTATTTTGAAAAATTAAAAAAAAGTAATATTATTCAATATGATTAAAAAACATATTTTGAAAATAAAACAAACGTATATTTTAACGTAAATATGTACTCTCTCGAAAAATGTAATTTTAGACTTTTTATTCATAAAACCCTTTTTAACACTCTTACAAATTATAGCATCGAATTGCTAATGGTGTCAATCGATTCAGCCTGACATAATATATAAAGCGATACCCCACTCGACCTAGTTTAAAAAAGTTGCGATTTCCAAAATATCCTCTTCCCCCTCTCCCACAAAACAACTTGATAAAACAATTTTCTCTTTGGTGACTCATTAGATATGAGTATAACCAGTGTAACCCGTCAAAAAAGTCCAAAAATAGTCCTACTTTCTGTACGGTTGTCTCAGGGTGTACTGAAATTTTACCAAATGGGCATATGTTTTTTAATACCGAATTGTAAGACCTTCAGTTTATCATTGGTTTTATCTTTTAATTAATGAACTGAACAAGTGCTCAAAAGTAGCCCTAAATTTTGAAAGCCTACTTGCATCGTGGTTTCACTAGACAACCCTAGATACCTTAGTAGAGGTAACGTAACCCCCACTACACGTAACTCCATATGTGTTAGTGTTGGTTTCAGCTTTTAATTAATGAAATAAGTTGGGCTTAAAATACGCTCTGATTTTTAACGGTTGCCGCTATTTGCACAGGAATTTAGCTAACCAACCTTATACATTTCAATAGAGATAAATAAGCTCCATGTTTTAGCATAGGTCTCATCTTTTAATCTACTAAGGACGTGTCCAAAATAATTTTATCTTTTGGAGGATTGCCATTTGTCGTACCGAGTTCTTCGGAGGAAACCTTATGATTTTTAATACAGAATGGCAAAATCCTGTTTTTAGCAATGATTTTATCTTTTAATTAACAAACTAAGAAAGCGATGTAAATTCACGCTGGAAGTGAGCTTATAAATCTTATCTGCACCCTCTTAGATTCGGAAACCCTATCAATTTTGCTTTACCATGATAAATACCACATTCTTTTAGCTTTTAACATAATTTTTGAAGAAAATTAAATACCAAGAACTAATTATTAGATTTGAATAAAATTTATTTCGCAAACGACCTATATAGAGAAAAATAAAGGATTAAATTAAAAGAAAAAAAAATATTTGTCGAAAATGAACTTTTTGCGCAGCCACCACGCGTTGAAATATGTGATCCTATACGAACAGGTATCAAATCTGACAGATTTTGAGCCTGTATAGGAGGTACACTATTCCAGATTGCGTATATATGAACCAAAAGTTCATCTGTATCAGCTACAGGAAAGCATCACGAGCGATATGCCAACAAAATCCTAGACATGCTGAAAAGGCAAAATATCCAGTAAAAAGACAATCAAAGGAAGATAGTTTATCTGTTGTGGTAAAAGGAAAGTTTGAATATTTTTATGAATATATTGACGAGCATTTTCCTTCTGCAATACAGAACTAGGAACGCGTTGAAGACAAGTTCCCTAACGTCTCCTTTTACGGGTTGCTGTTGAGATTACCCACATTTCTAGCTGCTGTGATTTCCCATGATACCAAATATCGCTTCAAACCATCACGCTTCGCGTGCCTCCAGTATCCCGTCTAATGATACAATCCGGAAAGTGGTGGTCACCGATTCAGAGTCTAATGCGGCTGTGGTCATTCCTGTATCCCAAATTAAGGCGTGATTCATCGGAAAAGACGAGTTGTTGTCGATAGGCACGTCAATGTCCATGTCGATAAGCATATTGATCTGCAGGTGCCGATGGTTTTGCGTGAAAGGAATCCTGTAAAAAGTAACTCTTGCCTGCAGTCCATGGTGCAGTAAAAGCTGACGAATTGTTCGAGCAGACAATGACGCACCCGTAGAAATGGTATAACGTTCTGGCAACGTTTTGTCCCTATCAAGCTGTACGGTCCGTTACTGCCATGCGGATGAGGTCTTTATCATCCTGTGCTGAAACATTCCGTTGTCCACTGCCTGATTTCCAACACGGCCGGTTCTCTTCTGCATACAACTTTCTCACACATATCACTGCCATGGCATTGCGTTTCATATTAACGACTATTGCTCGGACTAATTGCTAATAAAAACTCCAAGTTTTCATCCCAGAAACTCATTTTATAGTAGATAGTCTTCATAAAACGGCAGGATTTCAAGAAATATTTCTTAGCATTTTGAATATTTTTTTATGAATACATGCTAAAAAGCTGTTTTACTTAAGACAAAATTCTTTAGAAAATAAAATAAATTTGCGTGATTCAGAAAAAAAGAAACATTTTCGTCTCCTTTCGCTGGGAAAGGACAGTTTGGTTTCAAAAAATGTGTGTTATAATAAATATCAATACCAAAAAATGGTATAATATGATAATGGAAAGAAGAAAAAACATTCTTAACATTATTGGAATGCTTCCAACATTTAAAAATGTACAATAGTGTGAGATTTTTTAATTATTTTTCCTGAATTATACTTTTAAATAATCCTGTCCTATTCTTTGAAAGAATTTTTAAGCATTAGAAATATTTTATTTATCTTTAATATTTATAAAAAAAAAAATGTAATGCAGAAGGTTTTTTTGTTTCCCAAACAGTTTAACAAAAATGTAGTATTTTGATGTGAAATCACACAAGTTTTTACATTAGTTCTCTTAGGCTTATAAAAAATTCTTTTTTTAGAATTCATTGTTTTAAATTTTATTTAAACGCTACGTTTTCTCGTTTCAAATAAATAAAAGAAATAATTAAACTATCCTGCGTTAAACGCTTCCATGCAAATTCCCATCTTTAGTTGTCATGCAAGAGCATCCACATAAATCAGATAAAAGAAATAAAAGATGTATCCCGGCTAAAAAAAATTACTTTGCCCCTTTTTACGTTCATTATAAATTTCTACTTTAAGTTTTAACATATAATAGCTAAGTGGTAGTTACTCATCCGTTATTTTTATGATCTAATACTCTTCTCACAGGGTTGTCAAAAATTTTAGTATATATAATACATATAATAATTGAGTAGTAGCCACTCATTCGTTATTTTTATGATCTAATGCTCTTCTCACATTGTTATCAAAAATTTTAGTAACGCACTATTTGGCTGGTTTTCAGTCTTTCTAACTTATCATGTTTTTTCTTAAATTCAAAATGATCATTATGTTATTATCTATTGGATGTCTAATAATTCCTGTTCTCGAACCAAGTTTTTTATGCCAGGCATTTAAAATGAAGAATTTGCAGCGTATGAGTTTTATTATTCCTTCGTAGTCGCTTACTTTTAGCACGATCATTACAACACCAACCACATTACCGTTGCATTATGGATACGGATAGCCTTCTTATTTTCAATTAAATATACTTATGAAGGCTACAATGTTTCTGATTTCTTCTAGCTTATATAAAGAGCACTTAATTCAAAGAACCTGAATTAATGTTAAGACCACTATAGATATGTATACTTCTTCACGCCAAGTTAAACAAAATTTTCATCATAAATATTCTAATTACATTTTATATTTCAAGATATACATTTCTGTAGAAAATAGATAAATTTCACTGCAAGCCCAAATGTCTTGGTTAAAAGATGAACGGAATACATGCCCTGGTATTTCTCAGTGTCTATTTCAGAAAACTAAATGACCCTGAAGATTTGTAATAATTAAATAAAAAGTAATACATAGAACTAAATAAATAAATAATAAATAAAATCCAATCCTGCATTAAATTTGTTTTTTCATTAATGCTCTTTTAATTTCTAAAATAGCTACTATTTGTTTTTCAATAAAAAAATAGTGTTATAATAGTAGAAATATTTTTAGTTTCATTTTTATATAATTTTTAGGAAATTTATGTTTAATTTAAATAACGAAAAAAAATTAAATAAATTTTAAACAGTATTCTGTAAAAAAAAAAAAAACTTTATCTTTAGAAAAAAGTGCAATAACTGCTCAAATAAAAAAAGAAACAAGTCATGCGTTATGAAAATGTTATAGAACACTTTTTAAATTTTAATATTTTTACAAAACCTCCTTTCCTATGTATACTGTTGACGTAACTCATATGAGAAGAGCATTTTACTTAAATTAAGATTTTATAAATTTACCAAATATTTGCTCATTATATCTTACTTTTACCATAAGTAAAAGGTTTTTTAATTAGACAAAACTTCTATTTCCCGTTACCCATTACTAACGTATTCCTTTTATGCAAGATATCATTACAAATAAATTCGAATTACGAAATTTTAAATCAAATTTCAGACATTACGTAGAACGTTCTCGTCCCAAAATACGTCAATAAATATCAAAATTTACCACAAATAAAAACATTTAATATCCTTGATTCTGTCTAAGAAAAAAGTATCATATTGGTCGTAACATGTACAACGATCAGTAATTACTTCCAGAATATCCTTTCTAAAAATATAGAAGTAATCAATTTTAAAGTAAGGCACACGGAAAATTTATAATGACTATTTTACTATTGTTCAATAATTTTCAGTATTGAATGCGGGGTGAACATGTGTTCAGAAACCTGCAAATTTTAAAAGTGGGGGGTGGAGTTAGTTTTCTGTCTGTCCTCCCACTGATGAAGACCAGACTGTTTTTGTTTTTTTACCTGTCTTTCTTGTTTTTATAAATATTTTATAGTTAAAAATTTTCTGCAGATATACATCTTCCTTTTGAAGTTATGGTGTTTTAGCATTTTGAAATGATGTAATATATATATATATATATATAAATTGTTAAATGTTAAAATTTAATAATTTAATATATGTTTTGATTTAACAATAATTTTTCCATAATTTTTAAATAAAAAATAATTTAAAAAAACTGCTCTAATAAATATTTGCTGAGGGGACAGACAGTGGAATTTATAGAAGGGGTAATGTAAAAATAATAATTATTATTATTTTTTATAATTACAATAAAATGAGAAATGGAACAAAATCTTAAGAATAGTTAATTAAAAAGAGAGAATGTGGGTGGTTATATGATGTCCTACCTTTAATGAATAAATCTGTGATCTATAAGAACAAAATATTAAAATATTGTAACAATTTTGTTATGTTTATTTAAATCATTGAAGTAATCGCACAGATAATTCAAATAATTGATGTTTATTGTAAAAGAAAATAAAAGTGATACGAGGATCATTTTCAAAAAGGGACATATTAATTTCCTTAACATATACAGAACAGTCATTCAAAAGTTATGTATAAAAATATAAGCATATATATATATATATATATATATATATATATATATATATATATATAAACAAAAAAACACAAAAAATAAACATTAAGATGTTACAAACAAACTACACTTACAAATGGGGAAATTTCACGATTTTCATTTTCACTTTTATGTTGAAGAGCACAAAAGATCAAGAAAATTGATACCATTTTTATGTATATTTGAAGCTTTAATAATTCACTAAATTAATTTTAAAATTGCACTTTTTGTTTCGGCGGGAAAACGCTTCATCTCTGACGAAAGCGGCTGTGACGTCATTCGCCATGTAAACCACAGCCATCTCTACACCGGCCAAATCGCTAAACTAACTCCGGTGGGTCACGTGACCAGTCGAAGGTGGTTAAATTGAAGCGAAATCAAAGTGACGGTCGCCATTTATTCTGTTCTTGAAAATTCCATCGTTGATGAATTCAAGTCGCAGTTTTCGTATAAAGTTGCACATGGTTCATGATTTTCATCTTTATACTATCTGTTTTATTTAGATACTTATGTTTTATTTCAAGAAAATGTTTCATGTGTTTTCCCTGCGTTTCATGTGCTTCTCTAGTGTTTCATTGTTTCTCTTTCTGAAAAGAAAATATGGCTCTCAAGGATTCGCAAATATAATTTTAATTTCATCTAAAAAGCTAGAATATGCATTAAATATTCTAAAATGATGTTCAGTGGATATCACCAAGGATTAACATAACTATTGAAGTAAGTTCTGATTTAACTTTTAAAATTTATTGTCTTAATAAAACAAATTATATCAGACGCTTGGTTTGAATATTAGCAATCTAAGAAAATAAGTATAAGGTTGACATGATTGTTAAAATATATGATGAATGTACAGTTATATGTCAGTAATTATTATATCTCTCTAGAGAAGTTGATTGAAAATGAGAAAAGACTAATAATTCAAAAGCTCTTTCATAATAAACAAAAATATTTAGATAAGAAATGCAATTTATCAATAAATCAGGCACGAAACAATTCCTCCTAAAGGAGGAATTCCACCTATTTTAAAGCAATTTGGGACATTTTCTGGATTGATGCAAAAATGCAAAGAAAATATTGGAAGCATATATGAGAGGGGGGGGGGGGTGTCTAGGAAATTTAATAATAATTTTGTTTACTCAAATCGTCGGAATTTGTTTCTGAATTACTGTGCAAAAAAGCCATCAAATCAAAGGTGAATAAGCATCTGAAAGTGGTGTAAATTGTTTCTAAAATGTCTTTCCAGAGTGATTTTTTTAGACTTTAAAAGGTAAAGGAAGTTTCCATAAGGTTCTTTTTGGAATATAATATTTTTTCCTAATTAACACTTTTGTGTAATTTCAGTGATGCAATTTTGGAGATGTATTTCTGGAGTAAAGATTAATTTGACTTGCTTGTATTTATGCAGCATGGAGGTTTGTTTTTTTGTTTGTTTTTGAAAGGAGGGGGGGGGATCTTAAACAGACAAACCTTCTAAAATAATATTTATTTTGACAAATTAATCGCTGTAATTCACATAAATTCATCAGATATTTATGGTTTTACATCTTAGCAAACTGTCTTCAATTTCCTGTTTTGATTCAAAAGACCTGTAAAATTGTTAGTTTAAATTTCTTTTAATAAATTTTAAATTATTAAAAGAAAATCATACATACAGTAATATTTTATTTTATTGTATAAATAAGTCAAAATGTGTCCAAAAATAAATATTGTATAGATGGAAAAAATTTTACAACTTTTTTTCTGTTTTCCACTTTCATGCCTGATAAATTTAGACGCATTTAAAGATCTTTAAATGATATATTAAACCCAGTTTATAAAAACATTGTGCCAATCCTGCTTTTCATTGCAGGTTATGCTGCTTTCTAAACTTGCTAAAACATCGCTGTTGTAATTACTGTATAGATTCTAGTAATGGTGATTTTTCATATGAATTTTTTATTAAAAATTAGTTAACTTTAGGTTAAAAATGTAGTGAATGACTTTGATCATTTATGTAAATATTGTACTCTCAGGGGTCTGTCCAGATTTTTCTTTCTGGGTCCTATTTTTGAAATTGTGAATAGTTTTTTTTTTTTTTTTTTTTTCACATTTATGAAAAATCTACTTTTATTTTTGGGAATTTGAAATTATCGTTATATTCAGGTTCTTGTTATACATTTTTAACAAGACCCTTTCCATATCTATATCTTGATAATAGGTTTTTTGACATGTTAGATAGTATTACTTTTAAAATTTGTGATGAAAAGTACAGTTTGGAAATGCAAAAGTTTTGTGTAAAGCTAATTAAGTTGAAAAATTTTGTGAAGGGTCCTGTTTTAAAATAAAAAGGTTGTGAAAGGTCCATTAAAGGACCTAATTTTTCTCTAAACAGATCCCTGGACTCATGACAGCTTTATTTATTTAAAAATATGATGCATGTTGTATATAAGATCTTACCAAATAATTACTCAAAAATAGTTATTAAAAATTTTAATTAAGAAAAGAAATACAAGAGAAAAATTTAAAAAAACTGAAAAATAAATAAATCTGTATTTATTTTTAGCATTCAACCTTAGAATATCTGAATTTCTTAACAATATGTGAATAATTTTTGTCATGTGCTTTTCATAATTTAAATACCAAATTTATCCTTTCATTTATTTTTAATTTGTGTAAATGCATTTAGCCAATATAATATGTTATTCTTTGCATAACTAAGGGGCGCTGGTTCCACATAAAACTTTGATCATGAAGCTAAACAAACATTTTAAATTTTCTTTACTTTTCTGACAAATGTAATAGATGGGAAATATTTTTGTTAATTTTTGATAAATATTTTTGAATGATGGCATACTAAGTTTCTTGTCAAAAGAAATTTTTAATAGATAGAAATTTTTAATCGATTGTTTGAGCTTATTGAAAAATCTTTCAGTAAAATAATATTACAAGAAAACCGGGACCTGAAGGGAGATTCACTAGGCACTCAATCACGATATAATTTTACTAGTGGGGGAAAAAGTCCGCCTTCGACAGCCGCCATTTTGAATGAGCACTCAGGCCTAGTATTCAGAGGGCTGTGATGTAAACACCATCGTTCTACGTTGCTCGCTTTAAGTGTTTAAAACATATTTCTTTATATGTTTTTAAATTTTCTGTGTAAAAATGAGTAGCAACGTGTGTTATAAATATTGTACAGTGCCACGTTGCACAAATAGTACAGTAAATTTGCCTGAGAAGCACTTTTTTAGTGTTCTTAAAGTATTTTACATATTCATATTACTGAGTAGAAAGGTTTATTTTTTACATATTATTCTTTGTCCTATATTAATTTTGTGACTTGCAAATTATTTTACTACTCAGAAACTAATTTTGAATTATTCTGTAATACGCTAAGCAGCAAATTTTTAATGACTTTAATCTGCATCGTTTTAGGTAGATTTCGTATGAAATACTACCTATTGGGATCGTTCCTATGTTGGAATTTCCGAAAAATGTTTGCAGATCTACACCGATCATGACTCCTAGAACCCAAAACCACCCTCAGTAAAAAACTTTATATATCTATGTATCTATGTATCTATCTATGCATGTATCTATCTATCTATCTATATATATATATCACTTTCTTCTGGACATGATAACTTTCGTAATTCTGCACCAATCTCTTCCAAACTGATACATAAAATCAAAGGGCATAAAATCTCGGTCAAGTTCGTTAAAGGGCAAAATCGGACCAAGGGGATGGAAATAGGGAGGGGTTTTGTGAAAACCGAAAACCCCCCATAACTTCTTAATTTTTGTACATATCAAATCAGTTTAAAGTTTTTATTACTTCTAAAAATAGGGCCAAAAATTTATGTATCACAGATTTTTGATAAAGTTAAAAATGGGCTCAAGGGGCGCAAAAAATAGGGTTTTTGGGAGAAAAAAATTCATAACTTCGTCAATTCTCAAGATGTCAAATCCAATTAATTTTATTATAGATCTCCTTAATATTATCTACAACTTTTATATTCACAAGTTTTTGATAGGACCAATTCGTACCGCAAAAAAAAAAAAAAAAAAAAAAAAAAAAAAAAATTAAAAACGAAAACAAAAAGGGGGTTTGAAGAAGTAAAAAATCCATAACTCCGTCAATTCAAAAGATATAAAATCCCCATGAATTTATCATATATCTTCTTAATATTGTCTACAACATCTATATAGACAAAATTTGGATAGGACCAATTCTTACAGAAAAAACAAATTAAAAATACATAGCGGTTGAAGAAAAAAATCATCTGAGTAAGGGTGTATTCAAATCAAAACTGCGTATTTTCTGACTCATTTTACAATTCATTTTTGCTCTCAAAGGCTTCCAATTGGTACGTTTCTTACTCAGAAACTATGTAATGTACCGTAATGGTCGATTTTTTGATAGAGGCAGAATATATTTTAAAAAATGCTCTTAAAGTGGGCATTTTGAACCGAATTTTGCGAAGCGGATTGTGTTGGAAAAATCATTGCATTAAGGATGCACTCAAGTCCAAACTGCTTATTTTCTGACTCATTTTTAAATTCATTTTTGCTCTCAAATACATTTAATTGGTAGATTCGCTTATTCAAAAACTATATAATGTACCGCAATGATCGATTTTTTGATAGAGGCAGAATATATTTCAAAAAATTATGTCAAAGTGGGCATTTTGAACGGAATTTCCCGAAGCAATTGTGTTATCACTTTCTTCTGGACACGATAACTTCCGCAATTCTGCACAAATCTCTTCCAAACTGATACATAAATTCAAGGGACATAAAATCTCGGTCAAGTTCGTTAATGGGCAAAAGCGGACAAAGGGGATGGTAATAGGGAGGGGTTTTGTGAAAACCGAAAAAAAAAACCCATAACTTCTTAATTTTTGTACATATCAAATCAGTTTAAAGTTTTTATTACTTTTAAAATTAGCGCCAAAAATTCATGCATCACAGATTTTTGATAAAATTTAAAACAGGCTCAAGGGGCGCAAAAAATAGGGTTTTTGAGAGAAAAAAAATTCCTTACTTCGTCAATTCTCAAGATATCAAATCCAATAATTTTATTATACATCACCTTAATATTATCTACAACTTTTATATTCACAAGTTTTTGATAGAACCAATTCGTATCAAGGGAAAAAAAAAGGTGCGTTGAAGAAGAAAAATTTTTATAACTCCGTCAATTCACAAGATATAAAATCTCCATGAATTTATCATATATCTTCTTAATACTGTCTTCAACATTTATATAGACAAGTTTTTGATAGGACCAATTCTTAAAGCAAAAACAGATTAAAAATACATAGCGGTTGAAGAAAAAAATCATCTTATCAAGGGTGCATTCAAATCCGAACTGTCTATTTTCTTACTCATTTTTAAATTCATTTTTGCTCTCAAACGCATCCAATTGCTAGATTCTCTTATTCAGAAACTATATAATGTACAGTAATGATCGATTTTTTGATAGACGCAGAATATATTTCAAAAAATGATGTCAAAGTGGGCATTTTGAACAGAATTTTCCTAAGCGATTGTGTTAGAAACGAAAAATATTGACCTACTGAGAAAATAATTGTTTATTAATCAAGTTTTAATTAATTGAAAGAAAAATAAAAACACAGGTCGCTTATAAATCTTTTCAAAAATCACGTTAGCATGTTTCATATATATATTTTTTTATTATTAAAAATGAATCTGAAAATGTGCCAGAAAATTTCGAGTTGTTGAGTATGGAAAAATATTTTTTTTTAATATCGCCTTAACATGATTCTGATAAAACCAGCTATTTTATAAAAAGGAAATATAAACTCATCAGAAGCAGACAGATAAAACTGTTAAAGTGGATTTATATCTAATAATGATTTAGTTTTTGTTGGTGAAATTAGTATACTTAACTTCGAAATCTACCTCTGCCTGTAGGCCGGGCCGGCAGGGATTTTTTTAATGTAAATTGCTTTTTTTTTCGTTACAAATTTACTATGTTAAAATTCATAATTTTATCTGTAAGATAGTTAAAATATGTTCTTACCACTGTGTTATACATGTTTTCTGTTTCAATTCTAATGAATTTGATAAGAAATATTAATTTTATTTGCAATGCCTTCAAATATGATAATTATATAATAATTATATTTAATAAAAAGTGCGATTACAATTTAAAGTTTGTTTATATTAATTGCTGGTGCTGGTAGATGGTGCCAAAGTATTTACAAGAAACACAATGTTATATGATTATCCTTTATTTTTAATTTTGCTGGTTTTAAACAAAGTTAGAATATTTAAAGGTTTTAATATTACTTGTGTTTTGTTAGTATATTTTTTTTAATGTGGAAATTATCCATTAAACATTTATGTCAAAAGGATAATTTTGTTCCATATTTCTTTTAGGAATTTCTAAAATTAAAAATGTTGATATCTAAAATGAAATTTTATTTAAAAACGTTTTAGAGGGTATTCAGATTATAAATATGATTATTTGTAATTTCTTAGATTACTTTTTAACTCATTAACAAAAGGAAAACTAACTATTCAAATTTTAGTGGCAAAAAAAGAAAAAAAAAACCTCGACTACAACTACAAGATAAATTTTGTAAGAAAACTAAATTATTTAAACAAGCCACACTTGGACCTGTGTTTCTTAAATAGAAAACTGAATAAATCTGAAAAATTAGATTGATTTCCTGTTCATTATTTAATGTTATAATAAATATGGTATTAAAAAGTTGTGGAGTACTTTTAAGAAAATGATCCATAGTCTGCAATTTTGTATGTCATAACCTTTTGTTTCAACTTGAGCTCATTTAAATTTTTTCCTTGTAGTATGTTTTTAATAAAAGTGTTAAGTAAAATTTTATAAAATATAAACAAACCATCAATTACTCCCATATAATTATTATGAACTTTTTTTATTGTGTGTGTGCCCTTTCACAAATCTGGTCGAAATCGGCATTTTCAAATCAAAATTTTAATGAAAATAAAAAATAAACGATATATTTTATGTTAAGATAAGTTAGATCTTACTTTTTCAAAAATTTAAAGTTCATAATGTTAAATAAATTTTAAGGAACAGATGAAACAAGCTTGCAAATAGGAAGAGCAATGGGAAAAAGTATACGAGCAAAACGTAAACATTTCAATTTAGTGGCAAATGACGTCACAACCAATCCTGTCGCGTTTTTGTATCACGTGGTTTTGTTTACGCTTTTGCGTTATTAAAATCAGTAATTAAAAATTATTTTCTATTATTTAAATACGATTCCGAGTGGATTTTTGAGGATTTCAAGATAAACTTTATCGGTTACACACAAAAGAAAACGTATTCCTCCCGGGTGAAATTTCTCCACTGAGCTTTCTTGTCTCTGTGCTTGGGACGGGAAGGATGGAAAAGGGATGTAAAAAAAATTAGAGCGGAGATTTCAGGGGGAATTCATACGACTGTTTAGTGTTCATTACTACAACAAATATTGCTGCATAAAGAAATGTAGTTTTCAGGATTATAAACTTTGTGTATATGAGAGACAATGAGGGAAAAGTTTAAATTGCAACTTCAGGTGGAATTTAGATTATGGATTACTTATTAATTATTGCAGCAATAAAGAAAACGGACCTTTTCCCCCCAAGTTTTACAGCGTGACACACATTAACAGATTTTCACCTTTTCTGAAGACTTCATCTAAATTCATCGGCCACTTAAATTTCTACTTCCCCAATTTTTGCTTCACCTGCACGCAAAGTTAAAAATCTATAGAGGTTTATATATATATATATATATTTACTATTCTACTCTATTTGTCTAATTAAATAATGCATCTTCTAAAACTCCACGTCCGTTAATTTTTTCCCTATTGTCTTAATTATAACACTTAATTATTAGAGCTTAAAGAGGTAATAATTTTTAAAAATTATTAAATTTAAAATCATTAAAAAAATTTATTTATAATTTATATAAGCAATTATAGATTTCAATTATAATTTTATTTAAGTATAAATTGCTGATTAAATTAAATATATATATATATACTGTTAAATTAAAAAATATAAAAAAGTATATTAAATTTAAAATTATTAAAATTAATAACTTTATTAAAATGTTTGGAAATTTTTCTGATTTGTCTTTGTAGTTAGCCGTTACTTTATAGTTACAGTAAGTTACTAATCATCTCAATCCTCCCTAAAATTTATACAACCCCTCCCAACTTTTGCTCGGCCAATACATACTGTCTAAAATTATTTATTTTTCCCTATATTGTATATTTTGTTTTAATATGTCGTAATGAACAAAAATCTCAAAATATAATTGTAATGTTAATTTACTCTCAATGTTTAATGTTAAATTTTATATCTGACGATTATTTTTATTTCTAGTAAATTTGTGTCTGACCCCTATTTTGCAGCAAAAAAGGTACTTCAACTTTAAACATCTATTACTCGGTCAGTTTTAATCGCAGAGGAATGGGACTTTTTTTTGTCTTACTTGTCAGTGCAATAGGATATTTTAACTAAATATCACTTATAGGACCTGGGGACCGTATAAAAATTTAAATTTGTTATTTTTTAAATAGATTTTTTTCTTGACCCAAATCGCTTTAAAAATACTTCTTTACCTCATTTAAAACATTTTTGCAATTGGAACTATATATTTCTGACTAACGGTTTAGGAATTAGCCATTGGATACCGTTGAGACCGGACACCCTGTATATACCGGGTGTCCCAAAAAGGACTGACTGATTTTAAAATTCAATAACTTGCAAACGGTGACAGATATTTAAAAAATTCTTGCAGGAGGGTTATGCATAAGGTCAAAAGTTTTATTACAGTGATTTTCGATTTTAGTTCGAATTACAAACAATAGATGGCGCTGTAAGCAATAGTCGCTAAATACAGGCTCGATTTCTGGTCCTTTCTTTTGTTCCATGCTGAAAAAGGAGATGAAAATGTATTATCCGGGCCACGAAGTACCAAAAATCGAGCCTGAATTCAGCGTCTATTGATCGCAGCGCCATCTATTGTTTGTAATTCGAACTAAAATTGAAAATCACTGTAAAAAAACTTTTGACCTTATGCATAAGCCTCCTGCAAGAATTTTTTAAATATCTGTCACCGTTTGCAAGTTATTGAATTTTAAAATCAGTCAGTCCTTTTTGGGACACCCGGTATATATTTATTTACGTTTATATTGAAATATAGAAAATTCGATGACTAGTTTTAAGTTTTATTTGTACATATAAACAAAACTTGCATAAAAAATATTTGGGATTTTAATTGATATGGAATTCGAATGAAGCATTTT
The DNA here is from genome assembly GCA_963932465.1 of Maratus speciosus. Classification (NCBI taxonomy): domain Eukaryota; kingdom Metazoa; phylum Arthropoda; class Arachnida; order Araneae; family Salticidae; genus Maratus; species Maratus speciosus. Next base: position 117,426,744 of record OZ010790.1, read on the forward strand.
GAAAAGTTCTTCATAACGCTGGAAATATTCAGGAAAATTCCTTATTTTCATCGTTTTTTTTTTTATTCCTTGTGTGATAAATATATGCCATAATTCATATACTGTGCTCTTGAATAATATTTAAAGTGAAAAAAAATATATAAATTAGTTTGAAGGTCCCTTGTCCCCTCAAATCGTGGTTTTTCTTGCAATTTTAACATTCTTATAACATTATTCCTTGTCACCCGACTTGCTGCCATTACCCAAAGAAGGTAACTTTTATTTTAAAAGATAAATATTCATATTTATTTTTTTTTCCACTTTAAACGGATTAAAAATGTGTTTAGAAATAGTCATAGTTTGTTATTTACTAAATTTCAATGTATCTCACTTTACTTACATTGACTTACAAATAAAAATGTAAATGGTACTATCCCCTAATTTACAAAATCCCTCTATATCTAGAAATCCTTCATGTACATGATTCAATATTTTAAAATTATATACACAACACTGTACTTTTAAACGAATCAATTTGGATTGTATACACAAATTTTGTGATAAAATTTTAATAAAGTGATAAGATGGGTTTTTTAATTTTTTATGACTCTTCCAGATGTGAAAATATTTTTATTTCTGATTAGTTTTTAGTTAGATTTTTTAACACGATCCCACTAAAATTCTACTAGGATTAAATATAGAAAGATAATATCATTTATATTTTATTGTCAGAATTCCAGTAAAATATTAAAATATCACAATTAGATATTGCGATTATAATGACAATAATCATATAAATTAAGTGAGACAGACCTAATGGATTTTGTCACTTAACTTTTAAATTAATCAATATGATTGTCGGAAGTTTACCAAACATTTTAATTATTCAACTTATTCCTTTAATGAAAGAATGAATATAAAGTAAATGAATTTTTAAAAAGCGTACTTCCATGCATTAAAGATTACTATTTTTAGAATTGGAGAAAAGCAATTATCTCGATCATTAACATTAAACGCTTCCGATTAAAAAAAAAAAATCAATTATACATTGCATTTTTTGTTGAAACATCAATAAAATCTTATTTTATAATGGTGTAATAAATCGAACTGATTCCCCAGAAAACCCCCTAAAATATTCAAGAAAAGCTTGCATAAGCACGATAATGAATTAGAGAAATAGCTCAAGATTTTAGCTAAGTCCAATGTTTGGCCGGAAGGGATCAAAAGAAACTGATTGATCTAAACTCATCATGTGAGATGACACTATAGAGGCAAACAGATGAATAGCAGGGTGGTGGAAGAATCCGTTTGATCCCCCGAAAGTGAGACAACCTTGTAGAAGTGAAAACGTTCCCACGCACTAAGGTGAAAGCGAAACTTATTTCCTTCAAGAAGAGGTTGGCCATAGAGAACCTATAATATCAAAGCTTGAGGATGACCTCATAGCCTAAGGTTCTAAGTGTCTAAGAAGAAACTGTTGTCTTAATCAAGGAATCGAGAGAAGATGAGAATCTTTGATTAAGGAGATATTCATTCAGATTTTAGATCTCTTAGGGAGAAGTACAGGCGTCTGAACCTGGGACAGAGGTTTTCTCTCGAAGTTGTCTAAAGATATCACTCGGGATTTAATCCAAAGCGAGGCACATCTTCCTTCGGGACTTGAAGTGAAGGGAGTTAGGCCAGTTCAATAGAATGTGCATATATGCAAAAACCTTATAGACAGACAGTGAACTTTGAATCAGTTTACTTGGACTTATACTTCACTATCAATCGATCATAAATTGTAAAACTATCCCACATATTTACGTATTTTTAATTGTTGTGAACTATTTGCATCATTTACCAATAAGTGTCATTTATTGTCTTACTGAATAATAAATTATCTCTTTTAATTTAATTTTGTCATCGCCTCAGAAATCCGCTCATGCTACCCGCTTCACGATAGAACTAAGGCGACACAATGTCTTTCGCATATATATTAAAGGGAATTAGACATTTGGGATACATATTTTTATTAAATTAAATAATGAGAACATTAAAAAGGTCCACAATCTTACTTAAAAGGCGACCAATGTAATGAAAAAGATGTTACAAGTTTAAAATATACATTTTATTTAAAACTTCTTAGTACTTTCAAGCCTTCCAGGCTCATCATCAGAGAATATCTTAAGAACTAAATGTTCTTTATTTATACAAATGCGTCACTTTGTTTTGAAAATGAGAAAGCCAATAATTACTAGAGTTGAAAGTAGAAGTAGCAGTAGGAATTTCTTGGATTGAATTTAATTAGAGGAAATATATATATTATTATTATTAATTGCTGCAATTAATAATAATAATATATATATTTTCTCTAATCAAATTCAATCCAAGAAATTGCTACCACTACTTCTACTTTCAACTCTAGTAATTATCGGCTCTCTCATTTTCAAAACAAAGCGACGTAGTTGTATTAAACAACATTTAGTTGTTATTAGTTGTTTAGTTGTTTAGACAACATTAAACAACATTTAGTTCTTAAGATATTCTCTGATGATGATCCTGGAAGGCTTGAAAGTACTAAGAAGTTTTAAATAAAATGTATATTTTAATCTTGTAACATCTTTTTCATTACATTAGTCGCCTTTTATGTAAGATTGTGGACCTTTTTAATGTTCACATTATTTATTTTATGTTGAATCAAGGTGAAAAATTGCGTTTCGTCTTATGGTATTATCTTTTTATCAGTTTACTTAAAATTAACAATTTTTCCAGGCATGTAGTTTATAGATACAAATCTATATATCATATACAGGGCAGCTCAAAGAATTCTAATAACATTTTCCGACTGTACATCAGACCAAGCTAAAACTGGCTAAAACTGGATTTTCAAATGAGTTATGCGTTTCCAAGTGGTTCAATTAGATATCATATTTCAACTTATTAAACGGTCAAGTTTTGTTTCATTATTTCTAATGTGTTGGATAGTGTTTCCTAACACATACTTGACGCATGATTTTTTCTTTCTTGTTAAAATTGATTTGAGTTACTCCATAGTTACGAGTATGAAAATCGACATCAAAGTAAAAATAAACTACGCTGTTACTTTAAACGAATAAATTTGAACTGTATACACAAATTTCGTGATAAAATTTAAATAAAGTGAAAATATGTATTTATTTTAGTTTCTAATGTCATTTCTACGTGTGAAAATATTTTTATTTTTGATTATTTTTGAGTTAGACTTTTTTAACTCGATTCCTGTAAAAATCAACTAGGATTAAATCTAGAAAGATAATATCAGTGATTTTTTTTTAAAATCAGAATTTCAGCCAATACAATATTAAAATATCACATTTAGATCTTGCGATTATAATGAAAACAATCATAGCATATAAGTGAGACAGAACTAATGGAATTTTTCACTTAACTCTAACTTTTAAATTAATGACTATGTTTGTCTGAAGTTTACCAAACATTTTAAGTACTCAAATTATTCATTTAATGAAAGAATAAATGTAAATAAAAGGAATTATTAAAATGCGCACTTGCATGCATTAAAAATATTATTTTGAGAATTGGAGAAAAGCAATTATCTCGATCATTAACATTAAACTCTTCCGATTCAAAAAGATAAATTATAGATTTCATTTTTTGTCGAAACAGCAACAAAAATTTCTATTTTATAATGGCTTTCGCATTTATATTAAAGCAAACTAGTCATTAAAATTACATCTTTTTTATAATAAAGATACACATACATTTTAACGTCTGAATTAAAATGCCATTTAAACTAAATATGAAACATTAGAAAGACTTGAATAAATCTAAAAAACAATTTAAATTAAAAATATGTAAGGTTAGTTGGGGTAACTGGGTAATGATTTTACAATGTGACTCTGGAGCTTCTGACAATTCAGCTTCAAAAAGCTAATGTTCATTTGAATTAAAGTCTGAACTTCTGTAAATGTGTTCAGTTAGGTTCCCTCTAACAGACAGAAATGCTCAAAATTACATTTTAATATTTAAAAATATAAAAAATATCCATATTTCATCTTTCTTTCCTCATGGCTCCAGTTGCCCCGAAAAATGGGGTAACTGGACCAGGGCGGTCTATGTTCCACATGCATTTATATTTTTTCATATCGGATATAGGGTCCTGTTTGAAAAAGTGTAAACAAAAATTAAACCAGGCAGATCATGTAAATTATATGTCAATAAACAGCATTGTAAGGGAAACCTTTGCTGTCAATATGTCTAAAAAAAGCACTAAAAGTGAAAATATTAGATTTATTTATACCAAAAACATAAAACTTAAGTAAGTAGTTATATACTTTAGTATAGATAATAAGTATAAAAGTCACATGGGTATGTTAAAGGAAAAAATAGCAAGGTATATCTATGAACAAACGGCTACGTATGTACTTTATCTTTATCCAGAGGTCGCATTATGTCGGGAAAATTTTATTGTTCCTACCAGAACCCTTAAAGAAAGGTGCGAAGAAGATATTATTTTCAAAATAGTGGTAGGAACGATAAAAGTTTCCCCATAGAATGCGACCCCTGGTTATAGTATAATTTCAAGGTCTGCACTGTAAAAAAAAATCTGTAGTTCTACAGATGTAAAGTTACATGCTTACTAAACTTTCACCTGTAACTGTACGAAAAAAGGTGCAAATCTACAAAACTAGTTTTTGTAAAGCTACAAAAATCTGTAACTTTACAAATGAATCTGCTAAAATTTCAGTAATCTTACTAAACTTTTATTTGTAACCCTGGCTGGAGTTACATGAAAAGTTCTCGGAATCCCAGTTTCCAAAAAAATTCTTAGTAACCTTACAGATTTTTTGATTTTCGGCGCAAAAGTGTGTCTGTTACATGAAATTTTGTTGTTGCCGTTACATGAAAAGTTCTAGGAATCCAAGTTTCCTAGAAAAACTTTAGTAACTTCACAGATTTTTTTTTACAGTGTGGCTATCTCACTTTCAGGGGCAAGGTACTTGCATTCGTAAAATGTTGAAATAATTTACTGACACCAATATTTGCAAGAGAAACTATCTGGAAACAAGTAAAAGTATATTTTCGCGTACTTAATAAAGGTGAAATTTTCATTATAAAATTTTGTGCCAATGTGGCAATTAGGAATTAAAATTAAGTGATGCCATAACGGCATCAACGCTTCTCAAGGGGTCAAGAAATTTGGTTTGATACCACTCAATATGCTATTTTTTAATTTCATTACTTAATTTTAATAAGGTATTCTATCATTTTTTTTATTGTGAGCAAAAAAAAAAAAAAAAACAATGGAGAAATTTACTTCCCGTAGTAAGAGAAACACAAAAAAGTCCTTCCGGCCAGTGCCGGGAGGAAGAGGTAGCTTTCATATTCCTTATTTTAAAAAAACCAACTTATATTATTCAAACACACGAAGCCCAATTAAGTGCAAACCGAATGTAGGAGATCCAATACTAATTTTTATCAATACTAAATCATTATGAATGAGAATTTCGCGAAATTAGTCAGCTTTATCCAAGCTGCTTTTATTTAAAGTAACTTATATTAGGCTGCCAAATTCGGCGATTTCTTAAAGTGCCTGACATTTTAAGACAACTTGGTGGATGAGGCTAACCAGTGAACTTGGTCCAGACCTTAGTAATTGCTGTGCACATGCTCACTCACGTCGGAATCGGTTGATATATACGAGTGCTGTCGCAGGCAAAAAATCAGATTTTTCAAAATGTCACCCACGTTAGAAATTGAAACTGCTATATCTGAGCCATTTTTTTAAGATAAAGACAAACAAAAAATGCTCCTGAATCCTTATATCAAGGTCAAATACTTAAGAAAGAAACCTTTTTCAATTTCTAATTTTTTTTGCACCTCACTTTAAATATAATTTTTTTTTAATTTATTGGCCGCCATTTTGAAACAAGACGGCTGATGAAGCTGGCCAGCGAACTTGGTCGAGATATTGATGTATACTATCCACATGCCTTCTTCCATCGAAATAGGCGAATACGTGTGGTATCGCGTGACAAATACAAGATCGTTTCAAAGTGTTAGCCATGATAGAAATTCAAAGTACTATAATTCAACCACTTTTTAAGATATAAACAAAAGAACAAATTTTCAGAAACAAAAACTGCTCCAGAATCTTTGTATCAAGGCCAAACACATAAAAAAAAATCTTTTTCATTTTCTAATTTTTTAATACCTCATTTTAAATTTTAAATTACATTTTTTTAAATGGCAACCCTTTTGAAACAAGATGGCAATTAAAGCTGGCCAACGAACTCGGTCGTGACATTGGTATGTACTATGTACAGACCAAGTTACATTCAAATCGGTTCATAAATACCCCTGTTATCGCGTCACAAAAATCAGGTCGTTTTAAAATGTCAGCCACAATAGAAATTCAAAATGTTATAACTCAACCATTTTTTTTAGATACAGACGAAACAAAACCTGTTCCGGAATCTTTGTATTAAGGTCAAACACATACGAAAAAATCTTTTTCATTTTCCATTTTTTTGGTATCTCATTTTAGATTTAAATTTTTTTAAATGGTCGCCAATTTGAAACAAGATGGCGGATGAAGCTGGCCAACGAACTCGGTTGAGTTATTTGTATGTACTATATACACACCAAGGTACATCCAAATCGGTTCAAAAATACGTCTGTTATCACGTGGCAAAAATCAGGGCGTTTCAAAATGTCAGCCACGCTAGAAATTGAAAATGCTATAACGCAGCCATTTTTTAAGATATTGACGAAACAAAAACTGCTCCCGAATCTTTTTATCAAGGTCAAACACATAAGAAAAAAATATTTTTTCAATTTTCAATTTTTTGGTACCACATTTCAAATTTAAACTTTTCTTAAAATTTTAAATGGCCGCCATTTTTAAACAAAATGGCGGATGAAGCTGGCCAACGAACTCGGTCGAGACATTGGTCTGTACTATGTATAAACGAAGTTAGATCCAAATCGGTTCATAAATACGCCTTTTATCGCGTGACAAAATTCAGGACGTTTCAAAATGTCAGCTTCGCTAGAAATTCAAAATGCTATAACTCAGCCATTTTTTAAGATATAGACGAAACAAAAACTGCTACGGAGTCTTTTTATAAAGGTCAAATACATAAGAAAAAATATTTTTCTATTTTTAATTTTTTGGTACCACATTTCAAATTTTAAATTTTTTAAAAAAATTTAAATGGCCGCCATTTTGAAACAAAATGGCGGATGAAGCTGGCCAACGAATTCGGGCGAGACATTGGTATGTACTATGTACACACCGAATTACATCCAAATCGGTTCATAAATACGAGAGTTACAGTGTGACATAGGTCAGATATATATATATATAAATTTTGAACGGAGGGTGGTTTCGGGGCCTGGGGGTCATGATCGATGAAAATATACCAAAATTTTTTGAAATAGCTTTCCTCCGAACGGCTGCAATAGGTAGCTTTTTGTAAAGAAAGCTACCTAAAAATTATTTATAACTATTGGGGTAACTGGATCCAGCATGGTCCAGTTACCCCAGATACATGTCCCAGTTACCCCATTCTTGAAAAATTTATGGGGTAACTGGGACACCGGGCTTACATTTGAAACATGAAGTAAATATGTATAGATACCTAATAATATCAATATAGTTATCTGTCTAATCTTTAAAAAAAAAAGATTGTATAATAAAAGTACTTACAGTACTTTATTAAAAAGCCGAAGAAGTTAAACCACATTGACGTTGTTTTTAAAAAAAGAAACGCAAATTTTTGAGAACCTATCACAGCAAAGTGAGAGTTATGATTGAATTAATACACGTTGTTTTAGGAAGTAGAGATTAAGGGGCATTGTTCACAAAAGCTAAAACTTAAAAAACACCAACAGTTTTTTATAAAATAGCCTATGGCCCAGTTACCTCGTGGGTCCAGTTACCCCAACTAACCTTATAAGGGTGGTTCATATGTTTGTTCTTTTTTGAACTATGAATATTTCACAGGTTATTTGTGTCAGCTGTCATGTGTCATGCATGTATGAACTGTTAAATCTATGCCATTTGCAATTATGATGTCATTTGTATGACAAGACGGTGCAAGGGCACACACTGCTCGCCAAACCATCAACTTATTGAACGAGAAATTTCCAGATCGCGTAATTTTAAGAAATTGTGATGTCAATTGGTCGCCAATGTCGTGCGATTTAACCCCAATTGATTATACGAATTGAATATTTCCAACTGAGCGAAAAAATTCCCAGGCTGGGAATCGAACCCAGATCCTTGGCTTACAAGGCCAATGCTTTTCCGTTGGCCTTGTAAGCCAAGGATCTGGGTTCGATTCCCAGCCTGGGAATTTTTTCGCTCAGTTGGAAATATTCATTTCGTATGATAACTTTACCAATCAGTTTGATTGTGTTAAATTAATAGTTCACCCAATTGATTATTTACTTTGGGGGTTTCTGAAAAGTAAAGTGTTCGTCAATGCCCCTCGCACAATCCAAGACCTCAAACGTAACACCCGGGCTGAAATTTTGGCCATGGATGCGCTCATTCTGGGAAGAGTCATCCAAAATTTTGATGTCCGGATGATGGCATGTAAGTTTAGCTGCAGTGGCCACATGTGCGATATTGTATTCCATACATAAATGGCATAGGCTCACCTCCCATGTTCAATAAAGAATTTCGATTTTCACTCATAAAAAATCGTTTTCTTTCATAATAAAAAAAGAGTCAAGAGATGGGCCACCCGATCGCATAGCCTAACAAATACATCAATCACAACAACAACTAAGTACAATGTGCGTTCGACGTTTTGTTGTTGTGGTTGATATTAGTACTGATGAGGCTATGAGATGATTCAGCGAAACGTATACTTTGTGTAATCTTAATTAAATGTTTATATATATATATATTTAAAATTTAAATTGCTTTTTAAATGTACTCTAGTCTGTCTAATGATCAGATTTAGTTTAAATCTTTATATAAGTTTATTAAAAAATAATGAAGATACATTAAATACAATTATACATGTGAAGTAGAAAATCTTCTCAGAAAGGAAATTTTACTTTTTTAAAATGCAAAATTATAAAATTATATATTCAATGACGAGTATTAAAAAATGACAATTTGTTTTTATAGGTTACATACGTTCTCAACTTCCAAGAAATCGATTTTTTGTTTCAGTCGAAAATTAAATCCTTATAGTGTGTATAATTATGGGTAAAAAGAAATAGATATCCCAATTATTACGAAAGATATGAGCAAAAATGTACATTCGTACACGATCGAAATATATTGAATCCTAAATCTTTAAACACGATTTTCTGGAAACTATATTTTTTAACATGGGCAGCATGATAACTTGAACAATTTTAAACATTTTAGGATAAAATTTGCGCACAACTAAGCATAATTAAATAGTATAAGTGCAATCGTACCATTTTTGAAAATTTTAATTTTATACATTTTTCCATAAAAGTCAAAATTTTAAACAAAAAAATATTTTTTTATAAATAGCGCAATCTTCTTATTGTTTAAAAATTCAAAAATTTGTACCGGTGGCCCTTAGTTACAACCTTATTTTGTAAGAAGAAACTGAGAATTTAATATTTTTTTGTTTCTAGAGGAAGATAGGATGGTGCCCATCGAGTCCTGATATTTTAGTACATGTCAATGCGGCTGCAGGTTTCCGACATAATGCGTGACCAAATTTAACAAAAAGAAATATGTTTAAATACTTGAAGTAGTAAAAAACGACATGGAATTCTCAGTTTTTCAATTAATTTTACACCCTTCCAAAAAAAATTTCGAAAAAATTTCAATCTTTCGCCATAGAGATCGTATATAACCCTTTAAAGTAAAATAGGAATAGCTGTTTTTTAAATGCATATGTATAACATCTTACGTGGATTAATAAAAGTATTTAAATTTTTTTTTCAGAGCTTAGAAAGCTCTATTTATTACATATGTAATTCAAACGTAAGGAACAATGTATTTATCGATTACATTAACAATATTTTATTTAAAAAAGAACAAAAAGTCTATCCATGACCTTTATTCATCATTCAATATCGATGAGAACAGCAAATAATTTCATCTACTTGCTGTTCTCATCTAGCGAAGAGAGTATTTCTCTCAACGCTGGATATACCATGCTCTGCATTATGAACACGAAACTCATGTGTGTAATTCTTGCCTTTCAGAATAACATAAATTCCCACAACCTTCATCGTTCTTAATAAAGAAAACACTCCTTCATTAAATGAATTTTCTGCTACGCATATCTGCAGCGATTTCAGAGTTTTATAAACAACCTTTCTCTTTTCCGGCGAAATGCCAGTACGTTCGACAAGGTATAGTAACATAAATAATGAATATATTCAAAAATCGTCTTAGAAGAACATTCTACATAGTTATACCTTAAAATAAGTAATTCTTTTTAAACTAACCGTGGCTTTAAAATGCTTTAAGGGGTCTTGTACCTTTTAAACGCGTCGAAAATTAACGAAAATCTTCAAAGTTTGGATTAGTCTGTCTTCAAAGCCTTTTTATGTATAAACATGAAATTTTTTATATTGATTAAAGAGATTGTGCTTTGTAATATGCTACCATTAGAAATTTATTAACACTTTAGAGAATTTCTGTATTGTTGAAATCAAAATAGCTCTTTTCTTTACCTCATAAGTCATTGCACGCAGGATATCTTGAGAAAGTATGTATGGATTGGCATGAAATTCGGTAAAGATACTAAATATATATGTGCGTTTAAAATGACCTACTCTTAGGCTAAAATTATTTCATTAACTATATAAAAAATATATTTTCGTAAAAAAAAAATAAAAATTTTGTATTTTTAATGAATGAAAATAGTCATAACTAAAAATATTACCATTGTAAATACTTAAAAGTAGATCATTTTAAACACACATATTTGTTTAGTATATTTACCAAATTTCATGACAATCCATACATACTTTCTCAAGATATCATGCGCGCAATGACTTATGGGGTAAACAAAAGAGCTATTTTGATTTCAACAATACACAAATTCTGTAAAGGGTTAATAAATTTCTGTTGGTAGTATATTACAAAGCACAATCTGTTTAATCAATATCCAAAATTTCCTGTTTATACATGAAAAGGTTTTGAAGATAGACGAATTCAAACTTCAAAGTTTTCGTTAATTTTCGACGAGTTTAAAAGGTACAAGACCCCTTAAATCAATTGTATATATTTTGATTTATCTTAGTAAAATATAGTAGGATGTAAAAATGATGGAAAATCTAAATTTGTGATTGTGCGACTCAAGAAATCGTAAATTTCAAGCCAGCATTTAAAAATGGAAATTTTCGCACACGAGAGTTTTGTTTGCACAGCGTTTTGCTCTAGAATTTATGTTTTAGTTTAGAATTTTATTAAAATTATTAATTTTTATTAAATTGTGATACTAATAATTAACGGAGGTCTTTTTTCTTTATTTATAAGAAATTTTGCTATTCATAATTCGTTTAAATTTTGATAAAAAAAGAAAACGTGGAATTGTTGCCCAAATAGTATTTTTAAATTCCACAGATTCTTTTATTAACATAAAATATAGTAAATACTTCTTTATATATTTTACGATTTTTTTTTTCATGCATTGTTTTAGTTAGTGCAAAATGATATTTCAAATGAGAAAAATAAGACCATTTTTTAAAGATTTGAGAAAATTAAAAAAGAAATGAAGTCGTTTAAATAATTACATAAGAACCTTTATTGCAGCAATTTCACGAATGACTTAGATTTTTTAAGTGAAAGTGAGAAGCTATTAAAGTAAATAACGTTTTTCTTTAAATACATTTATTACTTTATTCCTTCTATTAAATAAAGTACTTTTACGATTTTAAGAATAACCGTGGTTGTATAACCAGCGATAAAATACAAAGTTTATTGGTTATTTATTTTAATAGGTTCATTTACTAGCTTTTTTTCCAATTTTGAAATTCAAACATTATCAATATGAGATAATACAGAAAATTGAAATTTTTTCATCTGTTTTGTATTATTCAAGCCAGTTTATTTTTATATGTATGATAACTATAGCTGTACTATTTGAAAATATCGTGTAGATAAAATCATAAAAACCTGCTGTATTTGTCTAATCAATAAGTTATACTCGTCATTTTTCGTTTTATATTAAACGACCGACCACTTATGACCGTACCCTCTTATACTTAAGACAAATGAACTGTCTACGCTCACCAAACCCACACGTAATCGCTTCCCGATTCCGTTCGGTACCGCGAAGCAATCCCTATTTTCTAGCCAACCACAGACGTAATTGTTTCGCATTTCCATTCTGGATCGCTGCGCGATCCCTTATTTTCTATGCATCCAATTTTTAGATTCTAAACACAGATGACCCTTTTCTCATTAGTTATGGAAATTAGCCTCTTTCTGTAAAAATCACTTTTGCGATCGACCTAAAACAACAACAACAAAAAAAAAAACAACAAAAAAAAACAGAAGTCACTCGAAATGCAGAATATTCTTCCCTTTCCCCGCCCAGCTATATGAATGATCTACTTTCATGATTTTCGCCAAGCACAATTCCCGATAAGAACAGACAGAAAGCTCTGACCAATAAGATGCGTTTCACAGTATCTACGCAGATTTTCATTTGTCCATTTCTAAATCGTTATTATTTTTTTTTATATATAGAAGGATTCATGTCTAATTAAGAGAACAAAAGCGATATTAAAAATCTTTTTTTTTTTTTACTTTTATGTGAGACATGATACGTTGCGAAAACGTAATGTCTTTGCAAATCAACTACAGTTTTGCCACATGAAAAGCTTTGAAGCCTTTATTATGTGGCGGAACATTACATTTAATACGCAGAATTATAGTTCGACTGCTACAATATCTGCATCTTGAATTGCTCAATATTTCTTCATTCTTTATAGTGCATCGATGAACATTGTCCGAAATTTATCAATACAAATTTTCAATACATTCCGTACTATTTTATTCATATGTCTAATTTTTTACAACTCGAATAAATTAACAATTTTTTTTTCTGAAAAATAAAAGTCTCATATACAGTAAGTGATAATTAATTTGTTGAAAAAAATATTCATAATAAAATAAAATAAATCACAAACATAATGTTGCAAAAAATTAACGTCAGTCTTTGGTGGGTTAACAAACGATATTTTGCAGTTACTTACAAACTCGCCACATAAATAGAAAATGCATTCACTGTGTTGTGCTGTTTTGATGATTGCCGATTATCTACACGAGGGATTTATACCCTGGGGAAGGGCCCTCCGTGGGGGTCTTTCTAAGGGAACCTAACCCATATTTACGCAAGGAAATCCAAGGTTCGAAGAAAACCACGGAAAATTCCGAACAATTAGGCCAACGGGCGCAATTGGGTCCGAACCCAGCACCTCCCGTCTATCAGGTTTGAGAGCAAAACCTCTCGGCCACTGGTGGGCTTGCTGTCACTAAGAAATATATGCATAAATGACTCGTTAGTATTTAGAATGAGACTGGTAACTCGGATATTGGACTGGTAATTCGGTCTTCCGAATACAATTGTTTAAAAAAACTTTCTACAGAACCAAATCAATTTTTACTATGAGAAATAATGATAGTACTTTTAATCAGAAGTCAATTCCCTATCCCCAGTTACAAATTTTACTTACTTGTTTCAAACAATACACTGCATAGGACAACGTAGTAAAATAAAAGTGCGCATTGAGGTACCATGCATGACATGAGAAATTTTTTTTTAATGTTATATCTAAAGCCCGAAGTCTGGTAAAATCTAGGTTTTACAGGTACATTCTAACTTTTGCCAAAAGCAGTACGTAAAAGTCGGAAACGCTTCTACATCTAGTTTTACAGAATCAATTAGGTAAATACTAGGATTTACCCATTCTTTTTGGTAAAACTCCGAAATGATTGATAAGCTTAATATAAAATTTGGGAAGGGCGTAGTTTGCATAAGTCTGGTATGTCCTAGGTTTCACCGGTACATTCTAACATTTACCAAATGCAGTAGGTAAAAGACGAAAACGCTTCTACTTCTGATTTTTACCGAATCATTTCGGTAAATACTAGGATTTATCCAATCCTTTTGGTAAAATGCCGAAATAATCGATAACCTTAATACTAGGTTGAGCAAAAAGTTATGGGAAATTTATGAAAGTTGCATTGTTTTGCGCAAATTAACAACAAAAGCAACAAGGACTATTCTTCAAAGTACAGGCCATCATAGTCCACGATTTTCTACCATCGTTTTGCCAGATTCCGGATTTGCTGGAAGTACCATGGCGGTTCCTTGGAATCGAAAATTTCTTGACATGCTTCTTCAACGTCATTATAGGATCCCAATTGACGGCCGTTGAAAAAGTGTTGCATTGATCGAAAGAGGCCATAATCGGGTGGAGCCACGTCTGGATTGTAGACGGGTAGTGGAAGAATTTCGACGCAGTCCAACTGTGCAAACTTGCCCTTGGTCCTCTGGGCCACGTGCGGTTTGGGATTGTCCTGCTGAAACACAATTTGTCCTAGACGCGATTCAACTGCTGGCAATAGAACTTGGCATTGATGGCACGACCATCATATACCATACAAATTCTGGTAACTATTAGATTAAAAATTTCCCAGAACTTTTTTCTCAACCTAATATAAGATTCTGGAAGTGTGTAGTTTACATCTTGCACCTCTTTACGTAGATGTATGGTATATTAAATCGAGCATTTATTACATAATTCACCCTGGTTTTTGTATGTAAATATGGAGTTTTGTAATCTATTTTTAACCCAGTTACGCATATGCGAGAATTATAAAAATTACGTTCGTGGGAGATTTTCTGATGACAATACATCATTTGAATATTTGCAGAAATTAATTGTAAATTAATACATCAATGTTAAGGCATTTTTCCATTACCACGTCACAGGTGATAAATCCCCCAAATGTTCTCTGTAACGCGTAATGGTATGAGAGTAGAAACAGCAATGAATTTAATTACGCATCAATAAATGCTCTCCAAAATAGGCCAAATGGCCTATGAAGCTGCAACAATAAAATATTTTAAAGGCTAAAATTAGAAAAAAAAATAATAAATAAAAATGAAGTGTGTAATACTTAATATATATATATATATACATATATATATATATGCTTTTATCAAATAATAATTTAATATTGCTGCATTTACGATTATACGTTGAGAAATCAATTTAGAAATCCTAAAAAAGTAGCATAAAAAACTTCATAATTTTCTTTCTTGTTGCTGAATCCTAAAAAAGAATCAGAGCAAAAATCATGTACTTTTTAATCAATTCAACTTGCTTGCGCTTTCTACCAAACATAAAAATATCAGTGAATTTTTCATAATCGTCTTCGGTGCCTTCGCCAAATTAATGTATAGTAACAGAAATTTTTGTGGAAAAAACAGATATCGCAGTAATATATATATATATATATATATATATATATATATATATAAGATGTCATTTTAAAGATGAACATCGAATGCTTATAAAAGAATGTCTTTTGAAAAACTATTTCTACTTCTATGCTTATTATTTATTTAAATACTATACGAGCTAATTAGGGAATTAAGGGAGCGACAACACTTATGAAATCAAACTTAAAACAACTTATATTGATGTAGATTGTTTTTTCTCGAAAAACTATTCGCGCTGTTTCAATATATATTCTAATAGTTTTGGCAGTAGCTAAACTATAATTTGCTCGTTCGTCAAAAAATAAAAATTAAAAGTGCAATAGCTACACAATTAAAAAAAAAAATAACCACTATATATTTATTAATTTATTCAACACAGTTGTTGCATTTATTTTAATCGAGCTATCAATTTACAATTTATCTACCGTCAAAATAATTTTAAAATATTGAAATCGTTTCCGATTTCCAAGAGAGCGCTGCATCAATGTCAGGTTCTTACGTGGGATTTTAGAACTGTTGTCGACCGATTAATACAATTTTATTCCAGATTACACTCGTCCTTCATTAAAGTTACAATAATTTTCTACTTCATATCAAATTTAAACATAGCCTATAGAACCATTAAATTTAACTTTATATGACCTTAATCTTTTTAATTGGTAAATCCTAGCTTTGCCGAAATATCTGGGTAAAAGCCCGAAATGGTACCGTTAAGGAGCATATTTCGGGCTTTTACCAACTCACTTTGGTAAATCTTAGGCTTTACCAGACTTCGGGATTTTACACTAAAATACCAATAAAAGTGTGGCAAAAACACCATCGATACCCATATTAGTAAAATGTTAACTTGAAGCGAAAGAAGGGGTTTATCACTCTAATTGCTTGAGATTATTAAGTTAACTGCATTAGCTCACTGTCTTTGATTCTAAAAAACCGTAAAATTCTTTATGAGCAGGATCGCTGTCTCGCATGCACAAGTGCTTTTCTCCATGGAAGAAAAAGAAAAAAGGATTGAAACAGAAATCAGTTGATTCAGCAACCTTGCGGTATGAGAATCTCAAAATGCACGAATTTTGTTAATACTATTATTTATTGTATATATGTATGAGCTACGATTCTAATAAAAAAATCCGTTCAGTTAGTTTTGCTTTTGTTTTCATTAAGTCGATTTGGTACTTACTCACTTTCCGAGGACCAAAGAAAATTTCGTTCGATGTTTTTCATATGCAACGAATTCTTTGGAAAACGCAGGGTTTGAGAACATAAGTTCTACTCTACATGAACAAAGTGGATTTTCAATTTTTACATAAAGTGCGCTCTGTAAAAGTTGACAATTTTATAAATTAACAATCAATGATTCAAATTAACTGTTTTTTTTTCTTTTTGAGGAGGGTGGGGGGGGTGGGGGGATGAAAAATAAGATTATTACGATTCCAAAATATGCATGAAAATTGTGTTTAGGATTTTACGAATTATACTATAAAAATTGAAAAAATTGAAGCCAGAAATATCTGCTCGAGTTAATTTTTAAATAAGAAACGTTCCTTTTTAAGGTTAATTGGTTCTTTAACTAACGTATGTTTCACTAAATAATAATTCAAAAATGTTGAAAAATTGTATTTTCCGGGATTTTGCATACTAAATTTAAAATTTGGAATAAAATTACAGCGTTGCTATCGAACCTTTAAAAGTTATGCTCCTGTTTATAATGGAAATATGTCCCTTTATGATAAGATACACCATATATGTATCTATCTCTCTATCTCTCTCTATATAAGGGAGTTTACATGAATTAAATTGACACGTTTCTTTTACTAGCATCAATTAGAACTGAGTCTAAAGTCCGCTTTCTAAATATGTCTATTAGCACACTTTACATGCTACTATTCTAAGTGACAATTATGGACTTGCATGTTTAAAGGTATCATTTGAAAAATACCAAACTGGTAGTATTATAACTCCCAAGTATTTTTAAGGCCGGAGATCACCTTAAAACTTTTTAAAAAGTCAAAAAAATATTTTTGTCTATTGCTAAAGAATAACATGTTACCAAACTTTAGGAAAACCAAATTATAACGATAATCCAATTAAAACCGTTTTTATGATAAAATATGTGGAACTGTACCTGTCCAAATCAACGTAAATTTGAACTTTAAAGTCATTTTTCTTAAAACAGATATTTTTGTTGACATTGCGATCATCATATTTCCAAAACTAAGTAATACAGAAACTTGATATTTTGTATTTAATTGTATTTTATATAGTTTTATAACCTCTATCTATTTTTAAGTAAGTACCAGTAATATATTTAATTATTTTTTAAATTTTTATTGACATTTTATCATAAATTTTGTATTTTATGGTTTAATTGACTAAAAAGGACTGACTGATTTTAAAATTCAATAACTCACAAACGATAACAGATATTTAAAACATTTTTGCAAGAGGGTTATGTACGATGTGAGGAGTTTTTTTTTTTTCAACCGTGATTCTCGAATTTAGTTCGAATCACAAACAATAGATGACACTGCAAACAATAGGCACTAAATTCAAGCTGTATTTTTTGGCCGTTCTCGTTTCCCATGCCAAAAAAGGAGTTTAGAATGTATTGAGTGCATCCCGAAGAACCAAAAATCGGACCTGTATTTAGCGCATATTGCTCGCAGCGCCATGTATTGTTTGTAATTATAAATAGATTCAACAATCATAGTAAAAAAAACTCTTAACATTATACATAACGCTCCTGCAAGAATTTTTTAAATATCTGTCACCGTTTGGAAGTTATTGAATTTTAAAATCAGTCATTCCTTTTTAGACACCCGGTATATATGTAATGTTAAGTGGATAAATCAAATACATTTTAAAAAATCCTGCGCGCAACACATGTATGTCAAATCACTTATTAAAAATACTTAATTACTATTCCTTAATTAAACAAAATTGTAATTATATCTCATTAAAAGTATTTAAAGGAATACTGAAAGAAAGTTTTGTACAATTTACTCTAAAAAGTGGTTAAATTTGAAGAAATGTTTACAGCTCCAAAATTTTTGTAATATTGTGTTAAAATCAAGAAATATCGAGCTGCTGAAGATGATCTCCCTCTTAAACGATAAGTTGCATGCATTAAATTTTAAACTATTTTAGTAGAAAAACAATTTTAAATTCGATCATTTTGACCATCCGATCGTATTTTTTTTATCTACTTCCATTTTAAATACCAGTAGTTTTAATTGGAAAATTCAATACATTATAATTTTGTATTTTACAATTATTAATGAACTGGAACTTATTCGACTCATTAAATTTCAATAAATCATATTAGATTCAATACACTTCGCACGAACTTATTATCATATCCAAATCTTATTAGACAGTGACAGTTAGGGAAAGCACAAGTTCTGTTTGGCCTGGATTTATATGATACAGTTTAGAATACCCAATGGATCTCTTCAGAATTATAATTTAGTTCTAGAGTTTCATGACAGAGTCACGCTTAAGTAATAAATTATGTTATTTCAGTTTATTTTCTGTAGAAAAATATTTTTAATGAGATTTTAACACTATATACTGAGGAAAATGCCTTAAAACGATTTAGTTTCAGTTAACACATAAAAACAAGGTTAAAAATGAAAAAATGAAAACATTTTAAATAAACTCACACTAGTTGAAAATTAATTTTTTCCTCAAATTATATTATTATTTAAAAATTTTTAAGTGTTCCCTCCATATGAAGTTAAAACATTTACAAGGTTTAGTTTAACAAAAATATCTTTATAAAACGGGTAAAATAGCCTTAAATAACTTTTTCTCAACAATTCGCTTTTATATGTTCTTCGTGCACAATAAAAATAACAGACAAATTTTACGTTCCCTCCCAAAAATTCATACACATAAAGAAAACATAATTTTAAACGTTATTATTATTATTATTATTATTTTCAACGAATTATGCGTGATAATTAAAACATTCTACTTTTCATTTTTCCTTATTGATGTATGTATTATATACTTGTTTTACGAATTTAAACATTAGTTTCCTTAAATTGTAATTATTTACATTAAAAACATCCCTCGAAACATAAAAAACTTTTGTTTTAGAAAAATACTGGGCGGTTTATTTAATAAATAGTTATTTTTTGTTCTTGCATTCTGCATGTAATAAAGGCGATGATTAATAAGTATTTCAAAAATAATTCTGTCAAATTACAAATCATTTTTAAAAAACTAAAATAAGTCTTTAAGGATAATTATTCTACTGCATCAAAGGAAAAATCTTTTTTTATATTACGGGGAAGGACTTTTAACATTTTATATTTTGCTGATCAATAACCGTTTTGGAAAAATAATTTTAAAGAGTTTTACTTGATTTAGTTGAGTATTGTACTAAAACTGTTACTATCATATTTTTGAAGAGAATAATATAATAAAACTAATGAAATTTATTACCAAGTTTGACAGGGATTGAAATCTAATTTGAAAAATGGACTAAACTATTATGATAATTCAATAAAACTTTATCGATTAGAGTATAAATGATTTTGAACCGCAACTTTTCTATTTCGTTAACGAAATTCCAATTGATCTTTTTCATGTGTATGCGCATTTTTCCCCCTTTTAAACGCCTATCAATTCGTTTTCTATTTTTAATTTAATTATGTTTACGTTGTATGCAAAAAAAAAAAAAGATGCATGCAAAATAGCAGGTAATTTCATATGATTCGTGCAATTTCATTGTGCATTAGTTTTTATTTATTTTTACCAAAGAATATTATAATGGTTAGAAAGGTGAATTATTTTATTATTTTGCAATCTTGCTGTAAACAGTCTTATCAATTAATGAAATGATTAACCAATAGACCAATTAACTGAGAGTTCGACACAAAGAATTTGTATGGCATAAATAAATGGTGATTTTCCAATTTTAAAACAAAATGCAACTGGTTTAAAATATATAAAAAATATATATAAATGAAAATAAATGGACGATAAAAATTCATTTCAAAATTTCAGTAATTTGTCATAATTTAAAAATAAATTATTATTTAAAAGAAATATATATGGCAAAAAGAAATATATATATATATATATATAAACGTAAAGTATAGTAATCACCAACAAAAACAAATTATATTCATGTGAAATGCGCAAAATAGCTGCAGTAAAACACATAAATTTAATATAAATCAGTATAAGATTATATTTAGCCTGAAACAGCGCACCCCCCACCTCACAGAATACGAAGAATAATCCAAAACCAAATAAAAACAAAAACAATAGTTGCATTCCAATAATGCGCTAAAAACTGCAAACTATTAAAATACAAAAATATAAACGTAAAATATAGTAATCACAAAAAAAAAAAAAAAAAAAAAAAAAAAAATATATATATATATATATATATATATATATATATATTCATGTGAAATGCGCCAAAAAGCTGCAGTAAAACACATAAATTCAATATAAAACAGTATAAGGTTATATTTAGCCGGAACCAGCGTACCCCCCCCCCCTCACAGAACAAGAAGAATATATAATTTTCTTCTTGTTCTGTGAGAGGAGGGGGGTGCACTGGTTCAGGCTAAATATAAGCTTATACTGGTTTATATATATATATATATATATATATACAAAACGAGAGAGAGATGTATATACTCTTTTCAATCAACTCTTAATAAAGAAATGATTTGGTTTATAGAAAAATAGTATAAGTGATTTAGTATATAACTTTGTAATATATTATAGTCTCATAATATTTAATTAGATTAATTAACGATGCAAAATTATGTTCATTGCAAATCTTATAAAATTGACAGGGGTAAGTAAAAATACATATTTTTTGCTGATTCTAATTACAATAAGCTATAAAATCTTTAAAAGTGTGCACATAACCGGATATAGCGTAAGACCAACAAACGGAAAAAAGGAACGAAATGTAACGAAAAGTATAAATTTAAAAGAAAACAATTACAGTCATTCAGGGTAACTTTGATCCGCATTTTCTCTATTTTCACATGCACACTCTTATTTTAAGAATATTGTTGCAACTAGGGGCATAAAAAAGAAGAAATTATCCTAAATTATCGTAGGACTATAAAAAATTAAGGAATAATAATGATAAAAGCAATGAAAAATGAATTTTTATCCTGGTTCAAAGTTGCCCAACCATTTAGGGTAACTTTGCACCATGTGATAAATATTATCTAAAATAATTCATTATAAAAAATTATTATAGTTAGTACAAATTTGAACCCCCAAAAATATTTCAGATATGTAAAGACTCCGAATTTACATTTCTTAACATCACAAGATTTTTATAATTTATGATACGAGGTCTGTATGATAAGTACCTGGCCACGATAAGAAAAGTGCAATTTTATATCCAAAATGGGATTTTTTTTCAACATAATCTCCTTTTAGTTCGATACACTTAGTCCAACGCTTTTCTGTTTTTTGTATCCTCTCTAAAAAATACGATTTCTCTAACCCTTCAAAATAGGAGTTTGTTTCAGCAATAACCTCATCGGTAGAGCCAAATTTTTTCCACCAATCCATTTTTTCATATTTGGAAATAGAAAATAATCGCTAGGGGCTAAATCTGGCGAATATGGTGGATGCGGCAGCAGTTCGTATCCTAATTCATGGAATTTTGCCATGTCGACGACACAGGTGCGCAGGCATGCATTGTCTTGATGAACGAGAATTTTTTTCTTCGCCAAATGCGGACGTTTTTCTTTCATAACATGGTCGAAACGATCCAATAGCGTGGCATAATATTCTCCATTGATCGTTTTGCCCTTTTCAAGGTAATCAACGAGAATTATGCCGCGTGCATCCCAAAACACAGTAGCCATGACTTTGTTCGCAGATAAAGTCGCCTTAGCCTTTTTTGGCCCAGCTTATCCACGAAAAACCCATTGTTTGGACTGTTCTTTAGTCTCTGGCGTATTGTGATGAATCCATGTTTCGTCAACTGTTATGAACCGACGCCAAAAATCATTTGGATTGTGCTTTAATTTCGCCATACATTCTTTTGAAATTGACACACGAGTGTGTTTAATGTCAATAGTGAGCAATTGCGGCACCCATCTTGCCGAAAGCTTTTTCATATCCAAATGAGTTGTTAAAATATTTTGCATCCGTTCAATTGAGATACCCACGGTCTCAGCAATCTCGCGTACTTTCACTCTCTGATCATTTATCACAATATCGTGGATTTTTTCGATCATTTCTGATGTCATAATCTCAGTTGGACGACCTGGACGTTCTTCATCAAAAATGCTTGTATGGCTGCTTTTTGAATTCAGCTGTCCAATATTTTATGGTTGATAACGAAGGTGCAGAGTCCCCATAAACTTCACCGAGTTCCGCTTTAATCTCGTCATTAGTTTTCTTTTTCAAAACAGGCATTTTATCACTGCTCGATATTTAATTTTTCCATTGTTGAAATATCACCAAAGCTGTTCCATTGAAATGGCTACTACTCACAAAGTAAGCCACATAGCCACATGGCGATTAGCCAAGTTTGTTGTAAAAGGTCACCATTGCGAAATAAATCATTTTTTAAACTCTAGTAGTGCCATCTCTGGCCGAGGACAGGTATCATTCTGCCCTCACGTATCATGCAAATATTATGCATAAGAAAAGTGGTAAAAGAGAACCATGAATATTTAGAAATTAAAATAACCTGTTTATTGTCCATATAAAACATAAAAATGCAGTGAAAAAACAATTTTCAATGTTTTAACTGAATAATATATCCATAGTTACAATAATACATACTTGTACAAGTATTATTCAAACAAGAATAAAAAACGTCGAACTTATGAACTGTCAAATTTGAGTAGCTCCGCCCCTAATCACGCCTCTAAATGAATTTCATGTATTTTACACATATTTGTGAAAATATTTACATGTTACATCTAATGCACACTTTCGGCATTTATATAAAATATACGTGCTAATATGGGAAATTTTTGACAGCACCTATAATCAGTAAATTATAAACATCAGTATAACTTTGAGCCTGCTCAAAGTTACCCTGAAAATGCGGTAAAATGCTAGTGCCTTCTTAATTTACATTTTATTAACTATTAATAAATAAATAATTACAAAATATTAACACATTTGGATAATAATATGTCTGATAAATGAGTATATTGTTACTTACTATGAAAATTTAATTGGATTACAACAAATTCAAAACAGCATTCAAAATTAACTTGAAAACAGTACTTCACAAAAATAGTTAGATGATGCAATTAATTACGCATAATATTGCTAATTTATTTTCTAAAATAAAGAGTAGAAATCCCAGTTTAGAAGCCTGCCAACAGAGCACAGTTCTGGAGTTTATTTAGTCTTTTGGAGTCAAAAATATTGAAAATTAGGAGGTGGTGCAAAATTACACCCCATGGTTCAAAGTTACCCCGAATGACAGTACATGTTTTGTCCAAATATATTTCAAATGTTTCCTTAAATTTTGTTGTTGTTGTTGTTTTCGTCTATTTATGTGACAGACTGAAATTAGTAGCATGTTTTCAGATTTGTCTATATTTTAATAAAATTTCAATGATCATGAAAATTGTTGAAGTATTTCATGCAGGCATATTCTGTGATATCCATCATTTTATCAAAAATATAAAAATATGAAATAGGTGCGATATAATATGTAGCTGTAATATTCATGTAAGCGTCTGCAGACTATCAGACAAAATTTATATTTAAACTACAGATAAAAATAATACAGCTGATAATGATCGAGGAATTGTATGATGCAGAATTGTCAAGTCTCCGGCTTTTTGCACACCACTATTATTTTAGAGAAAATGTTGTTCGTTTAAATCGCCCAATTGTTCTAATTAAATAAAACAACATTTTCTGTATTAAAATACTGGTATCCAAAAAGCCGGAGACTTGGCAGCTCTGATGATGGAGAAAGTGTGTAAATGTTATTTAAAATCATCTACCCCGGAAAGTTCTTTTATGTATTCACGACCAAATAAAGTTTAGTGATAGCGAGAAATTGGTCTGGTGTCCAAACTATATGGGGCAAAACAGAATACATTAACAGATTTCGCAAAAGTAACAGTGCACAAGCACAAAATTAACATAAATAAGATAAATGAAAAAACAAGACCTCAAAAAATACTATGTAATTTGTTTGGGATCCTCTGCCTACGTATTTAAAAAAATAACAGAAAAATTGCAGACGCCAAATTTGAAAAAACAAATAAACACTATCATTTGATTAACTGCAAGCAATAGCAAATGATAAGACGGCTGGAAGCCACACTGACGAAATTTCTCACATTATTCTTCATATTACACACAGGCAGAAATACTCAAAATACGGAAATAAAAGTTAAACTTTTTATGCTCATAACTTTGCATAACTGTATATCTTTATCTTTAAAAACTGTTTATTGCAACTTTATAGCGTAAAATAAATGCATTTGGGGATTCTTTCAGTTCATAACGCCGAATTATGGTTCAAAATCCCTAAAACATGGTAGAAAGTCGCAAAATCAAATTTCTATTTAGGAAGTTTTTAAATCCAGCTACGCAGAGGGTACGTATGGGAAACCGTAAGATACAAAATAGGAAAAATTTTATTTAACACCTTAAGTTTTCCCATTTTCGTGGGAATTATGTTCTCGCACGCTGTGTTCCCTTTAATAGGCTAATTTACTCATGAGAAAATATCAGTTCGTTAATATTAAACCTATGGAAAAAAAATTTTAAGATATCTCATTTGCATTTCAATATTTTTTAATTATTTTTTTTATTGTCTAGCTGAGATCGATCTGCACAAATGCCGTTTTCACTTTTTCGATTTTATTTACAGATTGTTTTCATTAAGTGCTTTCATTTTCGGAACCGATTTCGAAAGTGAAAGTTTTCTCATTACAAAATTCTGAAAAGAATATCTAAAAAAAAAAAAAAAAAAAAAAAAAAAAAGCTTTTTTGTACAGAACGTATTATGACTTAAAAATTAGAAAATCGAATTTCGTCTTGCCTTTTCCTGTAAAGGCATAGGGTATTTCAGATAATAATAAGAATATTGGGGTGTTTAATTGAATTACCGTGCACAACAGCCCGAGACGGTGCAGGCACTTCTCTGTCGGTTGTAATTATTAGAATTTCCAATAACGTGTTAATGCGGTAACGTATTATAACACAATAAAAATTTAACTAATTTTATTATGCTAAATAACGCTTGCTCATAATTCCCACTGAAACATTACAATATTTTAAAATACACAATATTTAGGCTAAATGTATATTTGAATTGAACAAGGAGGCGAATAACAATCTTTTTTTGGATAACCTAAAAATTTAAAATTATAAAGTTATAAAAATTTGATATAATATATCCAATGGAGTCTTGTAAATGCATATTATTTAATTTTAAATCATACCAAAAACTAATAAAAATTATATTTGCAGTTTCCATTTAATGCCAGTGTTTTATTTTGCCCTTTTGAACCTTCATTTTGCATGATTTAAGAAAATAAAGAAGTTCTATAAATTGTACAGTTACTTACATTTAACTTTATTAAAACCAGTAAAACTAATTTTTCATGGATATTTTATTTTTTCAAATTTACTGTGATTAACTAACTCCTGATGAAACTTTTAAACACTTTATAACCGATAAAGATTCCATCTATGTTGAAATGATTTGCCTCACTGCCATAACAATTTTAATCAATTTTTTTAAATTAAATTCCGTTTATTCTGTTAAAGTGTATAGATATTGAATTTTAATTTATCTTATGGAAAGACGAATTTTTATATTTTACGCAATACGACAAAATTTTAATCAGAATTATTTATATAAATCTAGAGATTCCTCTGATAAATATGCATGAAGGGATTTATTTTGACATTATTTTATGTAAGAATAAATGAGAATAATCATAAATTTCATTTATCTTACGAACGGAAATGAAGATGACGTTCTTTAGCTGAAATTTCTTTTACAGAAGTAACAATTTAGTTAGTAAAATTCACGATCAATACGTCTGGGAGAACGCAGAGAATATCTTCAACATAGAACACATGATATCAACGATTAAGGGAACAAGGGATCTTCGAACTCCTGTTGTTATATATTTTTTAATTTCACTCTAAATGCCATTCAAGGGCACACTATATGCATTATGACATGTAGTGCGCCCTTGACAGATAGTATGACTAGATTAGCAGGAAATTTGAGTGTAGAAAAAGGACCATATAGCTCATATTAAATAGAATAGAATAACCACCACACCCCTAGCAAGATTTTACCACGAAGAAACCATCCAATAAAATTTCAATGGAAAGTAAAATAATTTTTCCCTCTAGTCCATACTATACCTCCATTATAAGGGGGCCCATAGAGATTGTAAAGCGCAAAAATTTAATATGTAACGATGCAGTATCATTTTACTTACCAAAAATATG
Source organism: Maratus speciosus (assembly GCA_963932465.1). NCBI lineage: Eukaryota > Metazoa > Arthropoda > Arachnida > Araneae > Salticidae > Maratus > Maratus speciosus. Next base: position 117,453,623 of record OZ010790.1, read on the forward strand.
GCTCAAGCTACTCAATGTTTATAAAAATAAAAATGAATTAAACATCCAAGTAAAATAAAAAAAAGTTACGGGCATAATATGAAAGAATACGTGGATATTTGAATAATGGCGATTCATAGACCGTGCATTTTTAGAATAGTTTTATTTATTTATTTTGACAAAGACTCGGCGAGAGTCGAAACACGTAAACAGTCGAAATAAATGTATTTTTACTGGTTTTTAAAGTTTCAATTTACACCTTTTAGGATTTGAAATTAGTACATTATTACATGGTGATAATTTGCTATTTTCTATTCAATATTGCCCACTTAATGTTTCATGTAATTAAATAAAATTCTTATTTTATAGTCTGGGGAAGACAAGCTCTTTCTGTTTAGAAAGATTATCAATTTAGGATTTCGTAAATACACATATATATATTTTTCAGAGTATTCAAATTTACGATACTAGTGTCACTTTATTTTATTTTATTATTTTATTAGCGTAGATTGTTAATATCTCCTTTATTGCGTGGAATTATAATAAATGTCCGAATCAATCACTTGTATAGTCCTAACTTTAGAAATTATTAACACTTCACTGCACAAATTTTTCTACTTTTTATGATTTGTTTTTTGAAACCTATATATCAGTCGCCCCACCAGTGGCTGAGAGGTTCTGCTCTCGAAGCTGGTAGACGGGAGGTGCTGTTTACGACACCAATCACGCCCGTCGGCCTAATCGTTCGGAGTTTTCGTGGTTTTCTTCGAGCCATGGATTTCCATGCGTAAATACGTGTTAGGCTCCATTAGAAAGACCCCCACGCAGGGCACCCCTCCCTCTGGCCTATATCCCTAGAGTAGATAATCGGCCGTCAAAATATAAACCAACCAACCTATATATCCGTCTAATAATGGGGAAAATAGAAAAAAAAATTTCAAATTTTCCTGCTAAAATTTGATATTTTATCGTGTGTGTCATATGTACACATTTAGGGTTTTAAAATATTTAAAAATTGCTATATTTTGCAACTAAATGAGCTTAAATTAATTAATTTTATTTGCTTAACACTCTGCAACTTTTATTATATTAATATTTTCAAGTATTCCGTGAAAATAATAAAAGTAAATCTTACTTTAATAGCCTCATCGAATTTTTCTTTTTTGTTTCCGAAGAACAAATTCTAACATTTTGCATAATGCAGCCATCTGGCATGGACAAAATAAGTGTTATTCAATTTTTTGAATTGTTCTCGATCAGTTACAGTGATCATATTAGCCAAATTCATGGCACATAATGAAAATTATAATGTGTTTAGGTACGTGCCAGATATGGCACGTGGTACAGCGAAGAGTTAAAATTTCATTTTTTGAACATTTTGAAAATGCTCTCGAAAGATGTAAACTAAAGTAAGATAACAATCATTAAAAGTTCTCTTTTTAAAAAGTTTATCATTGAAAATTACTACGGTTAAGTTAAAATGTAACAAACTGAAATCCTTTTTGAAAATCTATATTATAAATCAAAATCATGTCTTTGAGTAAAGCGATGTCATAAACAGGGCCGAAGCTAAGCTTTCTTGCACCCGGGGCAAACATGGATTTTGGTACCCCCCTCCCTCTTCCGCAAAGTATATTTACAAAGGGAATTTTACTAATTTTCTAATAGCCGAGTTATTTTAAAATTTAAAATTTGTAATAATAAAATATGTAATACTGAACTACGTGATCTACAATGGCGGTTCCAAGGGGGAGGTCACAGAGGTCATGACTCCCCTCTAAACACCAACAAAAATATTTTAAAAATCATTTTTAAAAGGAAATTTACTGTAGAGTCCCGATTATCCAAGTCCCGCATAACCGAGTTTCCGCTTAACCCGAGTTATTTTATTCTGATGCTCTGATGGTTTCCATTATTATGAAACAGCCATTTTAAATTAAGTGTTAGGCGAAGATGAAAGAGCAGCCGTAAAAAGTTAGAACTCTGATTTTCTGGTCAAAATGGGGGGGGGGGGGGAATGGCCGTAAATTTTTTTGACAAAATATATATATATATATATATATATATATATATATGTATATATATATATATATATAGCCTCCCCCCCCCCTCTTCTGACCAGATAATCAGAGTTCTAACTTTTTTACGACTGCTCTTTCATCTTCACCGAACACTTAATTTATAATGACTGTTTCATAATAATGGAAGCCATCAGCCAATTAGAAGAAAATGATCCATTCGAAAGGTATAATGTTTCATTTGTCGTCCCTTCGTTCTGGCGCCCGGGGCACATGCCCACTCTGCCTCCCCCCCCCCCTCCCCCTCTTAGTTTCGGCCTGTCATAACGACGCACATTCGAGTATTTGAAGCAAAATCCTGGACAAAATTATTTTTCATGTGTTTTACAGTTAAAATCATTGCTGTTGACTTAGTATTAGTAAATGCACTTAATTAATGTTATATATACGAAAGAGTATGCATTTCATTAAAAAGATAAATATATAATACAATGTTTACTTAACATTTTACTGTTTGTAAGAGGAAAGTAATTGTTAATAGAGTTATTTTACTTAGAAATATTGTTTAATTAAATGTGGTTAATTTTCCTATATGTAAACTTTTAATTATTTATATGTAATAATATTAACATAGTATTATATGTATATAGAATGTGTATATATACATGTGTATATGTGTATATACACTATATGGCGAAAGGTGACCGGTCACTTGCGATTTTAGATGTTTTGTTAAATATCTAGAAAAATACATGAGGGATTAACCTGAAACTGCAGGTGTGTAAACGGTATAGTATAGGTCATATATTTCTGCGAATTATTTTTTTCCGAAACCTCATAGGGGACTGCCAACAAATTGAAAAGAACGCATATCTTTTGGATAACTCTGTAAATACTAATGTAGAAAAAGCGTTCAAACTCGAGATTATTAATAAGTTGCCTATTGTAATATACTGTGTTCATTTTTATGAGGATAGCAAGTATACTCGTAGAGAAATTAAGGTTTTTATATAAACAGTCCCAAATTTCGCCAAGTTTTTGGCTTTTAATTTGCAGAGTTCTTAATATAAAAACAAGTTCTTTTAAGAAAATATGACAAACAACATTGTACATAATACTCTGAAATCCGAATTAAAAAATAATAAAAATTGGATGGAAAATGAGCAGGTTTACTAAAAAATGTTTCACTGCGTGTGCGCGAATGTAATCAAAATATAATGTGCATAATGTATTAGCTAAGTATATAGAGCAACTTTAGTGAAAGTCTCAAAATCATACCTTGAAAATTCATAAAATTATCATCGATAGAATAAGATAGAAATCCGTTGTTCCCAAAAGGAAGCAAAAAGATGAGGGGTTGTATTTAAATATAGTAGTACGTGCAATATTGTGTACGCTATCTTGGCACTAATCAACAGATATTTGATACAACATATCATTTTTTTTGCTTCTTTTTGGGAAGAACGGATTTTGAGATTATTCTATCGACGATAATTTTCAGAATTTTCAAGATATGATTTTAAGACTTTCATAAAAGTTGCTCTATATGCTTAGCTAATACATTATGCATATTATATTTTGATTGCATTCGCGAATCCGCAGTGAAACTTTTTTTAGTAAACCTGCTCATTTTTCATCCAATTTTAATAATTTTTAAATTTTGATTGCAGAATATTATGTACAGTGTTATTTGTCATATTTTCTGAAAAGAACTTTTTTTTTATATTAAGAACTCTGCAAATTATCTCTCTATTCTAAAAAATAGTAACTTACGCTGTCACCGCCGCCGCCGGTTTTGATTTTTTTGTGACCGGAGGTCTTTCTCCGTTAATATTAAGAAAAATATTGCATACAAAATTACGAAAATCGGCAGTATTATAGAGAAATGTTTGATAAACACGCTGATGCAGACAGTTTTCAAATCGAAGAATTATTTTAAGATATATTTAATGCTAAAGTTGGACAAAATTGTTCCATTAAAAAAGTTTTATGGGGGCTAAAACTATACAAGGGAATTAATTCATTTTTAGAACATTTTATACGTTAGAATTTCCCAGTGTGCTGACTGCCTTTACTTTTTTAATTTGACTCATTTTTTTGAGGTTTTATTTCTATTTTAAATTCAAGTTTTCAGTATTTCGAGAGATATTTTTTACTTATTTTAGAAATTGGTATTAATTTAAACTGTTGCCAACTGTATAAACAGCGCAAACAATAATGTTTGCTTCAAATTAAAAATTTATTTACACGTGACTATTATTAACAGAAAAATAACTTTCAAATTAGAATTAAATAGTTACGTACGAAAAGCAGGAACTTATTGAAAATTACATCATAAAAACTATATGTACACGTGAATTTTAAAAGAGAAAGGATATTGTAAAATAATAAATTTATTAACATGCGTTAGAAGTCTTAAATAGGAGAAATTACTTCACATTTACACCATATTACACTTATTACCTAAAATTAACAAAAAATAATATTGCAAAACGGTTTAAATTTAAAAATTTGCGCGAGACATTCATTTGATATTTTGAGATTATACTAATATGATTTATATTAATTTTATTGAATTCGTTTAGACTGATTTCGAGCGACTATTTAGTAATATAATAAAAATAAAAAAAGATTACAAGCTGAAAATGAAGTGTCATCAACAAAAAATACGATTTGAAAGAGAAAAATCTGTGAAGCAGAAAATAAAAAAAATTGCTTAAATGGTTTAGTTAAGATTCGTTAACCTTCTGTGTCGTTTCCGTCAAAAGAAGGGGTATTTGTAAAATACATTTGCATTTTTGAGGCGTATATATTTTATATACTAGCTTATTTTGAAATGTTTAACTGATTTTATTTAATCAAAGACGAAAACAGCCATTGTATCTTTTAACAGCAGTTGATTTTTCCTTAAAATTCCCCAATCAAAGAGAAATGAATAGAAACCCGTTTATAGGGAGATCGCCACTGTTTTTTAAATTATAATTCAATCTTCCAAAATCTTTTTAAAGCCGATCAAATTAACGTGCATTTAGAAACTGCGGTGTCTGAACGGGGGTTGGCGAGCGTAGCTCGGGAAAACAAGTGTACTATCAAGTGTAAATTCTTTGATAACTATCACAATTTGTTGGTTTTGTATGTTTTTTCAAGCATGAATATTTTAAATACATTTGAAAAATTACCGTGCTGAAACACTACCCGCTTCCGAAGGTTAATACATTTAACAATTAGAGTCTGTAAATAATTCAGTATTTGTTAATTAACGTGTAATATTTTTAAACTAATATTCTAAACGAAATGAAAACATAACAAATAAACTAATTAATTAAACACTAATTTTACAAACATGAAATAACAGTACATACTTAAAAACTGAAATAATTAAAATAACAAAAAAGATTGCTATAAATATGGAAACCTGTTATGATAGCGGATGATATGAGTTTAATATGAAAATAACAAACACGCTTTTTGGTATTATTGGTGAACAATCAAAGAAAATAAACTAAATGTAAAAATTGTATTATAGTTTCATTTAAAAATGATTTTCACACTATTCTGTACAGCGGACAATATATTGAACATCTTTCAGCAGAGTAACCCGAATGATATAGCTTGTAATTATCAATAAAGCTAGTATACTAAATTATACATTTTATCTTGAAAAAAGCATTTTTATTTAAAAGAAAATTATGTTAATGCTGAAATTATAAAGTTGATGTGTGTAGTTTTAAGATCACAATTAACACTATTTTTTATTCAGTATTGCACATTTAATATTTCTGGGAATTAAATAGAATTGTTAATTAAAATGTGAAACTGTCTTTTTGAACTTAGAATTTTTGAAAATATCCTTCAAGATGTTCTTCTACACTGGTGGAAATTCATTTATGAAATCACGGCTTTTTAACAAGAACTTCTATAATATTCATTAAAAACGAATGAAATTTCATATGTTATATATGCTATGTATAACAAATAATTTAGAAAAATAAAATTTCATACATATTAATAAACTAAAACATACGGTCAAAAATTAAATTTTATTAACATAAAAACATGGAAATTGATTTAAGAAATGTCACATTTAATTGAAATTAATAGTTAGTAAAGCCGCTTTTATTCATCAGAATTTTTTTTTATTCTAGATGGCATTGATAAAACAAGATTTTGAATGTATTTCTGATCAATTAATTTCCAGTTTTGACGGATTGAAGCTTTCAATTCTATAAATGACGTGTACTGAATCCCATATGCATAAATCATTCGAACAAGTTGTCCCCAAAAGTTTTCGATGGTGTTCACATCAGGACTAATAGGTGGATGATCTAAAAGAACAATATTCTGTTCGTCTAACCAGTCTTTCATTGCATTTGAAATGTGAATACTTCCATTGTCTTTCATGAAGATGTAATCTAATCCGTAATATTGCCATGCAAATGGAAGAAGTGAATTTTCTAAAACAAAACTGTAATTAAAAGAAGTCTGGCGACCGTTTAAAAATACAATTTCATTTTTGCCGTCATAAGAGATCGCTGCCCAAATCATCAAAATTTCTGCTGAATGTTGATTTTGATTCTTTTCGGAGATCCCTCCAATAATACGTCAAACCATCCGAGCCATCCAAATTAAACCTTTTTTCATCGGAGAAAATGACTTTCTTTCAATTGTCAACCATTATCAAGTACTTCTGGCAATACTGCAAACGCATCTGCTTGTGATGCAGAAGTAATTTTGGACCAGACTTCATTTTCGACCAACTCAAGCTTCGTGAAGAATGTAAAATTTGCCTAACGTTTCTGAAAGTAACAAGAAGGGATAGATCTGCACAAATCTTCTTTGAAGTGTGGTCGGCTTTCGATGCAAGTTGAAGAATCCCCCTTTTCTCTCTTTTACTGAAACGTGAATTACACTTTTGTTAAATTTTTTCCAATAATTTGCTGGATCTTTTCGGTAGTTACATATCACACCAAATGACCTTTTAATTAATTTTTCTAATTTCCGAAACAGACTTTCCACATCCTATATATGCTTTGATTTTAGCTCTTTTTTCCTCAGACAACATCTTTCGTTTACCCATCGTGAAAAGTATAACTGAAACGTATTACTTCCAAAATATAACACATTTTATGTCTACTGTGTATGTCACGCTACCTTGTTTTATACAAATTTTCGGCAAATTACTTTGGAATAGCCAATGAAATATGATATTTCATAAATCAATTTCCATGATTGCATATTACGAAAATCTAATTTTTGACTTTTTATTTTTGTTTAATATTATGTATGAAATTTTATTTTTGTAACTCATTTGTTATACATACTATGTATATCCCACGAAATTTCAGTAATTTTTAATGAATATTATAGAAGTTCTTGTTAAAAAACCGTGGTTTCATAAATCAATTTCCACCAGTGTATGTCGCTTTGTCTTTAGATTACTATACGTTACAATTTAGGCAATAAATTATGTAGATACTGCGATTACTTTTTACATTTAAATTTACTATTATATAAAAAATAATTGTATCACACAACTTTCATTTTTAGAATATGTAAAATGGTCATTATTGTATCGAAAATATATAAAATGGCATTTTATTAAGTTTTAGTTTTCGTGTAATCAACGAAAGATAACAATAATAAATATTTTTTTTTATTAGGATTTTTCAATCCAAACAAATATTTGCAGTAAAAAATTCAAAAAATAGCTTAGTTTAAGTAAGATTCTTAATAAATAAATAAATAAATAAAAATAAAATGTCGTGAATCGCGATATCTCTAACGTCTAGGGCTTGCTATGCATGGACTATAAATCATATATTTTCTTTTTGTTTTGTATTTTCAAAGCAAAAATTTGAGTTTCAATGTGTGCATTTTTATTATAAAAATAACTTCCTAAAAGCTCATTAAAAAATTAACAAAGCACAATGCATTTCGAAAGATGTTACTCTTTTTCCAACAAGTACAAAAATAGGTGCTACCCCTTTGAAAGTAGTAAAAAGAATGCCACACAATTTATACCAGTCTTAAGGGATCCTCGTTAACAATTCATTCTTACTTTACTTTCAAATTGATTTGTGCCTATTGAAAATGTTTTTTCGAAACGTCTTGTGCATGGCTTTCTATATGTCATTTTCTTTATTTGAATATTCCATAATTTTATAACATTTAACTTTGAAAGGTATTACTTCTTTTAAAAAATAAAAATAGTTGATATATACATAAATCAATATTTCAAATAAAAATCAAATTTCAAAGTTATTGCTTAAGGGGCGCAATGGCCAACATAGTGAAAAAGATTCCATGCCGGGGCCATCAATATAGCGCACTGACGTTCTACCGACTAAACCACGCGTAGAATCGTCAGTACGCTATACTGATGGCCCGGGTTGGAGTCCCGGCATGGAATCTTTTTGACTATGTTGGCTTTGCGCCCCTTAAGCAATTACTTTGAAATTTGAGTTTCATTTGAAATATTGTATGCAAGGCGGATGTTTTCTATCTGGAATAATTTCCATGTATTAATATACATAAATCAATCTATCTACAGTCATGTTACGTATAGACATATATTAACGCTCTTCATATAATATGACTAAATATTCAACAGAATAATAGTAATCAATAATATACTTTAATTAATTCATCTAATTTAATTTCAGTTAATCTCATTATGTGGAAAAGCCACATACGCTTTTCATCATATCGAGATCTCATACGATGTTAACTGAAAGCTGCGTTCAGAATGTGATTACGCGATATGGCTATGAATATTCAGCGGTACCACCGGAAATAGCATTATTGTTTTCAGAAATAGTCGATGCAATGAAATTAAGATGATGAACTATGTATATTTGGGAATAATTAGCTCATTTAGGGAATGTTTTTGAGGCACAAAGGGCTTAATCTGTTTGCAATGATTTGATCTATGAAATATCTATTACATAATATTAATGATGAGAAATTGCGTGTTAAAAATTTCAATGGATTAAGGGGTCTTAGGACTTTTAAAATTCGAAAAAATGAAAAAAAAAAGGACCATTTTCAACATTTAATATCTGAAAATGTGTATGATTTAAAAACACGATTTTAATTGGGATGAAAGATATAAGTATATTCTTTCATTTCATGTATTTTAAAAAATTAAAGACGCAGAATTAGTATTAATAGGGAGGTTCAAACTTTCAGACATCTGTGGAGCAGAATATTGGTATGACAGCTTACGCACAGGAGTACAAAATAAATGTTGCAACTTGAATGAATTTTTTTGTTCCTAATTATACTTCAGATTGTAATAGTTACCTTGAATCTAAATAAATGTATATTTAAAGCATATTTATATTTTTAATACAAAGTTGTAGTTAGCTAATACAAAATTTTGAAACTTTCAACAGTATAATAATCTCCTAAAAATATATTTTTTTGAACAATAAAAATGAAATTTTAGGTTCAGTTTATATAGACTAACATGAAACATTTGTTTTGTAAACTTCATGAAAAATATTCAGAAATTTTTGAGATATCCTGCTCGTTTTGCCCAAAAACGTCATTTGGAGAAAAATAACTTCAAAATTTCGGAAATGCCGATTCAGCTATTACACGGGTATAATTCTAAAAGCCATCATTTTTGTTCTAATTTGGAATTTCAAGGAAATAATTATATCAAAATGTTCAGAAAGCATAGGAGTTTAACTTCTAAAAAAAATAAAAATTTCGAAATTTTTGAAGCTTTAAGAGTCTTGAGTTTAGATATATATATTTTTTCACTTTAAATATTTTGCGCATTGCGCGTTCGAGGGAAGAAGTCGGTGGAACCACCACTATTAGGATGCACAGTGGGACGTTTTGATGATCTAGGTGGACAAAATTCATTTTTCCGATTATTTCGAAATTTCACAAAACCGTGTGTACTGGTAGCTGAATTTCTGTATTTTCGAGATCCGTACGAATTTTGTGGAAATAAAATCAGAGGTGGCGATTAATTATGACCGTAAAGAAGCCATCTGCTCACTTGGTTTGAGGGAGTTTCAAAAATTGTATTTGCTTCCTCTAAGTTTGAAAGCACGTAATGACTATTCTGTTTTATTTGAAAGCACGAGTTTGCTGGACATATGTTACAGGTTTGTCAAGGTCATATTTAACCCAACTATTGATTTGAAAATAAGCGATATTAAACCCGCTTAACCGCTTTTTTCAAAGGTTGTAATTCTGGATGATCCTTGATGTTGTTTACAAATTTCATCTTGACTTTTTACATACTATCCAGCATTATTCAGCAATAAGCAATTTTTTAAATCAAAGTGCCATTCCTAAAGTATTAATAAATTAAAAGAACTCCTGCAGATATCTGCAAATCATTAAGTTTTTATTAATAAACAAGCATCATATTAACTTGCAGTGCATGTATGTATGTTAAGTTCAAAACTTGCCAGGCAAATTTAAACCAATTTAACTATCCGATTGAACCGAAACAATGAAATCATGTGTAATTTGAATGACAATACAGCATTATTATAATTTTAAAAAAAAGTAGAAATTTGTTTAGAATAATGTTTCGACAAGGCTTCACAAAAATTTAGATTAAAACTTGCAGGTTAATTTTAAACCAATTTCCATAATCTGATTGAGCTGAAACTTTGCTCAGGATATGTAGTTATGGTGACAATGCAATATTATTATAATTTATGGAACGTAGCAGTTGCACTTTTTTTTAAAGGCCCACATAAAAGATTAGTTCAAATCTTGCAAGATAATTTTAAACCACTTTCAATTATATGATTGAGCTGAAACTTTGCCTACATGCGATTTTCGATGACAGTTCTATTAAATTATAATTTGACGAACGTAGAAATTATACATTTGTTACTGGGTCACACAAAAGATCGCGGAAAGATTATTTCTAAAAAGAAGAAATTTTAATTAAATTTCAACAAAATTACTATAGGTTATTGAGATAAACAATAACATTTTTTAAATTGAAAAGAAAGTGCGTAGTAGTTGTATTTCTTTTACAGGAACACATACAAATTTCGGATACATTACCGTCTACATGCAGAAATTTTATTTCAAATTGAATAAAATTTATAGAGGTTATTTATTCACACAACAACATTTTTTAACCGAAAATACTTTTGGTAGCATTTATATGTTTTACAGGGTACCACAAAATATTAAAGTTTTTTTTCAATGTGATTTCATTTTAAAAAACTATTTTTTAGGACGACTACGTAAATTTATCGAGCAATTTTGAGTAGACAAAAATACAGAAAGCAATGAATGTTAATTTACATGTGTGCATTAACTAATTTTTTACTTAATTGCAAAATAAGTATGTTTAACGCATTATTTGTAATGGATTATATACAGGGTGCCCACTAAAGTCCTTTCCACGCTCTTAATTGTCGAACGGTTGCAGCTATATTCATAAAAGTGGTGTCTAGGTATAATAAATTGGCTATGCGCTACCAGATGAGACCGCTTCCAGCGCCACCTGGTGCAAAACCGCTGAGTTAGTATTCCGATCTCGAAAACGAGATTCATATTCAGAACGAGATTTATTTAGCATTCATTTTCATAAGGTGTCTTCATTCATTTTTATCTCATATTTCGAGCCGTTTTCGTGATAGGAACGCTGGATAGGAACCACCTGGCTAAAAGCAAGTGATGTTTCATGACCAAAGTTTAAAGTCAACTAAACAGAAAGTTGTAGGATGTAGGGTTGTGGGAGGCTACTGACATAATTGGTCAAGTTCATTGCGCATATTACTTATAAAAATAAGAATTTTTTTATTATAATTATTATCTAATTATTTACATGTATTTTACAATTATATCGAAACCATTATACAGCACAGTCTCGATTATCCGAGTGAAATAAGGACTCACCTCGGAAAAGCAAAAAACTCAGATAAGCCGGATTTATATAAATCACTACCAGCTAAGGAGATGAAATTTATATATAGACTTAATTCATTAATTTTTATGGAACTAGTAACATTTTTTTTTATGTACATTTCTATTATTTTTAAGGAAAATGGGGAATAAAATTGTTTATTTGAAAAAGTCCTTGACAGTTTTTTGTTTGTTAAATGTTAATTTTGGCAAAGTTTTTTAACCATTTTTAAAAATGGTTATTGTCCTCTGTCAGATTAGGAAATCAAAAACATATCTGAAACGTTTTATTGGTTGAAACCGCATTTTATTCGTTTGCTGATTGGTCTGTACAGTAATCTGTATTTTCCCTTTACTTTCAACAGAGATGGATACTTCTGTTGCCACTATGACAAAAAAGTAATAAAAACTACAAAAAAATTAATAACTCAGAAACAAATTGAGATACAGCTTTCAAACAATTTGCATTTAAAATAGATTTTTTTTCTCTATACGACGGTGTAAAAAGTAATATTGTGGGATGTTTAGAAGTTTAAGAATGAAATTTCATTTAAAATTGGTCGTCAGATTTCTTGGAAAAGCCTTTTCCCGAACAGCCAATGAAATGCTTGGATAATACGTAAGTTTCAGGTGGATAATACGCCAGTTTCAGGAAATATGACGAGTTGCAGGCGATTTTTGTCGCTTGCAATTTTTACGTGTAATAACACTATTAATGTTTAATTCATGGCGTACGTAATGTATGATCAACTCCGTGCGATTTTTTATGTTTTAAATTTTAGTCTTTGAAAAAATCATTATCCAAATGGTCGTTGTAATTTGTTAAATTGCTTTTATTTATTTATTTATTTATTTATTTTTGCAGTATTGCGCTACTGCATAGCTACCAAATTATAAGATTTTTTCTTACCACTAAAACATACTAGTAAATTTTGCCTAATCCAATAGCCGAAAACTAACAATTTTCAACGACTAAACCACGCGTAGAACGTCAGTACGCTATACTGATGGCCCGGGTTGGAGTCCCGGCATGGAATCTTGTTGACTATGTTGGCTTTGCGCCCCTTAAGCAATTACTTTGAAATTTGAGTTTCATTTGAAATATTGTATGCAAGGCGGATGTTTTCTATCTGGAATAATTTCCATGTATTAATATACATAAATCAATCTATCTACAGTCATGTTACGTATAGAGATATATTAACGCTCTTCATATAATATGACTAAATATTCAACAGAATAATAGTAATATAATAATATACTTTAATTAATTCATCTAATTTAATTTCAATTAATCTTATTATGTGGAAAAGCCACATACGCTTTTCATCATATCGAGATCTCATACGATGTTAACTGAAAGCTGCGTTCAGAATGTGATTACGCGATATGGCTATGAATATTCAGTGGTAACACCGGAAATAGCATTAGTGTTTTCAGAAATAGTCGATGCAATGAAATTAAGATGATGAACTATGTATATTTGGGAATAATTAGCTCATTTAGGGAATGTTTTTGAGGCACAAAGGGCTTAATCTGTTTGCAATGATTTGATCTATGAAATATCTATTACATAATATTAATGATGAGAAATTGCGTGTTAAAAATTTCAATGCATTAAGGGGTCTCAGGACTTTTAAAATTCGAAAAAATGAAAAAAAAAGGACCATTTTCAACATTTAATATCTGAAAATGTGTATGATTTAAAAACACGATTTTAATTGGGATGAAAGATATAAGTATATTCTTTCATTTCATGTATTTTAAAAAATTAAAGACGCAGAATTAGTATTAATAGGGAGGTTCAAACTTTCAGACATCTGTGGAGCAGAATATTGGTATGACAGCTTACGCACAGGAGTACAAAATAAATGTTGCAACTTGAATGAAATTTTTTGTGCCTAATTATACTTCAGATTGTAATAGTTACCTTGAATCTAAATAAATGTATATTTAAAGCATATTTATATTTTTAATACAAAGTTGTAGTTAGCTAATACAAAATTTTGAAACTTTCAAGAGTATAATAATCTCCTAAAAATATATTTTTTTGAACAATAAAAATGAAATTTTAGGTTCAGTTTATATAGACTAACATGAAACATATGTTTTGTAAACTTCATAAAAAATATTCAGAAATTTTTGAGATATCCTGCTCGTTATGCCCAAAAACGTTATTTGGAGAAAAATAACTTCAAAATTTCGGAAATGCCGATTCAGCTATTACACGGGTATAATTCTAAAAGCCATCATTTTTGTTCTAATTTGAATTTCAAGGATATAATTATATCAAAATGTTCAGAAAGCATAGGAGTTTAACTTCTAAAAAAATAAAAATTTCGAAATTTTTGAAGCTTTAAGAGTCTTGAGTTTAGATATATATATTTTTTCACTTTAAATATTTTGCGCATTGCGCGTTCGAGGGAAGAAGTCGGTGGAACCACCACTATTAGGATGCACAGTGGGACGTTTTGATGATCTAGGTGGACAAAATTCATTTTTCCGATTATTTCGAAATTTCACAAAACCGTGTGTACTGGTAGCTGAATTTCTGTATTTTCGAGATCCGTACGAATTTTGTGGAAATAAAATCAGAGGTGGCGATTAATTATGACCGTAAAGAAGCCATCTGCTCACTTGGTTTGAGGGAGTTTCAAAAATTGTATTTGCTTCCTCTAAGTTTGAAAGCACGTAATGACTATTCTGTTTTATTTGAAAGCACGAGTTTGCTGGACATATGTTACAGGTTTGTCAAGGTCATATTTAACCCATATTGATTCGAAAATAAGCGATATTAAACCCGCTTAACCGCTTTTTTCAAAGGTTGTAATTCTGGATGATCCTTGATGTTGTTTACAAATTTCATCTTGACTTTTTACATACTATCCAGCATTATTCAGCAATAAGCAATTTTTTTAATCAAAGTGCCATTCCTAAAGTATTAATAAATTAAAAGAACTCCTGCAGATATCTGCAAATCATTATGTTTTTATTAATAAACAAGCATCATATTAACTTGCAGTGCATGTATGTATGTTAAGTTCAAAACTTGCCAGGCAAATTTAAACCACTTTTAACTATCCGATTGAACCGAAACAATGAAATCATGTGTAATTTGAATGACAATACAGCATTATTATAATTTTAAAAAAAAGTAGAAATTTGTTTAGAATAATGTTTCGACAAGGCTTCACAAAAATTTAGATTAAAACTTGCAAGTTAATTTTAAACCAATTTCTATAATCTGATTGAGCTGAAACTTTGCTCAGGATATGTAGTTATGGTGACAATGCAATATTATTATAATTTATGGAACGTAGCAGTTGCACTTTTTTTTAAAGGCCCACATAAAAGATTAGTTCAAATCTTGCAAGATAATTTTAAACCACTTTCAATTATATGATTGAGCTGAAACTTTGCCTACATGCGATTTTCGATGACAGTTCTATCAAATTATAATTTGACGAACGTAGAAATTATACATTTGTTACTGGGTCACACAAAAGATCGCGGAAAGATAATTGCTAAAAAGAAGAAATTTTAATTAAATTTCAACAAAATTACTATAGGTTATTGAGATAAACAATAACATTTTTCAAATTGAAAACAAAGTGCGTAGTAGTTGTATTTCTTTTACAGGAACACATACAAATTTCGGATACATTACCGTCTACATGCAGAAATTTTATTTCAAATTGAATAAAATTTATAGAGGTTATTTATTCACACAACAACATTTTTTCAACCGAAAATAATTTTGGTAGCATTTATATGTTTTACAGGGTACCACAAAATATTAAAGTTTTTTTTCAATGTGATTTCATTTTAAAAAACTATTTTTTAGGACGACTACATAAATTTATCGAGCAATTTTGAGTAGACAAAAATACAGAAAGCAATGAATGTTAATTTACATGTGTGCATTAACTAATTTTTTACTTAATTGCAAAATAAGTATGTTTAACGCATTATTTGTAATGGATTATATACAGGGTGCCCACTAAAGTCCTTCCCACGCTCTTAATTGTCGAACGGTTGCAGCTATAGTCATAAAAGTGGTGTCTAGGTATAATAAATTGGCTATGCGCTACCAGATGAGACCGCTTCCAGCGTCACCTGGTGCAAAACCGCTGAGTTAGTATTCCGATCTCGAAAACGAGATTCATATTCAGAACGAGATTTATTTAGCATTCATTTTCATAAGGTGTCTTCATTCATTTTTATCCCATATTTCGAACCGTTTTCGCGATAGGAACGCTAATGCCACCATTTTCTACCAGGTAGCGCTGTAAGCGGTCTCTTCTAGAAGCGCATAGCCTCTTTACTATACCTAGACACCACGTTTATGAATATAGATTCAGTCGTTCGGCAGTTAACAGGATGGGATGTGTGTTTTTTTTTTGTGGGACTTTAGTAGGCACCCTGTATTTTATTTTAAGACATTGTTATTAAATAACCGAATATGTATCACTGTTTGAGTATTTAATTAGTGAAGCATTGAAAGAACCGGCAAAAACTAATTAAACTTGAACGAAATAATTTTGTCCACCTAAATCGTCAAAACGTCCCACTGTGGGATGGTTTGAAAAGATTTTCGTTTAAATATGTAAAATAATTCAACACTGATTTTAGGTATATTTAAAATTATTATTATAATTAATATGGGCTCAGACAACGCCGGGAAGGAAGGCAGGGGTGGAGGTCAGCTGGCACATTTATATTTAGTGACTCAGTTACCAGGTTATACATTTTTATACTTAGTATATTGCAAAATTAAGTAAAGTGTCATCTAAATATAAAAAATACCACTTTGGTTTTCATTTTTTTTCCTTTTAAGAATTCCTGAACTTTGCAACTTAGTATTTTGAGTGATTTAATTAACCTTTTTATTCTTAAAACCTAGAAAGAAGGATTTGAATTTTTCTCTAATGCAACTTGACATTAAGTTTTGAAATATTTATTTAAAAAGATATAAGAGACGCACTCCACAAAATAGTTTTTAAAGGAATGCATTAACTTCAGTCTTTGCTTTTTTTTTAGTTAGAAATATTGAGTATTCATGCATGCAAAAAGTAAACGTTTTAAGCCCATGTGAATTCGTAGGTGGAAATTCCTTTAAAATGTTCATAAAAAATGGCAATATGCATGTCATGTAAAATACTTTTTTTTTTCTTTTTGTGTTTTAAAAGAAAGTGAAAAAACTTTTGCTTTATTTCTTATCCGTATTAATGTACACAATGTAAATTTTTTGTTAAGTTTTATATATCACTTTTTATAATAAGTATTCGACTCAATTCTTTAAAAAATAATTTCTACTTCCGCCTAACGAAGAAAATCAATGCAGTGTGAAAATATTACACATTTAAAAGAAAAAAGAAGAAAAGCTAAGTATTATTCATTCCAAAACAAAGCATTTAATGAATATTTGAGAAAAGTTACGCTCTTCTACCGTTCTCGTACATGAGTGCCAATATATGACGGGTGATTTTTTTAGTCTTTGGAAACGTAATTTATATTAAAATTTTAAAGCTTTTGGAAATCATACTTCAAAATACTGAAAATCTCATTTTTACCTTTTCGCCACCCCAATTTCCTCAACTTTTTTTTTTTTAACGGTTTGAACAAATATCAATATTTTATTAATAGCATTATACACTGGTATCAAAGTATTATAACTGATAAATGTTTAGAAAAATTTTAACAAAAATAAATAAAATTTTTTGTAACGTTAAATAATTCGTGCATTAAGCGCTCGAAGGTGTATACAGCCGAAGGCAGTCAGACCACCAGCATTAGGACGGTTTGAAAAGATTTTCCTTTAAATACATACAAAAAATTCAACACTGATTTTAGGTATATTTAAATATATTATTATTAATAATATGCTCCCAGACAATGACGGGGGGGGGGGGGGGGAGTGGTGTTTCAGCAAGTACATTTATATTGATTACGAGTTACAATTTCGAGTTTATGCATTCTGATGCTAAGTATATTGCATAATTGAAAGTAAAATTTCATCTAAATATAAAAAATACCACTTTGTTTTTTTTTCTTTTAATCCTTTTTAAGAATTAATGAACTTTGCAATTCAGTATTACGAGTGATTTAATTAGCATTTTTTATCGTAAAATTTAGAAAGAAGGATTTGAATTTTTCTCTAATGCAACTTGACATTAAGTTTTGAAATATTTATTTAAAAAGATATAAGAGACGCACTCCACAGAATAGTTTTTAAATGAATTCATTAACTCTAGTCTTTGCTTTTTTTAGCGAGAAAATATTGAGTATTCATGTCTGCAAAAAGTAAATGTTTTAAGCCAATGTGAATTCGTAGGTGGAAATTCCTCAAAAAATATCGTAAAAAATGATGATATGTCATGTCATGTAAAAAACTTTTTTTTTTTCTTGGATTTTAAAAGAAAGTGAATAAACTGTTGTTGAATTTCTCATCCGTATTTATGTATACAATGTAGAGTTTTTGTTAAGTTTTATATATCGCTTTTTCTTATAATAAATATGCGACTCAATTCTTTTAAAAATATTTGCTACTTCTCTCTACCGAAGTAAATCAATTATGTGCGTGAAAATATTACACATTTGAAGGAAAAGGGAAGAAAAACTATGTATTACTTATTTGAAAAGAAAGCATTTAATGAATATTTGAGAAATGTTACGCTCTTCTACCGCTTCCACACATAAATGTCAGTATATGGCTCGTGTTAATGTAATTTTCTGTTAACAATAAAACTACTAAAATATTAATAGTTAAAGTAAATGCATCAGTAATAGACCACTCAAGGACATTTATCTAATTATTATTAAAGCGTCCGTGAATTCCAAAAGATATATATAGGGTAACTCTATGACAGATGGCCATAGTTTTCAACGATTGAAATAAGAATTCTTAGAATGCAAATACAAAAAATATTTATACATATTTGAAATTCTTATACGCACACTCATCCTATTTTGGGCAGAAAATAATTAAATATCGAGAACAAAAAGTGGCAAACAAAATTGAAATTAAAATGGCAGATAGCCATCTCTCCTTCAAGCCAAGGAGAGATGGCCATCAAATACAAGAAAAAAAAAGTGAAGTTAAAATAGCAAAAAATAACAAATTTCATATAGTTAATCATGAAAAACATATAGAAATATACAAGGGTGCAATTATATCACGAAAATGAGTGAATAAAATTCGAATAAACAAAATTTGAAGTTTAGTTTCAGTCCTTCAGGTAAAATTTTACCACATTTTTGGCAAAGGTCTTGATAGTTTGTGCTCGTTTCATGGAACCATATTAGTCACCTTATGCATTGCATCCAGTCATCTTTTTTGGTTGTGGTTTTATATTCTCCTCCACAACCAACACAGTGATTCTGATCTAAGTCTATTCCCTCGGAATCTGTGTAATCTGATAATTTCAAATTTATTTCATCTATATAACAGGGTGATTCATAAATATCGAAACAATAGGTTATTTCCTTAAATATTGCCCCTAGACCCATACTTCCAATTGCAAAGTTTCATAAAAAAAGGTGCAAAATTTAATGACATAATTGCAACTCCATGGGGGGTCTATTTGAAAAAATACGAAAATTAAAATTTTATGCAGCCCCGTAGTGTAAAAATTCCAATCAGGGAGACTTTCCTTATCCATTCCTGGATTAAACACAAAAAATTGCATCTTCATATCTGAAAAACTCGCAGAGTTATGCCCGTTTAAATAATTCATCAGGTTTTAAGGGATTAGACACAAATTGAAATGCGTGCAATCCAAGAAACAATGTTACTTTAAGAGTTCTAGGAAACATGTACAAAATATATTTCTTGAGTTAGAATTTTGATTTTTTTTTCTTTTTTTGTGATGCTTAACCATACAATTTGCAAACAAAATCACATCCTAATATTTCTCATAAAGTTTTTAAAAAATTTAAATGATTAGTATTTTTTAAATCGGATTTAATATAAAATCTTTATAACTCGAAACATTATTCATCGGATTTCAATTCTTTTTTCATTTAATTAAAGAGGAAAGTATAATTTTAGTTTTGTTTCAGGATTTTTTTAAATGTTATTTTTAAAAATATTAAAAATACTTATTTAAAAAATTATGTAACTTATTTTTTAAAAAAAATCATATTTTCAAAAATAATTTTTTTTTTAAATTTGCGGAAACAAAATTAACGTAAAATAATCAAAAAAGACATGTTCCAAGTTTGCACCTTTTTTATTTACGATTCTTGAATTATAATAATTTAAAGACGTGAAATGGTAAACAGAAAAAAAATACATCATGCAGAAAAACGCATTTAAAGTTTTGAACATTGATTGGCTCCTGATAAAATGTTTAAATGATTTTTTAAAAATTGCACGTGAAAAAGCAACTTCTTTCTGTAGCTTAAACTTCCGATTCAGTTTAACTTTTGCCTACCTACTTTTCTACCTCCTTTTTGTACTATTTAAATGTCCATAAATAAATGTTAAATGTGTAGTTTGAAACAATGCTTTTTCTAACATGCCGATTAGGAGTTTTTCATATTTTAGCCCTCAGAAATTCAGGCTTTTTATCGTCCCGGCGAGGCCGTTAAAAAAGTCTGTATTGTGGGGCAGGGCCGGGCCAGACACGTGATGGCGACTTCTTTGTGAAGACTCGGCCAGGCCGGGTCTAACGTATTTTTTCATACCGAACCGGGTGTTGGTGTGATTTATGACGGCCAATTATCTACACGAGGGATATGGGCCCGAAGGGAGGAGTGCCTTCCGTGGAGGTCTTTCTAAGGGAAAATAACCCGTATTTATGCAAGAATATCCAAGGTTAGAATAAAACCACTGAAAACTCGGAACGATGGGGCCGAAAGGCGCGTTTGCGTTCAAACCCAGCACCTCCCATCTACCAGCTTTGAGAGCTGAACCTCTCGGCCACTGGTTCTATCGAAACGGGGCTGGCTTCCTTATTACTAGGTCTCCCCTGGGCGAAATTTTCAGTCTTGGTCTCGAGACAACCCGTATTAAAATTATTACCTCTGACTGACCTAATCCGTGCACAAGTAACTAAAATTTGGCTCAGCCCAAAAACTAGTACAACAAATCCATATATTTTTAAATGGCCATTATTTTACAATAAAACTTTAAAATTAATATTTTTAAAGGATAGTAGATTTTAAGGCAAAAAAATTAAAATACAGCAAAATTAGTGAAAAAAAATCTATGACGGAATCCTTTCTTAAACGGAAAAATCTGTTGAGCCACGGAAAATGAATATAATAATATCTGAGAAAAAAATGGACTACATTTACAAGGGAACTTGTCTATAACGCTTTTTTTTTTCTTTCCTATGTGATTCCATCTTAAAAGATTAGCATTTTTTATAGCTTTTATAGCATTTTTCATTGTCTCCAACACATGGAATATGGATTAACGATATTAAAGGAGAAGTGAATAATTTACATATAAATAGAGATTCATTAATAAAACAAATAATCACAGCTTTTGGCGCTTCTTTAAAAATAATAATTACAAACATGAAAAAAGAAAAGATATAATAAGTATTTTTGGTCAGAACTCCTCCATACGAAACAACTTTTAACCATATCGATGTAAAAAAAAAAAAAATTATGTAGAAATTCAGTCAGGTCGGGACAGGCTTCGATTTGAACTTTTTTCCAGGCCAGGCAGGGCCGAACTTTTTTTTCCTATGGGTCGGATCGGGACCGGACCTAGATATTTCGACCCGTGCAGACCTCTAGTGCAGACCACCAGCATACTTTGAAAACAGGTTTAACGTAAAATCTATACGCTGCCTATTTTATGTCCAAAGGAGAGGCACTGTCTTATATCGACTTTTAATAATGTACAATTTGTGGATGATCCCTATCTTGCATTCAAAATGAGTCAAAAACTCGTCGCTCAGAGGCATGGATAAATGGTGTAAGTCACGAATTTTGGATTTTGATATCTCTGCGAATTTTGAAGATATCAGGATGAATGTTTTTGTGTTTAATTCAGGAATGGATAAGGAAAATTTTCCTAATTGGGAATTTTACTCTACGGAGGCCATATAAAAATTTAATTTTTGTATTTTCTCATATAGACCCTCCATAGAGTTGAAACGTATCCCATCATATTTTGCACCTTTTTTTATGAAACTTTGCAATTGGAAGTATGTACCTAGGGGCAATATTTAAGGAGATAGCCTATTGTTTCGATATTTATGAATCACCCTGTATAAATGTATTTATCTGTTACCAATAGATGACAGCATACGATGAACATTTATTTTCTTAAATGAAAGCTTTTTTCGGTGTTTATAGATTTTTCATTTTTCAACATGGCGAAATATAAAAGGTTTCTTTGTGTTTTTTTCGATCAAGGATCCAAATAAAGCAGTCATAATCTTAGCTTGTAGACTTCTTTGAAATACGTATTTTTTTAAATTGTGAAATTATATGTTCAAGTCTATTTTTTATACATTTTTGTAACGTAGGAAATATAGGGCGCTAGGCACGAATGGGTACGCATTTTTATTAGCCATTTAGGGGACAGTTATTTATACAAAATCCTTTTCAAGATGATTATGAAGCAAATTGTTTTTAATCCTCAAATACAATTTTTCTTAGTTTATTATTACTAATGCTTATAATGTTATTAGCCTCTGTTAATAAATAAATATATATTTTTTGTAGTCCCTAAAAGTACTAAATATAGTATATAATTTATGATTTAAAAGCTGATTTTATGTAAATTTAAACAAACCACATAATTATACATGTTATACTATTACAAACATTATGCATATTCTAATATTTAGTACGCTCACATTTTATTAAAAATATGCAAAAATTTTAGCGCAAATATTTACAGTATTTTTTCCAATTCATTTTGAAACATTTTAAAGTGATTTTACGAGCAAACAAAAATTCAGAACAAAAATTCAAAACAAAAATTCAGGCAAAAATGGGTTGATAAATTTCGCAATTTTATTTGTATACAAAATTGCTACATTTCAAATAAAAATGCTTTTGGGTGATGTTAGTGGGCAGTCTAAATAACATATCTATATTATAAAGGACAAACATATCTGTGCGTAACGCATACGTCATTCTGCGAATGGCAACACTCTGAAATTTGAAATGAAATTTCGGTTTTGCAATTTTCACTACTGCAAATTTTTAAACTTCTAAACGTCACACAGTTTCAATTGTAACACCGTAATATTGGGGAAAAATGTACTTTTAAATGTAATTTGTTTGAAAGCTCT
Organism: Maratus speciosus; assembly: GCA_963932465.1. NCBI lineage: Eukaryota > Metazoa > Arthropoda > Arachnida > Araneae > Salticidae > Maratus > Maratus speciosus. The sequence continues at coordinate 117,476,772 of OZ010790.1, forward strand.
ATCTCAATTTATTTTTGAGATATTAATTTTTTTTATAGTTTTTAGTACCAATTTTGTAATTGTGGCAACTGAAGTACACCATTTCTATTAAAAGTAAAGGAAAAATAGTCATGGTTTATTTATTTTTATTGCTTATATCCTTATTGATGCCATTTTCACATTACAATTAAAAGTAACTTACTTTTTTTATAATTTTGGACAGAAAATGACGTCAGCCATAAAAAAACACGCATTCTTCTTCATAAATCAGTTACATTTCAATATTTTTACATTACGCTGATACTAAGTTTGAGACGCTTAGGTAAAATGATTCAGTGAGTAAAAATGATGTCATATTTAAAACAAAACGATCCTTTTCTTTGATAAGACTAAATATTTGACCAATATTAAACGGCCAATTCTATGACAACTAAAGGCACATTTCTGAATTTTTTATTCGCAGGTACTGAGATTAGAACTTAAAGTTTGTGATAATGATCACATGCAAAGTTGAATCGGACGAACTTGACTTCAAGTTTGGAAATACATTCATTAATAATATATTGCGCGTTAAAATACTTTTAAATTGTGAACTTGAGGGGTGCGTATGTAAATTTGGAGAATGTGAAAATAACGTACAATTTAGATTTTATAGGGGGAAATTTTATGGTGTGACAAAGCAAAATCTTTTTTACTGATTTTTCATCCCGTAAAAACAAACGTAAGAGCCTCAATCGATAACTTCATCGTAATTATTCATCTGTAGTACGTATTCTAATACAGTTTAATTTTTAAATAATTTAAGCAGTTGAAGTTTGTGGAAATAACATTTTGGTAATTTTAGGTTTAAAATATTATTTGTTTTAAGAGTTAGACAACCAATGTAAGATGAATTTTTTATAGTAATTATTTTTGTAGGTTTATCATAAATTTGATCTAACAGTTTCTTTCTACACATTTTAGTCGTCGAATTTCGACGGGTTCCAACTCGTTAATATAAAAAATGGTTTTCCCTTTTATTCTGCAACCCCGGAGTTTCGGAATTGAACCCCCTAGTAATACTACTACTACTACTACTACTAATAATAATAATAATAATAATAATAATAATAGATTTTAAAAGCTATTCCGTGAAAGTAAAATCCACAAAAATGAATTTTTATCCACAAACAGAAATTTGAATAAGAAAAAAGAAATTTCAATCCATATCTGGTTCAAACCCTATAACATTTTATAAATATATTTTAGATTATTTCATTTTAACACAAAACAAAAATCATACTGAAAATGTATTTAAATCAATAGCTTGGAAAACCTGAAGGAGCAAATACTAATTCTCTGCATTTTCTTTTCTATTTTTTGCCAGCGTTGTGATTTTCTCTTTAACATCACGTCACCGTGACGAAATTCATTGCCTAGCAACCACACATTTTTCGTTTTGTATTACGAAAGAAACACCTCGGCTATGGAAGGCTTTATTTTTTAGTCAACAAAATCAAAGGTTAAAAAATTTTGTCTGGGAATAAGGGAAAAAAAGTGTTGTTTTAAACTAAAAGGAAATTGTGATTGAATAGCTTATAATTATATATTTTGATGAGTAAAAATTTAAATATTTGTATTACTCACATCATGGGAAACAGCTCATCTTTTTTTTTTTACTTTTGTGCTAGATCAGCAATTGTCTAATAAAGATTCTGCTTCCTGTAATTTCATATAAATAATGATGTAGTGCAAAATACTATGTTTTAGATAGTATGCAAAAAAAAAGTGATTTTTAAATAAAATATGGGATGTATGACTATTTTATCTTTTCTTCAATAAAATAATAATAATAATAATAATAATAATAATTTGTTTTAAAATAACATACATATAAGTACATTTTGTTTTTCAACCATTATTATCAATCTGTCTATTTGTATATTTTCTGTCTGCCCATGGAAATGACTCGATTTCTTATGGCAGTAATTACACTGGTCGGCAAAAAAATTAAAATTTTTCCTCCCTGAAAACTAAATGTGTAAAGTATACAGATCTAATATTCCTAATTTTAAATATGTTATCTTAATTGCTCCTGCACGTATCATATTTCCGAGATAGAGTTTTATAATAATAACAAATAGCGATGGATTATTATATTAATTTGCAATGCCAGATAAAATTTAAATCATGAAAAAAGTTCTGTCATTGTCTTAGATATCAAATTGATATAATATAGCATGAAAATCTAGTTTTTTTTTTATACTTGTATCGCATATTTGGTTTTTTATGCCCTTCCCCCACCTTTCATGTCCGAATTTACTTTTTGCTATCTGCTGATATATTTTCATTACTTATACCGCTCTAACTCGCGGGTAATCCTATTTATACATTTATTTATAGGTAATTTACATACCATTATCAACATTTTATGGTTTACAAAGTTTCCACTTATGTTTTAGCAAGATTTGAAATATCTTAATTTTAAAAGCAAACCTACCAAAATAATGGTATGTGATACAGTAATTCCGGTATAATATTGCTATTCAGCAGAGTGAAATTTATAATAATCAACTACTATCTTTACAGAGAGGATTTTGGTGCCCACCAGTCTTATTTATCAAATAAAACAAAAATAAAGAATATTATCATTTGAAATTTAACCTGAGCATTACAAACCACCTAGCTAAAAGCAAGTGATGTTTCATGACCAAAGTTTAAAGTCAACTAAACAGAAAGTTGTAGGATGTAGGGTTGTGAGAGGCTACTGACATAATTGGTCAAGTTCATTGCGCATATTACTTATAAAAATAAGAATTTTTTTATTATAATTATTAACATGTATTTTACGGTTATATCAAAACCATTATACAGCACAGTCTCGATTATCCGAGTGAAATAAGGACTCACCTCGGAAAAGCAAAAAACTCAGATAAGCCGGATTTATATAAATCACTACCAGCTAAGGAGATGAAATTTATATATGCACTTAATTCATTAATTTTTATGGTACTAGTGACATTATTTTTATGTACATTTCTGTTATTTTTAAGGAAAATGGGGAATGAAATTGTTTATTTGAAAAAGTCCTTGACAGTTTTTTGTTTGTTAAATGTTAATTTTGCCAAAGTTTTTTAACCATTTTTAAAAATGGTTATTGTCCTCTATCAGGTTAGGAAATCAAAAACATATCTGAAGCGTTTTATTGGTTGAAACCGCATTTTATTCGATTGCTGATTGGTCTGTACAGTAATCTGTATTTTCCCTTTACTTTCAACAGAGATGGATACTTCTGTTGCCACTATGACAAAATAGTAATAAAAACTACAAAAAAATTAATAACTCAGAAACAAATTGAGATACAGCTTTCAAACAAACTGCATTTAAAATAAATTTTTTTTCTCTATACGACGGTGTAAAATGTAATATTGTGGGATGTTTAGAAGTTTAAGAATGAAATTTCATTTAAAATTGGTCGTCAGATTTCTTGGAAAAGCCTTTTCCCGAACAGCCAATGAAATGCTTGGATAATACGTAAGTTTCAGGTGGATAATACGTCAGTTTCAGGAAATATGACGAGTTGCAGGCGATTTTTGTCGCTTGCAATTTTTACGTGTAAAAACACTATTAATGTTTAATTCATGGCGTACGTAATGTATGATCAACTCCGTGCGATTTTTTATGTTTTAAATTTTAGTCTTTGAAAAAATCATTATCCAAATGGTCGTTGTAATTTGTTAAATTGCTTTTATTTATTTATTTATTTATTTATTTTTGCAGTATTGCGCTACTGCATAGCTACCAAATTATAAGATTTTTTCTTACCACTAAAACTTACTAGTAAATTTTGCCTAATCCAATAGCCGAAAACTAACAATTTTCAACGTTTAAATATGGCAAAAACTTGTATAAAATTTTAGAGGTAATATTGGCAGCTATGTTATTCTATCAGTGTCATGAAAATTGCAGGTGTAGCCTCTTCTTTCTGCTCAAAGTATTAAACAGTTTTTGTTTCAATCGAAGTTATATACATTTGGAGTGGATCATTTTCTTTTGATGGACTGATGGCTTCCATTATTATGAAACTGTCATTATAAATGAAGAGTTAGGTGAAGTTGAAAGAGTAGTCGTAAAAAGTTAGAGCTCTACTTCATTTATAATGGCTGTTTCATGATAATGGAATCCATCAGTCCATCAGAAGAAAATAACTCGGTTAAGCGAGACTCGGATAATCGGGACTCTACTACATTATTTTTCAGTTTAAGTAAGTGAATAAAAGGACAAGTTTATTGAACAATAAAGCAGTGCTCGTTTCTCAATGAAACATCCTGTATTTATGACTGAATATATGGCTTGTAACCCTGGTTTTCTATGAAAAAAAAATGTTTTATTGAGCCCAATCAACTGTAAACGTTTATACGCATCCTTTGTGAACATCCTATATGTATATTTATTTAATATTCTCACGTTAAATTATTTTTTATATAATTTTATTCCAATGTCATAATTTTATCGTATATTTAATGTTCAATTTATTCTTTTAAAGCAGTTTTAATGTATAAAATGAAAAGATGCTAGACATACGATTTAATATTCACCTTGAAAATCTTCTAAATACGAAGAAGAATGCATTATTATTTATTTTGTTAATTGTTATTTTACATTAAAAAAAAAAAAATTTAATTTCGATACCCTAAAACTTGTTTTTCTACTTTAAAAAATATATAATAGCATCCATTTTTATAGGTTTGTTATAGATGGCTAAAAACAGCATCTGAAAAGTTTTAAGGAACTTCTGAGGAATATTATTTTTATCAATCGTCGATGGTGTCACCCATCGACGATTGATAAAAATATATCCTCAGACAGTTCTTAAAACTTTTCAGATGCTGTTTTTAGCCATATATAACAAACCTATAAAAATGAATGCTATTTATATTTTTTAAAGAAGAAAAAGAACTATTTATAGTGTAGAAATGTAATAAAATTTTATTATTTTTATATAATAATAATTTATATAAAAAATCAATAATGCAATTCGTCTTTGTATTTAAAAATTTTTTCAAGATAGATATTAAATTGTATTTCTAGTAAATTTCCAGCACTGCATTATGATAAATGTTTATACAGTAAAACTGCTTTAAAAGAATAAATTCAACATTTAAAACGGAATTAATTTAACATATAATAAACATTTGACATAAAATTATATAAAAAATAATTTAACTTGTGAATATTAAATAAATAATCATATACAGTGTTCAGAAAAGGTCGCGTATAAACTTTAAGAGTTAATACAGCACACTGAAACAAATGTTTTTCTCATGGAAAACTAGGATCACAATCCACATCTGGGCTTGAAATTCAATTTTTCCCAGGAGGGGAGTCTCCCTACCAACATTTTTAAATGGAGGGGAGTTGAGCTATTTGGGGGGGAGAAAAAAATCTTTAAAGCCCACTGTTATTTTACATGCTAATTAAAGAATTACATTAATACATACATGGCAAAACACCATTGAAGCAATTGAAATCATCAACTCAGAATAATTTTGCAAAATGTTTTTTATTTAAAAAAGGAAGTCAAGCTTTTACACAGTCTATTTTTCAATTTTTAATTCAACCAATTGTCATGGGTCCTTAACAGGGCCGAAACTAGCCTTTTTTGCACCCGGGGCAAACATGGATTTTGGCACCCCCCTTCTCCCTCTTCCACAAAGTATATTTACAAAGAGAATTTTACTAATTTTATAATAGACGACTTATTTTAAAATTTAAAATATGTAATCATAAAATATGTAATACTGAACTACGTAATCTACAGTGGCGGATCCAAGGGGGAGGTCCCTCTGAACAACAACAAAAATATTCTAAAGATCATTTTTAAAATGACATATTCAGAAGAGTCCCGATTATCCGAGTCCCGCCTAACCGAGTTTCCGCTTTCACCGAGTTATTTCCTTCTGATGGACTGATGGCTTCCGTTATTATGAAACAGCCATTGTAAATGAACTGTTAGGTGAAGATGAAAAAGCAGTCGTAAAAAGTTAGAACTCTCATTTTCTGGTCCGAATGGGAAAAAAAATGGCCATAATCTTTTTTTTTTTTTTTTTGGAAAAAAAAAGGCCATTTTTTTTCCCTATTCGTGACCAGAAAACTTCACTTAACACTTCATTTATAATGTCTGTTTCATAATAATGGAAGCCATCAGTCCATCAGAAGAAAATGATCCTTTCCAAAGGTATAATCTTCATTTGGCGTCCCTTTGTTCTGGCGCCCGGGGCACATGCCCCCTCTGCCCCCCCCCCCCTTAATTTCGCCCTGGTCCTTAACAATGAAGGTTGTTAAATGAAATTCTAAATTTAGATTTTATATTCGATTTTGGTCACTGAATTCTCTTTCACAAAATAAACTTGTAACAGATAGCACAAGCACAACATTCATAACTTTGGAAATTATTGGAAACGTATGGTTATGTTCTCTTAAAAAATTTTCAGAAAACTTTGCTATATCTGACTTGCCTTCATATTTAGCTACTTGCATGAACAATGTAAATTCGGTGATGGCATTATCAATATCCATTTCTGAACGAGATTGTTTTATTATATCCTTAATGGAATTATAGTCAAAACCTGACTCCCTGATATTTTCTTTGTTTGAAAAAGCTTCTATGCATACAATTCATGTTTTTTCAGCGGCCTTTCGCTAAATTCCCGTTTATTCCGCGATCTTTTGACGAAATTCGTGTTTTTTTCGCAATCCCGTGACGAAATTCGTGATTTTTCGCGATCCTTTGGCGAAACGCGCGTTTTTTGCGATCATTTGGTGGACTTCGCGTTTTTTCGCGATCATTTGGTGGACGTCGCGTTTTTTCGCGATGTTTTGACGAAATTGGTATTTTCTTCTTTATCCTTTGACGAAATTCGCTTTTTTACTTTGACAAAATTCGCTTTTTTGGAGATCTTCTGGCGAAATTTGCGTTTTTTGCGATCCTATGATGAAATTTACGCTTTTTCGCGATCCTTTGATGAAATTCGCGTTTTTTTCAGCGGCAAATTGACTAAAGTCGTGTTTTTTCCTCGATCCTTTGCCAAAACTAGCGTTTTTTACACGAGCCTTTAGCCGAAATTTGTGTTTTTTCGCGATCCTTTGATGAAATTTGCGTTTTATCACGATCTTTTGATGAATTTCGCATTTTTTCCCACGATCCTTTGAAGAAATTAGCGATTTTTTTTTCTCGATCCTTTGCCGAAACTAGCGTTTTTGCGCGATCCTTTGATGAAATTTGTGTTTATCACGACCCTTTGACGAAATTCGCATTTTTTCGCCCTCCTTTGACGAAATTCGCATTTTTTCGCGAATCATTGTCCGAATTTGCGTTTTTTTCGGAATCCGTTTCCGAAACTCGCGTTTTTCCCACGATCCTTTGATGAAATTTGCGTTTTATCACGATCTTTTGATGAATTTCGCATTTTTTCCGCGATCCTTTGAAGAAATTAGCGATTTTTTCCACGATCCTTTTCCAAAAATTGAGTTTTTCCGCGCTCCTTTGCGGAAATTTGCGCTTTTTTGCGATCCTTAGACGAAATTCGCGTTTTTTCGCGATCCTTTGAAGAAATTTAGCACTTTTTGGGGATCATTTGACGAAATTCGTATTTTTTAGCGATCCTTTGACGGAATTCACGTTTTTTGCCATCCTTTGACGAAATTGGCGTTTCATTCGCGATCCTTTGATGAAATTGGCGTTTTTCCGCGATCGTTTGCAACGAAATTGACGATTTTTTCTGCGAATGATCGACGAAATTCATTTTTCAGCGATCATTTGTCAAAATTTTCTGTTTTATTTTTTTATGTCTGAACTTCCGAAGTGATAAACGTTTTTTCATAATTTTCGGAACCGAATGCATTAAATTTTCGGAAAATTCGGAACAGAATCACCTCTGAATTCGCTAATCGGTCGCGGAAAACAACGCGAAACTTGTCATCTAATCGCGGGGAAAAAATAAATAAATTTGTCAATCGGTCGCGGGAAAAAATCATGAATTTCAAGGGTCTTTCGCGGTAAAAAAAACTCGCAAAATGTGTCAATCGGTCGCGCGAAAAACTTACGAAATTCGCAAGGCGTTCGCGGAAATTGGTCGTATTCAAAATGTAAAAATTTCCGGAAAAGGGTGAAAGTTTTTGGACGGGAGCTTCCCGCCCACGATATTCTTTTGGAAGGGATTTCAAAATTTTGAGCGCGAATCCCGCCATCTCGCCCTGAAATTCAAGCCCTGCACATAGTCAATCAAAAATACAGGGTGTTTCACAACAAGATGAGCACTATTTTATTTTTAAGAAAGATTTCTTTTTTATTATACGAATATCTCTGTTCCTGTCTGCATGCATACTTATGTCATGTGATTATACGCAAGGGCCTTGCAAAAGTTCTCGCCCTGTGCTTGACCTTGCTCAGGACGGCTAACAAACTACTAGGCACATTATTGTGAGGTAATTTAGGTGTTGGCTTTTAATAATTGGCACATAAGACTTTCAACTTGACGTATGGCATGTTGAAGCATTATTTTTTTATTTATCGTATTTTTAGTTTTGAAGTCTCATTGGATTCAATCTTATTGTAATTTTAAAACTGAGACAAGGAATCTGTAGAAATTATGTAGAGATACTAAGAAGAAATACACTAAATCAATAATATCAGTAAAACATCTTAGGACACAATAAAAGGGTTTTTAATAAACTAAAGAAAGTATATATATCAATCATATCACTATATAGATCAGTGTGTTCACTGTAAAAAAAAAAAAAAAAAAAAAAAAAAAAAAAGAGAAAAAGAAAAAGAAAGAAAGAAAACATCGCAAATTTGCCGCACAAACTGCTGGCGTGCGAATTGCCAGCGCATTGTTCTGTTAATTTTACGCAACTACTGTATTTTTCATGTTTATATAGTTAAGAAACCAAAGAAAGCTACAGCACATTAGACTGTGATCGAGTTTGAGCGCGGAAAAATATCTTTTTTTTTTGTTTGTTTTCAGTGTGTGTTGTGTAGAGTGTCACAACATGGATTGCTGTATTTTAAAAATTCAACATTATGTAAAAAGTCATCGAAATTACTGCTACTGAAATTATTCTTGTTGGAAAGGGATGTGTTAAATCATGAATTTTTTTAACTACCCTTTCCTCTTTTAGTTATAAATATCAGCGATAGATAGGGCTGTTATGTATCAAACTGTAATACCGCTCAAATGATCGTTGTCATTTCAGAATTCAGGCCATATTAATCGCTAATTAATCACACTACCAGTTAAACACTAAAGAAAAGTACAGCTAAGAATTTTTTATTGTGTGTGTGTGTGGGGGGGGGGGGGGTTATTGTAAATGGATGGTTCGAGCCACTGTTGAATTGCGACGGCTGTGGCTTGGCGAGGACATCCCCAGCCCGGGTTTTGAAATTTAATAACCTAAATATTTTTGTACTCCAATTTTCAAAAAAGTTGTAAATTTATTATTTTCTCGTAACTTATAATAATAAATCACTAATGTTCGTATTCACCCTCTACCTCAACCTAGAAAAACCTAGGTCGAACTCTCAAATTGTATTCAGCTTTAACCCTATCCGGCACAGACAAATTTTGTCGTAAAATGACGAAATCATCGACTGCCACCGGAATTTGCATACGACTTTTTTAGAAATTAAAAACGTGTTACTTCAAACTTTCATTATTAATGCAAAATTTTATTAAAATATTCTTGGTGCCGTTTGCAAGTTTGGAATTAAAATTAGGTATCCCGACACGGGCACACTGTGCCGGAAAGAGTTTTGATCTGATTGGATTTCTCTTTGATCAGACCCAATTAGTTTTATCGCGCTTTTAATTTGAGCGTTCGAGCGTAAGTAATGCAGTTTGTTAATGTAGTATGTTATCAATGTTTTAACATATATAAATATACAAACACTACATAGATAAATTAAGAAAGAATTCTATCGACTCAAAAAAGTCGTAATATTTCAATTTCTCAATCACGTATAATAAAATGATTTGATCCATCTGTACCTACGATGACGTTTTTTTTTTTTTTTTTTTTTTAATCTTTTTCTTGGTAACTTTTCAGTCAAATTAGCTGTTAAGATTTCTTATTTTCTGTCATATCTGTCATTCTGTATTCTGAAATGGCAACGTTCATTTGAGCAGTATTACAGTTTGATACATAATAGCCCTATCTATCGCTGATATGTATAACTAAAAGAGGGAAGGGTAGTAAAAAAATTCATGATCTAACACACCACTATCCTTAAAGAATAATTTCAGTATCTGTAATTTCGATGACTTTTTACTTAATATTGAATTTTAAAAAACAGCAATCCATATTGTGACACTCTACACACATACACACACACACTAATCTATATAGAGAGCTAGATAGATACATGCAAGTTTATATATGATGCACATACAAGGTGTTCTCAAATGAACTGACTGTTTTTAGAATACACTTAGAAGGAAACGGTGACAACTATTGATGTTTTTTCTTGTTAGCGATCAATGCGCAAGTCGGGATTTTTATTATTATGATTCATTATTTTAGTTCCAAATATCACCAATAGATACTTAGGCGCTGTCTAGAAGTGTTAGGATGCTCAAACAAACGTGTAAAAATATATCAAAGTTCACCCAATAGTTATTTCTCATTTTCTTTAACTCTTAATATGTCAGAAAATAAAGATTTTGCATTTTAAAATTAAAAGGTTATTCTGAGTATTTTATAGTTTAGGAGAGATTAGTGCCATCTGTTGATGATAGTTGAAATTAAAAGAAGGAAAGATAGGGAAGAAATTTCTCACTTCACACATTACTCTCCTGCAAAATAAATTTCAACACTTCAGCTGTTATTGAATTAAAAATACCTTAGTCCATTTTAAGACATCCCATATATAGCATATAATGTACAGAATTAAATATTCATCCTCATGCACTTTTATTGTGAATCAATATGTATCAAGTGCTTTATAATATAATAAGTTGAAATAGTTTTAGATAAATAAGTGCCAAGATTCCTTTAATAACAAAATTATGAATATATTACACTATTTATCCTGCAATTTTTCTGAAATGAGTATTTATAAAATAAATTATTAAATACGTACTAATATATATAAATGAAATTATCTATAGGTATAACTAAAAATATGTACATATGGGATAGGGGCTGCAATGACACGCACAGGCAAAAACACGCACCAGATCTTCTAATATGATCACAACGTTTTTTTTCTATGTTAAACAGTTCGGCAGTTCGTCAATCGTACCAGTTGTGTATTCATGACATGCGAAGAAAGTTGCATTCTTTGCAGAGAAAATTCGGTACGTTCCATTTTTTTCATTTTTGATGTAATATTTAAAAAAAGTTGGTGATGATTGCATTTCTGTAACATTTCAGTTGGTCCGTTAAACAAAACTGGGCTTCCTCCCTTCACTACGGTTTTTTACCCCAATCAATGGAGTAAAGAAAAGAAGAACGATGTTTTTTAGGGTTTCGTTCATATGACGAAACCCTATTCGTCTCACTCCTCTGTGTGTCTGTCTGTCTGTCTGTCTGTCTGAGCTGAACACCCCACATCATAAGACAAATCATAAGATTTTGAAAAAGTCTTATATTTACAACCTCTGGACTCTAACTTGTCTATTTTAAGTTTTTTTTTTTTTTTTTCTAACTGAGCCTCTAATTAAGTTTAATACTTGAAATTTCGGATACTTATTTCTGAACACATATATCATACATCAAAAGACATATAATAAAATTTTGAAAAAGTCTTATATTATGTACTCCTCCGGGCTCTAACTTCTGTATTTTTAACAATTTTTTTAACCTCCACACTTTTCACCCGAGGTGCACTTTTCTAATTTTTGCCGACACTCCTTTAATCACTCTTTCATATTATGCACTATAGCCGTACATATTTTAGTACCAATTTTTACCGCCAGGTGGCGCATACCTATCTCGTGTGCTATATGGTCCGATCCCCTCGACTAATATATCTACGGATAGTTTGTAAAACGGAGTTTCGTTCGGATAGAGGTTTGTTTAGAATAGAGTGCGCCCCCTGGTTGCGAAATGTGGAACTAACAGATTTTTCAAAAGAATAAAGTGTTTTGAAAGGAATATTAAACGAAACTCTCTGTGCGATCTGTGATCACACTTACCCACTTGTTAAAATTTTCATTTTCTTGCGAAATAATAATTTGACTGAATCTAGGCTATGGTGACACTGAGTGAAGTTTTAATATAACATTTTATTCAGTCATCAAACAAATTTAGACAAAGGGTTCATTCAAAATCAAAATTTGTGAAAAGCGCGTGTCTTTATCCCACCGAACCTATTTTTAAAATTTTAAAAACTAGGGAAAAAAATTCTGTGTCAAGTTTAATAATCCAACTTATACATTTTATATAATGTGAACTTAAAAACAATTCACCGTCTTACTTAAAAGATGACTAAAATAATGAGAAACTTGTTACAAGTTTAAAATATACATTTTATTTGAAACTTCTTAGTACTTTCAAGGCTTTTCCAAGCTCATCATCGGAGAATATTTTAATATCTAAATGTTGTTTATTTATACAAATGCGTCACTGTGTTTTGAAAAAGTTCACATTATGGATTTTATGTTTGAGACAAGGTGAAACATTTCGTTTCGTGTTATGATTTTATTTATACATTTTAAGTCAAACATATCACATTTTAGTTATTTTGATACGTTGAACGCCAAACTAAAATCCCTAAACATGCTACAGGCGTATGTGTGTGTGTGGGGGGGGGGGGCAATAATGCATTGGACGCCACATTGAAATCCCTAAACATGCTAAAGCGAAGGGGGGGGGGGGGGGTATTTTTATAAACAACTGGTAATATAAACTAGCAAAAGCCATGTTTTGTTTGGATTCACGAAGCGTTATTTAAAAAGATAAATATTTGAAAGCAACAATATTTTTTTTATATTATTCTTGCATCTTTATTAAGCGAAAACTTTTTTTTATGTTTTGGCGCATTTTAATTTTAGAAATGTAAATTCAGACAAATAACTAAGAATTTTCTCGGAATTTTTTATTTATGATATAAGACTGGTATAAATAAAAATATTTTCGAAGCGAAATTTTACATAATATTTATATAACGAATTTAACGATTAATTTTATTTGTTTACAATTCTTTCGTTACCACTTTACAAAAAAAATCATAATAAATTCTTTTAAAATGCGTAAGTATCGTCTGCGTAAATGATTTACCATAATAAGAATAAATTGTGTATTTGAATTCTTAACACTGGAAAATACTTTTATAATTGAATGTAAATAATTGAATTTTCACAAATTTTAAATCATTAAAAATATGCTATAATTTTCTTAACGAAAGGTATTTTAAAAGTTTCATAAAAGAAATCATAACTCCATAATTTATTTTTTCTTCTGAAAATATAGGTGTTTCCTTTTTTATTTGCAAAAATACGTGCGTAATGGAAAAGCAAGTAAATTAATTAAAATAATAAATTTTTTAAGGTTATTCTGTAAAAAATAAATAAATAAATAAATAAAAAATAATAATATTGTGCAAATCTGCAGATCAAAATTTTATTTTTATGTTTAATATCAAATTAAAATACTGGATAGTTTTTTTGCAAAGTGTACGAAAAAAATGTAATTTGTGTAACCTAGTAGAGGATTCGCTTCGCTAATCCTAATTATCAATAGACCAGCATCATAGCAATAAAATGTCTTCGATGAAAATTTTGTTGGGATACGTATTCTTGTGGTATGACGCCACGGGCAATACTTCTGAAACACATATCTCTGTGCCATGCAATCAGTGCGTTAAAAAACTTTTATAAATCAGAAGCAGAAACCGTCTTTTAAAAGGATGGTAAAATAGAAGTCATGATTTCAATAAATACAACCTTAAATTATTTTTGAAAGGGAGAATTCTTTTATAAAAAAAAAAAAAATAAACATAATAAATATAAATGAAAACTGTCAACTGATATTTTCTGGGACAACAAAAAATGATTTTTACTTCATTTTATTATCTTCCATTGCACCTACATTATGTAAATAAACTTTCATATATTCCTCTCGTATAGCTATCAGAGTCATATGCACTATTGTAAATCCTAAAAATAAATGAAAATGCAAATACACGACCTAACATTTTTTGTCTCAAAGGGATAAAGGCCATTTTTTAATTTAAACTTTGAAGTTTGTTTTACTGGAATTTTACTTTTCGCTTAGGTTATTATTTAACGATACGTGGCGATGTTTTTATAAGCACGTTTTATATATTCATGGAAAAATGTTTTGAATCGGTGAAATAAATTGCTACATGGGCTTTTTAAAAAAGATTGAATATAGGGTTCCCCATAAATCCTTTTACACTCAAAAAATGCATAAAAAATTAACATTGTCCTATTGAAGTGTGATTTAAACCAGAAGATATGGAAATTTGTAGTGAAAAAAAGTTCAAATAAAGTTTGATTTTTTTTTCTTTCACCATAAATAAATAAAAAAAGGCAATTTATCAAATTACAACGACCATTTGGAAAACGATTTTTTCAAAGACTAAAATCTAAGACATAAAAAATCGCACGGAGTTGATCATACATTACGTACGCCATGAATTAAACATTAATAGTGTTATTACACGTAAAAATTCCAAGCGACAAAAATCGCCTGCGACTCGTACATATTATCCACCTGAAACTTATGTATTATCCAAGCATTTCATTGGCTGTTCGGGAAAAGGCTTTCCATCGTCAGATTTCCAAGAAATATGACGACTCATTTTAAAGGAAATTTCATTCTTAAACTTCTAAACTTCCCACAATATTACTTTCTACACCGTTGTATAGAGAAAAAAAATTTACTTTTAAATGCAATTTGTTTGAAAGCTGTATCTCAATTTGTTTCTGAGTTATTAATATTTTTTGCAGTTTTTATTACTTTTTTGTCATAGTGGCAACAGAATGTATTCATCTTTGTTGAAAGTAAAAGAAAATAAATATTGCTGTATAGACCAATCAGAAAACGAATAAAATGCGGATTAAACCAATAAAAACCTTCAGATATGCTTTTAATTTCCCATCCTGACGAGAACAATAACCATTTTTTCAAATGGTTAATAAATAATTATATAGATAAATAAAAATAAATAAAATAATCCGACTGTTTGAAAACTATTATGGTACAAACTGTAATCTGATGCGACATTTCTTTAACACTAAAAAGACCGTGAGGGGTCATTTTGGCCCCTAACATGTGAATGTATTTCGGTTCGAACCAGAAACTTCTTTGTAATATAAGTTTAAAAGATATAAAGAACTGAACAGGTGCTGAACAGGTGAGCAGCATTAAAGGGTTTCCTAGCTGATAACAGCTTATCACCCAGTCTAGGAAATTGAAATGTCTTATGTTTTAATAAGCCATTGGGATAAGTTAAACTGTAGCAAAAAGCTACTAAAAGAGAAATTAAGTTAAGTAATAGAATCTAAAAAGTTAAGATAAAAGGAATAAAAAGAGAAAAATTAAGTTAAGACTTAAGATAGTAAAAAGTTAAATAAAAATTTTAATAAATTACATAAAAGTCAAACTGTAGTTGAAGAACTACTATAAGGAATAGAAGAAGTTAAAGTTATTACTGTGCAGAGAAGCTTTCACCAAGCTTGGGCAAGAAAAGCTAGGGGTGGCAAAGACCACATCCTCAAAAAGTCCTTCCGGCCAGTGCCGGGAGGAAGAGGTAGCTTTCATATTCCTTAATTTTTAAAAGCCAGCTTATATTATTCAAACACACGGAGCTCAAATTAGTGGAACTCGATTATAGAAGATTAAATATTAATTTTTGTCAATACCGAATGTGAATGAGAATTTCATGAAATTAGTCGCGTTATCAAAGCAGGTTTTATTTAAAGTGATTTATATTTGGTCGCCAAATTCGGCGATATCTTGAAGTGCCCGCCATTTTAAAGTAACATAATGAGTGCAACAAAGCTAACCAATGAACTTGGTCGAGACTTTAGTAATTCTGTGCACATGCTCACTCACATCTAAATCGTTTGATAAATACGTGTGCTGTCGCAGGAAAAAAATCAGATTTTTCAAAATGTCACCCACATTAGAAATTCAAACTGTTATATCTCAGCCATTTTTTTTAAGATAAAGACAAAACAAAAAATGCTCCGGAATCTTAGTATCAAGCTCAAACACATAAGAAAAAAAATTTCAATTTCTAATTTTTTTGTACCTCATTTTAAATACAAAATTTGTTTTTAATTTTTAAACGGCCGCGCATTTTGAAACAAGATGGCGGATGAAGTTGCAAACGAACTCGGCCGAGATATTGCTATGTACTATGCACATGCTTTGTCACAACCTAATCGGTTCATAAATACGCGTGTTATCATGTGACAAAAATCAGATTGTTTCAAAATGTCAGCCGTGCTAGAAATTCAAAGTGCTATAGCTCAGTCATTTTTTAAGATATAGACGAAACAAAAAGTGCTCCGAAATCTTTGTATCAAGGTCAAATACATAAGAAAAAAATCTTTTTCAATTTCTAATTTTTTTGTACCCCATTTTAAATTAAAATTTGAAAAAAATTAAATGGCCGCCATTTTGAAATAAGAAGGCGGTTGAAGTTGGCCAACGTACTTGGTCGAGACATTGGTATGTACTATGTATACAACAAGTTATATCCAAATCCGTTCATAAATAAGCGTGTTATCGCGTGACAAAAATCAGATCGTTTCAAAATGTCAGCCATGCTAGAAATTCAAAGTGCTATAACTCAACCATTTTTTAAGATATAGACGAAACAAAAAATGCTCCGGGATCTTTGTATCAAGTTCAAACACATAAGAAAAAAATCTTTTCCAATTTCTAATTTTTTATACCTCATTTTAAATTTTAAATTAAAAAAAAATTTAACTGGCCGCCATTTTGAAACAAGATGGCGGATGAAGTTGGCCCACGAACTCGGTCGAGACATTGCTATGTACTATGCAAATGCCTTGTCACATGCAAATCAGTTCATAAATTCGCGTATTATCGCGTGACAAAAATCAGATCGTTTCAAAATGTCAGTCATGCTAGAAATTCAAAGTGCTATAACTCAGCCATTTTTAAAGATAAATACGAAACAAAAAATGCCCCGGAATCTTTGTATCAAGCTCAAACACACAATAAAAAATATTTTTCAATTTCTAATTTTTTTGTGGGTCATTTTAAATTTAAAATTTTTTAAATTTTTTAAATGACCGCCATTTTGTTTCAAAATGGCGGTTGAAGCTGGCCAACGAACTCTGTCGAGACATTGGTATGTACTATATACACACGAAATTTTATCCAAATCGGTTCATAAATACGAGAGTTATAGTATGACAAAGATCAGATATGTATATATATATATATATATATATATATATATATATGGATATACATAAATATATATATATATCAACTTTTAAACGGAGGGTGGTTTCGGGGTCTGGGGGTCATGATCGATGAAAATGTACCAAAATTTTTTGATATCGCTTTCCTCCGAACGTCTGCAATAGGTAGCTTTTTGTAATGAAAGCTACCTAAACAAGTTGGAAATTGCTCGTCAAACGTGGCAAATGAGGTGCGTTCGTACTATAACTAGTTTTATAATTATGTTTTGCACCCCATATTGTACTGAATGTATATTTTTTTGCGCTTCATAAGTGCATAGTCTGTAACATCATTAAAATGCACTTACAATAATTTTTTCCCCATTCCCCGTAATGTAACGGAAAACTTTTGACTGTTCCTGTAATTAAACTATACATTCGATTTTCATAAAATTTGAAATGGCTCGACAAAATTTTGCAGCAATTATATATTTAAAATTTCAGACCATTCGGAAGGCTGTAAAATCATTAAAATGCATTTGCAATAATTTTTTCCCATTGGGCATAATGTAACGGAAAACTTTTGGGTGTCCCTGTAATTAAACTATACATCCGATTTTCATAAAATTGGAAATGGCTCAACAAAATTTTTCAGCAATTATATATTAAAAATTTCAGACCATTCGGAAGGCTGTAAAATCATTAAAATGCATTTGCTATAATTTTTTCCCATTGGCCGTAATGTAACGGAAAACTTTTGGGTGTCCCTGTAATTAAACTATACATCCGATTTTCATAAAATTGGAAATGGCTCAACAAAATTTTGCAGCAATTATATATTAAAAATTTCAGGTCATTCGGTCGGGTAGTTTTTGCTCTGTTATATGCGGACGGACAGACAGACGGACGGACAGACGGACGGACAGACGGACAGACAGACGGACTGAACGACGACTATAGGTGCTACGTATTTATATAATTACGAACGCACCCAAAAAGGGACTAATCAGGGCCATACATTTTTTATATTTTACAATTTTTATTGTCTCTATAGCACTTATGGAGAGGTTTTTTTTTCTCTTTTTTAGATAAAAAAGTTATAAAAAGAAAAAAAAATAGAAGAAAATGTTAAATAAATATGTTAAACAGATTTAAACCAAAATTCCAGTATAAAATATTTTTATAAAATTTGAGTAAAATTTCAGGTTTGTTTAGTGTTAACTTTGTATGAACTTTTGAAGTTTAAACTGACTTGCGTGATAATATATACTAGCTTAACTAATGCATTTAAATTTTTGAACTTTCTATTAGACAAAAATAAAGCTTTATCTAAACTATAAATCATGCTGATTTTAACTTCGTCTGACAGTTCTTTAGAGTTAATTTAAGTATATGATAATTACTTTATAAATGAAACAGAAAAACACAGATGATTGAGAGTATTGTAGAATGATCTATACTAAGAGACACAATATAAAAAGAACTATAAAAGAGACACAATAATGTAATAAATCAACTTTTAATTTGTGCAGCAAAATATATGGACAAGTCTTGGAAGAAAACCCTTTATGCATATTTTAGCATGATTATCCTGAACATGCAACGAATGTTATAAGAGTTTATACCAATATATTGAATGGATATCAAATTTAATAAAAGCAAATACGCCCATACTATGCTTTTGTAAGTATACTATAAACATATTACGAAGTAACACTAAGTAGTTAATATAAGATAAATAACATGAAAAATTAAATAATAAATAAATAAAAATGTAAATGTAATAAGATAAATAATGTAATAAGAAAGTAAAAATAAAAATGTTTTCAGTGAGTACTTATTCCTTTATGATAATAAGGAAGAAGTGCGTTAGAAACCAAATAAAATTGACTGATGCAATTTCTCTTGTATACTTTATTAATATCTCGGAGAAAATATGAACCAAAAAGTATGTATATAGTAACATGATAGAGGTCATACAAACATTTATATTAAAAAGCCGAAAATTCGTAAAGTAGTTTTTTTAGTAACGATTCAACAACTACAAGCATTGCAATTTATTTTGCAACGATAAAAAATGAATTTAACATTTGGAGTTCTAAACATAAAACCTCCATAAATTATAAACTACTTGATCAAATGACTTAGCGTTTGGTCTCTAAAAGTAAAGTTGTATAAAAAAGTAAATTTATGAAAATATCCAAATATGCTGTCAAAAGTAGGTGTTATTATTGAAAATATTATGTTTGGTACAATTTCTATATTTAGACAACCCCTTAAACAAAATTTAACTATAGCATTAATTAGTAGCTATAATGTCTAATATATTGGTGCCAACCACATTTTTATACGATTTGCGGCAGTGTTAATAGGAGGTAATGCTTTTTTTTTCTTCCAGCTTTGTACAGTACATTCGTGGGAAAAAAAGTAAACACCCCCTACTAACTCTGCAACAAATTATCGTAGAAGAAAGTTACAGGTACGAAACGATTAGAAATAAAGTCTACTTTTAAATGATGTATATAAAATTTGCTTAGGGGGCCATCTACGTATGAAAATGAACCCAAACTTTGTTTTTTTTCAATAGCCATACCCAAGTTTGACACTATAAATTAATTCTACACCCTTCAGTTAGCCTAAATGCAAATTTTCAGGACATTCGGTCGATTCGTTTCCGAGATATTAAGTATTTTAAAATTAGCATATTTTAGTGGATGTATCCAAATTGAAGTTCGGTACTCGATTGCTGAAATGCTACAGAATGACTTATACTAATGTGTTATCCCTTGCGAATATGACCACACCAATCGCTTAATATGTTTCGTCTATTGCCAGTCCAAATATTTAAATAAAATGAGTAAAATATATTTTTTCCAATTATGCTTTTCTGCACATCATAGACGGCCCCTTAAAGCATCATTTTGACATTTTTTAATGATAAATCGTTTTTTAATGATAACTTGAAAGAAAAGTCTGAAATTGAGAATTTGCATAAAGCAGGACATAATAAATATAAATTTATCAAAGTAATTGTAGGTTGCAATTCATATTTTTTTGGAATATTAATTTCATAATTCATATTTTTAAATTTTTAAATTACAAATTCAATTTATTTTTTGGGGGGCCTTTTGGTATTAAAACAACACACAAAATTATCGCATTATGATTATAATTTCAGGAGATATTAGTAAAAATATGAAAATGTAATCATTAGAATCTCTAAATTTTGAAAATATATAATTAAAGAACTTTTCATCCAAATGTGTTGAAGTTTCGCTTCGAGGCATTGTTTGGACCGAAGATTTAAAATATATTATCAAAATTGGATGTTGCCATTGGAAAAATTTTTTTTTGTCTGG
Organism: Maratus speciosus; assembly: GCA_963932465.1. Taxonomy (NCBI): domain Eukaryota; kingdom Metazoa; phylum Arthropoda; class Arachnida; order Araneae; family Salticidae; genus Maratus; species Maratus speciosus. Next base: position 117,497,497 of record OZ010790.1, read on the forward strand.
ATTTGTTTTGTAGATGGGCCCCTAAGCAAATTTTATATACATCATTTAAAAGTAGACTTTATTTCTACTCGTTTGGTACCAGTAACTTTCGTCTATTATAATTAGTTGCAGAGTTAGTAGGGGGGTGTTTCCTTTTTCCCCCCACGACTGTACATTTTGCGGCTAATTTGATTTGGGTTAGTTATTATATGAACCATGTTTATGCTTTCAGTTTGCTTGCTGTTAAAAAGTTATAGATTCTTGTTAAAAAGTTAGAGATTGCTTTCTTTGGTAAAGCAAAAAAATTTCAAGGGTTAATCCATTCAACATCTTCCGGATGATTTAACAAGACTTTGTTGCTGTGGTGTTATTTAAAGGGTCATAAAACAAAAAATTCCTCTATTTAAATTTTAAGTTTTTTTTTTTTTAATTGAAGGCATTCTGAGTTAGTGCGGCGATGCGGCAGGGGGGGGGGGGGAATGTTGCCCCTTTTGATTCACGACACTAATCGTATGACACGCCATACTTACATGCCTCTAGGTAAAGAGTGTAACTCTTCAACCGAAGCCTTGATGTCTACTATAGGAAGGTAATTACATGTTTCCATTATGGTTTCGTTTTCAAATGTAAGAGTATATTGATTTTTTAATGTAATACAGTCTAAGTTGATTATTTATCAGAATTAATTTAGAAAATTCGTGCTTTATTTTGATTTTTAGATTAAAAAATCATTTATATTCTCTATTACATTATTTAAATTTATGAATGGCAATTAAAGTTGTTTTAATAAAAAGTAAAATATTTATGAAAATTATTAAAAATGTCCAGGTAAGATTTAGCTGAAATTATTGGAATTTATTTATATCTATAAACATTAATATGTTTTCCTCTCTTTCTCTTTAAATAAGTTCATACTACACTTTTGGATTTGCTATACAATGATGTTGCTTGTTATGCAGCAACATCATTGTATAGCAAATGGATGTATAGAAAATGGTAAGAATGACAAAAATGCGCGAAATGAGGTAATGACGTGATCCCTAAAACTTATGTATATGCACTTCGTGCCTATAAAAACAGCAAAAAAAGCTTCACCAGCTACATGAACTGCGTTACGTAGCAATCACAAAAATGCGTGAAGTAACATACTAACATGCATCTGAAATATTCATTTACTGTATTGGAACAATCATTGTTGATGTCAAAATCGTTATTTTTTTATATGATGACTTAAATTTCTTGTACAATTACAGTTATAAATTCATAAGTAATATTTATAAAATTTATTTTTTCCTAAACTTTTAGGGAAATCAATAATTTTATCAGCATGTTTCTTTCTCCCATCTCGTTTCAAAGACTCGTAGGAGCAATATAAGCATCACATCTAAACATCTTTCGATTTTCATAATAAAAGTAATTCATAATATCATTGATTAATATCGCTTATTTACAATAGCATCATTTCGACATTACAACATTTTTTTTTTTTTAAATTCTGACAATACAAATTAAAAGTTGACAAAGGCCATTAGATACTTGCCAATGTTCTTGTCAGTAAAAAATGTAAGCATGGAGCATGTAAGCATGTAAGCATCTTTCTACCGTAGAAAACAAACTTTTGTTTGAATAGTAGGGTAGACCGGGGCACATATACACGGATTTTTTTTAATGAATTTTCTAATTATTATGTTTCAACTTAGAAAAATTTTGACATTGTGGTTTTATAAAGTAGTTAATAAAGTCAAAATTTGTGTATTCAGTTGTTGCCCTATTTGTGTTTTTAACCGTAAAAAAAAATTTTTTTTAGGTCCAAGTCCTTTGTGTAAACTTGTCGCAAGTTTACGCATCAAGTGGGGCACGTTTACGCATATTATAAGTGACTAGAAAGGTAGCCCGTCAAAAATGACGGAAATTTAGATATAAAGAAATATACAACTCATGTGCAAGAATGTGAGTTTTCTCGCTTGTTCCGCAGTGATAGATGAAAATAATACATTTAAAGAACGAAACCCATTTATGAAAAACTGCTTACAGTAGAAGACCACTAATCTGCACAGTTTGGTTCCAAGTGTTATGCAGATTTGAGGCTCTTTGCGGTCATGACTATTCAATCTTTGTTTACATTTTTTTAAATTCATATATTGGACAATTTAGATTGTTAAGCCTTAAAAATAAATAAATTGTACACTTGAAGTAAGGTAAAAACTATTAAATTATCGTATACGATTTCATGAAATAGCATTATATGTGTGTGCTTCACGATCTTGGTTACGACGTTGGTGAAATTGGCTTCAACTTGTCATAATCCTAATAGTGTGGGCCGCTATAACAAAAAAGTAACCAGTTTTTAGCAAAATTTCTGATATAAAGTAGTTTTCAAAAACTTGTGTAAAATTGCAGGTCGTTCTCATGTTATGTCAGTCCTAAGAATAATATTTCTAACACTGAAGAGTTTCCATGTATATATGAAATTTAGAAAAGCTTCTCCAAAAGAAAGGTCCTGAAATGACATTGTAATTCCTCTAACTTGAAAGTTTAATCGGTCCCTGATGTTGTTTACTGAAATCTAATAAATACAGTTATTTTGAATATTACAACGGAATTAAACAGTTAAACTTATTTAACTTAAACCCGCTGTTACTTCCCGATGTTATTTTTTACTATTAAGAAAGAAAATTATTTAAATTTTTCAAATCATGCATTTATAATTTTTTTTCCGTCTTTAATAACTAAATAATGAAAAAATATGCTTTTGTTCAGAGCTCATAAATATGACAATAAAATAATGTAACTAAGAGACATTGCAAAATTAAATCTTTGTGATTTCAAACCATAAACAAATGATACCGCCGCCATTTTACCTACTATGACGTCATTAGAATATTGCCCATTGATTGTTGGAGAACTTACTTTGTGAATGATTACCTCAATGGTTTAAAAAATTTTTAAGTTTCACTATGAATGAATCACTTGTGTTTGTTTAGGTTTATGGAATGAGATATTAAGCTGTGAACCTAATTTCAACTAAAGTTATCCAAGGATATATGTATTTTTATTGAAATTAAAAACAATGCTTTGATCTCGAAATAAAAAGTTTTAGTTTGTATAATTGGTTATTTCCGTAAATTATTTATTTAGGTACTTTTCCATTATAGCGCATTTTTAAAAAAAGCTTGGCGCAATTCGGGCATCAGAAAGTTAGATATGTTGCCAAAATATATAAACAGCTATGAAAACAAATCTAATGAACTTTTATTTTTGTTTAAATATGCACTTATATGCATAAAAAAATCGTTTCTAAATATATATAATATTTTTTTATATACAAATTACGACACAGATTTCAGATATGAACCGGGATACCTAACTGGCGGCAAAATGGTGTTATTTTGCCTGCTATGGTAACCCGGCTATTGTTTTTTATTTATTTTTAAATTGTTTATTTACTTTTATTTTCTGTTTTTAATTATATAAACTGTTTTGTTCTATAGCTATTATTCAAACTTTTATTTATTTATAGTTATTTCCTTTTCAATATGATAGCAAATAATTTAAAAATATATAAGTAACTGGTATTCGAAAGCGAGATTTCTGCCACATTGGCGTCAGAGAAAAATCACGCCAACCCCGATGCGTATATGACATCTGTGCAAAAATTACGGCACAGATGTCATATTCGCCCCATATTGGCAGGATTTTTTTCTGACGCCAATGCCATATACACACCGGGTACTTAACTCTCGCCAAAGTGTCGTTATTTTGTTTGATATGGTAACCCGGATGTTGTTGTTTATGCTGTTGATGTTTTCGTCAAATTGGCGTCGGAAAAAATCGCGCCAATATGGAGCGAATATGACATCTGTGCCAAAATTACTTCTGTTTATTATAAAAAATGGGTAAATAGCTTTTTTTACATTAAATAAAGGTACTTGTTAGTTATCCCGTCGACCAAATTACTGTCGCCAAATTGTAAGATTAAATGCCAATAATGGTTGACATTAAACATGATCATGTGTTTCTTACGTCATCAAGTGATTTTTAATTCGACGTTATATTTGTATTTTTATTATTGCTTTGCTAATTTAATTGATCTTTCGTTGTTGAAAATAAAAATTATGTCAATTTGTATAATTTGGCGAGTGGTTTGGCGATTTATATAATTTGGCGAAACTGGTCGACGGGATAGCTAACAACTACCTAAATAAATTGCATACATATTGAAAAAATTGCTTGTGAGTATGAAGCAGTAAATAGGTTGTCAGAAAATACGTTGGCAAACTTCTTTCTCGCCAAGCAACTTTTCTCCGAAGTATTGTACATAAGCAATGATTGCTAGAAATGCATTTTTAATTATGATATGCGCTTTTATGTTTCAGTACATTTATGCATAGTATACTGTGTGTATAAATGCTACAGTTCATATGCAGGGCTACACAAAATAATTCGTAAGGGTTACTGAGTATGAGAGTAAATTGCTTAAAGGTGGTTTTAAAAGGAGTTATGCGTTTTTACGCTGAACTGCATTTAGTTTACTAAGAAATGTTTGTAGAATATTGATAAAATGATATACAGGGTCACGCAAAGAATTGGATACATAACCGTCTATGGATGATAATATCTGGAAATGTGATTTCAGTAGTTTTAAGAGTAGTTTAAATTAAATTTTGGGCTAAATAGTGGCATGTAATAACGATACTATTGGCTATGGACGGTAACTGCTGAAATCAATTTTTAAAATTTTTTATGCGTCTTCTAAAATGTTTACTTAGTTATCTTATTTCCCGAAATAACGAAGTTTTGTTAAAGCATTCAGGATGTGTTGGAAAGTGTTTCATATTCTATGCTTAACGCATGATTTTTCTTTCTTCTTTAGTCTTATTTTGCATTTATTTTATTCTTAATTTTTTAGTCTTATACTGCTTTATAGAAACTTTGGCACAGTTGACATATACGCCAATTTGGCGAAAACATCAACAGCATGAACAACAACATCCGGGTTACCATATCAAGCAAAATAACGACACTTTGCCGCCAGTTAAGTATTCGTTGTGTATATGACATTGGTGTCAGAAAAAAATCTCGCCAATATGTATGACATCTGTGCCGAAACTTTAATATTTAATTTTTAAACTCTTCGCTCCACACCCCTTACATATAGTACAAACTTAACACAGATAGCGCAAAATAATAGCCAGTTTGGTACTTTTCCACTCTAGGAGCTTTAGCGTTTTTTAAAAAAAAACTTGGTGTAATTTGGGCATCTGAAAGTAAGATTTGGGTTCGTTTCCGTTATACGGATACCTTTCTCGCCAAGCGTAATAGATGGCGCAAAATGAAAATCACGTGAATTGAAGCATTTGAAAAATAAAAGAAAAAACATTGTCGATACTAAAGTGAGCATTTAAAAAATATAACATTTGAAAATTCCAGATTTTTACGAACTATTTCATTAAATCACAATTATATACTTAAAATAAGTGAACAAATAACTGTTATAAAATAAAGTAATAAAATAAAACTCATATTAAACTGCTGGCATAAAATTACAAATATCTTTTAGCATTTTGAAATAATTGGCGCATTAGCATACATTTTGGCATGGTGTCCGTATAACGGAAAAATATAGAGATTTGTTGTCAAATCATATAAACAGCTATGAAAAAAAAATTGATGAGCGTTTTTGTTTGTTTTATATGTTTATTTTATACGTATAGTAATGATGTTTTTATGTACAAATCACATTTGTTTCTTTATAAAATTAGAGAAACGTCTTTTTTATATTAAATAAATCGTATAAATATCGAAAGAAATTACGTGTGCATATAAAATGAAACAGTGGATAGGTTCCCGGAAAATATGTTGCCAAATTTCCTTTTTCGCCAAGGCACCTATACTGGAAAAGTACCTAAAGCACATTAAAATCGCGCAGTTAGGAGCTCACACAGTACAGCGTCGTCTATTGGCAGTTATTTTATTAGTAGCATCGGGAGGAAGATGTAAAGATGTACTTTAAATTCTCACTCATAGATTTTGAAAAATATCTTAAAAGAGCGAACTTTAAATTAAATTTAGGTGACCTCCTTTATGAAATATTAATGGCTTTAAATGGGAATTTCGCCAAATTAGCCAGCTATCACCAAGTTGGCTAACATTTGGCGCTACTGTGGTAACCCTGCATTAGTTTTTTTCAACAATTACTCATTTCAATGAGGCGGTCCTACCGGAATCGTGAGGGACACACAGAGACTTGGATTTTATATAAATAGATACCAGGGAGTAAGTGAAATAAATATTTAATCAAATTGAAAAGTTTTATTTATATCTTAAAACACCGTTTAAAAGAAAATTAAAGAGAATTAATTAAAGAACATTTTATAGGCTAAACTGAAAACATAGGGCTTATTGCTAATTAAAAACAGAAATTATTGTCTGAGCGAAGCGAAGGCTAATACTCAGCGAAATATTACTGTCCGGACACATTACTACTACGATGGATATTAACGCCATGTCCTACTAAAAAAAAAAGCCTAATAAAAACCTTTCGTCAAGCATAACTCAAAATATATTTGTCGGATTTCGTTTCTGATTGCACCAGAAGGTACCTATGAGGGTCGTCTACTGAATGCACCTACTATGAAAAATAAGTTCTAAACCGTTTAAAAATTATATAGAAAAAACTGATGAAAAAGCACAATTTATCTGCATACGTCACAGAAATTTGGTGTGCGTCATTTTCACCGGTTGATGTTTTGATGTTTGATGATGACCGGTAGACAACTAGTTTGAACACATGGAGCAAAAAAAAAAAAAAAAAAAAAAAAAAAAAAAAAAAAAAAAAAAAAAACGCATTAATATTGAATAGATCAGTTTCAACCACGTGATCACAAACCTTACAACAACCCGTGGCAACCAGTTTTGGTGGGCAAACAAATAATAATACAGTACTCCGTACCACGGTGGCCGTTTTTATCCTGTTGTATGACATACAATTGTGGATGATTAAAACAAAAGACATGAGTGTTTATTACTCCGGGAGGTTAGCTTTCTCTGGATGCCTGTCTGTCTATCATACAGCATGCAATTTTCTTGTAAAGGATGATATTATTATGCAGTAAAACCTCCATGACGGACACACCCGATTAGTGGACACCTCTATTTAGTGGGCATTTTTTCGATTACCAACCCTTAAATAACTGTACATTTTTTACTCTCAGTAGCGGACACCTCCAAATAGAGGACAAATTCTACCCTCCCGAGGTGTTCGCTATTCAGAGGTTTTACTGATAAAACCACCATAGCGGATACCTCTATTTAGCGGACACTTTTTCGATTACCAACTCTTAAATAACTGTACATGTTTTACTCTCAGTAGCGGTCACCTCTAAATAGAGGACAAATTCTGCATTCTCGGGGTGTCCGCTATTCAGAGGTTTTACTGTATATAATATTGATAGTTATTTTACAGGGCCACACAAAAGAATAAGAATATATGAAACGAATATAAACTAAATTCGGGATTGGTAGATCGCTGATGGTAATGTAATTTTAGGATGTTGTTACAGTCATCCGCAGCATGTATTTAGAGTTTCGTTCATCTAACGAAACCCTACCTGTCTCACTTCTTTGTCTGTCTGTCTGTCCGTCTGTCACAGAGTCCGTTCTCAGAAACGATATATGTCGGAGACTTGAAAATTTGCATACTTATAGCTGAACACCACACATCAAACGGCAAATAATAAAATTTTGAAAAAGTCTAATATTTAACCCTCTGGGCTCTAACTTGTGTATTTTAAGCAATTTTTCTAACTCAGCCCCTAATTTAATTAAGTTGGAGACATGAAATTTTGCATACTTATAGCTGAACACCTCACATCAAATGACAAATAATAAAATTTTGAAAAAGGTTTAATATTTAACCCTCTGGGCTCTAACATGTGTATTTAAAGCAATTTTTCTAACTCAGCTCCTAATTAAGTTGGAGACATGAAAGTTTGCATACTTATAGCTGAACACTTGCGATAACACGATAAATCATAAATTTTGAAAAAATCATATTTAACCCTCCGGTCTCTAACTTCTGTATTTTAAGCAATTTTTCTAACTCAGCCCCTAATTAAGTTGGAGACATGACATTTTGCATACTTATAGCTGAAATCCTCACATCAAACGATAAATAATAAAATTTTGAAAAAGTCTAATATTTAACCCTCTGGGCTCTAACTTATGTCTTTTAAACAATTTTTCTAACTCAACCCCTAATTAAGTTGGAGACATGAAATTTTGCATACTTATAGCTGAAATCCTCACATCAAACGACAAATAATAAAATTTTGAAAAAAGGTCTAATATTTAACCCTCTGGGCTATAACTTGTGTATTTTAAGCAATTTTTCTGACTTAGCCACTAATTAAGTTGGAGACATGAAAGTTTGCATACTTATAGCTGAACACTTGCGATAACACGATAAATCATAAAATTTTGAAAAAGTCATATTTAACCCTCTAAGCTCTAACTTGTGTATTTTAAGCAATTTTTCTAACTCAGCCCCTAATTAAGTTGGAGACATGAAATTTTGCATACTTATAGCTGAACGACTCACATCAAACGGCAAATAATAAAATTTTGAAAAAGTCTAATATTTAACCCTCTGGGATCTAACATGTGTATTTTAAGCAATTTTTCTAACTCAGCCCCTAATTATGTTGGAGACATGAAAATTTGCATACTTATAGCTGAACACCTCACATCAAACGACAAATAATAAAATTTTGAAAAAGTCTAATATTTAACCTCTAATATTTAGTCTCGCGCAATTTTTAAATTTAAACTGTTTTGCAATACTATTTTTTGTTCATTTTGCATAATAAGTGTAATGTGACGCAATTTCTTCTATTTCAGACCTCTAACGCATGTTAATGAATTTATTTTACAATATCCTTTCTTTTTCAAAATTCACATGTAAATATAATTTTAATGGCGTAATTTCCAATAAGTGCCTGCTTTTTATACCTAATTATTTAATTCTAATTTGAAGGGTTTTTTCTGTTTATAATAGTAACGTGTAAATAATTTTTTTTTTTTTTTTGAAGCAAACATTATTGTTTGCGCTGTTTATACGGTTGGCAACAGTTTAAATTAATACCATTTCCTAAAATATGTAAAAAATATCAGTCAAGATGCTGAATATTTGAATTTAAAATAGAAATAAAACCTCAAAAAATGAGTCAAATTAAAAAAATTAATGAAATCTGCACACCGGGATTTTCTATTGAATAAAATGATCTAAAAATGATTAAATTCACATGTAGAGCTTTTGCTCCTATAATTTTTTTTTAATGGAACGATTTTGTCCAACTTTAGCATTAAATATCTCTTAAAATAATTCTTCGATTTGAAAACTGTATGCATTAGCGTGTTGATCAAACATTTCGCTATAATACCACCGATTTTCATATTTTTGTATGCAATAGTTTTCTTAATATTAACGAAGAAAGACCTCCGGTCACAAAATATTCAAAACCGGCGGCGGCGGCGGTGACAGCGTTAGTTACTTTTTTTAGAATAGAGAGATATATAAAAATGAAAACTTGTCTATCTGTCTGTTTGTAATTCTATAAAAATCCACAATTTGGAAGAGAAAATTGTGAAAAGATACGTACATGTGTATTAAAACATGGCCGAGGCAACTAAAGTAATCCGGAATCGAAATAATTTATAGTTAAATTTTAATTAATAAAAAACCACCAATTTAACAGCAATTTCTTATCAAATTTAAACATTTTTCGTTATAGCAGTTGCCAAAAATTAAAAAAAACACAATAAAATTATTACTACAACAATTAATTTTCTACTGCAAGATTTCCACGTGAAAAATGAAAATGAAATAAATAGTTTGACGAATTTTTAAAAAAGGTGAATATTACGTCATAACTTTTCTATTGTAAGATATTCACGTGAAATATGAAAATGAAATAAATGGTTTGACGAATTTAAATGAAAGTGAATATAACTTCATAACTTTTCTATTTCAAGGTTTCCACGTGAAAGAGGAAAATATTACGTCATATTGGAAATATAAAGGACGTGGTGGATATAGTATAACGTCATATGAGTGTGAAAAATGTATTGAAGCATGATAAAAACCCGATTAGGGAAATATTGGCCTATTTTAATGTTATTGCTGCAATTATAAATTGAAATATGTTCATTTATAGCTGTATTCTTTTGCGTCTGTTATATACATTTATACATTTTTATATAGCGTTTTCATATAATTCATTCATACAACATTTCGACTGCTTTTTTTAATGTTTGTTTTGTGTTGTATGTTAAATTTTGAAATTGATTTTTCAGAACAAACATCCTTCAAATTCTGGGCAACGCCGGCACTTTAGTTTGTAACAGATAAATGGCTGTTGTATCTGTACATCTAATGCTAATATTATAAAGCGTTATAATATTATAAAGTACACAATATTATTAATGCTTGTACGTTTGTGAGGTGTTATCTCTGAAACTACATAGCCAACTTAAAAAAATGTTGGTGGCCATCTCTGCTCCGAAAAAAAAGACTATTTTATGTCAGTGCAAGAATCTACATCGCTGCAAGAGCAAAAAAGTTCTAAAATTGCGATTTATGTGATATTGATTGGGTTAGAAACTTTAAATTTGGTGCGGTAGTTACTTTTAAGATGTAAATACTCGTAATGAACGCTCTCTAAAAGGTTCAATTTGACGGATAAACGTAAAAATTTGTAGAAAGGTTCTAAACTATGATTTATTTGGAATACTGAAATTTTTGGGATACTGTTGGGGTTAGAAACTAGAACTTTGGCATGGTAGTAATTAATAAGATGTAAATGCTCGTTGTAGAACGAATTCTAAAAAATAGAAAGGCTAAACGAAGCGGAAAAAGATCTAAAGATGATCTAAGTAACGAAGTACATGGAATTGTTAGGAATATAAACATGAAAATTGACATGGCTGTATTTATCATGACGTAAATTCTCGCAATAGAACAATTTCTAAAAATGTCGCTATATAAAACAGTGCAAAAACAAAAAACTTTCAAAAATCTTCTATTTCTGTGTTACTGCTGAGTCCAAAATCTTGAAATTTTGCTTCGGGTTAGTTTTAAAATATACAATTGTCTCTATGAATGGTTTCTAAAAATTTTAAATTTAAAAAGATGAAATGAACGGAAAGCGATCTCAATTACCATTAATTTGGAATTATTAGGTACAGCAACTTTAAATATTTCATAATGCTGCATTTCCTCCGCAAAACATGCGATTTAAATGCAACAAAACTGATAGATACCCACCTAGCATTAAATAAATTGTGTAAATATTGAATAAAGACCTGTATGAAACAGTGAGTAGGTTGCCCGAAAGTACTTGTTAAAGCGTTCCTTCTCTAGGCTTTTCTATCTCTCGCCAAGGCCACTAACAGAGGGAAGTGCCGTTTTAAATGTGATATGAATTTTTTATCCGATTCATTTTTCTAAGCATTTTATCATAAGGTCATATTCTCAATTATCATTAGTAGCTTTTTTATATATTAACTTATTCTGGTGAAATTTTATAATCGGGTTCATATTGGCGTATGTTAGCTTGCATGATTTCCTGAATAAATATGTATGGATTTGTAAATTACTTCAAATGACACTTTGACAGCTCAAAAGTTATGCAGACGATATATTCAGATCTCGTGTCATACTTTATGTTGTAATCATTGCCGATTTCTTTTATTTAATACATGCTAAATACAACTCAACTTGTGCAGAATATGTTTGAAACAAAACAATACAGCGTATGCAGTGGCCAGCATACACTCATCATTTAAATCCGATCGAGCATATCTAAAACACACTCTAACGAAGCATTGCATGCTACTGTTGATGTATTCGGTACTTTGATACTATATTAGATTTTGAGGAGAGAATTTCTTAAATGTTATCGACAACCTCATTGCATGCGTGGAAAACAGATATTGTACAATATTAACTATTCCGGGGGAGCACACACCATATAAAGTATAGTCCATTCTTTTTAAACATCATATATTTGTCATTTAAAGTTACTCAAATTGATGCGGAGCGTCTGATTATGCTCTTGACATCATTTAATACAGTTAAAATTCCGATATAAGTAATTTAGTGTTTCATTTTCTATTTTATTTTTAATATATTGCGTACTTTCAATTTTATATCCATGCATGGCTGTCTTGAATGGTTTGATTTCCCATTTTTTTAAACAGTGTATACGAATTTATATATAAGATTTTGTAATTCTACGATTCGTTTATATTCATCATTTAAGTTTATCGCAGTATATGGACAATTAAAGATAACATCTCATTTTCTTTGCTTCCACATGTTATTATTAAATCTATGTTCTCAGTAATATCGCTCAGACTAATCCCTCTGAGGGAAATCCTAGTTTAGTTATCTTCATCATCACTGTTACAGTTTTTACAAACAAAAAGTATTTCCTTTTGCACACTTGTCATGGTACCACCTTTTGCATCTAAGACCCAGTCTTGATCTTTTTTTTTTTTGGTTGTATGATTTCAAACAATCATGCACAATTTTTATCTTCGTCATCAGATTCATTGACTTTTTTCATTATTCCAGAGTGTATAAACTTTTCCCCTTTTGCAGTTTTTGATTACATACTTTTTCCTTTGCTGTCTTCTTGTTCTGCTTCCATAGAAACTAGTAAATTTTTACGTAATTTCTTTGTTTTGAACGTGCGTAAAGGTGCCCCGATGTCAATGCGTAAACGTGCCCCTCGACCGTATTTGGATTTACTTTTAACGTGCAACGAAAATTAATAACATTTCTGTTCACACAAATACAGTTCTGAAAAAAGGATAAAATTCTGCTAATGTCCATATCCCTGTCTATGGACCAGCTAATGTCTTTATCCTTAACTAAGTATTATTAGTTCACAATAAGTTTCAATATGTTCAACACAAAATTTACTCATCTTCACAGAAAACAGATTATCCTTTCCTCATGCTAGACCGAAGCTCGACTGGTGCTCAAAAACGTGTGAGAATACCCACTAGGGAGCAGTATCAATCTGTCATGACTGGTGTCGCCCCAGTTATAACAAGTTTCGGAAAAAGTGCACTGCGTAAACGTTTCCCATGCGTAAACGTGCCCCGGTCTACTCTATTCTTTCGATAGATGATTGTACATACTTTTTAATTCACTTTTTTGAAATTCTACGTTCTTTACCTAGAAAATAAAGTGCAACATCGCCATTTGTTTTAATTTAAGAAAGTTCAACATCAGGCAAAGGAGTCAGTAACCAAACCAATCAAAAAGTTTGCTGTTTTTTTAATTTTTACGATATGGAATGTTTAAATTTTTTAAATATTCTTTTGGAACAGATGCTGTATAATCCCTCGACCGCCAACTTGGATTTTTTCTTGGCGTGAAAACCCGTTTCCACCAAGTAGTAAATGTCGCCAAGCAGCGATTTATGCGCATGTTAGGCTTAACGGGGTTACCAGAACTAGGGTTGCCTTATCGATAAACAACGCCAACAAAATATCGCCAAGAAATCCAAGATGGCGGCCGAAGGAATATACAGCTTCTTAGCGCTTCTTTTAAATAAAGATCGTTGTAATCGGATATTTTTTTCTTTTTAGGATAATGAGTCATCTACATACAAAAAAAAAAAAAAAACTTTCTTTAAAAGTTTATTTGAAACACTTAATTTTATTGCAAATTTAAGTTGCACAGACCAAAAACCGTGGAAATACAAATTTTCAATAATTTTGAGAGATAATTTAACAAAATATAAAATATTGAAAAAATTAACCAGTCCATGATGAAGGTAAACGTCTATAATTTAGGCACAATCTGAACAATTAATTTATGTATTTCGTTACTTTTTCTATTGTATGAAACTTTGTAAAAGCTCAAACGTTACTCGCTCAGTTCGGAAAAAAAGATTGTACCTCTGAGGAATTGAAAGATGGAACTTTACAATCGATTTTTAATCCACTTCACGATATTCTAGAATTATGAATGTTATGCGCAAATGTGTGTTTCTAATGACAATACAACATTAAAATATTTTTACAGCTTAATTATTAATGAATACATTAATTTTAAGGCATTTTCAATCAGCCCACAACAGGTGATAAATCACCAAATATTCTTTCGTACAATTGTATGGGAGTTGAAGTAAAAAAATATTTAATTTTGCGCGAATAAATACTTGCCAAAATGTACTAAAGTGCTTTGAAACAACAACAGTCAATGTTTTTAAAACTTAAAAGTAAAAAGTGAATTATTAATAAAAAAGGAAGGTCTTAGTATTTAAAGAAAAGAATACGCCTTTAACAATTAATCGTTATATATTAACTGAAAAAGATAGTTTAAATAATGTTTAATTTTTTTCTTTCCTGTTCCTTTTCTTAAAAAATAAACAGAACAAAAATTATATATTTTTAAATATATAATAATATCGTAACGGACATTTTTGGGAAAGAATTTGAGATATTAAGAAAAGGTAATAATTGATTGCTTATAAAAAAGTGCATTTAAAAAAACAATTTTTTACTTTTAGTATTAATTTTGCAGTACATAAATTACATTTTGGATTATAAGAGACTAGCGTAAATGCACGCGTAGTGTAAATGCATGTGTAGTGTAAATCTATATTTATCTTTTACGATTTTATCACATTTATGTTAATTGGTAAAAAGCTTAGGGCGGTTCAAAAGGTTTTTGGATTCGAATCCCGGTTGCACATTTTTTTTTTACTCAATTTGAAAAATTATTATTAGAATGATTTATTTAGCAGTTAGTATCATTGTGTTGAAGTAATAAAAGTAAAATTACACATCCATTGTATATTGGAATTCGTTTTCCTGCGATTAATCAAGCCAAGTTGTTTCAAATAATAGGCGAGATATACTTAACAAATGGTTGTCCGAGTGAATTATGTTATTTGGAAGGTCGCTCAGATAGCTCAGTTAAAAGAACATTTGGAAATAACCCCAACAGGTTCTGAGTTCGAATCCCGTCCCGGACATATTTTCTCTCGTTTGGAAAAATTACAACTCACATGATTTATTTACCAATTAGTATGACTGTGATAAAATAATAAAAGTGTAATTACGCATCTATGGTTTAGTAGAGTTCCATTACCTTCGTTTTTTTTTCTGTCGATCTATTTGAAATAACATGGCGACATGTCATTACCAAATGGTTGTCTCTATGAATGGTATAGGTTGGGTTGTCGTCCAGATAGCTCAATTAAAAGATTATTGACAATAAAAGACAAAGTGTTCAGGGTCCGATTTCCGGTATGAACACGTTTTCACGCAGTTGGACAAAATACTACTTGCATGATCTATGTTTAACATTGGAGAAGTTAATTTAATCCCGACTGACCTATAACCTTACCTGCTTCTTAAAGATCTTTATTTATTATAATTGAATTCGAAAAATTTTCGAATATCTTTACGTATAAAAGATAATACATAAAGTTGATTTGTGTATTTTTGAGGTGAGGGAGAACATAATTTTCCTTACGATAAATTCGGCGTTGATTGAAAATTGTCTGAAATCATCGAACATGCAATATAGAACAATATTCAGAATATCATGTTTTATAAAGGTAAAAAATATAGTGGAAACATTTGAAACTTAAATAAAATACCTTATTTTAGTTAACTTTTCACAGTATTTTAATTTTATGTTTATAGAAATTCGATGCTCATTTTATTTTTTAGTGTAAGAAAAAAATCACATGACTTTTTAAAATACATTATTATGCGTGATATGCCTGGTATAAAAATATATTGTCACAGTATTTAGAATAGTTGGAACCGTTCTCTTTCATTGAAAAGCAATTTTTCAATATACGTTAAAATTCATTCCCTTATCCTTTAATCGTGCTCCATTTATAAAATTACTTTAAACGACCCATATTTTCTTTTTATTGAAATTCTATCAAAAGGTCTAAAAAATCGATATTTCTACGTGACTAATAAGTTTGAATAGTTACGCTGACAGTAATTGAAATCACATTTACACACAACTTTATTATACTAATTCAATACGCCTGTATCGATTGGAGCACGGAATATATCAAATGTGTTTATTGTAATATCTACGCTTCACTTTTAAATGAAATTGTAATTCTGAAATATTTATGAAAGAAGTCAATAAAAAAAGGCAGGTTTTGTTTTCACAATTCAGCATTATTCTGTTTTAATTAAACATATCAATAGGATAAACATATCTAATTTAATAAAAATAGATTAATTTATATTTATATACATATATTTTATTATTATTAGCAAAAATTTTTATCCTTATTAAGTGATTTAAAACTGAAACTTGTTGGATAAATACAGGGTGATCTTTTTTAAAGTGACAGTGTTTGGAGCGCCCTGTAGCGCGATCTAATAGCCAAAATGGCACCAAATGTGGTATTTAGACTAATCAAGACATAGGAAAAGGATCCTGTAAAAAATAGTTCCAACAATCGCCGCTAGGTCATTTTGTGGCGCTGCTGTAGCTTACAATAACGGGAATTAGCATAAGTGTCAAAGAAAAATGCAAATGTTGTTCGATGACAGCGCCAGTAATAGGGGCTATAAAAGCAAGTAGTAGACAGCTCCGACAAGTAATCTCAGCTGAAGTAAACGAGCTTTAGTGGACATGCCTCTCACGTTACCGGAAGGTGCGTTACTGGTAAAGCTGTATTATATGAATCAATGTAATGCATCCGCAGCTCTTTGGGAATTTCGAACAAGAAAAAAATTACGAAAGGAGCATTTATCGCTGAATGGTCTTAAGAAAATGATTAGGAAGTTCGAGGAAACGGGGTCACTGACCATTCGCGCTGGGAGAGGACGTAAACATGTATCAGAAGATATAATAACTGATGTGGCAACTGCAATTGTCGAAGGATCGCAGGGAACCATTGCTGGTACTAGCAGCACCCGGTGTGTAGCTCGACAATTGGACATGAATTATTCCACGGTATGGAGAGTTTTGCGGCGCGTTATTGGATTTTACCCCTACAAAATCAGCCGCTTGCACGAACTGAAACCAAGTGATTATGATAAGCGAGTGATATTCGCACTATCGTTTCTTGCCAGGGTAGAAATTGATGATGCTTTCCCATGGCACATTCTGTGGGGAGACGAGTGCCATTTTTATCTCAATGGGTAAACAAACAAAATAGCCGAATTTGGGCTTCTGAGCAGCCCCACACCGTGCATGAAATCCCACTAAATTCCCCAAAAGTCACTGTTTGGTGTGGTTTCACAGCCGAATTCGTAATTGGCCATTCTTTTTTGAGACCATGACTCTGACAGGACCCGAAACGTGCACCATAAATTCAGAAAGGTACCACGAAATGCTGCAAACGTTTGTTATTCGACAACTTCAGCAAAGAAACCGTCTCCAACAGACAATCTTTATGCAGGATGGTGCTCCTTCACACATTAGTAATAAGGTAAAGCAGCTGTTGAGCCAAAACTTCACTGATGATAGAGTCATAAGTCGGAGTTTTCCAGTTGCATGGCCACCTCGTTCCCCTGACATCACGCCATGCGATTTTTGGCTCTGGGGTTGTTTGAAATCGCAAGTTTATGTTGGGGGAGTATCGAATTTGTCTATTCTAAAGGACAACATAACAAAGACTGTACGGAATATTCCTCGTGATATGTTACGTACGGTTGTGGAGAACGTTGTGCACAGAATGCACGGTGTTATTTCTGAGAACAGTGCTCACATTGAAGGTGGTCTAATTCCTCACCGGGAAGTTAATGTAGTAAATAAACTTTAATAATTTAACTGTACGATTGTATGTGTTAGTATTTTTATTTTCTCACATTTTATACATTGCAAAGCGCCGCAAAATGCTCTAGTGGCGATTTTTGGAACTAAAATTATTTTTCACGGAATCCTTTTTCCCATGTCTTGATTAGTCTAAATACCAAGTTTGGTGCCATTTCGGCTATTAGATCGCGCTACAGGGCACTCCAAACACTGTCACTTTAAAAAAGGTCACCCTGTATATCCGTGACGTAAGAAAGAAATTAATTTATTAAGAGGAAGTTCTACTTCTTTGGCATATAATATTTAAGTGATTTTTTAGCTTACAGGGTTTCAAAGCCTGACAGCTAATGTGCCCGCAGGTTGTGTTTGTACGTACGTAATGCGATAACTCTTGATAGAGATATCCGATTTGCTTCATTTTTTTTTCTAGGTTCATACTGATAAGGTGTTTCCGTGATTAGTTTTGGTGGTTCATTGGTTAAGTATAAAGGGGGGACGGGAGGGTCTAATACCCTATAATTTAGATAAATGGTTTTTCATGTAGAATTATCCGATTTGCTTCGCTACATTTCAATGGTCAGAAAATACTATAAGGATATACAATATCACAAAACCTCTTTAGAGGAACAATCTAAACACTTGAGTTATGCAAAAAATGCAAAATAAACAGGCCCGAAATTGTACTTCAAACCTGATTTTGTGACAAATCAGGTGCGTTCGTATTATAATTTGTTTTATAAATATTCAGATATTTGTGCAATAGCTGTTACACCCTTATGCAAAAATGCATGAAGACAAAATTCATTACGAATATAGATATTAAATTCAGTAATACAAAAATAATATGACTCCATCTTAAATAAAACTTAATCACCTGGGAAGCATAGAATCATTGCCTATCATGGGATATCATTGAATTAATTACGTATAATACGATTTCATAGAATGAAGAAAGCTTTTATTGATATCTATTTAAGCTTTGATTCAATTTTCATAAAATTTGAAATGAATCGAATTTTGTTCTATTACATAAACTAGGGGATCGTACCCGGCTTCCCGGGTTAAAGAATATAGGTGAAAACATTTTTTTCTAATAGAAAACTAATAGTTTTTTATATGCAATAAATTTTTTAGATTACCCACTTACATTAAAAAAGCATTTTTCATATAGAAAATACGGATTTATACAATCAAATAATTTTTTGAAATTTATCAAAAACGATATTTTCTTATTAGCCGCATGCTAAGAGTTATTTGACAAAGATTTTGCTACTTATGGCATCCTTTTATTTTCTGATAATTTCAAAGCTTATGCATGTCTGTTAAATTTGTGTTTTATTTATATTATATTATTTATTTATTAATAGGGAAGTTTTTTTTTAATGGATATTAGCCGTAAGAAAATGAACTATTTATTTTGTTTTAAGGGCAAACGGATTAATCTTTCGTAATCCAGCCCCGCGCGATATAGATAAATTAAAAAAAATATTTCTTGCTTTAAAATTGTTTTTAAAACCATAGACAATCAGTAAACTGAGATGAACTTTGCAAAGAAATTCCATTTGAAAAAAAATCCTAATTGGTGATATAAAAATTTAAATTGTACGATTACAAATATGTTAGATTTGTGTTTTTACAATATTTTTCTTTTATTTGTTTATAAAAGAAGTATTAATTTCGTTAATTTGTCTTTCACAAATATGTTAGATTGGTGGTTTTTTAAATATTATTCTTTTATTTTTTTTATAAAGGAAGTATTAATTTCGTTTTTCAAAAATAGTCAAAAACAAATGCTGAAAAATGCTTGTTGCTTTTTGTGCAAAATGTTTATTATTATTATGTATTGAAACCGGCACGTGATAAGATAAACTTTTAAAAAATCATGCTTAAAAATTATTTTAGAAAATATGATGCATCAGTCAATTAAGATACAGTTTTTAAACAAATTGTATTTGAAAGTAATTTTTTTTCCCTATGCGACGAAAATTGAAAATGTACGATGGCCAGAAGATTAAAAAATTGCAGTAGTGAAAATTTAAAGACCGAAATTTGATCGTGATGTGTTGCCATTCACAAAAAAACATCAGCGTTACGCACAGATACTTTTGTTCTTTATATTATAGATACTTAATCAGTAAAATATAATAAAGATCAGTTATTAGAAAGTGGTTATCAATTGAGGCTCTTATGCTTGGTATTCCGGGGTGAAAAACTTCAATTTTCACCTTCTCAAAATTTGCATACGCACTTCTCATATCCATATTCATCAGTTTAAAAAAAAATTGTATTTTGTTTGATCATTTAAAAATCATTTTAACTCAAATCTTGAAGTCACGATTGTCAGCAACATCTTTTATGTGAACAGACTTACCCTTCACTTGAGATTCTAATCTCAATTTCGAAAGTAAAATTTTCTGTAATTTATGTTTTTTAGACGCATTTGTGTTAAAATGTTTATTTTTATCTAAGAAAATGGTCGTTTTCTTTTAAATATAACTTCATTTTCACTTAAATAAGCATTTCGCCTAGTGTCTGAAATTTAGTATCAGTGCACATGCAGAAGGAAAAACAATATAGAAAATTTATGAGGAATTATGCGTGTTTTCAAAAGCAATGTAATTTTCCGTTATTATGCCCCTAATATAATATAATCTGCTCCTAATAGGATTTTGCCCCACTAAACCCTATACAACAATTTCTATCAACAAATTTGAATTTTTATCAGAAAATAGCATGAATGAAGATAAAAATACCTCATTTTTTCTCTCTTGTCTGCAATAATAAAAGCTATCTAATGTTTACCATTTTGAAAAAATTCAAAAAATACTTTTTAAATTAAAATATAAAAGTAGGGATATTAAAAAAAAAAGAAAAAAAAAGTGCGATCACATCTACAATTGATAAGCTTTATTTAAAAAAAAATATATATATTAGTAAAATTGGTTCAGCAGAAAGATCAGGGTAGATGACTAAAAAATACACTTGTGTTTTAAATATATAGATTATATAAAATTAGGAAAAGTTAAATTAAACAAATTATATTATTTTGGTAAAATTATAGTAGAATGTCCTAAAAAATATCACTAAAATTTTATTATTCGAGAGAATTTTAGACAAAAACTCCAGGAACATATTATTTTAAACCACGAATTATTTGTTTCCTTGTCTAACTCGTCGAAGCAAACCCATCAAGGCGAGAATCATCAATTTCTGTAATATAAATCGCTATTATTTTCAAGTCACCTGTCTTCTATAAAGACACTCTAAATTTTTGTAAAACATTACTTTTTATCAGTGTGTGATTTTGATTACATTATTTTCAAAAGTGAAGCATTTTCACCTGTGAAGATTTTCAAAGTAGCTATGCTGTGAAAATGACGTACTTCCACAAAACATAATTCAGGTTTAAGAATTAAAATACACGCTTCTTTATAAAATGACGTCATTTGCATTCGCTAAAGCAATCCACTTTTACAATCCAGTTTTAAACTTCGTCTATAGAAAAGTACGCATATGACGTCATTATCACGGAATAACAGACAATATTCTTGACATAGCCCATATTTTAATTTCAACTTTTTTTTTAGGTTTTATGAGAAAATGGCAACAAAAAGATACAGTATCTCCTATTTTCAACCATTTTCCGTTTACTTTCAAAGAAATGGGGTACTTTTGTTGCTACGATAAGAAAAATGGTATTAAAAACTACAAAAAAATTAATATCTCAAAAATAAATATAGATACAGCTTTCAAACAAATTGCATTTAAAAGAGCATTTTTTTCCTTATACGACGGTGTAAAAATTAAAAATGTGCGATGTTTAGAAGTTTAAAAATTTGCAGAAGAGAACATTGCAAAACCAAAATTTTATTTCAAATTTCAAAGTATTGCCTTTCGCAAAATGACGTATGCGTTACGCACAGATATGTTTGTCCTTTATAATATAGATAGAATTTCAAACCATTCGGTTAGGTAGTTTTTGCCCTTTTATATGCAGACAGATGGACAGATACACTGACGGACCGACCACACGAGGACTATAAGTGCTACGTATTTATATAATTAGGAACGCATATTAAAATAATAGAAAATTTTTATTTAAAGGAGTAGAACCGCACTTTAAGCGATAATACCGACAATCGAAAGGTTTAACTGGATTGATCAAAGTTTCTTAATCTGTTTAATCGGATATATCATCGCTTCGGAGCAACAGTAGGACATCTAGTGATAATCGAAAATGAGATGTCTGACTTACTGCTATGAAAAACTGTGCCCGCATCTAGTGGAACAGTAGGGAATTTTTATAAAACTCATCTGTGATATAGTATTCAACATAACTTTGTGTTTCAAAAATTCTTCAACTAAATGCAAACACAGTTACTCATAGCAGTAAGTCAGACATCTCATTTTTTAACACTTTGAAAAGTGTTTATGACTTCGGTTTGTCTGTCCGTCTGTACGTCTGTCCGTCTGGCCGTCTGTACGCGCTATAACTCCCGTAAACAAACTCGGATCGTTCTGAAAATTTTGGACGCTAATGACCTCTACCATAACACGAACCCTATTTCAAATGAAGTTTGTAGCATGATTATTTCATTTACAGGGACAGTCAAAAGTTTTCCGTTACATTGCGGCCTATGGAAAAAAATCGTTTAAAATGATTTTTAATGATGTAACATGCTTTCAAACATAATAAAATTGATATGCATGTATCAGTTGCACTAAAATATGCATTCTGTAGAATATGCGGTGCAAAGAATAGTTATTATTCATTTACAGGACCACACAAAATAATTCTGTTACATAATGATATAGGTGGGAGGGGGGGGGATTGTTCGGCCTATTTTAATTATGTCAAACTATTTCATGTATAATGAAGTTGATATACGTTGCTGAGGTTTTCTATAACTTATTTCATGGATAATACGAAGTGCATAGCATTTACAGGGACACACAAAAGATTTTAGATACTATATTGTATCCAAAGTAGTGTACAGTAGCGATGATTGCTGGAAATGCATTTTTAATTTAATTCCGTTACATAATGATATGGGTGGGTGGGTGGGGGATGTTTGCGGCATATTTTAATTATGCTAAACTCTTTCACATATAATGAAATTGATATACGTCACTGAGGTTTACTATAGGTTTTTTCATGCATATTAAGAAGTGCATAGCATATACAGGGACACACAAAAGATTTTAGATACTATATTGTATCCAAAGTAGTGTACAGTAGCGATGATTGCTGGAAATGCATTTTTAATTATGTTATGTGCTTTTATGTTTTACTATACTTATGCATTGTATATGGTGTGTATAAATGCTGTAATTGATATACAGGGCAACATAAAAGAATTCATAAGGGTTACTAGAATGATTGCAAATTGCTTAAAGGTGATTTTTAGATGAGTTAGGCATTTTTACGCTGAACTGCATTTAGTATACAAGTATGTTTCCATCTATTAGTATAAATTGGTGAAAGGGAAATTTCAACCTGTTATGTGTTTTCTTGCTGAACTAAATTTCCCCATTATATAGTATATATATCCACCTACAGATTAAATATAGGGCTGTTCAAAAGAATTGGAATACATATTTGGTATGGACGGTAACTGCTGAAATCAGCTTTTGAAATGTTTTATGTGTTTTCTAAAATGTTTACTTAGTTCTCTTATATACCTTATTTCCCTAAATAACGAAGTTTTGTTAAAGAATTCAGGAAGGGTTGGAAAGTGTTTCATAATCTATGCTTAACGCATGATTTTTCTTACTATTTTATTAATACTAGATGTTCTACTGTTGCTCTGAAGCGACGATATTGTCGATATCTATTTCAGTTCACTATTTCATATAATTAAACCTTAACCAAAAAATAAAAGGAACTCTACTTTTTGCCAGTAAATACAAATATATTTTAAATACGAAGATAATATAAGAGCTCGTGAGGCAATTGTTTAAAAAATGAAATCACTCAGAACCCGTTAATAGACGTTTTTATTTTATTAACCACATTCCCCATCGAATTTAACTTTCAACATGAAATTGTTTGATTACGTAAAAATGTGCACCTTCAGCAAAGAGATAAACGAGGCATTACGTTATCTGCCACTCACCATAAACAAATCTGTCGCAATTTGTTTGGAAGGTTTTTTTTACGTCATTTAAATGATTATTTAAATCATTAGAATATTTTTTCGTGAAATATTAGAGGTAAATTATTTTGTGGACAAAATTGTTTTTTTTAATTCTTACCTTCCTTTGTTAAATAAAAAAAGTTCAATTAATTGAACTGATCTGCTCAATAAGAAAAAATGATCGTGGCAAAAGCATTGATCGATTAATCGTATGGACGTATGGATAAATAGATTAATTTACACTTCCTTATATACACACCGGTGTCCAAAATTGAAATTACAAACATAAAATTTGTGAATTTTAACGCCTGCAGTGTCCTGGGAGGACATGGTACAATGGCTCTTCCTAGACCATCCGAAACATACTCTTTAGGATTGAAGTCCGGAGACTTTGCGGGCCAGTGCAAACGACGAATAACTTTTTCTCCCAGAAAATTATCAAGAATGTGAGCATTGTATGGCCTCGCATTATCAGCCATAAAAAGGAACACCAGACCTGCAGCATTCGGAAAAGCCTGGCATGGGCTTCATAAACCTCATACCTAAAGTGTTATGCCATGACATTACCCGCCCCCGATGACGTACAGCGGTGTACGACTTCTTAACATCATGTTGCCCCAGACAAGCATTCCGCTGCCCCAAAAGTAGTCTATTTTATGTTGGAATGATGATAGCGGGCTCCAGATTCTCTCCATCTTAAGGCTAGTCAAGAATAACTTTGTAATAGGTATCTGACTCATCAATATAAAGAAAACATACCGATTCGTGGTGCTTCTAGGAACAGTGTGATTGGATCTATGACAAACGTCCTTTCTAGTTCGATATTATTCTACGAAGACACACCACTTGCACCGGGCGTAAAAAGCCCTCTCTGATAGGCGCCCGTATACAGTTTCGTTTGAAAATTTTGTTCAGGACAGAGCAGCAAAGTTACGAGTAAGATCTGTAGTCGCCGTCTATCTATGTTATCCTGTATTTAATGTGATGTAATGATCGGGTGCAGGTATCATCGCTCTTAGGTGAAATTGGCAGAGACCTTCTGGTGATAATACCACATGTTTGGAATTTTTTCTCCAATCTCGGTAACGCTTTTGGTGCCACTTGTAGCCATCTAACAGGCCCCTCCACAAAGGCGTACTTGGGAGCAAGCAAGCCACAACCAAAACCATAGTTTGTAATTTCAACCCAAACTTCACTCTTTTATGAAGATGATCTTGAAGTCTAAGGTCCTATCTGAATGGCTGGAGTGTTAGGATACATCAGACTTTTGACATTAATAACACAGCACAGTAAGTAACAGTAGTATGCAAGCACACATATGGCACAATCTAAAAAGTCGCTCATTATATTTTTACACTCACACCATACAAAACTAGATTTCTCACAGACCATGGCACCTATCTGCATAAATTCAAATGTGTCAGTTTCCCCCAATATGAGTGTGGGGAGATGGGTTCCGTTACTATCACTGCATTCTCATGTAGCACGCGCACATCATTCGCCTATCCACGTTCCCTAAGAGCTGGCTACCCAACATCATCTCACGTCCAACGCTACTAACAAAGCTTAAAAATATTCACTTGTTTTATCGTGATCTTTCAAACTTAACTCATTAGTCGCAAAGGAACAGGGCTGCCCCCTGTTACTTCATCTAGTTGTTACTGCCCAGTGTCACGATTTGAGTTTCTCGGGCCGCCCATTGCCTCTGGAAAATTTATTTTCCGGCATTTAGGACTCCATATGTACATTTTTTCCACATACTATTCAAATCCACCCGCCCCGTGTTGTGTATGGTTTCTCGCCAGGCAGGGCAGGTGTTTAATTATTTTTCCAGGTTTTCGGCGGTTTCAGCTCTGGCTAAACATTTTTTTAAAGTTCAAATTTCAATTCAAAAAATTTCAAGACTTGAAAATTTTTAAAAAATCGATTTTTCTTTTAATATCTATTTTGTTTATTTAATTAATTCTGCAAATCATTTATTTAATTAATTCATTGCAAAATATCGCATAAAAATATTTGTATTTTTAACGGAATTATGAGCATTTGCGTAACAATCGTTACAAAGCCTTACCCATTTAATTGCAACTTTAAGTCTCTTTCACTCAAAACTTGATTTTTGACGACTATCCGTAAGATAAAAAAAAAAAAAAAAAAAAAAAAAAAAAAAAAAAAAACTATTTGATGGAATGGCTTAATTTTTTTTGCATATATATAACATCATTATCTATAGAATGAATTAATATATTTTAGATAGTTTAATATTTTAAGTATTTTTAATGAAAAATATATTTTTTAGGGTTTTTTACATTTTCAAATTTGAGAGGCATTTCTGATAAGGTTCTCTTTGAGTGATAGTTATATCCTTAATCCATTCTATAGAGTAAAGTTTCCTGATCATTGTAAAGCAAAAATTAGATTCTTATGTTAATTTAACGTTAAGATATCTTACGGATGGTGATATGACACCTAAATTTTTTTAAGAAAATTGTTATATAAATTTTGCTATTTTTTTTGTTTTATTACATTGAAATACTTCATTTTATAATTTTATAAGATTACAAACATACCTTAAAAATATCAGAAAGTTTAAATTAGTTACATTGAATACTTCTGTTTTTATATGGACTCGAAGCGAGAGCTCTGTTTACATGTTTTTCGTTATCGATCAAGCCCTGATCCCCCTTAATAAAGAAAACCAGGAGGGACATTATGCTTTTCAGACTTGGTTTCATCGTCTGAGCAGTCAATCTTAGGCTATGAAATAAAACTTCCGCTTAGGATTGAACAGCTTCAAGCCTGCCGGCGAACCTCAATCTCAGTGGATCCTCTAAATGATTATGAGAACTCATCTGCAGTAAAATCAGTCAGTTTATTTATTTTTATTTTTATTTTTATTTTTTTTTTTTTTTTTGGGGGGGGGGGGGGGAGGTTAATGCAATATCCACAATACTGAAACCAAATATCTCAGATGCTTAAACAGTTGAATTTCCCGTTTGGTTGCAAAACTTAATCCAAACATCATTTATTCAAAACTGGGTTCTAACATTATGCTACTCTTCCCTAAAATGTAAATGGTGAAAATTTTAGATAATTTAGTTGTAGCTTGTAGGTATTTTGAATTACTGTCAAAGGCATGTTTCTTACCTACATTTTAGACACCATTGTATATGTATATTATAGAATTTAGTTCTTTCTTTCTTTGTTTAACTATTTCCAACAAAGTTGAAGAATATTTATGAATTCAGTGTGTATGTCTGTCTGTCTATCTGTCCGTGCTCTAACTCATAAAAATATAGTCCGATTGTCATGAAATTCTTAGATGATATTGGGTATCACTATGGCATGTTCGATATTAAAAATGATATGTAGTATTTAAGGTTCATTTACAGAGACACTCAAAAGAATCCGTTTACATTACAGTCTATGCGGAAAAATCGTTTGCGGTGTATTTTAATGATACTACATTATTTTAAACATACTGAAATTTATATATATCCCTGAGGTGTACTACACGGCGCTTACTGTAGAATTTGGTGTGCGCAAAATTTATCGTTTATTTATAGGTACACACAAAAGAATTTGGCTACAGAAGACATTGAACAAAAACTGAACTGGTGAAGACTGTGAACAATAATTACTGGACGTGTGTTGAAGCCTATGGACAATAATTACTGGAAGTTTGTTGAAGCTTATGAAAAATAATTACTAGAAGTGTGTTTTCACTGTGGTACGCGTTTTTTTAATTCAACTATTTTAGAAATATTACTTGGTATGTAAAAATTCTATAAATATTATACAGGGCTGCACAAAAATTCTCAAGTTCATTTCTGTTTATTCCCGCAAATTACTGCATGGAAATTTTCAACTGTACTTTTCGTTTAACTGAAATTAGTTTTAGCATACTATGTAGTACACATACTAATTTATAGATCATATACAAGGCTGCACAGAAAAATCAGATATTTTCCCGACTTTTGAGCGTAATGCCAGAAATTGTATTTTCCAATACGTTATGCGTTTTTCAAAAAGTTTATTTAGACATCATCTTTCACATAATAAACTGTTAAGTTTTGTAACAGTATTCTGAATGTGTAGGAAAGTGTTACATAATCAGTGCTGGAAGCATGATTTTTCGTTTTTGCTTGTTTTCAAGTGAATGAAATATTAATAATTTATTATTAATTTATAATCGTTTTATACGACATCATTCAACGGAAAAATCTTTTAATATTAATAATAATAATAATAATAATAATAACAATAATACTACTAATAATATAAACCACCCCCTGATTACTATAAACATATCAGAGTCTGCGACTAAACATTAGGTTTTGCAAATGAATAAAATCTTCGCCTATATGAAATCAATAATATTTATTTAGTATTGATTAACTCTCTATGGATCTTCAAGATCCTGTGGTAAGCACGTACATTTTCCACGGTCGATTAGAATGCTTGGAATAGATATTTACCAGTGCATTTAATTCTAAATAAAACAAATATTAATTACTGTACGTAACAATAACCCATTATGTATGTCTTGTTTCTTAAATATATGATTAATGAGAAGAAAAAAATTATTTTTGAAAAGTTTACGACCGTAATTCAATAAAATGAAATATACGTTTTCTGTGTGTTGACATATCCACGTAGGTGTTCAAACCTTTCATTTTTTGCATATAACTTACGTATACCATTTGTATTTAAAATTGTTAAATGAATCATCATTCACGAAATTTAAATGCTATTTATTAAACGTTTTAAACTGTAATGTACATATTTTTTAAAAATGTGTCTGAGTATTTAAATGAAAATGCAATGCTAGAAAACTTTTGATAATATAGGAATTAAAAATTTTAAAATTATACATAGAAAAGGATAAGAAATTCAGCTACATAGTCCATTATGTAGCCTTTCTGAATATGATATTGAGTTCAGAAAAAATTACATTAAAAAATTATATTTCCTAAGCGGCGACAAACATTTCTGGAACATACAATCAATATGCATTCATAAGTAAGTTACACTATATACCCCGGATGTGGCATGCATTTGAATACACACATTATAGTAAAATTATGCTAAACAGCAATTGATCAAAAAATGTTGAAATAATACAATGACATAGCACTGCAATGTATAGCCCCCAATGTATGCGATATATTATAGTTATATTGCCAGTTTTTAGGTAGGTTTCGTATGAAATACTACCTATTACATTCTCCGTTATGTTGGAATTTCTCAAAAAAATTTGCAGGTCTACACCGATCATGACCCCTAGAACCCAAAACCACCCTCAGTAAAAAACTTTATCTATCTATCTATTTTTCTATCTATCTATCTATCTATCTATCTATATATATATATACAGTCGGACCTCGATTTAACGAACCTCTATTTTGCGAACTTTCACTTGGAACCAAGGACATTTTTTCGTAACAAATTTTTTCGTAAAATAATATCCAAATAGCGAAGTTTATTCCCTATTTAACGAACTTTTCCTTGGGATCTAATTTTTTTTCTCCCTATTTCTTAAAATATTACTGGACATTTCAAATTTATTCTTTCTTTTAATACATTTTATGATGATCAATGCCCATGAACAGGTCTTACCAGGCACCTAACTCACCGATAGCAGTAAAATCGTTGTGATTCTTTGCTTTCCATCCAAGAAGTGCAAACTTTCAGTATCCCCTTATAACACTCAATGGAGCTGCCCCGGGTCCTTAAACTATAGTTTCCCGCTTACTAGGTAGTTGATCATGATCAATCGTGTTGGTAATTTCGGTTCTTGTAGCTCGAAAATGTCAAAGCGACAGTGCTTGAGAATCAAAGAAAAAAAATATTCTTGATGAGGTCGATAAAGGCATGAACAAAAATAATACTGCTTTAAAATTTGGTATTTCTGCGAACAGCTTATCAACCATAATATAAAATCGTGATTTTAATGTAACATTATTTTTTTAACTGAAAATACAATGTGTGTCTAGACAATGTTTTGTTTCATTCTTGTTTCCCTTGCAGGTTTCTTTTTGATAGGTAAAATAAGTAAAACAAATAGATATAATTTATAAAAAAAAGTGTGACTAATTACTTTTTTTAATTATATTTAGTGTTTATGGACTTAAAATGTGTTTTACATAGTTTAAAGTATTTTAAAGGGTGACTCTCTATTTAACGAATTTTCCATATAACGAACTTTTTTCGGGATTTAGCGATTTCGTTAAATAGAGGTCCGACTGTATATATATACATATATATATATCACTTTCTACTGGACACGATAACTTTCCTAATTCTGCAAAAATCTCTTCCAAACTGATACATACGATCAAGTGGCATAAAATCTGGGTTAAGTTTGTTAATGGGAAAAATCGGACCGAGGGGATGGAAATAGGGAGGGGTTTTGTGAAAATCGATCCCCCTCCCTAATTTCTTATTTTTTGTACATATCAAATCAGTTTAAAGTTTTTATTACTTCTAAATATTGAGCCAAAAATTTATGTATCACATATTTTTGATAAAATTAAAAATGGGCTCAAGGGTCGCAAGAATAGGTTTTTTGGGAGAAAAAAATTCACAACTTCGTAAAATCTTACGATGTCAAACCCATTTAAATTCATTATAAATTTTCTTAATATTATCTACAACTTTTATATTGACAAGTTTTTGATGGGATCAATTCGTACTGAAAAAAAATAAATAAAAATGAAAACGAAAACAAAAAGGGGGAGTTGAAAAAGAAAAAAACCCGTAACTTCGTCAATTCACAAGATATAAAATCCGCATGAATTTATTATATATCTTCTTAATATTATCTACAACATTTACATTGACAAGTTTTTGATAGGACCAATTCTTATAGCAAAAACAAATTAAACATACATAGCGGTTGAAGAAAAAAATCATCGTATCAAGGGTGTATTCAAATGCAAACTGCTTATTTTCTGACTCATTTTTAAATTCATTTTTGTTCTCAAACGCATTCAATTGGTAGATTCTCTTATTTAGAAACCATATAATGTACCGTAATGATCGATTTTTTTATAGAGGCAGAATATATTTAAAAAAATGATGTCAAAATGAGCATTTTGAACCGAATTTCACGAAGCGATTGTGTTAGAAACGAAAATTATTGCCCAACTGAGAAAATATTTATTCATAAATCAAGTTTTAATTAATTGAACGAAAAATAAAATCACAGGTCGCTTATAAATCTCTTCAAAAATCACTTCAGCAAGTTTCATATTTTTTCTGTTAAAAATGAATCTCAAAATGTGCCAGAAAATTTTGAGTTGTTGAGCAGGGAAAAGTTTTTTTTTTTTTTTTAATACCGCCTTAAGATGATTCTGATAAAACCAGCTCTTATTTAAAAATGAAATAAAAACTCGTCAAAAGCGGCCAGATAAAATTGTCAAAGTGGGTTTATCTTTAATCATGATACTATTTTTTGTTGGTGAAATTAATATACTTAAATCCGATATCTACCTCCGCCTGTAGGCCGGGCCGGCAGGGATTTTCAATTTATGTATACCATTGTCATAATTAGGGAATTTCGTTTAATATAATATTCCAATATAAAACTATATTAATAAATTTATATATATGGTTAAGTACTTTTGTAATTAGTCCCAAATGCCTAACGCACGATTACATTTTGTCGCCTGTACGATGTTAGTGTCTCAACTACTAATGTCAATTTATCAACAGGTAGTTATCTATTATAAGAAAGGTTAAAAATAAGATGTTCTCTTTAAAGAATTTTACATAACATAATCAATGTTTGAACATGATTGCGTTGATATTTCTTTTTTTTTCTGACTCAAGTTAGGCAACTCAGGAAATTTTTTGCTTTGTTACTTCGAAAGTAAATTCATTTCATAAATAATATAAAAATTGGAGGATAAATATATCTTAGAATAAATATCTAACTGCTTTGAATCAAACAAGATTTCACAGGCGATTTAATAAAAGTATATTTTACATTAACTTTTATAGACATTTTTGCAGTTTTTTTTTATTGTGCTTTTAAATGTCAACTTAGATATAAGAACAAAGACATTTTACTTTGGACAGAAATCCAATAAAATAAAAATATTTCCCTTTGAAAAAATTCCCAGACGTTCATTGCTCTCTATCTTATCAGAGAAATATCCGATATAGGGAAATATGATTTAAATGTCAGGTTCAATAATTGAATAAAATGCATTATATAAATCTAATGGTTTAATAAAGAAAATAATTTTAAGAACATTTTCTTATACTTCAATATTTCTACATACATTTAAGACTTATGGTCACTGAGTTTAGATGCTTACATGAAATGCATCTGTACATATTGTTATTCATTTATATGCACTAAATGGCCAACAATCACCGGACACTTTCAATTTTAGATGTTTTTTCCAATATCTAAAGAAATGATGAATACTTAAATAGCTTCATGAACATAAAGAACATACTTGACATCATATTTTTTAGTGAAAATTTAATCCCAAACGCAATGAAGAATGAAGAAGGTTTTAAGAAGGAAATAAATTGCTTAGTTACTTCGAGACTATATTCAGATCTTAAATAAAATGGAACATTGTATTAAATTTCTTTTAGAAAATATGTCTAAGTGCTTTGAAATCAAAAAAGATTTCATAGCCGATTTAATAAAAGTATATTTTATATTAATACCTTCATAGACATTTTCCGGGTATTTTTTATTGCTTTTTTAAATGTCAACTTAGATATAGGAAAAAAGACATTTTACTTTTGACAGATATCCAATAAAATAAAAACGTCTGTCTTGGAAAAAATTCCCAGACGTTCATTGCTCTCTATCTTATCAGAGGCATATGAGATATAGGGAAGTATGATTCAAATGTCACGTCCAGTAATTAAATAAAATACATTATAGTGATATAATAAAGAGAAAAAAATTAAGAGCTTTTTCTAATGCTTTTATTTTTTCCGCTTAAATTTAAGAATAAAGGTCACGCGATATACATACATGATGCCACACATGCATACATACATTCATATACACTACATATATGGCAAAAAATACACGGACACGTTCGAGTTTAGAAGTTTTAGCAAATATCTAAAGAAATATTTGCTGAAGATTTTTGGAGCTTTATGACTGTAAAGAAACTGTTTGAAACAATATTTTTCAGAGAAGGCTTCATCCCAATTGTAATTAAAAGAAAAAAAATAAATTAAAAATATTTGTATCACCTTGTAAAATTAAATACATGTAATGACCAGTAGATGCAGCACATGATCACTGTGTGGATCATGTAAAACATTTGTGTTCATTTGAGTAAAAAATTCTCGTGTATATTTTTTTAAATATAAGGGTTTCTTTAAAAATTTCAAGAAGTTTCCGTATGTATTTTGTTATAATATGCAGAATTTTAACCAAATTTAACGCGTCTTTCAGGAAACTTTAAAAAGAGAGTAGAAAGAGAATATTTTAATTTGAAAATAAATATGAGGGGCTCACAACCATAGTAGATCGAGTCCATACTTAAGAAAAAATATTAGTTAGTGCGTTTAGAAGGTTTATCCACTCCCAGAATAAACCAAGTCTATAAATAGATGACATATATATAGGGATGAGATTTCCGACTTTTAGAATACCAGTATAATTTTAGAGAAAATATTATTTTATTTAATCGGAACATTTTTGCGATTTATCTGAAAAACATTTTCTCGAAGATTATACTAGTATGGAAAAAGTCGGAAATCTCATGCCTGTATATACGATAGTATGTGAAAATAGACTTGGCTCATTGTGGGAGTGGATTTAACCAGATTTTATTCACCTTCTAAATGGACTATCTGTTTTTTTTTTTCTAAATGGACTTAGTCTACTATGGTTGTGAACCCCTCACCCTTAAATGCATAATCTAGCATATCTCGAGCATGTACAAAAAATAGTGTTTTTATAACATCTGGTGGAGTTTCTATCAACTAATTTATGTTTCACATCTGCCACATTATGCTTTCAAAAAGATCATAGCGCACTTTCTCCAATAGATGGCAGTAGGGCTGATATTTTGTCAATTTGGCTGGAAGTCACTAAGAACATCAGAAATTCAAAATTCGCTTATGTTTTGCAAAGTTTAATTCGCACTTAAATATATTAGAAAATTAAAATTCACCTACAGAAATAAAGTATCTAGGTACATGTTTATAAAAATAATTTATAATTTTTCTCTATTTTAGTTATGACAGTTAATTTCGATTATGCTGCAGATGTGCAGCATAAGAAAATTCTAGTCGGATGTGCCAATCCCAAAACTTTCTTCTATCTCATGCATATTAATGCTTAAAAATTCGCTAACACAGTGTCAAAAATATGAGTTTGAATTATGCAACTTCAAGTTAATTTTTAAGCTAACTACATTTAGTCTAATACTAAGAGATATTTGTAACATATAAAGAAAATCATATACAAGGCTATGCAAAGAACTAGATGCATAGCCGCCTATAGGTAGTAATTCCTCGAAGTGTGATTTCAGTAGTTTTAAGCATGATTTTACCCGAATTAAATTTCAGCATAATACATGGAGAGTATAAAAGTCTGTATGTAATATACAGTGCTGTAAAATGGAATTTAAGTACGTTTCCAACTATTCTAAGAAATTGCTGATTGGGAATTTTCAACTGTGTTATGCGTTTTCTTACTAAACTAAATATTAGATTTGTATGTAGAATCGGTACAAATGTATATATCATATACAGAGGTGCACAAAATAATTGAAGTATTTTTACGGCTATGAGTGGTATTTGTTGATATCTGATTTTTAAATGTTACATATGTTTTCTAAAATCTTAAGTTAGGTACCTTCTTTATTTTATTAAAAGGCGAAGTTTTGTCAAAGCCTAATCGAAGTGTTGTAAAGTGTATCATGATATATCGTTAACGCATGATTTTTCTTACATGTTTTCTAACGAATTGTGTAAATTTTAGTACATATCTTTTGCAAAATATCGTTTCATAAAGCTTTTATAATTCCTGTAAATTATAACTTAGGTATTTGTTAAGGATTAATTTTAATAATTCATGTGTTACATAATTTTTGTTCTTTATGAATTGTGTAGTTTTCATTGATTGGATCAATGTTTCGAATGCTGAAAACACGAGAAATAATGTATGAAATTGTCTATTTAAATCAAAATTATGACTGTATCTAAATCTTCCAAATTCAGAATCACTTTAGTAATTCTTGTTGAATTTGGGATTTTATTTTACATTAAAATTCCTTTTCTGTACGAACTTCTTACATAAAGTGCGACTAATATTTTCTGTTAATTCTACATGAAAGTTATGGCATACTAAAATAGTGCACTAAATAATGTCTTATAGGACGTGCAACTTTATTATGTTTATGAAGTAAATTATAATTAAACAAGCTTAAAATATTTAAAATTTGAAAGTAGTGCTAGTGATTAAAATAGATTTGTTATCATTAATAAATTCTTCGGTATAGAGCGTAGGATTTCATCTCTGATCATCAATCGTGATATTATTAATATTGTTCTTGAAATTATGTATTCAAAACATTTGAATTCTTTAGATTCAAAATTAAAAATTAATTTCCAAAAAATGATAAGAGCTTTTTTTATACGTAAGATTAGAAGAGATATTTACTTATACACTGTAAAAAAAACCACTGTAGATTTTCCAGAACAAACTCGATCACAGTGAATGTGCTGTATCTTTCTTTGGTTTCCTGACTATATTAACGTGGATACAGCACATTCACTGTGATCGTGTTTGTGCGCGAGATGAACAGTACTTTGTACTGTAAAAATGTCGTTTTATTTATTTTATTTTATTTTATTTTTTTTTTTTTACAATGTATATTTCTGTCAATATTAATGCCAAAATCTTAAATTTCACCAACTTTCAGAATTTAGAAGAATGCATTTTAATTTAAAAAAGCCCTTCCGGCCAGTGCCGGGAGGAAGAGGTAGCTTTCATAATCCTTATTTTAAAAAAGCCAACTTGTATCATTCAAACACACGAAGCTCAATTTAGTGGAAACCGAATATAGGAGATTCAATACTAGTTTTTATCAATATAATGAATGAGAATTTCGCGAAATTAGTCAGCTTTATCCAAGCTGCTTTTCTTTAAAGTAACTTATATTTGGCTGCCAAATTCGGCAATTTCTTAAAGTGTCTGTCATTTTAAGACAACATGGTGGATGAGGCTAAGCAGTGAACTTGGTCGAGACCTTAGTAATTGCTGTGCACATGCTCACTCACATCGGAATCGGTTAATATATAGGAGTGCTGTCGCATGCAAAAAATCAGATTTTTCAAAATGTCACCCACAATAGAAATTGAAACTGCTATATCTGAGCCATTTTTTAAGGTAAAGACAAACAAAAAATGCTCCTGAATCCTTATATCAAGGTCAAATACTTAAGAAAGAAACCTTTTTCAATTTCTAATTTTTTTGCACCTCACTTTAAATATATATATATTTTTTAATTTAATGGCCGCCATTTTGAAACAAGATGGCTGATGAATCTGGCCAGCGAACTTCGTCGAGGTGTTGATGTATACTATCCACATGCCTTCTTACATCGAAATAGGCGAATACGTGTGTGATCGCGTGACAAATACAAGATCGTTTCAAAATGTTAGCCATGCTAGAAATTCAAAGTGCTATAAATCAACCATTTTTTAAGATATAAACAAAAGAACAAATTTTCAGAAACAAAAACTGCCCCGGAATCTTTGTATCAAGGCCGAACACATAAAAAAAATCTTTTTCATTTTCCAATTTTTTAATGCCTCATTTTGAATTTTAAATTAAATTTTTTTAAATGGCAACCCTTTTGAAACAAGATGGCGAATGAAGCAGGCCAACGGACTCGGTCGAGACATTGGTATGTACTATGTACAGACCAAGTTACATCCAAATCGGTTCATAAATACGCCTGTTATCGCGTGACAAAAATCAGGTCGTTTTAAAATGTCAGCCACAAGAGAAATTCAAAATGCTATTACTCAGCATTTTTTCTAGATATAGACGAAAGAAAAACTGTTCCGGAATCTTTGTATTAAGGTCAAACACATACAAAAAAAAACCTTTTTCATTTTCCAATTTTTTGGTATCTCATTTAAATTTTTTTATTTTTTAATTTTTTTAAATGGCCGCCATTTTGAAACAAGATGGCGGATGAAGCTGACCAACGAACTCGGTCGAGATATTTGTATGTACAATGTACACACCAAGGTACATCCAAATCGGTTCATAAATACGCCTGTTATTACGTGAAAAAAATCAGGACGTTTCAAAATGTCAGCCACGCTAGAAATTCAAAATGCTATAACTCAGCCATTTCTTAAGATATAGACGAAACAAAAACTGCTCCCGATTCTTTTTATCAAGGTCAAACACATAAGAAGAAAATATTTTTTCAATTTTCAATTTTTTTTCACCACATTTCAAATTTAAATTTTTCTAAAAAATTTAAATGGCCGCCATTTTTAAACAAGATGGCGGATGAAGCTGGCCAACGAACCCGGTCGAGACATTGGTATGTACTATGTATAAACGAAGTTACATCCAAATCGGTTCATAAATACGCCTGTTATTACGTGAGAAAAATCAGGACGTTTCAAAATGTCAGCCACGCTAGAAATTCAAAATGCTATAACTCAGCCATTTTTTAAGATATAGACGAAACAAAAACTGCTCCGAAATCTTTGTATAAAGGTCAAATACATAAGAAAAAAATATTTTTCCATTTTCAATTTTTTGATACCACATTTCAAATTTTAAATTTTTTTAAAAATTTTAAATGGCCGCCATTTTGAAACAAAATGGCGGATAAAGCTGGCCAACGAACTCGGTCGAGAGATTGGTATGTACTATGTACACACCGAATTACATCCAAATCGGTTCATAAATACGCCTTTTATTGCGTGACAAATTTCAGGACGTTTCAAAATGTCAGCCACGCTAGAAATTCAAAATGCTAACAAAAACTGCTCGGGAATCTTTGTATAAAGGTCAAATACATAACAAAAAAATATTTTTCCATTTTTAATTTTTTGGTACCACATTTCAAGTTTAAAATCTTTTAAAAAATTTTAAATGGTCGCCATTTTGAAACAAAACGGCGGATGAAGCTGGCCAACGAACTCTGTCGAGACATTGGTATGTACTATGTACACACCGAATTACATCGAAATCGGTTCATAATTACGGGAGTTACAGTGTGACATAGGTCAGATATATATATATATATATATCAATTTTGAACGGAGGGTGGTTTCGGGTTCTGGAGGTCATGATCGATGAAAATATACCAAAATTTTTTGAAATTGCTTTCCTCCGAACGGTTGCAATAGGTAGCTTTGTGTAAAGAAAGCTACCCAATAACGTTCCAGAAATTTGACCCTTTAAAAAACCCTTTAAGTTGTTTATTAAGTTACTTTTCTATTGAGCGGTTACATACGTTTTCAGCGGCAAAAAATTGCCATATTGTGGAATTTTTTTAGGAAGAGAATAAAATTAATTAAAAAAATAAAAATTCCACGTTGATTTTTTGTACTTCAAGTATTTAAAAATATTATA
Source organism: Maratus speciosus (assembly GCA_963932465.1). Lineage (NCBI taxonomy): Eukaryota > Metazoa > Arthropoda > Arachnida > Araneae > Salticidae > Maratus > Maratus speciosus. Next base: position 117,536,027 of record OZ010790.1, read on the forward strand.
TTTGTTGCTGTTGAATTTGGTCATATATTACGTTGGAAACATACAACAGCTTTGACCTTTTCCAAAATATCCGAGCTCGATGGACAGTATCCTACCTTCCTGTAGAATAAAAAAATTAGTAAAATCGCAGTTTCTTCTTCTAAGATTAGGTTGTATCTAAGGACCATAGGCTGAATAATTTGAATTTTTCAAAAATATGAAAATTGCTCTACTTTGAAAAAAAAAAATAATTTATCGTTTAAAATTTTGACTTTTACAATTATTGGAAAAATATAAAAAATAAAACTTTTCAAAAAATAGCTCGATGGGACTTACACAATTTAATTAAGCGTAAATGAACGCAAATTATATCCAAACATGTTAAAAATTGTTCAAGTTATCATGCTGCCCATGTTGAAAAATGTACTTTCCAAAAAAATCGCTTTTGAAGTTTTAGGATTCAATATATTTCGATTGTGCGCGAGCTCACATTTTTGTTCATATATTTCTTAATATAAGCGATATCACATTAACCCAGTGTTTCTCAACCTTTTTTAGCTGACGGTACAATAAAAATATCTAGAATTATCTGCGGCACACCTGGTTATAAGAAATGTAAAAGTTGTATGATACAAAAAGAAAGAAACATATTTACAAAATTTATTCAATGAGAGGGCAGAACCTCTTGAACAAGTTCAAAACGAGGTACGAAGGTCACTAGACAAGTTCTCTTTTCATCGCCAATTTTTAAAGGTCTTTTTCGCTTTTTGGAATTCTGTCAATGTAAAAATCCAAATTAACAGAACCACGAAGATGCAAAAGGCAGAAGAATTTTAAGTAGCTTTCAAGCGATTGCATGGCACAAATTTTTATCAAAAAGCCGAAACGCATCCAAAATTTTCTCGATTATGTTGGACGGTAAATCGTACCGTTTCTTCAATCAATGAGCAGTTCTTTTTCTGTTGTTGCCGAATTCGTTGTCTTGCAAATTGCAAATGAGTTGATCATTAACCATTCATATTCGTCAACTGAAAGTGAAGGAAAGGAGCTTGAAGTTCATCAATTCTGCTTTTATTTCCGTCTGCAATTTTCTTTTCCACTGAGATCTATTGAGAACCGGAAAGCAGTCAAAATTTGCTTTTGATATGTCAGATTTCCACAGAGTTATTTATTCTTCAAATGACTTCAGCTCTGATTTTGATGTAACAATATTCTCGAATGGTCATTGAAGACTTAAATTCACAGAGTTCAGCTTTTTAAACAAGTCCGAGAGAAATTAATCTTTAAGCCACCAACTCTCGTCATGCAGAGAAACTTCAAAAGATTACTTTCGACCTGCAAGAACGAAATCACATTTGCATTCATGTGTGTGAATCGTTTCAAAACCTTTCCCTCCGTAAGCCAGCGCTCTTTAGTGTGATATTTAAGAATTTGGTAGTCGAAATCCAATACGTTAATAATCACAGCTGAAAGAAAATTCCGGAATTCGGAGGTCGACTCCTGATGAAATTAACCACTTGAATGACATGATACATGACAATCACGATGTCTGGAGTTAAAAATTTTGAAACGAGAGATTGTCTGTGAATCAAGCCGTTGTTACTAATAATATTTGGAATTTCTAGGCGCACAAATTGCCATAAATCCTTTTTTGTTTCCCAAAATTGATGAACATCCATCTGTGCAAACACCAAAGCAGTTTTTCCACAGCAAACCAAAGCCTGAAATATATTTTTTTTTACAAGTTCAAATATGTTTTTTCCTGTCGTCGTGCTCATCAAATCTTTGCAGAAAAGGTAATCATTCCAGATTTTTTCCTCTTTTACAGTAAGGATCTTTAAACACTAATACCGAGAAAGGAATGAACAAGGGAGACAGCACATGGTAAATATAAAATGTCATATTGTTCATACGACATAATGCAATTTTAATTACTTGTTAAAAACCCTTGCGGCACATTTGATAATCTCTCATGGCACACAGGTTGAGAAATGCTGCTTTGAACCCTTAATTATAGCTAAGGTGATTTTCACGGGCTGTACCATTTATCCAGATTATTTAATTCTCACCAGTTATATAAAATAGTGTAATTGGGATTGTTATGATATCATTTTACCTGTCATTAAATAAGGTGAATATTTCCTCTTCTTCTTCCTCAAGTGATGCCAATAAGCAATTCGAAATTTAAAAAATCCCTGCCGGCCCGGCCTACAGGCAGAAGTAGATTTCGAAGTCAAATATACTAATTTCACAAACAAAAACTAAATCATGATTAGAGATAAATCGACTTTAACAATTTTATCTGGCCGCTTTTGACGAGTTTTTATTTCATTTTTATATAATAGCTGGTTTTATCAGAATCATGTTAGGGCGGTATTAAAAAAAATAATTTTCCATGCTCAACAACTCGAAATTTTCTGGCATAACTCCATATTCATTTTTTATTTTAAAAAAATATAAAACTTACTGACGTGATTTTTGAAGAGATTTATAAGCGACCTGTGTTTTTATTTTTTGTTCAATTAATTAAAACTTCATATATAAACAATTATTTTCTCAGAAGGACAATATTTTTTGTTTCTAACACAATCGCTTCGGGAAATTCCGTTCAAAATGCCCACTTTGACATCATTTTTTGAAATATATTCTGCCTCTATCAAAAAACCGATCATTACGGTACATTATATAGTTTCTGAATAAGCGAATCTACCAATTAAATGCATTTGAAAGCAAAAATGAATTTAAAAATTAGTCAGAAAATAAGCAGTTTGGATTTGAGTACACCTTAATACAATGATTTTTCCAACACAATCCGCTTCAGTAAATTCGGTTCAAAATGCCCTTTTTAACAGCATTTTAAAAAATATATTCTGCCTCTATCAAAAAATCGACCATTATGGTACATTATATAGTTTCTGAGTAAGAAAACGTACCAATTGGAAGCCTTTGAGAGCAAAAATGAATTGTAAAATGAGTCAGAAAATAGGCAGTTTGGATCTGAATACACTCTTACTAAGATGATTTTTTTCTTCAACCGCTGTGTATTTTTAATTTGTTTTTGCTGTAAGAATTTGTTCTATCCAAAACTTGTCTATATAGATATTTTAGACAATATAAAGAAGATATATGATAAATTCATGGGGATTTTATATCTTTTGAATTGACGGAGTTATGGATTTTTTTCTTCTTCAACCCCCCTTTTCTTTTCGTTTTTAATTTTTTTTGCGGTACGAATTGGTCCTATCAAAAACTTGTGAATATAAAAGTTGTAGATAATGTTAAGGAGATTTATAATAAAATTAATTGGATTTGATATCTTGAGAATTGACGAAGTTATGAATTTTTTTCTCCCAAAAACCCTATTTTTGTGCCCCTTGAGCCCATATTTAACTTTATCAAAAATCTGTGAGATATAAGTTTTTGGCCCTATTTTTAGAAGTAATAAAAACTTTAAACTGATTTGATATGTACAAAAATTAAGAAGTTATGGGGGGTTTTCTGTTTTCACAAAACCCCTCCCTATTTCCATCCCCTTGGTCCGATTTTGCCCATTAACGAACTTGACCGAGATTTTATGCCCATTGATTTTATGTATCAGTTTGGAAGAGATTGGTGCAGAATTACGAAAGTTATCGTGTCCAGAAGAAAGGGATATATATATATATATATATATATATATATATATATATATATATATATAAATTTTTTACTGAGGGTGGTTTTGGGATCTAGGGGTCATGATCGGTATAGATCTGCAAAAATTTTTCAGAAATTCCAACATAGGAACGATCCCAATAGGTAGTATTTCATACGAAATCTACCTAAAACGTAATTTAATGCGACCGTTAAGGGGTTAAATCTTTCTACCCATAATTAAACATACTATAAGAATTTCATTTCCGTCAAAATAATTGATTTTTTTTATAAGTTGAGAGCGTATGTAAACCCTTAAGATACAGATTGGTTTTACCAGTGAAATTCAGTGGTAAATGAAAAGTAAAATTTAAAATTATATGTTTGCCGAATAAACTATAAAAACGACTATGAAGTTTATCTGTTGTCCAGGATTGAATAAGTAATAAGCCTAAAAGATAAATAAAACACACTTGTATCTAATTATTAAAAGTAACTTTTAGATTTTTACAATTCACAGAGCCATTTTACGATTAAACGAAAATTACCATTTAACTTTTGACTTTTAGACAAAATAATGTATAGCATTAAGAATCTAACACTTCTAAAGTGTTACTTTTTTATTTGATTTAAAAAAAGAGAGAGACGGAGATTTTCTTTAAATACATGTTTGCATCCATTAATGACGGTATTTAGGAAACGCAGCAAAGCAATAATCACCTTCATTAGCATAAAACGTCTTCCGTATTAGCTGACAAATTGGATTAATGCATTTCAGAATTGAAAAATCAATAAAGGCTTCTTTTAAAATGACCTGCGTATTTATTTTGAGACAAACTAAGAAAACAATAATTCCGAGTCTAATGATTCCAATTAAAATGACGATATTTTTAGAGTCAGATCATGCCATGATATTTTAAAAATTTTCGACGCATTTGTTTTATTTTTAAAAAGAAAAATATTTTTTAACTTAGGTTTTCTTTGATTATAGTAAAGAGATTGCATGAAAATTTTCCAACAGTTACGTTAATGGAAATGCAATGATATTTAAGGGCAGTTGGAAGTCAAATTCATGAAAAAATCGTTTTTTATCTTTTTAGGTGCGCTCGTAATTATATATATACGTAACACCTATAGTCGTCGTTCGTCCGTCCGTCCGTGTCTGTCTGTCGCTGTGTCCATCAGTCCGCATATAACAAAGCAAAAACTATCCAAAGAAATGGTCTGAAAATTTAAATATATAATTATTGCAAAAATTTATCGAGTCATTTCAAATTTTATGAAAATCAGATGTACAGTTTAATTACAGAGACAGCCAAAATTTTCCGTTACATTACGTTCCAATGGGAAAAAATATTTCAAGTGCCATTTTAATGATGTTATAGCTTTTCGAACATAATCAAATTCATATCCACTTATGAAGTGCAATCAAATATACATTCCGTACAATATGCGGTGCAAAAAATATTTATAAAACTAGTTATAGTACGAACGTACCTCAATTGTCACGTTCGACGTGCAATTTCCAACTTGTTATATTTTGAATAATTTATTTCTCCCTTTCGAATGGTATATTTCTTTTGTTTCTACTACAACAAGAAGTTAAAAAAATTATCTAATTCAATTTCTTTACATCATAACTAACGTTACATGCGTAAACTTTAAACTCAATTTTCTCAAAATATTGTTTTTTGAACTTAGATTTACATTTTTTGTAGAAACTACTGTATATTATTCTTTCCAATCTTGCTAAAATGTTTCACAAATATTCTTGATCAATCTGAAGTGAACTTTTGATACAAACATTTGTACAGAATTTTTATAAAAATGTTTTTCTTCGTAAAAATGCAAGTTTTTTTGTTATTTAAAAGTGGTTTTTATTCCAGATTTAAAACAAAAAATAATTTAAGAGTATCTGTTTATATAGTTGACGATCCCTTTATTAGGAATTATTCATATCATGTTAAAAAAAAAAAAACTTCAAATGAATATCTTTGGTAGTTACTGATAAAAGGTATTTTAATTTAACATGGTAGGTATAGGGACTTCAAACTGTGAGTTTTTGATCAGGGTTAATTGTAACTACTAAAGATTTTATGCAAAAGACACGGATTCTGGCTTAAAGTATATGAAACTAGTCGGTTGTGCCAATCCCAAAAATTTCGTATATCTTATATATTTTACTGCTTCAAAAAGCGCAATTTTTTAATTGCACTTAAGTTTTTTTTTTTTTTCAATAAATGTTTCAAAACCATTTTGGAGGTGAGGAAAGAAATTCGCAATGGAGTATAATTAATGAGTAACGTACTAAAATAGGGTGCAAAAAATTGCTTATTGCAAATATGAAAATCAGTCCTAGATTGGACTTTTGAGTGATCCGGTATGATTAATTTTTAACGCACCTGTTTGCAAAATCTATCGAAATTCTCTATCACAGTGTCACCTTCGGGCCAATTTTACCCAAAATTTTATATAAAACTCGGACTATTACATTTCATCTACATATGGAATAATGTCAAAAAATATTTATAACTTCTTCACTTAAACTGCAAGAAACTGAGGACATCATACAAAAATCGTTATCACAGCGCGCTCTTCCAGGAAAATATCCCGAATTTCAACTGTGACTTGACTGACGCCTGTAGTCAAATACATACATATGAAATTTGACTCAATTCCATGCATAACTTCCAAAACGTTTTGATAATACAATCAGGAAAATGACGTAAAAATCGCCGTCCCAATGCCCCCTCTTCATGCGGAATATCCCCAGTTTCAAATGGGACCCTACTAGACATAGTCAAAAACAACACCCAAACAAATGGATACACAGACACAGGAGCAGACAGAACACAAAATAATTCTGTGAATACCTCTTTTTCGAATATCTGACCTCTAAAACATGTAAATCTGTCGAAAACCGGAAGACGAAAAAAAATTCGATTACAATGTGCTTTCTTATATTATAGGAAAAAAAGGAAGTAATGAAACCTTTATTTATATTATACTTTTTAACAAAGTAAAATGGTTTAACATGGTTATAGTTCATAAATGATTTGTTATAAAATTGTCTTTATATTTCGAAATGTTCCTTATGTATTTACACATTGACCCCAACACTACTATTCTTTTCATAAATGCAAAATATATGTTCGTAGAAATAATAACAGGACTCTAGAAAACCAATCAGAGGAAATGGGTTTTCGATTAATTATTCTTTTGTAACCCTATCCGTCATAATATTAAAATACTGGCTTTTAAAGTCCGTATACTGAAACTAAATATTAAATAAACTTCAGCTACTTCAAGAATGCTAAATATTATCTGGTTAGGTATTCTTATTTGAATGTATATACAATCGAGCCCCGATTTAACGAATTTCTCGATTTAGCGAATTTTTTATGGTCTCGACGAAAATGGAACAGAAATATTTCGATTTAACGAATTTATAATCCCGATTTTACGAATAATTTTCAATGTCAAAAAAAAAAAAAAAAAAAATGAAACAGTGAACAAATTTTCTAATATTTATTATAAATTTTCAATGTCCCTGACTGTTAATTTTCTAAATATGTACCTTGTGATGCAGAAATATCTGCATGTGAAAAATGCACGTTACACCGAGGCTATTAAATCAGTAGTAGTGGATCGAATGAAGAAGATGAAATAGAGATGAAGCATGTAACATTCAAAGAAACAGTTAGCAGTTTGGATACTTTGAAACGGTAGTTGATAGCTCATGATATTGATGAGACTGTTTTCATAGCTTCAGAAGAAAAAAATCGGTAAAGAGTTTCGGAATACAAAATCAAAACAAAGCAAAGAAGCATCTCTTATAGTTTATCGATAAAATTTGAATAAACGAAAAGTATTCAATTTCTGTCACCCGCAGAGGGAAAAAACCCCGATATATATCTCCTCCATTAATAAATATAGGTGCTTCCGAAATTCTCCAAAGATGGCGCACTAGCACCTTTTTCACTTTTTATACACAATTCAGTTCACACAATTTCTTAGTGGAGATACAAGAGAAATATCTGTAATACTACTAACCATTTCTTAGTATACATACTGAAAAAGCATCTGTAATGGCTACTAACGATTTCTTAGTATGTTCACTAAGGACAGCTATGTGCTGTTTACTAAGTTAAATGCAGTATTGTAACTTCAGAAGAAGCTGTCCTGGTTACTAGAACAGTTCATGAATCCCAGTTGCCTAGAGATTTTCCAGTAGTGCTACAGATATATATATATATACTAGCAAACCCCGCGGCTTTGCTCGCGTAATAGTTGAAATATGCCAAGTGATATTTGCATGAATATCTTTTATTAGAAGAACACTTTTTGAAATAATTCAAAAATTACAAATTAAGCCACAGTTTGACTAAACTTCATTATAAAAGTGCAATAGACAGAAATGAGATTTTAATTAATCAGAAGAACTAAAACTAATTCCAAATAAATGATAATTTAGAAGGTATTTTGAGACTTTTATGCTCCTTTCATACGCTCATTTCAGTATTCATTTGAAGTTTTGAATTTTTTAGAAACCGTCTTAACACATTTACATCTTAAAATTAACCATCATGAAAAATTCCAAGCATCTTGACTAACAGTCTATCTCCTCTCTGGTGATAGTGGCACCAACATAAAATGCCGAAACAGAGTTGAAATAGAATGCCACGAAAAATGTTGAAACAGAGACTGTCACCATTAATTTACCAACATTAACCTTGAAATCGGTTGGTATTTCATAATATTCTATAGAAAACGGAATTTAGATGTTTTTTAAAGGCTTTCTTGTTGTTCCTGCCAACCAGGTGGTAGTGACACCGGCATAAAATATGGCCCGCATAGGATCGGGGACTATCACTCTTGATTCGCAACCAATAACTTCTGTGATCGGTTTATTATTTAATGAGATTCCATCGAAATCGTAATTTAGGACTCTTTTAGAATGATTTTCGGTCCTTCCCTTCGCTTCACTCCTTTTTAATTTTGAATTTATTTTCGGCTGTTCTTGCAAGACATTTATATCTTATAAGTAACTACCGTGCTATATTTAAAGTTTCTAGCCTCTTCAGTACCGCAGAAATTGCAATTTAGAAAGTGTTTTGCTCATAAAACCCTCAAAGGGTTGTGGCATCGACATAACATATAGCTGATGTTTGAGCAGGTTATATCACCATCAATTTGCAACCATTATGTTTGAAATTGGTTTCATATTTCACACGATTGGATAAAAAACGTAATTTAGAACGCTTATAGATCGCTTTTCGCTCACTGCATCCTTTTAAATTTGGAATTTTCTTTCGACATATCTTAGAAAGCATTTGCATCTTTCAAGTAATTACCATTTCAAATTTAAAATGTTAGATTCCTTCAGTAACACAAAACACGCAATTTAGAACATATTTTGCTCCTGTAACCCCCAGGTGGTAGTAACAACAACGTAAAATATTGGCTATGTTGGAGAGGGGACTGTCACCATCAATTTGAAACCATTACTTCTGAAATCGAGTTATACTTCCTGAGATTGCGTAGAAATCGCTATTTAGAACGCTTTTCGTTCATTTTTACCCCTTTTAAATTTCAAATTTTTAAGGAACTCTACTCAGAGAGTATTTACATCTCATAAGTAATTACCATGCCTAATTTTAAGTTCCTAGCCCCTTCAGTATCACAAAAATCACAATTTACATCGTTTTTTAAAATACAACCGCAAGGTGGTAGTGACACCCACACGAAATGGATCCTATATTGGAGCAAGGGCTGTCATCATCAATTTCCAACCATTACTTTTGAAATAGGTTGGGTACTTTCTGAGATTGCGTAGAAATCGTAATTTAGAACGTTCTTTGGAACATTTTTTGTCCATTTTTACCACTTTTAAATTTTGAATTATTTAGGAAATGTTCTTAGAGATCATTTATATCTTATAAGTAACTACCATGCCTAGTTTCAAGTTTCTAGCCCCTGCAGTATTACAAAAAAAAAAACGCAATTTAGATCAATTTTTGCTCCTTCAAGCCCTTTAGTGTAGTGGTACCGACATGAAATACAGCCTATGTTGGACCGAGGGCTGTCACCATCATTTTCATACCATTAATTTTCATATCGGTTCGGTACTTCCTGTGATTGTGTAGAAATCAAAATTTAGAAAGTTTTTTTTGAACGTCTTTTGCTCATTTGCACTCCTTTAAATTTCAATTTTTTAGGAAATGTTCTTAGAGATCATTTGTATCTTATAAATAACTGTCCTGCCTAATTTCAGAATTCTAGGCCCTTCAGTAACACAAAAATCGCAGTTTAGAACGTTTTTTGCTTCTGCAACCCCTTAGTTGGTAGTGACACCGACATGAAATAAAGCCTATGTTGGAGCAATGGCTGTCATCATGAATTTCCAACCATTACTTTTGAAATAGGTTGGGTACTTTCTGAGATTGCGTACAAATTGCCATTTGGAACGTTTTTTAGAACTCTTTTCGCGCATTTTCACCCCTTTTAAATTTCGATTTTTTGAAGAAATGTTCTTAGAGATCATTTATATCTTATAAGTAACTATCATTCCAAATCTCATGTTTCTAGGCCCTTCAGTAACACAAAAATCGCATTTTCGAACGTTATTTTGCTTCTGCACCCCTTTTAGGGGTAATGGCACTCACATAAAATGTAGCCTATGTTGGAGCAAGGGTTGTCACCATCATTTTGATACCATTATTTTTTAAATCAGTTTGGTACTTCTTGAGATTGCGTAAAAATCGCCATTTAGAACGGTTTTTTTTAACGCTTTTTGCGTATTTTCACCCCTTTTAAATTTCAAATTTTTTAAGAACTGTTCTTACAAATACTTTATATCTAATAAGTAACTAATATTTCAAATTTCATATTTCTAGGCCTTTCAGTAACGCGAAAACCGTAATTTAGAACGTTTTTTTTCTCCTGCACCCCTTTTGGGGTAGTAGCACCGACATAAAATATAGCCTATCTTGGAGCAAGAGTTGTCACCATCATTTTGACACCATTATTTTTTAAATCGGTTTGATATTTCTTGATATTGTGTAGAAACCCCCATTTAGAACGTTTTTTAGAACTCTTTTTGTGCGTTTTCACCCCTTTTAAATTTCGAATTGTTTAGAAAATGTTCTTAGATATCATCTATATCTTATAAGTAACTACCATTCCAAATTTCATGTTTCTAGGCCCTTCAGTAACGCAAAAATCGCATTTTTAGAACGTTTTTTACTCCTGCACCCTCTTTGGGGTAGTGGCACCGACATAAAATATAGCCTATGTTCTAAGTTGGACTAACACCATCATTTTGATACCATTACTTTTGAAATCGGTTCGGTAGTTCCAGAGATTACCTCTAACAAACAAACAAACTTTACTTCTTTATAATATTAGTATATATATATATATATATATTTACAGTCTATAGCAAGGGTTCACATATTTTGATAAATATTAAAACAAATAATACATTCTAAGTACTACTGGCCTCACCAGTGGCCGAGAGGTTCTGCCCTCGAACCTGGTAGACGGGAGGTGCTGGGTTCGAACACAATCCCGCCCATCGGCCTAATCGTTCGGAGTTTTCTGTGGTTTTCTTCGAACCTTGGCTTTCCTTGCGTAAATACGGGTTAGGCTCCCTTAGAAAGTCCCCCATGAAGGGCAATACCCCCCCCCCGCTTAGGGCCTATATCATTCGTGTTTATAATTGGCCGACTGAAGCACAAACAACCTAAATACTACTGTATTTATCCTTTTTTATGAAATGCTTTAAAAAATTAGTTCTCTAGGGTGCAAGTAAAAATAAACTGGAATTACAATGGTGTATTTCAATATGAAGTGGTAATGGATTTTCTTAAAAATTAATGATTTTAAATTGCACCAACATTTTCACTCACACATAATTATTAGACTTTTTTGTTGAAACGATTTTTTTTTCTCTCATCAGTCCATTAATTTTGACTTAAATCGTTTACAGTTTTATTCTTAAAACGCATTTAGTCTTATTTCAAAATACGTATAAAGTTTCCGACGCATAACATTTCAAAAGGCTAAAGAAACTATTATAATTCATATAAAATAGCACAAATGAATGTACAAGAATGACTTTCAGGTGCATATATATAATATAAAATTATCTAAAATACATCAAAATATTTTTAATATCTTAAAATACATTAGAAAATCCCAGAACGTTTTCAGCCATTACAAGGTCGTCATCAGTGGGATTTAAATGTTGTTATTATTTTGTTTGCGCTTATTCAAGAATTGTCTAGAAGAAAATCATTCTAATTTAAATGTTGTACGTCAGATGAGATGCCAGATAAAGTTATTCAAATTTTCAACAAAACGATCTTTCATTTATTATGCACCAAATCTCTCCATACTCCATGGATCAGATATCATATGATAGTGCATAGTGCATCGTTACAAGCTGTATCTTTATTAGCAATTATTACAATGGATTCTCTTATAATGGATTCTTGGTAATTATTTATACGAAATATAATTTCCAATTTCATAAAATCTACTTTGAGCTAATCTTAATAACGCAGTATGCGGTGTATTTAACCTATCGCACGATATCCATGGAGTATGGAGAAATTTGATGCATAATAAATGAAATCTCGTTTTGTTAAAATTTGAATAACTTTATCTGGCATCTCATATGACGTACAACCTTTAAATTAGAATGATTTTCTTCTAGACAATTCTCGAATAAGCGCAAACAAAATAATAACAACATTTAAATCCCACTGATGACGGCCTTGTAATGGCTTAAAACGTTCTGGGTATTTCTAATATATTTTAAGATATTAAAGATATTTTTGATGTATTTTAACCCTTTATGTACTGTCGGTACTTATAAGTACCATTAAAATAATTTGTTATAAAATTCATTTAATACATCGATTAGTTGTAATACAGTTTAGAATGACTTATACATACATTACTTTATCTTGTTTCAAAAGCACTATGGGTTACACAAAACAAAAATATTTTTAAAAGGATGATTTCTTTTGCCATTGCATCTTTTCAACTTTCCGATGTTGAATGGCGGGGATGGGGGAGGGATTTTTCAATTCGGAAATATTTTTTACTTCTATTGTAACAACTTTATATTTGCACATTTCCTAACTCTACAAAATAATTAGAAAAATATTTAAAATAAGTGGGTTTATAAATATTGCACAAAATCCCTATAAATTCAAATTTAATGAATCCTTCTAAAATAGTTCTAAAATTTATTAAATGGTTATGTAAATCTTCTAATGTAGTTTAAACAATTCACGAAAAATGCTTTAGAAGATGAAATTTTCATGAATTCATAATTCAGTACATAAAGGGTTAAATAATTTTATATTGCGTGTATACACCTGAAAGAAATTCTTGTATATTTATTTGTGCTTTTTTATATGAATTATATTTATTTAGCGGAAGGTCAATTGAGCACTAGAATTTTAACTTTTCTTTAGAAAATACTATTTTTAATGAAATAAAAATAAATTTATTTTCACTGTACAGTAAATTGGGGGAATAGAGAAAATGGATGCCTTTATCAGTGAAATTTTTTATAGATACCCAATAAAAAATTTCTATATGAGTATAGAGAATGCAATTACTCTCCAAAGAATTTTAAAAACATATTGAATACCTATATAAATTAATTCTGAAAATTATTGGGTAATAATTATGAAATACTACACATCCAAACATAAAAGATAAATATAATTAATGGTTACGCATGCAAAACTGTATATAATTGTTACTATACATCAGGATTTTTTTTTTATTTGTACTAATTCCTCATTAAGGAACAAAAAAGATATTTAGCGAAAAGTTATAATTTCCAATTTCCTTACCTCACGGAGTTTTATTATAAATTTTCAGCATTCACAGAAATTGTATGTGCGTATAATGTAAAGGTATAAAAGTAGCAATTAAAGAGTTAAAATAAAGCTTTTTTCATTCTCAAAACTTTCCAGCACATAATGGTGGTATAGGGGAGACTAGGGACGGTTGACCATACGGGAGGCTTAACCCACCCATCAATTTTCCTATTTAAAATAATATCAGAGTTTTATCAATAGGTGTCAAACAAAGCTACTGGAATGATCAAACAACAGTCTTCGTTTCATAGAGATAATCGAAATAGGTGTGGAAAAAATCAATTGTGAGGCGTTTTAAACCTAAAAGTTGCGTTTTATTAAAATATTTTGTGAGCTTTTTTCAAATAAATTATATTACAGAAATTTAAGTAAGTAGGTTTAAAGTAATGCAGAAATATTGAGCTTTCATTCCAGGCATAAAGACTGAACAGTAAGTTAGGCTTAACATAACAATGTGGTATTCTTTAGAAAAGGTCTATGTAGGGAGGCTTGACCCAGTCAATGTGAGGGAGGATTGATCAGATGCTACAAGACTCCCTTAATTAAGTGGTTTTGAAAATATTTTTATTATAGACTGTGCATAGTGAAAAGTTAAAGGTATATACATAAAAGAATGTAAATTTATTCTGTAAAGCTTTAGTAAAATGGTGTGATGGAAAAGAAAATGTTTAAAACCGACTATAGAAAAATGTGAAAAATTGCTAGAAAATGGGAAAGTAGATAGGGACTTTTTTTCGTTTAAATATTGCTTACAATAGGTAAATATAAACAGTGGGAAAGACTAGAAAGGATGAAAGCAGCAGTCTTAACCCTTTGTGGGGCAGTGGTATGTTTACAAAACCATTACAGCCTTTTTCTAATTTCCAAATAAATCTGTTCATAAATTCAGGTACCAGTCATTTATTTCAACATTTTAGTACTGAAAATACTTTGCCCCAGAAAGGGCTAAACGATGTTAATAATAAGTTGAGGGCTCAATGCGTTTGCAAAAGAACATAGCATCGATAGAAAAACTTTAAGAAGGTATGTAGAAAAATTTCACCAGGGTGAATACAGTGAGATAAAGCCAAACTATGTGACAACTAGATTTGTCAGATCGAGTGTCGCCAAAAATAGAACAAGGAGATTAAAAAAACAGAAAAAAAAACGGGACAGTAGCTCCTAAATCTGGACATAATAACAAGAAAAACTATGAAAACTGAACCTGTCTCTAACAGAATACTGCCTTAAATGTTAAAATTTCATTTTCCCTGCTGTACAATTATACCTGCTCAGAAAAATTCCTGTTTAAAATAAAATTTTTCTCCTCTGACTTGCGATTGCGTCTTAACAGGTTTGTTTAAGCTTCATATTTAAAAAAAAAATATTTTTTAAATAAAAATTAAAGCATGTAGAATAAAGTTTTTTGCTCTTTTTAAACTGATTTTATTTCTCTTCACAAATAGTGCAATATAAAACAAAGTGGGTCAAGCTTCCCATATAGTGGGTCAACTCTCCCATATGTGGGGAGCCTTGATCCATTATCTTTTCATGAATATAATCAATCATTTTTCAAATTTCTTATATGTTACACTTATGTAGCAATTTTATTTTGATAATAGATTGTATAACGAATAAATTGATATATACAATTTTATTCTACGTTCAATATTTAAAAAATAAAAAATTATTTTGTAAAAAATGGGTCAACCTCCCTAGTCTGCCCTATTTGATATTTAGTGCGTATTTATATTATTCTCACTTTTCTAGTGTAAATAACTTTTCAACGTGGCGAATCTGCATCACATACTTTGTGGAGATTGTGAAATTTGGAAGAGATTCAGAGGTCATCCTCAAAAAATGAAATTTTATCTCCTTGACTATGTATGTGAATTAAGCAAGTCAACCAAGACCGTTTAAATTATTTTTAACATTGTGCATTTGTTTATAAATGAAAATTTTCATGAATGAAATGAAATTATTACAAATTATGTTTCAAAAAATTAAAAGTAGTAACTGCCATTAACAAAGTTTGTTCAAACGTCAATTTTTAACTGAAATCTTTATTAATTTACAGTTTTTTTTTTTTTTTTTTTTTTTTTTTTTTTTAGTGGAAAGCAACAGAGCAAATGCAACGATAATTTGAGTACACTTCTTTTATTTTTTATATATTTCCCCCTTTAGACAAGAAAAATATTTCTCTAAATTATTCTTAGTTAAAGATTATCCCTTAAAGTAATTGTCAAAGCCAAGGTACACGGTAATTTGCCATTCAGTTCTCCACTACATGGTGTTTCATATTTATGACGGTCATAGATATTACAATTTCGCATTTTCTGACGTACAGTGATGCCCTTTTTTTAAAAAAAACTACTATATCAGTTATACTTTATCCTGTTTTTATTATTCTAATACGATAGATCAACCAAACGCTACTGTTGAAAGATTCTATGATATTATCCCGTGAAAATTTCAACAGTTGAGCAGTTTCTTCAAGCCAATTGCTCTACACGTGCACGTCTAACTTTTATCTAGAAACTTATAAAACCAGTATATGGGGTGAAAAACCCCCACAAGTTCAGTACAACGTATTTTGGAAGCCCTTGATCATTATTCATCGGGTACAAAACCACATTCTACACTGTAAAAAAAAAAAAAAAATCACAGCAAAATCTGCTGGCAATTTGGGTACCAATCTTTTTTAGTGTAAAACTTTGGGTTCGTTCTATTTTGATACTCTTAACAAAAATTATATATATAAATATATAGGAAAAATTGTATAAATAAATAAATATTATTGTTATGTTTGGTAAGATTGTTGTTTATTTTCTTAAAAAAAAATTCTTTGCGTGTTTCGACCTGAATATATGTGATTTAGACTTATTGTGACTATTAATTAACTATTTACTTTTATCACTGTATCTCTAATTATTGTTGTAAAATAATTTAAATATATCTTAAATTATATTACTATTCAAGCACATATTATAAAGTTAATTTCCGTAGATTTAATTTCATAAGAAAAACAATTTCAGTACATTTTAAAATTCTATAATAATTCATTATGCCAAATCTTTCAATTATAGAAAGTATTGGAATATGTTCCACCAGGTATTCATAGTTCAGGCAGATTAGTTTCTAATCTAATCATTACACTGTAAAAAAAAATCCGCAACGTTCCCGGGAAAAAATGGGCAGCTGAGTTGCCCATTATTTCCAAGAAACATTTCTTGAAAATGACTGGAACTTTACTGTATATGTTAAAAACTTTCCACAGAAATGCCAGTAAGTTTCCTGCGAAATACCCGGAATATTTCTGGTGACACAAAACATTACTGACATTTCACAGAAAGCTTACCTTATTTTCTACGGAACGTTTCAGAAGTGCTCGAAAGGCGTCTGTTATTTTCCAGAAACACTTCGTATAAGTAATGGGCAACCCAACTGCCCATTATTTTCAAATAACATTTCTGGATTGCTTCTGGATTTAGCTCACTAAGCTAAAATAAATAAAACTGTACAACTGCATGTTATATAGATAGAGTGAAAATGAAAAAAAAAAAAAGAAAACAATAGCGTATATGTGGTTTAACTAATTTTAAATCTTAGACATAAATATATAATTCTTAAATGCAAACCCATTAAAACATAAATAATATTAAGGCGCATATTTGTTAAAAACAAATTTGTTCTAAAAATAATATAGCATATAAAAAATATTAGCGGAACAAGATAGAATATTATATTTATAGCAACTTACTCTTTTACGATTATCTTTTTCTTTTAATTTATAATCCTTTAAATGGGAGAAAAAAAAACTTTTCATGTCCAACAAGGATGCTCTATATAATTGATTAATTTCTTTTTTCATTTAAATTAACCAAGCTCACATAGAATCCCTAGTTTTAGACTAAAGATTTAGAATTAATATGTAGTCTTATAAGGGTACCACCAAACATGATGCTCACCAATTTTTATGAATTCAAAGTATATTGTAGAGCTCTTATCCCTAATTATTCTAGTGAAAGTATTTCTTCAAATGGGCCTTAGATTCCCAGAAATTGGGGGCCGAAGTTCAGCATACGTTTCAAATACTAATTAGTTTGCAACTTTCGACGAGTATTACGTGGAGTGATCTCAGAGTGTTCACCCGCCAGGCAGAGGAACCGAGTTCGATGCTACCTCCTATCTGTTTATTTTTTTTTATATTAATTTCATATTTTTGACACTTTTCAAATTTTAATCAAAGTTGTGAATTTTTACAGCTTCGAAATTTTGATATTTTCAAAATCGATTTATGTTTTTGATCTTTCACGAAAACTTCTATTTTCTCTGTAATTTTTAAACGAACCTTTCCGTTGACGGAAATACAAATTAGTATGTGCAGAAAGTTTGTTTTCATAATATTATTATTATTTATCTTTTTATATTTTAAATATAAGTCTCAAATAATGCACAATATTTTATTAGAAAAAACAAAAACAAAATAAATATTTGGTTTGTTCAATATATTAAAATATGACAAATGACGAAATACAAAATTGTTTGCTATTACTGACTTTGACATTTAAGTTTAGTAAATATACAATTAATCGAGTGACATATATTGTAGAGATATTCAAAACGGAATATTTATACAAAAAAAAATTCCTATAATAGAGCATAACTTCTTACCTAGTACTTGTATTCAAAAGAAAAGAAAATATATCAATATATTTTTAAAATCTATTCTGATAGTATTATGAAACGCTATCTAACGATTTCTTTAAAAATATATATCATCAGTTATACGTCATGCGGGATCCGCAGACGATTTTTACATTTCCAGTTGATAATTTTCGCATTATTATCCTTATTTGTTAGAATGGAAAAATATTTTGAAATTGACATCAAAATTATTATTTATGATTTACACGAAAAAACAAATTTTCAGTTAAAATTGAATAAAGTAAATATATATATGATATATTGTTTCTGAACTTTGCTTAAAATATAAAAATATATAAATGTAAATAATAATTTAAAAAGAAAATGTAGACAAAAAATATTTTGGATTTTCGTCAGTAATTATGTTAGTTTACAAGTTAGATAAAATACATATAAATTTTCATGAAAAAAAAAATTCTAAACGTAATTGTATATTTTTTCCGAAAAAAAAATTACATTTGCAGAAATTCAAAGTGTCAAATATAGTATATCAAATTTAAATCAAATTGTAAAGTGTCAAAATATAAAATTAATTAAAAAAGAAAAAAAAAAGTCAAGAGGTAGCATCGGACTCGGGCCGTACGGGTGGCGTGCGAGCCTTCTGCGTCCACACCACGAAAGACACGTTGAGAGCTGCAAACTAATGGGTATTTGAAACGTATGTTAAACCTCGGCATCCAATTTTTGAAAATCTAAGGCCCATTTGAAGAAATCCTTTCACAAGAATAATTAGAGATAAGAACTTTAAAACATACTTTAAATTAATCAAAATTGGTGAGAATCATGTTTGATGGTCCCCTGGTCAATGGAGATCCAAATAATAGGTGTATTTCTTTTACACGGGCGGCCCCACCAGTGGCCGAGAGGTTCTGCTCTCGAAGCTGGTAGACGGGAGGTGCTGGGTTCGATACCAATCGCGCCCGTCGGCCTAATCGTTCGGAGTTTTCGTGGTTTTCTTCGAACCTTGGTTCTCCAAGCGTTAATACGGATTAGGTTCCCTTAGAAAGACCTCCACGGAAGGCACTCCCCCCCCCCACTTAGGGCCTATATCCCACGTGCTGATAATTGGCCGACATAAATACAACCAACCAACCAACCAACCATCTTTTACACGGGCTGCTCGTTAAACATTCCACAGACAAGTACGAGGGATAATCCCTTAGCGATGTCACAGAGGTATTGTATTTTCATCTGATCGGTCTTGACATTAGAGAGGTAAAGGATTATGTCGCCTATTGATTTATTTGCATTCCATATTGATTTTTTTACATTCATTTAAGGAATTCGTTTTCGACACTCGCGCGCGAGCAACGGATTATAACAAAAAAATAATAAATAGCGGCCGCAGCGTTTTGCTGTTTCTAACTTTTGTTCAGGAACGTTTCAGATAAGAAAACCAGAATTTCACAGGAAAGAGCTAAATTATTCTGAAAACCTGAGAGAAGGCGAAACGTTCCAGGATTTTACATGGAACGTTACCACTTTTTTTACAGTGTACCACTCATACACAGATTAATACTTAAAAAATTTACCATGAATTCAATTCCATTAAAGTTGAACTGAAGAAATTCTTTTAGCAGTAATATAAAATTCCGAATAACACTGAGCATAAAAACAAAGTTAACTTTAAACGTACCGTCTATTTTTTGTGAATTACAATTTATATCATTTATTATTTATTTAGTTTTTGTTTAGCATTAAATACGCTAGTCATCAAAGAACGTGGTCAGATAGCAAATAAAGAAACACAGAATGGCTTCGAGGATAACAAGGAAATAACAAAAATAAAATGCAGCGAAATGGCATTGCCCACAACTCATTATTTTGAGTTTTAAAATAAGCATTCATTAATCCAGGTAATTACACGTTAGCACATTATGATGCTATAACCCATACATGAGTATTGCCCTAAAGTTGAGAAGCAGGTTTCATTAGAGGTATTAATTAATGAGGTATTTTTAATTAATTAAATCCATAATGCAGTTCACAGCCTAACACTCCCTAAATATGTTTTTATAAATAGTTTTACAAATAGGCAGTTATTTTGCAGAAGGAGAGGCATATAGTTTTGTATCGTGCAGTTTGGAATTGTCAAAATTTATCACAGTTTTCTTCGGTACATTATGTCTAAATTTGAATTGGGATGGTTGTAACAGATGTAATTTAAGGTTTCACGAAGACGTGGAGCTCAGTTCATCTCATCATCTCAAAAATCTGCCTAAGGGGAATTTCAAATTTCCATCGGTATCAACACTCTTTTTACAGGATACGGGTATTGGGAAAGAGGTTTGTTATAACGAAAAGTAACAAACAAATCAGGTTTCGTCAGTGAGACTTTTTGGTCTGTTCGGTTCTTTGTTTTACTAAAATATTTGGATAGCGACAGGGGACTTTTAGCCAATAACCAGGATACGGGGAAGTAGTTTACCTCTCTGATTTTCTATGGTTGGAGAAGAGAGGGATTTTAGAAGAAAGAGTTATTATTATTTTATTATTATTATCCCTTGCAGACTTTTGGAGATTGTACACCTTTTAAGATCTTAGAGTTATTATTCATATATTTCTGCTAAAAATGATGGTATTTCTCCTTGCCTTCTTAGTCTCACGGAAAACCACGGCGGACTTTAAAGGGATTTTTTTAAGCAGCAACGGAGTGCCCATGTAGTTAAGGGAAGTATGCGTAGACCTGGCTGCTTGGCGATTCTATGGGAGATTTCATTGTATTTATTCTGTGACAATTGGTAGTGTAGAGCAATATTTAGAATCCTGCTATGATTTTGGTTGACTTTACGGCTTGTGCGTCTTCCGATACTTTTTTACCTCATGTACATGTCGGACAGGCTGCACGGCGATTCTAATGGTAGATTTGCGTGTATATCTTTCAGAACAACAGAAACCGATATTTTGAGACCTGCTATGGTTTTGACTGTTTATACAGGATGTGTGTCGAAAATTAATTCTTCACAGCAGTAAATACACGTCGGGATGGTTGCTCAGCGAATCTAATGGCAGATTGCCCTGTATATATTTGGTGATAATCGGTAGTGGAGACCAATATTTTTAGACATGCTATGTCTTTACAGATTTTGTGTCGACATTTACTTCTTTAGTGCAAGTGCGCGTCGACGTGGCTGCTCAGGTGCTTTTAATGACAGATCGCCTTTTATATATTTTTTAAGCCCTTTATATATTTTTACAAAAATGGGGTTGCGTATTGGTTATTAAATTGTATAATAAAAAATAATTAGTATATGTATTAAAAATAGGACTGGAATCATAAATTCAAAGAAAATAAACTCAAAGATTGCAGCTCGAACACCTTGCACGATTCTGTTGGTTTAATTAGTATTCTTTACTGTTCGATATCTCGTGTTTTGCCAGTCTAGCGCCTTTATAATTTGTAACAGGTATAATAATTAACAACGGCATCTTGGTAGAAAAGTTACAATTTTTAATATTTTGAATTTATACCTCTAAAACTATCTGTAAAATAGGCTGTTATGCAAAAGTTTTAACTTAAGAAAATAATGAATACTCTAAATATATTTTACGAAAAAAAAAATTCATCGACATCTTTCTACTAAAAAAAAAATATTTAAACTAAATTTTCTCTAAAAGCCACACATTTTTATTATTATTATTATTATCATTATTCAAATGTTTTTAACTGCTACGAAACACATTTTGAGAAAGAGAACTATTTATAGCAAGTATCGATTGCAGCATAAATTGTATAATGGAAAATTAAGTTGTGTTCTGCATCGATTAAAATGATGAATAATTCATGCATTTTTATCTTTTGGTTTTTAAACATTTCCGAATATTTTATGCAAAATGTCACTTTTTTAGAAAGTAAGACGTTTTATTCGCCCGAGTTGTCTTTTTTACTTTTTTCTATAATATTGCTTTATGTTGAGGTTTAGATTGCATCAAACTTCTTTCTTACTAATAGCTTTGTAAATTAGTTTTTGCTAATGCATTTTCAGAATGACTTTTAAAATTTTACTAATATGGCATCTTCATTTTTCTTAAGATCTTAACTGATAAATGTTAATAAAAAAGATTAAACATTTATCTTTTTTTTCCAGATTACTTCAATACTTATTGTGTTCTTTTATTTTTAAAAGAATTTTCGTTTTATGTGTAAATAAGAATATTTGAATGTAAAAATCGTGGTATTCCTTTATGGTAATATTTGAATACCCCCATAAAAAAAATCATTAGAACAACAGAATTTTTTGAAAAATAATGTATATGAAAAAATATTGTAGATATTAATTTGTTTTAAGTATTTATGTCTCGAATTATAAATTAGAAATTTGCTTCTCTTCATTAATTATCTTATTTAATGTCTAAAGAAATTCAAAACAACTTATATAATGACAAATTGATTTGTGGATAGATTTTTAAATAAAACGGATTTAATAAATCAGTAGTTAGAGTTTTTTGTAAAATATTTACAAGAATAATTAGGCGAATCAGCAAAAAATACTGTTATGGAAATCTCACAACTCTTACAAGAATAATGTAAATAAATGTATTGTTATTCTATCTGAAACTGAGAAGCGTTTTGTAATTGCAAATTGTTCGTAAAATATTTGTTAACCCTTTCGCTACTGGCGTCCTTAATCAAGGACATAATTTTTATATTTTTTTTAATACATCTAATTTAATTTAAAAGAATTTTACAAAATTTGTCTTCATTTTTAATCATTTCTCTGCCAAAAGCACAAAAATGTAGAAATCAAACCAATAGCTGGCAGCTCCTAGAAATTTTTGTATGAAGATGGATGGACACATGAGCTCTCGTCCAGATCAGCCTTTTAAGAATCATATTATTTTGACATAATTTAATATCAGCAGTATTTAAATAAGTTTATTATTTTTTTAAGAAACGTAATTACTTTTATTTATTAAAAAAGCAATTAAAATAGCAATTAAAGCCTTTGTGCAGGAATATTAAAAAGCAGAAAACCAACGTTTCAAAATGCACAAATAATTTACGTGAAAAGCAGCAAACAGTTGTTTCGAATCTACTAGCAAGATTCTTCTTCAGTGCAAGATTGAGCAAGACACAGCGTGCTAGAAAAAGCAAGACTGAGCCATTTAATCGCTTTATGATAGTTCTAAGTAATTATAATTTTGTTATAGAACTATTTTAAAACACTTGTCCATGATCATGGACAAACGTTTTCAAAATGTGTTTACATCAGTATACGGACACTTTGTGATATAGATTGTCTTAGTTTAATTTTTAGCTCACATGCTATCAAAGCCTGAGAGCTAATGTGTCCGCCGGTTCTGTATGTACGTATGTACGTAACACGAAAACTACATCGATCTACGCGATAACTACTTGGTAGAAACATCCGATTTGCTTCAAGTTTTTTTCCTAGATTAATTCTGATAAGGCGCTTCCCCAATTAGCCTTGGAGGTTCATTGGTTGAGTATAAAGGGCGGGGGGGACTGGGGCTAACCCCGCACCCTTAACTTAGATAAATGGGATTTCCGTGTAGAATTATCAGATTTTTTGCAAATGCAGTATATTGGTTAATTCTGAGAAGATCCTTCCCATATTAGATTTGAAGATTCATTGTTTAAGCCTAAACGGAGGAAGGGGAGGGGGCTAATACCCCTTAATTTTGATAAATGTGTTTTACTATCTATTTGCTTCAAATTTGGCATACCGGTTTATTTCGATAAGGCGCTTCCCTGTTGACATTTGGAGGCTCATTGGTTAAATATAAAGATGGGAAAGGGAGTATGGGGGCTAATCCCCTCTTAACTTATTTGATGAAGGGCATTATTCTTTGAAATAAGACCATAATATAGAATTAGTGTGAATAGCATATGAGCTCAATGCCATCAGTTTAACCGGGCATTTCTCTTTTTATTATTGTGTATAGTTGATTTAGTGTATTATTTTTTTCTTTGTTTGTTTGTCCCTATACGAGTTCCATAAAACATAATATGAATGAAATTTCGACCTCTGTAAAATTTTCAACACCTGTTTGAAAATCCCATCTTTTATATAATGAAATAATAATAAATTTTCCTTATAAAATCATAAATTCATGTTCTTGCCATAAAAATTTTTTTAGGTGCTTCGTTGGAAAATAAACGCTGTCGATTTCTTCAGGAAAGAATGAGGGTTGTGTGAAATAAATAAAGATCTACAAAATAATTTTTTTCAGATAGTCGCATTTGAGTAAAAGAACAATCGCCGATAACACACAATTATATTTTGATAATTATTTTTCATCTTTTGCTTTGTTGGAGATTTTGTAAAGTCATAAATTTTAGCAGTTTGCAGAACAACAGTGAATAGAATTGGAAATCCAACCTCCATTCCTGAAAAAACAGTCAAAGAAAAAAGAAAGGAAGGGTTTTATAGACGATCTATGTGATAAGGACAAAATATATAGAACTTGTAAGATGATATGATAACAAAAGTGTGTATATTGTAAGTGATTGTTGGGGTAAAGCAAACACTAATGTCGCTAAACGATGAGACAAAAATTCTAAACAATACATTGTTGTGATGTGACGAGCAATAGTGAAGATATATAATGCATCAACGGAAGGTGTCGATAAGATGGATTTTCTAATTGGCTTGCACATAATTTTTATTCGATCCGGAAAATGGACACTTCACCTTATATTTCATGTAATAGATTTGAATATATGTAATAGTTGGCTAGAATATAAAAGAGATGCTACCGAAAGAAATATTCCAAAGGCACAAGTTATGGATTTGTTACACTTCAGGATGACCATAGATCACTATATAGTTGGAAAGCTATCACCATCAAGAAAACGTAGTCGGCCAAGTAAAGGCGATGACAAACCAGAAAATTCTCAACACGAAATTTTGCGTAAGAACACAGAAGTAAGACCTTATTAGACAATGCAACTCAATGCCGTAGGTCATGCACCTATTCATAACGGTTGCATGGAAGCTGGCCACTTAAAAAAAAGTACTACAAGGGTAAATCACATTTCAGGTGTGCAAAATGCCAAATATATCTATGTTTGTGTAAAGAACGCGACTGTTTTAAAGATTCCACTTAAATGCATAGCTATCACTACATATTAAATGTTAAAAATTCGAAAAGAAAATTTCGTAACAATATAATAAATTTGTTTTTCTACCAACAGGGTATTTTCATAATAGTTTACGGCATACTTATTAAATACAAATTTCCTTGATCAAGGACATTCTCTAAAAAAATATCGTTACAAATTCTTTTTAGATGGTTTTTAGGTTATTTGGAGTATTATTATCAATGTGTCAGTGTTCTCGCCAACTTTTGACCAACATTAGCGATTTGGCGAATAAGAAATAAAAAACAGTAACCAAATGAAAATAAATGTTAGCAAAATAGATTGAGCATGAAACACTGAAAAATTTATCTTTAATTCCTTATTGTATCCATTTTTTTAATATGTTCTAACCTAATTTTTGGCAATTACTCAATAAAGAGAAATTCAAATATCCGCTACAGAAACTATTAGAAATAAATACATTCTAAATCCCTCCTAAATGTGTAAATGTTTCAGACATTCTTTTAGCAGTCTGAATAAAAGTTAAAAACAGCTATCTTTGATTTAACGTTGTGAAAACATACGCTAAAAATTACTATGAGATTTGGATCGGTAGAAAAAACTGACCGGTCAGTGATACTTTACGTACAATTAAGAAATAGTATGGTTAATTTCAACACAACATTCCAGCGACACTTTTCAATATTTGGCACTTGTTGCAAGTAACTTTATATTTTTACCAGAGTGACCGCCGGCGCATAGACAGTAATTAACTGACAAAAACCTATCGCATAATCCTTTCTGTGTCTTTGGCTGTTGCTAAACTGAATTTATATTGAGTCTGTATCTCTATAAATATAGAAATGTAAATGGCACGGTACGATTAAACATGTAAAGCTACATCAGTCGTTCAGAAATGCGGATACACTGTAAAAAAAACGACATTTTTACAGTACAAAGTACTGTTCATCTCGCGCACAAACTCGATCACAGTGAAAAGTGCTGTATCTTTCTTTGGTTTCCTGACTATTTAAACATGGAAAATACAGTAGTTGCGTAAAATTAACAGCACAATGTACTGGAAGTTTGGACGCCAGTAGTTTGTGCTGTGGTCCAAATGCGTCCAAAATTGCCAGTACATTGTACTGTTAATTTTACACAACTACTGTATTTTTCATGTTTAAATAGTCAGGAAACCAAAGAAAGATACAGTACATTCAACTGTGATCTAGTTGTGCTGGCAAATTTACAGTGGTTTTTTTACAGTGTAGGTCTCGAGTGTATTGGCATACACACAAAAAGAGCAGAAATTGAGCACTCGCAATTTGGCGAGTCTGATTTTTAGTTTACTCGCCAAATGAAACATTTTGTCGCGATTTGGCGCAATGGAAAGAGGCAGCGAGAACACTGAATGTGTCAAATCTTCATAATTTTTAAATCATTTTTAAAAGGTTTGTAGTGAAAGGGTTAAAGAGAGAAAAGTTAAATCCATGTAAATGGTTGAGAAAATAACCACATTAAAAAATATTTAGCTTCGACTGTTCCGCTCTGCTTACCGAATGTGATCCAGCAAATTATTTTGCATGAAAAGTACCATATTATTTTTATCAGTACACTAATTAAATTTTATCTTGCATTTTCTTTAATGGGACTTACAACAAGTCCCTTCGTAACATTAAGGATTAAAGCATTTATCATAAGGTAAAAAATCTATTGAACAACTTTTAGAAATTTCAGATCTATTTTACACAAATGTGTTGCTAATTTCAGTTCATTTACTTTTCTTGGTATAAACTTTAAGAGTACGGCTATCTGAACATTTAATATTCCAAAGTCAGTATACTAAATATATTAATATTTGATACCCATTACATATAACATATGATACAGAGAAGACAAAAATAAAAATGTTTTAAGAACTTTACAAATTACAATAAACTATTAAAAGTTTTCTTTTCCTTTGTTGGTGCATTTCGATTATGTATCTAAATAAATTGAAAAAAAAAATAGATTCCCTTGATACTGTTTTAAAAATCATTATTTTAACTGCGCCATGTAGCTTTAACTATTCACTCGAGCATCCTTATGACATATAACTTTTTCACACAAGTATGCTGCGGAAGTAAACTATTCACTCAAGTATGCCGCGAAAGTATAACTATTTACTGAAGTATGCAGTGGGAGTATAACTTTTCATTGAAGTAAGCTATAGTGTTAAAAATGTTTAAAACTCTGAATTAAACTAATATGTATCACGCAAAGTGCTCTTACATAATTTAGAACTCATAATTACAAGTGAAATTTTAAGTACATTAAGAGGATTTGAAATCTCTCAATAATCTCCGATATTACTTCCTATAATCTCCCTGAGAATATTCGGATTAGGAATCTGAAGACCATCCTGGTCAACTAATCCAAGTTTTAAAAAAAACGGACATTTTAGTTTTCTGTCGAACTGCTGATGTCGTTTTTGCGTTTAGTCTCCCTTTGTTTAGAGGATGACTGTTTTTATGAAAATACCTACAATTTCGAAAACGCTTTCAAAAGTGAAAGCATCGTAATAGAAAAAAACCTATAATCAAATTCGAAAAAGTAAAAAAAAAAAAAAAAAAAAGAAAAAAGAAAAAAGAAAACAGCCTTTGTAGAGTTTGATTTCAACTATCCAAATAAAAAAATTAAAATTATTGAAATTGAAACGAGATACTTAAAAAAACATTCTCGCACAGGATTAACATTAGCGGGTGTTTTCGCTTGAGTGAAGTAGCCCTTGATGAAGTTAAGGTTCAATACAATAGTTCCCCTCTGCACCCATCCGTTTTGGAGATACTAGCACAAACTCGGAAAGTTAAATCTTGGCAGTGAATACCGAAAATACCATCTTGTAAATGATCGTGTTGAAAATGTGCTAATAGTTATTACAATCCAGCAATAATTTACCGATTACTTAAAGAGAAAACTTTCTGTCAGTTTCAAATATCGACCAAATATTACAAACTCAACCAGTGCTTTTTTCTTATGTATCTTTGCGACAGTTTGGTGTATCAATAAAACTCAATATAGTATAAGTTTTATGAATCTTCAAAAATATGTTCCAAGTTTCATTTTAAAGGTCGTTTAATTTTGAATTATAATTAATTAATTAATTTTTCTTTTTGTAGCAATAATAATAGAAGTTTTGTAGTTTATTCGATTTGTATGTTATACTTATCCGGAGTTAATACCGTTAAAATCGCAATACAAAACGGGAATGAGACATTTTCTAGGAATATTTGGGAGACATTCACAGCATTTTATAAGTCCTATATTTTAGAAATCAATGTGACATTAGATCGTTGACATTAAAATCGGCTGAAATAAAGAAGATAACAGAAGAAACAATCTATTTTGCAGCGGTCATTGTTCGCTACATTGTCTTGGAAATGTCATCTAGACGAGTGAACGATTTATATGTTAAAAGCTTATAAGAAATTGAAAAGTTCAGATAACACCATATTTCTGTTTTCCTTTACAAATTTACAAAAAAATTAAACCTACAAATATCCCAAAAAGTAAAAAAAAAAAAAAAAAATAATAATGTTATTTCTTTTCATTGCAAATGTTTTTATATAAAATATAAAACTTTCAAAATCTGAGCTTAAAAAACAACTTTGTTTCATTATATGCACTTGATAACTATATAAGAAGTTCGTAAAAGAATGTACCAGTTATAAATTTTAATAGTACCAATTGTAAGCGTTGCAGAGTGTTAGTTCAATGTCACAAATAAAGAATAACTCAAACAGTTATAGATTAGCGCATGTCCGAATACTGTTCAGTTATTTACTCACTTGCAGTGACACATACGTCAAACGGCGTCTCCTGAGCCTAAAGCATTATTGCTGGACTGAAGATTAAAAAGCCGTTTGAGTCATGCGATTTTTTCTTTTGGGTTTTTATAAAGTATCGCGTCTACGTTCCTCCGCTACATAATTATTTGCCAGAGTTGAGACACAGAATTGAAGAGGTTATTGCTTCCATTACTTCGGACTTGTTAATCGAAGTGTGGGAAGAATTGCGCTTTAGGTTGGATGTTTGCCGTACAGCTAGAGGTGCACGTATTGAACATTTGTAAGAAAAACTAGGTTCGTTTACCTCCAATTAGATGTATGATTTTTGGTGAATATTCTGAATTGAACTATTATAATACACCACTGAAACTGGGACACTTTTTTATGGACACCATGTATTACCTCTGAGTTTTGCTGCCTCTCGTTATTTTTGAAAGGGGGGCAAATATATATATATGTAACGAAATAAGGGCTGCTGGAAATAATTTCGTTGATCTAGTAGAGTCGAATGTAACATAATCCTATCGCACTTATATGTAACGATTTCTATTACATAATTTGTTGGGCCGTGCTAGATGAAAACTTTTGTTACATTACATGATGTAGCATGGAGTTGGAGCATCGATGTAAGAAAATGCAGTAAGTGAAAATAGATCAACAACTTCATCTATTCAATTGAGCAGCTTAATCTTTATAAAATTTCATCGTTTCTCATTAAATATGGGTTGCAGTCGAGTGGCTAATGGAAAAAAACAATGGATATGAAGATTCGGAATTTCTCCAGAAAACAAGCAAAGAAAGCAATTCTGTTCACAGGATTTTATTTAATAACATCGGGCGGCTGTTCTAACAAAAAATACGATGCAGTGTCATCCATAATTTCGATGTATTCAACATCTATAATTGTTAATAATCATTTTGATTACATAAAAAGGTAAATCTTTAGAACGAACGACATAGTGACAGACACGCAGCCAAGGGGAGTTTATACTTCAAAAACTCAACAAATTCTGTTCGAGAATCGTGCGTAGCCGCCTTTTATTTCCTAAGCGTAAGAATACAAAATTGACGTAGTACGCGCTATAAACCAACTAAAACGTAAAGATATCACGCCATGAAAAGAGAGCGGGCAGAGCAGCGGATGAATAAGAAAGCAAAAAGGAACCCCGGAATTAAACGCAGAAAAGGAATTTCTCGGCTAGGATGAAATAAAACGACTACCAAAGAACATTCTAAAACGCGAAAGATCGGGAATGGAACATTTAATTTAAGAATACTAAAAGCGTAATAATTAAGGGAATTAGACAAGTGAGACTTTAAATTAAAGGGAATTTAACAGAATTAATGATAGAGTTTATTTAAGAATAAGGATTTAGTGAATATAGAGTAGTAATTTAGAATAGAATAGGGAAATCGCGGAGATAGATCTAATATTGTAACATATTTAATTTTTTGCAATAAAAAACGCATTGCTATAGTTTTCTCAATTTTTGAAATTTTAACAAAGATGATATGATATGAACATGACTGAAATAGCAAAGATATGAATAAATTTATTAATTATAAACAAATATAATTAATTATTTTGAGTAATAAAATATAACAGTAAATATGTTTATGTTACAGAATTAATAATGAAGATTAGAATACCAATAGATAGTTTTAAATCATGTTAACATAACACTCTATAATTTGAGTCTGCATTATATATTTTGTAGTAAAATAATGAATCGTCATATTTTTTTACACGTGCAGCCTATAAAATTAAAACCTATGATTCTTTAAGCTTAGTTTAGGCTGGAAGAAGGATCCCTCACCAAACGTGTGTCATCAAGTGACATTGTGCAAATATAATTTTACATAGCATTTCACCCAACTGGACAGTCATCCAGAAATTCAGCTTGTTTTAGGTGACTTAATTTTCGTGATATTTTACAAATTTTGGCAAGTTTTTTGGCAATTCCGCACGTGTAAGCGTTTGTAATATTTCTATATTCACGCAATTATTACTGTATATCTACCCTATATCTATAAAATCCTAATGAAACAAATTTATGAAACGAATATATGAAACGGCTGAAATGTAACGATTCTTTGAATCGACTGATTAAACAACTGATTATGTTTCACGGCGATTTCTCCTAAATTATTGAATACTTTGCGAAGAAATTAACACCAAAAATCAACATTGATCCGCAGATTTCAAAAGTGGTATTAGAATTTTTAAATTCGAATTAGTTTTCGAAACATTAATTTTTTTCTAATTTTATATACATTTTTCTAATGATGACAACTCAAATTTTAACCAAACAGCTATTTTTTTCAGATTTTACAAAAGGTTACTATTTTAAACTAATTTGGCGAGAAGTTTGGCGTCCCTTAAATGTATGCTAAGAAATGTATCATGTTACTTTTATTCATAATTCAATTTGTATTTCATTATCATTTTATTTAATACAAACAGAAACATTTAAAATAAATGGCTTTCACTTCTTTATTTTTTTTAAACGAAATGAAAAGAAAAATATTAGGCACAGATGTCATATACGCACTAGGGTACCTAATTGGCGCCAAAATGGCATTATTTTGGTTGACATGGTAACCCGGCTTATTGTTGTTTATTTAATAATAAGTGTTTATTTACTTTATTTTATTTTTTTTTAATTACATAAATGTTTTGTTCTATAGTTAATTATTTTTTTGGTTATTTTCCTTTAAAAATGAAAAATAATCGAACATAATTGAAAAATACGGTACTACTTAGTTATTCCATCGACCCATTCCGTCAAATTATATAAATCGCCAAACCACTCGCTAAATTATACAAATTGACAAACATTTTATTTTAAATAACGAAAGAACAAAGAAAATAGTATAACATTAATAAATATACAAATAAAACGTCGAAATAAAAATCACTTGATGATGTAAAGACGTGTAACTTGCTTAAAGTCAAGTGAATGTGACATTTATCAACTATTATTGGCATTTAATTTTATAGTTTGGTGATAGATTTTTGTTCGACAGGATAACTAAGTAGTACCAAAAATACATATGTAACTGGTATTCGAAAACGAGGATTTCGCCAAATTTTCGTAAGAAAAATCACGCCAAACCGGGTGCGTATATGGCATCTGGCCAAATATTAAATGATGTAACAAACGATGACATTTAATTTCAACTTCAAAGCAATGTTTTAATTTACCACTCGAAAAAAAAAAAAAAATGCTAACTGGCGATTTGAAAAATAGTTATTGGTGAGATTTGCACCCGGCTAGCGTAACAGTACCAAGAATTCTTTGCGACAGTGCTTTTATGTAGTATTATTCGAAAAAAAAATTGATTTTTTTTAATCGAAATGGAAAACTTTCGGCACAGATACGGTCCCATATTGGCGCTATTTTTTTCTCACGCCAATGTCATATACGCAACGGGTACTTAACTGGCGCCATAGTATCGTTTATTTGCTTGATTTGATAAGCCGGATGTTGTTGTTTATGCTGTTGATCTTTTCCCCAAATTAGCGTCGGAAAAAAATCGCGCCAATATGGGGCCGTATATGATATCTGGGCCAAACTTTGATTTGATAAGCCGGATGTTGTTTTTTATGCTGTTGATCTTTTCCCCAAATTAGCGTCGGAAAAAAAATCGCGCCAATATAGGGTCGTAAAAGAAATCTGGGCCAAACTTTCATATGAAAAGCGAAGGGACCAGAGCGTATTTATTTATGGCAGTTACATGACTTGGACTATTATGATATAGATGAAATGATGGCGATAGAATAATATTTGGCGACTTATCACCTGTACATAGATAATATTAAAGTACCAAAATGGCACCAAGAATGTAAAAAGCGAAGTGGTTCGCCCGGAACTCTTGATGATAGTCACATGACATAGGCTATTGTTATAGAATTTGTTTTAAAATACCGGGAGACAAAGACTCTGTACAAAGACTCTTAATTCCTTTTATTTTTAGCTTCTTTTCAAACTTTTAACCGATCCTCTTTAATCAAACACGAAAACAACCAATGGATGTCTTAACAGCAACTGATTCGGCCTTAAATTTTTGAAATCAAAGGAAATTGAATGGAAACCCGTTTACAGGGAGATCTGCACATCTTTTTTCAGTATAATTCAGTCTTCTACAATGTTTTTTAAACCAATCAGATTAGCGTGTTTTTAGATTCTGCAGTGTCTGAACGGGGGTTGGAGAGCGCAGCTTGCAGGGGGCAGAGCCCCCTAGTGGAATACAAAATTATATTATTCTACGACCAAAATTCACTGAGTTATGGTACTTTGAAAAAAAATGGGGACATTTCTGCCCTAAAAAAGAAAAAGATGCTTTTTCATTTTGAAAGCTTCTGAACTTTATACAATTAGAAGTATCGTAACTCGGTGAATTTTGGTCATAGAAGAATAATACTTTTATCATTTTACTTGTCAGATCAAGGAGAAGCTGTACCTAAATATAATTTATAGGACTCAGAGATTATATAAAAAATATTTTGTAATTTAATATTTAAACATTTTCTGGTAAAAAAAAATACCATACCTAAAAGCCATATGCCATAATTTTCATTCTGTATCAAATGGTATAAATGTGAAACTTATGGGTTATTATATGTATTATTATATGTATGAATATATTGCTTCGGTAATTGCATTATAAGATGAAACGATCCAAAATAAGATGCCATAATTTTCGAAGATTTTCCTCATTGATAGTATAAAATTACAGTACAAAATACGGTACAAAATACAGTACAAACTTAAATTAGAAAATACAGCAAAAAATTACATTTTTTTTAAACGTTATATAGTCAAAAGTTTTTAGGTGATTCTATATTCGAAAATACAGGACTTTCAAATTAAAAAACAGATAAGGCCTAGTATCAAACAAATATTTTTTATAGTGGTTTTGCGCTGAATGGCCAAAGCAGTACACTGTAAAAAAAAAAAAAAAAAAAAAAAAAAAAAAAAAAAAAAAAAGTTGCCCATATCGTACCGTAAATATTTCCGACCCAGCTCGGAATAAAGTCCTTAAAATAGGAATAAAATCCGCAAAATACCGTTTTATTGACTATTTTCTTTTTTTTTTTTTTACGGATTTTATTCCGAGCTTGGTCGCAAAATTTTTCCGGTACGATAAAGGCAACTATTTTTCCGATTCCTACAGGAAAACTGATCAGATTTTTTTTTTACAGTGTATGACTCCTGCTACATAGTAATATTATCCTGTTTTATCTAGCTCTGATGACAGCAAATATTCTTAAGATTCGTTTAGAGATATGTTTTGCGTGATTCTGCATCGTATTACGCTACAATTTGTTATGTTGTAGCTCTGTTGTTGCTTTTTGCTTCAAACAACGTGTGTCAGCCACCTGCCAACTCTATTGTTCATGTGTAATTCCCTTTACTCTAGAAGTCTTTTTTAGGTGCTTTCATAATTATATAAATGCGTAGCACCTATAGTCGGCGCCTAGACAGTCCGTCCGACACTTTGTCTGTCCACGTATAACAGTGAAAGAACTACCCAACCGAATGGCTTGAAATTTAATATATATATAATCGTTACAAAATTTTGTAGAGTCAAATGTTATGAAAATCGAATCGAAACTTAAAAATATATTCATAAAAGTTTTCTTCATTCTGTTAAATCCTGTCATGCGTAGTTAATTCAATGATATCCCGTGATAGGTAATGATTCTAGGTTTTCATGGTGATTACGTCCTATTTAAGATGGAGTCCTATTATTTCCGTATTACTTAATTTAATATACATAATGGTAAAATTTTTGCAAAAAAAGCTTTTGCACAAAAAGATCTGAATATTTATAAAACTAGTCATAGTACGGACGCACTTCATTTTCCACGTTCTACGTACAATTTCCGACTTTTTTTAATCTTAGATGCAATCCTTGGAAGACGCGAGACATTTTTGTAAGAGAAAGGCCATAGTTAATAGCACATTTTTGATAAAGAAGAATCGGCCTTCCTCGCTCCCACAACTATGTCTCCTTGAAAGTTACTCAAATCTCTTCTTTTCCCCATAAACAGGTAAAATGCAAAGTTTGCGTGTACGTCTGACCAAGGGCAAACTTTTTATCAGAAAATCCAGTTTTTGCATCAGCTCACTTGCTGTACGGTTGAGTCGAAGATTCAGTTAGGAATGGTCATAGTATTTTGCGCACTCCGACCCAATATAACCACTATATTGTGTTTTATTGAACTTACTTTGATATAGGGATGAACATAATTTAATTGTACAAGGTCCCACAGGAATATGAAATGCCAGGTGGAAAAATATTACAATAAAATGCAACAATTAATGATGTTTCGGATTTCTGTTGGAGTTGTTCGAAATAAAATGCCTATATTAAAAAAAAAAAAAAATGATTATTTTGCTCTGAAATGTTCGCAATGAAATTACGAAATATTTCATTTCAACATTAGAGCAATTTAAAAAGGATGTAAAGTATGAAAAATTTTATATATTAGGTCTAATATAGACTACATTGTTACGGCTTGCCTTGACACTGTTTTGAACGCACCCTTGTGCGTTCCACCAGACTTTTGTGTTTTGCCGTTTGGCAATGGCAGTCTTATCGTTTTTTTTTTGTTGTTGATGTTCGTGATGATAATATAAAAAATAAAATTTCCAATGTGAATGAAAGTTTCAAGGAGAATATAGATTTCTTAATTGTTCCTAAAATCACAGATGTAATTCCATCAAAGCAATTAAATATATCGAACATTAATTTACCAAATCTTGTGGAATTTGCTGACCCAACGTTTTTCAAAACGGGAAAAGTACATGGTTTGATTGAAGCTGAATTATTTTATAGAATTTTAAAACATAATTCAGTTAAGATTGGTGATAAGTTAATTTTGCAAGACTCAGTTTTTGGATGGATTCCAACCGGTACACTAGATGACAGGGAAACTACAAATAATTCCGCTATGTGTCATTTTATTAGAGATTTCGATGAAATTAATGATAATTTAAAACAATTTTGGGAATTGGAGTCTATTGGCATAACGCATGATTAGAAAATATCGGAAACTGATCAAGCGCAACAAATTTTCGACAAAACTGTAAAATTTGTAGACGGTCGATATGAAGTTCAGTTGCCCTGGAAAAGGGACTGGAAGGAATTAAACGATAACTTTAATATTGCGAAACAGCGTTTGGAAGGTTTAAAAAGAAAATTTTATAGAAATCCTGAACATTTTCGCCAGTATTCTGAGATAATCAATGATTACCTAAATCAAGGAATTATTGAGCAGGTTGAAGGAAATGAACCTGTTTTAGACAAGGCTGTGTACTATTTGCCCCATCATGCGGTCTGTAAGGAATATAAGCTCACTACCAAAGTTCGTATAGTTTTCGATGCCAGCTCTCATGATAACAACATGTTGTCTCTAAATGATTGCTTATGGCCAGGCATCAACTTAAATCCACATCTATTCGACATTTTAATTCACTTCAGATTAAATCAAATTGCCTTTTCTTCTGACATCGAGAAAGCGTTCCTTCAAATTTCACTCGCTGAAAAGGATCGTGATGCTGTACGCTTTATGTGGTTCGATAATGATTTCAGATCTTTCAAAAATATAAAGATTTTTAGATTCAAACGAGTTATTTTTGGAGTCAATGCTTCTCCATTTCTTCTACCTGCGACCATTAAGGAGCACATCAAGCAGTTTAAAAACGTACATCCAAGAACTGTTAATTTACTTGATAAATATATTTATGTAGATGATTTCATATCGGGCGAAGATACTCTGCAAGAAGCTCTTGATGTTTCCCTTAATGCTAAGAAAATAATGTCTGAAGCAGGAATGACTCTACGAAAATGGGTAACAAATGATGAAACGTTAGTAAAGTGCTGGCAGAAAGAAGGTTTAGATATTCAGGCGGAACATGCTACTATAAGCCTAGGTAGTAATCTCACTAAAGTATTGGGTATGTCTTGGAAAACAGAAGAGGATTGTCTGACATTCGAAGTCAGGAGTCTAATAGAATTCTTGTCATCGCAAAAAAGCTCAAAACGTCTACTATTGCAAGGAGTTGGTAAAATCTTCGATCCGTTAGGCATGCTGAAACCATTCACCATTAGAATAAAATGCCTGTTCCAAGAACTATGGCTAAAGAAGACAGCATGGCATGAACAGTTACCAACTAATGTGCACGAAAAATGGTTAAAGTGGTTCGAAGAACTTCCAAATTTAGCAGAATTAAAAATTCCGAGGAAAATTCTTGGTTGCTTGAATCAAGTAATAGCTGTAGAAATACATGCCTTTTCTGATGCTAGTAAAATAGCGTATGACTCTGCAATTTATCTGAGAATAAAAAGAGAGAGTGGTGTGGAAGTCAATCTCGTGACTTCAAAGAGTCGTGTTGCACCGATAAAGGAGATAACTCTGCCTCGGTTGGAACTTCTCGGAGCCTTACTAAGTGCAAGACTGACCAATAAAGTAAAACCCATCCTAGATCAAAAAATCACATCGATAGAGTACTATTTGACCGATTCCAAAACAACATTATACTGGATCAAAGGCTCATCAAGGCGATGGAAACGGTTTGTGGTAAACCGTGTTATAGAGATCAATGCACTGACTGATTCTAACTCATGGCATCACTGCTCCAGCAAGGACAACCCCGCTGATCTCTTAATGCGAGATGCGACTGTTAATTCTATTATAGAGAATCCCATGTGGTTTAAGGGACCACAATTTCTAGCAGCTGACGACTTGTCAATTCCCAACGAACTTATTTCTCTTCCAGAAAAGGACTATTTAGTAGAGACTAAATCAAAATGTAAAAATGACATTGGTTCTAATATTTCTCTTTCTATTTTCAAGAATCCTGAAGCAGTAGATTTTTCTCTAAGTTTGAAGAGCAATTATTTCAGTATTCTTCGTATATTGGCTTATATTTATAGGTTTTTTCACAATTGTAAGTGTAAGTCAGTAGACCGGCGCCGAGGCAGCCTCACTACCTCAGAAATAAGGGCTTCAGAAACTTCTTTAATCAAGTTAGTACAAAATGCAGAATTTCAGGAAGAGATTAGCAGTTTAAAACGGAAGTCAAGTGTTCCTCCTTCCAGCAAAATTAAATGTTTATCCCCCTTTTTGGATCAAAATAATATCTTAAGAGTTGGAGGCAGATTGGAAAATTCAGATTTAAACTTTGATAATAATCACCAAATCATTTTGCCGAAAGGCCATAAGATTACAAAACTCATATTTCAGTATTTTCATATTGGTCCCCAAGGTTTGTACATTACGTATGTATGAGGTTTTGGCCCGTAAGTGGGAAAAATTTAGCACGAAAAGTAGTGCATGACTGCGTTGTCTGTTTCAGGAGCAACCCAGTTACTGCCAAACAAATCATGGGTGTTCTCCCATCAGAAAGGGTAACTCCAAATTTTACTTTCAACCATATAGGAGCCGATTTTTGCGGTTCTTTTGAGATTAAATATAAAAATCAGAGAAAGGGGATTTTTCATAAGATTTATCTCGCGATCTTTATTTGCTTAGTGACAAAGGCTATTCATTTAGAAATGGTCACAGACCTAACATAAGACGCGTTTATCGCAGAACTCAAAAGGTTTTTTTCTAGGCGAGGAAAATGCTCTTCGATTATTACAGACAATGCTACAAATTTTAAGGGTGCTAATTCAGAATTTCAGATCATTTTAACGTATTGACACCTGGACATTTCCTAATTGGTCGGCCAATAGACGCTGTTCCTGAACCTCAATTAATTGATATTAGCGAATCCAGATTATCTCGATGGCAAAGAGTAACTAAATTTGTTCAATTAATTTGGAGAAATCGGCAATTAAATTACTTAAGTCATCTCCAAAATCGTTCAAAATAGCAGGTAAAGAGCGATAACATCAAACCAGGAGCAATGGTAGTTATAAAAGAGGACAATTTACCTCCTTGTAAATGGGTGCTGAGAGGAATTCTAGAGGTTATGCCAGGGAAGGATGGTAATGTTAGAGTAGCGAAAGTAAAAACTGCCTCTAACGTTTTCGTTAGGTCGATTTCTAAATTATGTGCCTTACCCGTTGATTGATGACCCATTTGTTTTAAGAAATACCCTAATTTTTTTTTCCTTAAATTTTCTTTATTACTGTATTGTAAAGGTGGTATTGTCATTGCAACTCATCCTTATTGTATTTTGTATTATCATTTATCTATTTCTTATTTAGTGTTATTTGCATAGTATTGAAGTTTATATACTGTAATATTTGAGTGTAAGTTGTATAATATATACACCTTATATTATTGCTTTATTGAATGTTGGCACATGTCAATGGGGGCCGGCATGTTACGGCTTGCCTTGAAATTGTTTTGAACGCACCCTTGTGCTTTCCACCAGATTTTTGTGTTTTGCCGTTTGGCAACGGCAGTCTTATCGTTTTTTTTTGTTGATGTTCGCGCGCCGAATGTTTTTATGTAGAAAAACCGCATTACTGAGCTATTTCGTTAGCAAAAAATGACCATGGGGTCTTATTTGTGTATAATAACGACTATTATAGTATAGTTGTAGCATAATTATACAGATTATGTTTTGATTCAAGTGGTATGGTCCACGAAAACAACATCGCAGTGTTCCATAACTGACTATGGTGTCAGTCCGTACAATTTCCTGTATATATGTATATATAAAAGAACTGTTTGTTGTTGTTATAACTCTCTTCGTATTATTTGACTATCTTCGTATATTTTTTCCATTTAATTGAACTAGTTACAGTCCATAATCAAAGTACATACACGCACAACATAAAACCGAGTAGAATTCTTTAAACATTGTAATTTACCAAGAATATAGTCATTTTTAAAATTATTAACTCTGTCTTATACTATCTTATATTATAGATGGATGGACGTATTTTAATGGCGCAAGGTCTCATAGTAAACCACAGTGCTAGGTTTTACATGGAAAACTATTGAATAAAATGCCACAATTACAGACGTTTCGGATTTACATTGTAGTTTTCCGAAGTAAAATGCTTATATTAAAAATATATATATTTATTTTGCATTAAAATATTCTTAATGAAATAACAAAATATTTCGCTTCAATATTAGTGCAATTAAAAAAATTTCTAAACTAAGCAAAATTTCAAATGTTGGGCAAAGTACAGACTTGATAAACCCGAGTACAATTCTTCAAACTTTATAATTTAACCAAAACATAATAATTTTTTTAAATTATTATCTTATTCACCATAAATAACCAGTAAAAATCTAAGCCAACTATTGGGGTGTTAAAATATACAAAGTCCGAAAAGAGATAGGAAGATACATTTATATAATTGCATGGATTTATTTTAGCCTCATTATACTTTAGAATAAATGAGGGAAATTATAACTTTCGTTTATCTCCCTAATTCAAATAAAGATGACGATCTTTGCTAAAATGCATTCAATGTAAATCGTAGGAAATAGGAATTTAGTTAGCAGAACACACGATCAATACGTCTAGGGCGAGAAAACGGTTTCTTCAACTCAGCTTGCCAGATAACAACAGTTATGATTACGGGTTTTGAGCATAGCTATTATTTAACTGTTTCATTTTGTATTTTGCTTCTTCATATTTTTTTTTTCTTTTATGTATAAAGATAAACAGATATCTGTAAATATATATATATATTTATGTTAGGATTAAAGAGAAAAACAATAGAAATGGAAATAAAACATTTTATGGTCTGTCGTAATTATGTATTTTTTTTATTATTATTCTTGCTAATTATTCAATTTTTTTCGAAAATGATTAAATGTTCAAGATGCTACTTTGGTTTGATACAAGGAAAAGGTTCAATTAGTGATTTTTTAAATGTTTTAAATTGCTATTATCGAAAAAAGGTTATTAAATATACTTTCAGTGTTAAAAAATAGATTTTCTGTGTGTTTACCTGTAAACATTTTGTTTAAAGCAATGGCTTTTCTCATTACTAAAAATTGTTAAATACTTATAAAAACTATTCGGATGTACCAATAACAAAACTTTCTTCTATCTCATGCATGATAATACTTGAAAATTCGCTATCACACTGCTAAACTAAACGTCAATCTATGCCCATCATGAGGACTCTAAAGATATGAAATTCCGTGCATTAGTTCTTGAGATATGGCTATCTCTGAAATCGTGTAAATCCAGCAAAATTCAGCCTAGCAGCGCGACCTATTAGGTGATTTACACCCAAACCTATGTTACACCAAAACCACCAAGCAACCACTTATGTCAAACTCTAACAGAATCTAAAGTTTTCGGAAAATCCGTGCATTAGTTTTTGAGATAGAGATATTGCAAAAATCATGAAAATTCCAGCATAGCAGCGCCACCTATAGGTCGATTAACAAACCCTAATCAATAACTTTCCAAAACCTAATTAGCAACAACTTGTGTTAACATCTAACTAAATCTGAAGTTAGATGAAAATTCGTGCATTAATTTTTGAGATAGAGCTATTGCGGGAATTGTGCAAAATGCAGCACAGCAGCGCCACCTGTTAAGTGATTTACACCAACACGTAATCAACATCAAGTCATATCAAGGACTAACTGAATTGAAGTTACCTGAAAATTTGTGCAATACGCCTTGAGATAAAGCCATTGCGGAAATCGTAAATAATGCAGCATACAGCGCCACCTCTTGAGCGATGTAATACCAACACGTAATCAGCATCAAGCCATATCAAAGTCTAACTGAATCTGAAGTTTCATGAAAATCCGTGCATTAGTTCTTGAGATAAGAGCCATTTCGGAAATCGTAAAATGCAGCATAGCAGCGCCACCTGTTAAGTGATTAGCACCAATAACTAGTCAGCATCAATTTGTATCAGGGACTAACTGAATATAAATTTTTACTAAATTCCGTGCATTAATTCTTGAGATAGAGCGCCCACAAAATTTGTGTCACACACAGACACACAGACAAACAGGCAGACAGACTCACAGACAGACATTTTGTAAAACATGTTTTTTGGGTTCTCTTAAGCGGGGAACCCACATGCGGAAAAATATAGACGGAAAACTGCAGCGGCAAATTTTCCGCTACGCCAAATTTCCGACTTGGAAATGAGAATCGCAGTCGCGTTTCTCGCTGGCGTTTCCGCGTTAACTACTGCGCATGTCTGTGACAAACCTACATAGTTTGTTTATTTTCAATTCATTCAGTTTCTGTATTTGTTGAAGTATAAAATGGCGTCAGATAATAAAGTGGAATTAGTTTATTTATATCAGTTTCAGTTTTTATCTTTAATGATGCTAGGAGAAATGCTAAACAATCCGCAGAAAAGAAAATTCTGGATCAGGAAACTATTCAGGCAAAGGAGAGAAATGGGTTTGGCAATGACAGCTCCAATGTTGAAAAAACATGATCAGGAATATTTCGTGCAGTACGTAAATTTTTCCTGTGGAAACGTTTAAAATTGCATAAATTGTGAAATCGTATTGATTACTATTTTTTTTTCTCCAGATTTCTTCGGATGCCGGTAGTGAAGTTCGGTCTTCTTTTAGAGAAAATTAAACGAGAGATAACCAAAAAGGACACGCGATGGCGAGATGCTATATCAGCTCACAATCGATTATGCGTTACATTACGGTAATGTGTTGTAAAATATTATTAAAATAAAATTTGAACAATCAATTTAATATATGTAAAATTAATCAATGTAATTTTAATATTTTTGCAAATACAATACTTTTATTATTATTATTATTATATTACAGCTTAATTAAATAAAAATATATCAAAATTTCAGAAACTTACTACTTTTAATCATTATTACTCGTTAAAAAAATAAACATTTTTGTTTTACTTCATTAATAGAAAGGTGATTTAGAAAAATCTTATCTTAAATAAATAATAAAAAGCAAAAATTATATATCTAAATAAATCTATATAAATATATATATCTTGTAGCGGTGGGTGGTAATTTACCAAATCCGTGCATATATATATATATGATTCTGTGGGATGTACATGCAAGGGAGACCAGGGCACAGTGGACCACTTTGCATTTTTTTATTTTTTTTAACGAAGAGTGCAGCCTGTATGAAATTTTAAACCTTTTCAGATGCCTCGGTATTTTCTTTGAACATAGTTCCCAATACATTTTTCAAAATAAAAATATTTGTATACACCTGTTACCTGTAAAGTGGAGCACTGTGCCTTGGAGACGGGGTACACTGGCATATTCAGCATTATTGGAGAAGAGGGTTGTGGGTCACTGTACCAATTTTCTGAAATAAATGCCTGTGACAGACAAACATGTGAGTTCTCTTATAGGCTAATTCCATGAAAACGTGTCATGTCTGTCAAACAGCTGAAAATCGCTATGCTTGTTGGCCACCGTTATTTTCGAAAAGTTTGCTTCGCGTTATTCATTTGATGAGATATCTCCGATAAATAAAGTCACATGTTTCCGTTCTAAAATACTGGTAGCCAACAAGCATAGCGATTTTCAGCTGTATGACAGACATGACAAGTTTTCATGGAATTAACCTATAATGGTTCCATTTATGCTTTTGAAGTACAGAATCCTAAAAAAATAAATAAATTCTGCTAACAGTAATTTGAAATTCCATAAAAATTATCCTATTTTCTATGAAAAATAAGAGAATCATCAAACCATGTGATCAAATTTTATAGTTTGTAATTTTTTTCAAGTAGAGTTATAAAAAAAAAATGTTTGTTAAAGTAATAGCCTCTTCAATTTTTGAAATACTTAAATTAACAACATGCACTATAGTTACGTTAATAAATTACTATGTTGTGGTCATCAAAAAACTTTTTAGTTGCTTTTGATTTTCTTTATGTTGCTCTTTTCATGCTGCATATTCAGCTCCCCCACCCCCCTTTTTTTTTTTTTTTTTTTTTTTTTTCGCATTAGAGAAGGGGTATTGCCATAGTCCACTTTGATGCATGAATGAATTATAAGATTAAATTTACATAACTTTAAATAATTAGCTTAGTTTTTTTATGTATTATTAATGAAATACTAATTAAAGAAGTTTCAGTTAACTGAATCTGATTAAAACATATGTAAGAAATTTAACAAAGAACAACCAGTATAAATTAATACAATAAATTTAGAGCATGAAATAGCTGACAGATAATTTTAATTAGAATTCTGTATTTTGTATATTTGATAATTCCTGAAAAAAATATTTTAATATGAAGGATTTTCATAACTTAGATTTAAAAGCGATGTGAAAATTGAGTTTTTGATTTAAAGGAGGTCAAATATGCTTTGTTATTTTTATAAATAAAATTATATTTTTTTAATTAAAAAACAAATTTTATGTCTGTAGACAATGTGTGCATTTGGCGGGAATGAAAATTACAAACTTTGGGGGGAGGGGCAAAAATACAATAATGCCTACAAATAAATGAAATTGCATTTATCTAATTTGATAACTTATATTTAAAAAAATTGTTAAATAGTTATTTATAAGAAGTTATTCATTAGCAAATGTTCATTTTGAATTAATTGTATATAAAAACAGTATTAAAATACAAACCTCCCTCCCCCCCCCCCATCCCAAGAAAAAAAATCAGAAATAAATTTTTGAAAGACATCTGCACCATACATGCATTTAGAACGTGGCTCAATTTTGTCCCATGAAAAATATTTTGCACATGGTCAATGCTGAATGAGATGAAGCGAAACATGTAATAAAATTAATAGGATAGCTCAAAAAGTAATGATAAGAATAGAGACGGAACTAGACTAAATTTTACCCAGGGCAAGGTTGTA
Organism: Maratus speciosus; assembly: GCA_963932465.1. NCBI lineage: Eukaryota > Metazoa > Arthropoda > Arachnida > Araneae > Salticidae > Maratus > Maratus speciosus. Next base: position 117,580,882 of record OZ010790.1, read on the forward strand.
GATTTGCATAAACAATTGCTTAAGATAGTTATAGTAAAACTCAATGCTCAAAATCTATATTTTTAATATGCATTTTTTCTATATAAAAAGTACAACATAACACAATACAAAAATTACAAAAAATATATCAATTTTACCATCTACAATGCCTGTTAAAGGTTTACTTTGAGAGTTTTTTTTGATGCAAAAAATTTTATTGTGTCATCTTAACATCATCTGTTAAGAAAAAGAAATAAGCATGAGTAGTACAAAAAGCTCCAGAACTTTCTAACTGCAATTGAGCTTAATTACATATATCAAGCAAGATGAATATGCCAGAAACATTTTATATTATTTTATCCTAACATTTTCTTTGAATTGCTGTTACATTGATCGAAGAAATGCAGAAAACTATAGTGATTTAATATAATTTTATTAGCTGCTTTGGTACTTTTCGAATTATCCCATCTACATTCTTGGAAAGAAGTATTGCCAATTTAGTAGCTGTATGAGAGATTTAAAATGGCATGAGAACATCTATACCATGTTATCTATATAAACACTGCATATGCCAGTTCAACTTTTGTTTTGAATTTTACAATTTTGATAAAGAAACTACTAATAAAGATATACTTCGACAACCTTGTTATTTAAAATTTTAGAGATTTTTTAAAAAAATTTACTGCCAAAAAGTTGTATTTATGGAATTTAGAAAATAAATACAGTTATTTTTCTTAAATAATGCTTGAAGCATATACTTAGTATTTGAAATATATATATATATATATATATTAGGAGTTATTATATATTTTTAATTTTTTAGCAAAAATATAGATGGGGTAATGTGTAAGTACCAATATTATTTTTAAATAACTTTCTATCTCTGTGAAAACCATTAAATTTTAACTGAGATTATATTTCTAGATGTAAAATCTTATGAAAACAAAAAAACTTCTAAAAAAAGTAATTTCTACACAAAAATAACTTTTTATAATGTCCTTTGTATTTCAACAAAAGATGTTAATTTTATTTACCACTTCTCTTGTTTTGCTTAGTTGATTATTTTTTGTTCTTGAAGATTATTTATTTTTGAAATGTATATTATCTAAGACATAAATTTTATGACTTACAGGTTTCTAGCTACTGGAGAAACTTTCAGAAGTTTAAGTTTTTCATTTCGAATGGGAAGAACTTCAGTATCTAGAATTATAAAAGAAACGTGCTATGCCATATGGAAAGCATTACAAACATATTATGTTAAGATGGCAAAAACAGAAGAAGAATGGAAAGCCATTTCAAATGGATTTTTAGAAAGATGGCATCTGCCTAGCTGTTGCAGGAGTATTGATGGAAAGCATGTTACTGTACAATGCCCCCAAAATACAGGATCCTTAAATTTCAATTATAAAGGTAGATACAGTAAAGTTTTAATTGCTGTGGCAGATTCGGAATACAGGTTTATAATGTTCGAGGTTGGCTTTAATGGAAGTGAAAGTGATGGAGGGATCTTTCAAAGATGCACAATTGGGAAACGTATACTTCGTGACAAAATGAATCTTCCAAATGATGAGATTTTACCATATTCAAAGTTGCGTTTCCCATACTTCTTCATTGGAGATGAAGCCTTTCCCTTGCTACACAATTTGATGCGTCCTTTTCCTCGCAGATCAGCATTTTCTGTGCAGGAGAAAGTTTACAATTATCGGATATCAAGGGCTAGGCGTGTTGTGGAAAACTCGTTTTCTATTTTGGTAACACGTTTTAGAGTTTTTTTTTTTTTTTTTTTTTTTTTTTTTTAAACTTCAATCAACGTACACGAAACCAAAACATTGCCAAATGTTGTTGCAGCAGCAATTGCTTTGCACAATTTTCTATTAAAAGAATGTGCCAGCACGTACTGTCCTCCAGGATATGCAGATTCAGAGGACTCTCGTCACAACGTCATTCCTGGACAGTGGCGTGAAATCAATCCAAATTTAAATAAACTTTTTTACGAAAAATAAAACCGACTTCAAAAACTACTACAAAGTAAAAAATATTTTTTTTACATAATAGTTAATAAGAAATTAAATTAAGAGCATTGTATTTACCATGCGCATTATTATATTTATGTACATTAATTTGATTTTTTTGGAGTCGGTGTCAGCCAAACGAAGTTAAGTATAATCATCCAACAGACACACATCCAAATATCTTCGAGTTTTTTTACGATTTGTTATTTAGTTAAAAAAAAATGAATTTTACCATTTTTGAAACATTTCATCTGATTTTATAAACGTGTATTTTCAAGTGAGATTAGTTGTAATTATGTGTGCTAAATTAAGGGTTATTGTAAAATTAATGCGTTTATACAGGCTATTATGTAAAAAAATCGTAGCCAAACACAGATTTCCAAATGTAGGATGGTGTCAGAGTTGATTGAGAATGGATTTTTTTTCCTAAACGGTTTTTGCTGAATCATGTTACAATTTGTATTGGATAAACAATTTTAATTTAGAACTTGGCTTGGCTGGCACCGACTCCAAAAAAATCAAATTAATGTACATAAATATAATAATACGCATGGTAAATACAATGCTCTTAATTTAATTTCTTATTAACTATTATGTAAAAAAAATATTTTTTACTTTGTAGTAGTTTTTGAAGTCGGTTTTATTTTTCGTAAAAAAGTTTATTTTTCACTTTCTAGTTCTTTTTTGAGTTACAATTTTTGCATGATTCTTTTGGAGGAAATTACGGACTTTTAAAGAAACTTTTAAAGATGTTATTTTGATAAGTAAATACTTTTGTCCAGATTTCTGTGTACATTAATAACACAGGTTTTTTGTGAAAATTCTTTATATATATATATTACATTTATTCTTCTTCAGATTTAATAGCTTTATTTTTTAATTAAATATTTTTGTTTCTCTATTTGGACATGGGTAGAACGACAAGAGATGCTGCTCGCATGAAAAAATATCGAACTTTGGAAACTGACAATAAAATGTTCTTCGGCTTACTAAAAATGCCCTATGAAATACAGAAGAGAGACCCAATGACTTATTTTTATACTTTCTAACCGATGACCAGGCCCTTATCTTTCGGGTTGCCCTAGATGAACGGGTTTGATACCTGTCATCGGCGTAGGAGACCACCTAATCGCCACGTAGCGGCAATAAACCTGAGGAACGCCTAGATCGTTTTACTATCGGCAGTGCCTATTTCTTAATTATGAACTTTTTTATGCCAGTTATTTAACATTTATATCTTGTTGTTTAGCACCTGCGCATTGCTACTCATGTTGATCTCGTAATTTAGAAGCTTAATCAGATGACGAAACCTTCATCTGGCAAGACACCTCAGAGGTATAATTCATAGGTAAATTCGAGGTCTTCGCACCTATCGACGGAGTTTACATGCACCAGGAGCCATTAGGATACATGACAACCGCATAACTTATCAAAGAATGATCGTGAAAAGACTACAGGGGGAAAGTCTTAAATGGCGTTCCCTCAAATGGCTGGTCATTGATGAAATTTCTATGGTGTCAAAAGAGAATTTATATATAATTCATTTGAAGTTTCAAGAATTTAAAAACAATTTATTTTTTGGTGGCATTAATGTTTTCTTATATGGAGATATTATGCAAGTGCCAATATGTAATGTATGTATGTATACGAAATGCCAATGTGCTTAAATGTATGCTAAGCATTTCAGCATGGTACTTTTATTCATAATTTAAATTATTTGCTTAATCTTTCGCCAAATCTAAAGATTCTGATAGAGAAATTGAGAACTCATTGCATCATGACGGCATTTTGTTTATTTTTGTTTGTAATCTTTCTTGACAAAATCAGCTTAACTCACTTAGGCATTTATGCTTCTTATTGCATCATCATTTGCAATACGTTGGGCAGTGGAGATTTTAAAACTATTAAGTAATCTACCGTTATTGCGTCCACTGCCAATTGTTGTTTCTGAGCTAATATGATTTGGTGCATTGACGCGTTTTGCGAATTAAATATTTTATGATACCCACATTTACATTAAACCAATTGCTGCTGATATTTTTTTTTTGTTTCACGCTAGCCTTAACTGTGGGCTCGATTACGGAAGATTAGAAATTCATCGTCATGCTCATTTAATAGTCTTGATTAAAGTGTCATTGGTCTGCATAATAACTGACGTATTTTAGCGAGTATAGTACTGCAAAACATATAGAACTTTCGGAAGCAACTTATGATATTCGCATTTCCTTTAAACCATGTTTGCTGTTATACTATAGAGTTATACTATGCTGAGATACTATAACAGTGTTATAGTATCTCACACTTTTGCTTTTATCGGACAACCTGATTCAAATTTACTTGCTCTCATTTCTTGATACAATTCAAATGTTTTCATGACTGCGTAACTCACTGACTTGCTTTTGCCATTATGCTTATGCCTACTGATGTTTAAGTTCTGTGCCATGTAAATACACCGCACCATAACAATGCCGTCTGTAATACTAATTAGAGTAACTCCTTTTATTTCTTTCTATGTTGTTTATCTTGTACTTTAACAGCATATGGATCTTGGCTCAACTTCTGTTTGCATATAAAAGTAGACAAATGGTTGTTTACAATAAATAAATTTATAAATATTAAAAAACTTGCTTGTATATATGAGACAGTGGTACTACTTAGTTATCTCGTCGACCTAAAATCTATCGCCAAACTATAAGATTAAATGCCAATAATGGTTGATCGCAAATGTCACATTCACTTGACTTTAAGCAAGATACACGTGTTTACGTCATCAAGTGATTTTTATTTCGACGTTTTATTTGTATTTTTATAAATGTTATACTAATTTATTTGTTCTTTCGTTATTTAAAATAAAAATTATGTCAATTTGTATAATTTAGTGAGTGATTTGGCGATTTATATAATCTGGCGAAATTGGTCGACGGGATAACTAAGTAGTACCTAGACAGTTAATAGGTTGTCAGAAAATATGCGTGAAATTTTCATTTTCTCTTCAAGGCCCCTATACAGGAAAGTTATCATTAATGTTATCTAGTGGAAATATTAAAGGCAATCAAAAAGCATTCATACATATAACTGTTTAATATAATATAATATAGGTATGTATATAATATTATGGTACTTCTTAGATATCCCGTCGATCAATTTCGCAAAATTATATAAATCGCCAAACCACTCGCCAAATTATACAAATTGACATAATTTTTATTTTAAATAAGGAAAGAACAAATAAATTAGTAAAACATTAATAAAAATACAAATAAAACGCCGAATTAATGGTTTTATTGGCCATTATTTGCATTTAATCTTACAATTAATGAATTAATGGTAAACCATTATTGGCATTTAATCTTACAATATGGCGACAGTAATTTGGTCGACGGGATAACTAAGAAATACCAATATTATATATATATATATATATATATATATATATATATATATTATGTGCCGCCAGTCTGATGTTATGTGTTTAATTAAACTAAAATATTGTATAAATAAATTATTGTTTTGTATTAAGTTAGTTTGCTTCTGTATTATTTAGCATTTGAAATAATGGTGTATATTTAATTAATGTATATTAAATTACTATTTAGAATGCGATTGCCAATTGAGTATTTTAAATATGACTGTCGATTAGAAAATGCGAAGAAACAGATTGAGGAAGATCCATTACTGAATTTGAATGGGAATATAGCGAAATTAGTCAGTTACAGCCAAGTTGGCTTCATTTATGGCGACTTATTTTGGTCGCTAAATTTGGCGATAATTAACGTAACTGCGCCAAGTTTTGCGACAACTTGGCGCTAACGTATATGAATACATAGTTTTATGCTCATGATTGAGAAACCGGTTACAACAATGAAAGATAATTTGGGTGAAATCCTTCATTTTATTGGTTTTTGTTGAATTACTAAAAAACTACTCAACCAATTTCGATGAAACGGAAGTGGTACCAATTCGAGAGTATCCTCTTTCAATTAAAACAAAAGTCACATAAATCGGACAAAAAGTTCCGGAGCAATCGGTGAACATACATAAAAAAAAAAAAAAACATACATACGCGTCGAATTGATAACCTCCTCCTTTTTGAAGTCGGTAAAAACTATGGGAAAATGACAACCAATATGTACAGAAGACATACTAAGAAACTTCGTGAAGCATTTGCTTCATATTTGACAAAGGACTTTCCAGTTGATTGGCAGTATAGAAGCATCTATCATTCAAATTCTTAATTTTAGATACTTTACTTGCCTATAATTATGGGTGATTCTCCTTAAATTGAATCTAATGTACTGTGCAGCACACAAACATTTTTATTTCCTATTAGTTCAACTTTTAAACATAGAAAATAAAATGCTTTTATTTTTGAAGTACAGAATTAGTGTTTCAGAAATACTTGCAGTTTAATTTCTACACTTGACAACTGAACGAACAGGAATTTAAAATACTTGCATGATGCACAGGGTATTTGGTTCAATTTTGGAATAATCATTCTAATTACATTTGTGTGTTTATGCCGAGTCGACATTTAAAATTAAAAAGCATAACACAGCATGCAATGACAAATTTAAATTCTTTTTCAAGACATTTTTTACTAGATTTTTATCATGATGAGATTTTGTTTTTGAAGAAAAAATTTAATGTACAAATCTGTGTTGCTAAAAATCATGATGATTATTATTTTGAAAGTATGATTTATCAATATTGTTTTATTTAACAGTTTATTAATATTATTTCTATGTACTATTCATGTAATTATTCATTCCCTCTCTTTTGCATATATTATGAATATGTATCAATTACATCCTATTTGTAAAATTTAACTTTCTGTTAATCTTTGTATGTGAAGCAAGAGTGAATGACTCCCTTATTTTCTTAAATGAAAACAAATGGGGATTGAAAATTGTATTAATTGCCACTAAATTAGAACTATTGGCAGGTTTGATATATTGATCATAATAATTAGAAAGACAAAGAATAATTCATTGTTCAGTATTTAATTTAAATTTTCGTTGTCAATATTTGTCAGAAAGGGTTAATTTTATTTTCTTTATATATAATTATTATTATGTATTACATATATATACATACAGTCATATCTCAGTAACATCACTTCTGCAAAACAAACGAAAGTGACTTTATATCCGGTTAACTCAATTTTACTAATCAATATAGGTTTTAGAAATACAGGCCAAAGAGTTTTCTCTTTCAAAATTAATACATGCTGTTGAAAGCTTAATCACATTTAAATGAAAAAAAAAATAAATAATATGCAAATTTATCAAAAGTTTCAAAAAAGAAACTATTCCTACTGGAAGGAATGTTGTTTTTAAATATAAACGTTAAAAAAGATGACAAAAATCTCAAGTTGTACAATTGTTTAAAATATCGGCTATATAGGATCTTTTTTTTTTACACTACAAATCCTTTTTCTGAATTTTCTTTTTTTTTTTTTTTCAAGATTTAAGGCATGATTTTATAAAGCTATTGATTTGTATTTTTGTATCCATACATTGCCAGCCTCAAAATTACATTTTCCTAACTATTCTGTTATATTAGTGCATTTTTTTCATCATTATTGGAACAAATTCCTTGATATTTTTAAATAATGTGACACTCTGATGCTCATCACAGGTGATGTTATAAGTAGGGATGTACCAAATATTCAGTATCTATTCGGCATTCGGCCATATTGCCGAATATTCAGTTAAGTCGAATATCAAACTATTTGGTCGGCCGAATATTCACTTTGGCTGAATATCAAAGTATTCAACCAAGCCAAATGCATCGAAATTTATTTTTTTTTTAATTATATAAATACAGTTTTTTAACATTCAATAAATTGAAATTTTATTCAGTTCAGTTAAGAAATAAATTCTTTATAAAGGATAATTAAGTAATAGAATCTTAATGAAATAGGAGACACTGCATTAATATTATTTATTTTATTGTTTGAGAAGTAATACATTTAAAAGAATTGATTATTTAATAACAATATTCATAAGAGTTGATGATATTAAAAGTAGATGTGATAGTTACCTTTTTTATAGCAATAATTCAGCAAAAGCATATTATTATAAACAAATGCAAAATTATATCATTCAGTGCATAAGAACTTTCAAAATTTGAAAAAGAAAATTATTGCGTATCTGCTATTTTTAAATGTAAATAAACTGAAATATTATTTCAGAATCAGAATAATTAAGAAATGGCATCACATTTAAATAAGGTTGCTTTAACTAAACTACACTACATAAAAAGCGACAAGAAGATTAATTATTAACAATGATATTTATAGGAATTAATTATGTTTTAAAAAAAGGATCTTATCTATAACAGTAATTCAGTAAAGGTAAATTATGGTGAAGAAATGCAAATTTATCAATATTGACTGGTAGCAGCATATTCCTTGTTTTCTTACATATATCACAGCTTCTGAAAATAACACTCCAGACATTGCTTGCTGGTGCACTCAAAAACTGTTTTGCTAAATTAACATTTATATTAGCATTATATGACATTATTTAAAAGTTTTTAAATATCTTAAAACCCTGAAATATAGGAGTATTCAGCAAGTCGAATATTCAGTATTCGGCATAACAGTTATTATTCAGCTAACCGAATATTTAGTATTCGGTTTGCTGGTAGGCCAGAAATTCGGTATTCAGCTATAATCACTATTTGGTACATCCCTAGTTATAAGTGCCTTTTGAACTAAACTCTGATGCTAAAAGCAGGTAAATTTTACAAATAATTCCCATGTAGTTGTCTAACTCAATTTTTTAAATCAGTGCTTATGTACATAATTGTCTAAATGATCATAAATATTGTTGATACTTTGTATTCCATGTATTTTGAACATTATTTGAAAATAAAAATGTTGCAAAGACAGCTTTTTGAATAATTTTTATTCTCGAATAATGTTGCTGTAGAACTATTAGCATGTCTTTTAGATTAATATTGTCAGACAGGGGAAATAATAAATTTGAGAACATATTAACAAATTAATAATAATCATTGCCACTTGGCATCATATACGCAGATTGTATTTATATTACTGACAGAAAATCTCAGAAGAGTTTCAGGCTGAGTCAAAAACAAAATTAAGATAATGTGAATTGTGGAACTACAATATTAAATTTGAATAAGATTACATCATACAATTTATTATGCTTTTACAGATTTTTATTATTATTATTACATCTGTAGAATTGAAAAATTATTTTAAATTAACTTTTATGAAGGATGATGTATTAACATATAGTGATTTAGCCATTGGGCATAAAGAGAATATTTTTAATGGGGACTTCCTAATAGAAAGTAAATTCTTTTATATTCATAGAAAATGGGAACACTGAATAGAATATTGAGTAGATTGTTAAAAATTTATGTATAAACACAGGGATAAAAAAAAAGCTCTCTGTAAATTTACAGCAGTTCTTGGAATGAATTCGATTGAGATTCATATTTTTGCATGAAATCCAAATAAACTTTACTGTGAAGAAATAAAAATTACTATATTGTGCAAGACTATTGAAACTAGATTTCTTTACTAATTCAGAAAAATTGCAGCAAAGAGCTGAAAACCACTAAAATATCAAAGTCGCAAGAGGATAAAAATTACTATATTGGATTAAAAAATTAAAACAAGATTTCTTTTATGAATGCCAAAAATTCTCTGTGAAACTCGTAGAAACTCTAAAAATTAGACCGACAAATTCATTCTTTTTAGACTGACAAATTTCATGCTTATTTAGGATGACTACAAAAATTGTACAACAAAGTTCCCCGATTTCTCTTACCATCTTTATCAGATTTCCCTGATATTTCTTCCCCTCAAATTTCCCTGATTTTAAGAGTTATTTTTACAAAATTCCCCGATTTTTCCAGATTGATAAACTTTCTTGATTCCCAGAATCTGTTATTACACTTAAAAACAAATTTTCTTCTACAATAGTAGACATAAAAATTGAAAAAAAAAATCAGAAATATTTAAATTATTTGCCAAATATTTATTTTATCTTCAGTGTGTATTTTTTTTTTTTTAATGATGAATTTTTAAATAGTTTTCTATAACTTCAAAAGTGTTTAATAATTTTTTAATATTAACAGGGCTGAAAGAGTTCTCCCTAAAAGAGGAATTCCACCCTTTTTAAACAGAATTTTGGTCCTTCTCTGGATTTATGCAAAAATTAAAAGAAAATAGTCGAAGCATATAAAAAAAAGGGGGGGGGGGATTTAATAATCAGACATTTTGTTCAAAATCCTTGGAGTTTGCTTCTGAATTGCCATGCAAAAGAGCTATCAAATCAATGGTGAACTTTTCTTATAACTGTCTGAAATTCATGTTAAATGAAAGTAAAAAAAAAAAATAATAAAATAAAATAGTTAAAGTATCTTTTCAGGGTGGAAATTTTTTTAGACTTTAAAATAGAAAGGAAATTTCCATAAGACTTTTGGAATAGAATATTGTCCTATTTATATAATACTTTTGATTTAAAAGTTTGAATTTATTTAAAAAAAACTTTTTAATTAAAAGAAAATAACACAAACATGTACAGTTATATTTCATTTTATTTTATAAGTAACAGTTAAAATATGTCTAAATTATAAGAGTTTGGCACCATCTTTTTTCCCCATTTCGTGCTTTCATGCCTATATTATCTCTCTATTCTAAAAAAAAGTAACTAATGCTGTTGCCGCTGCATCAAATGAATTTTTTGTGACCGGAGGTTTTTTTTTCTAAGTATTAAGAAAACTATTGCACACAAAAATATCAAAATTGGTGGTGTTACAGAGAAATGTTTAATAAACATGGTGAAGCAGACAGTTTTTAAATCGAACACTTATTTTATGAGCTATTTAACGTTTTTAATAGCTGTTTTTAAATTAACCTCCTCCCCCCCCCCTAATTAAGTCTAGATATGGCATTCTAATGATGCAATTATTTAAAACTGGAAATACACATGTAAATAAAAAGTTTGTGCATCTCTGATTTCCAGTTTTTCAAGGAGATATTTTTTCTAAGCTAAAGTGCAATCGGAACAGAACTCCTTGCCAAGCTTAATTATTTCTTTCTCCACCGGGGCTGTTTCATCTTCAGGCAAAAACATAAATATGTAGGTATGGTTTTCATCTACTTTTGATACATATAATTATTATACAAATCAAATATTTTTATATATAAAATGAAGTTTGAGCCAAACAATTATTTGCATTTCTACTGAATATAAATACTTTAAATATGTATTAGCATTAAAATATATTACATAAATAGTTATGTAAATAGAAAAGTTTTGTGTACAGTCAAGATGAGGAGAGATAAAATTATTCATGTATATAATGAGATGAAAAGTAAATAAATCAGTTTGTGTATCAATATTTAAAAAACTTTTATTGCACTAAATATTTTTCTTCTATTCTATACAGAATTTCATCTATTTCTCGCATTACACAGTGTTGATCATATTTATTCATTGCTCTCAGACAAACATTTATGGATGCTGAAAAGTGATCTATGCGGTCTCCTTTGTTTTCTTTATTATTAACAAGTCTTTTTGAAGTTTCGGTGAAAACTGTAAATGCATCATTCAGTTTTTCTTTATATTCGTCTCTTGAACTTTTTTGTGATGATCTACGTTCATGACGTCTCTTTTTTGCAGCTATGTTGTCATTGTCATCATTCATAATAAATATTTCATCTTCCTGAACACTATCATTTTGTTCCTGCACAGCATCGCTTTGTGTACTATAAAAAAGAAATATATAAAAAATATATTTCTTAACACACATATATCATATTAGGGATGCACCGGATGTGGATTTTTGCTGGATACCGAATATTCGGTTCAAAATTTTACCGAATATTCAGCATCCGGCAGGAGCAGGATATTCGGTGCATCCTTATATCATATATATGCAATTGCATCAGAAAAATAAAGAACTGAAAATTTATTTAAAAAAAAAATACAAAATCTCCGTCCATGTATGCATTTTTAAGGTATATAATTAAGAGTTTTTCCAATACTTTCAGAACAGTAATCAGTGAAGGGTTTTTACATCTCTAAAATAATTTCCTATCTTTAATACTTACAGAAATAAACTGTTATTACTTTTTAAGAAATTACAATTTTTGAATGTGCAATAGAATACCACTAATCCAATGATAAAATTTTTATAAAAATTTCCACAAATTTTAATGTTTTTATAAACAAATATATCATTAAGTAACTTATTTGGGTTCAAAAACAGGCTTAACAGAGTGGGTTTGTGTTTGTTAATTTATTTTTAATCAATTTGTAAAGGAAGCAAGTTAACATTGTATGCCTTTACCAAATCTGCAACATATCTAAAACACAATATCTGACTACATCTGTGCTCAGCTCAAAACAACAACAAAAAAGAAAAAAAAATCACTTTTTTTATATTATAAATGGATTCTAAAAAATATGACAAATTTAACTTAAAAATGCATCAGCAATAGTAAAAGATTTTTTTTTTTTTTAGTTTTCCCTTAGCCGGGCAGAAATAAACAACATTTTATTTATTTTTTGGTGAAGATGCTTTACAACATTTCTGGTTCACGAGTTTTAATGGCTACACTACTAAATAAAAGTACTAACTATTGACAGAAAAAAAAAGTTACTTTCACTCATTTTACACCATTAATAATGAATGTAAACTAATTTTACTAATTTTTTATTTGCTTATGAGCAAATATCGCCCCACCCCCTCGCAGAATATGCATATATATATATATTTACAAGGAAAATATGCTTCATAAACTTGATATCATGTAACACTTGAACCATGGGAACAGTTATCTAGGATCAAGTTCTTAAACCCCCCCACCCCCCTGCAGTTCTGATAATCCATAAGCAGGGTTGCAAAAAACCCACCTCCCCCCCCCCCCCAAAAAAAAAAAAAAACCCTAATAAAACCGGGTTTTATTGGGTTTTTTACAATCCATGATATCATTAATATTCAGTAACTTAAACCCAGGTTTTGTAACCTTCGTATTTAAAGAGTTACTACCTCTTAAAAACATATTGTGGGTGTACTGCCAAATATTATCAAGTCGAAATCGTCAACATAAAATAATATGCTTACTCTTTTGAAATTAATCTATTAATATTATGAAAAAGAAAACCAACAGTAATATACTTAGCTAATCATAACATTTTCACATAGATCAAAAATGTCAAAGTCTTTATAATGTATGTTCCCAACTGTGTACAAATTTAACTTATTCACTTTTGGTAATACACCAACAATATACAGTCTCTCCATGAAATAAAATTATTTACGTATTTATGGTAAAAAAGCAACACAATAATTTGAAGAAAAAAAATAAAAAATATATATATGTAAGCCATAATGAATAAAGGAAAACTTGTGTATGTAAAATCTGTTTTAATATATGAAATTTATTTCAGGCATTAATACTTAATAATTTAATGATAATGTAAAAACAGACATTTCATATTTTAGACTGAAATTAATTTTAAAAAAAAATACAAATTCAATATGTCATAAGTTGCTCAGTATTCAGAATTACTATTATTCAGACTATCATTTCATATAATAAAAAATAATATATTAGATTAGCTTTTTAAATATGTGAAATGTGGCTATTATATGATGCCAGAAGTAAAAAATCTTTTTACAGTCTTTTACACTGATTTATTTGTGTTATTTAAATTCAAATTACTTGTATAATATTAATTAATAAAAATTCTTAATTTAATACATACTTTCTAAAAATAAGAGACCTTCCCCTACCCTCATCTCTTAAAAAAAAAACAAAAAACCCAACTTTTTATTTTTTATTTTTTTTAAATAAAAAAAGCCGGTTTTTTTGCAACCCTGTTCATTAGTGGTATGGTTCTAGTATTAAACTTCTGTGGCATGAATCTTAAACCATCCAATGATTTGAATGTCAATGTTTATACTTACATTTGAGAACAATTAAAATCTGTATCATCTAATAAGTCCAAAGATATATCTTTAATGATCATCTCTCGGTCCACATTTCCAGTAATACTAAAAAGATAAAATAATTATTTATTCTACTATACATTACTAAAATTGCATAAATGTAATGCAATCATAATTTAAGAAATGCATTTAGATTATAATAACTAAATTTAATTTTACTATTATAATATTTTACACAATAAAATAGTGTTCGACCAGTCCCATAGCAAATATCACTATACTATCTCCTGATAAAATTCAGAATCATCAATGTGTATATTTAATTTTTAAACTGATGTTTATGGCAATCCCTCCACCCTCATGATTCATATACAATTCTTTATTTGAAAGACTATAAAATAGTATGTAAAGTTATAAAATATAAATTTATCCTTCGATTACCTTTTTTATCATCTATGTGTAATCTGATAAACAGGCATTTTTATAATAAAAGAATACATATATATTTTTAAATACTCCACTTCCTTTAATGTAATTCCTGACTTTAATATTTTTCGGCAATCTCAGAAATCTATCTAAACTTTAAAATAGCATGTCAATTCTTTAATATGTTTAGCAGGGACTGCGCTAAGCATTTGCCAACTCACCAAATGTGAATACATTGTGAAAATGGCGAATGATGCACCAAACAATCATTAAATAAACCACTTATACAAAATTTGAAAAATAAAACTGTCATTGTTTTTACAATGAGAAATGGGGAATCAGAATAACCTTCTGAACTTATTTCTAAAACAAATGTTAAAGCTAAAAAATACTTAAAAAATTGTTTACTGTCAGAGAAATTCTTCTGCAGCATTTTCTGCTCAGCGTAAAAAAAAAGAAAAAAAATTGGCTTAAAGGATTAACGATAAAAAAATATATACTTTTGGCTAATGATAGATAAATTTGGCTAATTTACTAGCAGGGGTCGATGCAGGTTTTTTTTCCTTGGGGTCCATTTTGTGAAAAGTAGTAGTTATTTTTCTGAATTTTACTATATTTTGTGAATTTTATTATATTTTTGTGAAAAACGTTTTGCAACAGCAATTGAAATCTAGTGACTCAAATTCGAACCAAGCAATAAGCACTTATTACCAAAAATTAACTTCTTTAAACCCTTTTTCTGACGTTTTTGTTTCTTGTGAACTGGTTTTACGTACAAATTACACATTTTAAAATCTAACAAAATAATAAAAGTAAGTTTTTGTGGAAAAGAATTATGTGAAGAGGCCTATTTTATTAAAAGGAATTTTGTGAAGGGGACCATTTCATTAAATTTATTTTTGTGAAGGAGCCCATTTTATTAAATTGAATTTTGTGAAGGGGCCCTAAATAGGCCCCAAATTTTGTCTGGATCAAACCCTGACTAGCTAGCACTTTTTAAATCCTAGCGCGGTCCCTGGTTTAGCAATGATCCTTATGAGAATTTCCACAACAAGGGTTGATCCAGACAAAATTTGGGGCCTATTAAGGGCCCCTTCACAAAAATCGTTTTATTAAAATGGGCCCCTTCACAAAAATATATTTAATAAAATGGGCCCCTTCACAAAAATATATTTAATAAAATGGGCCCCTTCACAAAAATAAATTTAATGAAATGGGCCCCTTCACAAAATTCCTTTTAATAAAATAGGCCTTTTTACATAATTCTTTTCCACAAAAACTTACTTTTTATTGTTTTATTAGATTTTAAAGTATGTACTGGTTTGTAAATAAAACCAGTTCACAAAAACAAAAACTTCAGCAAAAGGGTTTAAAAAAGTTATTGTTTGTTAATAAATTCTGATTTGAACGAGTCACTAGATTTCAACTGTCATTACAAAATGTTACTTTTCACAAAAATATAATAAAATTCCCAAAAATGACTGCTACTTTTCACAAAATTGGCCCCAAGTAAAAAAACCTGCATCGACACCTGCACAAGATTTTACATATTATATGAAACTTTGACGAAAATTCATACCAAATTACAAGGCTTACCTTTCTGGATCAGCTGTGCTGGGGATCAAAAATCCATCCAACAATTTAAACAAATTCCATCTTGGGATGTATACATCATTTGTCCCAGTGCCACTCACTTAGCTATCTTTACTCTTTTTTTTTTCTCTTTGACATAACGATCTCTAAAGCTTTTCCATTTCTTTTCAGCTTCAGTTGCTATTTAAAATAAACAAACAATAAACAAAATAGATAAAATTTAACAAATATTTAAAAAATTAAATAAAATTTGTTCTTTCAAAAAATGTATATACTACTGAAAGAACTATGCGACTGCCAAGAACACAGCTTGGGATAGTAGGGAAGAAGGAACAGATTTGAACAATAGTCATATTTTTTAAAAAAAATTAATAATATTTCTATTTTTCAGAAGTAATGCCATAGATTGCTTCCAAGGTAGACAAATTTATCACATTTATTCTTGAGCAGGGTTCGTAAGTGTAAGGGAGTTATCCAGTATTTGTAAAGTAGTTGTTTGATGTTGCACAGGTGGTTCATTTTGCTAAGCTTCAATACAGACTCTAAGGCAAAAATCAATTGTTAATTATTTTAAGATCGAGGCAAGGAACTGCTGAGATAATAAAAGGTAGAAATTTTCTGAAGGTCTTTATTGTGCACCGGGATCGTTTCCACCACCGCCGAGAATTACACGGCCAATGTTGGAGAAGGGAGCGAAGTATTACAATTTTTTATTCACATCATGCGAGTTCAGGAGCTAGTCTGACTCCAAAAAACACTTTCTCGAAATCTGGAGTGTTGGCAAGCTTACATACACAATTTCGCCATATATATATACTATATGGCGAGATTAAAGAGAGGAAGACATGTGGTCAAAGTACAATAATTGAAATTGAATGGGGAATGTAAAAGATTAATAAGAACTATTTAACGCCAGATGATTACTTAGTAATTATAGCACCTAAACCGCAAACGAACATTCGATAGGTTTGCCAAAGTTCTCATGGGATTGAAGCGGCCGAAGCGCCCGTTAATAAACAAAAGAAAATAAAGACAGGGTTAATAACTGAAATGACTAATATCTTACATCTGGACCAACGGCTAAAAATGTAGAAGTAATATGTCTGACTAATTTCTGCATATCATCAAACTAAGGCAGAAGGATGAAAATTAGAATCTAGTTATTAGGCGAGAAAAGGAAATGATTTCTTTTCTTTTAACTGCAGTGCGCTGCGGTTAAAATATTAAAGAGACTGAGAATTGAATGCTTAATTTATGAAGGGAAAAGAGCGCTAAAAACAGATTGAATCCGAATGCAGACAGATAATTAAATTTAAGAATTTAAAAAAAATGATGATTTCTTTTCTTTTAACTGCAGTGCGCTGCGGTTAAAATATTAAAGAGACTGAGAATTGAATGCTTAATTTATGAAGGGAAAAGAGCGCTAAAAACAGATTGAATCCGAATGCAGACAGATAATTAAATTTAAGAATTAAAAAAAAATGTAATTTTAAAGGGGGAAAGAGGAAAGGTCTTAATATTAATATGTGAAGGTAGGCGCCTTCACAGTAAGTATCATGATATTTTTGAAAATATCAAAATATCCAACATTTTTTATATATATCCGATATTTTCAAAATAGTCAACATACTACTATCAATATTTTAAAGCATAATATGGATTAGAAACTAAAACATATTGCACTTAACATGAACATGAGTGGGGAATTTTCAGAAAATCTTACCAGCCATTTTTTTATTTTATCAGTCAGCAAGATGCAACGAACAGTTGAACATTGTTATGACAAAATGTACACAACAGTGAAATTCATATATTACTATTACTACAACGCATTTCCATGTTTTTTCTATGAAATTAAGAAATATACACAAAAAAGGAAAGTTTAGTTATGACAGAATTTAGTACCATGTTTACATCACAGTAATCTAGTAAGTTGGAAAATACAGCTAAAAAATAATAAAAAGAAAGTTTTTGCACATCTCTATAGTTTGCAGTTTACAAAAACTACCTAAAAATTCACTCGTCACTGGCGAGTAAAATGATGCACTTCCCCATCCCTGAACATGAAAACTTAAACAACATTCTATAAATTTTTTCTTTAACTTTTTTTTCCCGCTTGGAATAAAACTGAAGACAACTCAACTAATTAAAAACAGAAATAATTTGCTTTTATGCACTTATATATAAATAAAAGGCTATAGAATTCAGTATTAAATATAAAAAAATCAAATTTATAAAACAAAACTTTAAATACAAAATACTTTTTTCATTTGGAAAATTTTAAGATAAATATACATTTGTCTTATTATTATTATTTTATTTCTTAAAATGTTGTACAGTTAAAACACAACTAAATCAAAAACAGAAAAGAATCTTTTTTAATGAAGCTTAATATAACTGATTACCTAAATTAGACAGTTTATCTTTCAATTTTACATTTAAAAATAAAAGCTTCAAAGCTTAGAAAAGACATTTGTTTTCTTTTTTTAAATTAAAAAAGTCCCTGCCAGAGACTAAAATTCCTTATCTAGTCTTCACCACAGTATCAAATACAGAAAATATCAAACATTTCCATGTTTGGAAAATAAATATCAAGTATGCATGAAAATATCGACACTATATACATCTGTATTTTATACATGTATACATAACACTGGTGCCTGGCTAACCGAAAAGTACCAATGAAGCTGCTTAAAATTGTAAAGGGCCACAGTTTGTGTTTTTATATTTTTCACACAGCATCCGTTTCTTAAAATAGAAAGTTAGTTATTTTATTATAATGGGTGCAAAATCCTAACCTTGACTAGAATGCAAAAAAGAAACCAGTTCCAGCACAACAATCCTGTATATTATATATACAATATATGTCAGAATAGCTAATTATAAACAAACATATTCATATAGTTATATTTTCTTTTACTCAATTCAATTAAACAATGTTTTCGAAAAAAATCTTAATTCTTCCCAGCATGGAAAAGTCAATTGTCTTCTCCATGTTGGGAACAATGTCTCAGAACAAATAATTTTAAGGTACATTATTTAAGAAACACATAAAAACATTTTCTCTATAATGAATTCAAATATTATAAGAAGTATGATACCAATATTTTATTTTATACATGTATAGTATACTCGGTAAATTTATTTACATGAAGTGAAATCAATATTTTATTCGTAAAATATAAAAAATAACAAATTAAAAAAGTTGAAAGGTTGAACAATTGACATAAAAATGCAATTACAAGTCAAATTTCATACTACAAATAATAGTAAAAACCAGGACCGTACACAGAAACAGAGGTGCTATGTTTTTGCTAATTTTATTTAAAAACCAGGACCGGCCGACCCTTCTACGATATCGGGGCCCCGGTAAATTGTACTTTCTCTGTACGGCCCTGTTTAAAGCATGAATACATTAATCAGATCATTAATAAACTTACCGGTAATTCCAAAAGCGAGCCCAATTGCTGCCCATATAGTTTTTTTATACGAAGTGTCTTTAAATTCCGACAACGATTTGTCATATAGACAAGGATGCTTTTTAACTGCATCGATGAAAATTTCGCTATTTATTTTTTTTATAGAAATTTCATTCTTTTCCATCATTAATATATGAAGATGAACTGGATACGTCTGGACTGGCTATGTTTTCAGAAAAAGAAAAAAATCAGCTGCACGTGAGAACAAGTGACGAAATAGTGAGAAGTGTTCTTATTGGTTGATTTCTATAAATGCCGTCGCGGAAAACGGAAAAAGTTAAAACATTTTTAACTACAATTCCGCTGCGTTTTCGCATTTGTACGCGGCAAATATGGGGTCAATTTGCCGTTCCGCTGTCCAATTCCGTCGTATTTTTCCGCATGTGGGTTCCCGGCTTTACCCCTACAACTTGTAAATCCGTCGAAAACCGGAATTCGAAAACTTTCATGAATCCAATACTTTCTTCTTGTAAAGATAGAAGAAAGTAAAAATTAAATGTAACTTTTTTTGCGTTAGCTAGATTTATTACAAATACATCTCCGATACGTTACTTTATCTTTAATTTAATAATTCCATAGTTGTTTATTTCTATTTCTCAAAGAAAAACTAGTCGGATATACCAATCCCAAAACTTTCTTCTATCTCATATATGTTAATACCTGAAAATTCGCAATCACACCGGTAAAACTAAACGGCAATCTATGCCCATCATGAGGATTCTAAAGATGTGAAATTCTGTGCACTAGATCTTGAGATATGGCTATATCTGAAATCGTGTAAATCCGGCAAAATTCAGCCTAGCAGTGCCTACTATTGGGTGCTTTACACCAAAAGCTATGTTACACCAAAACCATCCAGCAACTACTTATGTCAAAGTCTAACTGAATCTGAAGTTTGGGGAAAATCCATGCACTAGTTTTTGAGATAGAGTTATTGCGAAAATCGTGAAAATTCCACCATAGCAGCGTCACCTATTGGACGATTAACACCAAACCTTAATCAGCAACAACTTGTCTTAACATCTAACTAAATCCGAAGTTAGATGAAAATCCGTGGATTAGTTCGTGAGATAGAGCCATTGCGGAAATCGTAAAAAATTCAGCATAGTAACGCCACCTGTTTAGCGATTTACACCAACACATAATCAGCATCAAGTCATAGGACTAACCGAATCTGAAGTTTCATGAAAATCCGTGCATTAATGTCTGAGATAGAGCCATTGCGGAAATCATAAAAAAGCAAGATAGCATGCCACTTGTTGAGCGATTTGCACCAAAAACTAATCAGCATCAACTTGTTTCAGGAACTAACTGAATATAAATTTTTATTAAATTCTGTGTATTAGTTCTTGAGATAGAGAGCTCACAAAATTTGTGTCACACACAGACACACAGACAGACAGAAAGACAGACGGACAGAGAGACAGACAGACTCACAGACACACATTTTGTAAAAACATGATTTTGGGGTTCTCTGACCCCTAAAACGTGTAAATCCGTCGAAAACCGGAGTTCGAAAATTTTCATGAATGCAATACTTTCTTCTTGTAAAGATAGAAGAAAGCAAAAAGAGAATGCAATTATAAGGAATGAGGAATGCCTTATTTTTCTGGCACTTTTTCGAAATGTAATTAGAAAATGCGCAAGTACATACACATATACATTCTTTAACCCATTTATGATTGAATTTTTAGGGTTCCGTACTTAAAAATTAAGAACGGTACCAATTATAAGATCACTCCTGTATCTGTCTGTCACAGCCATTTTACTAGCAAACTGTAAAACGTGGAAAGTTCAAATTCGGGAAGTAATAAAAACTATTAACCCACATATTTTCAGATTATTAAACATTTATACATATAGTAAAAATGTAGAGAGACAAATTAAGTGACTTGGAAAAATAATCTTTTCTTTGCATATCGTGTGGGATATCCTGTGAAAGCTTTCGTAGCTTTTCGTAACGTTGAATTCAAAAATACACTTTCTTTAAATTTTAGGTACTGCATTTTCAAAAATATCGTCGAAAATGTAGCGGAAAAATATGTCCCCCCCCCCCCACATCTAATTCCGAATCTACAGAAACTAAAATTATGAAAAAATTAGAGATAGTAGACATTAATTTAAACCTTGCAGGAAAATTATAGCGAGTACCCTAGGTCACATAGTTTTTGAGAAAATTGCATTTTTCTGTTCACACAAATTTCGATTTATGGGCATTCAGAAAAGGTATTGAGCAACGCTGGAGGTACTTATCGTAGCCGAAGTATAAAAACATTGTTGATCATGATTTTCTAAAAAAAATCGCCAGAAATTAGCCGAGATATTAATCCTTAAAGATATGGATGGTTTTGACATACATAATGACAGGGGCGGCGTACTCTTTGTACCATCGGCTTTTAAAGCCTAGTTAACAACTTTTAATTATATATATGTGTAATGCAAGGACCAGTATCAGTATAAAAGCAATAATCGTCAAATTGTTAATAACAGACTAATTCAAGGGGTCAAAGGACTTTTAAAGCTTCAAAAAAAAATTAATTTAAATTTTTTTAGATGTTAATCTTCTAACTTTTCTGAACATTTTAATATAATTGTTTCCTTCAAATTTTCATTAGAACAGAAGTTATGACTTTTAGAAGTATACCCGCTCAATAGCTGAAGTGGAATTTTCGAAAATTTTAAGTCATTTTTCTCCAAATGCCTTTTTTGGGCATGACGCGCGCGATATCTCAAAAACTTTTGAATATTTTTTCATGAAATTTTCAAAACATACGTTTCATGTTAATCTACATAAACTGAACCTAAAATTTTCTTTTTATTGCCCCAAAAAATATTTTTTTAAGTGATTATGTTGTTGAAATTTTGAAATTTTTAATTAGCTAATTACAACTTTGTATTAAAAAGATAGAGCTATTGCGGCAATCATGAATAATGCAGCATAACAGCGCCACCTATTGGGCGATTTACATCAAAAGGTTGTCAGCACCGAATTATATCAAGGACTAACGGAATCTGAAGTTTTCTGAAAATCCGTGCATTAGTTCTTGAAATATAGCTATTGTGGAAATCATGAATAATGCAGCATTGTAACGCCAGCTGCTGAGCGATTTACACCAAAAAGTAATCAGCACCAACTTATATGAGGGACAAACTGAATCTAAAGTTTTATTAAATTCTGTTCAATAGTTCTTAAGATAGAGCGCCCGCAAAATTTGTGTCACACACAGACAGACATTTTATAAAAATTGTTAAAAACAGACTAATTCAAGGGGTTTCAGGACTTTTAAAGCTTCAAAAATTTTTTAATTTAATTTTTTCAGATGTTAACCTTCTATTTTTTCTGAACATTTTAATATAATTGTTTCCTTCAAATTATCATTAGAACAGAAGTTATGGCTTTTAGAAATATACCTGCTCAATAGCTGAAGCGGCATTTTCGAAACTTTTAAGTCATTTTTCTCCAAATGCCTTTTGGGGCATAACGCGCGCGATATCGCAAAAACTTTTGAATATTTTTTCATGAAATTTTCAAAACATACGTTTCATGTTAATCTGTATAAACTGAACCTAAAATTTTCTTTTTAGTGCTCAAAAAAATATTTTTTAAAGTGTTTATGTTGTTGAAATTTTGAAAATTTTGTATTAGCTAAATACAACTTTGTATTAAACAGATAGAGCTACTTGGGTAATCATGAATAATGCAGCATAACAGCGCCACCTATTGGGCGATTTACACCAAACGTTATCAGCACCGAATTATATCAAGGACTAACTGAATCTGAAGTTTTCTGAAAATCCGTGCTTTAGTTCTTGAAATATGGCTATTGTGGAAATCATGAATAATGCAGCATAGCAACGCGAGCTGCTGAGCGATTTACACCAAAAAGTAATCAGCACCATTTTATATCAGGGACAAACTGAATCTAAAGTTTTATTAAACTCTGTTCAATAATTCTTAAGACAGAGCACCCACAAAATTTCTGTCACACACAGACAGACAAACTCACAGACAAACATTGTATAAAAAGATGTTTTGCATGATCTCTGTCCCCTAAAACGTATAAATCCGTCGAAAACCGAAATTCGAAAATTTTCACGAATCCAATACTTTCTTCTTGTAAAGATAGAAGAAAGTAAAAATGAGTTATACAGAATAGCTATATTTGATATTATTTAGGTTCCGTATTTCTTTGCACTTTCATGGTATATCTATTTACATTTTTCTAGTATATATTGTTATACCCATCTCTACTTTGTATAGTTTTTTACAAAGTCTTAGTATTCTTTAACTTTTTTTTTTTAATAATACAATTACTAATTCATATATTTATTGTACGAAAACCTCTGTGCGCGAGTAATACTCGCACTTGACCGTTTATTGTTTTCTTAAATTTGTTGGTAAAAACACCTTAAAATGTTACAAAATTAACTGAAAAAATACAAAAAAAATGTTACTCTAAATATTTTTGTATTTATTTGATAAAATGTGAGTATAATAAATATGGGAATATCCATATGTGGAGAAATGCATAATTATATGTTTTGTCTAAATTTATATAAATTAAACTTTTAAATTGCATATTATATATTGTAATTAGTATTTTTATGCTTTAATAAAAAAATATATTTATTTCTTTACAGAGACTAATAACATTATAAAAAAATAGTAAATTAAGAATAATCGTATTTGAGGCAAAAAAAAAAAAAAACAATTTATTTCAAAATCATCTTCAAAAGGACGTTACATAAATAATTCCTCCCTAAATGGCTAATAGAAATATGTGCCCATTTGCGCCTAGCGCCCTCTATTTTGTACGTTAACATGCATAAAAAATAGGCTTGAACATATAATTTCGCAATTAAAAAAAATACGAATTTCAAACAAGAAAACTAACTAAGATTATGACTTATTTATTTGGGTCCTTGATTAAAAAATACAAATAAACTTATAATTTTTCCATTTTGCTATCTTGAAAAATGAGAAATCTATAAACACCGAAAAAACGCCTTCATTTAAGCAAATAAATATCAATTTTATGCTGCCATCTCTCGGTAATAGATAAAGAAATTTATGGGCAATTACTTCATACAATTTTCATGTTATAAAGAAGAAGAAAATTATAAAAAATTATTAAAATTCAAAACGACCCAAATATGGGACGCTAGACATAAATGGATTAAAGGATGAAATACGTTAAAGAAAAATAACGAAGTTAGGAAAATAATTTCCTTCCTTTTTTAAAGATATTTTACTAGAAATAATAAAATCCGTTTTGCAATTAAGTCATCACTGTTTAAAAAACTCGTCTATATACGCTAAATTATTTTTCATTTGTCAACAAATAATTTCCGCACTACTAGAAAACATGTTTTATCCGTGATTTCTTCCCGAAAGTCTGAAAAAGAGGGATAAATTCCGTTCATTCCCAGTACGCATTCGCATTGGCTCTATTAATTCTAAAATCAGAGATCATTTTAAAAACGAAAAACTAAAAATTCTATAAATTATGATTTCTAATTTAATTTAAAAAAAACAACAACAACAAAGAAAATAAATGTTTTAGAATTTAAAAATAAATAACAATTCATTTTTACTTTCTTCTATCTTCAATAGAAGAAAGTATTGTAATCGAAATTTTTTTCGACTTCCGGTTTTCGACAGATTTGTATGTTTTAGGGGTCAGAGATTCCAAAAAACATGTTTATAGAAAATGTCCGTCTGTCCGTCTGTCCGTCTGTCTGTCGCCATTGTACCATCAAAAAGTGTATGAAGTTATGTATAGAATTAAACCAAAATTTTATTATAAGTTTTTGGCTATGGCAAGCAGGTCCTCCCGGAATTTGGAAAAAATTCGCCGGTAGGGGTCGCTGATATAACAATTTTTGTGCGATTTTGAATATTGTAAAATCCAAAAGTGTATGGAGTTATGCATAGAATTGAACCAAATTTTTAGTTTGGGTTTTTGGATATGACAAGCAGGTCCTCCCTGAATTTGGAAAAAATTCGCCGGTAGGGGGCGCTGTAAATGCGTTTTTTGTGCGATTTTGAATATTGTACCATCGAAAAGTGTATGAAGTTATGCATAGAATTGAACCAAATTTTTATTTTAAGTTTTTGGCTATGGCAAGCAGGTCCTCCCTGAATGTGGAAAAAATTCGCCGGTAGGGGGCGCTGTAATAGTGATTTTTGTGTGATTTTGAATATTGTACCGTCCAAAGGTGTATGAATTTAAGCATAGAATTAAACCAAATTTTTATTTTAAGTTTTTGGCTATGGCAAGCAGGTCCTCCCTGAATTTGGAAAAAAATAGCCGGTAGGGGGCGCTGTAATAGCAAATTTTGTGCGATTTTGAATATTGTACAGTCCAAAAGTGTATGAAGTTATGCATAGAATTAAACCAAATTTTTATTTTAAGTTTTTGGCTATGGCAAGCAGGTCCTCCCTGAATTTGGAAAAAAAATGCCGGTAGGGGGCGCTGTAATAGCGATTTTTGTGCGATTTTGAATATTGCACCATCGAAAAGTGTATGAAGTTATGCATAGAATTGAAACAAAAAAAAAAAAAAATTAAGTTCTTGGCTATGGCAAGGAGGTCCTCCCTTAATTTGTAAAAAAATCGCTCGTAGAGGGCGCTGCAATAGCGATTTTTGTACAATTTTTCTGCCATTTTGAATATTGTACCGCCGAAAAGTGTATGAAGTTATGCATAGAATTGAACCAAATTTTATGTGTTTATTTTTGGTCATGTCACGAAGGTCCTCCCTGAATTTGGAAAAATTCTGCCGGAAGGGGGCACTATAATTGCGATGTCTGCAACATTTTCATTATTGTACCATCGAAAAGTGTATGAAGTTATCCATATAATTGAACCAAATTTTTTGTGCATGTTTCTGGCTATGGCAAACAAGTCCTCCCTGAACTTGAAAAAATTCCGAAAGAAGGGGGCGCTATAATTCCGATCTCTGTGCCATTTTCATTATTGTACCATCGAACAGCGTATAAAATTATGCATACAATTGAACCAAAATGTTTGTGCCTGTTTTTCGCTTTGGCCAACAGGTTCTCCTTGAATTTGAAAATATTGCGCGGTAAAGGGGCTCCGTGCTAGCGATTTTTGTATACTTTTCTTGATTTTTCGTAGTTCTATTGTACATCGGCGGCTCATGCAGCGGCGGGAACTCGCTTCCTGCTACGCCGGCTATTCGCAAACAGCTGATAACGACAGAATAAGGAAAAATTAATAATTTTAACAAATATCATGATATAGATTAACTCGTTTTTAGTCCGTTTAATTGACTTGAGCAGAAATTTAAGATGAAAATCAAAGTTGGTATAGTATTGAACTAATAATATTGATGTATTAACATGTGTAACTAGGTTTTGAAATATTAAGATGTATAAGATAGAAGAAAGTTTTGGGATTGGCACATCCAACTAGTTTAAAGTAATAAAAAATATTTTATTTTAAATATACCTGAAATGAAAATAATTAAAATAGATAATTTAATTAAAATATTAAATGGAAAAAAATCAATTTTACTCAAAAAAATATATATATCTCGCATGAAAATATAACATTCATAGTTTACATCTAGCAATCTACATAAAAATATTCATATTTTCATCCTATTTTAATTCTAAAGTATTAAAACCCTAACTACAATCTCATTAACCCATTTGTGCCTGAATTTTGGTTTTCTCAAATGTTTTGGTAAAATCACTTTAAAATATTGGAAAATAAACTGGAAAAATATTTAAAAAATTGCACTTAATTTTTTTGGTATTTATTTAATAAAATGTAAAAAACCTACATATGAATATTTCTAGTAGAATAATATGCATAATTATATGTTTTGTCTATGTTTATATTTAAAAAGTTTTTAAATTGTATATTATGTATTATAATTAGTATTTTTATGAACTACAAAAAAAAAAATATATTTATTTCTTTACAGAGACTAATAACGTTATAACTATTATTAATAATAAAATAAGAATAATCGTATTGCTGACTTAAAAACAATTTATTTCATAAATATCTTCAAAAGGAGGTTACATAAATAACTGTCTGCTAAATCTCCAACAAAAATATGTGCCCATTTGTGCCTAGAACTCTATATTTTGGACGTTACAAAAATGCATAAAAAATAGGCTTGAACATTTAATTTCGCAATTTAAAAAAATGCATATTTAAAAAAAGTCTACAATCTAAGATTATGACTTCTGATTTTGGATCCTTCATAAAAAAATACAAATAAACTTACTTTTTATATTTTGCCATCTTAAATATATATATATATATATATATATATATATATATATATATATATATATATATATATATATATATATATATATATATATATATATAAACACCGAAAAAAGCCTTCATTTAAACAAATAAATATCCCCCTTATTCTGTCATCTCTCGGTAATAGATAAAGACATTCATAAATAATTATTTCATACAATTTTCATGCTATAAAGGAGAAGAAAAATATACTTATTCATGAAAATTTGAAACGTCCCAAAAATGGGACGCCAGGCACAAATGGGTTCAAGACGTAATGTTCCCCAAATAAAATTCAAAATTCAATGCTTTTTAAGGAAATTCATCAAGCCATATCCATCTGAGGCAAATATATTTGTACGTCTAAATATTTCACTACTGAACAACAATAACCTAGTGTTAGATGTAAATTTCCAACAGGGCGAAAAATGTCCGGAGCAGGATTCGAACCAGGGACCTTCTGGCTGAAGCCACCAGTGCTCTACCATCTGAGCTATCCCGTACGATCTGGTGGAACTTTTTCACCCAGTTAACCTTAATGATTATAGCATCTGGTCTGAAACGTGGTTCAGCTCAATAGAATAAATCTCAGGTAATGGAACTCCAGAAATCGCTGGATACATAATTACACTAGATTAATTTTAACACAATTATTCTAATTGGTATATAAATGATATTAGATGTAAATTTCGAACTGGGCGAAAAATGTCCGGAACAGGATTCGCCCAGTTGGAAATTTACATCTGTTCCATGTAGCGAGACATGCCGCGCCACCTATAATTAAAATTACAGTGACTATAATTTGAAGTGAACTGAACTAAGCTTTGAGTATTGTGTTGAGATGTGAGTGTCGGAGAAAGCGGCGGTGCGCTGCTTCTGTGTGTTAAATAAATTATTATATCAAGTAACCAGCGCTTTTAATTAATTTGTGTTATGGTGTGAGTTTTCTACATGGTCCGTCGACCCAATGGAGGAGTATAATTAAAAAGAATTAGTGTGCTTTCGATAATAAGAACAAATTCGAACTAAATGTGAGGTAGTTTTGATTTGTGTGTAAAGATGTTTAGTTCACCTTTGTTGTGAGAGTGTCGTGATAATTTGTGCCTAATAAGAGAAGTTGGTGACTAAGAAGAATTCAGTGTTGAGATATTAATGTTTCAAATGTGCCCGGGATTTAATACATAAATAGCTACTTCGTGCCTTCGTGATTGTCGCAGCGGTTTGAGTTGAGGTAAGAGCAATTTTCCTAGTTTTGATTTAGTTAAATTATGTCTGTTATTGATAATTTAAATAAAGACGAGCTTAAGCTTGTCGTTGAGGAATTAGGTTTAACTGCTCCTGAAAGCAGTAAAATTATAGAGTTGAGAGATATTATAGAGAAAAGTGAGCATTACTCAAATGAGCAATTAATGAAGGACGTAGTCAATTCGGTTGTTGAGGAGTATAAGTCGCGAAAAGAAATTGAGAAATCTAAACTAGAATTAGAGAAAATTAAATTAGCGCAATTAGAAAAAGAGTTAGAAATAGCAAATATTCGCAAAGAACCTTCCCAAAATTCTGAATATGAAAAATTAAATTAGCTCAGTTAGAAAAAGAATTAGAATTGGCCAAAGTGCGTAGAGGTTCCCGCGAAAATTTGACGTCCTTAACAGAAAAATCGGAAACTGGAATACTGAGCAATAACCTAGAAAGTTTTATTAAAAGTGTTAAAACATTAACTATTCGTGTACCGACGAGAGCTGAGTCATTTCATCTTTTCTTTCAATCACTTGAAAAAGCGTTCAAAACTAAAAATGTACCCGAAGAGTTTAAGGCAGAAATTCTTCTAAACATTCTCGGGGAAAAAGCGAGTAATTTAATGATTTATTTGTCAGAGGAGGAGTTGATTAGTTATGATAAATTGAAAACTATAGTCTTAAGGGAATTTCAACCTACAGCGCAAGAGTGTTTAAATAATTTCCGGAAAACACAAAAATTACCGTCAGAAAATTACGTTCAATTTGCATCTAGGTTGAAATCAATTTTTCTATATTACTGTAGTCTGCGTGAAGTAAATGATTTTAAATCATTATGCGATCTGATTGTTTCAGACAGAATTTTCAATTCGTTCGATCGCGAATTAATGAGTCATATCGCAATTAAGCAAGCTGAATCATATTTTAAACCACAGCAACTTGGCAGAGAATGCGATATTTTCTTATCGGTTAAAAATAAAAACAGAAATGAATCAAATGCGTATTCCAGAAATTTTGCAAGTGAAAATAAACAAATAGCGGGAAATAAATTGCGAAATGCACGCCCTGAAAGGGGGGTCTCAAATGTTTTCCTTTCGGAAACAAAAAATAATAAATGTGTTTTCTGTAAACCGATTGCGTATCATGCATTACATTCTTGTCCGCAATTCAAAAAACTTTCGATAAAAGAAAGAGTTGAAGTTGTGAAATTAAATAAAGCATGTTTCAAATGTTTAAATTATAATTGTTGCGTACAGAAATGTAATTATAAAAACTGTCATTGTGGACTACCCCATAATACACTCATTCATTTTCCGAGGGAAGAAAATGATTTGAGTAATAATCAAAATAAATTTCGAGGTCATGTGTTTAAAGCAGGTGCAGAAATAAAAAGTTCAACAAGCGAAGAACAATTTTCTGTCCCTCCGAGCCAGACTGTCGCCTCTAGCTTCGAAAGAAATAAAACAAAAACTGTGTTATTGAGTACAGCTCGCCTGTTCATTAAGGATAAATTTTCGGAATGGCAGGAAATTAGATGTTTATTGGATGTCGGCTCGCAATCGTGTTTGATAACTTCGCAGTGTGCTAATAGGCTGCAACTTAAAATTAATAAAACAAACACTTTAATTTCGTGTTTAGATGATTCATCTATCACAGTAAAGGGTTGCTTAAAGACAGCAATCGCGAATAGAGATAAAAGTTTTGAAAGGGAATTGGATATGTTAGTTGTAAAGAAAATTACAGATTTAATTCCGCAAAGAGTGATTAATGTAAATGTTGAGGTCCCTGATTTGACTATGTTAGCAGATTACCGATTTAATTTTCCTGATAAAATTGATCTGTTGATAGGTGCGGAAATATATTATGAATTATTAAGACCAGGACAAATATATTCTCAGAGTTCGAAATTGCTTTTTCAAAATACTGTATTTGGATACGTGGCTAGTGGAAGCATAGAACAGGGAGATGAGGTTAAAGTTCATTGTGGGCTAATTCAGGAAGAGGATTTAAACAAAACATTAAAAAAGTTTTGGGAAGTCGAAAACATTGAGGTAGAGTTACCAAAAAGTAAAGAATTTGAGATATGCGAGAAACATTTTGCGCGTACGCATTCGAGAAATGCAGAAGGTAGATACGTAGTGAAAATGCCTTTAAAGGAAAATCCTTCGTGTTTAGGCCAATCTAGGGATCTTGCTCTCAAAAAACTCAGATCGCTGTGGACTCGCTTATCAAGGGAGGAGCAATATTTTAATCTGTATAAAGAATTCTTAAAGGAATACGAAAATTTAGGGCATATGAAACAGGTGAAAGAAGCAAAAGAACCTGATATTGCGTAC
The DNA here is from genome assembly GCA_963932465.1 of Maratus speciosus. Lineage (NCBI taxonomy): Eukaryota > Metazoa > Arthropoda > Arachnida > Araneae > Salticidae > Maratus > Maratus speciosus. Next base: position 117,612,172 of record OZ010790.1, read on the forward strand.
TATGCTCCGCATCATGGTATATTTCGTCCAGAAAAATCAACTACCAAACTCAGAGTTGTTTTTAATTGTTCTGCCGCGACAACAAATGGGACATCCCTAAATTCATTACAATATAATGGCGGAGTCATCCAAAACGACTTATTTACAATTATGATTAGCTTCCGAGAACATGTTTATGCTTTAACTGCAGATGTAAAGATGATGTATAGAATGATTAACATTGACCCTAGTCAGCATTCGTTGCAGAGAATTTTATGGAACGATAATTTTGAAGAAGAACCAAAAATTTTCGAATTACAAACGGTAACTTATGGAACGGTCAGCGCGCCCTATTTAGCTATGAAAACGCTCAATCAATTGTCAATTGATGAAGGAAATAATTTTCCATTGGCAGCCCCAGTTCTTCGTGAAAACATGTATATGGATGACATTTTGTGTGGGGCACCTACGCGTGAGGAAGCCAAAGAGTTGCAGTGGCAACTCATAGCGATTATGCAGAAGGCAGGTATGCAACTTCATAAATGGTGCACAAGTGATAAAAATCTGTCGCTGACACCTGGAGAAGGGTATAAATTTGAGAACAACAGTGAGACTAAAACATTAGGGGTTTCATGGAACCCAAGGGATGACTGTTTCCTATTTAGAGTTAAAGTAGAATTGAGCGATTCGTATACCAAGCGACAAGTATTGTCGACAATTGCTAGAATTTTTGATCCGCTAGGACTTCTTGGCCCAGTTATAGCGAAAGCCAAAATATTTATGCAGAGATTGTGGACACTTAATATTGACTGGAATGACGAGCTCCCTGAGTCAGAATATGACGAGTGGCATCAATTTCTTATATCGCTTAAAAGTCTTAATAATATACAAATAAGTCGACGCATTATAATTGAAAACCCAGAAATTGTTGAAATACATGGCTTTGCAGATGCCTCAGAACGTTGTTATGGAGCAGCAGTTTATTGTAAATCTTATGACTCTCTAGGAAATGTAATGGTGAATTTAATAGCTAGTAAATCACGTGTTACACCAGTAAAGAGTCTAACTATTCCCAGACTTGAACTATGCACCGCAGTGTTGCTTACCAAACTGGTAAAAAGTGTCTTAGCATCCATGAAAGTAATAGTTACTAATGTTTTCCTGTGGTCTGATTCAACTATAGTGTTAGCGTGGATTCAAAAGGAACCTATTGATCTCAAACAATTTGTGCAAAATAGGGTGGCCAAAATTCAGGAAAACTCTAGTCCTGAACAGTGGTGTCATATCTGCTCTGAACATAATCCAGCTGATAAACTTTCACGAGGTATGGATCCAGATAAACTTATTGATTGTGACTTGTGGTGGCGTGGACCCATTTTTCTTAATAACACTGACTATCACCAAAATTCAGTAATAATACCAGAAGCTAATGAAGAGTTCAAAAAAGAGCTCAAAACAAATTCAAATCCTTTTAATGAAGTTACTGTAATGAACTGTAATGTTACAGATAACTGTTTTGTTAATGACTTAATTAATCTTAGTAATAATTATATAACTATTTTACGCATTCTTAGTTATATTTTCAGGTTTGTCATGAATGCAAGAAACCCACTTTATAAGTGTGGTGGGCCTTTATCAACTTCAGACTTGGAGCAAGCGGAAATTTATTTAATTAAATCTGTCCAAAGGGCAGAATTCAATGCAGACATACGTAGTCTGCAGACCAAAGGTTCGGTAAGTCCAAGTAGTAAGCTAAAAAGCCTCAACCCGTACTTAGATGAATTTGGAATTTTAAGGGTTGGAGGCCGGTTAGATAGTAGTGATTTAAATTTTGCGAGAAAGCACCCAGCGATTTTACCTAAATCTAATAGTTTTACTTTAATTGTTATAAATTATTATCATAAAAAATACCTTCATGTTGGTGCTACAACATTACTTTCTTTGGTAAGAGAAAAATTTTGGCCAATAAATGGTCGTGCAACATGTCGAAAGGTAGTTCATCAGTGCATCCCATGTTTTAAAGCTAAACCAGTTATTGCAAATCAATTAATGGGCGATTTGCCCAGGGATAGAGTCCAATTGGACTACTGCTTTAATATTTCGGGAGTAGATCTGTGTGGCCCATTTATGGTCAAAGTGGGGTATGCACGTAGAACTATCTTGCAAAAAATTTATATCTGTATTTTTGTTTGTTTTGTATTTAAAGCTGTACATATAGAAATTGTTTCAGACTTAACCTCCGAATCATTTATTGCTGCATTGAAAAGATTCATTGCACGCAGAGGTAAATGTGCCAAATTGTATTCGGATAATGCGAAAAATTTTATTGGTGCAAATAAGATTCTTAAGGCTTTTTATGAGTTAGTAAAAAAACCTGATGAGAAATTAGCAGCATATTTATCCACGGAAGGCATTGAGTGGAAATTTATCCCTCCCAGGGCACCCAATTTCGGGGGTCTTTGGGAGGCCGCTATAAAATCATTTAAGTATCACTTTAAGAGAGTTGTGGGAGGTGCTAATCTCACTTACGAGGAACTTCTTACTGTAGTCATACAAATTGAGGGAATTCTAAATTCCAGGCCTTTGAGTCCATTATCAGATGATGAGAATGATTTTGGAGTCCTAACTCCGGCTCATTTTCTGATAAACAGGCCGTTAAATTCCATTATTGAGCCTGATTTAACCAATGTAAGAGAAAATCGCCTCAAAAAATGGCAACGGATAACTAAAATTCTACAACTTTTTTGGCGTAAATGGCATCATAATTATTTAAGTGAATTACAACAAAGAGGTAAATGGAGATTTGAAAAAGATAATGTAAAAATCGGAGATTTAGTGGTGTTAGTAGAAGAGAATTTACCAACAAATAAGTGGCCATTAGGCAGAATTATTGAGATGTATCACGGTAACGATAACAAAATTCGAGTAGTTAAAGTAAACACTCAAAATGGAACCTTTAAAAGGTCGATAAGTAAATTGTGTATTCTACCCATGCCTGATGCCAATGACAATTAAAACTAAAAAAAAAAAGGTAATTTTGTATGTATGTTTGTTGTATTGATATTGTTTTTCAAAGGATTATATTTAAATTAACGTATATAGTGAATTTTTGTATTAATTGTGTAATTTAGAGTACTTGGTAAAAATTGTTATTGAATGTTATAAACATGTCAATGGGGGCCGGTATGTTAGATGTAGCGAGACATGCCGCGCCACCTATAATTAAAATTACAGTGACTATAATTTGAAGTGAACTGAACTAAGCTTTGAGTATTGTGTTGAGATGTGAGTGTCGGAGAAAGCGGCGGTGCGCTGCTTCTGTGTGTTAAATAAATTATTATATCAAGTAACCAGCGCTTTTAATTAATTTGTGTTATGGTGTGAGTTTTCTACAACATCTAATATGACTTATTTACCAAGTACAATAATAGTGTTAAAATTAATCTAGTGTAATAACATATCTAGCGATTTCTGGAGTTCCATTATCTGAGATTTATTCTGTTGAGCTGAACCAGGTTTCAGACCAGATGCTATAATCATTAAGGTTAGATGGGTGAAAACGTTCCACCAGATTCGTCCAGGATAGCTCAGATGGTAAAGCACTGGCGGCTTCAGCCAGGGTATCCCTGGTTTGAATCCCGGACATTTTTCGCCCAGTTGGAAACTAATATGATTTATTTACCAATTAGAATAATTGTGTTAAAATTAATCTAGAATAACCTAGTGGTTAGAGTACTGGTCTCGTAACACTAAGGTAGACAGTTGTATCCCAAGTTCGGCAACTTTTATTTTATTCCCATTTTCTTCAATTGACTATATATTTCACTTCCTGAAACAGGAAAAAAGAAACGGATATTCCCCTATTAAGGGAAAATTCTGGTAGCATTGCAGCCAGGAAAATAATTTCCTTGAATTGAAGAAAGAATTTCTGAGCGTGGGGAATTTCGAATATTGCATAAAAAAATACAAATATTTTAAGTTCAATAATTATTTATATAAATCTTACATGCGTTAAAGCTAGGAGCTACGCATGTGTAAGCTAAGAATCATTGGGATAGCTAAAAAAAAAAAAAAAAAAAAAAAAAAATAGAATTACTTGAATCCAAATTTATGAAATTTTAAAATAACAAGCTGTAAATGTTTTTAATAGCTATCTGTATATTTATCGTAAATGAGTTGTTTAAAATTATTTTAGCTTTTCTATTTTTATATTTGCAGGGTTTTTTTACAAAAGAAAAAAAAATAATTTATATATGAATTTTTCCACACAATTAAAGTAAACAGAATTAATATTCTTTTTTTTAGAATAACTTAATATTCAGCGATAAAACGACAATAATTTTAAGATAAAAATAATGTACTATTATAATTTACAAGCAATAAAATTACCATGTTATAGTAGTCCGTACTGGTTTAGAAAACTGACATTTTTTTTCAAGACTCAAGATAAGTTTTAACGATCCCATCGCGTCTCAAAAGACCATAAACAGCAGAAGAATCTTCCATAATAATTTTTATACATCTTTCCGTGGATTGATTGTGATATTGGGATAGTTTAAATTTAGGTAAGATGTCATCATCTACAGAAGGTCGTTCGTACTGTATGGAAAAGATTTTGAAAGTTAAGTTTTATATATAAATGCTATTTATTGCAGCAATTTGCTTCTATCTTCTATTCTATCGAGCGCAAAGTTCCTTACTCATATCTAAGGCATTGTTCTTTTCTACGTTGTTGTAGTCAAGGATTATTTATAAAGGTTCACGCCTAAATTTTGGTATCTAACTTTCGATTCCCATGAAAAATCTTGTATCGTGAATTAACCCTTTCCGGCGCGGTGTCCTTAAAAAAGGACACCTAATTTTAATTCGAAAACTGACAAACGGCACCAAGAATATTTAACTGAAATTTTTCTATTATAATGTACATGAAAATAAGGAAGTTCGTATTTTCTAATAAATTGGTTTATAAATTGCGGTGTCACTCCATTATTTCATCAGTTTATAAACAGAATTACTCCGCGCCGGTAAGGGTTAATAAGTTCATTTTCAATTTATTCATTTCAGTCACACTGTATTTTATATTAATTTTGGCTGGTTTTTAAATAAAGTAATTTACAGTTTTAGTTTAAATTAACTAGATACATGTAACCTATAATGGTAAAAAAAGTACCAAAATGACGCATTTAAGCTTTGCATTTTTTATATTATCGAAATTTAAAAGAAATCAACAAGATGGATTCTTAGTGTTTCACCTTTGTGCAGATAAAAAAAAATGATAAATAAAATTATCGTCTGAAGGTTCATATTTATCAAAACTAAACAATTTCGTGAGTGATATTTTTAAATCTAAGGTTTCAATTTAATCATTAAACACATGTAAATTATGTTACAATTTAGAGACAAACTGTGACGGATTCCTTGTTTTATATTTATACAGATATTTTGTTCAGTGCTGTAAAGTGATAAATTATGCGATGCTTTGAAACAAAGATGTGAATGGTTAAAGAAAATGTCCAGCAAAATATGTCTTAAAAATTAATAAAAAAAAATGAAAATTGAATCTTGAATATAAAGTCTTTTCAAGATGTTCTTGGGTACACCTTTGAATACATTCTTGGCGAACTTCGTAGTGATGGCTTTATCCATCACATCGTAGGAATGTACTGAGAGACAAATTTTTTTTATATTATAGATTACACAAATCCTATAAATTTGTCAGTAATATTGAAGATACTTTGAACAGATTGTTAAAGAAAAATACAGTTCTTCTTATCAATAGAAACCTGTTAAAAAACACAATTTGCAGCATTGTAATATCTATATTTGTGAGTTAAAATAGTAATGAAACTTATGAAATACAACTTAGGACATGGATTAAGACTAACTACACTGGCTTCCAAAAATTAAGGAAAAACAACAAAAGTAGCGATTACTCAAAAATGTTACCAGTAGATTTTAATAAAACTGAGACAAAAATTACAACACATAGTAAGGTATAAAATAACATTAAAAGAAATTACCAGACAATTGCGGTGTTTCAGAAATTAATACAATTATAAAATAAACAAAATAAATGTCTCAGTTTGGTATAGGAAAAGTACCTTTCATATGGAGTATTATCATCCCTAGAAGCAATACAAACACATACAGCGAAGTGTGATAGTATCAATTACGCGATCGTTAAGTTTGCTGGTAAGTGCAAGCCATTTCTCTTTTAAAGCAGTTGTAAGCGGGGCAGGAGTCTGAGGAGAGGGATTGAGAGCAGAGACACATCTTCCTAAAGCATTCCAAAGATGCTCAATGGGATTCAAGTTCAGTTATCGCGGTGGCCATTCCGTGCGCTGAATTGTTTGGTGCTGAAGATAATATTCTACGATGTGAACCCTGTGCGGTCTAGCGTTATCATCCTGTAACAGGAAATCTTTACCTATTGCACCGGCATAAGAGTGTACGTAAGCATCAAGCATGTCATCTCTATAGACGTGAGTATTCACAGTTCCACGTGGAAACACATGGGGGTCTGTACGTCCGCCCAAAGAGATACCATCCCAAACACAGACACTGCCTCCTCCATACGAATCTCTTTTACGAAAATTTGATGGATGATAGCATGTTCCTTGTTGTCTCCAAATCAAAAAATGCCTACCGTCGCTTTGGAGGCTAAATTGGAATTCATTTGAGACTAGAACACGCCTTTATTGATCAGACGTCCATTGGGCATGTTGACGTGCCCAACTTAAACATTCCCTCCAGAGACATGAGGTGAGAGGCACAGGAATAACTGGTCGCATCGCGTAAAGATCACCTTCAAGAAGCATTCTACGCACAGTAGACGTTGAAGCCAGCCTTCCAGCAACTGCAGCAAGGACGGATTTAAGATGAGAGGGAGTTGCTGTTCTATTCCTTCGTATACATAACCGCAAATATCGGTCATCGGTGCTTGTCGTAGCTCTTGCTCGTCCTTCGCTGAACCTTCTGGAGGCCGAACCAGTGGTTTGAAAGTGTTGCCAAAGCTTATTAGCAACAGAAGGACTCACATTTAGCCATCTTGACACATCTGTCTGACTTTGGCTGACATCCAATCTTCTAATAGCTCTATATCGCAGTTATGCAGACAAATGATACCTCGAGGTCATACTAATGAATTGGCTATCTCAGTTTTCTTATCTCATAACCACAGCGACACCAGCAGCCGTACTCTCTAGCATGCATTTTATGCTCCGCATAGATCACCCAATCCTATTGCAGCGCCACTAAGTTGCATTTTGTAATTTTACTCAGCATCTTTGAGTTAACAACATATCCAAATATCATACCGATAAGCTAATTTTTGAACGAGTTATCGCTCTTTTTGGGATTTTTCATTAATTTTTGAAAACCAGTGTAGCTCTTTATTTTATCATACTACTATAGAATTTGTAGAAGAGTTTTAAAATATTTTTCTTTCTTCTAATATTTTCTGATAATTTAGTGGCGAAATTTGACACGTTTTTTCTCTGAACAGACTTTTCTGGCATCAGAGAAACTTGATTATTTGTGCAACGTTTTTGAAATCAATTAACCATTTGAAATATTTCTATTGAGTATAATAAAGATATTTAACCCTGAAGACTATTGTTTGGTGATTGTGGTAGGAAAAACGCAACTTCGCCTGTTGCTTCGAGCACTATCACAAAGCTACACGGGCATAAAGTGTTAATTTAATCTGATTAGTGTGTATTACTGTAATCCTTTTTGCTTGAAGTCCTTTAGTTTTAAATTAAGAATAACTTTAGTTAAATTATTTTATAATTAAAAATCTCATAATTGGCACCATAAAGTAAATTTGTTCATAAATAACAGAGCATTGTTTAGAAAAAGACAGGACAAATTTTATAAAGTACTAACTACAGTATAACAATCAATTTGTGTGTAGAAAACGAGGGTGCGAATTGAGGAACGTCCTTTATCATAAATACCAGGTGTGCATAAAGGAATCAGTTTCAATGGTATATTATAACAGTTTAAATTAGATTATTTACAACAAATCTCACATCGAATTGAAAGTAAACCAAACTAGTTTTTCTTACAAATATTCAATATGTGCACCATAGTCATCTGTTCCAAATAAAAGTACACCATAGTCATCTGACTTTAAATCATGTAACAAACTGTAAGCGGTAGGGATGATATGTAAACGTGTTCTTCAAACCTTCCACACTGTCGGCATTGGCAACTGAAGTTCAAGACTTGCTTTCTGAACAGATTTCTTATAACTACGCAGGAAAGATGTTCTGACGCGTCAACATCCTGTACAGACATTTTTGTTAGCCCGATGCTTTTTCCTTTACAAACGAATGCGGTCATTTCGAATTGCCTATACCATTGGCGAATGTTTTTGCCACATGGGGGCTCAAAAATAAACTTTAAGCAAAACGATTTTAAATTGAAATTACAAATTCATGTTTACAAATTTCTGAACACAAAACGCTTTACGCTCACGAGTCGCGATTTTGCGTATGTGCCACTGGAAGCGAGTAAATAACTGAGCAGTATTCCCGCATGCGCTTATCTATAACTGTTTGAGTTACTCTTTATTTGTGATCTTAAACCAATGCTCTGCAACGCTTACAGTTGATACTGCTAAAATTAATACGTGGGACATTTTTTATGGACACCCTGTACTTTAACAAAATTTTTAATGCTTACTTTTTGTGAACTATACAAATATCACGAAACTTTGTGGCAATGGCTGCCATCAGTTGTAAGTTAACTTGGCTAGCGGATAATTGAATTACAGTGCATTTGGATTACATGTTGTGAACTCATCAATTTCACAAAAATCAAGATACTTCTGTTGATATTTTCCTCTAAGGAAACCGTGAAAGTAAAATTCAACCAAAAAATCGATTTTTACTTTTTTATATCATAAAATAGTTTAAACTTTTATCTTTCCAACGATGCGTCACTCATGTTTAAATATTAAAAAAAATAAATGTTGAAGTTATTCAATCTTTTCTAATGGTACTTCACAGCTTAATGGCCATTTAAATCTTTAATTGACTTTTTCTCAAAACTTGGATTTTTCATGTTTGTGTTCCTTTTTAAAAAAAATATCTATTAAACTTAAGAACTCAGATTTTGTTAATACTTATATTATGTTATATTGTATAGTTTCATACAGGGATTTAATGATTTGTTGATAATTAATTATTTTAGCTAGTGAAATCTTACCAAAAATGCTAATTTAAAAATGACTTTCAATAAATAATTAATTTTGAGTTTCACTTAGAAAAAAAATGGTCTATTAAAATACGTAAATCGTGTTATTTCATCTACTCTAAAAAATCTAGACCACTATCTTTCACCATTTCTGAGAAAAAGGTACATAAAGTTGGTGAATTTAACATGGCGCAGATGGGGCTTTCTTGGTCCCCTTAAATATCTTCATTAATGCTAATAACAAAATATCTGTTTCCGGATTCAATTGAGATACCACATTTTGTATTTTTGAATGAATAAACGGATTGCGACTCTGATTTCCTCTTTAAAAAATTGTTGGTTACCAGTGAATTTCTTGTTTGATTACCAAACACCAAATGCTGCAACTTAATACGGGTAATATTTCTTTCGAAAATAGTGGTATTCATACCTACTCTCCTGCCGGTATGACAATGTTGATTAGCACGTCTGTAATTACGAGGGGGTTAACTTTTTCATTTGTTAAGCGGATGCAGTACCTTGAAAATGGTAAAAATATGGGGGGGGGGGGTTATTTGCTTAAAATGTAACTAGACCTTTAAAAAAAATACTGATGAAATTTCAAAAGGCTTATCTTTAATTATAAAAAAGTTGTCAAAAATGCGCGATAACTGGATTTAAACGGATGCCACGCCCACTCATCAATCCTGGTGAAATTAGATTACTAGGGAACAAAATCAAGGACATAACGAATTATTTTATTTCCTCCATTGCGAAAAGGTATGGTATGATTTAACAGTAACTGTTTGAGTTGTTTACAATGTGCTTTCCTTCATTCGTTGCGCTTTGCTGTATTATTATGAAACGTCCTTACTCTTTTCTAAATAGACCGAAAATTAAGCTTGTTAGGAGCAACAGAGATGCCCTAAAAATAAAAAAAATAGGTGCTTACGTATGAGGCATGGCTGTTTTTAAATTTTTATGAAACTAAATGTGCATGAAACTGATTCAAGTTCTCGCGTTATATATATTATCAGTAAAAAATATTTTATATAAATAATGACAAATGAGTCAATTTTCTCATTTTTAATTTTTCGGTGATTAATGATTTTTAAAGGTTACCTCACTTTTATATGTAACTAAATTATATGGAAGTGTTTATATATAGTTTACTTTATGTATTTGATAAAACTCTGGTGGAATTTTACACAAGTTAGGAGATTAAGCGGGTTATTTTACAAATGGAATCTTTAAATAGCTTTTTCCCCCATGTTCATATTTTCAAAACTTTCTTGTTCGATAAGTTCTAAATCTTTTTGGAAATTTAGATAGAGGTTTCAAATTTTTTACATGTTTTCCAAAGTGTATTTAATATTTTTGTGTATGGATTTAAAAGTGAAGTTTATATTTATTATTTTAAAAATAATAAATAGCTTGTTGAATTTCCTTCATTTTTTACATACACGAGAGAAAAAAAAATCACATTAAAGGAACTATCCCATACATCTAAAGATTGCACTGCACAGTTTTATGCAGTATATTCTAAGGAATGTGGAAAAAATTGAAGCATAATTATTAATATGTACGGGGCCTCAGGATTCTTAATATTGGAAAAAATGAAAAAAAAAAAGACCATTTTCAACATTTAATATCTTAAAATGTATATCATTTTAAAACACAATTTTTATTGAGATGAAAGATATAAGTACGTTGTTTCATTTCATATATTTAAAAAATTACCAGATGTAGAATTAGCATTTATAAGGGGCTCCACACTGTCAGACATTTCGCGAGCAAAAAATTGGTATAACAACTTACGCGCAGGATTACTAAAACGTTTTGCAACTAGAATGGAACTTTTTCTGTCTACTTATACCTCAGATTGTAATCTCTGAACCTAACCCTGAACCTAAATAAGTTTCCATTTAAAGCATTTTCAAATTTTTAATACAAAGTTGTATTTAGCTGATGCAAAATGTAGAAAATTTTTTGAACAGTTTTTAACAATATTATTTTGAACAATAAAAAGGAAATTTTAGGTTCAGTTTATACAGAACAATATCAAACATATGTTTGGAAAATTTCGTGAAAAAATATTCAGAAGTTTTTGAGATATCGTGCGTGTCATGCCCAAAAATGTCATTTAGAGAAAAATGACTTCAAAGTTTCGGAAACGCCGCTTCAGCTGTTGAGCAAGTATAATTCTAAAAGTCATAACTTTTTATCTAAAGGGAATTTCAAGTAAACAATTATATCAAAACGTTCAGAAAAAATAGGAGTTTAACATCGAAAGAAATGAAAATTACGAAAGATTTTGAGGATTAAGAGTCCCGAGACGACTTAAAAAAGTAGTAGGGATTTTCGAAAAGTGAATTGAAAAAAAAATAGTTTATACTTAAAAAGGCTGTTCTACAATTTTTCTTTTATTATTATCTTTTTTTTTTTTCGCTTTATAGAACTATTAAATATAATGCCATGACATATATTACAATATTATTCAAAATTAGAAAAAAGTTTCAAAGTGTTGCTTCCCTTTAAACACCCTAAATTTACATAAGCCTTAATTTAAATAAACACACAATTAAACAATTTGCAAAATACATTTAAATTCCAAACATTTATTTTAAACTACCATTATGCGATTAAGATTTCGGGGAACGAACATGATTTGAACAAACGATACTCGCAATTTAGTAAGCAGAAAATACGATCAATACGTCTGGAGCAGGGAAAATCGTTTCTCGAAGTCAGCAAAGATAACAAGGCTTTTGATAATGATTCGTTACTCCTATTCTTCAGAGTTCCTAGAAAAAATTGTCCATAATTTTTTGAAGAGAATCCTTTTTTAGTTAAAACTTGAATAGTCTATACTAAGACAATAAAATAAAACAAATTGGTAATTGCACGTCAAACGTGACAAACGAGGTGCGTTTGCACTATAACTAGTTTAATAAATATTCATAACTTGGTACAATAGCTGTTGCATTCTTATGCAAAAATGAATGAATACAAAATTTATTACTATTAGATATATTAAATTCAGCAATATGAAAATAATTTGACTCCATCTTAAATAGGAAGTAATCACCATGGCAACATAGAATCGGTATATATCATGGGATATCATTGAATTAATTACGTATGATAGTATTTAATAGAATGAAGAAAACTTTTATTAATATATTTTAAAGTTTTGATTCGATTTTCATAAAATTTGAAATGACTACACAAATTCTGCAACGATTATATTTATTAAATTTCAAACCATTAGGTTGGGTAGTTTTTGCTCTGTTACACGCGGACACATGGTCAGACAGACGAGCGGACCAGAGATTGACTATAGGTGCTACGTATTTATATAATTACTCTCGTACCTAAAAAGAATTCATCTGATTTTAATGTCGTCTTTTTAAAAAAAAAATTGATATAATTAAAAATATATAGTAAAATACACGGAAAAATCTGTTTTGTTGAAATTCCTAAATTTTGGTTCATATAGCTCCATCCAAATATTTTGGTTAAAAAGATTAAATTTTGATTAGATTAACCAAATTATTTTGTTAATTCAACAAATAGTTTAGCTAGTCCACCCAAAATTTGGTTATTCCAACCAAAATATTTGGATGGAGCTATATGAACCAAATTTTAGTAATTACAACAAAACAGTTTTTTCCGTGTAAAATACATTCACTGGCATTTAACATTCATTTAAACACATAATTTACATTTTAAAATTTGAAATGAATATTTATATAAATTAGAGCACTTATGTATTAATCAACATTTCATAATTGTAGGATTGCAAATGGTCATCAAAACTGCATGCATTGGAAAATCCTATTTTTATACTATATAGATTTCTGCTTTCAGAATGGGTTTGTTTATAAGTATTTTACAAATGAATTTTTTAAGAATGTATTATAAACTACATTGTTTGTCAAAAAAATCATTCTCTGTTTTTCAGTGAAATGTAAATAGGACACGAAAACTTTGCCGGCCATGGCCTTTGTTTTATAGTTTATTTTATTAACATTACATATTTTCCAGTAGATAACTTTTTAGCATGTTATGTTGAATTATACTTTTGTTATGATTAAAAAATAAACGGTCAAGGGCGAGAATTACACGCGCTAATAGGGTTCCGTACAATAAGTATATGAATTTTGAATTGTATTATTAAAACAATCGTTTTTAAAGAAAAATAAGACTTCGTAAAAACTATACAACGTAGGGTTTGGTATAGCTGTATATATACTAAAAAAGTATGAATGGATATACCGTAAAAGTTCAAAGAGATATGAAGCCTAAATAATATCAAATATTGCTATTCTGTATAGATCTAATTTAAGTCTTATCCTAATCTGTTCATGATGAATTTAATTGGGCACTGAGAAGAAAAGTAGTGCATATTTAAACTTCATTTGGCATTTCCTAAAACTAAATTCAGCGTCGTAATAATCTTTTCTTTTTACAGTGTATCTAAAACAAAACCTTTGTTCAAAGTTTAATTTTGGCATTTTGCTAAGCTTCGAAAGGAGGTATCAAAGTAGCAACGCCACTTTGGTCTGTGCCGCGTTTTTCCATACAGGTTTTTAGTTAACCTTTAAAGACACAGTAGGTATATTGAGAGAGCCACTCAATGCAAACTAGTCGCGAATCCCATAGTATTTATGTGATTAATTCTCATTAAATTAATCTGATTTTAACAATTTGACGTTTATTGCTTTTATACTGCTACTGGGCATTGCATTACATAAACATATCCTTAAAATTTGTTATCTAGGCTTTAAAAGTGATGGAGCATAGTGTACGCCATCCCTGTCATTATGTATGTCCAAACCGTCCGTGTCTTTAACGGTTAATATCTCGGCTAATTACCGACGATTTTTTATGAAATTCATGATCAACAATGCTTTAATACTCCTGCTACGATAGGTACCTACAGTGCCGCTCAACACTTTTGCTGAAAGCCCGTAAATCGAAATTTGTATGTAACGGAAAAATTCGATTTTCTCAAAAACCAAGTGACCTATGTCAATCGCTATAATTTTCCTGCAAGGTTTAAATTAACGTCTACTACCTCTATTTTTTTCCGAATTTTAGTTTCAGTAGATTCGGAATTAGATGGGGGGGGGCATATTTTTGCGCTACATTTTCGACCATAACTTTAAAAATATAATACCGAAAATTAAAAGAAATATATTTTTGAGTTCAGCGTTACAAAAGCTTTCACACGATATACAAAGAAAAGATTTCTTTTTTCAAGTAACGTAATTAGCCCCTATACATTTTTCCTAAATATGTTTATGAATATTTATTAATCTGTAAATATGTGGGTCAATAGTATTTATTATTTCCCCCAATTTGAACTTTCCACGTTCCATAGTTTACGAGTAAAGTGGCTGTAACAGACAGACAGACAGGAGTGATCTTATAATGGTTCTGTTAGGTAGCTTTCTTTACAAAAAAGCTACCTATTGCAGCCGTTCGGAGGAAAGCGATTTCAAAAAATTTTGGTATATTTTCATCGATCATGACCCCCAGACCCCGAAACCACCCTCCGTTCAAAATTGATATATATATATATATATATGACCTATGTTACACTGTAACTCCCGTAATTATGAACCGATTTCGATGTAATTCGGTGTGTACATAGTACATACCAATGTCTCGATCGAGTTCGTTGGCCAGCTTCATCCGTCGTTTTGTTTAAAAATGGCGGCCATTTAAAATTTTTAAAAAAATTTAAAACTTGAAATGTGGTACCAAAAAATTAAAAATGGAAAAATATTTTTTTCTTATGTATTTGAACTTTATACAAAGATTCCGGAGCAGTTTTTGTTTCGTCTATATCTTAAAAAATGGCTGAGTTATAGCATTTTGAATTTCTAGCGTGGCTGACATTTTGAAACGTCCTGAATTTTGTCACGCGATAAAAGGCGTATTTATGAACCGATTTGGATGTAACTTCGTTTATACATAGTACATACCAATGTCTCGTTCGTTGGCCAGCTTCACCCGCCATCTTGTTTAAAAATGGCGGCCATTTAAATTTTAAAGAAAAATTTAAATTTGAAATGTGGTACCAAAAATTGAAAATTGAAAAAATATTTTCTTCTTATGTGTTTGACCTTGATAAAAAGATTCGGGAGCAGTTTTTGTTTCGTCTATATCTTAAGAAATGGCTGAGTTATAGCATTTTGAATTTCTAGCGTGGCTGACATTTTGAAACGTCCTGATTTTTCTCACGTAATAACAGGTGTATTTATGAACCGACTTGGATGTACCTTGGTGTGTACATAGTATATACAAATATCTCGACCGAGTTCGTTGGCCAGCTTCATCCGCCATCTTGTTTCAAAATGGCGGCCATTTAAAAAAATTAAAAAATAAAAAAATTTAAATGAGATACCAAAAAATTGGAAAATGAAAAAGATTTTTTTTGTATGTGTTTGACCTTAATACAAAGATTCCGAAACAGTTTTTCTTTCGTCTATATCTAAAAAAAAAAAAATGGCTGAGTAATAGCATTTTGAATTTCTCTTGTGGCTGACATTTTAAAACGACCTGATTTTTGTCACGGGATAACAGGCGTATTTATGAACCTATTTGGATGTAACTTGGTCTGTACATAGTACATACTAATGTATCGACCGAGTTCGTTGGCCAGCTTCATTCGCCATCTTGTTTCAAAAGGGTTGCCATTAAAAAAAATTAAATTTAAAATTCAAAATGAGGTATTAAAAAATTGGAAAATGAAAAAGATTTTTTTTATGTGTTTGGCCTTGATACAAAGATTCCGGAGCAGTTTTTGTTTCTGAAAATTTGTTCTTTTGTTGATATCTTAAAAAATGGTTGATTTATAGCACTTTGAATTTCTAGCATGGCTAACATTTTGAAACGATCTTGTATTTGTCACGCGATAACACACGTATTCGCCTATTTCGATGTAAGAAGGCATGTGGATAGTATACATCAACACCTCGACCAAGTTCGCTGGCCAGATTCATCAGCCATCTTGTTTCAAAATGGCGGCCATTAAATTAAAAAATATATATATATTTAAAGTGAGGTGCAAAAAAATTAGAAATTGAAAAAGGTTTCTTTCTTAAGTATTTGATCTTGATATAAGGATTCAGGAGCATTTTTTGTTTGTCTTTACCTTAAAAAATGGCTCAGATATAGCAGTTTCAATTTCTATGGTGGGTGACATTTTGAAAAATCTTATTTTTTGCATGCGACAGCACTCCTATATATTAACCGATTCCGATGTGAGTGAGCATGTGCACAGCAATTACTAAGGTCTCGACCAAGTTCACTGCTTAGCCTCATCCACCATGTTGTCTTAAAATGACAGGCACTTTAAGAAATTGCCGAATTTGGCAGCCAAATATAAGTTACTTTAAAGAAAAGCAGCTTGGATAAAGCTGACTAATTTCGCGAAATTCTCATTCATTATATTGATAAAAATTTGTATTGAATCTCCTATATTCGGTTTCCTATAAATTGAGCTTCGTGTGTTTGCATGATATAAGTTGGCTTTTTTTAAATAAGGATTATGAAAGCTACCTCTTCCTTCCGGCACTGGCCGGAAGGACTTTTTTTACTTTTTAAATACGGAACCCTAAAAATATTAAGGATTTAATGTATATTGCAGTTTATGATAAAGTGTTGCTTGAAGTGGGTTTTGATAATTTTATCTCTTTTCAAGCTAAACGTAATTTTACTATAATATCTGATATACAATAGTTATAAAATTTCACATAGAAGAATTTTATTACGTATTACACTCTAAGGGTGAAGGGAATTTTGATATTATTACAAAATTCAATCTGGCGAAAATTCAAAACGTTCTTTCAGAAATGTTAATCAGCAACATTTCATCACAAATGAACAATGACATACTTATTAGTGATGGAAAATATGTGGAAATAAATTAATTTTTTCGCTATTATTATTAAAGGTTTAAATACAAATTAACAAACTATTAAGTAACACAGTTGTAGTTTCTATAGCAATTAATTATCAGATCTCAAAATCAGGTGATAGTAGCAGATAGTAGTTATCCCGCCAAAGATAAAAATACATCTTCAAGAAGGTTTTCGATTCTTTGATCTAACCATGAAGTAGAAAATAGGGATACAAATATTAATATAAATTCTACACGATGTCAGTTTCACACGATACCCCACACGATATACAAAGAAAAGATTTCTTTTTTCAAGTAACGTAATTAGCCCCTATACATTTTTCCTAAATATGTTTATGAATATTTATTAATCTGTAAATATGTGAGTCAATAGTCTTTATTATTTCCCCCAATTTGAACTTTCCACGTTCCATAGTTTACGAGTAAAGTGGCTGTGACAGACAGACAGACAGGAGTGATCTTATAATGGTTCTGTTTTTACTTTTTAAATACGGAACCCTAAAAATATTAAGGATTTAATGTATATTGCAGTTTATGATAAAGTATTGCTTGAAGTGGGTTTTGATAATATTATCTCTTTTCAAGCTAAACGTAATTTTACTATAATATGTGATATATAATAGTTATAAAATTTCACATAGAAGAATTTTATTACGTATTACACTCTAAGGGTGAAAGGAATTTTGATATTATTACAAAAATTAATCTGGCGAAAATTCAAAACGTTCTTTCAGAAATGTTAATCAGCAACATTTCATCACAAATGAACAATGACATACTTATTAGTGATGGAAAATATGCGGAAATAAATTAATTTTTTCGCTATTATTATTAAAGGTTTAAATACAAATTAACAAACTATTAAGTAACACAGTTGTAGTTTCTATAGCAATTAATTATCAGATCTCAAAATCAGGTGATAGTAGCAGATAGTAGTTATCCGCCAAAGATAAAAATACATCTTCAAGAAGGTTTTCGATTCTTTGATCTAACCATGAAGTAGAAAATAAGGATACAAATATTAATATAAATTCTACACGATGTCAGTTCCGTATATTTTCCCACGAATGTCTGCCCATAAGTGCTGTAACCTTCTTAGACATCATTATGTAGTTATGCAACTGATATTGATATTATGGCCAGCTAAAATATTTTTCCTATAGAAAATGACATTTGTAGTTCATAAACATGGATTCACTATACATGTATGATGTCTTTATACTACCTATGTATGAAGTGGAACCTAAATCATATTCTCCCATCCTTAAAAAGCTCTTCATAATCCATGTCTGATGCATAATCTTTTTAAAATTTCTATTTATTTAGCTATATATTTAATATACGTGTACTAAAAAGGGATAACTCAGAATTAGAACTAAGTTTGGAAAGTGTTTTTGAACACAAAAACATAGGATGAAATAAATGATGATGGGAAATCAATATAATGATTCGTTTAAAGGTATATTATCCCATGTTTTCCCGAGACATCAACACCTTTTGATGATTTTAATAATGATGCCAAAACACACAGGAAGTTTGTTCCCATGTATCGGAGATAAAATTACCTTTCTTTCACTAAAATACATGTCAGAATTTTTCGGAAAGTAATAAATCATGTTTTCAAGAAAAAAAAAAAAAATAAATAAAAGAAAATGTCACTGACTTTATAAAGTTGGGAATACGAACACATTTCTTTTATTTTATTTTTAATAAGGGTATTTATAATATTTTCGATAGCATAGCGTTCTTCTGAATAACATTAAATCCCCATGAAAATGGTTTTAAAAGTTGCACTAAAAAGAGAAATGGTTTTTTCATAGTAAAAAAAATTAAAATGTCATCAGGATGCTATCACTTAAAATCTTATTCAATCCTAAATTTTCCGAAACTAGGGGGCCCTGACCCCTACGAGCTACGCTCGCCAACCCCCGTTCAGACTCCGTAAACTCTAATAGCACGCATATTTGATCGGCTTTAAAATGTATCGCATAAATGCATCGTTTTAAATTTGACGTAATTTTCACCAAAGTTTTCTTTCCCTTTTTAATATTCACGTGAAAATACTTTTGTTGTTAGAAAGGAAATATTATTTGCGCTGTCTTCGAATTCTCAACAGGAGAGCAATGCGCCTCTTGTAGCCGTTTCAATAACATCTGCTTTCCTTCAAAATACCTCAACATGTTGATTTTCTGCAAGCAAGTAAAACCTATTGGTTTACAATGGAAGTCCACGGGAATCTCGCGAAATATTAGATATATCGACAAGTTGCAGTAACTTTTGGCGACGAATTTTGGTCGCCAAGTTTGGCGATATATCTCCAAGTTGGCGAAAACCTTGGCGGTATTTGGCGACAGAACAGGTGGTCCCCCTATGGTGGCCCCCTTATAGGTATCTACTCACTTCTATCATAGACAGCCCCCTTAAACCATCATTTTGCCGTTTTTTAAGCATAATTTGAAAACTATTCGGTAGAAAAATGTGAAATTTTGGATTTTCATAAAGCAGGACTTAATAAATCTAAATCCATTAAAAAAATTGTAGCTTGCAATTCATAATTTTTTCGAATATTAATTTCATAATTCATATCATAAAATTATAAAAATTGCAAATTCAGCGTACTTATGTTTGCGCACATTAGTTTTATTGCTACACAAAAAATTAGCACATTAGGAGCATAATTTCAGGAGATATAAATAAAAATACGAAAATGTAATTTAACATTAGAAGCACTAAATTTTGAATATTTATAAAAAAAAACTTATCATTCGAATGACTTGAAATTTGGTGTCTAGGCGTAGTTTGAACCGAAGTTTTGAAATATTTCGTTAAAATTGGGTATTACTATTGTAAAAAATAAGGTTTGGGTTCGTTTTAATATGTAGATGAACCCCTAAGCAGATTTTATATACATCATTTAAAAGTAGACTTTATTTCAAATCGTTCGGTACCAATAACTTCCGTATACGACAATTTGTTGAAGAGTTAGTAGGGGGTGTTTACTTCTTTTTTTCCACGACTGTACCATGTTCTTATATTTAAAAGAGATTTTGTAATTCGAGTAAAATCATTTTCTTCATATGTTTATCCTGTAAATCTTTTCTTCGTTTTTCAGAAAATTTCAAAGCAATTGGTTGATAATGGCTAACTGCAGAAATGAAATGAAAATAAACTTGTGAGTAAAAAAATAAATAAATAGATATATAAATAACTGTTAAAAAGATTGATAAAAGATAATTCCTTAGAAAATTGCAATTCAGTGAAACATACACACACACACGTATTGATTATTGGGATATAATCCTTTAAATAAAACAAGAAAATATTTCCTATATCTTTAGAAGAAAAAAAAAATTGAATTTATTATTTACTAAAGGACTTAAAACTGTAAAATGGGAGTATGTTTAGTTTTCAGATTAAAGCAAAGTGAAGTAAATTATTAACCTAATATTTACATTAGGCGAAACAACTGATGTTTTACTTTAGAGGATTACAGCTTAAATTTTAAAGAAACTTTTAACCCACAAAATTGTTTTTATAAATGTAATATACATGTAGCTAACAAAAGTTCTATTAGAGGAAATTATTTTTAAATGGTATTTTTTCTAAATAAATTATCATTAATTTAGATAATGTATTGTAACAAAACTTTTGAAAGCCTTTTTAATACTTTAAAACACTGTTAAAAAGTGTTAATGTCTTTGGTCTGTCTTTCGGTCATCCGACGTCAATATATGCAAAATTAAACTTTTGTAGAGTACATAATTGAAAAGTAAATATTTACATTATTTCTTATTTTTATATTTAATTTAAATCTAATGAAATTAAATCTCTGAAACCTTTATTATATGTAGATTGAAATTACTCAATTTGAATTTTTTATTGCAAAATAATTCTTAACAGTTTCGGAAACTTAAATCCTTAAAACTATGATAATTGGTATTTAATTTCTTCAGCTCTATTTTTTTTTTTTTTTACTTAGTTCAGTTTATTAGAGGGTACTTAGTATAGTAGGCTAGTGTTCCCTTAGACTATAAGATTGCGCACGCATGCTATACTATAACTTGATACCAGAGTGGAACACTTTGCTTTTTTCAGTTCTGCTTTGTGCGCTAACTGTGTCGGAATTAGCTCCAGAACCATTATTATTTAAAAATGAAAGCAGCAGAGGATTTAAATCACTTTAATACTTTACAACTTAAAATTAATAATAATAAATAAACCTGTTAAGTTCTCAAAACTTTACATAAAATGAAGTTGGATAAGTATGAATTTTACATTTGTACGATCGTATTGAACCGATGCATTACAAATTTTAATGGTGATTATGACTGAAAACATGACCAATGCCTCTAGTACAACACTTCTCAAAATTCCCATATACCTTATCGGAACTAACCTGAAGGTATCTCAGGAAATATACATCGCATATAAATAGCACTTAAAATAATAAAATACCGAACAGGCCCGAATAAAATTCAAAAAAATAAAAAATAAAAAAATATATATATACACTTTATATAAACCTTTATTCTTATTCAATTCCTACTATTAGCTCACACTCTCCCTATATTAATTAATTAATTTATTTATATATTTATCTTGTTCAAATTTTCAATCGTTAATAAAACTAGTTGCGTAGCAACCCGTTGTGTTGCGTTTGAATTGCATGAGACAATAGATCTTTTTGCGAAAAATGAAATCTTAACTTTATTGTAAATTTAGAAAGCCATTGCAATATTAATTTTATTAAATACAATATTTCAAATAATAAGTTATATTTACAATTTAAGTCAAAACTTTCCCAATAAAAATTGCCTAGCTTTATTTGCCTAGAGCTTTTCGCTCTTCCAAGATTTTGCTTCGAATTTCGGAGTTCGTAGAAATGATGTCATTTGGGTCAACTTATACAAAAATGAATTTGTTTGGACGAATTTATTCAGAAGCATTTTATATTTATGAATTAAAATAAATATTTAAAGAATTATTTTTTTTTTCTCGCTAAAACTTTTCTCTTTTTTTCTCGCTTTATAGCATTTTTAATGTCCGCTTCTGAAATGTTTCATTAGCCATCTTAAGGCAATTCTTGAAAATCTACTTTACGACTTTTAAATTAAATTAAAATAACGTACGATGTCGTTTTTCTTTTGACGTCAAGACAATTTATCTCAATGTTCCCGTCGAGAGTCGAATTTGTGTTTCTAAAATAAACGGATTCCTGAAGCTTGAATATGTGTGAGTTCGTATTTCGTGAAATTTTCTTGAAAAGTACAATCATTTTTTCACTATTTATTCAAATATACGTTAATTTCAATTTAAAAATGATTTCAAACAATGATACCTAATAATCCTTGTCATTTTCTCTTTTCTCTCTTTTATCCACAAAAGTGGAGCAATTTTAGTTTCCATCATTACAGAAATGTCATCAAAAATAACGTAAAAATTTATATCTCGAAAACTAAACAAATTTTAAAATTCTACGACCACGTTTAACATCCTTGGACCCATGCGGATAACTGGCGTTAATTTGATCACACAACATTCCATATTCTAGGAGGAACAGCTGTGAAATACAAATGGACAGTCACTTTTTAATATAATAGATTGATGAAGTTTTAATTTTGCTATAAAAAATTAGCAGGGACAAATGCTGAATTATTTATATTATTTAAACTGCAAATGGCTTATTCCGTAATGGAGTCTGTACGCAATGGATATAGATTAAAAAACATTATTCTTGAAAATTATTTAAAAAGACATAATAAATAAATCAATTAAGATAAAGTTATTAAGATAATTGCATTTGAAAGTAGATTTTCCCCCTGTATAACGGATGTAAAAATTGAAGATGCGCCATGTTTAGAAATTCAAAAAATTGCAGTAGCAAAGATTGCAAATCCGACATTTAATCATCAAGCGTTGTCATTCTCAAAATGACGTCAGCCGTACGCATGGACATATTTTTCCTTTAGATAGATTTTCAAACGTGAAGTTCCGTTTGTCAGCTAAAACTTCGCATTTGAAAATGTATTCTTTTGGCTTGATGGTCTAATTTCGGTACCGCGAAGTACAAATTCCAGAAACTGATGTCTTTTAGATGTATTCGTGTAAAAATAAATAGTTTTATCAAATAAAAGGATTGTTTTCTTTTAAATATGGCACTTACTGAAGCATTACGCCAAGTGTCTCAAATTCGGTATCAGCCGAATAAAAATATATTATAACATTAGCTTTATGAGCGAAAATGTTTTTTAAATAGTGACGTCATTTTCTGTTCAGACTTAAAATAAAGTTATTTTTAATTGTAATGAGTAAATAGTATCAATACGGATAAATAAACCCCAAAATTTCTTTTTTTTTCCTGCAACAGTGGAAATAATACGATTGCTACCATTTTGATGAAATTTCAATAAATCTTTTCAAATTAAATTAAATATATAAAAGTTAAAATATTTAGAAAAATAGCTAGTGCGAGGACATCTACAAATGAACAGCTTTCATTTAAAAAAAGAATTATTAGCAAAATTGGTACAGTAGAAAGTTCAAGGAAGATGTCTAAAAAAGCTATCTTGTGTTTTCAATATATAGATTATTTTTTCTCTTTTACTTTAACAGTTGCCTAGCAACTCTATTTCATACAAATTACATTTAAAAGCACATATTTTTCCCAATTCAGGCTCTAAAAATTTAAATTGTTCGACTACATATATGTTAAATTCGTGCTTTTTTATATATTATTCTTTTATTTATTTGTTGATGAAACTTTAATTTCTTTGTAGAAAATAAGCGGGGGGGGGGGGGGGGGAATTCTGAACTTTTTTTTAATGTGCAAATTGTTTATTAATATTTCGCAATGGAGCCGGCACGGCAAAATCATTTAATTGATAAATAACAACGAAACAAAGCCAAAACTCACTGGGTTTTATAACAGACAATATTCTTGACATAGCACGTATTTTAATTTCAATTTTTTGTCGGTTTTTATGAGAAAATGGCATCAAAAAGATACAGCAATCTACTATTTTCATTTTTTCCACCTTTAGTTTCAACAGAAATGGAGTACTTCAGCTGCCACGATTACAAAAAAAGTAATAAAAACTACAAAAGAATTAATATCTTAAAATTAAAATGAGATAAAGCTTTCAAACAAATTGCATTTAAAAGAGCATTTTTTTCGTTATACGGCGGTGTAAAAATTTAAAATGTGCGATGTTTAGAAGTATAAAAATTTGCAGTAGAGAAAATTACAAACCCAAAATTTTATTTCAAATTTCAAAGTGTTGCCATTCGCAAAATGACGTATGCGTTACGCACAGATATGTTTGTCCTTTATAATATAGATAGATACTCATTATTCATCCTATCAAGTTGAAATAAATTTTTTTAAACTTGTACTGGATGACAATTGATGTTAATACAGTTTTTTTTTCAAATATTAATTAATTAATTAAATTTTAATTAATTAATTTTAGTTTTGCATGGGAAACAAAATGGCGGCCATTGGTTGTTGAAGATCAATTAAAGTATTTTCAATAAGGGGTTACCAGAGGACACCCAACCAGGACGCCAACCGCTAGGTTTATGGCCTATACGTCCTGGCGGGGAAACCCCTCCACCAACCAGTTCCTCCCAGGCGGGAAACGGGCCTATCAGCGACAATTATTAGAAAAGAAAATACTTACAAAAGCATAAATCCTTATGCAAAACTGCATAGCAACTCGCTATGTCTCAAACAGGAGTACAGAAATGCATGTATATAGGTAACTATGCAACTAAAACATAAACATGTAACTATCTAGGTAACTCTACAACTGCACTGCAAAACACATGACTAACAACACGCAAATAACAAAATAAAAAACAATATTACAAAATGTAGATTTGTAATACTGTACAACTAGGTAAGCATTAGTCCCATAATATAGTAGAGTCCAATATATAGCAGTCATAGATAAAGTTCTAAAAGTATTACTAGATACACCATATATAGTCTTTCTTGACCACACCTGAAGCTTATCTTATAATTTATATCATACAAGATCATTGCACAGTCGTATGATTCATATTCCTACTACAGCCAATGTTCAGTACTTTAGTGGACACATCTGTACAGTTCAGTCCAATGTCCAATCAGGCTGTAAATGGTAAACTGCGTAGAATCACATTGGGAAAAAAAACGGCAATTTAATTGATAAATACTAAAATCTGTATCTTATAAAAGAATATAGAGCATTAAGTGAGTTATAGTTATCACACAGCTTACGATAGTTTTCTTTGCTGAATAACACCCTTCTCACATTGTAGCGCACACTCAGAGAATTATGAAAAAAGGAGAAGTATGGGACAAATGGGCAGCGTCCGAAAAGATAATGTAAAACATTTCCTGTCTTTCCACAATCACATTTTGAGTTACATAGGGGGACTCTGGTATGTCGCCAAATACCGCCAAGTTTGTCGCCAACTTCGCGATATATCGCCAAAATGAGTCGCCAAAAGTGAAGCCAATTTGGCGATATCTCTAATATTTCGCCAAATTCCCATAGACTTCCATTGTAAACTTACTTGCTTATAGAAAATCAACAAATTGAGATATTTTAATGCAACAAAAAATAATATTATCTTAAGGGATTATATTAAATTTTTCTTTGATGACCTAAGTAGGAATTGACTTTAAAAACAAAATTTTTATATTACTTGTTTAACATTTTCGGTGACAGAGATAAAAAGATAAGAATCTCATTCACAACTGCCATTACAATTTAATATATATACGTAAAATTGAAAAATATCTAGAAGATGCAGAATTTTTTTTGTTTACATAACGTTACATGTACAGAAAATATTGTTTAAAAAAATTAAAGTAAATTATAAATTGTTCCTCCAAAAATATGCAAAATTAATACTTATTCACCAGTGGAATTCAAGTAGTAAAAATGCACACCGAAAGATCGCAATAACCAGATCGAAACATTTATTGCCTAAAAAATCTCGCAAGGTTTTCCGCCTCGAGATATGGGAATTTTCCCGTGTGAGATTTGCGTATGCATGCATTGAATCCTATAAGACTTTATATATTATTACAAAAAACCATAAAAAACCTACTTTTAAAATTGGCAACATATTTTTACTCTTTTAAAGTTAAAAGAAATGTGGAATTAAAATCCGTTTACCAAAACCACGATTAACAAACGTGTCTCCAATATACTTGGAGCCCCTGAACCTTAATATCGGCACTGGTTGAGTCAAAATGATGTTACTTTGATGCAATCATATTAAAACCTTACGTTTTATGAACGAAAACGAAACTTTACTTTAAAAAAATAAAGTAATTTTTACTCATATCTTCTTAAATGAATGGTTTTAAAACTTCTCAACTTCTCGTAAGAAAAAAAAAAAAAAAAAAAAAAAAAAAAAAAACAATTTAACAAATTACAACGATGATTTGGAAAATAATTTTTTCGAAGACTAAAATTTGAGACATAAAAAATCGCAAGGAGTTGATCATACATTACGTACGCCATGAATTAAACATTAATAGTGCTATTACACGTAAAAATTGCAAGCGACAAAAATCGCCTGCGACCCGTCAGATTTCTTAAAACCTACGTATTATCCACCTGAAACTTACATATTATCCAAGCATTTCTTTGACTGTTCGGGAGAAGGCTTTTCCATCGTAGAAATCTGACGACCAATTATAAAGGAAATTTCATTCTTAAACTTATAAACATCTCACAATATTACTTTTTACACCGTCGTATAGAGAAAAAAATGTACTTTTAAATGCAATTTGTTTGAAAGCTGTATCTGAATTTGTTTCTGAGTTATTAATTTTTTTTGTAGTTTTTATTACTTTTTTGTCATAGTGGCAACAGAAGTAACCATCTCTGTAGAAAGTAAAGGGAAATACAGATTACTGTATAGACCAATCAGAAAACCAATAAAATGCGGATTAAACCAATAAAAAGCTTCAGATATACTTTTGATTTCCTAACCTGACGAGGACAATAACCATTTTTCCAAATGTTTAAAAAAAAAAAAATCAGGCAATCGCATTACTTTTTTAGTTTTTAAGAATGAAAATAACTATTGCTCACTAAACATGACGTCATTTTCATCATGGATAATTTTGTGGTGCATATTTTTGGTATTTACTATTTATTTGCTTATCAAAGTTTTAAAAAACTTTTTTTTCAATTTTCAATTAAAAATTAAACCTTTATGTTAGCTGTGCGCTGACGATAAATCTTCAAAAAATTATCATAATTTTCCCCGAATAATAAGAGTACCATAACACACAAAACCATTTTGTTTCAGTATCAAACTATATCCCTTTAATTTTAACCTGCTTTCCTTACTTATATTCATGCACCTCGAATAATTAAGAAATACTTGAAAATTGTCTTTTTATTTCCAATATGAAATGATATTCATCCGTTATTTTTAATTCTTAATTTTTTATTTCATTTTCCTTTTTCACGTGAAAATCTTTCAATTGAAAATTTTTTGTTGAGGAGAAATTAGTATTCCGAGTTTTGGTTTTTTGGCGAGGATAAAGAAAGACGGTTAAATTTTGTCGGAAATAAGTCATTTAATTCTCTATTTAAATAATTTAATTTTGATTTATTAGGGAAAATATTTGAATAAAATAAATAAAACATAGCCTATGTTCATTTCTGAGTTATATAATCAATTTATATGCAAAACTACAACGGCGTTAATTCATCCGTTATGATGTTGCCTTTACTCACAAGGGCACCACCAAACATGATGCGCACATATTTTGATTATTTCAAATTATCTTATAGGGGTCATACCACTAATTATTCTGATGAAAGGGTTTCTTCAAATGGGCCCTAGTTTTTGAGAAATTTTGAGTTAAAGTTCAGCGTATATTTCAAATACCCATTAGTGTGCTTTTCTGAATGTGAATTCGTGGTGCAGAGGTAGCGTACGAACTTACGGACCAGGACATTACGAGTTCGATTCCACTTCGGTGCAATTTTTTATATTTTTCTTATTGTTATATTTTTTACACGTTAAAAATTTTAAGCAGAATTGGGCTTTCTACAGCTTTGAACTTTGATATTTTCTTAATAAATTACATTTACATTTTCGAATTTTTCATGGCAATTTACTTTTCTCTTCAATTTTTAAACTAATATTTCTATTTACAAAACTCCAAAACTAATTTATGCCTAAAACTTTTTTTTAAATTAATTATTATTTACATTTTTTACTTTAAGCACAATTCTGAAATAATGATTTATGTTTTATCGATTTTTTTTTTACTTTATGGAATTTTAAAGGAAAATAATTTATCCTTTTCTTCTATAAATTATACAAAATAATTTTCATGTGCAATTTCTCAAACGTATTTAAGATTGGATAATTCAAATAATGCATCTCTTGAAAGAGTAATAAAATATTAAAGCACTAATGCTTAAATACAAGTTTTTTACCAGTTGGGTAAATTTTTAATACTCTGTAAAATACATTTATTTTTAAAGTTGAACCTCAAAATCATTTTTCGTTTTCACAAATAAAAAATAACAGATTACATTTCAAAATATTATTTTTATTATAGCAAATATAAACATTCTCTACGTGATTCATAAAAATTCTACTGGATTGCAAAAATCGTCTGTTAATGAGATAAAATTTACGATATCTATATATATAAAAGCCGTTCTCTGTGTGTATGTCCTTTATACAAATCTTTAATTTATGACCGATTTGCACGAAACTCGATGTACATACGTTTTAGAACATGGAAAAGATCACTGTCTACTTAAAAAAAATTATCAGACCACTATTTATCCCTTTTTTCTACCACTTCCATAATTTAACATTATAGAAATATCTCTTTAAAATCTTTTTTAATTCAAACGTTTCTTTCCTGTTGCCAAACCCTAAAAAATGTCAGAATAATGTGAAAAAAATAAGGATAACGCGTGTATTTTGTTTCTATTTGCCGATAAAAATTAAGATTTTCTTGCTATATTTTTGCGTGTTTGATACTGGCGTCATTCTAAACAGAAAATTTACATTTTTTTTTTATATAAACTAAAAACTTTAACTATAAGAGCGGGAAAATAACGTAGCACCTCAATTTGAATGTTTTTTTTTTTTTTTTATTAAACATCTATTTTAATACAAACAGTCAAATTTTATGAAAACATTTTAAGAAAAAGAAAAAAAAAAGGCTAGATATGACGTCGCATTCTATCAAATCTTTTCAATGCGTAATCAAACTCATTGTAAAAATATGGCTCCTATATTTTGCTTACTACTTCGATTGTATACTACAGCCATATCTTATAGCTATACGTTATCGCTAAGTGTTGTATTGGTTTAGATTCAGTGCTAACATTTTCTGTGATTTATAGCAAAAAGAGAGCGCTTATTTACATTTTCAAAAAAAATCTTGACAGATGCCTTGATTTAAAATTTATGGAAAATGACATCATTTCATCTAATCATTGTAGATTTAATTTCAATAAAATTTCAAATTTTCAAAGTAAAATTTTAGTAACTACTACCTCATTTGGATGTATTTTTTTGCATTTCCCCTCGTATTGTGAAGATATTGTATACTTCTGTTACGCGCGCCAAAGAAAACATGTATTTTAATTTTAAAAGTTAAAAAAATTACCACAATGTGTCCAAAGAACATCCTTTTTCTGAATTTAAATTTCGCGAGTTCTAAAATTAAAACTAAAAATGTGAGTTTTTTCATAAACGTCAAGTTAAGGCTGTTCATAAAGTAAAGGCTGTTCTCAAATCCAAAGGAGCTATTTTCTGAAATATTTTTTAATTAATATTTGTTCGGAAACGCATGAAACTGACAGGAGTTTTTATTAAGAAACAATGTAATCTAAAGATAGGTTCCATACGTTGGTAAAGGTATAAGATCTTTCAGTTGGTGTTTTGAACTGAATTTCGGACACAGCAGTGCAATAAAGGACAAAAACCGGCCGTCACGCAAGCACAATTGCTCATAACTCGATAGGTAATTTATTTATGAAAAAAGGAAAAACTCATTTCAATTCGAAACCGCTTTCATAGTCAGGCCTACAAATTTTAAACCTTCACGTTTAATGAGTCAGAAAATGTGTCAGAAAGTTTCGCGTTGTTGAGCAGGGAACTGGAGAAGCACCTTAAGCATTATTGCAGATTGGTATTTTGTAATCAAGTTGCATGCCAGATAGAGCGCTTAAAACATAAGTCCTTCTATATTGTTTTAAACAAAGGTGCATGCCATAATAAATGTCAGGCACACTCATTAAAATAAGAATACCCTAGCGCACAGCCCCATTACTGAAGATAAACCCGTCAATATACTTAGAGATAAAAATATTTCTGCATTTTTCATTCAGCTAATAAGACTAATCATTCATAATTGGGTTCACATGATTATATAACTTTCCCCTATAATTCTATAACTAAGCAACGGAAGACAATATGTTACGCACTAAAATCTTCCCCAAAAAACTAATAGTGCAAGTCTCATGGAAATCCGTTCTGAAGAATTCAAGTTATATGCACACGGAACGAAATTCCCATTTGAATTTTATATACTTATCAGGTTATTTTGAGTAATTTGATTTGACATCTGTTAAATTTGTGTTTTATTTTATTTTATTTTTGGCGTTTTAATTTCGTTTGCCAATTTAGTTATTGGATATTATGCGAAAGCAAACAAATTCTGAATTATTTACAATGTTTTTGAACAATTGAGTTAATCTTTTGTATTTAGGTTGCAAGCGTATTTAAAAATATGCATGCTTCAAAATTATTTTAAAACCCATACAAAATTCGTAAATTGAGATAAACATTACAAATAAATATCACTGAAAGTACTTTTGTTTTCTATAATACGTTGGAACAATCGAATGTACAATGTTTAGACATTAAACTGCAGTAAAAGGGAAATTTCTTGTGTTACGTTGTTGCCACCGAAAATATGATACCAGAGTTACTCATATACATGTCTTTTCTTTATACTATTGCATTAAGTGTAAACAGGTTCATCTTTCATAATCGGGTTGCACTCAATTTTAAAAATATCCATGCTTAAAAATTACTTTAAAATCCATTAAAATCAGAAAACTGAGGTACAATTTTCAAACAAATTTCATTTGAGAGAACTTTTTTCTATTCGACATTGTAAAAAATGAAATTGTGTGATGTTTAAATGTTAGAAAAATTGCAGTAAATGCACATTATATGGGTTACAATTTATGGGGCACAATTTATGGACACTGACATAGTGTTTTTACTTTATAATGTAGATAATACCATACAAACGAGAATTTCTCTAAGTGCTGCGCGATTTGGGGGAATTTATTATTTCGTATTATCAGGAAAATCACATATTTTTCTCTTACACGCGCCAAAGGTTGGTTGGTTGGTTGGTTGTGTTTATGACGGCCAATTATCAACACGAGGGATATAGGCCCTAAGGGGGGGGAGTGCCCTTCGTGGGGGTCTTTCTAAGGGAACCTAACCCGTATTAACGCTTGGAAATCCAAGGTTCGAAGAAAACCACGAAAACTCCGAACGATTAGGCCGACGGGCGCGATTGGGTTCGAACCCAGCACTTCCCGTCTACCAGCTTCGAGAGCAGAACCTCTTGGCCACTGGTGGGGCTACACGCGCGAAAGAAAACGTGCATTCTGTTATTAAAGCTCAGGGATTTTACTATGGTTGCAAGACAATAACGCCATGTTTTTTGATTGTCTTTATAACGATTTGTGGATGGGAATGCACAAATTTCAGTTATTGTGATTGCCGTATTATTTCGTTTTAATTTATTTTACTTAATTATTTTACTTAATTATTTATTTTAATTAATTTATTTTACAATTATAAGGCTTCTTATAATTGACACGGGCGAAGCCGGGTAGTTCTGCTAGTATATAAATATATTTATATATTTTTTAATCGTCTGCTTAGCCTTTCTCGGTAATATTGTAATAAACAAAAATTTCTTTTATTGATCTCGTTTAGCTTCTTTTGCAGACAATTAGAAGATTTGAAATATTGTTATATAAAGGGAAAATTTCGGTGTGAAAATTAAAAGAAGGCTACAGATTGTGACAGAATGAATGCTAAACATTGTGAGGAACCAGCGTTGATGCGGAAAATTCTCGTTTGGAAGAGAAACAAAAAGGCCGAATTACAAATGCATTAAAATATTGCGAGTCATTGTTACAAAATGATGATCTGTTTACCAGTTCTCCACCGGATGAAATATCCGGTGCTTCTGTTTGCTTTGGCTGAAGAATTTCATGGTGCAATTTTAGAAATATTAGAAGATCGACAAATTATTGAGGCCGAGGAAATGATATTGAATAAAGAAGATGAATTTAACGTATTTACAAAGGCATGTTTTTTTACTTTAGCCAATATATATATATATATATATATATTCGTTATATTTCATTGTTAAAAAAATCGAAGTCAAACAATTTAATTTTAAATATTTTTTATAGTATCCGGGATTTCATGAAGATGGTGAGAATTTGTACCTGAACCACGCGATTATATTCCATTGTAGTACAAAAAGAAAAATTCTATTGCATTTTTAATGCTGTTGCATTAGCTGAAGCCTGTAATAAATAAGTAAATAAGAAAAGAGTGCCCCAGGGTGGGATCGAACCCGCAATGTCCTGGCCCGTAAGCTCTCACGCTACCGCTGAGCCACTAATTCATATACAGGAAGTTATTCTAATGGGTATTTGAAATATACGCTGAACTTTAACCCCCAATTTCTCAAAAACTAAGGCCCATTTGAAGAAATCCTTTTATCAGAATAATTAGTGGTATGGCCCCTACAACATACTTTGAAATCACCAAAATCTGTGCGCATCATGTTTGGTGGTGCCCTTGTTAGATTTATATTTTTACATTAGGATATAGCACAATTTTCGAACTTCTCCTAAATTTATAGTATGCAATTTATGGAAATTGGTAGATAGGAAATTTATGAATTTCTATATAAATATTAATTTGATATTTAAATTATTACTTTCTTGAATCTGGTTGAAGGAAAACAATTACAGATTTTTTATAACTAAAATTCATTTAAAGATAATTATATCAGTACATTATGCAAGTATCGCCAAAATTCCTATTTAAGGTCCTGCGCAGATTTTTTTTTTGAGTATATAATTCATGAATAATTATGCAATAATGTTAGAAAATAAATTAATTGCAAAACTTGTAATTTTGTTGGTGACAGCATACAACCTAATAAATTGTTTTCATAAAATTAACTGTCGTACGTAAAATCTATAATAAAATATAACAATTACAGGGCTGTCATAAGCGACTGTTTTTGTATTCTGTTCGTACCACTATTTTAAGAAAATAAATTTTGTAGTATATTTCTCTTGCAGAAGTTTTCACAGTGTATGTGAAAGAAAATTTCGAAAAAAAAAAATGTTTCGGGATGGAATTAAAAAACAGTCGTTTCAATTATAACTCTTAGTACCAAATTACAAATATATAGTATATGGAACTTAATCTATGAACATATATGCTTATAAATTATTGAATATATGTTTATAAATTCAAATATAAAAATAAATTTAATATTAAAATTAGAAAAACCCTGAATTTAAATACACAAGCTTGAAAAAATGATAACTCATTTTCACTAAATGACTTGAAATTAGAACACTTTGGTGATATCATAAGTTAAATATTTATGGATCAAAAATAATAATATGTAAAATAAGAATAAATTGGCATTTTTAATAAAATAAGTAAAAAATACCAAAAAAGAACAGAGATGTGACCCGATATTTGGTTTCTGTTATTGGCATATTCTTTTATTAGGAGATAGTTGAAAAAAAAAATAATATTTTTAAATGTTCATACATACATAAATTTGTAATTTGAACTCTATCAAGATATCGTAGAGGTCCGAAAATTAGAAGAGATTAATTTCAACACTTTGTACTTTAATTAATTTTATAACATTTATTTATTTAAAATTAAAAATTAGTATTATCTAGAATCGGTAAATTATTATTACATTATTTCATAGATTAAGTAAAAATATGAGTACTGACATGTGTATATTTAATATATATATATATATATATATTAAATTATTGTTATTATTGCTATTATTAATTTTACAAAATTTGTTTGAGAGCC
This sequence comes from Maratus speciosus, assembly GCA_963932465.1. Classification (NCBI taxonomy): domain Eukaryota; kingdom Metazoa; phylum Arthropoda; class Arachnida; order Araneae; family Salticidae; genus Maratus; species Maratus speciosus. Next base: position 117,646,430 of record OZ010790.1, read on the forward strand.
AATTTTTTCTATTTGCCAAGTTTACTAAATTTTAAAGTGAATCATCTAAATTAGTTCCTTTACTAACATATACACTTAAATAAGAAATATTGCAAATTGATCTCAAAGTCTTCTCTGCTTATGCAATGGCTAATCACTTTTTTAAAGAAGAAATTAGTTAATGAAAGGTTTTTTCTTTAGAGGGTTTCCTATAAAAGTTTTTCAGAACAAAAATAAATTTTAGTTTCTTTATTTTATTTATTTATTGAAACAAGAGTGTTTGGAACTTATTAAATCACCCAAAATGAATGTTATTTAGAAATTAAATGCATCATACTCCCAAATGGAAGTGACGGGGATGATGTCTCTTAAATAGAGGTTACACTTATAAGAAGATTTTCCGTATCTAAATTTTTCTATTGTATCCTTAAGATATGCGATATGGCATTGAAGTGGACTAGCAACTCACTTATATAAAGTCTCTAGTGTTTTCAATGTGAACATGACGCCAATCATTTAAACTGTGTGCACAACAGAGACCTGTATATTGTATTTTACTCTAATTTTCTTATGTGCGTTTGGTTCTTTTGAAATCTACGGTTGCTTGTTTTTACTTTATTTATTTATTGCAAATTAGGCTGCATCACTCAATCTGTAGTGAATAAAAGATGAAGCGAAAGTGTGTCTCCGGATATGGGTCGAGTCCTACCTGAAAGGAGCATTAAGCCTGCGTCGGAGAGTTATAAAAGGAGTTTCCGGCATGTCCAGTGAATATTAGAGACTGTGTTAGAAGCGCTTTCCCATTGTTAAGAAGTTATTTGCAATATCATTTGAACAAATAAAGTTTTCTTGACAACCACGGGTTGTCAACATTATTGCACTGAAGATTTCACTAATGTTTAGTTTTGCAGCTGAAATTAGAGTATTAGTTTAAGGAAGTTGCTGTCCACGTGAAGTATCAGAGAGTTCTATGTAAGTTGAAGCTTGAATTTTTCTTAAATATTGAGTTAGTGATTCACCCTGATTATTCGCCGTGTACTCTAGGCTAAATCTGGAAGTGACTCGTCCATACCCATTGTCCAATTGGTGCAAAACTCTATACCTGAGTATGATTGAATTTATAAGTGGCGACCTTTCTGGGGACGCTACAGCATATAACAAGAATGAAAAATCATGCATCAGTATTAGATTATGAAACACAATACAGCACTAATAGAATATTATGAAGAATTTTCGTATTTTCAATCTAGGAAATGAAACATATAAATAAGCAAGTTAAAAAACACATAACTATGTAAAAATTGATTTTTAGTAATTGCTGCCCATATCCGGTAATGTGTTCATAACATTTCGTTAACCGTTCATGTATATATATAATTACCTTGTAATGCACTATAAATTATATAAGTTTAAAAATGCATACCACAACGAGAAACGAACTTCTAAAGGGTGTCCCAAAATTCACGCAAGAAGTAATTTTGTTAGTAAATACATCTTTATAATTAAAAATTGTAATTTATTTATTGATTCATAAAGCATGCATTATAAGGTTATGTAAGGAATAGCATATCAGGTAAATGACCTCCACGTCTTTCCTGGGTGTCCCAAAATCTACTCAAAATTTGAATTTTGCGTCATTTGAGCCTAAATTGTAAGATATAAATGTGGACGACATGTTGTTTCAACAAGATGTGCAAGATGCCTACAGCCCGAGAAACAATTTAATTACTGCATGAGTCATTTCCTAGTCGTCTAATTCCCCATTTTGTTGATCAGAATAGACCGTCCAGAGCATGCGATTTAACGCCGTTGGACGTTTTTTGGAGGAGCTTTTTAAAATCTGAGGTTTATGCAAAGAAGCCCACGACCACCCACGCTTTGAACGAGGAAAGTGAATACTGTATAAAACGAAATTCATTCACATTTATAGAAAATGGTCATTGAAAATTTAAGCAAAAAAGTGCGTATGTGACAGCAAACCCGTGGAGGCTATTTGCCCTATATGCTATTCCATGCATAACCCTATACATACTTTATCAAACAATAAAAAAATTAGATTTTATAATTAGGAAGAAGTGTTTTTTATCAAAATTACTTCATACATAAATTTTGGGGCATCCTTTAGTAAGTAAATGTTATAGCCAGTTCTGTAATCGAGTTCTTTTGTGTGCCCTCTAATTTATCAATAAGTGCTTCGCACTCCATTATCTATAGAGAACATGTTATAGTGTACTTGAATGAAAAAAGTGCGTATGTGCCAGCAAACCCGTGGAGGCTATTTGCCCTATATGCTATTCCATGCATAACCCTATACATACTTTATCAAACAATAAAAAAATTAGATTTTATAATTAAGAAGAAGTGTTTTTTATCAAAATTACTTCATACATAATTTTGGGGGCATCCTTTAGTAAGTAAATATTATAGCCAGTTCTGTAATCGAGTTCTTTTGTGTGCCCTCTAATTTATCAATAAGTGCTTCGCACTCCATTATCTATAGAGAACATGTTATAGTGTACTTGAATGATCTTTTTAAATTTCATTTTGTTAAAGTATACTAACATCACTAAAATACGAAACAAACGAATTTTTCGAATAGTTCATAATGGAATGGAACTCTTTTGCGCGTCCCTGTAAATTAACTATAAATGCTGGTTACCTACAATTATACGAAAGCACGCTGTAATCCAGATCAACGATGCATATAAATTCCATTATATTTGGTGTAAGTAACATCATTAAAATTAACAGGAAATGCTTTTTACCGTAGACCGCTAAATAAGAGTATGATTTTGTATGTTTCTGTAAATGAGCTATAAATACTACACACTTCATTTTCAATACAAAACATTCCATATTAATCCTCAGTAACATGTAAAAAATACATATCAATCCAAGTATTATTACGAAACAGGCGGATAAACAAGCAAACTGAAGTTATAAAGGTTTTTCAACTACCTTGTGTCCTAAAATGGGCTGACTGATTTTAAAATTCAATTACTTGGAAGTGGGGACAGCTATTAATCCAATTTTTGCATGAGGATTATGTAAGATGTCAGGAGTTTTTTTAATAGCGATTGCAGGTTTTAGTTTTAAATAGCAGCGATAGCTTCCGTTGCAAACAATAGACGCTAAATCGAGGCCCGATTGTTTGTCTCCGCTCTTCTCCGATCATTGGTACGAAGGAAGGAGGTTAAACATACAGAGTGAGTCCGTAACAACAAGATTGCATTGGCGACTGAGACTCAATCCATATATTTAAACTCCTTCTTTCGCATCAATGTTGGGAGAAGAGAAAGGCCAAAAAATTGAGCCTCGAATTAGCGCCTATCTCGCGTATCGCCATCTATCGTTTCTAATATGAATTTAAACCGATAATGACTCTTAAAAAAACTCCTGAGATCTTATGTGACAATCCTAGAAGAATTTTCTAATATCTGTCACCATCTGCATGTTATTGAACTTTAAAAGCAGGCAATCAAATCCATTTCCGGACACCAGGTATGTTGGAAAGCATTAAAAATAGTACATAAACAGTGTATGAATTAGAGAAACATAATTAATAGCAACAAATCTATTATTATTATTTATTATTATTGTTATTATTAGTTATCGAGAGAAAATATTCTAAAAGAGAAAACTATATTTAAATGAAAACAAAAAGAGAGAGAGATAATGCTTTTAAAAGAGCTATCAAATATTAAAAATTATCAGCCAGCGGTGTAGACATGAATAAATTTGTAAAAACATTAATATCTATATAATAAAAGCCTAGGTCATGTGACTGTTATCAACAGTTCCGGGTTGTCCGCTTCACTTTTTGTATGCCAAGCGGCCAATTTGGTAATTTAATGTTAGCTGGGAGCAGGTGATAAATCGCCAGATATTGTAAATATCATGTCATCAGTATTATAATAGTCCATTTCATACGACTGTCATAAACAATTTTTCACGTAGTAAATTAAAACAAAGCTTTGATGTTGAAATTAAATGTCATGGTTTATGGTATTATTTATTACTTTTTTTTAAAGCAATAATTGAGGGCCATAAATTTTAAATATTTCCGTTTTAAATTAAAGTTACGCATTTTAAATAAAATGAGTGAAAGTACTATATTTTAAATGAAATTCGAAAAAATACGACGGGAACAATGTTTGGCGATTTATCACTTACGCCCGGCTAACATAAAAATTATTTTCAGGATGTTCATGATTTCTGTATCAGTATCTTTGGATTTGGCGAAGGATTGAGCAAGTAAATTAAACTATGTATTAAATTTGTAACGTGATACAATGCTTAGCATATGTGTAAGGGAGACCAAACTGGTCGCCAAGGGCGGCTAGTTTTGTAATAATTACTGAATTATCATTATTTTGAAGAAATGATGATACATGATACAGAGTGTTTTTCCTTTTTAAATTTTAGAAAATTCCTCATTTAAATTTTAGAAATATTAATTTGCTTTTATTTCTTCTTAAAAACATAGCTTTAGATATTTTAAATATCTCTTCAATATTCTTTCATCATAGTTTTAAATATACTCTAAACTAATATAGTAAAGCGACGACAAAATATATTTATCATCAGTCTTAATTACATTTACTTACAAGATATATTTATAATGGTAACATATATGAGAAAAGTAAAACATGTTTATTCATGTTAATAATTTTTTTAAATCTTTATTTGTTTGAGGGAGAAATTACGTATTATTTGTAAACCATAGGGAATATTTACATTTTATTTAAAGTGCAATTAAAGGAAAACAAGATATAAGTTAATTAGAAAATTTCTCGAATTTTATGCTTGAAATGCCTAGTGATATTATATTTTCGAGGGTAAAGAACATAAAAGACGCTTAATTAGATATTTAAAAGTGAGTTTACCAAAATCAAAATTATATTATTTCAAAAATATTTTACATTTCATACTGAAACAAATTATTTTGTTTTTAAAATGTTCCAAAGCCTCCAATTATCGCATTTTACTGAAAGAACTATTTTGAGTATTTTTAATATATATTTTAAATATTACACATTTTTACTGCTTTTACTTATTAACTTCTTGAAATTAATGCACAGGCTTTCTCTCTTTTATTTTTTAACAATTAAAATTTTAAAATATAGTTTTAATTCTTTGTGATTTAGAAATGATAAGCATCTAAAATATTTTGTTTCACATTTTTTTTATTACATTCTTTAAACATAAATATTTTTAAATTATTGTCTGCTCTTAAAATATTAATTTGAAATATTTTATAAATATATATTTTTACATTCAAAAACAGCGCAAATATATACAGTCCAGTGTAAGAATTTTGATAAAGAGAAACGTATAGAATATAAATTATCCTTTTACAAACTCATAAAGTTTTCCTTTAAATAAGAATGTCGCACGCTAATTGAGAAAACTAGTTCTTTGTAAAGAGATGTTTGCACTTTGAAAAAAAAGCCAGGCTAATTGAAGAATTGTGTGTATCATATTTATTGTAAATAATCTGTTTGATTTTCGGCTAATTGGAAACTCACCAGTTATTCCTAATCAGCCGGATTTTGTTTCAGGCTCACTGTAATGAGCCTGTGCACTATTAGGCTAAATGGAAAGTAACTAACTCTTTATCCAAACAGCCTGGTTTCATCCAGGCTTTTTATGCAGAGTGTAGTGTATGTTTATGCATAATTTTAGTATAAAAGAAGTCGAAAATTGTACGTCAGACGTGGTAAATGAGGTACGTTCGTACTATAACTAGTTTTATAAATATTCAGATCTTGGTGCAATAGCTGTTTCACTCTTATGTAAAAATGTATGAATGCAAACTTTATTACGATTATATTGATTAAATTCAGTAATACGGAAATAACATGACTCCATCTAAAAGTGGACGTATTCACCATTGCAACCTACAATCATTACTTGTCAAGGGATATCATTGAACTAATTACGTATGATATGATTTAATAAAATTAAGAATACTTTTATTAATATATTTTAAAGTTTTAATTCGATTTTCATAGAATTTTAAATGACTCGTCAAAATTCGGCAGTTTATATATATTAAATTTCAAACCATTCGGTTGTGCAGTTTTTGCTCTGTTATATGCGAAAGGACGGACGGACCAGACGGCGATTAAAGGTGCTACGTATTTATATAATTACGACAGCACCTAAAAAAGCAAGAGGAAATTAACATGCTTATGTACGTAATATGCAAATGAAAACTGCTGCATTTACAAATTCGATTTGCGCGTCTGAGTGACTAAGATTAGTGAATATACAGTGTGCTCTAAAAGTTATTGTACTTCAACTTAAAGGACTCATCGTCCGTGATATTTTTTTTTAAATATTTCATTTTATCGTCTGCTTATCTTTGCATCAATGCTGGAGTTTTTATCGTTTGGTTCTTTTCGTGCTCATCTGGATTGCGAGAATAAAGCAGTGTTGCCAGATTGGGGATTTTGTCCCCATTTTGGGGGAATTTTTGGGGACAAGTAATTCGTGGGAAAATTTTTGGGGACTACAAAAAAATTTTGGGAAAAAAACTGGGGATTTATTTTTTATTTATTTATTTATTTATTTATTTTTACTATTTTCTCTTAAAGATTTATTTCAATCCTGTAGAAAAACTGGATCTGTCTCGAACTCAATTTTGATTTGAAAAACGAAAATACAATCTTGAAATCGGAAATATCAATCATTATTCTCTTGGATGTGGTTGTGTTCGCTGTTACTACATTACAGTTTACAAGCATTACAGATGCATCAGATTCTAAAGTCTTAAGCCCCTTAAACCTGCAGGACTTATACGAAAAATTCATTCGCCATACTTAAAAAAAAAAAAAAAAAAAAAAAAAAAATTAAATATATAGAAAGCAGATATTTTTCTCCTATGATATACAAAAGCACATCGATTGATACATCGAAAATACTTTGCATTATGATTATGTACTTCAGTATATGGATGACAAAAAATTAACACAGCGCACCACCTCGGATTCATTCAAATACCAACTGATAAGAGATTGTCTAAAGCTATGGAGCTAATGTAACAATAGTCCAACATTTTTAGACAATACTTTTAAAAACAAACGTAAAATAACTTGTCTCTGCTTTCATTCTCTTAATGTAGCTACAGAATATGCATTCAGCCAAGTTTAAAAATTTCTTTTTTGTAAATGGGGAATTTTTTCAAAAAAAGGTTTGATTTGGGGAAATTTTTTTTACCTTAGATTACTTGAATATTTTTATAGTGGTAAATTGAAAATTTAAAAATTCCCTTTTTGAGTAAAAACTGAGTTGGGGACTTTTGCGGAAAAAAACACTGATTTGGGAAAAATTTCAGAAATTTTGTGGAAATTGACTTTTGACTATCTGGCAACACTGGAATAAAGTTCTACATTATTTTGTTCTTCATAGTGAAATGAGTTTTTCATGCATTCAGAGAATTGCGCCACTCGAAACTTATTTCGAATGTAAATAGTATGCAAGATGCAAAGATATTTGGCGAAATAAATATCCAAATGATTCAATACCGATTAAAGATACGCTATATCGGCTAGTTCGACAATTTAAAACGCGTTTCTACAAACATGCGCAAACGAGTTCCGCTTTGTTTCCTAGAAGGGGTCAACATTTTGAACACTTATTATAAATGTAAGTTCAGTATTTTTTCTTACGTGATGTTAAGGGGTCTCAGGACTCTTAAAATTAAAAAAATCGAAAAAAAAGACCTTTTTCAACATTTAATATCTTAAAATGTAATTCATTTTAAGTCAAAATTTTATATTGGGATGAAATATGTAAGTATGTTCTTTCATTTCATGTATTTGAAAAATTACAAGATGCAGAATTAGAATTTACAGTGGGCTCCAAAATGTCAGACATTTGACGAGCGGAAAATCGGCATAACAGATTATGCGCACGATTACAAAATAAATTTTGCAAGTAGAAGGAAAATTTTGTGTCCTACTTATGCTTCATATTGTAATAATTACTCTGAACCTAAATAGATTTGTATTTAAAGCATTTTTCTATTTTTAATACAAAGTTGTATTTAGTTAATGCAAAATTTAGAAATTTTCAACAGTATAATCACATATAAAGAATATATTTCTGAACAATTAGAAGGAAATTTTAGGTTCCGTTTATACAGACTAACATGAAACATATGTTTTGAAAATTTCATGAAAAAAAATTCAGAAGTTTTTGAGATATCGTGCGCGTTATACCCCAAAACGTCATTTGGAGAAAATTGACTTCAAAATTTCTAAAACGCCGCACAGTGGTGGTCCCAAATCGCGATTATGTGGCCAAAAATCAGAAAATCGATTTTTCGTATTTCGAAATAAAATAAATTCCACAGTATTTAGAAATATCTGAAGATTTATATTCTTTAATATTTTGGTTTTATAAGCTCACATGAATTCGCATTGCTTATGTGAAGTTAGGAGTTTTGAGCGTTTTCTACTGTTGCGTGAATTTCAGGCAAATTCGCTGCATTCACACCATAACTAAGACCTTTTCAGATAGTTTGTCATTTTTTTTCTTTGCACTTCTCTGAAACAACATTAAATTACATATGTAAATTGATTTTCGATTGCAAAAATTTCAAAATTTAAAAACAGAGGAATTTTTTTAAAAATACACAGTTTTAAGGAATTTTTTTATAAAAGTGATATATAAAAGTGATATATTAAAAAAGTCCTTCCGAGTTCCTCGGATATTTATAGCACAAAATGTAGAATGGACCTTCTAAAATCATATCCCAAGAGATTTATTCCGACTTTTTGGGACTTTGAGAGACCCAGTAGTTTGAAGTTGGACATTGGATATTGCAAGTATTAGTCCAAAATCAGTAATATGATTTAAAGTCAATCTAATTTTCGCACTGACCCAAAATTATCAGCGTTTATATAATGCAACATTCTAATTAACATAACACTGTCAGTTTCATTTTTTTAATTCGGGTGGGGGTGGGGGGTAATAGTTGGGAATATTTATATATATATATATATATATATATATTTTTTTTTTACAATTTTTTCCTTGCTTTTTTTCCGAAAATTTCGGATTGAGTTGAGTTGATTTTTGACGGCCAATTATGTACACGAGGGATACAGGTCCTAGAGGACGTGGCTTCCGTGGAGGTCTTTCTAAGGGAACCTAATCCGTATTAACGCATGGAAATCCACGGTTCGAAGAAAACCACGAAAACTCCGAACGATGAGGCCGACGGGCGCGATTGGGTTCGAACCCAGCACCTCCCGTCTACCAGCTTCGAGAGCAGAACCTCTCAGCCACTGGTGGGGCCCCGAAAATTTTGGAAGTAATCTAATTAAGGAATTGAATGATTTTATTATTAATTCACAGTAAAGAGATGTCGAAAACTTAAAAAATAGTAATAATATTTTTATATTTTCCTTGTTATAGGGGCAAATGGAAAAAAAAGGTGAGATTTCACGCGTGCGTGTGGGGGTGGATGGCAAAATTTAGCTGACTGATTATTTATGTATTAAATTCAAATGCTAAAAGGTGTGAATTAATACTTTAAAACCAGTAAAAATACGTTTATTTCGACTGTTGACATGTTTCGACTTATCCCGAGTCATTTTCAAAATCAAATAAATAAAGCTATTCTAAATTGGAACGGTCTATGACACGCCATCATTCAGTTTTCCACTTATTCTTTCATATTATGCACGTTACATTTTTATTTTATATGGATGTTTATTTTATTTTATTTTATTTTCATACTCATTGAGAAGCTGGAGTCATATTTTTGGTAAGTGAAATGCTGCTGCATCGTTACATATTGAGTTTTTGAACGTTATAATCTCTATGGTTTCTCTTATAATGATAGAAAATAGACTGGACGGGAAAGTTATTTTTCTTTTATTGAAATTTACTTGGATGGTTTCTTCTTGATAAAATCTTGCTAAGGCTGTGGTTTTTCTATTCTATTTAATATCAGTTATAGGCTACTTTTTTCTGTACTTAAATTTCCGGCTAGTCATACCAATATAGAAATTCCTTGATCCGTCTGCCCTAATAAATGGTATTTCATACATCCCAGAGTAGTTCTCAAAACTAATTGGGTAAATTTTAGCGCAAATGATATTCTTCAATTTCGGAGGTGATTTTGCTACTAAGCAGATATTGAAACGTTTAAGGCTATATTTTAATTTCTCAAAAAAGCTTGGAATATATTGAACAGTATAAATTTTGTATTTTTTCGAATCAAATTTACGTTCAGGTTTCTAATTATTGGCAATCATATTTATTCATATCATATCATATCATATTTATATCATATCATATTCATATTATATCATATCATATCATATTCATATCACATCATATCATATTATTTATGTATTTTATTGGTTGCTTACACTCCTTATTGTTACTTTTCAATAACATTAAAAAGAGTAAAAAATAAGATTTTAACCTGTATATTTTCAGGTAGGGAGGGAGAAGGGGGGTTAAAATTTCAAGGGAGACTGAATTAGATGATTTGTCTTAAAAAAGTGAAAATATTTACCAGAATCAAAAGTGGAAAATTCTCATTCATGTAAAAAAAGAAAATTTAAATTTAATAAAAACTTGCCCCCCCCTCTATTGCGCCCCTCCCTTCAATATCCTCCCCCGGTACCCCAATTACATTTAGTTTAAATTCACAATATAATACCATTTAGAATGTTATAAAATTAAAAATTAATCATATACAACCACTAGGAAAGCCAGAAATGATTTTTGGCCACTTGATCGCGATTTGGGACCACTGTGCGCCGCTTCCGATATTGAGCGTGTATAATTCTAAAAGCTATAACTTCTGTTCTAATAGGAATTTCAAGAAAACATTTATACCAAAATGTTCAGAAAATATAGTAGTTTAATATCTAAAAAAATTAAAATTTCGAAGATTTTAAAGCTTTAAAAGTCCTGAGACCCCTTAAAAGTCTTTTTATCGTTAGCGTAAAAGTAATCCTTTTCAGGTTTGTTGTTTTGTTAATAACAAATACATATGTTGTCAGTACGGGAACTTTTAGGACTCTCTGTATTTTTATTTTAAGGGGACAATTTGCGAGAAACATCCCGTACAAAAGTAAAATCTACATATGAGACATATTTTTATTGTTTCCCTAACATTGCGCAGAAAAAATGGATTGTTGAATGAAATGCATAACTATAAAAAAGATAATGAAAAGTTATTTATTAGCAGATTTTATTCACGCATCTGAAGGTTTCACATAAGTAGATACTTTATTTCTATTTTAAGGATATATAATAAAGTGAGGACAGACGCCGCGGTCGGACAGATGCCGCAGAGATTGTAATGGCAACACTAGCGCTCCCTAGGCCAAATTAAGAATTTCTTTGTGTGCCTAAGTGCTGTCTGTTGTGTTGTATGCGTTTCCACTGCTTAACTATTAGTATTCAAATATTTCTGCCAGCTTTTATGCTTCAAACCTGCGTGGTAAGTTGCTAAAATTATTCTAATAAAGTTTTATTACTTATTTTAAGCCAAATAAAGAGATATTTATTTCCAAAACCGATTGTAACTGTAGACTATATTCTCGTAAAATACAGACATGTGCTTGCCTTTCTCTCGCGTCATTCAAAGGACACAAAATGGTTGTGCGGCATCTTACCCGCCACTGTGGGACAGATGCCTCACTTAGGTTGAAGGACAGATACCGCAAAATATATTTTTGTTTTTTGGTTCAATAAATTCATCACTACAATTTCAGCAGAACTTACATATAAATGAATGTATATTCAGCGCATTTCTTTATTTAGCTAATATTTGTTTAACCCTTTATGTACTTAATTATAAATTCATGAAAATTTTATCTTCTAAAGCATTTTTCGTGAATTGTTTAAACTACATTAGAAGATTTAAATAATCATTTAATAAATTTTAGAAGAATTTTAGAAGGATTGAAGGATTTAGAAGGATTAATTAAATTTGAATTTAGAGGGATTTTGTGCAATATTTATAACCCTGCTTACATTTTTATTTTAAATATTTTTAATTTTTTTTAAATTATTATTTTTTTAAATGCTGAATCTAAATTAAAACCTACATATTTCTGTTTATTTAAACGAAAAAGAAATTGAAATTCTATAACTAATATTTCGAGTTATAACGACTTTAAACTACCCCACTTTTTTAACAACAAGGGGGCTCGGCCCCCTACGAGCTACGCTCGCCAACCCCCGTGCAGACACCGCAGACTCTAAATGCACGCTAATTTGATCGGCTTTAAAAAGATTTCGAAAGATTGAATTATAATTTAAAAAACAGTGGCGATCTCCCTATAAACGAATTTCTATTCATTTCTCTTTGATTGGGGAATTTTAACGCCAAATCCGCTGCGGTACTACTTGATTATCCTGTCGACCAATTTCGCCAAATTATATAAATCGACAAACCACTTGCCAAATTATACAAATCGATATAATTTTTATTTTAAATAACGAAAGAACAAATAAATTCGTACAACATTAATAAAAACACAAATAAAACGTCGAAGTAAAAATAACTTGATGACGTATACACATGTAACAACATTTCAAAATAAGCTAATATAAAAGGAATTAAGTAAAGAGAGTCTTTGTCTCCTGGTATTTTTTAACAAAGCGAAAAGAAAGTTCTTTCAAATGAGAAATTTTAAATTAATTCTCAAAATATCAAATAAATGTCTAGCGCAATTTCTAAATTTAAACTTTTTTGCAATATTATTTTGTGTTCATTTTATGTAATAACTATAATGTGACGTAAATATGACGTAATTTCTCCTAAGACTTCTAACGCATGTTAATGAACTTATTATTTTACAATATCCTTTCTCTTTTAAAATTCACGTGTATACCTTTTTATGACGTAATTTTTAATAAGTTCCTGCTTTTTATACGTAATTATTTAATTCTAATTTTGAAAGTTTTTTTCCTGTTTATAATAGTCACGTGTAAATAAATTTTTAATTTGAAGCAAACATTATTGCTTGCGCTTTTTATACAGTTGGCAGCAGTTTAAATTAGTACAATTTTCTGAAATCTGTAAAAAATATCTCTAGAAATGCTGAAAATTTGAATTTAAAATAGAAATAAAACCTGAAAAAATGAGTCAAAAAAAAAAAAAAAAATTAATGCAATATGCACTCCGGCAAATTATAACGCATAAAATGATCTAAAAATGATTACACTGCCATGTATAGTTATTGCTGCTATAAAACTTTTTTAGTGGAACGATTTTGTCCAACTTTAGCATTAAATAACTCTTAAAATAATTCTTCGATTTGAAAACTCTCTGCATCAGCGTGTTTATCAAACATTTCTGTATAAAACCACCGATTTTCATATTTTTGTATGCATTATTTTTGTTAATATTAACGAAGAAAGGCCTCCGGTCACAAAAAAATCAAAACCGGCGGCGGCGGCGGTGACAGCGGTAGTTACTTTTTTTTAGAATAGAGAGAAATTTAAACTTTAAATAAAAAAAAAAAATGAGAAATTTTATCATGAGATTTTGTTTACAAATGATATGGTTAAACATCACAAAAAAATTCAAAATTTTAACTCAATAAATAATTTTTTTTTTTTTGAAAAAGTGTCCCGGACCCTCTTAAGAGCAAACTACAATAGTCGCCTGGATATAAACAAGTGGTTTATATCTTTTTTGTAATTATGCTGTCTATTGTTTCCAGTCAAATGTTTTTTTTTCTTTTTTTGCCTTAAGTGTTATTTCTTGACACACTTGCACTTTTGCAATTTCGTTAAACTTTTCACAATTTACTGATATATATATATAATTTTTGTAAGTTTACTGTTATTTATTTTCGTTTTAAGTGGTTTGAGAAAATAAAAAAGTGATTTGCTTGAAAAAAAAAACAAAAAAACAAAAAAACAGACCAGCATTTTTCTCCATGCGGCATCTTATCCATCACTTAAAAAATGATGTGAAAAAAGGACCTGTGGGAAATAATTATGACTAGTTAATTAAGAAGGTTTTAACTTGTTTAACATAGAAATTAGATTCTAAAGGGTTTGATCAATGATTTCTGGTACTTAGTTTGTTGTTTTTTGCTTTATTGTACATTTTAGAAGAATAAAAGGAAACCTGCGGCATCTGTCCTCACTTTACTATACTTAGGGATGCAAAATGAATGGGATTCCTAAAAGTGTTCTGTCCCATTCATTTTGCATCAATCTGTATTTTGGCCAAACATTCATCATAGAAGTTTTAATAAAAGCCACAGATGAGTCCGATTTTTGCTATTTTCCCAACGTTACATAGACAGCACAGGTTGCTGAATGAAAATGATAATACAGCACAAGTTGCTGAATGAAAATGATAATAAAAATAAAAATTCTTAATTGACATAATTCATTAGCGAGCCTGATTGATAATTAAGATTAATAATTTTTTTTTTTACATATTTTATAGGTACCTCTCCACACACACACCTTTGTAAAGATGTACAAAAAAATCTTTTTACGAGGCAGATTATTATTGTTTCATTTAATTATAGCTGAATATGGTACTTTGCTAAATGAGAAAAAGAAATAAATGTGTGTAAAATTTCTGCATTAATAGCAGATTTGTTTAAGAATATGATTAATAAAAAAATAGTATTCTTTGACTGACATGCGTTTCTATTCATAAACCAGGAAATCACATAGTTTTTTTTTTTTTTTTTTTTTTTTCAGTTTTCGACAAAGGCAGGCTGTTTTTCGTTTAATATGTTACATTTTTCTTACATTAATCTCATAATATATATATTTTTTCTTATTAAACGAGTTATTTTACAAATCACTAATAGGAAGAAAAGGAACTACAATTACGGAAAAGACACACACATCCAAAATACGCAAAGAGGAATAAGAATAAGTGTTAAAAAGTCCTTCCGGCAAGTGCCGGGAGGAAGAGGTAGCTTTCATATTCCTTATTTTAAAAAAGCCAACTTATATTATTCAAACACACGAAACTCAATTAGGTGGAAACCGAATGTAGGAGATTCAATACTAATTTTTATCAACACTAAATCATTATGAATGAGAATTTCGCAAAATTAGTCAGCTTTATCCAAGCTGCTTTTATTTAAAGTAACTTACATTTCGCTGCAAATTCGGCGATTTATTAAAGTGCCTGCCATTTTAACACAACATGGTGGATGAGGCTAACCAGTGAACTTGGTCGAGACCTTAGTAATTGCTGTGCACATGCTCACTCACATCGGAATCGGTTGATACATACGAGTGCTGTCGCAGGCAAAAAATCAGATTTTTAAAAATGTCACCCACGATAGAAATTGAAACTGCTATATCTGAGCCATTTTTTAAGATAAAGACAAACAAAAAATGATCCCGAATCCTTATATCAAGGTCAAATACTTAAGAACGAAACCTTTTTCAATTTCTAATTTTTTGCACCTCACTTTAAATATATATATTTTTAATTTAATGGCCGCCATTTTGAAACAAGATGGCTGATGAAGCTGGCCAGCGAACTTGGTCGAGATATTGATGTATACTATCCACATGCCTTCTTCCATCGAAATAGGCGAATACGTGTGGTATCGCGAGACAAATACAAGATTGTTTCAAAGTGTTAGCCGTGATAGAAATTCAAAGTGCTATAATTCAACCACTTTTAGGTAGCTTTCATTACAAAAAGCTACCTAATGCAGCCGTTCGGAGGAAAGCGATTTCAAAAAATTTCGGTATATTTTCATCGATCATGACCCCCAGGCCTCGAAACCACCCTTCGTTCAAAATTGACATATATATATATCTGACCTATGTCACACTGTAACTCTCGTATTTATGAACCGATTTGGATGTAATTCGGTGTGTACATAGTACATACCAATGTCTCGACCGAGGTCTTTGGCCAGCTTCATCCGCCCTTTTGTTGCAAAACGGCGGTCATTTAAAATTTTTTAAAAAATTTAAAATTTGAAATGTGGTACCAAAAAATTCAAAATGGAAAAACATTTTTTTCTTATGTATTTGACCTTTATACAAAGATTCCATAGCAGTTTCTGTTTCGTCTATTCTTAAAAAAATGGCTGAGTTATAGCATTTTGAATATCTAGCATGGCTGACATTTTGAAACGTCCTGAATTTTCTCACGCGATAAAAGGCGTATTTATGAAACGATATGGATGTAACTTCGTTTATACATAGTACATACCAATGTCTCGACCGAGTTCGTTGGCCAGCTTCATCCGCCATCTTGTTTAAAAATAGCGGCCATTTACATTTTTAAGAAAAATTTAAATTTGAAATTTGGTACCAAAAAATTGAAAATTGAAAAAATATTTTTTTCTCATGTGTTTGACCTTGATAAAAAGATTCGGGAGCAGTTTTTGTTTCGTCTATATCTTAAAAAATGGCTGAGTTATAGCATTTTGAATTTCTAGCGTGGCTGACATTTTGAAACGTCCTGATTTTTGTCACGTGATAACGGGCGTATTTATGAACCGATTTGGATGTACCTTGGTATGTACATAGTAGATACAAATATGTCGACCGAGTTCGTTGTCCAGCTTCATCCGCCATCTTGTTTCAAAATGGCGGCCATTTAAAAAATTTAAAAAAAATTAAAATTTAAAATGAGATACCAAAAAATTAGAAAATGAAAAAGATTTTTTTGTATGTGTTTGACCTTAATACAAAGATTCCGGAACAGTTTTTGTTTCGTCTATATCTAAAAGAATGGCTGAGTTATAGCATTTTGAATTTCTATTGTGGCTGACATTTTAAAACGACCTGATTTTTGTTACGCGATAACAGGCGTATTTATGAACCGATTTGGATGTAACTTGGTCTGTACATAGTACATATCAATGTCTTGACCGAGTTCGTTGTCCATCTTCATTCGCCATCTTGTTTCAAAAGGGTTGCCATTTAAAAAAATAATAAATTTAAAATGAGGTATTAAAAAAGTCCTTCCGGCCAGTTCCGGGAGGAAGAGGTAGCTTTCATAATCTCTATTTAAAAAAAGCCAACTTATATCATGCAAACACACGAAGCTCAATTTAGTGGAAACCGAATATAGGAGATTCAATACTAATTTTTATCAATATAATGAATGAGAATTTCGCGAAATTAGTCAGCTTTATCCAAGCTGCTTTTCTTTAAAGTAACTTATATTTGGCTGCCAAATTCGGCAATTTCTTAAAGTGCCTGTCATTTTAAGACAACATGGTGGATGAGGCTAAGCAGTGAACTTGGTCGAGACCTTAGTAATTGCTGTGCACATGCTCACTCACATCGGAATCGGTTAATATATAGGAGTGCTGTCGCATGCAAAAAATCAGATTTTTCAAAATGTCACCCACAATAGAAATTGAAACTGGTATATCTGAGCCATTTTTTAAGGTAAAGACAAACAAAAAATGCTCCTGAATCCTTATATCAAGATCAAATACTTAAGAAAGAAACCTTTTTCAATTTCTAATTTTATTGCACCTCACTTTAAATATATATATATTTTTTAATTTAATGGCCGCCATTTTGAAACAAGATGGCTGATGAATCTGGCCAGCGAACTTGGTCGAGGAGTTGATGTATACTATCCACATGCCTTCTTACATCGAAATAGGCGAATACGTGTGTTATCGCGTGACAAATACAAGATCGTTTCAAAATGTTAGCCATGCTAAAAATTCAAAGTGCTATAAATCAACCATTTTTTAAGATATCAACAAAAGAACAAATTTTTAGAAACAAAAACTGCTCCGGAATCTTTGTATCAAGGCCAAACACATAAAAAAAATCTTTTTCATTTTCCAATTTTTTAATACCTTATTTTGAATTTTAAATTTAATTTATTTTTAATGTCAACCCTTTTGAAACAAGATGGCGAATGAAGCTGGCCAACGAACTAGGTCGAGACATTGGTATGTACTATGTACAGACCAAGTTACATCCAAATAGATTCATAAATACGCCTATTATCGCGTGACAAAAATCAGGTCGTTTTAAAATGTCAGCCACAAGAGAAATTCAAAATGCTATTACTCAGCCATTTTTTTTTAGATATAGACGAAAGAAAAACTGTTCCGGAATCTTTGTATTAAGGTCAAACACATACAAAAAAAATCTTTTTCATTTTCCAATTTTTTGGTATCTCATTTAAATTTTTTTTTCTTAATTTTTTTAAATGGCCGCCATTTTGAAACAAGATGGCGGATGAAGCTGGCCAACGAACTCGGTCGAGATATTTGTATGTACTACGTGCACACCAAGGTACATCCAAGTCGGTTCATAAACACGCCTATTATTACGTGAGAAAAATCAGGACGTTTCAAAATGTCAGCCACGCTAGAAATTCAAAATGCTATAACTCAGCCATTTCTTAAGATATAGACGAAACAAAAACTGCTCCCGAATCTTTTTATCAAGGTCAAACACATAAGAAGAAAATATTTTTTTCAATTTTCAATTTTTGGTACCACATTTCAAATTTAAATTTTTCTTAAAAATTTAAATGGCCGCCATTTTTAAACAAGATGGCGGGTGAAGCTGGCCAACGAACCCGGTTGAGACATTGGTATGTACTATGTATAAACGAAGTTACATCCAAATCGGTTCATAAATACGCCTTTTATCGCGTGACAAAATTCAGGACGTTTCAAAATGTCAGCCACGCTAGAAATTCAAAATGCTATAACTCAGCCATTTTTTAAGATATAGACGAAACAAAAACTGCTCCGAAATCTTTGAATAAAGGTAAAATACATAAGAAAAAAATATTTTTCCATTTTTATTTTTTTGGTACCACATTTCAAATTTTTAATTTTAAAAAAAATTTAAATGGCCGCCATTTTTTAAACAAAATGGCGGATGAAGCTGGCCAACGAACTCGGTCGAGAGATTGGTATGTACTATGTACACACCGAATTACATCCAAATCGGTTCATAAATACGCCTTTTATCGCGTGACAAAATTCAGGACGTTTCAAAATGTCAGCCACGCTAGAAATTCAAAATGCTATAACTCAGCCATTTTTAAAGATATAGACGAAACAAAAACTGCTCCGGAATCTTTGTATAAAGGTCAAATACATAAGAAAAAAATATTTTTCCATTTTTAATTTTTTGGTACCTCATTTCAAGTTTTAAATTTTTTTAAAATTTTTAAATGGCCGCCATTTTGAAACAAAACGGCGGATGAAGCTGGCCAACGAACTCGGTCGAGACATTGGTATGTACTATGTACACACCGAATTACATCGAAATCGGTTCATAATTACGGGAGTTACAGTGTGACATAGGTCAGATATATATATATATATATATATATCAATTTTGAACGGAGGGTGGTTTCGGGGTCTGGGGGTCATGATCGATGAAAATATACCAAAATTTTTTGAAATCGCTTTCCTCCGAACGGCTGCAATAGGTAGCTTTTTTGTAAAGAAAGCTACCTAAAATTGGAAAATGAAAAAGATTTTTTTTTATGTGTTTGGCCTTCATACAAAGATTCCGGAGCAGTTTGTGTTTCTGAAAATTTGTTCTTTTGTTTATATCTTAAAAAATGGTTGAATTATCGCTCTTTGAATTTCTAGCATGGCTAACAATTTGAAACGATCTTGTATTTGTCACGCGATAACACACGTATTCGCCTATTTCGATCTAAGAAGGCATGTGGATAGTATACATCAATATGTCGACCAAGTTCGCTGGCCAGCTTCATCATCCATCTTGTTTCAAAAAGGCGGCCATTAAATTAAAAAAATATATATTTAAAGTGAGGTGCAAAAAAATTAGAAATTGAAAAAGGTTTCTTTCTTAAGTATTTGACCTTAATATAAAGATTCAGGAGAATTTTTTGTTTGTCTTTATCTTGAAAAATGGCTCAGATATAGCAATTTCAATATCTAATGTGGGTGACATTTTGAAAAATCTGATTTTTTGCCTGCGACAGCACTCGTATATATCAATCGATTCCGATGTGAGTGAGCATGTGCACAGCAATTACTAAGGTCTCGACCAAGTTAACTGGTTAACCTCATCCACCATGTTGTCTTAAAATGGCAGGCACTTTAAGATATCGCCGAATTTGGCAGCCAAATACAAGTTACTTTAAATAAAAGCAGCTTGGATAAAGCTGATTAATTTCGCGAAATTCTCATTTATAATGATTTAGTATTGATAAAAATTACTATTGAATCTTCTATAATCGGTTTCCACTAAATTGAGTTTCGTGTGTTTGAATAATATTAGTTGGCTTTTTTAAAATAAGGAATATGAAAGCTACCTCTTCCTCCCGGCACTGGCTGGAAGGACTTTTTAAGATATAAACAAAAGAACAATATTTCAGAAACAAAAACTGCTCCAGAATCTTTGTATCAAGGCCAAACACATAAAAAAATCTTTTTCATTTTCCAATTTTTTAATACCTCATTTTAAATTTTAAATTACATTTTCTTTTTAAAAAATGGCAACCCCTTTGAAACAAGATGGCGAATGAAGCTGGCCAACAAACTCGGTCGAAACATTGGTATGTACTATGTACAGACCAAATTACATTCAAATCGGTTCATAAATACGCCTGTTATCGCGTGACAAAAATAAGGGCGTTCAAAATGTCAGCCACGCTAGAAATTCAAAATGCTATAACTCATCCATTTTTTAAGATATAGACGAAACAAAAACTGCTCCCGAATCTTTTTATCGAGGTCAAACAGATAAGAAAAAATATTTTTTCAATTTTCAATTTTTTGGTACAACATTTCAAATTTAAATTTTTCTTAAAATTTTAAATGGCTGCCATTTTTAAACAAAATGGCGGATGAAGCTGGCCAACGAACTCGGTCAAGACATTGGTCTGTACTATGTATAAACGAAGTTACATCCAAATCGGTTCATAAATACGCCTTTTATCGCGTGACAAAATTCAGGACGTTTCAAAATGTCAGCTTCGCTAGAAATTCAAAATGCTATAACTCAGCCATTTTTTAAGATATAGACGAAACAAAAACTGCTACGGAGTCTTTGTATAAAGGTCAAATACATAAGAAAAAATATTTTTCCATTTTCAATTTTTTGGTACCACATTTTAAATTTTAAATTTTTTTTAAATTTTTAAATCGCCGCTATTTTGAAACAAAATGGCGGATGAAGCTGGCCAACGAACTCGGTCGAGACATTGGTATGTACTATGTACACACCGAATTACATCCAAATCGGTTCATAAATACGAGAGTTACAGTGTGACATAGGTCAGATATATATATATATATATATATTGATATATACATATATATATATATATATATATATATATATATCAATTTTGAACGGAGGGTGGTTTCGGGGTCTGGGGGTCATGATCGATGAAAATATACCAAAATTTTTTTAAATCGCTTTCCTCCGAACGGCTGCAATAGGTAGCTTTTTGTAAAGAAAGCTACCTAAAAGATTGAAAATTGAAAATATTAGAAGTACGTCTCTTCAGCAGATTTTATAGATACATATGCGAGTATGGCAAGATATACCATTAAAATAAAAATAAAATGTTCACTAATCTAAAATACCTAGTTACACTCTACGGGTATTATTATTTTTTTTTTGTTATGCTGTAGGCTTAAAATAAATATAAAATAGCCACTAACCTCAGGCATTTCCAATAAGTCTCTCTATATGTATTCATTACTTTTTTCAACCACTAACGCAACTTATCTACCTAGATCGTGGAAAACAGAGAAAATCTGCCTCCTCTGCCGATGCTATTGAAACAACACTTTTCTCATACATATTTTATAATTCTCTTGATTCAGCAACTAGGATGTAGAACTAGGAAATCATTAAAAATTGGCTTCCTCTTCAGATTTATTTATATTTCTACACGGGATCTTTAGTAGAGATGAGGCGAAATCAACCCGAGATCGAAACGGGCAAATCTTGGACATTCTGGTGTGTAAATCAAATCTGTTTATAATAAAGTTTTCTTATAAATTTTTACAAGTTTTTTAGGTTCCTGCTGCTATTTTGTATGCTAAAAGTATGCATACACGTTCACCTCTCTGGCTTTCTTGCAACAAATCTAGATAAAACAAAGATGTTCGGACAAGTATTGGTAATTTTATAATCAGCTTAAAACTGCATAGGCATATTTAAATAGAGCCTGATAAAAATCAGACTGGGAAATAAATGGGTATTTTCCAATTTGCCTGAAGCTGCATAAGCTCTCTGCAATAAACCTAAAAATTATCATGCTGAGTGAAAAATAGCATATGATTATCCAATTACCCTGTATTTTTCGAAACAGCATACGACTTTACATGCTTTTTGGAAAGGTTGGTTTTCTCAACTACTCTATGAAAGATATGTGATAAACATCTTTGCTTTGAACAAGAACTGGGGTATCAAAAAGAAACGTAAGGTAATAACGTATGTCATGTTAGTGAAACATTTGTAATTCACGAAGTTTATCGTGCATAAAGTTAGGCATATATTTAAATGGAAATGCGTGAACTGTTTGACAATGAGAGGCAGAATAAAACAATAATAAATAATTTTTGAAGAATTGTTTTAAAA
The DNA here is from genome assembly GCA_963932465.1 of Maratus speciosus. NCBI lineage: Eukaryota > Metazoa > Arthropoda > Arachnida > Araneae > Salticidae > Maratus > Maratus speciosus. Next base: position 117,668,960 of record OZ010790.1, read on the forward strand.
TACATGGTGCGTCATAAATTTGTTCAAACTTAAAGAATTCATAATAAAAAAAGTAACGCTCGGAAAAAAAATTTGGTTTTCGAGAATATTTTCAGAGGGTCATTGGATTTTTTTCCATGTATTAAAAAACGTTTTCAAAAGTAACCAAAAGTAGGCGCTTTTACATCATTCTGAGATGTTTTATACAAACTAAGCTAGCACTAAAACACCTGGCCGGAAATGGATTCGTCATTCCCTCTCTACAGCATGCTATCTTTACGAGATCGAGCATTGGTTGTTAAACTTTTCTACAAGAGTGATGAATCCACAACTATTGCATTGCGAAAGTTACGCACGGGAAAGGATTGAAGACGCCAAAAAGCCCTATTTCATTGAATGGGATACTGCATTTAGTACGATGTTTTGAGGAAACTGGAGGATCGTCCGTTCCTGTTGGACACTTTCACAGAAGACCGAGTGATAAGTCAAGGTTGTAAGTTTGAGTGGCTCTCACATTTTCCAGACTTGAACCCGCGAAGATTTTTGGTTGTGGGGATACATAAAGTCTCCTGTATACCGGTACTCCCCAGCCACTTTGGTGGAATTGAAAGATGCCATTCGATGGACCGTCGGTGGTATAAATGCCGATACTTACATTCAACTTTATAGGCATATTGACGCGCCTCACTTGCCAAGTACCTTATGGTGGTGGTCATATTAGACATATTTTACTTTAAAATAAATGCACAGTGTCATGTTATTGTTATTTGTTTAATTGTTTGTATATGTTTGCTTGATTTTCATAAAATATCCCAGTAAGACGTGTCACTCTTTAGGTTACCTTTGGAATCTTTTTTTTTATACATAGAAAAAATCCAATCTCTCTCTGATCATATTCGCGCAAACTGAAATTTTTTCAGAGCATTACTTTTTTAATTATGATTTTTTTTTTAAGTTTGCACGAATTTATGACGCACCCTGTACTATTTTTTTGTTGTTCTCAATGTAACGTCAATTGAATAGACTTGTGACGCGTAAATTTCCGTTGTCGTCACCTTAAAAATTTTTAACTCAATATTTTATCACGCATTATGAGCGTATTATGTGATAAAAAAGGTCTTAAAGCTTATTGAGTGGTTAGAAAATAATTTTTATATTTGTATATACACTGGTTTCCAAAAATTGAGGAAAAATCATAAAAAGAGCGATAACTCGTTCAAAAAGAAACCTATCCGTATGAAATTCGCATATGTTGTTAAATAAAAGAAGCTGAATAAATTACAAAATGCTAATCATTGGAGCTGCAGTCGGATTTCGTCATCTGTGAGGAGCATAAAAACATATGCTAGAGTGAACGGCTGCAGGGGTTGCTGTGATTATCAGTTAAGAAAACTGAGATAGCCAATTCATTAGTATGACCTTGAGGTATCATTTGTCCACAGAACTGCAATATAGTGCTATTGGAAGATTGGTCTCAGGTCAAATTTAGACAGAGATTGCCAGATGGCTAAATGTGAGACCTTCAGTTGTTCACAGGCTTTGGCAACAATTTAAAACTACAGTTTCAGGCCCCTGAAGAATCAGCCAAGGACAGGCAAGAGCTACGACAAGTACCAATGATCGTTATTTGCGGTTATGTAAATGAAGGAATAGAGCAGAACCCCCCCACCCCTCTCATTTTAGAGCCTCCCTTGCTGCAGCCACTGGAAGGTTGGTATCAACGCGTACTGTACGTAGAAGCCTTCATGAAGGTGGTCTTTACGTGAGGCGACCCGCCATTTGTGCGCCGCTCATCTCAAGTCCCTCCAGGGAACGTTTAAAGTGGGCACGTCAACGTGTCCACTGGACGGCAGATCAATGGAGGCGTGTTATCTTCACGGATGATCCCCGATTTAGCCTTCAAAGCAATAGCAGGTGTTGTTTGATTTGGAGAAGACATGGATAACCCTGTCATCCATCAAACATTCATAAAAGAGCTTCATACGGAGGAAGCAGTGTCTGTGTTTGGGGTGGTATCTCTTTGGGTGGACGTACAGAGCTCCTTGCCTTGCCACATGGAACTGTGAATGCTCACGTCTTTAGTGATGACATTCTTGATGCTTATGTGCGCCCTTATGCCTGCGCAATAGGTAATGATTTCCTATTACTAAACGACAACACTAGACCGCAGAGGGCTCACAGCGTGGACGATTATCTTCAGCACCAATCAATTCAGCGCATGGAGATGCCAGCTCGATCGCCGGGCTTGACTTCCATGTAGCATGTCTGGTATGCTTTAGGAAGATGTGTTGCTGCTCTCAATCCCCCTCTTAAGACCCTTGCCACGTTTACAACTGCTTTCCAAGAGCAATGGCTCGCACTTCCCATCGAATTTATAGATCGCATAATTGACAGTATCATACATCGCTGTATGTGCTGTATTGCTTCTAGGTGTCATCATACTCCATATTAAAGGTACTTTTCCTATACCAAACTGACACATTCATTTTGTTTATTTTATAATTGTGCCAATTTCTGAAACATCAGAATCGTCTAGTAATTTCTTTTAATGTTATTTTATACCTTACTATGTGTGCTACATTGAGGCTCAGTTTTATTAAAACACACATGTTACATTTTGAGTAATCACTATTTTTGTTGTTTTACCTTTATTTTTGGAAACCAGTGTATATGCCAGGTAACTGAAATGAACGTATCACGAAAAATTTAGCAAACATCGTCTGATCTAATTTATAAATTTATCTATTATAAGTTTTTTACGGTATTTAAAATTTTAAAGACATGAACCCAAGAATAACAGGGGTATAAAGGCGACACAATTTCTGTTGTTTATGAAAACAAACTTGGTTTTTGATACTTTTATCTTCTCCAGTAGAGAAAACTTTTACAATACAACTAAAATTCATCACTCAGAATTTTTGTTTGTACATTAACATCTAATTATTTTTATGGCATTTCACGATTTATTCTTAAATATTCCATTAATCATTATTGTTAAACAATGATGAAAAAATTGGAACAATATTGAAAATACCCCTGTATTCTCAAATTACTTACAAAGTATTTTAAAGTGATTTTATAAAAAAAGTTCTCTATATCATAAATTAAAGCAACTATTCATATCTGCTTGAAATATAACTAGTATGTTGTGGCCATCACAAAACTTTCTTCTATATAAATCACGTCAATTAAATCATTTAAATAGTAAAAGAAATAACAACGATTTAGCACCAATTCATATCAAAGTATATCTGAATTTGAAGTTGGATGAATATTCGAGCATTAGTTCTTGAGATAGAGCTATAGCGGAAATTCTGAAAAAATGTAGCATAGCAGCGCCACCTGTTGAGTGATTTACACCAAAAGTAAACAGCACTAAACCATATCAAGGTATACCTGAATCTGAAGTTTGTTGAAAATCCAAGCATTAGTTCTTGAGATAAAGCTATTACGGAAATCGCAAAAAATACAGCATAGCAGCGCCACCTGTTGAGCGATTTACACCAAAAATTAAACAGCACTAATTTATATAAGGGACTAACTAAATCTGAAGTTTGATGAAAATTGGTGCATTTTTTCTTCAGTTAGAGTTATTGCGATAATCATGAACAATGCACCATACCAGCGCCACCTGTTGGGCGATTTTCACAAAAAAGTAATCAGCCCCAAACTATATCTTGGACTAACTGAATCTGAAGTTTTATGAAAATCCGTGCAGTAGTTCTTGAGATATAGCTATTGAAGAAATCGCGCCACCTGTTGGGCGATTTTTACCAAAAAATAATCAGGTCCAGTTTATATCAAGGTCTAACTAAATATGAAGTTTTGTGAAATTCCGTGCATTAGTTCTTGAGATAGAGCGCCCACAAAATTTTTGTCACATACAGACTCACAGAGTGACGGAGTGACAGAGTGACAGAGTGACAGACAGACTCACAGACAGACATTTTCTAAAAACCATCAAATCGTGTTCTGGGCATTCTAAAACGTATAAATCCGTCGAAAACCGGAAGTCGAAATTTTTCACGAATCCAATACTTTCTTCTTGTAAAGATAGAAGAAAGTAAAAATAAGTGAACCAAGTCTACTTCTAAAGTCCACTACTAAATTGAAGGAAAAATTTGTTATATGAGGTATAAAAAAAATTTAAATGATACGCATAAAATTTACTAACCTATTTTTTTTTCAGTATCATAAATTCTCTTTTGAGATTCATATACTGTTCCTTGGCATCAAATAAGTATGCGATGATGAAATGTAAAATTTTGAAAGTATTAATATTTCAGACGGAAGTTGGATAATAAACTAAAGTTATTTGTGAGACTATATTGATTAGATTTTCTGCAAGTCCTTTCTATCGAGGGCCGATTTTTGTTTAATGCATAAACAACTTAGCTACTGACCAAATTTAAAACTACTAAAATAATATCCACACATATTTTTAAAGTATTCACTTCTTTCGGAGTATCGTATAAATTTTAAATTTTAAATTATAGGAAGTAGAAGGATTTTCTAAAACAATGCAAACGGCCTTAGGTGAAACCCAATAAACCAAAACTTAGAACACCAATAAACCTTGGGCCATTCTCTGAAATTTTGAATTTACGCTTTATATTAAACACGGAACCTACATTAAAATTTTATAAAACAAACAATTATTATCAGACAACACATGAGTAAAAATTACACCGGTGTAAGATATATTTTTAATTGAACTCATTTATAATGTAGAAAAATAACTTACAAATACACATATCACTACCTCACCATATCGTAACTATTTAAATTTAGCTGATTCAGATATCAGACCAGATGCTGTGTTTATTAAGGTTAGCCACGTCCAAACTCAATTTCTCTTATACGGCGTAAGAAAATCTCGAATCTCTTTGTTTTCGGGAATCAGAGTTTGGCTCCGGAGAATTGTTGGGGACGCTTTTACCCACTGTGTCTAATGTAGAATTTGCCTTGCACGCTCATGTTTTCTTAGGTATTATAACTTAACTCAAATTGCGATTTTTTGTTTTTTTAGTAAAAAATAGCTCTTTGGTGTGTTTTATACTGCACATACGATTTACTAAAAAAATTCGAGAAATTTCTTTTCATGAATTTTCCTTCAAATATGTATACAAACTGTTGATAGAAAAAAAAAAAGACTTTTAGATTCTTTTAAATAATGAAACCTGAAAAAAAAAGTTATTATTATTTATTATTAATAATAATTTTTTGTGCTCCGGTATTTCATGATCAGCAACTACAGTATTTAAATTTACTGGAAAAAAAATCTAAATAATTAAAAATTGTGTAATTATCCATGTTTTTGTTTGTTTGTTTAAGGGGAAAAAAGATATGATTTGATTGCCGAATATTGGCGGAAAGGCTTGCTTATTTTTTTTTTTTTTTTTTTTTTTTATGTATTACAAAACATGTAAATATATTTTAATTTTTATCGTATACTTTTATACCCTGACTGTCCAGAATTAGAGTATTTAATTTTATATGTAATTTTTAATTTTTATATAAGCTTGAATATTTCAGATCAACGCATATAAGGGTCAAATTTATTGAAAATTGCTTGCAATGTACAGGCATATATATTTTCATATTTTCTAAATAATTACGAATAGAGTAAATATCCATGTTAAAAAAAAAAAAAAAAAATCGATATGAGTTTACTGCCGGTTATTGGTGAGGTGTATTGTGTATGTTTGTTTATATTATGCAACACGCAAATATCCTTTTAATCTTATGCAGTTTTATACCATGAGTGTCCAGAGTCAGTATAATATTTCGTTATGAGTTGATTGCCGGATTCTGGTGAACTTGCTTATTCTCTTAATACTGTGTAAATATTTTTTATTATATTTTTTACTCTATGACTGCCTAAAATTCAAAAATTTGATTTTTCAATTTCTATAATTTGTTTTTTATTTTTTTAAGCATGATAAAAATCTATAATTATTATTATTATTCTATTTCCCTGTATACTTCATCTTCAGTAGCTCTAATGTTTAGAATTATCCAAAGTTGTCCGCAATCAACTTTATGTACCTATATTTTTCATCCGAAGTCTGGTGCAAAAAAAAAAAAAAAAAAAAAAAAAAGTTGTTTAAAAAGTTATTCTGATTTGAGAAGAGCTTGGTTTTTTCAATAAATTTTGTTAATTTTCTTAATATTTTGAAACTAGTAAATATTATTTTAAAGGATTTTTATTGTATACGTTTGTCAGAATTTTCAATGTGTCAAGCAATCAAAAATTTAAATGAAATTAAATGCAGAAATTTACTTATAATCTGTTTTCCGTGTTATAGTAGCGTTTTATTTAATATATCTTTAATTTCTTATGCTTAAAGCATTGTATTTATTTGTTTTATACCCAAATCTTTCAGGTTTCCTCTTTGTATTATAAAAAAAGCCGAGTCAAAATATATGTACTTTATCTGTACCTATTATAACGCATATACAGCGGCATTTTTCGTATTTTTATGTATAAAACTAGCATTTAGTAAGCATTATTTACAGTGGGTATTCACGCCATCCACCGGCGACTGTAGTCTTTATTGATTCCGAAACTAAGGGGTAATTGTGATGACCGTATAAGGAAATGGAATTACGTCCGGTATGGTTTATTTGGTAGTGCATCGGCAGCTTTAGTCAAGAGATCACTGGTTCGAATCCTGACCCGTACATTTTACACCCACTTGGAAATTTACAAATTATATGATTTATTTAACAGTTCAATAATTGTGTTAAAATTTAATCTAATAGAGGTCAATGTGCTTTCTTTAAGAGATCATTTAATTATAAATGTAAATGCACTATCCTTCACATTCATAATTGTATGTAGGCGATTATGTTATTTCAATTAATATAGTAAAATAATATGATTATTATCTTATATATGCTTGCATAAGTTTAGTCAGTATGTTAACAAAAGCAGAAAGTTATGGCGAATAAACCTTTAGAATTTTAAGAATTATGAAAAGTTTGTGCGACCATATCAACATCAAATTTCCAGAAAAACAGTTTAGATCGCTCAAGACTTATTTTTGAAACAGTGCAAATTTCCGCCGGTAGACAATATTCTGTTACTTGTAAATCCTGATTTCCATAAATATAGCTCATGTGAAATATACTTAAAGAACGAATAAAATTGAAAAGAGGTTCATAATCATTTTATTATTATTATATTTTCTTGCTCAACCTAGTTTGTGACATGAAACAAACCGAGGATTTCCTTTTAGAAACTGTCTGCGAGTAAATTGGCAAGTCAGAAGCCTCAGCATTAGATATGCAAGCTATTATAGACACATACACTATATTGCCAAAGATGGCCGGTCACTTGCGATTTTAGACGTTTTCTTAAATATCTAGAAAAATGAATGAGGAATTATCCTGAAACTCCAAGTGTGTAAACAGAATAGTACTGGACATTATATTTCCCCGACGCTTTTCCCCTGAAACCCCATAAGGGACCGTCAACAAATTGAAAAAGAACGAATATCTGTTGGATTACCCTATAAAAACTAATGTAGCAAAAGCGTTCAAACTGTACATTATGATTAAGTGGCTTATTGAAATAATCTGTGTTCATTTTTATAAGAATAGCATGTATACTCGTAGAGAAATTAAAGTTTTTATAAAAAGAGTCCCAAATTTTGCCAAGTTTGTTGCTTACTATTTGTAGAGTTCTTAATGGAAAAAAATGTTCTTTTCAGAAAATATGACAAACAACGTTGTACACAATACCCTGTAATCAGAATTAAAAAAATAATAAAAATTATATGAAAAAAAATAGCAGGATTATTAAATAACGATTCACTGCGCATGCCCGAATATAATCAAAATAAAATTTGCATAATGTGTTAGATAAATGTATAGAGCAATTTTTGTCAAAGTCAAAAAAATAGTTTGAAAAGTCTGAAAATTATCATTGATAGAATAAGCTCAAAATGCGTTATTCCCAAAAGGAAGCAAAAAGATGAGGTGCTGTATCCAAATACTGTAGTAAGTGTACCAATACTACTACAGTAGTACTGTACAGTACTGTACAGTAGTAAGTACCAATATAGCATACTTGTGTATGCTATATTGGTACTAATCAATGGATTTATGGATACAGCCTCTCATCTTTTTGCTTCATTCAAGTTGATATTTAACCAGATTAAAAATATAAAAAATATCTGTATAGCTTTTCTTTTTTGCAGTCTGTTTTTAACAATAATTCATGCAAAAGTAATAAAAGAATCATTTAAAATATTAATTTAAAATTATTCATTTGAAATTTCAATTTCAATTTACATTCATATTAAAATAACGTTTCATACTAAATTAATTTTCTATTTCCCTGTCTCTTCTTCGCCGATCTAAAATATATATGCTACGTTTTACAATTTAAACGATTTATAACGTTTTAAAATGTAAAATTAATTTATACACTTTATTATGAAGGATACTATCTTTTTAATTCAAATTGCTAAAATCAATTTTTACATTGAAAAACAAGGCGTTTCGCGTTTTAACCTTTACATTTGTTGCTGTGAAGATTGATTTAAAGAATGACGATTTTCTACTAATCATCAGATTTATTGAAACACCACATTGCGACAAGAAGCTGTTGCATTAATCTTACAGTATGTTGGAAGAGAAACATATATAACGATACAAATGTTCAGAAAATTTGGACAAATGATTGCACATGGATTACAAATTAATGTTTTTTTTTTTTTTTTTAAATGAAAGCGGTTTATTTGTAAATGGGCCCGTACTCGCTATTTTTTAAAATAATCCCATTTTTATATTTCAATTTTAATTTTAAATGTTTTTTTATAAAATGTCTTCATATTGGTGGCAATCGGGATACTTCCATTGTTGAAGAGAGAAGGGAAACAATGGGAAATACCATGTCATTACGGATGCCATTTTCGTATTACAATTAAAAATAACTTTAAAAAATATATATATGAACAGAAAATTACGTCACGATTTAAAAAAAAACGCATTTTTACTCATAAAGCTGTTACATTTCAATATTTTTTTTTTCATTCCGTTGATACTGAGATTGAGACGCTCATATCAGAGGATTTCACTGAGTGAAAATTACGTCATAGTAAAATTTAACAAGAAATGACTTCGTGGTAAAATATTTAGTTTTATCAAAGAAAATTTTCATTTCACTTTCAGGCGAGTATTTTCTTTTATAAAACTAAATATTTTACGACGAATGCGTCTAAAAGTAAATTTCTGAATTTCGCCGGCACTCAGATTAGAACTTCAAAAGTGCGAATGTTTACATATAAAAATGTAACTGGCAAACGTAATATGAAGCATGGTAATATATTTATTAATATTTTATTGTATATTAAAATATTTTTAAAATGGGGAAAAGAAATAAAATGTATCCATGTAAATTTTCGACGATGAAAAGGACCTTATTTTCATAAAAAAAAAAAAAAAAAAAAATTATAATTGTGTCATAGTGGCGCAATTTTCGTTGATTTTTCATTGCGTCATACCAAAGGTCAAAGCTTCAATTAATAACTTTATAATTTCTTTCTTAATAGAATCTTACTGATAACGTTTAGGAATGAGGTTTAAATTTTAAATAATTTGAAAATTTGACTATAATTATTTGTTAAAGATAATATTTGTTTTAAGAGTTAGGCCATCCAATATAAGATTGATTAATTATTGTATTTATTTTTGTGATTTTTTTTTATAAATCCAGTCAATCAGTCCAGTCTTTTAAACATTTTCATTCATCGAATTCGAAGGGGTTGCGACTCGTAATCTTTACGATACATCATTATAGTAATTTTGGCATTTCAATATTCAATTCTTTTAGTAATTTTTTAATTAGTCCTAAGTAATGGTTCGTCTGTTATCATTGTATATTTTCATTATATGTCACTCTTTCTTTGCTAAAATTATAACATAAAAGAAATTTTAGCAAATATTTGTTAGAATTCATGGCGAAGCACATTCTATACAACAATCAGAAAACGTCCTGCCGCGTTCCACCGCTTGAGTTACCGCCTCGTACTGTATAGTAATTTGTACATAGTTTATTTCTGCCGACCATCTCAGTGATCGGAAAAACTACTTTTTTAAAGCAAACTACATGCTTACGAAGGGAGTTCAATATTAATGACCTCTGTCAAAATACTAAAAGACAGATTTTTCAAAAGAAACCTTTCGTTAAAACGTGAAGATCTAATAACGAGTAAGTAAGCAAGTGGTGCCAGCAAGAAAATTACTTTTTTGGTTGTTCAGCACTTAGCTTTATCAGCAAGCGTCAGTAGAATAATCTAAGATGTCATATGATGTGATGCTCAATACTGCCGATTTGTCGATGGAATCCGAAAATTGTTGCATAGATCACATTTTGCACAAAAGAGACAAATGACTTCTGTTTCATTGAAGAAGCGGTATAAGTAACGCCAAAGCTCGCTGGATACTGCTGCTTTTTTCATATCACGCTGCTCTCTAGATTATATTATTCAAAAGGTTAAAAAACCAATCTACAAAAAAGTGGCGACTGTTGTAGTTTCTCAACTTGTAGTCACTGCCCCATCTCCATCTTTACCAAGAGTTTTGAAACTCTCCGTGTAAAATTCATTAACATGCATCGAAGAAACATAACATTCATATTTTTTGAATTGATATATTTAAAAAGGAAAGCAGAAATAAATTACTATTACTAGGACTACACATATATCCGAATGATACAGTCATTATTAGAGTCAAATCGTATTTAATATTGATCGCACTTATGAATAATACAAGCAACCGCAATCAGTTTTACAAAGAAATTTTCAACTGATTATAGAGAAAAATGATATATGGGAAAAAAGGGGAATATGCTTTTTTCTAATTTTACTTTGAAGTATCGTCTAAAAATACATTGGTAGTATATTCAGCTAGAAATAAACGGTCAAGTGCGAGTATTAGTCGCGCCCAGAAGGTTCCGTACAATAAATATATGAATTATTAACTGTATTATTAAAAAAAATTGTTACTAAAAAAGAAATGACACTTTGTAAAAAACTTTACAAAATAGAGATGGGTATAGCTATATATACATACAAGAAAATTATGAATGGGTATACCGTAAAAGTTTAAAGAGATGTGAAGCCTAAATAATATCAAATATTGCTATTATGTATAACTCTTTTTTTACTCTTATCCTAATCTGTTTATGATGAACTTAATTCGGCACTGACAATAAAAGTAGTCCATATTTAAACTTCATTTGGCATTTCATAAAACTAAATTCAGCGTCGTAATAATCTTTTCTTTGTACAATGTAGCTAAAACAAAAACTTTCTTCAAAGTTTAAACTTGGCATTTTTCTAAGGGCGCTTCGATAGGAGGTCACAAATTAGTAACGCCGCCTTGATCTGTGCCGCGTTTTTCCAGATAGGTTTTTAATTAACTTTTAAAGACACTGGAGGCGTATTGTGAGATCTACTCAATGCAAACTAGTCGCGAATCCCATAGTATTTATGTGATTAATTCTAATTAAAATAGTCTGTGTTTAACAATTTGACGTTTATTGCGTTTATACTGCTACTGGACATTGTATTACACAAATGTATCAATAAAACTTGTTATCTAAGCTTTGAAAGCCGATGGTACATACAGTACGCCGCCCCTGTCATTATGTATATCCAAACCGCCCGTGTCTTTAAGGGTTAATATTTCGGCCAATTATCGAAGATTTTTTTTCAAAAATCATTATCAACAATGCTTTTATACTTCTGATACCATAAATATATTGCGCCATTCACCTTGACGAGCATAAACATAGCTACAAATCTGGAAACCTACAGTTTAAAATTGTACAGCATTATTTAGATACCGGCCATATCAAAGATTTCACAAATATGACAGTTATCAGATCCGGTTGCAATAATGTTAAAAGTAGAGTTTTCTGGAAGGTGTGTTCACTCTTAAGCAAACTTCGCGGATTAATGAATCATGTGCACTTCCACCTGAATGTACAGAATTGCTTTGATATTTTTATACTTTTTTTAATTTTAACTGCTAATAATTTTTAACTATAAACATGATATGTAATTGCCAGGTCATTTGAATGTTATTTATTGCACTGATGAGGGGTTAAAATTTAGCTCGAAACGTTTGCTTTTAAATTGTATTAAATGTATTTATGTAATTTTTACTTGTATGTCTGATGAATTGTAATATATTTTTTATTTTTAAAATGAAAAGATATGTTTTTCCAAGTAACTTGATTAGCCCGTCTACATTTTTTCTAAAAATATTTGTAAATGTTTAATAATCTGTAAATATGTGGGTCAATAGTCTTTATTACTTCCCCCAATTTGAACTTTACACGTTCCATAGTTTACGAGTAAAATGGCTGTGACAGAAAGACAGACACAGCAGCAATCTTATAATGGTTCCGTTTTTACTTTTTAAGTACGGAACCCTAAAAATGTCTACCTTCAAGTCTAATGAAACAACTATGATTTCGAAGGTGATTCTATATTAAAATTATAAATAAACAGTATCGGCAATAAGCAATTATTTTGATAAAAGCAAACACACATTCATCGAAGATATTTTTAGAATACAATAATGTTACGTTGTGCAATAATTATACTGAAATTTAATAAATATATTTAAAAAAACACTTAAACAACCCGTTGCTGAGCTACGGTAAAGGTGTAATGGTCAACAAAGTAATCTACATTTTGCGTGCTTAATCTAGAGACTGAAGTAAATTTCCATGCTGCTTTATCACAAACAGAATAAAGGAAAAAATCTTCTGGTGAATAATGGAAAAGGAAAATCATTTGGTTGTTTGTTAAGATTCACACATATTGATTTTGTCACCCAAAGTAATACACGTTATTTTTAGGATATATATTGTATAAATGTCTAGTATTAATCCACGCTTACAAACAGATTCAGGCTTTCAATAAATCAATAAAAATACGATTATATGTAACAACTTAAGGTCTATTACTTACCATGAAGTTCATATGGCGTCACATTCTATTCTTTTTTTCAAGGAATTTAATGCATTACTATTAAAAATGTGAGCGGAAGTTATTATGATAGCAGTGTAGTGCAAATGATAGAATAGGTTTGTTTGATAGAATAGGTTTTATAAATTAACTAGCAGGCTGAGCCCACTGCGCTGGACCATTTTTCAAATAAACCTTCAATCAAACGAAATGGAAAATCCAACCCTGTATTTTAAATTAATATGGACCTTCACCTGGAAGGTCCTTCCGCATTTTCTGAATACGCATAGGACGCGATTGCGCTATTATATTATCCGATGCGTTAGACGAAATACGGGCAACTCAGAAGCAACTCTTTAGTACACATGTAGAGTTTGGGAGGGAAATGCGGCCATTACGATCATATCACCACACTATTAAAAAAGAGAGAATTACAATGACTGCAGAGATTGACCATTTAACTTAAAGAATGTTCGGGTTATTCACTTTGTTAGTTTTTTTACTCCGGGCTTCTCAGCTTGGTACTTTGTGCGGATCTGATAACACAAATACAATCTCTCTCTATGCTACATTATATTTGGTAATATACGTCTTCTTTTGCCATGGTTTCTATACACTTTCTTATATTCGATTTCCAGTAGAGTAAATACAATCAAAACAGTATTTAACTTTTATATTTTAAAATATGTGAATCATGTAAAAGTGGATATTTACAGCGGAATTGTGTGAATAAAATTAAAATAATGTCATTTTAACTGCCGTTTCTTTTTACATACCAGCTTTAATTGTGCAACTATTAACCTAGGAAAATAACCTCGATAACTAATTCAAATAGAAAACTAAACCTCTAGTTTTCATTCAATAAAATCTTCCCAATCATCCGTAATCGGATCCACAACCAAGTTTGATGTGCAACGTTAGAAATGATCGTAACGGTATGACTAAAAATGTACCAGAGTTAGCTACAAAACAGTGTTAAGTACCTTCCAAACTACATTCCATTAAATAATGTCAAATTGCTGTTGATTGAATTTTAGATCTTTCACTATCAAAACTCTTTGCAAATGATAAATAAAGTTAGTTATGCAAAATTTTTAGTTGTGATCTTTTTTTGTCAAACCGAAGATTTTTTTCGCATTTCTCTAATGAACGAAATAAGACGGAGAAATAAACATGCTTTTATTTTCAAGACGTCATTATTCATCAGATTGTTGCCTAAATAAAACTAACAAGTTGGAAATTGCCCGTCAAACGTGGCAAATGAGGTGCGATCGTAATATAACTAGTTTTATAATTATTTTTTGCACCCCATATTGTACTGAATGTATATTTTTTTGCGCTTCATAAGTGCATAGTCTGTAACATCATTAAAATGCACTTACAATAATTTTTTCCCCATTCCCCGTAATGTAACGGAAAACTTTTGACTGTCCTTGTAATTAAACTATACATTCGATTTTCATAAAATTTGAAATGGCTCGACAAAATTTTGCAGTAATTATATATTTAAAATTTCAGACCATTCGGAAGGCTGTAAAATCATTAAAATGCATTTGCAATAATTTTTTCCCATTGGCCATAATGTAACGGAAAACTTTTAGGTGTCGCTGTAATTAAACTATACATCCGATTTTCATAAAATTGGAAATGGCTCAACAAAATTTTGCAGCAATTATATATTAAAAATTTCAGACCATTCGGAAGGCTGTAAAATCATTAAAATGCATTTGCTATAATTTTTTTCCCATTGGCCGTAATGTAAAGAAAAACTTTTGACCGTCCCTGTAATTAAACTATACGTCCGATTTTCATAAAATTGGAAATGGCTCGACAAAATTTTGCAGCAATTATATATTAAAAATTTCAGATCATTCGGTCGGGTAGTTTTTGCTCTGTTATATGCGGACGGACGGACAGACAGACGGACTGAACGACGACTATAGGTGCTACGTATTTATATAATTACGAACGCACCTAAAAACGTTAATTTGTGACTATGATCAGCTGCTCGGGCTGTGCATCAGCCAAAATTTCTTTATAATGATTGAAATTTTATTTGAATCCGAGTTACTTTTTTAAAAAACCTAGGGTAAAGGAACAAATATTGTTCCAATAGCCACCTTTGGCATTTGAAAGTTTTTTTTTTTTTTTTTTTTTTTTTTTTTTTTTTTTTTTTTTTAATACATTTAAAGTAATGCTTTTTAGTGATAGTAAAATAAACCTAAAATTTGTCACTATGACAAATTTTACAATTTGTCAGCTCGGGCTGTGCATCAGCCAAAATTTTATAATGATTGAAACTTTAATTGAATTTGAGGTCCTTTTTTTAAAAAACCTAGGCTAAATGAACAAATATTGTTCCATTGGCTACCTTTGTCATTTGAAAAAAAATTTTTGTACATTCAAATTAATGCTTTTTTAGTGATAGTAAAATAACTGCACATGAAAAATATCTATTAGTAAATCTTCTTTTGTCCGTTTGATCCATAATAAAAAAACATAAATTTACTAATCGCTAATTACTAAGAGTACAAATTTCGCGTAATCTTTTGAAATCGGATTTACCTTCCACGGTTCCTTTCAAATATAAACGAATCTTCCAACACTATACAGTAAATTCGCCAATTGTAAGTTGGCTGATTATGGAAGATTCATCCAATATCTTTTTATAACATTTCTAAAAGAAGGGAAGATATGAAAAAAAAAGAAAAAGAAAAGAAAAGAAATGACGAATGGAATGGAATATCGAAAAGTGATTTCAGAAAGCAATTTTTATTGCAAAATGTCTTTTTTCGTGATAGAAATAACGCATAATTGCTTACATTTTCTTAAGAATAATCTTTACTACCTAACATTGCAAACATTGAACGTTTGTGTAAGGGAAAATGGCGATATGATTTTTATTAAAAAAATAATGGACAATGTTAGCTAATCTGGCTTTTGGGTATAAAAGTCACAAATTTGGGTAAAAAACCCGACATGCTTTCGCAGTAAAGTATGATGAGGAATTTTTTAAATGTCTAAAATTAAATTATTTTACAATATGTATGTGCGTGTGTGGGAGACATTTATACTAAAATTAAAATATTTGACACCATTTTTAAAATATTAATTGCTATTTATATATTGTACATTTGAATTTTAAAAAATACTCAAAAAATGCTTTCGCACACTTGCAAAATAATCTTTATTGTAAACATCGCTTGAACCTAATTCACGCATACGTCTTTTTGGCTTAAAATCAAATTGTTTGGAGACAAAAATGAACTCAAAAATCACAAATAAACATATAACATGTAAATCATAAGTACCATCATTTTAACAATTACATCTGCTAGATTCGTCTGTGAGTGGCGTGATGGAAGAGTTAGAAATAAAAAAGAACAAATCAAAAACAAAATTGTTACTACAAGGAAGGTCTCCTTAAAGAGCATACTCAAATTATTTTGTAAAGAACAATGCTTTTAAAACTACTCATGTGTGTAGTAAAACATCAGTCAAATTTGGCGGCGGAATCTCAGTAAAAATCTGAAAAAAATCTATATATATTCGAGTATTTGGCGCAAAAAAGACGAACGTTCTACGCTATTTGGCTAGCCAACACATTTCCATCCCAAATGCAAGATATTTAAATGCATTTGAAAATTGCTTGTTAAATAAGGGTTTAAATGCCTAAAACTCAAACTTAAACGAAGGATTGGCGTATTATTTTTTATCTTTAAGTATATATAATGTAAAAAATAGCGTGTTGCAGTGGTTATTTAATTTTACATGGCTTCACCGGGTGGAAATGTTTTAAGGGTACTATTTGATTATTCATT
The DNA here is from genome assembly GCA_963932465.1 of Maratus speciosus. Lineage (NCBI taxonomy): Eukaryota > Metazoa > Arthropoda > Arachnida > Araneae > Salticidae > Maratus > Maratus speciosus. The sequence continues at coordinate 117,685,749 of OZ010790.1, forward strand.
CAACCAATTTCGCCAAATTTTGTAAATTGCCAAACTAATCGCCAAATTATATAAATTGCCAAACTACTCGCCAAATTATACAAATTGACAAAATTTTTATTTTAAACAACAAAGAATAAATAAATTTGTAAACATTAATAAAATTACAAATAGAAGTGAAATTAAAAATCACTTGATGACGCAACAAACAAGTGTACCGTGTTTAATGCCAAGTTAATGTAAAATTTACGATCAGCTATTATTGGCATTTAATCTTATAGTTTGGTGATAGATATTTTGTCGACGGGATAATCAAGTAGTACCGTTTTAAGTTTGTTTTAAAAGTAGCTGGCTAATTAAAAATGCTACCATTAAACATTTTATATTAAATACTTGTTTCCATGGCAACAATAACCTTCAGTTCTTGTTTCTGATACTAACAATATCGAAGTCAAATTGCCAATGTTCCGAATCGGACATTAATTTTGAATTTGGAAAAAAAAATAATAAACTGAAATTTTGTTTTAAACCGTATAATTACGATAATAAAATTTTAATATATACACATATAAAGGTATATGAAAAAACTGTAGTAATAAAATAGTATTTATTTAAGTTAAACTTAATCTAACTATCTTCGTATGAAGAGTAGAAAAAGGTTTTACTTAAAAACTATTTATGATAAAAAAAAGTATCATTCAAAATTTTATTGTGCCGCCAGCCAGCATTAAATCGCCAAAAAAAATAAATTTTCATTATTTTTTTCAAACGCTAAATCGAGGTTCTGCGGATTTTTTTTTATAAATATATTATATGTCACGAGAAGAACCTTCTATATATTCCTCATGAGAAGATATTTTTTCAAATATTTCTGAGCATGCACTTATCGAAACTTCCTTGATATCATCCTATGAATTTTTCAGATGCATTTTTTTTAACCTGATGCAAAAGATAAAGAGCCAAATCTTATTTTAATTGCAATATTTTAACTGAGTAATTTTTTAAGCATTACGAACTTTCCCTTTCATGTTTAAATTAAATATTTTCGTTTTTTAATATTATCACTAATTATAACGGATATATATTTTTCTTTTTTTCTTTCTTCTTTTTTTTAAATTAAAATTAGTAATAATTTTTTCTTTTATGTTTCGAGGTGTAATAGCTGTTTCAATTTTTTTTTATCAACGGTAAATTTCGCCAAGAAATAAAATGTCCATAACCTTATCGTCCAAAATAACAGAACTTTCCGTCATAATTATATAACTAATCTAGGTAGAATAATGTGTCATAGCTTAAAACCTTCCCTGAAATGATACCTATCTAACGGTATAAGTTTCGTAAACATCCACGCATTAGAACTCGAAATCTACGCGTTCGGAACGAAATTTCCGTTTGGATTTTATATATATACTAGCAGGCTATGCCCGCTGCGCTGGTCAATATTTCCAAATGAACCTTGGATTAAACTAAATAGTGAATTTGAACTTGTATTTTAAACAATATGGATCTTCAGCTTGACCTTGCACATTACTGAAAACGATGCGAACGCCATTGCGATATAATGTTATCTTAAGCGTTGGACAAAATTTAGCAATTAAGAAGTAATTGTTTTAGTTGATTATAAACAGCGCACTTATGGTCGGGTAATGAGACCGTTATGACAACAGGAATTAATACCTCTGTAACTAATAAACACATAATGAAATCGTATATACTAACACCATTCCTAAAAGTCATGCAACAGGGCCACTTGTAACAAAATATGTTATGTAGATATTTTAAAAAAGGCTAAACATTCATAATCAGGTTCACTTAATTTTTGAACTTTTACTGTTGCTCTATAACTAAGTACCCTTGAACAATATGTATACACTAAAACCTTTCCAAAATTATTACCTAACTAATTGTGGTATATCCTACGAAAGTATTATAAACAATCGGAATGAAATACAAATTTCTGTTGTAAATATATAGTAGATGATGATGATGCGATTTTGTGTAATAGAATTCATAGTAAAGATTTCGTTTCAAACAAAAACGATGCTTTCAACATTAAAGCTAATACACCAATATGTGAAGTATCCGATTACGGAAGGTTAACTTGAATTCTCATGAGCAACTACTCAAAGAAAAGTGAATATGTGGCTTTTGTGATGCTTTTATGTCAGCCGTGCGCAGGTAATAAATCAATAAAGATTGTTTTCATAGCATATTCTTATTTTATTATTTTCATTTAAAACACAAATCTTTCACTCATTTAATTTAAAATGCATGCCTTGTACTAATTTCATTTAAAAAACTGAAAAGATAAACAATAACAGGAAATAATGCCATAATTAAAAGCAAAAAAAAAATTTTAATTTACATACGCAAAATGTAACTACTGCTACTGGGAATTTTAAAAATGCTATCTGCGAGATGTGCGCACGGTTGTTATAAATGTACCGATTTTTTCTTCTTATCGAGGAGCAATTTATAAATCGCACAATATTATTCCAATTCCAATTTCTTTCATTGAGGAACCTATGACCGGAAAAAATGGAAAAAGACTCTTGTAGATTCTTCGGATGACGGCATCTGACGCCATAAACCGAGTTTATATATATGAAAATAATTTTTAAGTCGTTACAAACATTGCTTTCATACTTAAATATTTTCATTGGTACTACTTGTTATCCCGTCGACCAATTTCGCCAAATTATATAAATCGCCAAACCATTCGCCAAATTATATAAATTGACATAATCTTTATTTTAAATAACGAAATAACAAATAAATTAGTATAACATTAATAAAAATACAAATAAAACGTCGAAATTAAAATCATTGATGACGTAAACACGTGTAGTTTGTTTAAATTCAACTGAATTTGATATTTACGATCAACCATTATTGGCATTTAATCTTATAGTTTGACGATAGATTTTTGGTCGACGGAATATCTAAGTAGTACCTTTTCCATTTTTGTTTTATAACGCTAAATTCTCAGTAATTTTTTCCCTTTTATTTTACATAAAATCACTATTTTTTTAAAAAATTAAGATGCTTGCATTTTTATTTCAAACTCACAGAGGAGTTTTTATTTTTTAGCCAAAAGGGCTGATTTGAATTTTTTCCGTTGCTAGAGTAACGGATGTAATGATAGATATTTTGAGGTTAAGATGCCAAAGACACCGCCAAATTAGAAAAATATGAAATGTGTCATGAACTGTTGGACTTATAAAAATTTATTTGGTAGCATTCGATTCAGCATACAAAACTACATTAAAATATGCTATCATTTGACGCATAATTTTGATATTCGATTTTTTCCCCCTCCCCGTGCAAAAACCATTAGGGGTGACACTTTAGAAAATCCTTTCTTAGCAGAAGTTTATGTCATAAGAAGTATTTTTACCACGATTTTCAAGATTTTAGGTTCCGTAGTTTGCGCTGTGCGTTAATTAGTCCCTAATCCAGACTTTATTTCATATACTATATTAGATATGCGATTTTGCGGTGAATCGATGATCGAAAATTAGTCCAATATCATTTGAAATATTACATAACAGAGGAGAAAGTACGAAGAAAGACGAAGAAGAAATGACGAATTACAAAAGACTTGTAATTTTTTTTTCAAAATGTTGAATTTTTCCATAGTAATAACGTATTATAACATAAATTTCCTTAAAAATTATCTTTATTTCCTAGATTTCGAATCTGTGAATTTTCCTATAAATGAAATTGGCGAAATGACTTGAGAAAATAGATAATATTTGCTTAAATAAAATGGGTAATATTCGTTGATCTGAGTTCGAGTTTATAAATATCACATGCTTTCGGAATTACGGCGAAAAGCATTTTAAAAAGTATGAAATTATTTTACAATATGTATGTGTGGCAGAAATTCACACTGAAATTTAAGTATTCGATTCCATTTTTAAAATATTAACTGATATCTATATAAGCTACAATTGAATGTGAAAATGTACTCAAAAAATGATCTCTTTCACCTAAAAAAACACCGTTTGTGAGAACATCCTCAAGCTAATGTCACGCTTATGCATTTTTGGCTTAAAATCACATTGTTTGGTGACAAAAGAAAAATAAAAAAATGTAAAGAAACAAATAGTAATTACACATGTGACTCAAAATTACATCTGCTTGTTTCTTCTATAAGTCACGTGATGGGACAATTAGATATAAAAAAAGAAAAGAACAGAACAGAAAGAAAATGTCGTTAAAATTTCATCTAATCAAATTTTCAGATTCGTTTCCACATCTAACGCAAGCGATAAAGAGCCAAATATTGCGTATCAAGTGTAATATTTCTTATTAAATTAATTTTTAAGCATTACAAATATTTCTTTCAGGTTTTGATTAAATGTTTCCGTTTTTTAATATTATCACTCATTAAAACGGATTTTCTTCTTCTTTTTTTCTTTTTTTTTTTCCTTTAAATAAAATTAGTAACAGTTTTTCTTTTATTTTTCGAGGTTTAATAGCCGTTTCAATTTTTTTTTATCAACGATGAATTTCGCCAAGAAATAAAATGGTAACCTTATCGCCCAAAATAACAGAATTTTCCGTCATAATTCTAAAACTAATACAGGTAGAATAATGTGTTATAGCTTAAAACCTTCCCTGAAACAATACCTATCTAACGGTATAGGTTCCGTAAAAATCCATGCAGTAGAACTCGAAATCTAGGCGTTCGGAACGAAATTTCCGTTTGGATTTTATATATATAATAGATAATAGAATAGATAATAGATTTTATATATATATAATAGAATAGATAATAGATTATGTGTTATGAACTATCTCAAAGTTTAAAACAGATCGCATTGTTAGATTTCCTAATTTTTACAATATCGCGTTATGTTAGTTCCACATTCCACCACCAGGGAGCGCACTCTATTCTTAACGAAAGCGTATCTGAACGAAACTCCTTCATGCAACCTTTCCGTAGATACCTGAATCGGGAGGGTGGCGGTCTTAACCAATAATTTAAGATAATTGCTGAAATTACTACGAAAAATATTTTAAAGGGGCTCTACGCGGGCCCCTAATAGAGTTAGAGGAAATCGGAAGACGGCAAAATAATCGCGGGGAAAAGTTTGCTTGGGTGCGTCGGAGCTACTTTTGGCGCGAGATCTAAGCTCTACGACCAATAGGAGCCCAGATATTTAAGGAAATATGAAGTAACAAAGTCCAAAATAATAGAATGTTCCGTAATAATTCTATAACTAATCTAGGTAGAATGATGTGTTATAGCTTAAAACCTTCCCTGGAACGATACCTATCTAACGGTATAAGTTCCGTAAAAATCCATGCGGTAGAACTCGAAATCTCGGCGTTCGGAACGAAATTTCCGTTTGGATTTTATATATATAACTAGTCTTTTAAATTTTTTGATAATTATGTATTGAATATAAATAAACCTGAGTTCTTTTAAATATTCCCAATACTTTTATCTTATTTCGCACAATAACGCACTAGTTAACCAAGTAATGCACACTGTTTTAAGAGGTTCAAAGTTTTTAAATCAAATTCAAGTTATTTTTATTCATAATTTAATTTACTTGGGCTCCCTTAAATATAATTAATATAATTCCTTAAACTGATATTAGTTTTTGGTGCATTAAAATATCTCAATTTGTTGATTCTCTCTAAACAAGTAAACCCTATTGGTTTACAATGGGAGTCTATAGGTAATTGGTGATATATCGCCAAGTTGGCGATAAACTTGGCGTTATTTGGCGACAGAACAGGGGCCAGCCTATGGTAACCCCACTTATAGGTATGGAGATGCATTAAATGCTGTTCTATAAACAATGAGATACGTTTCATTGGAGCGTTGCCATTAAACAATTAACAAATAATCGTGATTTCTGTGACACATACGATAGCGTAATACATATATAGATTAGCGTGGAAATCGAAGATTTAGGCCACATCGTATTGCTTAGCTAGACCGGTTATACTAACGTCGTTCTCATGTTTTGCTACAATTTCTTTTATTGAACAGTAATTCACTTAAGCTTCTTACTACTGCTATCACTAAGCACTTTTTCATTCTTAGAAGTCATAATGAGAGCTAATATTAGCGCAAACCTGAGTAAAAGTAAAACAAAAAGTTAATTTTTTTACAGTAATAAAGGTACACAAAGCACTCTGATATGCACACCTTACTCCAAACTTGACTAATAACAACAGTTATGTGAAGGTTGCCAACTGAACTATTCGGCAGCCTTGGTCGTGAACCGAGATATTGCACGCCAATCGAGTCAAATTTTGATCATCGAAGTTGGACATAAACCTAACTGGTCGTAAACAGAGGTGGTCGTGAACCGAGGTTCCACTTATATTTTGACCTATAAGTTTGCAAATATGGCATCATTTATATATTCAGTGGCGATGATCATTAAGCATCTTGGCGATTTTGGCGATGAAACTCACCGATTTCAAAGTAACGTTCCGAAGTGTACTTGAACCGCCACAGATGTCATATGAACATCTCGTTGACGCGATTTTTTTCTGACGCCAATGTCATATACGCACCGCACCGGGGTACTTAACTGGCGCCAATGTTTTGTTATTTTGCTTGATATGGTAACCCGAATGTTGTTGTTTGTTTATTAATAAAATGTTTATTTACTTTTATTTTATTTTTTAAAATTATATAAATTGTTTTGTTCTATTGTTATTAATTAAACTTTTATAAATTTATTGTTAATCCCTTTTTAAAAATATATATGTAACTGGTATTCGAAAACGAGGTTTTCGCCAAATTGGCGTCAGAAAAAATATCGCGCGAACGTGGGGCGTATATGACATCTGTACCATACTTGGTACAACTTGATTATCCTGTCGACCAAAAAATTATCGCCAAACTATAAGATTAAATGACAATAACGGATCATTGTAAATGTTACATTCACTTGACATTAGACACGATACACGTTTTTGTTACGTCATCAAGTGATTTTTAATTCAAGTTTTGGCACAGATGTCATATACGCATATTGGCGCGTTTTTTTTTTTTTTTTTTTTTTTTTTTTTTTTGACGCCGCCAATGTCATATACGCACCGGGTACTTAACTGGCGCCAAAGTGTCGTTATTTTACTTGATATGGTAACCCGGATATAGATGATATATTAACGATGTTTTTGTCAAATTGGCGTCAGAAAAAATCGCGTCAATATGGAGCGTATATGACCAGTTTTTATTAGTAATTTTATTAATGTTTTACTTATTTATTTATTCTTCCTTTATATAAAATAAAAATTACGTCAGTTTGTATCATTTGGCGAATAGTTTGGCGAAATTGGTCGACGGGATAATCAAGTAGTACCGTATATTTTTGCTGTACTTTTCGACAATATCTCAAGCAAAAGTACCTAGAGACCCTAATTATTTAAGGCACAGATGTCGTATACACAACGGGTTTGGCGCGGGGTTTTTTTCTGACGCCAATTTAACGAAAACCGCGTTTTCGAATAGCAGTTACAGATATAATTTTAAATTACTTTCTATTATTTTAAAAAGGAAATAACAATAAATAAAGAAAAGTTTAATTAATAACTATAGAACAAAACAATTTATATAATTTAAAAAAATAAAATAAAAGTAAATAAAAAAATAATTGATAAATAAACAACAATAGCTCAGTTTCCGTATCAGGCAAAATAACGCCATTATCGCGCCAGTTATGCACACTGGTGCGTATACGACATCTCTTCCTTATTTAAAATAGATGGGATGGTTTTTTTTTAAGGTATGCTTAGTATGTGAAGTATTTATGATAATTAAAAAAACTTATATTTACCTCCTGAACAGAAGCTTTGGATTTACCCTGTTTTTTTCCTATTAATTCATTTGGGATCCATTATGTCTATTACTGCAGTTCAAAATATTAATCAAGAAAGTTTATATATATATTTATGAAAATTATGCGTTGTCTGCTTAGGTTGACGTCAGTTTCAAAAGTACAAAAATCTGTCAGTTGAATTTCAATTTTTATTGACTAATAAAAACAAAAGTAGACGTGTTATCCTTTTTTTTAATTATTGTATTGCTTTTTAGGGAGTGGCATCGCGAAAGAAATTATTGAATTAGAAAATTAGAAAATGAAAAGGAGAGATTTTTATAATTTTATGGAGACATTATAAAAGACAAATTCGATTTTCTCAGCGACCGTCAAACATACAAAGATGAAAAAAAAACCTATTCTAAGTTTTAACAAGAGGATCAAAATAAAACAAAAACGAAGTTAATCCACTCACTGGAACGTTAGCTATACTTTGTTGAATTTTGTGTCTTCATTTTTTCGTTTAAGATTAAATAAAAAACTACTGAAAGCTACAGTAATTTTTTAAATGCTATCAGTTTATTCGTCTCGTCGAGTTCTATCTTTCAAAAGAAAAATCATTGTCGTATGTCAACTGGTTCGCCAGAAATTTAAGAAAGTCGTTTGCATTTTCTATTTCTTAATCATATTATAGCTTAACGCTGCCGCGTTTGCTATGATTTCTTTCAGGTTTAAATTAAATTACAAATATTTCTTTTAGGTTTAAATTAAATATATTCGTTTTTTAACATAATTCCTCATTTAGATGTATTTTTCTTTCTTTTTTTACAGTTAAATATCAGTAATTATTTTTTCATTTATTTTCTAACGGATACAGCGATTTCAATTCATTTGTCGCCAAAAAATAACCTCTGGCACCCTTTTCGTTCAAAATAACAATAAAATGCGAAATTTATTACCAAAAATCATAGTTATCCCTGTATATTTTACTCATAAACCACCACGTGAATATTCTCTATTGAATGACACTATTTGCAAAAAAATTCACCGGGTAGTTTTTGAAAACATTCGGGCGGAACTTTTAGATCTTACTGCTTTATAATATACTAGCAGGCTATGCCCGCTGCGCTGGTCAATATTTCCAAATGGACTTTGGATTAAACTAAATGGTGAATTTGAACTTGTATTTTAAACAATATGGATCTTCAGCTTGACCTTGCTCATCACTGAAAACGATGCGAACGCCATTGCGATATAATGTTATCTTAAGCGTTGGACAAAATTTAGCAATTAAGAAGTAATTGTTTTAGTTGATTATAAACAGCGCACTTATGGTCGGGTAATGAGACCGTTATGACAACAGGAATTAATACCTCTGTAACTAATCAACATATAATGAAATCGTATATACTAACACCATTCCTAAAAGTCATGCAACAGGGCCACTTGTAACAAAATATGGTCTGTAGATTTTTTTAAAAAGGCTAAACTTTCATAATCAGGTTCACTTAATTTTTGAACTTTTACTGTTGCTCTATAACTAAGTACCCTTGAACAATATGTATACACTAAAACCTTTCCAAAATTATTACCTAACTAATTGTGGTATATCCTACGATAGTATTATAAACAATCGGAATGAAATACAAATTTCCGTTGTAAATATATAGTAGATGATGATGATGCGATTTTGTGTAATAGTAAAGTTTTCGCTTCAAACATAAACGATGCTTTCAACATTAAAGCTAATACACCAATATGTTAAGTATCCGAATACGGAAGGTTAACTTAAATTCTCATGAGCAACTACTCGAAGAAAAGTGAATATGTGGCTTTTGTGATATTTTTATGTCAGCCGGGCGCAGATAATAAATCAATAAAGATTGTTTTCATAGCATATTCTTATTTTATTATTTTCATTTAAAACACAAACCTTTCACTCATTTCATTTAAAATGCATGCCTTATACTAATTTCATTTAAAAAACTGAAAAGATAAACAATAACAGGAAATAATGCCATAATTAAAAACAAAAAATATTTTTAATTTACATACGCAAAATGTAACTACTGCTACTGGGAATTTTAAAAATGCTATCAGCGAAATGTGCGCACGGTTGTTATAAATGTAACCATTTTTTCTTCTTATCGAGGAGCAATTTATAAATCGCACAATATTATTCCAATTCCAATTTCTTTCATTGAGGAACCTATGACCGGAAAAAATGGAAAAAGACTTTTGTAGATTCTTCGGATGACGGCATCTGACGCCATAAACCGAGTTTATATATATGAAAATAATTTTTAAGTCGTTACAAACATTGCTTTCATACTTAAATATTTTCATTGGTACTACTTGTTATCCCGTCGACCAATTTCGCCAAATTATATAAATCGCCAAACCATTCGCCAAATTATATAAATTGACATAATCTTTATTTTAAATAACGAAATAACAAATAAATTAGTATAACATTAATAAAAATACAAATAAAACGTCGAAATTAAAATCACTTGATGACGTAAACACGTGTAGCTTGTTTAAATTCAAGTGAATTTGATATTTACGATCAACCATTATTGGCATTTAATCTTATAGTTTGACGATAAATTTTTGGTCGACGGAATATCTAAGTAGTGCATTTTCCATTTTTGTTTTATAACGCTAAATTCTCAGTAATTTTTTTCCTTTTATTTTACATAAAATCACTATTTTTTTTAAAAAAATTAAGATGCTTGCATTTTTATTTCAAACTCATAGAGCCGTTTTTATTTTTTAGCCAAAAGGGTTGATTTGAATTTTTTCCGTTGCTAGAGTAACGGATGTAATGATAGATATTTTGAGGTTTAGATGCCAAAGACACCGCCAAATTAGAAAAATATGAAATGTGCCATGAACTGTTGGCTTATAAAAATTTATTTGGTAGCATTCGATTCAGCATACAAAACTACATTAAAATATGCTATCATTTGACGCATAATTTTTATATTCGATTTTTTTCCCCTCCACGTGCAAAAACCATTAGGGGTGACACTTTAGAAAGTCCTTTCTTAGCAGAAGTCTATGTCATAAGAAGTATTTTTACCACGATTTTCAAGATTTTAGGTTCAGTAGTTTGCGCTGTGCGTTAATTAGTCCCCTAATCCAGACTTTATTTTATATACTATATTAGATATTCCATTTTGCGGTGACTCGATGATCGAAAATTAGTCCAATATCATTTGAAATATTACATAACAGAGGAGAAAGTACGAAGAAAGACGAAGAAGAAATGACGAATTACAAAAGACTTGTATTTTTTTTTTTTCAAAATGTTGAATTTTTCGATAGTAATAACGTATTAAAACATAAATTTCCTTAAAAATTATCTTTATTTCCTAGATTTCGAATCTGTGAATTTTCCTATAAATGAAATTGGCGATATGACTTGAGAAAAAATGAAATAAACAATAGATAATATTTGCTTATATAAAATGGGTAATATTCGTTGATCTGAGTTCGAGTTTATAAATATCACATGCTTTCGGAATTACGGCGAAAAACATTTTAAAAAGTATGAAATTATTTTACAATATGTATGTGTGGCAGAGATTCACACTGAAATTTAAGCATTCGATTCCATTTTTAAAATATTAACTGATATCTATATAAGTTACAATTGAATATGAAAATGTACCCAAAAAATGATCTCTTTCACCTAAAAAAACACCATTTGTGAGAACATCCTCAAGCTAATGTCACGCTTATGCATTTTTGGCTTAAAATCACATCGTTTGGCGACAAAAGAAAAATAAAAAATTGTAAAGAAACAAATAGTAATTACACATGTGACTCATAATTACATCTGCTTGTTTCTTCTTTAAGTCACGTGATGGGACAATTAGATATAAAAAAAAAAAGAAAAGAGCAGAACAGAAAGAAAATGTTAAAATTTCATCTAATCAAATTTTCTGATTCGTTTCCATATCTAACGCAAGCGATAAAGAGCCAAATATTGCGTATCAAGTGTAATATTTCTTATTAAATTAATTTTTAAGCATTACAAATATTTCTTTCAGGTTTTGATTAAATGTTTCCGTTTTTTAATATTATCACTCATTGAAACGGATTTTCTTTTTCTTTTTTTCTTTTTTTTTCATTTAAATAAAATTAGTAACAGTTTTTCTTTTATTTTTCGAGGTTTAATAGCCGTTTGAATTTTTTTTTTATCAACGATGAATTTCGCCAAGAAATAAAATGGTAACCTTATCGCCCAAAATAACAGAATTTTCCGTCATAATTCTAAAACTAATATAGGTAGAATAATGTGTTATAGCTTAAAACCTTCCCTGAAACAATACCTATCTAACGGTATAAGTTCCGTAAAAATCCATGCAGTAGAACTCGAAATCTAGGCGTTCGGAACGAAATTTCCGTTTGGATTTTATATATATAATAGATAATAGAATAGATAATAGATTTTATATATATATATAATAGAATAGATAATAGATTATGTGTTATGAACTATCTCAAAGTTTAAAACAGATCGCATTGTTAGATTTCCCAATTTTAACAATATCGCGTTATGTTAGTTCCACATTCCACCACCAGGGAGCGCACTCTATTCTTAACGAAAGCGTATCCGAACGAAACTCCTTCGTGCAACCTTTCCGTAGATACATGAATCGGGATTGTGGCGGTCTTAACGAATAATGTAAGATAATTGCTGAAATTACTACGAAAAATATGTTAAAGGGGCCCTACGCGGGCCCCTAATAGAGTTAGAGGAAATCGGAAGACGGCAAAATAATCGCGGGGAAAAGTTTGCTTGGGTGCTTCGGAGCTACTTTTGGCGCGAGATCTAAGCTCTACGACCAATAGGAGCCCAGATATTTAAGGAAATATGAAGTTACAAAGTTCAATATAAAAGAATTTTCCGTAATAATTCTATAACTAATCTAGGTAGAATGATGTGTTATAGCTTAAAACCTTCCCTGAAACGATACCTATCTAACGGTATAAGTTCCGTCAAAATCCATGCGGTAGAACTCGAAATCTCGGCGTTCGGAACGAAATTTCCGTTTGTATTATATATATATAATAGATAGAATAGATAATCATAGAACTTTGGTTGTTAAAAGATCTATATATGTAATTTATAATAATATATAAGTGTAGGTAATTACAGATATAATGATCTCGAAGCCACAGCAGTCGTCTGAACGCATTGATTGTCCCACACCGCCCTGCCCGGGCTCGTTGGTCGTGACGTTAAACTTGTTAAATCTGGCTTTCAATTTTTTTAGGTGGGTTCTTCCGTGATCGTGTCTACTATATTTCTCTATAGCCCTGGTCTACTATACCGTTCCGGTCAGAGTTGAAAGGGAAGGGTACTCCAAATGGGCGCGCTCCAGCTTTTTACGCGAAGTAGCCACTTGTCCTACCATCTGATAGAATATTCCACGTAAGAAAAAGATAAGCAAAATTATTTTATTTCTCGCATTTATTAATTAAAAAATGTATTACATTAATATGGGAGAAGTTGGTGCATTCCAGGCAGTATATGGCTGTTATACTATAACCTATGAAGCAAGAAACATTCGTCCCCAATAAATGATGTATGATAATATCAAGGATAGGAGATTTGAGACATGTCTCACCATACTAATCTTATTCAATATGATTTCCATACACACATGGATCCTCATATTTCACTATTTACGATGCAACAATCGTAGCTATAATTTTACAAAGACACATCCCACTTACAGTGATCATGCAAAGTTGTAAAATTTTTGCATGGTTTAAAGCACAAGAAAAAGTGTCCTAAAAATTTAGCTTCGACCCACATCAATGCTATTGTGACAAAATATTGTTATATACCTGATTAAATGCTATTCGGTTCCACAGAGATTGTGTCTACTAAAGGAAACATTTAGCATTATCATAAAATAATTCCAGTTGCTAGCCCAAAATTATAAATATTTAATCATAAATCATAGAAATGCTTCTTTAATTCAATTTTTTTTTCAAAATGCATTAAGGTATTTATATATTAATATACAACGTAAATATTAATGAGTATTTACAGAAAAATTATTTACGGACAATTTTCAATGTATATTCAATGGATAAAAAAAAAAAAAAAAAAAAAAAAAAAAAAAAAAAAAAAAAAATCGGTGCTAACTTTTCAAATGCGTATTCAAATATTCTCAAAAAATTATATATTTATAATGCGTAATATAATGCATAATTATTATTAATATAATGCATAAAGTTTTTAAAAAGAAAATTAAGAATTTCGTGTTATGTTGTAAAGTTGATTATGGAATCGTTCTTGATCTTTCAATTATGATCTTATAAGAAAAATGCTAAAATTTACCTTTAACTGGAAATCAGAGTACATGTGCTTCTGTATATTTTTTAAATGAGAAATTATCAAAGAAAAGATCTTAAATATATTCAAGGATTGAACATTTCCTCACACACTATATTTTTATTAGCATTTTCACGTTTATAAATAATACACTTAGAAAATGTAAGGTAAGAAAGTAAGGTGACACGTTAAAAAAATATAATAAAATTGATAAAATTGATCGTTGTTACACAGTTTTAAAATGCTGCAATGCATAGACTTTTCAAAAAGAATAAAATTTTAAAAATAGCTTTGTGACATTTCCATAATTACATTTATTAAGATACAACGTAAAAGAAAATATGTTCTCCTTATGAATAACATTAAAGTGCACAGGGTGTTACAATATTTCATACTGCAATAGCAAGGGACATTATATTAGCTTTTGTTGTTCTCTTTAATGAAGTATTTTTAACGTAGTCGAAGAAAAATATCGCCATTTAAAAAAATGACAAAATACTGGTACCTTTTCATGCTTTAAGTGATATTCGTATTTGCTAGAATAACTTCAAGTTCATATAGGACATTTAAAGAAAGGAATACCAAGAAATTTGGGACGTGACATGAATGTTGAAAAAAATGAAGATTTTGAACTCTGCAAAGGTCTAGGTGAAGGTATGATGATAAATTTAGAGTGCCAAGAAGTTTAACTTATGCACGCAATTTGAAGCGAAAACTTCACTATGTTCAAACATTGGTTTCGTAGCAACAAAGTATGTTTATAATTCCTTGTGTAACTTCTTCAACGTATGACAATTGTATGTATTGATACACCCAACGTACATACATTATTTATGTAGTGTCAATGAATATACAAAAAAAATAATCAGAAAATCAGAAAAAATCTATTAAAATCGTAGCTTACATAGCAAACATGGAATTTCTCATTTTCTTTTAATTCCTTTATATAAGTATAATTTGCTGTTTAACTCAGCTTGTTGTCGGAGCACAGCTCCGGCTTCTCTGCAAAAATTACACTTATTGTTAACACGATAGCGCACAAAATATTTGTCGTATCGACACAAAAAATTAAATGGACATTGGTAGTGTCAAAATCTCGGTGCGTATTGAAAATCATAAATATTCGTCAACCCTAACAGCATGAAATGTCTGCTCAAAAATTTCCCATAGAGATAACATTGCGGGTTTAAATCTATATATTTGAGAGATAAGGCTTTTTTTATAAGACATCTACCTTGAGCTTTTTTCTGAACCAATTTTAATAATTATTTTTTTAAATGAAAGCTGTTTCTTTTTAGATTTGCGGCACTAGCTATTTTTTTTAAATATTCCCATTTTTATATTTAAATTTAAAATTTAAAAATTTTCTATGATTTTTTTTTCAAAATGGTAGCAACTGGATTACTTCCATTGTTATAAAGAAAAGAAAATTAATAAAGAAAATTAATAAATTTATTGATGCCAATTTCTAATAAAATTCAAAATTAACTTTGTAAAAAAAAGGGGGACAGAAAATGACGTCACGCTTTATAAAAACACTAAATTTTTCCTCAAAAAGTTATTACCGTTCAATACTTTTTCACTCCACTGAGTTTGAG
Source organism: Maratus speciosus (assembly GCA_963932465.1). Taxonomy (NCBI): domain Eukaryota; kingdom Metazoa; phylum Arthropoda; class Arachnida; order Araneae; family Salticidae; genus Maratus; species Maratus speciosus. The sequence continues at coordinate 117,701,477 of OZ010790.1, forward strand.
ATGCTATAGTAAATGCTTCAATGAGGCAAAGTGACATCATATTTAAATGAAAACCATCATTTTCTCTGATAAAAAGAACTATTTTACTACGAACGCCTCTAAAAAATATAAATTTCTGAAATTTTACGCGCCGATACCCAGATTATAATCGCAAGTCAAGAGTGCGAATGTTCACATGCAAAGTTGTAGTTAGCAAACTTGATTTCAAGTTTGGAAATATATGTATTAATAACTTATTGCGCACTGCGATATTTTTGAAATGGTGAATGTAAATTTGAGAGATGCGTAGATAATTTCATAATTTAGCGAGCGTTGTTTGATGCGCAAATTTAACCATTTGGTGGTGGTCCCAATTACAGATGGTTACTCTTTTTTTTATTATTATTATTCACTGTAAGTGAATGTGCTACAACTGAAATGCGCATGGACATTATCGGTAACCTTCCAAATCGGTGCAATTCGTTTTGAATTTTAAATTAAGAGAAATGAAAAGAAATCGAATACGGAGAATACGATTTCGTTTACTAGCCGCATGGTAACGATTTCAGTATTAGCCGTATGGCTACGAATGATAATCAAAGAAATCGAGAAAAATATAATGTCATGTATGTATTACTTATATGTATGTATTCTTATGTATGTATGGCTGTATTAAAACGTATATATGTTTGTATTGGGAAATTTCCGTAATCGGGTTTGTAGACGATTTCATAATTTAGTGAGCGTTGTTTGATGCGCAAATTTAACTATTTGGTAGCGGTCCCAATTTCAAAAGGTTTTTAATTTTTCTTTTTTAATTCACCGTAAGTGAATGTGCTGCAACTGAAATGCAAGGGAACATTTTCCGTAATCTATCAAATCGATGCGATTCACTTTGAATTTTAAATTAAGAGAAATAAAAAGAAATCGATTACGAAGAATACGATTTTGGATGTTAGTTGCATGATAACAGATTCAGTATTAACCGCATGACAAAGAATGATAATAAAAGAAGTGTAGAAAAATATAATATTATGTACGCATTACTTATATGTATGTATTCTTATGTATGTTTTTATTCAGAGTTATGTATGTTTGTATTAGGAAATTTCCGTAATCGGGTTGGTAGAAAAATTCATAATTTAGTGAGCGCTACTTTATGCGCAAATATAACCATTTGGTAGTTATTCACCGTAAGTGAATTTGTTGCAACTGAAATGCAAGTGAACATTCTGAAGTGAACGAGATAAGCATTTTTGGCCTAGATACACACTTGAAAACAGAAATATGTCGATAACAAAATAAAAAAGTCCTAAAAGAGTAAAGAAAAGGCAGCTTACTTATTTTTTGATGTTAAGATTTTAGCTAATTTTACGGTAAAACACTAAGCTAAAATGTGGAGAACCCGATTAGAGAAGAATCACCAGTGCTGAATTTCAGTGGAAATTTCGCAAAATTTTGCAGCTACAGCCAAGTTTGCTGCATTTATATCAACATATTTTTGGTCTCAAAATTTGGCGAAATTTCGTGAAATGTCTCCAAATTTGGCGAAAATTTTGACGTTAATGTATATGACTATATAGTTTTATGCTTATAATCGGAAAATGGATGCAGCAATGAAAGATAATTCGTGAAAAATCATCGTCACTAAAAGTCATAAATCATTCCGTGATTTTTTTTAACCTGTTGCCTAGATGTAGTGTACATTTTAATAAATGTACATATTTTTATATGTATAACAGTATACACAAAAGTTTCGAAAATGCCGGTTAAAAGAAAGCAGTTGAGATGAAAAGAGTTATTCAGCATAATTCTATGTGGAAAAGTCACATAAATATAACCCAGCTGCCTACCAGTAATTGCGCGAAAAACGATATAACAATAACTCAGAACAACAAAAGTATCAAGTTTGATAGAGAAGTATAGCAGGTTACCCATGTGTGCGTGTTATATACGTGATACAAACCTTTCCCTTATACCATATTAAATAAGTCTGGGCTATGTCAAACATGCAAGTCTTTGAAGGGGTTTTGAAGTTTTCTGCCGTTAGCTCGATGGATCCAGTTCCAGTTTTTGATTGTCTCAAAGATCGGAGCTACATTAAACAAATCAAAATCGCTCAACATATCCCGGTGGTTATTCTTCCTCTTTAGCGTAGACTCTCTTATTCAGTGATCTCTTTACTTTTAACATTTCTGAATTATTTTTAAGAACAACAAATCACGCTGCATGAAAATTTTGATAATTCTGACATCAGATTTGACAGATGAGCAGCAGAAAATACTTTAGATATGCACAGAACAGCTTTCGTCAGTGCAAACAAAAGTTACAATTTTCCCTAAGTCAACTTTTATTATTGGAAAAGCAAGAGCTGGAAAAAAGTAGGATAATCAAAGAAATTAGTAAAACAATCATAGAGCAGTTAGGATCAGAAACTGTCATTCTTTTGGCACTAACAAGTACTGCTGCGCTTAATGTCGAAGGAAAGTTAATTCACTCAGTGCTTAAAAAACCACCGTGTTTTAAATAGTTCGCTGATTTAAAAAGTCAGGCAGAAAGAAATCTATAGGTCAGCATGGATACAGTATTATTTATCTTTTTTGACGAATTTTCAATTGTCGTCATATGGCTGAACTTGAACAAAGATGCTGCAAAAGTACTTTGTTTAAATCCTTGGAGGTATTAGGTAGTTACATCACGTAAAAGACATCCCTCTATATAAGAGACATTCTATAAAAGACATTTTGGCTCTTCGCAGACAAAAAATGCTTAGAGCTTTTGAAAATTGCTTAACATTAACAAACTCATTCAGACAAAATGACGATGAGCAAAGACAGTATCGAAAGACTCTATATTCGCTTTGCGTGGGTCAAGTTTCAAACTACTCTTATCCCTTATGCAACGGTGGAAAGCTACACTGCTTCCGGCTCAGCTTGAATGATTTCAAGATGCTACATGTATTTTTTCCCAAAACAAGCAAGCGAAAGAACATAATCAAGAAGTACTTCTTAAATCAAAGTGGTCAATGACAAGAATGTTAGCAGACCACAATAATTAAAAGTAAGATGTAGTGAAGATGATCACAAGTTTGGATTTCAGGCTGGACTTTCTTCAGCATTTGGATCCAGAGTTATGTTACATACTAATATCTGGATGGAGTGGAGATTGATAAGCGGTGTACTGAGTACAGTAAAAGATACTGTCTATGAACCAAAATTTCAACTCACAGGCTATAATGGTTCATTTTGTTGATTATCATGCTACAAATTAGCATTTGAGCATTACTTGAGGCAACTGTTGACTGAATTAAACACTACAAAATGAGGATTCAACGGGTGTTATTTCAAATTTAATTTTGTACTATTAAACAGTAATTATGAAAATTAAACATTTTTTTAAATTTTAAAATGTTATGTGTTAAGTTTATACGACTCCATGCTCCGACATTTCGGCCTGACGGATACTAGTATAAAACCCGTGAGCTGCTCAAATTCCAAATGAATTGGCATTTTTTCCGTCACAAGATGCAATTCTCTTAAGGTCATCCCTAAAAAGAATAATGAATTCGCTATAAGCACGGAAAAAAATCATACCTATATAATATAGGAAAAATTAAGAATACATCCTTGGATAAAAAAAAAACTAGAATAAAAAATGAAAATAGCTTTAATATGTAAAAGAAAAACCCAGTTATTAGAAAATACATTCAAGCATATAGCATTTATAATGAGTGCGCTTACTCATGATTCATTAGTATCTCTTAAAAACTTATTCCCCCGCTCGAAACAATTTTATATTTTACAATGTGGGAAATTTTTGTCTTTACTTGGTCTTCTGATATTTTTAAGGAGAATTCTCTTTCAAAAGAAGAAGTAAGATGAATAGGCAATACAAAAACTTCTTAATAAAGGTCGTAAAAACTGATCTCGATATTTTTGCCTTGTCAGATCTATCTATATTATAAAGTACAAACATATCTGTGCTTAACGCATACGTCATTCTGCGAATGGCAACACTTTGAAATTTGAAATGAAATTTCTGTTTTGCAATTTTCTCTACTGCAAATTTTTAAACTTCTAAACATCGCACATTTAAAATTTTTACATCGTCGTGTAACGAAAGAAATGCTCTTTTAAATGCAATTTGTTTGAAAGCTTTATCTCAATTTAATTTTGAGATATTAATTTTTTTTGTACTTTTTAATACATTTTTGTAATTGTGGCAACTGAAGAACTCCATTTCTGTTCAAAGTCGTGGAGGGTTGAAAGTAAAGGGAAACTAATCACGTAAGAAAGAAAATAATATATTACTGTACATTTTGTTGCCATTTTCTCATAAAAACTGAAAAAATAAATTGAAATTAACATATGTGCTATGTCGGCGATTTTTTAAATTTCTAAATATCGCACATTGTCAATTTTTAAACCGTTAAATAGAGAAAAAAATCTACTTTCAAATGCAATTTGTTTGAAAATTGTATCTTAATTGACTGAGTTAATATGGTTTTTAAAATAATTAGCCACCCGTGGCGACCAATTTGGCCTCCCTTAAATGTATGCTAGGCATTGTATCATGTTACTTTTATTCATAATTTAATTTAGTTGCTCAATCCTTCGCCAAATTTGAAGATTCTGATAGAGAAATCGAGAACTCCCTACAGTTATGTTAGTCGGGCACAGGTGATAAATCGCCAAACATTGTACCCGTTGCATTTTTTTTTATTTCGTTAATTCAGATTAAAATATAATCCTTTCACTCATTTTATTTAGAATGGATGACTGTAATTTAAAAATAAAACCTTTAAAATTCACGACTTTCACTTAAAAAAAAATTCTTTAAAAAAAGAAAAAGAATAAATAATACCATAAACCATTTAATTTCAACATCGAAGCATTGTTTTAATTTACCCCTCGAAAAATAAAAAATGCTGCTGGCGAGTTAAAAACTGCTATTGGCGAGAACTGCACCCAGCTAACATAAAAGTATGAACTCTTTGTGATTATGGACACTTTTATGTAGTTTTATTTGAAAAAAAAAATATTTTGATTAAATCGGTTGCCAGAAAAAAAATTTCTTTTCTCGCCATGGACCTTTTTCTCTATTTCGCCAAGTACCTACACTGGAAAAGCACCTTCATTTATTTTTTTTATTTATTGTATTTTAAATTAGATGAATAAAGGACGGCACACGGGTCATATATGCACTATGTTGCACGACTTTTTTCTGACGCCAACGTTATATACGCACCGGGGTACTTAACTAGCGCCAAAGTGTCGTTATTTTGCTTGATATGGTAACCCGGATGCTGTTGTTTATTTATTAATAAATTGTTTATTTACTTTTATTTTATTTTTTTAAATTATATAAATTGTTTTGTTCTATAGTTATTAATTAAACTTTTTATTTATTTATTGTTATTCACTTTTTAAAAATACTACACAGTAACCAATGAGATGCGTTTCATTCGGGCGTTGCCATTAAACAATTAACTGCCAATTGTTTACAATTAACCAATTGAACAATTAACCAACAATTAATCGCGATTTCTGTGTCACGTACGATAGCGTAATACATATATATATATATAGATTTTCAAGCATAAATTATTTTTTAATTTATCTCTATCACGTGTAGCTCGATTACGGAAGGTTAATCCGCTTGCTCTTAAAACAATGTAAAAAGTTCAGCATATGTTTCCATCTAATGTTCCATAACAAAGTTAAAACTTCCTTTATAGGAAAATAAATAAATTAATGTAAATAAGAAACAAATTTAACAGACATGTGATTGAACCACGCGCTTATGCACAGAAATGATCTGACACACTGACGTAAGTGGCAAAATCTTGGGTTAATAACTCCTGGCATGTGGTGACATGTGAAAGTATCGCTTTTAATAAATTTCAAAACTTTATTTGATTGCATAATTGATATTTTTCATATAAAATTTCCTTTTGATGTTAATGGGCAATCTAAAATATATATTACATGTAAAAAAATAATTAGATTTAAAAAAAAAAAAAAATGGTTTTCACCTATATTCTGTAACCCGAGGAGCTCGGGTTCGATCCCCTAGTATATATAAAAGCCATTCTCTGTGTGTATGTCTTTTATACAAATCTTTAATTTTTGACCGATTTGCACGAAACTCGATGTACATACATTTTAGAACGTGGAAAAGATCACTGTCTACTTTAAAAAAATTATCAGATCACTATTTATCCCTTTTTTCTACCACTTCCATAATTTAACATTATAGAAATATCTCTTTTTAAATCTTTTTTAATTCAAATGTTTCTTTACTGTTGCCAAACCAAAAAATTCCTATATTTTGCTTACTACTTCGATTGTATACTACAGCCATATCTTATAGCTATACGTTATCGCTAAGAGTTGTATTGGTTTAGATTCAGTGCTAACATTTTCTGAGATTTATAGCAAAAAGAGAGCGGTTGTTTACATTTTCAAAAAAATTCTTGACAGATGTCTTGATCTAAAATTTATGGAAAATGACATCATTTCATCCAATCATTATAGATTTAATTTCAATAAAATTTCAAAATTTCCAAATAAAATTTTAGTAACTACAACCGCATTTGGATATATTTTTTTGCATTTCCTCCCGTATTGTGGAAGATATTGTATACTTCTATTACGCGCGCCAAAGAAAACGTGTATTTTAATTTTAAAAGTTAAAAAAAGTACCACAATGTGTCAAAAGAACATCCTTTTTTCTGAATTTAAATTTCGCGAGTTCCAAAATTAAAACTAAAAATGTGAGTTTTTTCATAAACGTCAAGTTAAGCATAACAGTCAACTGCATAATAGTAGCCATAGTCAATAACAGATTGACAGATATCAATTTTGAGAAACTGTGGTTAGTGTTTTACAACCTCATAGAGACATTACCTGCAGATCGAAAAGGTACCATGGATCTTATCACGTGTAGAATGATTATAACTGATACTTATCCGACAAATTTAGTCTCTTTGGGGATTTTTCAGACTAAAATAAAATTTTGAATTATTGTTGTTTGCAAAGAAATAGATATTCGTGCAGAAATGCCATTGGACATATAACTTTCTTAGTGTTTTCATGACGAAATATCTTTATTAGCCTAACATAAACTAGTAAATTTTGATTGAATATTTCTAATTGGGTTTTCTTTAAGTCATTACCTTGAAAAATTGAATTAATTGATATACATTTTACTTTTGTTTTGTGAATGGAAAATATATTGTGTACGTAAAACAGTTTTCATATACTAAATTTAATGGATATTGTAACGGCATTCATTTTTGGTATAAGAATGAAAAATATGTGTGTACAAAACGCATTTGAGATGAAGATAATTTAAATTTTTTCTGCACATATTTAAAAAACATTTTTAAGCGAATCAGTTGCTGTTAAGACATCCAATAGTTGTTTTCGATTTTGATTAAAGAGGATCAGTTAAACATTTGAAAAGGAGCTAAAAAAATGAATTAGGTATACAGAGTCTTTGTATCCCGGTATTTTAAAACAATCTCTATAACAATAGCCTAAGTGATGTGACTATCATCAACAGTTCCGGACGGACCACTTCGCTTTTAATACTCTAGGTGCCATTTTGGTACTTAAATGTTAGCCAGGCACAGGTGATAAGTCGCAAAATATTATTCTATGGCCATCATTTCATCTATATTATAATAGTTGAAGTCATCAACTGCCATAAACAAATACGGTCTAATCCCTTCGCATTTCATATGAAAGTTTGGCACAGATGTCATAGATGTCATATTGGCGCGATTTTTTTCAATTTGGGGATGCCAATTTGGGGAACGCATCAACAGCATAAACAACAACATCCGGCTTACCATATCAAGCAAAATAACGATACTTTGGCGCCAGTTAAGTGCCCGTTCCGTATATGACATTGGCGTCAGAAAAAATCGTGCCAAGTTTTCCATTTTGATTAAAAAATCAAAATTTTTTTTCGAATAAAACTACATAAAAGTTGCCATGGTCGCAAAGAATTATTTAGAACTGTTACGTTAGCCGAATGCAAATCTCGCCAATAGCTTTTTTTCAACTCGCCTTTTAGCATTCTTTTTTTCGAGTGGTAATATTTTGCAAGATGTCATATACCTAATCATATATTCGGTTTGGCGTGATTTTTTTTTTTTACGAAAATTTGGCGTAAACCCCGTTTTCAAATACCAGTTACATATGCATTTTTGGTATTACTTAGTTATCCCGTCGACCAAAAATCTTTCGCCAAACCATAAGATTAAATGCCAATAATGGTTGATCGTAAATGTCACATTCAATTGACTTTAAGCAAGTTACACGTGTTTACGTCATCAAGTGATTTTTATTTCAACGTTTTATTTGTATATTTATTAATGTTATACTAATTTATTTGTTATTTCGTTATTTAAAAAAAAAAAAAATGTCAATTTGTATAATTTGGCGATTTATATAATTTGCCGAAGATGGTCGACGGAATAACTAAGTAGTACCGTATTTTTTAATTACTTTCTATTATTTTCTAAAGGAAATACAAAAAAATAATAACTATAGAAAAAAATAATTTATATAATTTTTAAAATTAAATAAAGGTAAATAAACATTTATTATTAAATAAACAACAATAGCCGGGTTACCATGTCAACCACAATAGTGCCATTTCGGCGCCAATTAGGTACCCCGGTGCGTAGATAACATCTGTGCCTAATTTTAGGTAGCTTTCTTTACAAAAAAGCTGTCTATTGCAGCCGTTCGGAGGAAAGCGATTTCAAAAAATTTTGGTATATTTTCATCGATCATGAACCCCAGACCCCGAAACCACCCTCCGTTCAAAATTGATATATATATATATATATATATATGACCTATGTCACACTGTAACTCTCGTAATTATGAACCGATTTCGATGTAATTCGGTGTGTACATAGTACATACCAATCTCTCGACCGAGTTCGTTGGGCAGCTTCATCCGCCGTTTTGTTTCAAAATGGCGGCCATTTAAAAATTTTAAAAAATTTTAAAACTTGAAATGTGGTACCAAAAAATTAAAAATGGAAAATATCTTTTTCTTATGTATTTGACCTTTATACAAAGATTCCGGAGCAGTTTTTGTTTCCTCTATATCTTAAAAAATGGCTGAGTTATAGCATTTTGAATTTCTAGCGCGGCTGACATTTTGAAACGTCCTGAAATTTGTCACGCGATAAAAGGCGTATTTATGAGCCGATTTGGATGTAATTCAGTTTGTACATAGTACATACCAATCTCTCGACCGAGTTCGTTGGCCAGCTTCATCCGCCGTTTTGTTTCAAAATGGCGGCCATTTAAAATTTTTAAAAATTTTTAAAACTTGAAATGTGGTACCAAAAAATTAAAAATAGAAAAATATTTTTTTCTTATGTGTTTGACCTTTATACAAAGATTTCGGAGCAGTTTTTGTTTCGTCTATATCTTAAAAAATGGCTGAGTTATAGCATTTTGAATTTCTAGCGTGGCTGACATTTTGAAACGTCCTGAATTTTGTCACGCGATAAAAGGCGTATTTATGAACCGATTTGGATGTAACTTCGTTTATACACAGTACATACCAATGTCTCGACGGGGTTCGTTGGTCAGCTTCATCCGCCATCTTGTTTAAAAATGGTGGTCATTTAAATTTTTAAGAAAAATTTAAATTTGAAATGTGGTACCAAAAAATTAAAAAATGAAAAAATATTTTCTACTTATGTGTTTGACCTTGATAAAAAGATTCGGGAGCAGTTTTTGTTTCGTCTATATCTTAAGAAATGGCTGAGTTATGGCATTTTGAATTTCTAGCGTGGCTGACATTTTGAAACGTCCTGATTTTTCTCACGTAATAACAGGCGTATTTATGATCCGACTTGGATGTACCTTGGTGTGTTCATAGTACATACAAATATCTTGACCGAGTTCGTTGGCCGGCTTCATCGCCATCTTGTTTCAAAATGGCAGCCATTTAAAAAAATTTAAAAATTTAAAAATTTAAATGAGATACCAAAAAATTGGAAAGTGAAAAAGATTTTTTTTGTATGTGTTTGACCTTAATACAAAGATTCCGGAACAGTTTTTCTTTCGTCTATATCTCAAAAAATGGCTGAGTAATAGCATTTTGAATTTCTCTTGTGGCTGACATTTTAAAACGACCTGATTTTTGTCACGCGATAACATACGTAATTATGAACCTATTTGGATGTAACTTGGTCTGTACATAGTACATACCAATGTCTCGACCGAGTTCGTTGGTGCAGCTTCATTCGCCATCTTGTTTCAAAAGGGTTGCCATTTAAAAAAAAAATTAAATTTAAAATTCAAAATGAGGTATTAAACAATTGGAAAATGAAAAAGATTTTTTTATGTGTTTGGCCTTGATACAAAGATTCCGGAGCAGTTTTTGTTTCTGAAAATTTGTTCTTTTGTTTATATCTTAAAAAATGGTTGATTTATAGCACTTTGAATTTCTAGCATGGCTAACATTTTGAAACGATCTTGTATTTGTCACGCGATAACACACGTATTCGCCTATTTCGATGTAAGAAGGCATGTGGATAGTATACATCAACACCTCGACCAAGTTCGCTGGCCAGATTCATCAGCCATCTTGTTTCAAAATGGCGACCATTAAATTAAAAAATATATATATATTTAAAGTGAGGTGCAAAAAAATTAGAAATTGAAAAAGGTTTCTTTCTTAAGTATTTGACCTTGATATAAGGATTCAGGAGCATTTTTTGTTTGTCTTTACCTTAAAGCTCAGATATAGCAGTTTCAATTTCTATTGTATTTGACATTTTGAAAAATGTGATTTTTTGCATGCGACAGCACTCCTATATATTAACCGATTCCGATGTGAGTGAGCATGTGCACAGCAATTACTAAGGTCTCGACCAAGTTCACTGCTTAACCTCATCCACCATGCTGTCTTAAAATGACAGGCACTTTAAAAAATTGCTGAATTTGGCAGCCAAATATATGTTACTTTAAAGAAAAGCAGCTTGAATAAAGCTGACTAATTTCGCGAAATTCTCATTCATTATATTGATAAAAATTAGTATTGAATCTCCTATATTCGGTTTCCACTAAATTGAGCTTCGTGTGTTTGAATGATATAATTTGGCTTTTTTTAAATAAGGATTATGAAAGCTACCTCTTCCTCCCGGCACTGGCCGGAAGGACTTTTTTCTTTTCGTTTTGTTTAAAAAAAAAAGAAAGAAGTGAAAGCCATCAATTTTAAATGAAATTAATAAAGTATAAATAAAAATGCGACGGGAAAAATGTTTGGCGAATTATCACCTGCGTCTCGCTAACATAAAAATACCGCCAGAATTGATTTCTCTATCAGAATCTTTCGATTTGGCGAAAGATTGTTCAAGTAAATTGAATTATGAATAAAAATAGCATGATACATTTCTTAGCATACATTTAACGGAGGCCAAACTGGTCGCCAAATTAGTTTAAAATAATAACCTTTTCTCGAAATATGAAAAAAAATATCTGTTATGATTAAAATTTGAGTTGCCATCATTAGAAAAATATATTTAAAATTAGGAAAAAAAAATAATATTTCGAAAACTAATTCGAATTTAAAAATTCTAATACCAGTTTTGAGATCTGCGGATCAATAGTGATTTTTGGTGTTAATTTCATCGCAAAGTGTACCATATTTTAGGAAAAATAGCCGTGAAACATAATCAGTTGTTTAATCAGTCGTTTCAAAGAATCGTTGCATAAATTCGTTACATATCAGCCATTTCATATATGCGTTTCATAAATTCGTTTCAGTAGGATTTTATATATATATAGGGTAGATTAAGATTGTTTTGTTGCTATCACGGAGTGAGGGCGAAATTTATGAGATCTTGTGAGCCAACCCTTTGCCCGTTGTTTAATAAAAGCTCTATATTAAAAGCCTATAAGACTCCTCATGAACTCCCACCACTGTAATTACGCCACAAATCTACTTTAATTATTATTTTTATAATTTTGTTTAGAGAGATGTGAAATTAAGTAAAAACTGGTGTGAAACAGTACGAACAGTAGAGCTTCAAAAAATATGTAAATGCGCTAGGTCTTTTGAAATAACTTTGTCTTTCTTCAGCAGGTACAAAGAAGACATGCTTCTACTTTGAAAGCAAGAGCAAGTCTCCTAATTTAAAATCTGCAAGATGTCCTAATTTAAACAGAATGACCTTATATTATTTCTGATGATAACATCATTTAATCTCTGCACATACCAAAGGCACAGCGATATATGATACTTTTTTCGAAAGGTTCTGCAAACGGTTTTTGATGTTGTATAGTTGCATATCGTTAAAACATATTGTTTGATTATTTTTTAATGTAATTATTCCAAAATTTATGGAATTGTTTTTTTTTATAGCTGCAATAGATACATTACATTTAATATATTTTTTAGCGCAATACTAAAAAACATATTTACGAGGGTGGTTCAATAATTATTGTCCCGAGTGTGCATAAAATATTTGCGATGGTCGTACTGCGATCATGGGTTGATGTGGAATGTTGAAGCCTAATGTCTTAGATGCCTATATGCTCAATTTCAGAACCGTAGCTGCTGTATTAACATATTTGTTTTTTTATTTTAGGTGTAAAAGGTGGCATCTAGCTTGAAAGGTGGGGATTGGAGAGGAAAGATTGGCTTTGAGGCTATGGGCTAGACTTGAAGCAGTTCTGTGATAGATTTGTGAAAGTGGATGACATGTTGTCACAAATCTATCACAGAACTGCTTCAGGTCTGGCCGCATAAGCTCCAAACCAACCTTTCCCCATCCCCCCCCCCCATTCAAGGTAGGTGCCACCTCTCCCACCTAAACCGAAAAAAAAAACGGTAATATTGCAACTACGGTTCTGAAATTGAGCATATATGAATCCAAGACATTAGGCTTCAATATTCCATATCAACCATCGCATTATAAATATTTTATACACACTCGGGACAATAATTATTGAACCACCTTCGTATACGGGAAATAGTGACAATGCGTTTAAAATAAACTTTTGAAACTTATTAAAAGAGATACCTTGTCATTGTCTTCGCGCCAGGAAATAACAACCGAAGAAATAGCCAAAGATCAATTTTACAATCAGCCTTTTTGATTCTGTAAATTTCAGTGGTTTACGCGCGTAGTTCGATTACTCGGTCTTAAATTTAGTTTTCGTTGATATTTTATTGTTTTAGTTATTGCTTGACGAAGGTTTAATTTCGTTATGGAATATATGCTGAAAGCAAATATAGGCTATTTATATTAATTTAAGTGCAAACTGATTTATCTTACGTAATCGTCTGCAGGCGATAAAGATAAATTTGAAAAAAAAAAATATATTGCTTTAAAATTATTTTAAAAACAATAAAAATTAAGTAAATTGTGGTGCAGTTTTTAAACAAACAGGATTGGAAATTTCGTTTTTTCACATTTGCAGTATAAAAATTGAAAATGTGCGATATTTAGAAGTTAAAAAAATTTTTAATAAATGTAATCGTCTGCTGCTGCCACCGTCAAAATGACGTCAGCGTAAGGAAGAGCGTTAGATTACAAACTTGTCCGCTCTTTATAATATACATATAAGATATTTTAAGATTGATCACGGACATTTTTTTTTTCAACTTCTCAATTTTAATAACATCACAGTAAGAGATTGACTAGTGAATCACATTGCGCTTCTTATAAGATTTTTAAATTTTATTTTGCAAAGTTATGCATAAAAATATTTACTACCTAAAGCTGTTTACCTCTGAGTTGAATGATTTTCTATTACATTTTTTAAAATTATATATAAGCACTATTAAATAATAACGTAGTTTACCTATCGTTATTCAAAGGATTTGATCTTTTCGTAATGGAGTTATTTCTTACATTAGAAAAATGTCTCCTTTGATGTTTGATATATTTATAACTGAATTAAATAAGCGTTTATAGCAATCCTTATTTCAGTACAAATAACATATTCTGAGGTAAAATTTAATATGTTTTATACATGATCATTTTTTTTAAATGCTTTATCATTTTTAATTTAATTTTTTTTTTTCAGTTCAATTCGTTCTGAAATAGAAATGCATAATTTAGGTGGAATTTTAATTTTCCTTTTAATAATCATTAGATGGATATTACTTTGGAAATAATTTATATTTTTAAACAATTAGATTTGTGCTGTTTTAAACTAAATGTAAAATCATTTTTATTATATATTTTATAAATTTATAAAAGCAAAAACTGATATTTTAGATTAAATTTACATATTTTACGTTCATCCTTTAAGACAAATAAAATTTAAATTATTAATGTTTCTAACATTTTTGCATTATGAATTCTATAAAAAGCAGTATAAATACGTTTCATTACATTATAATTTACTTTTTCTGCAAACAACAATATATTTTGGATCAAATATTAAACAAATCGAAATAAATTAATTTAACTATTTCCATGGAAGAAGAAAAATTATATTTCTTGTTGGTAGCATTGAATTTTTCAGTTATAACTAATGAAATTTTTTCCTTGTATTTTGTTTAATACTTTCTTTTATCTGCAATAGAAGTATTGCAATTGAAATTTTTTTCGATTTCCTGTTTTCGACGGATATACATATATATTTTAGGTGTCCGAGATTCCGAAAAACTCTTTTTTTGAAAATATCCGTCTGTCCACGCGTGTGTCCGTTTGTCCGCGCGTGCGTGTGCCCGTTTGCCCGTGTGTGTGTTCCTGTTTGTCTGTACGTGTGTGTGTCCTCTTTGTATCATACAACAGAGTATAATGTTATGTACAGAATTAAATCAAATTTTATATACAGAGTGATTCAAAACTTATCGTTCAAATTTCGTGGGGAGGTAGGGAATACGTCAAGAAACCGATTTTACATAGGAAAGCATGTCCGCAAATGCACTCATACGTTTGTAGAGTGTGCTGTGTGTACCCAACCTTCCATTGCGCCCCAATAATTGTTTTGACTTTCCTAAAGCTAGTATTATTTCCACTTTTCATTTGGAATTCCACGTGGCTTTTTACATCTTTAAAAACTCCAAAAATCTCGTTAATGACCTTTATTCAACGCCTTCATTATCTGACACCTGGAAACTTCTCTTTTAAATTTGTTCTTACCGGTTCTTTCAACCTTTATTTAGATGACGTTTGAGGACAAACTAGTATGTCCTCCTATGTGAAATTGGTTTCCTGACGTATTCCCTACCTCCCAACGAAATTTGGAAGATAAGTTTTAAATCACCCTGTATAAGTTTATGGCAATGGCCATAGCAGATCCCACTCCAATTTCGGAATATTTTGCCCGAAGGGGATGCTGTAATAGCAAATTTTGTGCCATTTACATTATTGTATCATCAGAAAACGTAAGACGTTATGCCGTAGAATTAGACTTAAAATATGTGTTTTTGACTATCGACATCATATTCCAGTTGAAAATGGACCAATTGCCCCCGGATGGGGCCGCTGTAATAGCGAATTTTGAACGATTGTCGGGGCGGGAAAAACCAACCTGGCGTGTAGTTGTATATCAGTGGCTCAGAATTCGACGACCTAGCGGTAGTGTAACGCCGGGAAGCTGTGGACGAGTAAGGAGATGATATAAAATTCGACTAAACTGAGAAGTTTTGTGGAAAAACTGATCTAGGTATCATTTCCGACTTCGACTTCGACTATGTTTTATTTTCAATATTAACATGTATAAGACAGAAGACATCATCATTGTCACACCCGACTTATAATTTTAATTATTTTTACTTTCTTCTATCTATATATAGAGGAAAGTTTTGTAACCGAAATTTTTTCGACTACCTGTTTTTGTTTTGCTATGGCTAGCAAGTCCCAGTTGAATTTCATCTTGTTATAGGGGAAAAGTACATTTTCTAATGTAGAAGTAGGATATATTTCGGGGGAACATTAGAGAAGAAGTTGCAGTATTTTGTGGGACAGCTTATGATAGTAATTACAGGTACTAAGGGCCCCACTAGTGGCCGAGAGGTTCGGCAGTCGAAGCTTGTAGACGGGAAGTGCTGGGTTCGAATCCAATCGCACCCGTTGGCCTAATCGTTCGGAGTTTTCCGTGGTTTTCTTCGAACCTTAGATTTCCTTGCATAAATACGGGTCAAATAACCTTAAAAAGACCCCACGGAGGGCATCCCCACCGGGCATATACTTCTAGTGTAGATAATTGGCCGCCATAAAGCAACACAATTCAACTCAATTATAGGTATTAAGATGTGATTCAAAAACTTACTTGTGAATGTATGTTTAAAGTATAGTAAAAGTATACTAAATTTTATATTTTTTAAATAAAGCATCTTTCTTACCATATTGTTAAACTTTTCCTTTGGGTTGAACGTACTTTTTGTGGTCAGAATCTGCAACCATAAAATGGTTATAACTACTTCCAACATTTGGAACTTTGGTACCACATAATTTTTAAGAGTGCTTTCGGATGTGACAAACGGACACCCTTTCAAAATTTCGTAGAAAATATAAAACGAAGTGTTAATCATACTTATAATAATATCTGCAATAAAATGTAAATGAAGCATTTATGGGGAGAAATAACTATCACTAAAAAGTCTGGCTTTAATGTATAAAGATATTTTTCATACATTCAAAGTGCGTATTATTGACTTTTCATTCTGGATCTTTCATTAGAACTACACATATTAACACACAAACAAATTAGCTAATTTATTTATTCATCGAAATTCATTGAAGCGATTTTCTATTCTAATAAAAAGATAATACTTTACAAATTTGTATTATTATTTCCTATATAATAAGCGTGAAATTTATTTGTTTTCAAAAATTACATCTATACTACACTTATTAAGTAGAAGAACAACATAAACTTTTCATCTTAATTAATTCAGACTTTAGGAATAAATTCTTTTTTCGTAAAAATAACAACATTTTGAAATCCTAATTTAATTGAAAAAAAAATGTAATGATATTTGATTCATTATTGCATCTCTATATAATTGATCGTCATCTGATGAGAGCCTGTTTTAGGTACCAGGAATTATACCACAGAAGCAAACAATTTTAAGAGAAAGTTAATTGATGCTTTCTTCCACTTTTTTGGTAATCTCTACTATATTGAATTTAACAACTAAAAAAAAATATTTTTGGTAATTTATTTAAATGAAAATAAAAATAAAATATTAAAATTTTCATTATATAAGATTGTCTCAATTTGATTTACTTACTGAATTCTGGGAATACATGAAGATAAAATTGATATATAGATTTTATATTTTATTAAAAACAGACAATTTAAAATTTTGGCTCACAAAAGTAGCCGACCTAAATAAAATCAACTTAATACATGAATATAAATTTTACAATATTTACTGCTGGATATTATTGTTATAATTAAAATTTATGCCAGTAATTTAGCCATCAGAATTCGTAGAAGTTCTCATATTTTAGTATAGATGTAACAGAATAGTAATTGTTGCTTTGCTTAGTTGATAAATTGTGTAAGTTGCTAGTAAAATGTCAGAACCTTTTCGCACCCTGGCCATTTGTTACATTATTTCTTAATCAACATGAATATTTTTATATCATAAAAGAAAAACTTGTGACGATTTTTTCATTCCTCAATGTGATATTCATTATTCTAATTTTAAAAGTATTCTGGTTCAAAGGATAGAAAGTAAACCTAGGTAAATTATTTGGTTTCTTAATTTTTTTAATTTTTTTTTCGTTTTATATACTGTTGTCCAACTGTTAATTAACGAACACAAAATAATAATTTTCGAAGAATAAATTTAATTAAGAAAGTGTACTCAAAACAAACTATACGAACATCAAAAGCAGCACCCAAGTGCTATCACTAGAGTACAGCCAAATTGTTTGGCGTCATTTTGACGTCTGAAATTATCACAAGAGTTACAGTCAATACGGTGAACAAAAATGTGATATCTTACTATCGTCTCATAATTACTCTCAAGTAAACGTCCATTTGTGATTTATTGAGATGTCATTGTCACTGTTGCTTTGTGAGGAGTCACCAGATGACGTTACAATGAAAGTTTCATGTGATTCTCATGTGAACGTCATTTGGAGACTGCATTTTGGAGTAATCATGAGCTTTGCACTGTGATAAGTCACCAAATAATGAAACTTTGCAGTCACATGGGGACACTAAGATAACCGATATTAATGTGACTTTATAATGTGAGCGATAACCATGTGAAGTCACCATTAACGCTTTAAGATGAGTTCCATTTTTGGTCACTCGATTTCTCGTAATCTTGGTGATTTGCAATTGAGTCGCGAAATGAAGATCACATGAGAGTAATTAAATGAATTCTTTGTAAAGTCACCTGATGACTTGTCCCAAAGAAGCAGTCTCGGTGACTTCTCAGAAGATTTATCAAATGACAGTCACTTGAGAGTAATAATCCGACGAGTAAAATACATCACACTTTAATTTAATATAATGAACTTTACACTTTTGACCATTTGTGATGTCAAAGAGATGGACAGAGGTGCTTTTATGACAGTACCTATTTCATACATCTGCTCTTTGTGTATTTCTTAGATTTTTTTGTGTATTCCCAATTTACATTTGCATAGCTGCCAACTTTTATGCTTTTCTGCTACCACTAAAATTTGATAGAGATTTTCGTGTTGTTTAATCGTGAGATTTCTCTATCCTTAATATTTTTTCTCAATTATTATGTAGTTTTTAACAACTACATCTTTACTTTTACCCAATGGCTCATTAATTAGTAAGATACCCTATCTTCAATCTGGGTGTTAAGCTGTTAACAGCTAGGAAACTCCTCAACGCTGCTCTATATTTCAGCGGTGTTCAGACGATTAAATAAGAAAACATTTATTATAAAATTTTAGCGGTAAGAAGAAAGCGTAAAAGTTGGCAGCTATTTTTTGTGTTCAAAAATTATTTACGTTTGTTGTTAAATTTTTGGACGCGAGTATGTTTTGAGGATTCGTTTTCAAGATTTTTCCAAACCTATTACCACAATTTTATTACTAAAGGAAATTTAAGACACTTAAAATTATCAAATATATTTGTATATAATATTCAGAACAAAATGCTAAAAAATAATAGTCACGAATATATCGTTTGCAGTACACCCAAAGCTTTTGTACGGGTAAAAATCCAATTTATGTCAATGTGTTAAAATTTTTAAAAGTAATTATACTGTGTTCTTTGTAATTATGTTTTTTATATATAAGATCCAAACATTCAATGAATCACATTTCATGATTAATAACAAATTCAAAATAGTCACTAAAATATTATATTATAATTTTGAAAAGGTATCTTTTAATTTTCCTAAATAAAATGAATATTAATTATATGAATTTTTGGGGAAATTTATCTAAAAGAAACTATTAAAATCATGTAAATAAAAATTTTATTATATTCCTGTAATTCCTTTTTGTTACACTAGAAATCCAAAACCATATTATGTTTTAGTTTATAGCAGAAAAAAAGTTACAACAAGTTTTTTGAAAGTTTTATTTAAAACTTTAAACTTAAAATGCATTAAATCATTTAACATTCTAAGAACAACAGAAAAGAACAAGTTTGTTTACCAAAATATTAAATTCCTGGACGTAATTAACCAAAATACTGCTATTTATTAAAACCTTTAACACCTTTTAAATTGTTAAAAGAAGCTTTCTGTTTTAACTGTAAACTGTCTGTAAACTGTATTTTATAAACTGAAAATTAATCGTCAATTCTTTATGTGTAAATAATCTAGATTTTAATAATGCTTATGCATTTACAAGCCATTTATCAGGATTTTTTTACTCATGTTTCTTTCTTTTCTTTTACATGACGTTAGTTTAAATTTTGAAAGGCTTTAATATTTTTAATAAGTAAAGCAATGTAAGATTTATAAATATTTCAGAGTTCGTAAAAGAAAATATAAAATAAAAAATGCAATTTAACAAATTACACCGACCATTTGGAAAATGATTTTTACATAAAAAATCGCACGGAGTTGATCATACATTATAGTCCAAGAGCTGTTAAACATTTTAGGGAAGGTATTTGAGGCACCCAGAAAATTTGTGCAACACTTCTCTTGTAATGGCTGAATACAAAATCGAATGTTTGGCTGAAGGATCGTGGCCCCAAAACTGTGCCAGACACGTATCAAGTGCCATTTTTTGACTACCCAAAAAAAAAGGGTATTTGAGGCACGCTGAGATAGAATAATATTTATACTTAGAAAAAAATATTTTGAAAACGACAGACACTTTAGTCGGCCCAAAAGCTGTGCCAGACACGTGTCAAGTGCCATTTTTTGACTACCCAAAAAAGGTATTTGAGGCACGCTGAGATTGAGGCAGAATAATATTTATGCTTAGAAAAAAAAATTTTGAAAATGACAGACATTTTAGTCGGCACAAAAACTGTGCCAGACACGTGTCAAGGGCCAAATGGCAATTGACACGTGTCTGGCATAGTTTTTGGGCCACGATCCTTCAGCCAGACATTCGATTTTGTATTCAGGCATTACAAAAGAAGTGTTGCACAAATTTTCAGGGTGCCTCAAATGCCTACTCAAAAATGTTCAACAGCTCTCCTACTATTACGCACGCCATGGATTACATTTTCCGGTACTGTAATTTTTTAAACTTCTACGGAGTTGGTCATACATTACGTACGCCATGGATTAAACATTAATATTCCTGGACAAATTTTAAATGAAATTTCATTCTTAAACTTTTAAACATCCCACAATATTACTTTTTACCCCGTCATATACAGAAAAAAATGTACTTTTAAATGCAATTTGTTTGAAAGCTGTATTTGAATCTGTTTCTGAGTTATTAATTTTTTTTTGTAGTTTTTATTACTTTTGTGGCATAGTGGCAACAGAAGTATCCATCTCTGTTGAAGGTAAAGGGAAAATACAGATTACTGTATAGACCAATCAGAAAACGAATAAAATGCAGGATTCAACTAATAAAACGCTTCAGATATTTTTTGATTTCCTACTCTGACCGAGGACAATAACCATTTTTCCAAACAGTTAATAATATTTTATCAACTAGCTCTTATTATTTGTCTAACATTTCAGAATGAAAAATTAAATTTATGATGACGAAAACAAAGAAACAGTCGTGGTAAAAAAAAGTATGTCCTTTATTATCTCTACCTCACATTATCGTATAAAAATGTAGTTAGAACCAGTTGTTTATTAATAATATATATCATATAATATTATACTTAAACGTTACTTTGGTGTCGCCTACTTATAGAAATCGTGCCATTTTTTTCATTTTCGATACAAATAACAAATTTTGTTATTATATTTGTTTTTGCAGTAAATTTCACATTAGAATATCGAAAAGAGAATGATTTGGTCATGTTCTTAAGGGATTATGCGTGTTCAAAATTTAGTTACCTAAATTCTTCATATCACTCTTAATGTTAAATTCAATTTTAATCGTACAAAAAAGATTTCAATGCACATAGTTTTTGAAGCATATATTAAAAAGTATTTAGTAGAATGGACTGTTTTTAAATTAACTTATTTGAAGTTTCTGGAAATCGGGTTGTGTTAAGAAATTATAGGTTACAGTTCACCTTTTTTATTAATTATTAGTGTGTACGATTTGCATTTACAACACATCACATTAGTGCATCGTCTATAGATGACGACTGAAAAACAGTTATAGCTAACAAATCTCGAATAACTGCCGAGTACTTTACAAATCAATTGTGTTTCCTCTAGTAATTTTAGACAATTTTTTTATATGTCCTTTTCTAAAGAAACTGTATTATAGAGGACAAAGCGATAATAAGTAAACTTTGATTAGAACAATGTAATTCACCAAAACAGTAAGCAACAAAATTACTACTCTCATGAGTTTATGCGTTTATGAGTTCCTTGTCAACGTTTTTCTGTCAAATTGTTTTATATTAGACGCCAGATGTCATGCCAAATAGTTGACTGAGTGTATTGTGTTAGCTGGGATTTCGTTCAGGTAGCTCAATTGAAAGCGCATTGCCAATTAAAGCCAAAAATTATGTATTCCAGTCTCAGATTTGGATACATTTTCACACAATATGAAAAATTACTATTCGTATAAAAAAGGTACATCTCATTTTAAATAGACTTCTAACATTTCACAACACTTATTTAAAAGAATATATACTTATATTTTTAACCATAATTCAGATATATATATTACTATTGGGAAATTTAGCTATGTGTATGTTTTAAAACTTAAACGCTTAACAGCAAAATAGCATAGTATCTATTTATTGTTTACTAAAATCATTTTTGTCGGTTAAAATATATCTCAAGTATCGAAAGCAGAAGACATTTGAAAAACGTTGTTGCATTTGAATAATTGAGTTTTGTATTTTTGGATTATCACTTTATTAGCCCCCGGTACGGTATGCTATTTATTTCCCCCAGCTTATTTTGAGTCCCCTCCAAAAAATAACGTTACCTTACAGAAGCCAGCCGTGAAACAAAGCAGTATGATTAAATACTCTATAGCAATTTTTTAAACTTCTAAACATCGCACATTTTCGATTTTTATACCGTCGTAAATTACTTTAAATGCAATTTGTTTGAAAACAGTATCTCCATTTATTTTTGAAATATTATTTTTTTTTTAGTTTTTAGAACCATTTGCTTAATAATGGCAACGAAAGTACTCCATTTCTAAAGAAAGTAAAGGAAAAATAGTTCTAAAATAGTAATTATAGCTTTTTGTTGCCATTTTCTCATAACAGCCGAAAGAAAATCTAATTAA
Organism: Maratus speciosus; assembly: GCA_963932465.1. Classification (NCBI taxonomy): domain Eukaryota; kingdom Metazoa; phylum Arthropoda; class Arachnida; order Araneae; family Salticidae; genus Maratus; species Maratus speciosus. Next base: position 117,724,248 of record OZ010790.1, read on the forward strand.
AATACGTGCTGTTTTGAAAAAAATATATAAACGAATGATTTCTGTTAAAACAATGGAGTTATTATAAACTATATTTAACTTTAAGTATCTATTAATCATTAGATAGCAGTTTTTTTTTTTTTTTTTTTTTTTTTTTTTTTTTTTTTTTTTTTTTTGTCGGCATCTTTTTGCTGCATTTGTGCATTATTTCGCGATAGTGATGTGCTATGCATGCTTTACTGTAGGTGTTTAAGAGTGGATCGTAAATATGGAATTCTTAAGCGGATGCAAATGTGCAAAGTTTAAACTTGGCATTGTGCTAAGCCCGCTTCGAAAGGAGGTCGCAAAGTTGCAACGCCGCCTTAGTCCGTGCCGGGTTTTTCCAGATAGGTTTTTAATTAACTTTTAAAGAATCGAGAGGCGTATTCAGGCATCCACTCAATGGAAACTTGCCGTGAATCCCATAGTATTTATGTGGACAATTCTAATTAAATTAGTCTGTTTTTAACAACTAATTTAATATAACTAACAACTAACACGTTTTATTTTACATAAAATAAAACGTGTGCTTTGTCCAGGCAATAAAGAATTTTACCTAGCAAAATTAATGGTAGTACTGGAAATCGGCTTTCTAGATGTTTTTTGGGTTGCTGAATCCGAATTTGTAACTTCCCAGCAAAATTTCCCCCGGCAACCTCCCCAAATTTTGGTAAAAAGCCGCCCAAAAAGGTTTTTATTAAAAATTTCCATTTTTTATTGTTTTAGAGAAAAGTATCTAGAAATTCAGAAAGTAGACAAAATTTCCAACAAATTAGATATATGACATTATGACTTAGGATGAAGGGGAAGGGGGGATCTCCCTCGGAACATGCGCGCCGTGCTGCGTAAACTAAGTTGCGCAATTCCACTTAACCACTTACACGTTTACATTCGCCCTCCCATCTCCCCTCCGAACTTTCGCTATAAGGTTTATTTTATGATTTTTGGGTCGCTGAATCCGAATTTTTAACTTTCCCCCCAAAATTCCCCCCACGAACCCCCCACCCTCAAATAGTTGTTTTTAACTTAAATTTTTTATTGTTTTAGGGGAAAAGCATTACGAAATTCAGAAACTAGACAAAATTTGCAACAAATAGGATATATGACATTATGAATTAGGATGAACGGGGAGGGTGAGGGCAGCCTCGGAACATGCACTGCGGCGCTACGTGCACTAAATGATGAAGTCCAGGCAATAGGGGATTTTATCTGGCAAAATGAATACTAGTTCTGGATTTCGACTCACTTTATGTCTTTTGGGTCGCTGAATCCGAATTTGTAACTTCCCACCAAAATTTCATCCGGCAACCCCCCAAAAAATTGATTTTTTGAAAAAAATTGGTTTTTGAGAAAAGCGCGCGGGGAATGTTCCGAGGCAGCCCCCTCTCTCCCCGTTTATCCTACGTCATAATGTCATGTATCCTATTTGTTGCAAATTTTGTCTAGTTTCTGAATTTCGTAATGCTTTTCCCCTAAAACAATAAGAAATTTAAGTTAAAAACGACTATTTTGGGGGGAGGGGGTTCGGGGGGGAAAATTTTGGGGGTAAGTTAAAAATTCGGATTCAGCGACCCAAAATACTTAAAGTAAACCTTATAGAGAAAGTTCGGAGGGAAGATGGGAGGGCTAATGTAAACGTGTGAGTGGTTAAGTGGAATTGCGCAACTTAGTCCACGCAGCACTGCGGCGCATGTTCCGAGGCAGATCCCCCCCTTCCCCTTCATCCTAAGTCATAATGTCATAGATCTAATTTGTTGCAAATTTTGTCTACTTTCTGAATTTCTAGCTACTTTTCCCCTAAAACAATAAAATAATGGAATTTTTTAATAAATACCTTTTTGGGGGGCTTTTTACCAAAATTTGGGGGGTTGCCGGGGGAAATTTTGGTGGGAAGTTGCAAATTCGGATTCAGCGACCCGAAAAACATCTAGAAAGCCGATTTCCAGTACTACCATTAATTTTGCTAGGTAGGGTCCCTATACGGTCTCTATTGCCTGGGCTATTAAGTCTTAAAATTAAAATATGTTTTGTACTGCAATAGAGTCCCGATTAACCGAGTTATTTTCTTATGATGGACTGGTGGCTTCTATTATGAAACAGCCATTATATATATAAAAAAAATGGCCATACTTTTTTTTTCAAAAAGAATTATGGCCATCCCCCCCCTCCCCCCATTCTGACCAGAAAATCAGATTTCTAACTTTTTACGGCTGTTGTTTCATTTTCACCTAACGCTTCATTTATAATGACTGTTTCATAATAATAGAAGTCACCAATCCATCAGAAGAAAATGAAATAAAGAAAATGCCGGGTGCGATGCTAAATTCTGAAAAAGCAGAATTCCTGTTCTCTAGTCATTAATTTATAACTAGCTGCTTAAAAACAACTTTGGAGCCACACCGAAAAACTGGAAAATTAAAATAATAAAACTTTATATAAATCATCATAAAATCAAAATAATACACATGACGCATTTTGAGCTGGAAAATATGACAGCCCATCATCAGCCGATACATAAACACGTGTTCGTAAGGGAACAAAGTCACAAATGAACAAAAATAAGAAAAAGGAGAGCTTACAAATAGTGCGACAGATGGCGCTAGCTGTAAGTGAAACGCCAATCACAGAGGAGCACATGCATAAGAATAGTGTTGCCACAATGATAGAAAAAATTTAAAAAAAAAAAAAGAAATAGGGAACAAAAGAAATAAGCAAAATTAAATAAAAGAAAATAAAATAATAAATAAATAAATTAATTAATTAATTAATTAGTAAATTAATAATAATAATTTATTATAAGCATAAAAATTTATTTTAGTTATAAAACAACTTATTATTATTTAGTTTTAATGTGTGAGTATTACATAAAAAAATTCAGCTACTCTACCGTTCCATTAGTTAGCATTTAAGAAAAATAGTTTGGTAAATTGAAAATTGTCATAAATCATTTTCGTCTATGCAATTAATTTTATCAGAAATATTAATTTTAAAGGAAATTAAACACTAGCAATAAATCAGATAATCAGATTTTTAATAAACAATAAAATGGATTCCCTTTTAAGAAATATCTAAATGTATAGCGTCGTAAAAAAGTCATGTTAATTATTTTACTCGATTTAAAAAAATATATATTTAAAATTTTTCTTCATGAAACATGTTTCATTTTTACTACCTTATATAGAAAACATTGCCCGCTTTATTAAAACTAGGGGATCGAACCCGAGCTCATCGGGTGTTTCAGATTATAGATGAAAATCATTTTTGTTTAGCTCTAATTATTTTTTTACGTGTAATATATATTTTAGATTGCCCACTAACATCAAAAAGAATTTTTACATGAAAAATATCAAATATGCAATCAAATAAAGTTTTAGAATTTATTAAAAGCGATAGTTTCATATGTCACCACATGCCAGGAGTCATTCCGGGGCTGATCATTTAGGGGCTTTTAGCGCGTGGTTCAATCACATGTCTGTTAAATTTGTTTCTTATTTACATTATTTTATTCATTTTCTATGGAGGAACTTTTAATTCTGTTATGGAACATTAGACGGAAACAAATGCTGAACTTTTTATATTGTCATTAGGGCAAGCGGATTAACCTTTCGTAATCGAGCTGCACGTGATAGAGATAAATTTAAAAATAATTTATGCTTGAAAATCTATATATATATTACGCTATCATACATGGCACAGAAATCGCGATTATTTGTTAAATGTTTAATGGCAAAGCCCGAATGAAACGCATCTCATTGGTTATTGTGTTATATTTTTAAAAATGGAATAACGCTATATAAATAAAAGGTTTAATTAATAACTATAGAACAAAACAATTTATATAATCAAAAAATATATAAAATAAAAGTAAATAAACAATTTATTAATAAATAAAAAACAACATCCGGGTTACCATATCAAGCAAAATAACGGCACTTTGGAGCCAGTTAAGTACCCCGGTGCGTATATGACATTGGCGTCAGAAAGAAATCGCGCCAACGTGGTGCGTATATGACACCTGTGCCATCTTTTATTCATCTCATGTAAAATGCAATAAATAAATAAATAAATGAAGGTACTTTTTCAGTATAGATACTTGGCGAAATAGAGAAAAGGTCCATGCGAGAAAAGAAGTTTGGCAACGCATTTTCTGGCAACCTATTTAATCAAATTATTTTTTCGAATAAAACTAAATAAAAGTTGCCATGATCGCAAAGAGTTCGTACTCTTATGTTAGCTGGGCGTAATTCTCGCCAATAGCATTTTTTAACCACCAGCATTTTTTTATTTTTCGAGGGGTAAATTAAAATAATGCTTTGATGTTGAAATTAAATGATTTATGGTATTATTTATTCTTTTTCTTTTTCTTTTTTTAAAGTTTTTTTTTTTTTTTATGTGAAAGTCATGAATATGGGTATAATGTTTGACGATTTATCACCTGTGCCCGAGTTCTCGATTTCTTTATTAGAATAAAGATTGAGCAAGTAAATTAAATTATGAATAAAAGTAACATGATACAATGCCTAGCATACATTTAAGGGAGACCAAACTGGTCGCCACGGGCGGCTAGTTATTTAAAAAACCTTAATAACTCAGTCAATTAAAATACAATTTTCAAACAAATTGCATTTGAAAGTAGATTTTTTTCTCTATTTGACGGTTTAAAAATTGAAAATGTGCGATATTCAGAAATTTAAAAAATCGCTGACATAGCACGCATTTTAATTTCAATTTTTTTTTCGGTTTTTATGAGATAATGGTAACTAAAAGGTACATATATTATTTTCTTTTCTCCGTGATTATTTCTCTTTACTTTTAACCCTCCACGAATTTATCTCCATTCAATTGAAATGGAGTTCTTCAGTTGCCACAATTACAAAAAAAAAAAAAAAAATGTATTAATAACTACAAAAAAATTAATATATCAAAATTAAATTGAGATATAGCTTTCAAACAAATTGCATTTAAAACAGCATTTTTTTCTTTATACGACGATGCAAAAATTTAAAATGTGCAATGTTTAGAAGTTTAAAAATTTGCAGTAGAAGAAATTGCAAAACCAAAATTTTATTTCAAATTTCAAACTGTTGCCATTCGCAAAATGACGTATGCGTTTACGCACAGATATGTTTGTCCTTTATAATATAGATACTTCAAAATGTCAATTATTATTATTATTTTTTACTTTCTTCTATCTTTACAAGAAGAAAGTATTGGATTCGTGAAAAATTTCGACTTCCTGTTTTCGACGGATTTATACGTTTTAGGATGCCCAGAACACGATTTGATGGTTTTTAGAAAATGTCTGTCTGTGAGCCTGTCTGTCACTCTGTCACTCTCTCACTCTAAAGCATAAAATGATTGTTATTTTATCTAGCGTTTATATATACATGATTACTATATATGTCATGTATACATGATTACATAAAATATAATTTTCATCTGTGCAGCAATGTAATACGAATTTGACTTAAATGCTAGGAAAATATAAATTAAAAAATGGAACATCGTTTTTTTATTTTTTTTCAAAAGGCACTGATATTAAGCTTAAGGAACAACAATTTCTATCTGTGATGTTGACACGAAAATTTGTTATTGGATTTCGGAATCTATTTTATTAGAAATGTGCTACATCAAAATAGGAATATATTTTTTTTCGTAAGGGAAAAAAAGAACATTTAAATAAAAATGTTCATCCCTTTTTTATTAACTTATATCTTTACAAGAAGAAAGTATTGGATTCGTGAATTTTTTCGACTTCTAGTTTTCGGACGATTTATACGTTCTAGAATGACACGAATGAACACGATTTGATGGTTTTTAGAAAATGTCTGTCTGTGAGTCTGTCTGTCACTCTGTCACTCTGTGAGTCTGTATGTGACAAAAATTTTGTGGGTGCTCTATCTCAAGAACTAATGCACGGAATTTCACAAAACTTTATATTCAGTTAGACCTTGATATAAACTGGACCTGATTAGTTTTTGGTGAAAATCACCCAACAGGTGGCGCTGCTACGCAGCATTTTTCACGATTTCTGAAATAGCTATATCTCAAGAACTACTGTACGGATTTTCATAAAGATTCAGATTCAGTTAGTCCAGGATATAGTTTGGTGCTGATTAATTTTTGGGAAAATCGCCCAATAGGTGGCGCTGCTATGCTTAATTATTCATGATTATCTCAATAGATCTAACTCAAGAAAAAATGCACGAATTTTCATCAAACTTCAGATTTAGTTAGTCCCTGATATAAATTAGCGGTGTTTAATTTTTAGTTTAAATCGCCCAACAGATGGCGCTGCTATGCTGCATTTTCACGATTTTTGCAAGAGCTGTATCTGAAGAACTATTGCACAGATTTTCATCAAACTTCAGATTTAGTTAGTCCTTGACATGAATTGACGCATAAATTAGTGCTGTTTAATTTTTGGTGTAAATCGCTCAACAGGTGGCGCTGCTATGCTGTATTTTTGCGATTTCCGCAATAGCTTTATCTCAAGAACTAACGCTTAGATTTTCAACAAACTTCAGATTCAGGTATACCTTGATATCATTTATTGCTGTTTATTTTTGGTGTAAATCGCTCAACAGGTGGCGCTGCTATGCTACATTTTTCAGAATTTCCGCTATAGTTCTATCCCAAGAACTAATGCACGAATTTTCATCAAACTTCAAATTCAGATATACTTTGATATGAATTGGTGCTAAATTCTTGTAATTTCTTGTACTATTTAAATGATTTAATTGACGTGTTTTATATAGAAGAAAGTTTTGTGATGGCCACAACATACTAGTTTTAATTGTTATAGTATTTTATACAAATTTCAGATTTTAACAGCTAATACATTTACAGTTTTAATATAAAGCTTTATATATTGAAAATTTTTTCAATCCTAATCTTACATGGAGAGTTTCCGATGTAGATCACACAGAATTCGGTAAATGCTTTATATCGATAGAGTATAGTTAGTATATAGATATATGAAAGACATAAAGCACAATACACAGGGAGACTTGAGAAAATAATTCTTAAAGTTTATGTTCCAATTCATAATCTGATAAATTTCCTCATATTGCAAGCAACTCAGTTGCGTTGTTGGCAGCGTGCTATATTCAAGAATTAGAGTAATTGTATGTTTCTGAGTTCGAATCCCAGTCAAACTTTTTTTGCACAGAAAATTATTAGCAATTATTTTCGAACCGTAATTGATAAAATACGTATAATAGTAGAAATTTACGAAAAATATAAATTAAACATATAACTTGTAGCATATAAGTACATTTTAACTACGAAATTTTGCATGTTTAAATATTTAACTAAAAGTAAAAGAAAACTAGTATGTTGTGGCCATCACAAAACTTTCTTCTATCTCATACATGTCAATGCTTCAAAATTCACTACCTCAGTGCCAAATTAAATGGCAATCTGTCTTCATCATGAGAATTCTAAAAATATGAAATTCCGTGCATTAGTTCTCGAGGTATGACTGTCGCTGAAATCTTGTAAATCCAGCAAAATGCAGCATAGCAGCGCCACCTATTGGGTTATTTACACCAGAATCTAATTATCACCAAATTATGTCAACGTCTAACTGAATATGGAATTTGAGGAAAATTCGTTCATTAGTTCCTGAGATAGGGCTATTGAGGAAATAGTTCAAAATGCAGAACAGCAGCACCCCCTATTGGGCAATTTACACCAACACGTAGTCAGCATCATTTCATATGAAGGACTAATTAAATCCGAAGTTTGATGAAAATGTGTGCATTAGTTCTTGAAATAGAGCTATTGCGGAAATCGCAAAAATGCAGAAGCAGCGCCACATGTTGAGCGATTTACTCCAAAACACAGTAACCATTAACTCATATCAAGGACTAACGGAATCTGAAGTTTTATAAAAGTCCGTGCATTAGTTCTTGAGATACAGCTGTTGCGGAAATCCTGCAAAATGCTACATAGCAGCGCCACCTGCAGAGCGATTTACACCAAAAACTAATCAGTACCAATCTATATCAGGGACTACCTGAATATAAATTTTTATTAAATTCCGTGCGTTAGTTCTTGAGATAGTGTGCCCACAAAATTTGTGTCACATACAGACAGACAGACAGACAGACGGACAGACAGACAGACTCACAGACAGATATTTTGTAAAAACATGTTTTTTGGAATCTCTGACCCATAAAACGTGTAAATCCGTCAAAAACTGAAATTCGAAAATTTTCATGAAACCAATACTTTCTTCTTTTAAAGATAGAAGAAAGTAAAAAAAAAAGAGGAAATTTATATTTCTATACAACTGAAAATTTTGCTGTTATTTAAAATTATTTCCCTATAATCCATTGATATTCAAGCTATTTTCAAACAAATGAGCACAATTTGTTTACAAGATCCACCTAGTCGTATGCTACAGGAACAGTTGTTTTAGCACATTGGGTTTTTTTACAGGGTGATGAAAAATATTGTTTTTATTAAATGAGTTGTTTGTCCCTTAATTGCACAAGAAATATATTTTAAAAACGTTTCGTACTTTTTTTTAAATGAAACATATTAAAGACTTTTTCGGTATTTTCAAGTGCGAAATTCAATGTTTTACTGAAAATGCCATGAGAAGTGAGAATATAGATTTTCATATCAAATATAAGCAAAGTTAATTCCCGAAGAAAATTTTAAATCAAATATTCATTTGTGGATAAATTATAATTTTTAGCGACACACATCAAATGTAATAGAACTAATATATCGTTATCTATACTCATATTATAAACAGGTAAAAATTGTTTATTTGTAGGAGGTAAGCTCTGGAACTACCGAACCGATTACAAAAGTAATGGTATCAAAATGATGGTGTTATTCCAACTTAGAACATAGGCTATATTTTATGTCGGTGCCACTACCCCAAAGGGGGTGCAGGAACAAAAAACGTTCTAAAAACGCGATTTTTGCATTACTGAAGGGCCTAGAAATATGAAATTTGGAATATTAGTTACTTATAAGATATAAATGATGCCTAAGAGCAGTTCTTAAACAATTCGAATTTTAAAAGGTGTGAAAATGCACAAAATGCGTTCTAAAAAACGTTCTATATGGTAGTTTCTACATAATCTCAGGAAATACAAAACCGATTTAAAAAATATTGGTGTCAAAATGATGGTGACAACGCTTGCTCCAAGATAGGCTATGTTGTATGTCGGTGCCACTACCCCAAAGGGGGTGCAGGATCAAAAAACGTTCTAAAAATGCGATTTATGTGTTACTGAAGGGCCTAGAAATATGAAATTTGGAATATTAGTTACTTATAAGATATAAATGATGTCTAAGAGCAGTTCTTAAACAATTCGAATTTTAAAAGGTGTGAAAATGCACAAAATGCGTTCTAAAAAACGTTCTATATGGTAGTTTCTACATAATCTCAGGAAATACAAAACCGATTTAAAAAATATTGGTGTCAAAATGATGGTGACAACGCTTGCTCCAAGATAGGCTATGTTGTATGTCGGTGCCACTACCCCAAAGGGGGTGCAGGATCAAAAAACGTTCTAAAAATGCGATTTATGTGTTACTGAAGGGCCTAGAAATATGAAATTTGAAATATTAGCTACTTATTAGGTATAAAGGATTTCTAAGAACAGTTCTTAAACGATTCGAAATTAAAAAGGGGTGAAAAGCGCAAAAAGCGTTCTAAAAAACGTTCTAAATGGTGGTTTCTGTACAATCTCAGGAAATACCAAACCGATTTAAAAAATAATGGTGTCAAAATGACGGTGACAACCCTTGCTCCAACATAGGCTATATTTTAGGTCGGTGACACTACCCTAAAGTGGGTGCAGGGGAAAAACGTTCTAAATTGCGGTTTTTGCGTTACAGAAGGGCCTAGAATCGTGAAATTTGGAATGTTAGTTAGTTATAAGGTATCGATGATCTCTAAGGGCATTTCCTAAAACAATCGAAATTTAAAAGGGAGTCAAAATGCGCAAAAAGCGTTGTAAGAAACGTTCTAAATTGCAATTTCTATACAATCTTAGGAAGAACAGAACCGATTTCAAATATAATGCTGTAAAAATTATGCTGACAGATCTCGCTCCAAGTTAGGCTATATTTTATATCTGTTTCCACTACCCCAGAGGAGATGCAGGAGCAAAATGTGCGAAAAGCGTTCTAAAAACGTTCTAAATGCCGATTTGTCAGCTATATCTCAGGAAGAATCAAACTGATTTCAAAAGAAATGGTAGGAAATTGATGCTGACAGACACTGCTCTATCATAGACACTATTGTATGTCGGTATCACTATCACCTAGACGTTGCAGGAGCAAAAAAGCGTTCTAAATTTCGATTTTTGTGATCGGTACGGTCTAGCAACTTAAAATTAGGCAAGATACATATTTATTAGATATAAATGATATTTAAGAACAGTTTCGAAAAAATTAGAAATTTAAAAAGTGGTGAAAATGCGCGAAAAGCGTTCTAAAAACGTTCTAAATTGCGATTTATACTCAATCTCAGGAAATACCAAAGCTATTTCAAAAGTAATGGTTGCAAATGAATGGTGATAGTCCCTGCTATAGCATAGGTTATATTTTATGTTGCTGTCACTACCATCTGAGGGTTGCAAAAGCAAAACATGTTCTAATTTGCGTTTTTTGCACAACTGAGGGGTCTGTAGAATGGCATGGTATTTACTTACAAGATGCAACTGCTTTCTAAGAACAGTCGACAGAAAAATCCAAATTTAAAAAGATGAAGTAAGCGGAAAGCGTTATAAATTACAATTTTTATCAAATCGATATTATATTGCGATATTATATTGCAATCTTATCAAATACTAAACCGATTAAAAAATAATGATGACAAATTGTTGGTGTTAGAACCTGCTCAAACATAAGTTTTATTTTATATCTGTGCGACTACCACCAGAGTGTTGCAGGAGCTAAAAACTTTCTAAATAGCGATTTCTGTGATACTGAAAAGGCTAGAAACTTTAAATATGGCATGGTAGTTACTTATAAAATATAAATGCCCTCGAAGGACTATCCAAAATAAATTCGAATTAAAAAGGGGTAAAGCGAAAGGGAGGTGTGAAAGGCATTCTAAAAAAGTCCTAAATTACGATATCTATGCATTTTCATTGAATATAAACCGATTATAAAAGTAATAGTTGCGAATCAATGGTAACAGTCTCTGATCCTACACAGGCCGATGATTCTACCACCTGGGGTTTACAGGAACAACAAACGTTCTATAAAAGGCCTTTAAAAGCTTTCTAAATTACGTTTCTGTGGAATATTAAAAATAACAAACCGATTTCAAAATTAATGTTGGTAAATTAATGGTGATAGTTCCTAATTCAACATAGCCCTTTCTGTTGAGAGAGATGGTTAGGACATGGAATTTGACATGATAGTTAATTTTAAGATGAAAGAAGATGGTTTCTAAAAAATTCAAAACTTCAAATGAATACTGAAATGAGCGTATTAAATGAGCATAAAGATTTCAAAATATTTTCTAAATTATCATTTGTTTAGTTTTATTAATTTAAGTCTCCTTTCTGCCTAATGCAGTGTAATAATGATGTTAAATCAAACTGCATTTTAAATAGTAATTTTTGAATTATTCTTAAAAGTAATAAGTAAAAATTTAGCTAGTACTTTTAATAAAAATTAGACATATAAATATCATTTGGCATATTTCAAATATTACGCGAGCAAAGCCGCGGGGTTTGCTAGTCTAAATATATAGTTACAGCATTTTCTAAGGTAATGCAATTGTATTTGCTACGGACGCCATCATGTGTGGCATATTTTCGTTCATAATAAATTAACTGTCATGACATTATGTAAAATTTAAGATTTTGAAAATGGAATTTCGTATATTATGAGTAGGTTTTGGAACATAATCATTGTTTGGCAAAATAGGAATTCTAAACTTTTGATATGTGAAAAAATGCAGCTGCTGTTCAAAATTATTATCATTATAAAACAAAATCATAGAATAAATTTTTGAAAAAGAAAGGTTAAAGCATAAAATGATTGTTATTTTATCTAGCGTTTATATAAACATGATTACTATACATGTCATGTATACATGATTACATAAAATATAATTTTTATCTGTGCAGCAATGTAATACGAATTTCACTTAAATGCTAGGAAAATATAAATTTAAAAAATGGAACATTGTTTTTTTATTTTTTTCAAAAGGCACTGATATTAAGCTTAAGTAACAACAATTTCTATCTGTGATGTTGACACGAAAATTTGTTATTGGATTTCGGAATCTATTTTATTAGAAATGTGCTACATCAAAATAAGAATATATTTTTCTTCGTAAGGAAAAAAAAAAAAAAAAAAACATTTAAATAAAAATGTTCATCCCTTTTTTACCAGCTTCTATCTTTACAAGCAGAAAGTATTGGATTCGTGAAATTTTTCGACTTCTAGTTTTCGACGGATTTATACGTTTTAGAATGACACGAATGAACACGATTTGATGGTTTTTAGAAAATGTCTGTCTGTGAGTCTGTCTGTCACTCTGTCACTCTGTGAGTCTGTATGTGACAAAAATTTTGTGGGTGCTGTATCTCAAAACCTAATGCACGGAATTTCACAAAACTTTATATTCAGTTAGACCTTCATATAAACTGGACCTGGTTAGTTTTTGGTGAAACTCGCCCAACAGGTGGCGCTGCTATGCGGCATTTTTTACGATTTCTGCAATAGCTATATCTCAAGAACTACTGCACGGAATATCATAAAACTTCAGATTCAATTAGTCCAGGATATAGTTTGATGCTGATTACTTTTTTGCGATAATCGCCCAACAGCTGGCGCTGCTATGCTGCATTATTCACGATTATCGCAATAGCTCTAACTCAAGAAAAAAATCACGAATTTTCATCAAACTTCAGATTCAGTTAGTCCATGGTATAAATCAGTGCTGTTTAATTTTTGGTGTAAATTGCCCAACAGGTGGCGCTGCTGTTCTGCATTTTTAACGATTTCCGAAAGAGCTGTATCTCAAGAACTAACGCACGGATTTTCATCAAACTTCAGATTTAGTTAGTCCTTGACATGAATTGACGTTTTGTACATTTTGGTGTAAACCGCTCAACAGATGGCGCTGCTGTGCTGCATTTTTTGCGATTTCTGCAATAGCTTTACCTCAAGAACTAATCTTTGGATTTTCAACAAACTTTAGATTCAGGTATACCTTGATATTAGTTAGTGCTGTTTATGGTTTGGTGTAAATCATTCAACAGGTGGCGCTGCTATGCACATTTTTCAGAACTTCCGCTGTAGTTCAGTCTCAAGAACTAATGCACGAATTTGCATCAAACTTCAAATTCAGATATACTTTGATATGAATTGGTGCTAAATTGATGTTATTTATTTTACTATTTAACTGATTTAATTGACGTGATTTATATAGAAGAAAGTTTTGTGATGGCCACAACATACTAGTTTTTATAAGAAACATTTAAAATACGTAATGCATATTTAAAAGTACATTGAAATTTGTCTCCTAAAATGCTTTTAAATAAATACAGTATTTAAATTTAATGAATATTAAATTCTTTATTGTACAGAGTGGCTAGTAAATGATGTCTCAAATATTGAATAATGTTAATTTACATATATAAAATACAAGTGACAAATACACCGATATTTATAAACATCCGAAAAGAATGTTTTCTTTATTGAAATTGACTGTTATCTCTTTCTGACTGCGGCACAAGCCATTTAAAAATGTAATATATCCCATTTCAGAAATAGGGAACCTTTGAGAGAGTTAAAACTTTTATATTGTTTTGATCCAGCAGATGCAATAATCTAAAGAATTTAGATCCGTTAAAAAAATGGCCAATCATCTTGCATCATAAATATCAGGAAATTCACGTACAGGGAACACTATGTTGTTTTGTCTCAGTAAAAAGATGCAGAGTCTTGCTGAAATATTCAATTTTTTGGGGATACAATCTGTCAGCATATTTCAATAAAAGAATAGCCAATATTGCTATATTCTATAGTAATTTTTACCTCTTTCTCGATGAATTTCAAAGTCAATTTTCCATTCTTTAAAACTGCAGCCAAACTATAACACAGTTCTTGTTCTGAAAGCATTTAACTGATCGAAGGTTTTCAGGAATATCCTCGAAGTTTACTGAATATACGAGATAGATTTTAGCATTATTACATTGTTTAGTTCTACGACTCCCGTTCTCTTCTGCAGCCATTTTATTTTCAGAACGCTGTGGACTTCTTCTTCGAGTTCTTTTAATAGCCTATTTTGTACGAACTGACCGTGGACGCTCCAGACCTGGTCCAGAGCTGTCTCATTTTACAACGAAGAAAACATACATTGTAAAATAAAGGCAGATATTTCTTAATATAGGAAAATATAATGTAACCACGAACAAAAATGTACGTTCTATAAAAGGACAAACATTTCTAACGGGCGAAAAGAAACAACAATCCCATCCGAGTTTCCCACGATTTTGAAAACCGTTATTTATAATTAGAGCCGTATAAAACAGACACATTTTGGAGATTTAAAGAAGTTTTTATAAAAACAAAGTCTCTTTTGCTGCCGCTGATTTGCGGAAACGTTTCAAAATAGTTTTTATACTGCATTAATCAATTACCTCAACCCGGATAATAAATTTTTCGGACACTACAATTCGCAAGTGGACATTTTCATGTTCAACAAAAAGGTTTTACAGACAAACATGAAAAATAAACAATACAAAATGGTTTCTGGTGTTTCTAATGATAAAGAACCAGTTTTCGAAATCCTGGATAACTGAGGTTATTGTACATTTTCGCTCGTGGTTATATTACATTCTTTTAGACTAAGGAATTTTTTTCTTATTTCACAGTGTGGCAGTACTCAAACATGTGAATGGGAGAGAGCACTTATTTTGCTGGACATAGCCAAATTATACTTCTAAATAGTACTATATTAAATACTGCACTGTATTTATTACTTACCTATCATACGTAGAATAGGATAAGTCTTATAATCGTTTTTAAAATCGAAAAAATGATGGATTTACATGTTTCAGATACTGCAGACTCCGAAAAACATATTTTTAGAAAAACAAATTTGCTGTGCTGTTCGTCTGCCTGTTATGTGTTTGTAAACAAGCTTTTTTACGGAACAAATTAAAATAGAGACTTGGAATTTAGTATGTATTTATTATGTAATAATGTGAAAAAGCCTATTGAATTTGAGTAACCTCGATTATCCGGAACTATCTTTTTCGGACTCCCGAAATAGTCGTTCTGATTAAAGGTAGATTTTTTTTTTTCGAAATTGTTTAGTTTAAGTAATAAATATAAAAGACATTACAAAAACATAAATTTTGCATAAAGAAGGAAGCCGGTCGGATAATTAGTTGCCAAGATATTCGTAATCATATTTTCCACACTCTTCGATTTTTCATTTCACAATTTTCATTCAAATATCAATTTAAAGATATATTTTAATTGGAAATGAGACGCTTAAATCAACTCAGTAAACTGTTAGTTAATATAATTATCATTTTTAGAGTTATAAGGATGTCTCTCTTACGCAATTTTATTTTCATATTTTATATTATGCATATCCATGATGGGTAAGTTTTATGATGGCCCCCAAGGACTAGTTTTTAATTGGTTTCAGCAAAATCGATCTTACTTTTTTTCTATTTAATTACTTACGTTTATATTAAACAAAACGAATTTAAAGATATTTTCATTTCAACAAAAAAACTTCTGCTGATGGTTGCACCAATTATTTTCATTTTTCTTTATCTATATTTCATTACTCCGAATAATTGGAGTTAAACCGTGTTTAGAAATTAACTCATATGTTTAAATAAACTTTTATAAACTCTTGGATGTAAAAAGACATAATAAAACTTAACTTATAACATCCACAATACATATTTCGACGTATATTTTAAATATTTTTATTCTTAAAAAAAAATAATAATATTTTTCTCTTTTTAAAGGTCAAATCTGTTAATTTAACTCTTTTAGAAAATTAGCGTCATATTTATAGTAAATGTCAAACGCTTGCTTCAAATATTATATAAAAGTTGCAAGAAAGAAATCTGAGGCTAAAAAATAAACCAGGGATCTTTCATATATAATGCTTTAAATGCCATTCATTATCACTCAAAATATGTCAAAAAAAGTTACTACTGAAAAGAATTCCGTGAAACCTGGATCGTGACCTGCATTTTTCAAACACAGAAGTTCTTGAACTCTTCTAAGGTCTAGGTGAAGGATGAAGGCTAACTAGCAATGAGATTAATTTTTTGCACGCGATGAGACTTTAGTCTGCATTAAAAGAGGTTTCTTAGCAACCACTTTTCTCCATTATGATTTTCTCAATATAATGCCGTAATGTCTTATTGACAATAATAATATTTATAATTAAAATATGAGGTTACTAAATATTATAACTGTAAATTAATAAGTTAAAATGCATCATCTAATATGTAACAAGAACGAAAAATCATGCGCCCCGCATAGATTAGAAGCACCTTCCAGCACATTGTGAATACTGTATATCATTATTTGGAAAAAACATCAGAATATTTTCTTCATCCCTGTATATGATATTTAGATTGTTATTTATACTACATCGGATACTAAAAGTTCAATTAAACGCACAGCACAATTTAAAATTATCATTCAGAAATTTCCGTCAATAAACGGAGATGTACTTTGTGTATCCCTGTATATGATCTATTACATTTTTTCACGCCAAATAATATGCAAAAAATGATTACACTTTAAAACGGGTATCACAACTGAAAAGTCCTGCTAACCATTATTCAACATAGACTGATATAGAAAAATACTTTTATGTGTCCCTGTAAATGAATGATAACTTATATGCACTCCAGACAACAATAAGCGCTTGTTGTATTTCTCAGTGATATTTATATAACATTCAATATGTTTAAAATAGTATAATATCTTTGAAATACACAACAAACTATTTTTTCCTACAGGCCATAATGTAAAGGAACTCTTTGGAGTGTTCCTGTAAGTGAACCGTAAGTGCTACATGCTACATTTGCAGTACCGAACATACTACAGTAAAACCCAATAACATATATCAATTTCGTGGTATCCGAGCTATATTTACGTGTTTTAAAGCACGGACAAACGGACAGACAAGACCAATTCTTAAAACATTTCAACTTTGTTGTAAAGCGTTATTAATCGTTGAAACAAAACTTAATATATATATATATATATACAGGGTGTCCGGGCTATAAGTATCCAAAAGTTATGGCTTATTATTACGGAACTACCCATTAGAATATAATAGACTCCATCTTCCGCGGAATGGAAATCCCTCCGATATTTTAAAACATTGAATAAAACGAAAAACTGAAACTGCGGATGAGGGGAAAAAGCGTATCATAGAAGGAATTTCTCTAATAACTCCTGTTATGCTACGAAACATTTGGGGAGAACTGGATTACCGTTTTGAGGCTTGTCGTGACACCAAAGGTGCACACATCGAAGTCTATTGATATTAAAACTTTGTGAGATGCTATTTTTATTTAAATATTTTTTTAACACTTTCCAACAAAGTTGAAAAGTGTTTATGCATTCGGTTTTTCTGGCCGTCTGTCCGTCGGTCCACGCTCTAACTCCCTTAAATATACTCGGAGTTTCATGAAATTGATAAAGTTTATTTAGGGTCACCAAAGCACGTTTGGTATTGTATATGAAGCATGTAGGATTAATCGTTCATTTACAGGGTCACTCAAAAGTATTCCATTACATTATGGTATATGGGGAATAACTCCCGTAAAAATACTTGGGTTTTCATTAAATTTATAAAGGTTATTTAGGGTCACCAAAGCATGTTTCATATTGTATATGAAGTATGTAGGATTAATCGTTCATTTACAGGGTCACTCATAAGTATTCCATTACATTATGCTATATGGAGAAAAATCGTTTGCAGGGTATTTTAATGACATTATGCTATTTCAAGTGTATTGAAACTGATATAAATCACTGAATTTTACTACGATCACGTTAGAACAGGACATTTATAGCATTCTTTATTCATTTACAGGGACATACAAAAGAAATTGGTTACAGTATAGTACTGTCTTTGAGTAATAATTGCTGGAGTGCACGGTTTAAAATTCGGTATGCGCGTAGAGTAAAATTCGGTAGAGGAAATTGCTGAAGGTAAATTTTCAACTGAAGTATATGTATCTCTTAAGTGAACTAAATTTTGGCTTGCATGTAGCTAATATATTCAAATCTATAAATCATATACAGGGCTGCAATTCGCATAAATTTCCGATTGTGGATGGGAACATCTGAAATGCATTATGCGTTTCCATATGGTTGAATTAGACGTAATATTTTAATTTTTTAAACAGTGCAGTTTTGTTACATTATTCTGAATGTGTTGGAAAGTGTTTCATAATGTATGCTTGACGCATGATTTTTTCTTACTTGTTTTAAATTCTAATGGGTAGTTCCGTAAAAATAAGCCATAACTTTTAGATACTTTTAGTCCGGACACTCTGCATTTTTCTTTATCGGAATTCGTGTAATAATCAATTAAAAACTGTATGCACTCTCGAAATTTTATGTTATAAACAACACATCATGCACTTAAAAGAAATCAAAGTTTCTCAGTCTGCGACATTCGAAATAACCGCGTACGAACATACAGTAACTTTTCCGTGTTACCCACGATTCTGAAAAAGTTGTTTATCTTTAGAAACTTCAGAAATTAATATATTTTCTAAATTTCAACAAGTATTTGTGAAAACATGTTTCTTTTGATTCCATCAATTTTCCGGGATTTTATGTTAAATTGTATATTTTCCAATATATTTATATAATACCAATATATATCAATATATTTTCTCAATTGTAAATAGAATTTGTAAAAACAATGTTTCTTTTGATGTCACCGACCTTCAAGGATTTTATGTTGAATTATATTCTACGTGATATACGAAAAACATCTTAAAACAAAATACTCCGTATGAAACAAGATTATTAGTGAAACCTTTGTCCGGTTTTGCTTCAGCAGAGCAAATGGAATCTACACGGAATCATTATGTTTTACTTTCCTCACACACATTTTAAAATAACTTTTCCATTTACATATTTGAGGCACCGGTAGGGTGTCATACAACAATTGTACATTAAATCTGTGCCAAATTTCAATAGGTTTGACATTATAATTTGTTGAAACTTTTCATATTTTAATTTGTGCAACCGCACTAAGCCCTTTATTCATAATGCTAGCAACTAATCAGACGAATGCATAAAGAATAAAACGATGGAAAATAAATTTTAAATCGTAAACACATTATCATAATTGCGCGGCAACAAAGATAAACTAGTCAGATGTACCAATCTAAACCTTTCTTCTATCTTATACATGTCAATACTTCAAAATTCGTTATCACTTTGCCAAAATTAAATGGCAATCTATGATCATCATGAAGATTCTAAAAAGATGAGCTTCCGTGCATTAGTTCTTGAGATATGACTATCGTTGAAATCCTGTAAATCCAGCAAAATGCAGCATAGCAGGGCCACTTGTAGGGTGATTTACACCAGAACCTAATCATCACCAACTTATGTCAACGTCTAACTGAGTATGAAATTTGGGGGAAATTCGTGCATTAGTTCTTGAGATAGAGCTATTGCGCAAATCATGACAAATACAGCATAGAAGCGCCACCTGTGGAGGGATTTGCACCAACACATAATTAGCAGCAATATTAATCAAGGTATACTTGAATCTGAAGTTTGATGAAAATTCGTGCATTAGTTCTTGAGATAGAGCTATTGAGGAACCCCCCCCCTCCCCCCACACACAAGATGTTCTTAAAGGAGACTACTATTCTCTAAACAACGGAGGAGGGATTTTAGTCTTATTCCATTACTAAGTTAATAAAAGAAATTTTGACATAACCTTAGTAAGTTAAATTATTGTCACACTAGCGAACTTGCCCGGCGTTGCCCGGGTACGTCAAAAAACAGCAGGAATTACGAAAAAACTCTGAAAATCACAATAAGATATCGCGAAAAAATTTTTAATCGCTTCTCAAATTCTGAAAAGAGAAAAAATATATATATATTATGTTCGAAGATTGCAAGTTGATTCCTTTCACTAATGTTGAAAAATAGTAGCAAATCGTTAAAATACACTAAAAATAACATACAAAATTCCCGAAAAATTCGAAAATTGCTATACGAAATCATAATAAACTTTAATGAAATGAGGGCAGAATGTACTTTAGGTCAAAAATGGAATGTCAAAAAATTGCAGCAGATCGCGAAGAAACGTAAAATTCGCATTAAAAATCACAAAAAGTTCAAGAATCACGAAAGTCAAAATTTACTATAATTGGATAAAAGTTTCAAATCTAATTCCTTTGACCTGTGGGCTCTCTTAAAATTTATGTTTTGGAAATCATGCTAAGCATTAGATCATGTTACTTTTATTCATAATTAATTTACTTGGACTCCCTTAAATATAATTAACATAATCCCTTGAGTTAATATTAGTTTTTGTTGCATTAAAATATCTCAATTTATTGATTTTCTGTAAGCAAGTAAACCCGATTGTTTTACGGTGGAAGTCTATCGGAATTTGGAGAAATATTAGAGATATCGCCAAGTTGGCGTCACTTTTGGCGACTCATTTTGGTCGCCAAATTTGGCGATATAATGCCAAGTTTGCGACAAACTTGGCGTTATTTGGCGACAAAACTGGATCCCCTTTACGGTAACCCCCCTTATATGTATGGACATGCATTACATGCTGTTCAATAATCGCATAAAAAATTCGCTAAAAATTCCAAAATCGCTGCACAAATTCCGAATAAACTTTTATGAAAAGAGAACAAAATTTACTATATTGGGTTAAAAGAAAGAAACCACATTCTTTTTCCTAACGTGGAAAAATCGAATTAATATAATCCCTTAAGCTAATATTAGTTTTTGGTCCCGGGTTCGATTCCTGGCTAATTTTTCACTCCAGTTGGGTTTATTGTATTTATTGTTTGTATGTCTGTATAATATTTATATATACCTTTAACTGTTGAATGCAGGCGTTATTTGTGTGTGTATGTGTGTTTTAATATATATTGAAGTATGAGTGTTTTCTCTCTATTCTAAAAAAAAGTAACTACCGCTGTCACCGCCGCCGCCGCCGCCGGTTTTGAATTTTTTGTGACCGGAGGTCTTTCTTCGTTAATATTGAGAAAAATAATGCATACAAAAATATGAAAATCAGTGGTTTTATACAGAAATGTTTGATAAACACGCTGATGCAGACAGTTTTCAAATCGAAGAATTATTTTAAGAGATATTTAATGCTAAAGTTGGACAAAAACGTTCCACTAAAAAAGTTTTATAGCAGCAAAAACTATACATGGCAGAGTAATCATTTTTAGATCGTTTTATGCGTTAGAATTTGCCGGAGTGCAGATTGCATTAATTTTTTTATTTTGACTCATTTTTTCAGGTTTTATTTCTATTTTAAATTCAAATTTTCAGCATTTCTAGAGATATTTTTTACAGATTTCAGAAAATTGTACTAATTTAAACTGTTGCCAACTGTATAAAAAGCGAAAGCAATAATGTTTGCTTCAAATTAAAAATTTATTTACACGTGACTATTATAAACAGGAAAAAAACTTTCAAATTAGAATTAAATAATTATGTATAAAAAGCAGGAACTTATTAAAAATTACGTCATAAAAAGTACACACGTGAATTTTAAAAGAGAAAGGATATTGTAAAATAATAAATTCATAAACATGCGTTAGAAGTCTTAGGAGAAATTACGTCATATTTACGTCACATTATAGTTATTACATAAAATGAACACAAAATAATATTGCAAAAAAGTTTAAATTTAGAAATTGCGCTAGACATTTATTTAATATTTTAAGAGGATATTTTCAACTATTTTTGTTAGGAAACCGCAAATAATATTTCATTGCTAACAAAAGTACTTTCACGCGATTATTTAAAAGAGAAAGAATAGCTTGGTAAAAATTACGTCAGATTAAAAACGATTAATTTAAAATGTCTCATTTAAAAGAACTTTCTTTTCGCTTTGTTAAAAAATACCAGGAGACAAAGACTCTGTTTACTTAATTCCTTTTATATTAGCTTATTTTGAAATGTTGTTACACGTGTCTACGTCATCAAGTTATTTTTATTTCGACGTTTTATTTGTATTTTTATTAATGTTGTACGAATTTATTTGTTCTTTCGTTATTTAAAATAAAAATTATGTCAACTTGTATAATTTGGCGAGTGGTTTGGCGATTTATATAATTTGGCGAAATTGGTCGACGGGATAATCAAATAGTACCGCAGCGGATTTGGCGTTAAAATTCCCCAATCAAAGAGAAATGAATAGAAATTCGTTTATAGGGAGATCGCCACTGTTTTTTAAATTATAATTCAATCTTTCGAAATCTTTTTAAAGCCGATCAAATTAGCGTGCATTTAGAGCCTGCGGTGTCTGGACGGGGGTTGGCGAGCGTAGCTCGTAGGGGGCCGAGCCCCCTAGTATTATAAATATTAGTTTTTGTTGCATTAAAATATCTCAATTTGTTGATTTTCTGTAAGCAAGTCCATATTGGTTTACAATGGAAGTCTATGGGAATTTGGCGAAATATTAGAGATATCGCCAAGTTGGCGTCACTTTTGGCGACTCATTTCGGTCGCCAAATTTGGCGATACACCGCCAAGTTGGTGACAGAATTGGCGGCATTTGGCGACAGAACTGTGTCCCTGTACAGTAACCTCCATATAGGTATAGAAATGCATTAAATGCTGTTCAATATTTGCATAAAAAAATCGCTAAAAATTCAAAAATCGCTGCACGAATTCCGAATAAACTTTTTTGAAAAGAGAACAAAATTTACTATATTGGGTTAAAAGAAAGAAACCATATTCTTCTCACTTATATGGAAAAAATCGCCTCGAAACTTAAAAAAGTGCTAAAAATCGAATAAAAAAAAAAAAAAAAAAAATCTAATCAAAAAATCGAAAATCGGGCTTCGAGGTGCAAAACTTCATATATAGACGTACCTTTTCCCCAAATTTTGTAGCTCTACGTGCAGCGGTCTCTTCAGAACGCCGTCGACACACTCACTCACTCACTCACTCACACACAAACTTCTTTCTTTATTATTATAGATATCTCTCTATTCTAAAAAAAAGTAACTACCGCTGTCACCGCCGCCGCCGCCGCCGCCGCCGGTTTTGAATTTTTTGTGACAGGAGGTCTTTCTTCGTTAATATTAAGAAAAATAATGCATACAAAAATATGAAAATCAGTAGTATGATACAGAAATGTTTGATAAACACGCTGAGGCAGACAGTTTTCAAATCGAAGAATTATTTTAAGATATATTTAATGCTAAAGTTGGACAAAACTGTTCCACTAAAAAAGTTTTATAGGAGCAAAAACTATTCATAGGAATTTAATCATTTTTAGATCATTTTTTACGTTTGAAGTTCCCGGTGTGCAGACTGTTTTTCTTTTTTTAATTTGACTCATTTTTTGAGGTTTTATTTCTATTTTAAATTCAAATTTTCAGCATTTCTAGAGATATTTTTTACAGATTTTAGAAAGTGATATTAATTTAAACTGTTGCCAACTGTATAAACAGTGGAAACAATGTTTGCTTCAGAAAATAAAAATATTTATACTTGTAAATAAATTAAAAATTTATTTACACGTGACTATTATAAACAGAAAAAAACATTTGGAATTAGAATTAAATAATTATGTACAAAAAGCAGGAACTTATTAAAAATTACGTCATAAAAACTATAATTACACGTGAATTTTAAGAGAGAAAGGAATTTGTAAAATAATAAATTTATTAACATGCGTTAGAAGTCTTAAATAGGAGAGATTACGTCATATTTACGTCACATTACAGTTATTACATAAAATGAATACAAAATAATATTGCAAAAAGGTTTAAATTCAGAAATTGCGCTAGACATTTGATATTTTGAGTGGATACTTTTCAACTATTTTTGTTAGGGAAGTGCAAATAATATTTCATTTCTAACACAAGCATTTTCACGTGAATATTAAAAAGAGAAAGAATAGTTTGGTCAATATTATGTCAGATTAAAAACAATTAATTTAAAAAGTCTTATTTAAAAGAACTTTCTTTTCGCTTTGTTAAAAAATACCGTGAGACTGGGGATTCTGTTTACTTAATTCCTTTTATATTAGCTTATTTTGAAATGTTGTTACACGTGTCTACGTTTAAGACGAAAACAGCGATTGACAAATGTATTTTTGGTACTACTTAGTTATCCCGTCGACCAAAAATCTATCATTCGCCAAACTATAAGATTAAATGCCAATAATGGTTGATCGTAAATGTCACATTAACTTGACTTTAAGCAAGTTACACGTGTCTACGTCATCAAGTTATTTCTATTTCGACGTTTTATTTGTATTTTTATTAATGTTGCACTAATTTATTTGTTCTTTCGTTATTTAAAATAAAAATTATGTCAATTTATATAATTGGCGAGTGCTTTGGCGATTTATATAATTTGGCGAAATTGGTCGATGGGTTCATCAAGTAGTACCGCAGCTGATTTGGCCTTAAAATTCTCCATTCAAAGAGAAATGAATAGAAATCCGTTTATAGGGAGATCGCCACTGTTTTTTAAATTATAATTCAATCTTCCGAAATCTTTTTAAAGCCGATCAAGTTAGCGTGCTTTTAGAGTCTGCGGTGTCTGAACGGGGGTTGACGAGCGTAGCTCGTAGGGGGCCGAGCCCCCTAGTATAATAAAAAGATTTACTTAAAGACGTATATTGCACATAAAATGTAAAAACTTTCAAAATATTAAAAATAAAATTTTAAAAGTCTAAAAACCGAGGTTAACTCTTTAATTCAAGGTTACACAAGTCTGACACTGTTATTGGCATTAATATTCTAGTTTTCTTCATGTTTTCTCTATTGAAGTTGTATGGTTGGACGTCAGCTGTACAGATGGTGCTGTGATGGTGGCAGGTTCAACACAGCATGTTTACTTTTGACTTTTACGGACAATAAATACAGGGTGTATACAAATTAGTTGGGCAAAAGAATTATTTATTGAATGAAATTGACAAGAAAAAAATCAAAGTGCATATTGTTGTAAGATAGAAAAATAACATAGTTTACCATTATCACAGGTGATCGATGTCACTTCCTTTCGTGACTCAGCAAATGTCAAAAAAGGCAGCATTTTGCTTTTTCAGCACAGTTGTACGTCTCCATTATCGTTATGTCGAACAAGAGTGATTACCGCTCTCTAAGCGATGGCGTCAGTTCTGACTCCTGACGCCATCTATGAATAAACTTCGGCAATATTACTACTAGTCTGACTTTCAACTAGTTAATTTCATTTAATATTTCGGAAGTTCTTAACTTACGTAAATGCCCAACTAATTTGTAGACACTTTTTATTTTTCTCTCGATACTGAAATATGACCCTGATGATGGCCACAGAGTGGCTGAAACTTTTTGGTTTTTAGAATTTAAAAATTTTATTTTGATTGTATTGAAAGTTTTATCTTTTTGTATAATATACGTCTTTAAGTAAACCGTTTTATTATATATGTGATGTTAAATTTCAAGAAGTAACAGTCCTTTAATTTAAGTTAATTTTTTTTACTTTTCTCATGATTTCCTTTTGCTTATTTCTGTCGTTTGTCTAAAAGAAACCTTTGTGAGTTTCGCTCTGTTTCAAAGACAAGTTTCATATGATGGATTTTTTTTTATATGTAAATTTTGAATTTGATAGAGACTTGCAGATGATTTTGCTCATTTTTCAGAAGTTGAATTTGAGTTTAAATTACTGAACTTTGTGTTTGAGGTTGAAAATACTCTTAACAACAATTCTGAAATATTACGAATTTTCCTTTATTTAATCACCTGTCTAAACATCTGAGGCAACCTGGCCCAATGGGTATGTGGTATAGAATACTGAAATGTTAAACTAAAATGTTGTCGAGGTATACAGATGTTTATGTATACTTTACTATTTATTTCAAATTTATACTACCTGTAAACAGTTTTGAATTTATAATAACATTTTCTCTAATAATTAAAAATAAGTTTGTGCTTCATTTCCTTAAATAAAACTATTAAACACATATAAAATAGCGAAAAAATATTTCTTTGATTTACTCGAACATTTTTAGAGATATTTTTAATGTTTAAAGATTATTAACTTCATTGAAAGGAGGTTGTAATTTGGAAACTTGTAAATTTCTTAAAGCAAAGCAGTAAAGTACTGCCCTTAAAGTAAATGATTAACCATGTTTTCATTGATCGTTACCTCATAGAGAGAAAAGTGGCAAATCTAACAGGTAGTTGAATGACTAAGTTTCCTCGTAATGAGGCAAACTTTCCTTTTACTCAATTCTCTAAAAGCAATTAGTCTGGAAAATTACCAAGCATTCTGAGCGAAATAATCTATTATACGTTAATGGTATGATAATGATGATTATAAATAGTGATTAAAAGCACTGCGTTTATATATTTGTATATATACATATATATACATTTTTTTAATCAACTTTAAGGTATGTGCATACCTTCGGGGCATTTATTTATTTATTTATTTATTTATTTTTTTGAGAAATGTTAAATTTTTATCAAACACATGTGTTTTTAGTTAAAACAGGTAACAAAACTATGAATTCATATAAATTTTTAATGGAATTTTTATCAATTTTTCAAATTTAGGCAATATTTAGTCAAATTTTAGTAAAGAATTGCTTTTATACCAAACCTTCTATAACGAAATCTATTCAATATATTTCTTTTTTTTTCAACAATATATTATTGGGTGAGTACAAAAGTTCATTCGGATTTTGAGAGTAAAAGTCACACAGTGATTAGGCAAACAAAGTTCTTTATTCAATCAATGATATATGCTCCATCGTGTTCTATAATCTGTTTCCAACGTTCTGGCAGCATACGGATGCCCCGATCATAAAAACTGAGCGGTTTAGATTCGAAGAACGAAGACACGACGTTTTTTAAGGCGTCCAAAGAGTCAAGTTTTTTTTCCATTTAAATGATTTTGAAATTACCGGAACAAGTGATAATCAGATGGTGCAATATCAGGAGAATACGGTGGATGAATTAGGATATCCCATTTCAGGCTGTTCAGTTTGTGCAGCGTCTGTCTCGAAACGTGTGGTCTGGCGTTGTCGTGATGAAAGACTACGGCCTTGCGATTTGACAAAATCGGACGTTTCTGTTTGATTTCTCGATTCAGATTAATTAATTGGCGACAGTACTTGTCCGAACCGTTTGGCCAGCGGGGAGAAACTCAAAATAAATTATGCCCTTGCGATCCCACCAAACACAGAGCATCACCTTCATCGGGTGCAAACTGGCCTTTGTCATTGCGTCCCATGCTCACCTACCTGTTTCCATGTGCGTTTGCGCTGAACATTGTTGTAAAGGAACCATTTCTCATCGCCCGTCACTAATCGATCCAAAAACGGCTCGTTTTTGAGCCGCCTGAGTAAAGAAACGGCAGCAGAAATTCGCTCGATTTTGTTCCTTTTGGTCAGCAAATAGGGCACCAATATATCGAGCTTGAAATCGAATCCCATGTTTTTTAAACGCCGAAAAGCAGTTGATCGGTCAACGTTAAGTGCTGCAGCAACTTCCTCTGCTGAAATTCGCGGAGTATTCTGAACTAAAGTACGCACATTGTCATCATAAAGTATGCACATTGTCATCATAAATTACGCACATTGTCATCAATGTGTGAAGGTCGACCTGAGCGTGGCTCGTCCTCAAGGTAAAACTCTCTGCGGCGAAATTTCGCAAACAATTTTTAAACAGTTCGTTTAGCTGGTGCTTGATCTTGATAAACCTCTTGAATGTTTTTTACGGCTGCTGCAACGTTTATTCCCTTTGGAAAAACGTAAAGCATAACATGCCGTAAATGCACCTCATAGACACTCATTTTGAAAGTAAACTTTCTCGAAGCAGTTTGTATCTACACAAAATATTTTGTTTGAAATTAAAGCTGCAAAAGTCACCTTATCAACGATCTGTCTTACGTAGATGGCAGTATTAATGACAATACTTTACGCCGCTTCTAACGCCAAATATTGCACCTCCGCACGAATTTTTGCACTCACCCAATAGAAAGCCACTTATCTGTGTTATGAAGCAAAAGATTTGCAATACCTCTTAAATTTATTCACATATTCCAAATTTTGAATACAAAATATGACATTAAAAAATGCATATTTTTCAATGAAATTTCAATGAAATTGTATTTTTCCCTTAAATTAATAAATACAAACTCACAAACTATATTTTGCATCATAACATACCAATAGATAAGCAGAACCTTATGACAAAATTTTATTTCAATATCTTAAAAACTTTTTAAGAAAGGATGTTTCTCGAAACGTACACAATAAAAAACGCAGTTTTCCAGAAAACGCAAATTAGGATTTTAATATAGCACAAAAAATTGTGCATAAAGTTTACAACCTTAAAATCCACAGTATTTGTAGGTGTTTATATATTTGTGTATACATTATATATTGTATATTTGCATTTTAAAATGTGTTGTTTACCTTTCTGTGACACTTTAAACGGTCACTTCCGGTTTATATTTTCGTTACAACTTTGCTTCTAATTATCCCTGAACCAAAAGTAAATAATTTTTTGAATCCTTAATGCTTGAACTTTAATTTAAAAAAAAATCGAAAATTTTCGAAAAAAAAAGCGATTTGAGGGTAAGGACATATCTTAAATAGGATAAAAAGAGTGAATTCAGACACTTTTCTTTGGGAAGGATTTTTGTGTCTCCGGGGGGGGGGGGGGCATTATAGAGTTACCGTTGGGAAATTGTATTTTTTGACCATTTGAAAACACAAAATCTCAAATCTTCCGGTGGTGGAGATAAACTCAGTGGTCCGCCTCGGGCCATCCTCTGAATTCAACACTGAGAATGGAGTTTCTGCGATATGTTATAGAAGATTTTAAGTTAAAAAACTAACTTTTAAAAAATTATTCTAATATACAGCTTTTAAATCAAACCTGTTTCTTTTAGTTTACTCAAGAAGTTACCGGGACTTTAAAAAAATTCATTTCATACTAAGAAAAAGCAAATTTTAGAATTAATTTGCATATATTTTAGGCTTTTGAATTATTAATGATTGTTTAATAAAATCTACTAGATATTTAAGAGGATTGCCAACGTTCAAATGATAATTTGTCAGTAGAGTTTAGAAATTTTAGTTATTCGTTCATATTGTATAGGTGACATTTGCGATTCCAAAAAAACATTTATTTTTTCCTTTTCAAAAGAAAAAAAAAAAAAAAAAAAAGATGACATATTGTTTAAGAAATTGGAATTGAACTTTTCATAGCCGAAAGTTACAGTTTAAGACATAAAAAGTGTAAGCACCGGTAAGTTAATTTCCAATATATATTTTCCGATACTTATTTATGTCCAAATGTATTTTTAAAAAAAACTTCATTTTTAAGAAGTCTAAGTATTGGGTGAAAAATTAACAATAAATGTCCTTAAACGAATAAATTCAAAAGCGACATTGAGAAAATTGACATTTAATAAGTGTGTAGTACCACTGATAAACAAAAGAAAATCTTTTACACATTCTTATATACTTTCCAAAATGCACTTATAAATATATATCTATGCCATCAACTAAAAATTAACTTCCGTGATCAAAATTGCAATGTAACTATGAATCGATTAATTCTTTTTAAATATTGCATTTTTCAAAAATTGGGAACGACAAAAGGGAGTCTTCTCAAGTAATAAATTATTATTGTTTTCGTATATGTTGCTTTTATCTGCTTTAAAGCATTAATAGCTCATAAAATTCTCACTCAAGCATTAGTATCCGTTAAAACATTTTATGTAAAATTTTATTTAAACTACAAAAACAGTTTTAAAGTAAAATTATATAACAATTTGGTGACATAAAAAATCAAATTAATATGTAACTAAGGTATAAAAATTCGAAGACATAAAAGATCAAATTAATATATAATAAAATGATAAATATTTGAAGACATAAAAAATCAAAATTAATATATATTAAAATATAAAAATTTGGAGACATAAAAATCAAATCAGTATGTTACAGAAATATCAAAGTCATTTGTTGGCGACAAACATGAGCTACTTCGGCAAATATGTGGTGAATTTGGCAGAAAAATCTTGTTGCTTTCAAAATTGTTACTACTTTTACGCCAGGGTGTAGTGAAATATTTGTAACAATATGGTAGTGGTTTTAAACATAGCAAAAGAATAAACCCAGTTATAAATATATCTTAGCATATTTACACAAGGTCAATTCCATGAAAACTTGTCATGCCTGTCACACAGCTGAAAATTGCTATGCTTGTTGGCTACCAGTATTTTAGAACGGAAAATGTGACTTATTTTAACGGAGATATTTCATCAATTGAATAACGCGAAGCAAACTTTTCGAAAATAACGGTGGCCAACAAGCATAGCTCTTTTCAGCTGTGCGACAGACATGACAATTTTCATGGAATTAGCCACAATGATTAGAATTTATTTTAATTCATTATATCAGCATTTGCTAAAATCAGTTAATTTTATTTGTTTTACTTAATTAAAATAAATTTTAGTAAAGAAGGCAAACCATTATTGCCAGCTTTGATATTATCTTTTATCATGTTGATTATCAAAGACTTATAAAAACTTTGCTTAAAACTATTAAAATAATTTTTCCGAAGACCAAACGTAGTTGGATGGTTTTCATGTAATCGAATAAGGCATATGTCATGAAAATAGTTTGATTTTTTTTCTTCGATTTATAGCATCATATTCAGTGCTGAGTTTGTTTTAACCATATAAAACGAATTTTCCGAATTACAGGCTTAGGATCACTTTCTTGTGCTCGAATTAGTAAAGGAGCCAAATTTTGTGAAAATCGTTACCACCGTTTTAAAGATATAGCAGCATTTTCCATGCTGAGTTTGTTTTAATCTGCCAAAATATATTTTCCTGAATTCGGAACCCAGCTAGTTAGTTTCTTCGCGCTCGAATTAGTATAGGAGGCAATTGTCGTGTACATCGCATAGTATTTTTCGATTTATACAAGCATAATTTTCAGCGCTGAGTTCGTTTTAAGCTGTCAAAATTACTTTTCTTGAATTCGAAACATAACGAGATCATTTTCAAGTGTTCGTTTTAGTATAGGAGGCATGTTTCATAAAAATCGATCCAGTTGTTTACAATATAATCCGTAATCTGAAAAATCGCTTGCTCGTTTAATCTATAAATAGGGGAGAGTAGCCGAATTTGGACCACTTCACATATTTTCAGGTGTAACTCACTTAATTTTTGGAATATCTGCAAAACATCACTACACGGGGTCAATCTATTCATCTACTAACTAAATAAATGTTTAGATCAATTTCTTTTTGAAAATCTTAAATTTTATTTTAATTTGAAAAATTTGTCAAAAGTGGTCCAAATTCAACAATTGGTCGCCTAAATTCGACCACCAGTCTTTTAAATTGGACCAAACAATATCGGGTTGTTTTAATGATTAGGGAATATAACTAATTTTATTAAAAACAAAGTTTGCGAGTAATGAAACAATCAAACAAAATAACAACTATGAAATATAATGAAATCCAATATCTAAAAATAAGAATATTGTTTTAAATCAAAATGTATTCAAAATATAAATCAAAGTTATCAGTAATTAAGAATAGAAATTATGGAACTGATTGCTAGTTGCTTGAATATCATGTAATGGGTGATGCAAAGTTTACACATGAAATTCGTTTATTGATTTTTTTCCCAGCGCACACAACATGGAACCGCATTTGGCAATCTGAACACTGAATCATTTCTGCTATTTTATTTTTCTTACAAATTCGGCAAAACCAATCCTCACTGTCTAGAATTTTCTTTTTTGTTTCTGAATTATTAGACTTTTTTTGCAACCGAAGTTTTCTTTACATTATGTTTGTAGTTCTTCCCTTCCATCATTTTCTTTCCAATTGCAGTATGCCTATTTTTTAAAACTTGATGTTCCAATTACTTCTGTGCTGTAAGAGCTTCCTTTTTGTCGTTTTTTTCATTTTAAGGTTTACTTTATATGGCGAAATGGTAACACAACTGTTTTTTGGCTCCCTCTGTATTTTGATTTAACCGAATTTATCAAGGGAGATAGCATTTCTAATGATTTTTTACTTTTTTGGGGGGGAGGAGGGGCGATTTGTAGCTGCAGCCTTCTTGCAGGTCAATTTCTCCACTTCTTACTCTCTCCTTTTTATTTCCTAAATCTTTAACAGCTTTTGCTGTCATGCGTACTTTTCTTTCACAGAGTTTGTCTGTGCCGTTTTCAACAGTTTCAACATTATATTAAAAAAGTGTTTAAAAAATACGCTATGATTAATCAAACGTAAACATTATATATTCGCACAGTGTTGATTTCAAGGGCCCCCCCCCCTCCCGAGAACATTTAAATAACCACTCCTCACGGAAAGTTTGAGATTTTATGCGTGTTAATGGCAAAAAAGTATAATTTCATCCTCCAGAACTGTAAAAAGTCTGCCCCCCTCCCCACACCACGTCACGGAATCGCAAATATTCTCCAGGAGGATAATGTTTGAATTCAACTCTGTAAACGAAAAACTTCGTAGAAATAAAGAATCCAAAGTAAATAAATACAAATACATACAAGAGAAAAAAAATGCAAACAAAATTTATTGCATAAACATGTAAAAATATTTTTATGTTTATATAGGCCTGGCCAGTATAAAGAAATTAATCCAGATATATATATATATATATGCCTAACTATACTAACTAATAACTATACTTACCTTAGTTTTAAAGCATTCACTTACGCTTAGTAGGAAAAAAATTAGATCAAAACAGCTAACTTTAGAATTTTTTTAATTGCCTGAAAACAGCAAGTGGTAGGCGGATGCTTTTTCTAATCATAAATGACGTCACTCTGACGAGTAGGATTTCAGAGGTAGATGGCGCCTCTTCCTGTAATTAACGGCAAAATGGCAACGGTCCAATTAAAGTGGCGGTCCAAATATGGCTACTCTCCCCTGTATGATAGAACTTTAAAAAATTAAATTGCGGATTCTAGGGTATTAAAATTTATGCAACGTGAAATTATAACAAAAGTTAAGCACTGAGATTAATGAAGAATGCCTTACAGAACTGACGTTGAGGCCCATGATGTGCAGATTTACCAGTTACGTGACATATTTAAAAAATAATTATAAAAACATCTTTAATATCTGCAGTGAATTGTGTCCCTGTCTGTTTTTATCTCTATATAACATTAAGATACGTAAAAAAAAAAAAATATTTCTATTTTATAGCGATTATAATTATATGCTCAGGCAAATGTTTAAATTACGTTCAAAATACAAAATTCAAAAGTTAAACAGCGGCAAACTTTTTGCCTACTTGAAACATGCTGTTAATAAACTTAGTCAAACGTGATGGCATTTTATTTATTTACATTTCACAACAATGTAGTGAATCAATATTTTGCGAAATTCCTTTGAATTTATTAATAGTATTTTTCTTGCATATGATAAATTTATTTCATCGTAAAATTTGATCATAGATGTAATTTCATATAATTATTAAGAAAGTCGGTAAAGAAGGTTTTTAGCTAACTATATTTATCAATCAATTAAATCTCTCGTTGCTTAGTTACCTTAAGTATGTACACGTCAACAAAGTAAACTCGGGATTGCGTGCTTAGTGTGGCGATATAAATAGTTTTTTTTTTATGTTACTTCTTCACCTGCCTTAATGAGCTTCGGTAATTGGAGGGTACATGTGTTTACTATTCTCCCTAGTAAATCGAAATGTAGAGTAATGTTTTTAAGGGGGTCTCGGGACTCTTAAAGCTTCAAAATGTTCGGAATTTTAATTTTTTTAGATGTTAAACTCCTATCTTATTTGAAAATTTTGATATATATATTTCCATGAAATTCCCATTAGAACAGAAGTTATGGTTTTTAGAATTATGCAAATCAATAGCTGAAGTAGCGTTTCCGAAACTTTGAAGTAATTTTTCTCCAAATGACTACGCAGGATTTCTCAAAAACTGTTGAATATTTTTTCATATAATTTTCGAAACATATGTTACATGTTAGTCTGTATAAACTGAACCTAAAATTTCCTTTTTATCGTTCAAAAAAATATTTTTTAGGTGATTATACTGTTGAAATTTTCAAAATTTTGTATTAACTTAATACAACTTTGTATTAAAAATATATAAACGCTTTAAATACAAATTTATTTAGGTTGAGTGTAATTATTGCAATCTGAAGAATAACTAGACATCAAAATTTTCATTCTAGTTGCGTTGATTTATCCTCTTCTTATTTTATTTAATCTTTCTTTTAAAACTGGAGTATTTCCTAATGTTTGGAAGTAAACCAAAATTATTCCGGTTTTTAGAAAGGGTGATTATAATGATTATAAAAATTATCGTCCTATTGCTATTTTGAGTTCTTTTTCAAAAGTATTTGAAATTTTCCAATTTATTTTGCTTAACTAATAACATTATGTCATCTTTTCAATATGGGTATCAGCTTGATGTCATATATATTGACTTCTCAAAGGCTTTTGACTCAATTGATTTTGGTATTCTTTTGTACAAGTTAATAGGTATGGGTTTTCATGTAATCTTATTGATTGGGTTTTTTCTTATTTAAATAATAGAATGCTTTATGTTTATTTCAATGGTGCTGTGTCTCATAAATTTACCAATACATCCGGTATTCCGCAAGGTTCTAATTTAGGACTCTTCCTTTTCATTTTATTTGCCAATGATCTATGTTCTATTTTGAAATTTTCTTATTATCTTTTGTTTGCTAATGATTTAAAGTTATAACGTTCTGTTACTGGCGCTGCACATTTGCAGAGGGATCTTAATGGCTTATATAATTGGTGCATTCTCAATAAGTTATTCCATAATATTAATAACTGTAGAGTTTTAAGATATTCTCGTAGAACTGATACCTTAAATTATCCTTATCAAATTAATAATCGTCCTAGAACAGTAAAGGAACAGTAAAGGTAAACTTGGGTATTGTTTTTGATGTTAAATTTGATTTTTCACTCCATATTTATAATATTGTTTCTAACGCGTATAAAAAACTAGGGTTTCTTAAGTGTAAAATTAAAGATATCTCCAACCAACATGCATTAAATATGCAACAAACAATCAACATGCATTTATATTTTGCTTTGTTAAGTCCTAATCTTGAATATTGCAGTCTCATTTAGGATCCTTACTCTAATAATAAAATTTAAATTCTCGAGCAAGTACTGTCTAAATTCACAGGTTATTTATTGTTCAAGAACAATCATATATATTCTTATGACATTTCTTCTTCTTATCTACGTAGTATTTTTTATATTCCCCGTTTGAAATCTAGACGGGATCTGTTTTTGTGTTTTGTTTTTTTACAAGGTTATTAATAAGATGATTGATTGTACTGATATACTTAATTCTATGAATTTTAATGTTCCGAACAGATCCCACAGGTGTACTCAATTTTTTATATTACCATTTCTTAAATATAAGTATATTAGTAATTTTTCTTTATATAAATTTTACAAAATATTTAATGAATTTTCTGTGCAGCTTGATATTTTTGGTATGTCCTTTGCTGCTTTTAAAGAAGTTTTGAGCTTTTAATCTCTTAATTTGTGATTGTATTCGTGTTGTATGTGATTTATATCTATCTGTTTATATTTATGTATGTTTTTGATTATTTTTTATGATGTTCTTGCAACACTTTAAATGGATTCGTCTGTAGTGTGCATTTCAATAAATAAATATTTATTTATTTATTTTGTAATCCTGCGCGTAAGCTGTTAATACCAATTTTCCGCTCATCAAATGTATGACAGCTTGCAGTCCCCTATAAATGCTAATTCTGCATATTGCAATTTTTTAAACGCATGAACTAGAAGAACATACACATATCTTTCATCTAAAAAAAATTATGTTTTAAAATCATACACATTTTAAGATATTAAATGCTCAAAAGTTCTTTTTTTCAAATTTTAAGAGTCCTGAGACCCTTTAAATAATCATTAAAAATACTGTTTCAACTACAATTTTCCCTGATTGCTAAAATAATTAAAAATTTTACATTAATATTTTTATTTACATGATTAATTTATCAGTAGCTATACATTATTGCACATTAATGCATATATTACGAACTGTCTATACATGTATTCTTTTCAATTTCTTCATGAAATTTACTGTTCTTGAATTATAAACGATTCATCAACACAATTCAATTTTGGGATCTAAAACATTTTTTAATAGCCCGTATGTACCATATTTCATGTTATCGTACATATTTTAAAATTTCTAATATAAAAAAGTAGAGGAAAAGGTGTAAATAAGGGGACCTTCTTTTGTTTTTGACTTAATGTGACTTTCATTAAAATATATATATATATATATATATATATATTACAAAATTTAAATTTTTGCGCCAAGTTTAAAGTATTTTATGTAAATTTTCCTTTTTCAGTAATATTCCATATATTATACCGGCTTATTAAATTAAAACCCTAGTCTATCAATCTCTACGATCTTAATTCATATTTATTCCAAACTAGAAAGGTAGCCCGTCAAAAATGACGGAAATTTAGAGATAAAGATATATACAACTCATGTGCAAGAATATGAGTTTTCTCATTTGTTCCGCAGTGATAGATGAAAATAACACATTTTAAGAACGAAACACATTTATGAAAAACTGTGTACAGTAGAAGACCACTAATCTGCACAATTCCAAGTTTTCTGCAGATTTTTGCGGTCATGTCTATTCAGTCTTTGTTTACATTTCTTTTTTAAATTCGTATATTGGACAATTTAGATTATTAAGCCTTAAAAATAAATAAATTACACACTTGAAGTAAGGTAAAAACTATGAAATTATCGCATACGATTTCATAAAATGGTATTATATGGTATTATATGTGTGTGCTTCACGATCTTGTTTATGATTTTGGCGAAATTGGCTGCAACTTGTCATAATTCTAATAGTGTGGGCCTCTATAACAAAAAAGTAACCAGTTTTTAGTAAAATTTCTGATATAAAGTAGTTTTCAAAAACTTGTGTAAAATTGCAGGCCGTTCTCATGTTATGCCAGTTCTGGGAATAATATTTCTAACACTGAAGAGTTTCCATGTATATGTGAAATTTAGAAAAGCTTCTCCAAAAGAAAGGTCCTGAAATGACATTGTAATTCCTCTAACTTCAAAGTTTAATCGGGCCCTGATGTTGTTTACTGAAATCTAATAAATACAGTTATTTTGAATATTACAACAGAATTAAACAGCTAAACTTATTTAACTTAAACTCGCTGTTACTTCCCGATGTTATTTTTTAGTATTAAGAAAGTAAATTATTTAAATTTTTCAAATCATGCACATTTATAATTTTTTTCCGTCTTTAATAACTAAATAAGGAAAAAAATATGCTTTTGTTTTGATCTCATAAATACGACAATAAAATAATGCAACTAAGAGACATTTCAAAATTAAATCTTTGTGATTTCAAACCATAAACAAATGATACCGCCACCATTTTACATACTATGACGTCATTAGAATATTGTCCATTGATTGTTGGAGAACTTACTTTGTGAATGATTACCTCAATGATTTAATATTTTTTACGGTTCACGATGAATGAATCACTTGTGTTTGTTTAGGTTTATGGAATGAGATATTAAGCCGTGAACCCAATTTCAATTAAAGTTATCCAAAGATATATGTATTTTTAATCGAAATTAAAAACAATGCTTTAATCTCGAAATAAAATGTTTTAGTTGTATAATTGGTTATTTCTGTTAATTATTTATTTAGTTACTTTTCCATTATAGCGCATTTTAAAAAAAAAGCTTGGCGTAATTCGGGCATCAGAAAGTGAGATATTTTGCCAAAATATACAGCTATGAAAACAAATCTAATGAACTTTTATTTTTGTTTATATATGCACTTATATACATAAAAAAATCGTTTCTAAATATATATAATATTTTTTATATACAAATTACGGCACAGATTTCAGATATGAACCGGGATACCTATGGCGCTAAAATGGTGTTATTTTGCCGGTTATTGTTTTTTATTTTTTAATAAATTGTTTAGGCACAGATGTCATATTCGCCCCATATTGGCGCGTTTTTTTTCCGACGCCGATTTGGCGAAAACATCAACAGCATAAGCAACAACATCCGGGTTACCATATCAAGCAAAATAACGACACTTTGGCGCCGGTTAAGTATACATTGCGTATATGACATTGGCGTCAGAAAAAAATCGCGCCAATATGGGGCGAATATGACATCTGTGCCATTGTTTATTTACTTTTATTTTCTGTTTTTAAATTATATAAACTGTTTTGTTCTATAGTTATTATTCAAACTTTTATTTATTTATAGTTATTTCCTTTTCAAAATGATAGCAAATAATTTAAA
This sequence comes from Maratus speciosus, assembly GCA_963932465.1. Classification (NCBI taxonomy): domain Eukaryota; kingdom Metazoa; phylum Arthropoda; class Arachnida; order Araneae; family Salticidae; genus Maratus; species Maratus speciosus. The sequence continues at coordinate 117,762,846 of OZ010790.1, forward strand.
AATATATAAGTAACTGGTATTCGAAAGCGAGATTTCTGCCGAATTGGCGTCAGAGAAAAATCACGCCTACCCCTATGCGTATATGACATCTGTGCAAAAAATACTTCTGTTTCTTTATAAAAATGGATAAATAGTTTTTTTATATTAAATAAATTGTATACATATGCAAAAAATTGCTTGTGAGTATGAAGCAGTAAATAGGTTGTCAGAAAATACGTTGGCAAACTTCTTTCTCGCCAAGAAACTTTTCTCCGAAGTATTGTACGTACATAAGTAATGATTGCTAGAAATGCATTTTTAATTATGATATGCGCTTTTATGTTTCACTACATTTATGCATACTATACCGTGTGTATAAATGCTACAATTCATATGCAGGGCTACACAAAAGAATTCGTAAGGGTTCCTGAGTATGAGAATAAATTGCTTAAAGGTGGTTTTTAAAGGAGTTATGCAGTTTTACGCTGAACTGCATTTAGATTACTAAGAAATGTTTGTAGAATATAGATAAAATGATATACAGGGTCACGCAAAGAATTGGATACATAACCGTCTATGGATGATAATGTCTGGAAATATGATTTCAGTAGCTTTAAGAGTAGCTTAAATAGAATTTTAGCTAAATAGTGGCATGTAATAACGGTACTATTGCTATGGACGGTAACTGCTGAAATCAATTTTTTAAAAAAATTATGCGTTTTCTAAAATGTTTACTTAGTTATCTTATTTACCTTATTTCCCTAAATAACGAAGTTTTGTTAAAGCATTCAGGATGTGTTGGAAAGTGTTTCATATTCTATGCTTAACGCATGATTTTTCTTTCTTCTTTAGTCTTATTTTGCATTTATTTTATTCTTAATTTTTAGTCTTATACTGCTTTATAGAAACTTTGGCACAGTTTTCATATATACCCCATATTGGAGCGATTTTTTCCGACGCCAATTTGGCGAAAACATCAACAGCATAAACAACAACATCCGGGTTACCATATCAAGCAAAATAACGACACTTTGGTGACAGTTAAGTACCCGTTGTGTATATGACATCAGTGCCGAAACTTTAATATTTAATGTTTAAACTCTTCGCTCCACTCACCTTGCATATAGTATAAACTATAACACAGATAGCGCAAAATAATAGACAGTTTGATACTTTTCCACTGTAGGGGCTTTGGCATTTTTTAAAAAAAGTTTGGTGTAATTTGGGCATCAGAAAGTGAGATTTGGGTACTTTTCCGTTATGCGGATACCATTGTCGCCAAGCGTAATAGTTGGCGCAAAATGAAAGTCACGTGAATTAAGGCATTTGAAAAATAAAAGAAAAAATATTGTCGTACTAAAGTGAGCATTTAAAAAATATAACATTTGAAAATTCCAGACTTTTACGAACTATTTCATTAAACCACAAATATATACTTAAAATAATTGAACAAATAACTGTTATAAAATAAAGCAATAAAATAAAACTCATATTAAAATGCTGGCATAAAATTACAAATATCTTTTAGCATTTTGAAATAATTGGCGCATTAGCATACATGGTACTTTTCCGTTATACGGACAGCATGCTAAATTGTATGCTAATGCGCCAATTATTTCAACCTTGATCGTAGATTTTTATTGTAAACCATGCGAAACATTGTGATTTGTTATTTATGAAACGTGAATCACGTGAATGATTATTGTTTAACCTTAACCTTGGAAAACTTTTTAATCTGCTATTAATCGAATTAAAAATGCTTTTTTTTATATAATGTTGTAGTTTACTTTTACTGCTGATGCTGAGATGGATTTTATCATTTGGCAATTACCAGATGATGAGAAAGTTGTGATAAAACTGTTTCAGGAATTTGGAATTCTGCATAATAAAAGATTGTGTTCAAAAAATCATGAAATGAAATTATGGATGAGTTCTGGAAATCCGAAATTGAGTTGTAGCTTACGATCATGCGAAGAAAGCGTAGAAATACGACAAAAAACTTGGTTTAAAGGATCGCGGGTGACTTTTCTGGAACAGATGTCATATTCGCCCCATATTGGCGCGATTTTTTTTCTGTCGCCAATATCATATAGGCAACAGGTACTTAACTTGCGTCAAAGTGTCGTTATTTTGTTTGATGTGGTAACCCGGATTATGTTGTTTATGCTGTTGATGTTTTCGCCAAATTGGAAACCGAAAAAAATCGCGCCAATATGGGGCGAATATGACATCTGTACCACTTTTCTTAATGCTTTGAGGTTTATATATTTATCGTGCAAAGAGTTGACATCGATTGAGTTTTGTGAGCTGCAACTTGATATGAACCACAACACAACAGTGGAATGGAATAGTTATTCGAGAGAAGTTTGTGCAAATGCTTTATGTTCTCGACCAAATAGAAAAATCGGTGGACCTAATAAAATTATAGAAGTAGATGAAAGTCATGTATTATTTATACAGATTGTTGGAAAGGATATAAAACAGATGAACTGCTAAGTGCTGGTTATGATCATTTCACAGTAAATCACAAATACAATTTTGTCGACCCTAATACTGGATGTCATACTCCAAATGTTGAAAGATTATGGGGCATCGCAAAATGGCGCAACAAAGGACATCAGGAAGCTGTTCGTCATCATTTAGAGTCGTATCTCATAGATTTTATGTGGCTACGCCTTCATTCAAAAAATGAAATGTTTACTGCAATGCTGAAAGATATTTATAATTTTATGGCAGCAGTTTAATATGATTTTTTATTTTATTACTTTATAGTATAACAGTTATTTGTTCATTTATTTTAAGTATATATTTGTGATTTAATAAAACAGTTCATAAAAGTTTGTGATTTTCAAATGTTATATTTTTAAAATGCCCACTTTACTATCGAGAATGTTTTTTCCTTTATTTTTCAAATGTTTCAATTCACCTTATTTTCATTTTGCGCCAACTATTGCGCTTGGCGACAATGCTGTCCGTATAATGGAAAAGTACCGTATACATTTTGGCATGGTGTCCGTATAACGGAAAAATATTGAGAATTGTTGTCAAATCATATAAACAGCTATGAAAACAAACTTGATGAGTGTTTTTTTTTATATGTTTATTTTATATGTATATTATTCATGTTTTTATGTACAAATTACATCTGTTTCTGTATAAAATTAGAGAAACGGCTTTTTTAATCGTATAAATAAATCGTATAAATATCGAAAAAAAAATGCATGTGTATATAAAATGAAACTGGATAGGTTCCGGGAAAATGTTGCCAAATTTCTTTTTTCGCCAAGGCACTTATACTGGAAAAGTACCTAAAGCACATTAAAATCGCTCAGTTAGGAGCTCATACAGTACAGCGTCGACTATTGGCGGTTATTTTATTAGTAGCATCGGGAGGAAGATGTAAAGATGTACTTTAAATTCTCACCCATAGATTTTGAAAAAATATCTTAAAAGAGCGGAGTTTAAATTAAATTTTGGTGACCTCCTTTATGAAAGATTAATAGTTATAAATGGGAATTTCACCAAATCAGCCAGCTATTGCCAAGTTGGCCAACATTTGGCGCTACTGTGGTAACCCTGCATTAGTATTTTTCGACAATTACTCATTTCAATGAGGTGGTCCTACCGGAATCGTGAGGGACACACAGAGACTTGGATTTTATATAAATAGATTGCGTAAATCTAAAAATGGTTCAATTATTTATATTTCTTTAATAAAACTTTTATTATTTAAATTCCTATTAAATTCCGCTATTAAATCCCGGTATATCATATTCCCCTTAAATCTTTATTTAACTGCTAAAATATTATTCTGTCTTAAAGAAAAAACCTACTTATTTCAATTTATTCTTTTATTTAAAATATCCAGGTGTAATTAAAATATTTCAAAGATTAAAACTTTGCAGACATAAATTCATTTCTTTTATCGTCTGAAGAGGGAAAAAAGGGGTTATTTTTGCATAATCTCGACTACAGATTTTAACATTTGTTTATGCTTTAGATAGCTGGGGCGAGGATATAAGAATTTTCTAGAACAATCTTTTCAGCAGAGTATAAATACGGATGGCGGGAACCAGAGAGGAGCATAAAGGATAAAGCATATAGCATATAGGAGGAGATGGGCTGTGAGCTTAGAAGTTTTTCAGTTTTTAGCATGTAGAGGTGAACGTAGTGGATTGCAGTCGTAGCAGACTGGATATTCAATGTGATTGCTCGATGGAGGTAGTAAAATGTTGGATGAATACTGTTTATTATGTGTGTAGAATGAGGAAGCAACGGTATCGTAATGGGTGATAGATGTTAGATGTTAACGGATTATGACTAGAACGCAGTCCAGAGATGGAGTGTTTTTAAACTAATTGTGACAGGAAGAATAGACTTTATTCTTTTTACCATGGTAGGAGTGAGCATCTTCCCTAGATTCAATCGTGAGTGTGGAAATAAAGTGAATAATGTTTCAAGCGACTGCCTTATGTTAATTCTTCATTTTTCTTTATTATTTTAAACCCAGTCGGCTGCCACCTGTGTTGTGTAGGAATGGAAACCCTCATTTTTTTTCGACAATACAAACTACTTGCCGTCAAAATGTCACACATATATATATATATATATATATTACCTTCAACAACAACTAGAACAAGTTTACTAAATGAGAGGATGCAAAACAATAATTAATATCAATTATTTCAATTCAAAAACGAAGATTTTAAAAGCTTTGAAAAGAGCACCAGAAAAAAATCAGGTGTAAATACGGGCTCCCACCAAAACATGTCACAGAAACTAGTTTAAAATGTTTTAAAACAGGATAAAACAATTCAAAATGATAGAGAATTTATTTAATACAAGAAAATATTCAGAAATCGAAAATATAACTGGCTCTTTCAGCCCGGCACAATCTAAGTGTGTCTACATTTAGCACATACCACATTTAACCCACAGTTCTCTGCGAGTGTCTTCACAGAACTTTCCATCACAAGAGATGCAAATTGCATCGCTCGAGACTGGTTTAATCCCATCGTTGATATCCAGGTTCATATGATCATCACTGTCCACTAGGGGAGGGTCAGCGATGAGTCCGATGATAGATCGCATCGCTTCGTGGATCGATTTTTTTAAGGTCTTTGGTCTTTCCACACCCCTGCTCCGCGACCGGTTCCTTACTCCGGAAAAACTTAAGGATGTCTTCTTGAGAGCACTTTTGACAAGCGACTTGGTCAAATGATCCTTTCAGGGTGATCCAGTGATGAACCTTGCCTCTTTACGTTCACGAGTAGTGTTAGTTACGTTCTCTTCTTCATGTTGGGGGCAGGAGATATGTCGACGGAAGTAACTACATTTAATGTTCCCGGGAAACATTGCGGTGTTTCCGCAGCCTCACCAATTAGTATAGCTGGAGTTTGATGTGCTTGTATATCAAGATAATTCGAAAAAGAGGGGGCCCATATTTACACCAAGAAAGGGTACCCATATTTACAACAAACCCCAACTAAGAAAGATGGCTACTATCACATGTAACCTAAAGACGTGGATGACTAATTGTGTACTTCTAAAAGTAGCCTAGGATCTTCGCTTTCCCAATATCGCTCTGAAATTATTTTAAACTAACTATAAGGACAAGAAAAGAAAACGATTTCAGATGCCTGTCAAAAGTTTGCAATCCCGAACAAACACCAATTCGCACAATATCTCACGCTGCATTCACACTATTTGAAAAAAATGGTTTCAACTGCTCTCTATTATCTTATATCAACAAGTGGCATCATGTACAATCCTGGCCGCCAAGCTTCAGCACCTCCAATGGCCACTTCGGGAAGGGTGCCCATATTTACACCTGTGCTCGTTTTTACACCTTTTCCTCTATTATAAAACTACATATATGTAAAAATAACTTGAAAACATCAAAATAATTTAATTTTTGCTTAAAGTGGTGAAAATACATTTAAAAGGCAAAAAAATGCCGTTATTTACTCAAATTTGACATGTTTCATTTCTCTTATGGCAACATGCCCAAGAATTAAAGTGATTTAAATATTTTCGCAATTTTTTTTTTTTTTTAATTCAAAGCTGGAAAACAAAAATCACGCGAACTGAAGCATAATGACATTAACAGCAATATTAAACTAGTTGGATATGCCAATCCCAAAACTTTCTCACTGTAAAAAAAAATGGTAACGTTCCATATAAAATCCAGGAACGTTTCGCCTTTTCTCAGGTTTTCAGAATAATTTAGCTCTTTCCTGTGAAATTCTGGTTTTCTTATCTGAAACGTTCCTGAACAAAAGTTGGAAAGAGCAAAACGCTGCGGCCGCCATTTATTATTTTTTTGCTATAATCCGTTGCTCGCGCGCGGGTGTCGAAAACGAATTCCTTAAATGAATGTAAAAAAATCAACATAGAATGCAAATAAATCAATAGACGACATAATCCTTTACGTCTCTATTGTCAAGAATTTTCAGATGAAAATACAATACCTCTGTGACATCGCTAAGAGATTATCTCTCGTACTTGTCTGTGGAATGTTTAACGAGCAGACCATGTAAAAAGAAAATACACCTATTATTTGGATCTCCATTAATGAGGGGACCATCAAACATGATTCTCACCGATTTTGATTAATTTAAAGTATGTTTTAGAGTTCTTATCTCTAATTATTTTTGTGAAAGGATTTCTTCAAATGGGCCTTAGATTTTCAGAAATTAGATGCCGAGGTTTAGCATACGTTTCAAATACCCATTAGTTTGCAGCTCTCAACGTGTCTTTCGTGGTGTGGACGCAGAAGGCTCGCACGCCACCCGTACGTCCCGAGTTCGATGCTACCTCTTGACTTTTTTTTTCTTTTTTAATTAATTTTATATTTTAACACTTTATTACAATTTGATTTAAATTTGATATATATTTGACACTTTGAATTGCTGCAAATTTGAATTTTTTTTATTTTCGGAAAAAATATACAATTACGTTTAGGTTTTTCTTTTCATGAAAATTTATATGTATTTTATCTAACTTGTAAACTAACATAATTACTGACGAAAATCCAAAATATTTTATGTCTAGATTTTTTTTTCTAATTATTATTTACATTTATATATTTTTATATTTTAAGCAAAGTTCAGAAACAATATATATATATTACAATCATATATATATTTACTTTATTGAATTTTAACTGAAAATTTATTTTTTCGTATAGATTATAAATAATAATTTTGATGTCAATTTCAAAATATTTTTTCGTTTTAACAAATAATGATAATAAAGCGAAAATTGTCAACTGGAAATGTAAAAATCTTCTGCGGATCCCGCATGCTGTGAAATGTCAGTAATGTTTTGCTGTCAACAGAAATATTCCTGGTATTTCGCAGGAAACTTACTGGCATTTCTGTAGAACGTTTTTAACATATACAGTAAAGTTCCAGTCATTTTCAAGAAATGTTTCTTGGAAATAGTGGGCAACTCAGCTGCCCATTTTTTCCCAGGAACGTTGCGGAATTTTTTTTTTACAGTGCTTCTATCTTATACATCTTAATATTTCAAAAACTTTCAACACATGATAATACTTCAATATTATTAGTTCATTACTATACCAACTTTAATTTTCATCTTAAATTTCTGCTTCAGTCAATTAAATGAACTAAAAACGAGTTAATCTATATCATGATATTTGTTAAAATTAATAGTTTTTCTTTATTCTGTTGTTATCAGATGTTGGTGAATAGCCGGCTTACCAGGAAGTGAGTTCCCGCCTTTGCACGAGCCGCCGATGGACAATAGAACTACGAAAAATCAAGAAAAGTATACAAAAATCGCCATCACAGAGCCCCATTACCGCGCGATATTTCCAAATTCAAGGAGGACCTGTTGGCCAAAGCCAAAAACATGCACAAAAAATTTGGTTCAATTGTATGCATATTTTATACAATTTTCGATTGTACAATAAAGAAAATGGTACAGACATCGTAATTATAGCGCACCCTTCCAGCGGAATTTTTCCAAATTCAGGGAGGACCTTCATGCCATGAACAAAAAGAAACACAAAAAATTTGACTCAATTCTCTGCATAACTTCATACACTTTTCGATGGTATAATATTCAAAATGGCACGAAAATCGCTATTACAGCGCCCCCTACCAGCAATTTTTTTCAAAATTAAGGAAGGACCTGCTTGCCATAGCCAAGAACTTAAAATAAAAATTTGGTTCAATTCTATGCATAACTTCATACACTTTTCGATGGTGCAATATGCAAAATCGCTATTACAGCGCCCCCTAGTGGCAAATTTTTTCCAAATTCAGGGAGGTGCTGCTTGTCATAGCCATAAACTTAAAATAAAAATTTGGTTCAATTCTATGCATAACTTCATACACTTTTGGATGGTACTATATTCAAAATCTCTGTTACAGCGCCCCCCTACCGGCGAATGTTTTTCAAATTCAGGGAGGATCTGCCTGCATAGGCCAAAAACTTAAAATAAAAATTTGGTTCAATTCTATGCATAACTTCATGCACTTTTGGATAGTACAATATTCAAAATCGCACAAAAATCGCTGTGACAGCGCCCCCTACCGGCGAATTTTTTCCAAATTCAGGGAAGACCTACCTGCCTTAGCCAAAAACTTAAAATAAAAATTTGGTTCAATTCTATGCATAACTCCATACACTTTTCAATAGTAGAATATTCAAAATCGCACAAAAATCGCCGTTAAAGCGCCCTCTACAGGCGAATTTTTTCCAAATTTAGGGAGGACCTACCTGCCATATCCAAAAACTTAAAATAAAAATTTGGTTCAATTCTATGCATAACTTCATATACTTTTGGATGGTAAAATATTCAAAATCGCACAAAAATCGCTGTTAAAGCGCCCTCTACAGGCGAATTTTTTCCAAATTCAGGAAGGACCTACCTGCCATATACAAAAACTTAAAATAAAAATTTGGTTCAATTCTATGCATAACTTCATATACTTTTGGATGGTAAAATATTCAAAATCGCACAAAAATCGCTGTTACAGCGCCCCCTACCGGCGAATTTTTTCCAAATTCAGGGAGGACCTATTTGCCATATCCAAAAACTTAAAATAAAAATTTGGTTCAATTCTATGCATAACTTCATATACTTTTGGATGGTAAAATATTCAAAATCGCACAAAAATCGCTGTTACAGCGCCCCCTACCGGCGAATTTTTTCCAAATTCAGGGAGGACCTACTTGCCATATCCAAAAACTTAAAATAAAAATTTGGTTCAATTCTATGCATAACTTCATACACTTTTGGATGGTACAATATTCAAAATCGCACAAAAAGCGCTATATCAGCGCCTCCTACCGGTGAATTTTTTCCAAATTCAGGGAGGATCTGCTTGCCATAGCCAAAAACTTAACATAAAAATTTGGTTCAATTCTATGCATAACTTCATACACTTTTTGATGGTACAATTGCGACAGACACACGGACAGACGGACACACGGACAGACGGACACACGGACAGACGGACACACGGACACACGGACAGACAGACATTTTCCATAAACATGTTTTTGGGGATCTCTGACCCCTAAAACATGTAAATCCGTCGAAAAACGGAAGTCGAAAAAAATTTCGATTACAATACTTTCTTCTATTGAAGATAGAAGAAAGTAAAAATGGATATTTGTGACCGTGAATTATTTTATATTATTATTTCATTATTCTGGACGTATTTCATGACGTATGTTTATTTGTCTGTATTATTTTATTTAAACAATCTAGTTTTCATTTTATATTATGGTGTAAGAAAAAGAAATGAAAAAAAAATTACCAGAAATCTGCAAATTTCCATTTTATAAATCTTAAATGGGATTTTACAAACTTAAAAAAAGTAGTTTTATTTTTCTTATTTCCTTTACATGTGAAATACATTAATTCCAATATAGCCTTTTAAATTGCCTTGTTACACAAGATTAAGATCTGGGAGCACGGCAGTGCGTCCGCCAAGTTCGCACAAGCCGTAAGCTACCTTTTCCTGAACCATTTCGGCATACTTTTCACCCCCTCATAACGTCGTTTTAGGGAGAGATATAGAAATTTTTCTTTTATACACATGTTTGTATGGTCAAACTGAACTAAGGTTCCACGATTTCATGTTTCTATATTTAGTAGTTTTCGAAATATTAAATTCCGAAAAAGCGCTTTTTTGTCACTGACTCACTTCGCATCATCAAATAACTAAGGTACTTCTAAAAGTCGTAGAATCATGAAATTTCACAAGTAAGTCGGTTTTGTGGCACAATTAACCAGAAAAATCTGAAAACACAGAATTTTTGCCTCTAAACCCTTCAAACAGGAGGTGTTCATTTGGCCGTAAACAGTTCCTACACATTCAATTGTGTCAATGTTGGTCGCCAAAACTCGATTACAGAGCTTTGAAGGCGGTCACGTGATTTCAAGCTGAATAACATTTTATATATATGCTTTTCCAAAGATGGTTGTTAAATAGAAAAAATGAATATACCTAAAAATTTTAATCAGTATAGGTTATGATATATTTACGATATTAAAATAATAAAACATTTAACAAAATATAACCGCAATTCGGTACGTTTCCGATACAGTAGCCGTGGCGAAATACAGGATATAGCCTTGACGAGAAAAGAAATTTGATAAAAACGTATTTTCTGGCAACCTATTTACTGTGTCATATACACAAGCAATTTTTTCCATATGTATACAATGTATTTAATGTAAGGAACCCGTTTAATTATTTTTATATACCAACATAAATAATCTGTGTATAAAAAATAATATTTTATACATGTATAAATAATATATATATATAAATACATATAAATAACATAAAAGTTCGTTAGGTTTGTTTTCGTATTCGTTTATATCATTTGGCGACATATCTCAGTTTCTGAAGTCCGAATTGCGCCAAGATTTTTAAAAAATGCCAAGGTCCCTATAGTGGAAAAATATCCTAATTCCATATGAAAGTTTAAAAATCTCCTTTTAATTAAATGAAATGTGTAACTAATAAACTGTCTTTAACTATGTGCGACAGATTCGGCGTTCGATGCCCGCTGCTAATGTTATTATATTGTATTATTAGCCTACTTACTGTTAATTTATTGTTAATTTTAAATCTTTAAAAGAAAGATTATAGTTATAGATAAGATATGTTGGTCGCCAAAACCCGATTACAGAAAATTAGCCTGAGTTATAAAGATGTTACATGATTTCAAGCTGAATGAATTTTTATATGCTTTTACAAAAATCTTAATAAGGCAAATCTTTCAGTTTATCTGTCCATCTTTCTATCTTTTATTCCTTAAAACAAATTTTATTAAAGACCGGGAGGCGTCTGCACAGATCATCACCTCATCGAGTTGACGGCTGAAATTTTAGGATCAGTTAAATCAGTTAGGATAAGCGTATTGAAATGTAACTGGTCTGCCAAGACATATCTTTGTGGAAACCACCTACAGACCCGATTTTACGGGTTACTTGGTGGATTTTCCATTGTGTTTTCCTGCACCCATTCCTCCATGTTTCCAAACTTTTGGATGCAGGAAAATACAAAAATAAACCTATCAGTTAACCACTAAAATTAGATCTTCAGGTGGTTTCAACCAATATATGACTTAACAGACCAGTTGCATTTAAATATGCTAATCTAGTATTAACTAATCCTAAAATTTTACCTGTAAATTTGATGATGTGATGGTGTGTACAGACGCCTCCCGGTCTATTATAAATGTCGGTATTCTAATCTCAATAGCACTCTGGTCAATCTGGCAATTATCCCTACTATTTATGAAACATTATTCCTTTAAGTGCGTTTTAGTGATGTTAATGAACTTATGCATATGCATCATACATATTATACATATGCATATAATACGTAATACATTTGCATCATACATATTATAGGTATGTGTATAATACATAATACATATGCATCATTATGACGTCAGAATAAACAAAACATTTTTTGTCGCCAAATTTGAGAATTGGCATGATATATTAAAATATTTGGCGAAATTTTGCTAAATGTCGCCAAGCTTGGCGAATATTTGACGCTAGTGGCTATTTTTCAATGAGTTAATTATTAATGCGAGCCATCTATTTTTATTTTTCCTCATATCATCTGACTAGTTAAGTGATATAACGTACTAATATTTCCAAAGTGCTAATAGTTTCGTCACTGCCCTAAACCTCTGCTATTGTTATTATATTGTACTATTATTATACTTACTGTGACTATGTTGTTAACCTTTACACCGCTAAAACTTCTGTATTATATAAAGAGAATTTACGGAAACTATTAAAGCATTGAAACTGCCAGTTCCCCTTATGATTACTATAATTCTATAATATGTAACCTGTTAATCAATATGTACGTTAGAATGAATCTTCTATAATCAGGTTCCTCGCATTTTAGTTTTCAGGTTTCGAATAAAATTAGCTAAAATCTTAAAACCATGGCACATTGACTAATTCTTCAACACGATCAGATGAGAAGAATGATAGATTTTCAAATGGGATCATGGCAGTGACCTTCTATTCTTCCGTAATCGAGTCTATTGAAAAGGTTAACGTGAAACAAAAAGATATTAGCATCAATATGGTTTAATGCAAATGCAGATATTGTGAAAGGATTTCGCAAGAACCATTACACGTGTACCCAGTCGTATCAGTTAAAATACAACAATTGGCAATGAGCCCAGTTAGAAAAGATTACTTAATAGGATTAAAAATTTCCGAATTAGAGAACGAATCGTAACTGCTAAGGAAACATGCATAAGTGAGTTAAGAGATATTTGTCACGAAAGATGAAATACATAACAACACAAAATATATGATGTGCTTCCATGATCGTAAAAAGTTCTTGATTTCTCTATCAAAAGCTTCCGAATTGGCGAAAGAATGGGCAAGTAAATTAAATTATGAATAACAGTAACATGATGCAACGTTTAACATGGAAGTAATACGGTAAATACTGCTTGCTAGAGGCGGCTAGTACTTTAATATAAAAAGAAATAAAGTATAAATTTGTAAAGCTCAATAAAATAAATTTAATTATTTTCATGTTAGCCGGGCGCAAGTGGTAAATCGCCAAATACTGTTCCCTACTCCCCATTGTTCATATTGCATTCATTTCATTTAAAGATATATACTTTTCAGTCATGTCGTTTAAAATAGATGCATTTCCCTCATATTAATTATTAGAATATTTAACAGAAATAAATAAATAAATAAATAAGAAATAATAACATAAACCAAAATATTTTATTTGAAATTCAAAGCATTGTTTCTAATTTACACATGTGAAAAATGAAAACTGCTATTGGCGAAAAAACAAAAGGCAAATGAGGAGATTTGTTCCCGGCTAACATAAAAGTACCGAAGTTTAAGTTTTTTCATATTAATATAGTTTAGAATAACAAACTTGAAAAAAACATACAAAAAGTAGTGATATCCCAACAAAAAGTTTTAGGTAAAAAAAAAAAGCGCCAAGTTCTCCTTAATGTTTCGGCCAGAAAAAGTAGTGATATCTGAAGTTCGCACAAGTTAAAAGCCAAACATCCCAAATCTTTCATTGAAAATGGCTTCCTGCGACTTGGCCGTTAATGCCTTCGTGAGAGTTTTTCAAATTTTCAAATATGTACAAATGAGCTACATGCCAACTACATTTCTTGATTATTTTAGGCATTTTGTGACACATAGTAAAGAAATAAAATACACATTTGAAAAAGCATTTAAGCAACTTCAGTCTATTTAAATGCTTTGAAGTTAAAAATAACATAATACTTGTATTCAGGAGATAATATCCCTAATTGCTAAAACATAATTAGTATCAGCTTTTAACAGTTTATAAATCGAATAACTCTTAATGTTTGCAGACAAACTATAATAAATGTTCAAACGAAAAAAATTTCTTTCGTCAATACACAAGATTTCAATATTATACAATAAAACATATTGTGAGATTTGAAGTAAATAAATTTTGTTTTATTTCTTGGGTTTTACGTTAATGACTTTAGCTTTAGACCGTACAAAATGGCAATTAAACCGCAAGTGGACTAAATGATCTGTAATCAAAACTAATGTTTGTTGAAACTGAATGGTAGTTATCAGAAATCTTTTACTTATAATGTCTTTATGTGAATTTGCCTCTTTGCATTCTAATATTACTTTTAATATTTAAATAATTCATAAATGGGTAATTTCCAATCATTAATTTTGAAATGCTGTAGAAGGCATTAACGGCCAAGTCGCAGGAAGCCATTTTCAATGAAAGATTTGGGATGTTTGGCTTTTAACTTGTGCGAACTTCAGATATCACTACTTTTTCTGGCCGAAACATTAAGGAGAACTTGGCGCTTTTTTTTTTTTTACCTAAAACTTTTTGTTGGGATATATTTTATTATCGCTGTGATTAAGTTTCACTGATAATATTGAAGAAATTTATAATTCAAACTTTAGTTTTAATTTAAAGTGCATAGAATCAGACACTTTCATATCTCTTCAAGTATAAAGAAACTCAAAATAACCATTAAATGTTTTTATAAATAATCATTCGTGATTAAATAAATTAGTTAAAACATTTATCGGAGAATTTTTTGCCTAAATATTTGTAAGTAAATTTTTTTTTCTGCATACTTACGCATAAAATTTAAAATGTATATGTATCTTTATTTTAAAATGTCAAAAATTCGACATAAAAAATTATAGTAACATTTCTATCATAGTAGCGTGAAAAGTTTTTAAAATGAAAGCAATTTTGATTGCAAGATCAAAATACCATGTGTATAACTCCAACCTTTCTGTGTAAAAGTAAAACTATTGTTTTTTGTCAAAATGAAAGGAAGATTTGTTTAACCCTTAAATTCCCATAGTATCATTTAGCTTTATATCATCAGTGTTCTGGATTCGGTGGGTTTTTTTATTCATATATTCCGTATTCACTCCAGAAATTTAAAATAGAAACTTTTGATTTACTTAATAACAGACATGTCGTTATTAAAATAACCGAAATTGACTATTTAGAATTTTCTGGTATGAATTCCGATTCTCTGAATTACGCAATTTCTGAAAAGTAGGGCAGACTAGAGAGGGTTGACCCACTTTTTACAAAATGATTTTTTATATTTTTAAAATATTGAACGTAGAATAAAGATTTATGTACCATTTTATTTGTTATAGAATCAGTTATGAAAATAAAATTGCTATATGAGTGTAATATATAAGAAATTTGAAAAATGATTGGTTTTAATCATGAAAAAATAATGGGTCAAGCCTCCCCACTATATGGGAGGCTTGACCCACTATATGGAGGCTTGATCAACTTTGTTTTATATTGCAATATTTGTGAAAAGAAATAAAATCAGTTTAAAAAAAGCAAAATAACTTTATTCTACATGCTTTAATTATTATAAAAAAAAAATATATTTTTTAAATATGATGCTTAAACAAATCTGTTGAGTCGCAATCGCAAGTCAAAGGAGAAAAAATTTGTTTCAAACTGGAGTTTGTCTGAGCAAGCACAATTCTACAGCAGGGAAAATGAAATTTTAACATTTAAGGCAGCATTCTGTTAAAGACAGGTTCCGTTTTCATAGTGTTTCATGTTATTATGTCCGGATTTAGGAGCCACTGTCCAGATTTTTTCTGTCTCCTTGTCCTATTTTTTGTGACACTCGACCTGACAACTAGAGTTGTTACATAGTTTGGCTTTATCTCACTGTATTTACCCTCGTGAAATTTGTCTACATACCTTCCTAAAGTTTTTTGATCGATGCTATATTCTTTTGCAGCCGCATGAACACTTAACTTATCATTAACATGATTTAAACCTTTAAAGGGTAAAGTACTTTCAGTACTGAAATGTCGAAATAAATGACTGGCACCGGAATTTACGAACAAATTTACTTGGAAATAAGAAAAAGCCTATATTTCACATACATATTAAATTGAAAAGATTTTGGCAAAATTCCGATTCAATTGTGACGTTTCGAAATTAAAATTAGTTGGTTTTATAAACATACCACCGCTCCTGAAAGGATTAAGACTGCTGCTTTCATCCTTTCTAGTCTTTCTCACTTTTTCTATTTACTTATCGCATGTAATATTTAAATGGAAAAAAGTTGCCTTCAACTTTCCGATTTTCTTGCAATTTTTCACATCTTTCTACAGTCAGATTTAAAAATTATCTTTTCCATCAGACCATTTTACTGTAGCTTTACAGAGTAAGTTTACATTATTTTATATATATAGCCATTAACTTTTCATTATGCACAGTGTATAATAAACATATTTCGAAAACCACTTAATTAAGGGAGCCTTGAACATCTGGTCAACCCTCCATCACATTGACTGGATCAAGCCTCCCTACATAGACCTTTTCTAAAGAATAGCGCATTCTTATGTTAAGCCTAACTTGCTGTACAATCTTTATGCCTGGAATGAAAGCTCAATATTTCTGCATTACTTTACAGTCTGTTACAAAAGTATAAGACCCCAACATATTTTGCTGTTTAGGTAATTAAAGAAATATTTCAATCAAAATAAGGAATATTTTATGTTAGTACATCAAGTTTTTAGTAAAATGTAGCAACTTAGAGAAATGAAATTAATTTGGAAAAAATAAAACATCAATATAACAAAAATGTATCAAAAAGAACTGTTGCAAAATTATAGGACCACCTGTGGTAAAGAATAGTTTTCTCAAATTTAGTAAGATGTTGCTCCACCATTTCTCTGAATAACTTCAAACACACGATTTGGCGTAGAGTTTATTAATTTTTTTAAGGAAAGATTCGAGAATATTGTCCCTTTTCTCCATAATGGCCATTTCTAATTCATATGTTGAATGATATTGTTTGTTATTTTCATACACTTGGCGAGACAAATAGCACCACAAGTTTCCTATGGGGTTTAGGTCAGGGCTTGGACTTAGCCAAGGTAAAACATCAATCTTTTCTCTTTTAAGCCAATCTTTTGTTGATTTCAATGAATGGCTGAGAGCATTATCTTGTTGAAACTTTCATTTTGCACTTCCCAAAAGTGGTCCGAAGGGTATCAGACTTCGAAATAGCATCCGTTGGTAATTGTCCGAGTTCATTTTCCCTTCAACTCTTTGGAGATCGCATTTTCCTGTATACGAAAAGGCGCCCCACAATATAACTGAACAGCCATCCATCTGCCTACTGAAGAACTCGCGAGATCTTTGCCTTAAATCATGCCAGTAGTAATTATTGCCATCTGGACCATCTAGATTGAATTTTTTCTCGTCTGAAAACAGTATATTTCTCCATGCAGAGTTCCAGGACATGACATTTTTTGCCCACTTAAGACGAGCTTCTTTGTGACATTTCAGTAGTAGTGGTTTACTTTTTAATTTGCGACGAATAACACCAGCAGTAGATTTCAAACTTCGCCACACGGTTGCATGTGATACCGTTTTAGTCATCTGTTGTGCTATTTTTTACGAGTCGACTGGTATTTTTTTTTGTTGCCAGTTGGACAATCCGCCTATTATCACGATCTGATAATTTCTTTTTGCGATCAGATCATTTATGCGTTCCATACAATTTTTTTTACTTAAAACATTATGAATCGCTGTTTTAGAACTATTAAGAATCTTACTTATTTCACGTTCAGACGTTCCTTTTCCTTTGTAGAACCAGACTCTTCTCACTTCTATTTCAGGCAGCTCACTCCAACGAGGCATTTTAATAATAAATTCAAAGAATCGGATACTATTCAGAATTTCTCCACTTTATTCTTCTTTTTAAGTTTTTCAGATTGTTTAGGTTACAGTTAAATTCTGAATTCAAAATAAAATCTGAATTCAAAATGCTTTATTAATAATATAAGAGTGGTCTCATATTTATGAAACAGCGGGTTTGCGTAAAATCGCTTGGTATGAAACAAAAAAATTATTCAAACTTTTTTTTTTCCTGAGCTAAATAAACATTATAGAGTTATTTCTTTTCATACAACTACTTTTAAATTCAAACTAATATTTTATTTGTTGAAAAAAGGTGAAATTCTAAGTGGTCTTATAGTTTTGTAACAGACTGTAAATCTACTTACTTAAATTTCTGTGATATAATTTATCTGAAAAAAGCTTACAAAGTATTCCTAAAAAACACAACTTTTAGGTTGAAAACGCCACACAATTCATTTTTTCCACACCTATTTCGATTATACTTATGAAACGAAGACTGTTGTTTGAGCATTCCAGTAGCTTTGGTTGAAACGTATTGATAAAACTCTGAAATTCTTTTAAATATGAAAATTGTTGGGTGGGTCAAGACTCCCGTATGGGTAACCGTCCCTAGTCTTCCCCTATTCTAACCTGGACATTTATGGGTTAAAGTATTTACCATCAGAAGCTTTAACATTTGCCCATCTGCGAGGCAACAAGGGAATTCTAGAATGCAAAGGGGCGAAACTTTGCCAGATAGTGTTATTAAAAAAAAACACTTGCCTTGTCTTTCGGCTTTTTTTAGACGTTTTTACTTTATCTCTTTTTTCAAGATGACTACTTGTTGCTTGTAATATCCAAACATCCACCATTGAATGTCGGACGTTGTTGAAACTTTTCGTTATAGACTACGTCCGGACCAGATACATCAAGTAATCTTAAAAACATAAATGTTCTGTTTTGCCGCAAAGATCTGTCAAATTGCAAAAACTGAAAAAAAAAATTATTAAAAAAAAGAAACTTTAGAGTAAGTTTCTTAAAGTATGGTACCCATTCCTGTTTTCGAGCGAGAGCTTTAATGTACTGATAGCCAAATGCTATAGAAAAGACATTGTAAAATTAATATCAGTAATATAAAGTCATTATATATCCAACGGCATAAATTTAGATATGGTTTGTGCTTGACTTCCTTTAATTTTGATTAAATCGCTAAGGCATGAACATAAAGATCTATGGTGTAGATTTAAAAGTTTGCAGAGTCTGAAGTACTATAGTCGGGGATACAGGGTTGTTTTTATAATGTTCATTATTTAACATCCGAAAGAAAAACGATCAAATCACCAACTTTCTAATCTGACTGCCATAGTACAAGATTCCTTACATATTGCAAATATATGCTCTACTACTCTGTGCAGGAAAACATAATTATAATATTAAGATTCGGAAATCCTTACGTTCACTACCTCTTGGATCTCAAACTAGGTCATACAGCATGCCGCGCTGAATTCGATTTTTACTTTAATAAGCTGTAAATAAAAAACACATTACTTTCAATGTTCGCCACTAAATCAATTAATTTATTATGCATATAACACAGATATACTGAAGTTGTTTCCTCCTTCCTTAAGATTGATTAATCTATTTACCTTTGATATCGACTCAATGTAAAATTCATAAATTCAAACTCATTTTTAAGTACCATATATCCCAAAAACGTCATTTCTAATTTGAGCGCCGTTAATACAGCTGGAAAAATCGCATCTTAATTGGCAAGAAAGATTTTGTTTTGTTTTAGACCTCTTCCGTATAAGATAAGAAAATGGTTCAAAACAACTATTTTTCGTGAGACTCGGAATATATATGGGGCATTCTCACAATCTTTTGACTTTTGGGAAAAAAAATCTGACAAAATTAAACTTGCTAAAATAACATTTTAATCTGATAGACGAATGCTTTAATGATTCAAAATAAAGAAAAATGGTCAGCAGCGAAAAATATTTTATTTAACTGAGGTTTAAGTTAAACTTGCGAGTTTAATTTTCCTTATCATTTTACCCCTATAACTTTTTATTTTCTTCTAAATTTTTAGTAGTATTTTTCTAAATTTTAAAATTTTGCATAGTACCCACAGGACATTCAAATAAGAAATAATAACAATGTAGTATTTTTAATTCAGAATTTTCGTATAACATTGTCTTAAAAGGGTGTTAATGAAAAGACTGTGAGGTAAAAAAAGAGGATGGTATTGAAAGAAGGGACGAAATGGTAAAAAAAGGGACGGTAAGGATGGAACGGTAAGGAAAATGACCACCTATTTTTAGGAAAGTCATGTTAAGACAAAGTGATAGCTACAATGTTCATTGATTTTTAGAAACAGTTGTTAACACAGGATTAAATTATTATTATTTTTTTTTTTTAATTTACCTCGAAAAGTGCAGGAATAAATCTTGGGGACGGTGAGACTACCAATAAAGCCACGATGCTTGAAATTGATATTTAAATGCTGATTTAAATTCTACAGTAAATTTCCTGCCAAAGAATTTTAGACATTATTTCTCTAGCATACTTCTGCATGTGAAACAAACTTGAAAAAAATTATGTGGCTGCATCTGAAATGATTTTCTGTATCATTTTAGAAGAGGGATGGTAAGGAATCTAAAACCCATTGACAGAGATTAAAAAATAATAACAACCCTAAAAATGTGTGCAGGTTAATTTTTAGCTACATATTTATATAAAACAACAGCTCCAAACTTAAAAATCAGCGTCAGGGACACGGGACGGTATAGGGGTTTTCCAGGTGTTTGGACCCCTAACATCGTCCAAAACTTATTTACCTCGTTAATATTGTTATGCAATCATGCAATGGGATGTTCCTTAGTATATGAAATTTAAAAAAAAAAACAGAAAAAAAGTGTATTAAAATAAAAATTATTATTCAGGGACATGAAAGTCAAAAGATTGGGATAATTCCCCATATGTATGCAAATTAAAGTCTGGATACACTCATATCACTCAAAATATAAAGCTTGAATTACAAATGACTGATTACTATACAGGGTGATTCATAAATATCGAAACAATAGGCTATATCCTTAAATATTGCCCCTAGGCACATACTTCCAATTGCAAAGTTTCATTAAAAAAAAGTGCAAAATTTGATGAGATAAGTTGCAACTTCATTGGGGGTCTATCTGAGAAAATACAAAAATTAAATTGTTATACGGCCCTCGTAGAGTAAAATTTCCATTTAGTAAATTTTTCCTTATCCATTCCTGAATTAAACACAAAAAATTCCATCTTCATATCTATAAAACTGACAAAGTTATGCCCGTTTAAATAATCCGTCAGGTTTTAAGGAATTAGACAAAAATTGAAGTGCGTGTAATCCAAGAACCAATGTTAGATTAAGAGTGCCAGGAATCATGTAAAAAATATATTTATCGAGTTAGAATTTTGATTTTTTTTTTCTCTTTTGTGATGGTTAACCATATAATTTGTAAACTAAGTCACATCATGAAATTTCTCATGAAGTTTAAAAACAAATTAAACTGATTATTATTTTTTTATTTGGAGTTATTTAAAATCGTTATAACTCGAAACATTATTTGTCGATCTTTAACCTTTTTTTCATTTAATTAAAGAGTTGAGGTCTCCATGGGCCGGAATTTACAGTCCCGGCCCGAACAAAAACTATCTTTGCACGGCCCGACGTAAAAATTAAAAGATCGATCCGAGCTCAGCACGGCCCTTTTTTATTTTCACATTTCATCGCCCGGCCGCGGCCGACCCATACCAAAATCAGTGAAAACAGCACCGGCTTGGCCCGTGAAAAAAACAATTAAATCAACCAGTCAATTAAATTAATTAAATCACGACATCTAAAAGAGGAAATATAATTTTAATTTTGTTTCAGGATTAATTAAATATTAATTTTAAAAATATTAAAATATAAATTAAGAAATTGATGCAACTTATTTAAAAAACTAAAATCATATTTTCAAAAATAAATGTTTTTATTAAATTTGCCGAAACAAAATTAATTTAAACTAATCAAAAAAGACATGTTCCAATGCACCTTTAAAAAAAAAAAAAAACCAATTCTTGATTTATAGCAATTTAAAGATGAGAAATGGTGAAAAAAAAGCTCACCATGCAGAAAAACGCCTTTAAATTTTTAAACAAAGATTGTCTTCTTAAAAAAATGCTTAAATACCTTTTAAAAAAATCGCAGGTGAGTAAAGTAACTCTTTCCTGTAGACTAAACTTCTGATTTAGTTTAACTTTTGCCCTTTCCACCTTCTTTCTGTACTATTTAAATGTCCGTCAGTTGATTTAAAGCAAGGGCTTTTTCCAACATGTCGATTAAGAGTTTTTTCATAATTTTAGCCCTCACAACTTCAGATTTGAAATCGTCCCAGCCAGGTTGTTAAAAAAAAAAATCTGTATTCTAGGGCCGATCCAAACCCGGACCTTACTTTTTCATGAAGGCTCGGCCGGGGCGGGCCCAAGGTATCTTTTCCATACCGAAACGGGACTGAATTCCTTCTGCCTAATTTTCACCTAAATTTTCATTTTCGAACCAACCCGTATTAAAATTTTTGCCTCTGACTGACCTAATCCGTGAAAAAATCCGTAAAATTTGGCTCAGCCTAAAACTTTTTACAAAAAATGCATATATTTTTAAATTGCCATTATTTTACATATACACTTAAAAATTATTTTTTTAAAGGATTGTAGATTTCTAGGCAAAAAAAAAAAAAAATTAAAATACAGTAAAACCAGTAAAAAAAAAAAAAAAAAAAAAAAAAAAAAACTGCCTATGACGGACTCCTGTCTGAAACGAATAAATGTGTTAATCCATACAAAATGAATATAATAATACCTGAAAAAAGAATAGACTAAATTTACACCTGCTAAGAAGGGAACTTGTCTCTAACACATTTTTTTCTTTCCTATGTGATTCCGTCTTAGAAGATTTTACTGTATAGCGTTTTTCAAAGTCTCCAATACGTGGAATATGGATTAATGATATTAATGATAAGTGAAACATTTACATACAAATAGAGATTCATTAAAAAAATAAATATCACAGCCTACGGCGCTTCTTTACAAGTGAACAATATAAACATGAAAAATAAAAGCTATAGTAAGTATTTTTGGTTGGAACTCCTCATACGAAACAATTTTTAACCATATCGACGTAAAAATCTTTGCAGAAATTTAGTCAGGCCGGTCCAAGTTCGGGGCTGAGATTTTATTTTTTCCAGGCCGGGCCGAACTTTTCTTTATCTATGGGTTGGCCGAGCCCAGGCCTGGATACTTCGACTTGTGCAGACCTCTAATGCATATCTCCAGCATATTTTGAAAGCAAATTTAAAGTAAAATCTGTACGCTGCTATTTTATGTCCAAAGGAGAGGCGCTGTCTTAAATCAACGTTTAATAACGTACAATTTGTGGATAATCCTTATCTTGCATTCAAAATAAGTGAATAAATCGTCTCTCAGAAGCATGGGTAAATGGTTAAGTCACGAAGTTTGGTTTTTAATATCTCTGCGAATTTTGGAGATATCGAGATGATTTTTTTGCGTTTAATTCAGGAATGGACAAGGAAAAATTTCCTAATTGGGAATTTTACTGTAGGGGGGGGGGGGGGGGGGCATAAAAATTTAATTTTTGTATTTTCTCAAATAGTACCACCATGGAGTTGTAACTTATATCATCAAATTTTACACCTTTTTTATGAAACTTTGCAATTGGAAGTATGTTCCTAGGAGCAATATTTAAGGATATAGCCTATTGTTTCGATATTTATGAATCACCCTGTATATCTAGATATAGAAAAAAATAATGATCTGTAAAATGAGAGTTACATCAGGAGACCCTAGTGGCAAAATATGGAAGTTATCGCATCTATCTCAAAAAGTATCAAACAAAGCGACATAATGTCAGTTTCAAAAGAGTAGGACATCTTCAATTTAGTATGAAATGACGTCTGAAATGTTTTAAAAAAACTATTAGATGATCTGAAATACTAATATTTCATAACTAATGAGAGAATTAAATATGTCACTAGTAGATGTGTGACATTATAAGACGGATGTATATTTTGTAATGAAACTAACGCATGTAATTAAGGTGCAAATGATTTTAATAAGAAATTCGAGTTTAGTATGCTCCATGCGGCCACCGCCTGTAACTATGTATTCAAATGCATTTTAATGCGTGCGTGTTGCTGTAAATAGCGGATGCATAAGCATCCTCAACTTTCATTTTCTATTAAAATAAATTGTACCTTGCTTACATGTGGCAGTTTTACCGTAAAATATGCATCAAGACACTTCTAGAAGAAATCAATGAACTGTTTTAGCTGGTGATCGCTATCGAAATATTAACATTTCAGGTGTTATAATAAAGTTATTTTTACATGCAAGACCACATTTAATACTATATATAGGATGTTCTAAGCTTTTATAATTGACAATTGTTAGCTATTTGACATATTTTTTGAAAAACAGTTGAAAGTGTCCAAATTTATCAACTAGAGGTCACTCAAGCCACTATCATGCGATAGCACATAAGTGTTTTATTAAAGGTAGACACTTGTTCGAGAATTATATCCTTTTTTGTTCAGCAGATATTTGAATGTATTGGTTCTTAATTCTAAGATATAGTTGCGAATCTCACGCAAAGGGTTGTTTTTATCTTTTCTTTTTTTATCTTATACGGAAAAAGTCCAAAATGAAACAAAGGCACTATTGTCAAGTAAGATTTTACGGCGTTACTTTCAGTAATCAAATCAGGAATGTCCTTTTTGAGAGATAAGCTTCTGATGGCCATGTATCTAAGAATTTAAGGAGATTTCAATGATGGATAAAATAATAAATATTTAAGTATGCGGGAAACGACTTCTGCAACTCATCGAAATGTTCATAACCATATAATGTAAAGAGAGGAGAGTCTGCGCACATTTCAAAAGAATAATAATAAAAAATCTAAATATTAATATTTTGCTGAACTATGCATGAATAATTTTGAGTTCATTTGTTTTTTATGCATTTCCATTGTTATTTTGTTGTTATACTGTAATTTAATAGAACAGCAATAATAAAACCAAGAAAACTATTTTGCGCAATCTCTCCTTACAGGGTAGGAGAGATTGCGCACATGGGTAGGAAAGATTGCGCACATAAGTAGAAGAGATTGTTATTAATAATAACGACAATTAAATTGTTAAACAATAATAATTGCACTTAATCGACATTGTTGAAAGATTTTTGAAAGTAAATATTGTTGTATTAGGAGTGAATATTTCAACCGAATTTTTAAATAATAAATAAAAGAAAGAATTTTAAGAACAGTTACAAATTTTAATTTAAATAGATTAAAATATCAGAGAAAGCAAGCCCTACTAAAATTAGAAAATAACATTAATCAATTGATAACATGTTTAACTTGAAAATTACTTCATTTCCATTTCCACAGTTTCATTGTATTGTGTTTGCTAACCGAAGTTGTCGTCGTCCACAGTCGATGCACTTATTGTTGTAAATCGTGCATCTTTCGTGCAATGACCTGCAACGAGCAATACATTGAATCCGGTCAGTTGTCGAAGTTGTCTCCTGGTACAGTTCCAGACATTCAGTGCACTCATCCTCATTGACATTCGGTTTTTTTCTTGAGATTTTTTATCCCCCTTTTTGTGGAAGCACCTTATTTTCAGCTGTTCATTTTATTTTATTTTATTTCATTTATTTATTTTTTTTTTTTTGTAGCGGCATCCTTCTTAAGTCTTTTTTCATGTATATTTTGTGGATCAGTAACATTAGTTGCATTCTGTTGCCTTTTGATTTCGATGGCGTTACACTACTTGAAATGGGTGAAACCTTTTCCAAAACATTGTATTAGAAAAATTATTTTAGTTAACCCCTTGGGGACGAGCGACACGTATACGTGCCGGAAATAGGCCTAAGGATCCTCGTTTATTCTCACCAGTAAAATTTTACTGTAAAATTTGCCTTATTTAATCCGAGCATTTTCCCGATTTGAATAGGCACAAACTTCTGTTTTTTAAAACCGGTAGAAAAGTAATAAACATTTCGTAAAAGGCTCCCGTCGCGAAGGGGTTAACAAAATTTATTAGCAAATTAATTGTTCATAAATTAAAAAATATATATATAAATATTTAATTAAATTATTAACAAATATATTATTAATTCATTAACAAAAGAATTACATAAAATTAATTTAATAACAACTGTATTATTAATTTATTAATAAAATTTTTATCTGATTTTTTTTTTTTCAAATTAATTTGTTGCCAAATTTAGTTTTGATAATTATGTGTTTTTCCGAAATTATCTCCAAAATTGATTCATTCATATGTTTTACACGTAAATTGAAATTCATACAAGTTTATCAATAAGCTGCGTAATTTCTCCTAGCACTTAAACTTATGGGGAAATGCGCCATCTCTCCTAAGTAGCAGATGCGCAAACTCTCCTATTTTGGTAGGAGAGATTGCGCGGCCTTTTATTTAAATATGGCCACTTCTAAAATGAATTGTTGGCGTTCGCATACTTATTCCAGGTTAGTAGTTTATAAGAAATCGTTTAAGTTCAAAATATTTTGTATTACTGACGTTCTATAAAAATTCTGACGAATAGTTATGAAAATTCAAGAACTTACTTTGGAAAAACAAAACAAAATAGCACTGCTTTATCCAAGACCCTTGGAACAATCAATATGAACATTCATGTAGACACTGTGTTAATGCTGCTGTACAACTACCTGGAGTTACTGTGCGCGCACTCTATTCCTTCCCGTCGAATCTCTTTGTTCGCAATCTCTCCTACCTCGCGAACTCTCCTCGCTTTACTATAATTGGTCAATTAACGAAATTTTAAATTAATCTGTTCAGTAGTAACAGCTTGTAAAACTGATTATGAATACATTGTTTTCTGATATTTATTATGGCATTTACGTTTTTCAGAACAAATTTGTGTTGCATCACATATTTGCAGTATGTAAAGCTTCTTGTGTCATATGCAATAAAATGAGAAATTTGGAGATTTGATCGTTTTTCCTGCGACAGAGAAATAGTGAACTGCAGAGACGCACCCCTAGTTCCCCAACTATACTATTTCTGAATCTAATAGTTTTCAGATATCAAATTGTGACTTATATGTACGTTCTATAGCGATAAACTCAAAATTCAAAAGTGCCGAACAAGAGCTCTTAGGCCAAGTGACATGACGCATATATAGTCATACAATATTAAATGTTAGAATACCTTTGATAATAGTGATTCTGCAAAAATGTGAATTTCAGTCAAGTGATATGAAAATATAAAATTTTTGTATAGCATGTTATATGCATGTAATCATAAGACTGTCTAGATATCCCACTCTAACGTATACAGGTTGTTCCAAAAAGGCTACAACGCTCTCAATTTTTCCTCTTGGATATACATTTGCTTCGTAAATTAAAAATGATATATGATTGCAATGATTAAAGACTCTGTAACAAATTTTCAAAATATTACACTTTTTAAATTTTTATTCGATACCGGGGTTCTATATGTTATAATTAGAAATATTTTCTCTCTGACGTAAAGGAGCAAAAATTTTATTTTTCCAAGAAAAAATTCAGTAAGTTATGATACTTTGAATTTTATGAAATTTCAGAGCTTTCTGGCATTAAAATACCACCTATCTATTTTTTTTTCTTTGGAAGGAAAGCTCAGGAACAGCATCGTAACGTGGTTAGTTTGGTCATACTGAAATGAAATTTTTACTGTTGTACTTGTTGGAGTATAGAAAAAACATTTATAAATATATCTTATAGGATCAGGTAATGAAATAACATTTAAAAAGTATGGCCTTTTGAAATTCAGTGACAGGACCATTTCATCTACATAAGCTTAATTCTGACTATTTTAAATACTTTTGCAAAATTCATTGCTTTCGTATCTTCAACATGTCAGGAATTAAAGCATGTTTCAATCTTTTTGGGACGCTCCGAATACTATTAATAAGCTACTGCTAATAAGCTACCGTTGCTTCACTCCAAAAATGTCCTAGTACTGTGTCCTTTCTATTCTCTAAAGCAAAACGTAATCTTTAACTATTTAATAATCGCTCGAATAACATTTATTATCTTCAGTTAAACTGTAACCAGGACATTTAAATTAGGTATTAATGCAGGTCGGTGCAACAATTCACACATATTGTTCAACGTAGCAAGAGCTTTCTCAGCAAAATATATTGTATATAGACTTGCCTCATCTGAGTTCTAACCTTAACTCTTGAGAGAACATTTGGAATATCATGATATGTCATATCCGCTTGAATCGAACGCAATATAAATGGATTGAACATTTCTCATTAAATGTTTAGATGCATTGTACGCTTGATCTCAGAAAAAACGCAAAATTAAATTTTTATATCAGGAATACGAGATAAATACTACTGTGTCCGTTTACCAATTTCCAACGTAGTTGAAAAGTGTTTATGACTTCAGTTTTTCTGTACATCTACCTGCACTCTAACTCTCGTAAATGTACTAGGATTTCCCTGAATATTTGTGTATTATTGACGTTTACAATAGCATGATCCCTATTTAAAATTAATTTTGTAGCATGTATAGTTCATTTACAGGGACAGTCAAAAGCATTCCGCGCCACATTACGACCAATTGGAAAAATCGTTTCAAGTTCATTTTAATAATGTTACACCCTTTCAAACATAGTAAAATTGATATGCATTTATGAGGAACATTAAAATATGCATTCTGTAGGATATGCAGTGAAAAGAACCATTATTATTCATTTACAGGGCCACACAAAAGAATTCCGGTACCTAATGGTCTAGGGGAATTATTGTTTGCGGAGTATTATAGATATATATGTGTATATATATATATAATACGCTATTGCAAATTTACATGAATGGCATCAGATTAGGATTCTTTCATAAAAAGATTGCTACAAATAAATAGATTATTTTCAAGTATATTACCTGTCTAATTGATTAATATCTCTACAGTGTAGTATATAAGTTATATGGCTATGTGGCTATAGTATACTATATGGCCATAGTATACTATATAAGCAATTCTGTTACCATGAATGTTGAATTAAATGTGTGTAAAATAATGAATATAAGGTAAGCTGGGGTAACTGTACCCACGAGGTAATTGAGCCATAGGCTATTTTATAAAAAAAAAAAAAAAATGTTGATGTCTTTTAAGTTTTAGCTTTGTCAACATTGCACCCCATCTCTAATTCTTAAAATAGCATGCGTCAACTCAATCATAACTCTGTCTTGTCTATGGTATCTGCTGTGATAGGATTCCCAAAAATTTAGATTACTTTTTTTTACAAACAACGTCGGTTTTGTGGAACGTCCCTCAGCTTTATATTAAAATACGGTAAGTCCTTTTACTAAACAATCCATTTTTTAAAGATTAGGCATATAAATACAGTAATATTATTTGGTATCTGTACATATTTACTTCTTGTTCCAGATATAAGGCCGGTGTTCCAGTTACCCAATATTATTTACAAGAATGGGGTAACTGGACCGTGTGGGATCCAATTAGTGCAACATTTATAAATAATTTTTTGGAGTTTCTCTTACTATATTAATTAATTTATCCACTGTTTTTCTTTGCTTGCAATAAAGAAAATTATATAATACCTTATTAAAAATACATAATAAAATTTTTAAAAGGCATGTTGGCGGATATCAAACCATTTTCTCAAGTGAGATAGCCAAACCTCGAAATTTTACGACACAGATGAAGAGGCGTACATAAGACAAAGTGTCATTATTAGAAAATTATCGAAACTAATAAAAAATAGTTCTGTTCGATATAAAAACATGGTTACATTCTCCACAGATTTATTGAACTTATCGAATATTCACTGAGGTAAGTAAAAAAGAGAACGAGATACTGAAGTACTTACGTAGACGTTTGTTCCTAGATTTATGTTGTTTACTTTTTTCTTAAAATACTCATGTAACTCTTATACATATTACCTATACTAATGTATATAAGTACTTACTTAATTCTTATATATTTTGTATAAATAAATTTACTAATTTCACATTTGGTGCTTTTTTAGACACCTTAAGAACAAAGGTCACCCTTACAACGCTCTTTAGTTGATATATAATTTACATGGTCTGCCTGGTTTAATTTTTTTAAAGTTATTTACACTTTTACAAACAGGATCTGATATTCCATATAAAAATAGGCGTGTGTAACACAGACCTACCCCTAAAGTTGGCCCATTTTTATGGGGCAACTGGACGCATGAAGAAAGAAAGGATATATATATATATATATATATATATATATATATATATACATTACTGTTAGACATTAAAATGCAATTTTGAAAAATTGTTTCAGAGAGCGTGAACGTAACTTAACACATTTACAAAGGTTCAGACATTAATTCAAACGAGCATCAGCTTTTGGAAGCTGAATTGACTGACACTCCAGAGTAACATTGTAAAATCACGGTCCATTTGCCTCACGTAACATTATTGCTAATTTAGCCGCGAAAGATAAACATTTTAAAAGTTTTGTAAGCTTCTCTAATCAATAGTGAATAAATGGAATTCCATATTTTAACTAAGAGCAAACTTTTTTGCAATACCTCATTATATCTATTTTAAACTATGGCTGCACCATTCATTGTATAACACATTATTTTAAATATTTAAAAATATTTAAAAATATTTAAAATATATAAAAACTTTAACAGTCCGCAAGAATATTTCAACTTTTGCTCCTACAAAACATTAGTTGTTTGTAAATTTTACATGCCTGCAGTAAATAAATTTTACATTTACACTGAATGGGTGAATTAATTAAATGTATATAAAGCCACTCAAATATCTCTCTATTCTAAAAAAAAGTAACTACCGCTGTCACCGCCGCCGCCCATAGTGGGGCAGAATACCTAAAAACCTGGCAAAAAATCAAAAATCAAAAATCTGAATTCCTTTATTCTTTTCGGTGGAAACGATAAAGAACTATTTTTCACATCATAAAACAATGTTGTTCTCTACTTCATTCCTCCACCCGCGGTTAAAGTTACGCTTAGTTGTGTAGAGTTTTTCGTCGAGATATTATGTACGATAGGCAGGCAAAATTTGAAAGTTGTCGTACGTCATCATTATTGCAATAAATTTTAATTTTGTGATGACATTTTGAAGTTGGTGTGCGTAGATATATTTTAAGAGTTTTGGATTATTAAAAGAGTGTGTTAATAATATTGAAATCGTTTTCAGTGTGAAAGACTTAAATATTTACTCTATGTTCAGAATCACTGAGATTTTTAATTATGTTCCAAGGCTGTCCAAGCTTTGGTTTTTACAGTTTGGGAAAGCTTATTTATTGCTTAATTTAGGATCGCAAAAAAATGTTGCCCATATTGGGCCTTTTTTTTGTTTCAGGACAATTTCTGATATAATGTGTTGCGTTTATCACAGCTTCCATGGTCTCAATTGTAATTGTTTTTGATTTGCGTTTCGCGCAGACGATAATTTTTGTTTTGTTTACAAACGAATTTGTTTTTAGAATGTTTATGGATGTTTACGTCGCTAACATATGTAACTGATTTATACTTATTACGATCACATAATGATGAAACGCGCTAACGTTAGTTGTTGTGCGTTGTAAAAATATGTTTCCGTGTCTCCATTTTCCTGTGATTTTTAAATAAATAGCAAGAACATTCAACAGAAGGATTTTTAAATGGATCACTGATATAAGAAGATTTTAGGTAAGCCTAATCTAATCTCCTGAATTAATATTAAAAACTTTTTTATGCTGAATGAATATTGATAATAAGACTATCAGTATATTAATATTGAACATATTTTTTTTAGATTAAAGAACATATTTATAATGTTTATCAAAAGAAAAGAACTTATTAACATAATGAGAAGTTGTGGAAGTAGTGAAATGAAAAAACAATTTCAGCACTTGTATGATGAAATTAAAAGACGTAGTAAATGTGATTCAAAACAACAGAAAGAAACGCTAAAAAAACTTTCGTATTTCAAGACACAGTATAAGACACGTTACACCAAAGCAAGGTGAATGGAAGAAAGGTTTAAAAGCAACAATCAGGAATGGCTAGAAGGATCAATTTTGTTTCCTAATGAAATAGTAAATAAGCGTGGTCGGCCTCAACTTAGCTTTAATGATAGCTCAGAGAGAACAAAACGATTAAAAACTAAGGAACTAAGGAATACTACACCTGCATCTGTGTTGTCATACGCAACGCAAATGAGTTTAAGGTCAGAAGGCCAAGTACAAGCGTCGAAACTTCTCAGTGAAATAACTACGTCCCCACGTCGTGCCACTAAATATATAAAAGCCTACGCAGCTTCTTTGGACTCAAAGCCGAAATCTTTATCTGGAGAAGATGCTATAGCTGTTTTGATAACAGCAAAATTGTCTCGATATCAATATGAGATTGTGAGGAATAATGCTCCACAAACATTCCCCTCTTACAAAACCATACAATCCGCAAAGAAATTCTGCTACCCAAACAATATACATATTACAGATACCTCCGCTAGCGTTCCCCTACAGGATTTACTTGATCACACAGCGCAACGTTTGATTTTTCAATTGAACCTGTTATTAGAACTCTTCGAGAATCAGAACTAACCAAACTATGTCTATTCACAAAATGGGGTTTTGATGGCTCTTCAGGCCATAGCTCATACAAACAAGCGTTTCATGGAACTGAAGCCAGTAATTCCGCAGTTTTCATCACGCGCGTTGTTCCTGTTCGTCTAGTTTCTGATAATAAGATTATTTGGCAAAACCCAAGTCCAGCATCTACGGCATATTGCAGACCACTTAAAATTCAGTTTATCAAAGAATCTAAGGAAACTTCAATTGTAGAAAAGAATAGAGTAGATCACGAAATAGAAAAGTTGTGGGACACTACAATAACATCGCAGGACAGACAAGTAGACGTAAATCATAAATTGATCTTCACCATGGTAGATGGAAAAGTGTGCAATGCGCTCACTGAAACGACATCAACACAAAAATGTTTTATTTGTGGTGCTACTTCTAAAATGTTCAACAATATAGAAGTAATGATTGCTAGACCAATAAACACTGACAACTTGGGCTTTGGTTTGTCTGTCTTACATTTGTCTAGTCTGGATTCGTATGTTCAAGTGCATCTTGCATCTGGCTTATAAATTACCAATAATGAAATGGCAAGTTCGAGGAACTGACAAACAAATAGTAGAGGAAAACAAAGCTCGTATACAAAAAGAGTTCAGAGAAAAATGTGGTTTAATCGTAGATATGCCAAAACCGGGATTCGGGAGCACCAACGATGGCAACACTGCAAGATTTTTTAAAAATTCAGAATTGTCAGCAGAAATCCCGAAGATTGATCTTGAGCTTATAAAAAAATTACACACAGTTATGAGAGTAGTTGCCAGCGGGTACGAAATCGATGTCGAAAAATTCAGAATTTTCACTCATCATACCGCAATGTACTTTACTGAAAAATATCCATGGTACAACATGTCACCAACTGTACATAAATACCTCATACATGGTCCAGAAATAGTATCAGCGGCATTACTTCCTATCGGTCAATTAAGTGAGGAGGCTCAAGAAGCTCGTAATAAAGATTTTAAAAGATATAGGGAACACAATTCGCGAAAGTGTAGCAGGGTCAAGACAAATGAAGATGCTTTTAATTTATTTCTAATCAGTAGTGATCCTCCAATTTCAAGTAAACACAAAATAATAAGGAAAAACCTAAGACAACTTTCCACTGAAGTGATATCTATGTTGAAAGCTCCAACCGTAGCAGAATCTGATAATAGCGATACGGAAACTGAAGAAGTAAATATCGCGGACTCCGCAGACGATTCCAGTGATTCTGATGTATCAGATTTTTGAATTTATTATGAAGGTAAAATGTTTTTAAAATGTACAAATTGCAATATTTAAAAGATTTTTCAATATAAATATGCGTAAAAAGATTTAAAATGTATTTTATTTACATGGAACAACATAATCATTAACAAATATAAAGCATTTTAATATTTAAAAACTCTCAGGTATTTAATGCCATTTATTTGTGTACCCCGCCCCACTGTGCGCCGGTTTTGAATTTTTTGTGACCGGAGGTCTTTCTTCGTTAATATTAAAAAAAATAATGCATACAAAAATATGAAAATCGGCAGTATTATACAAAAATGTCTGATAAACACGCTGATGCAGACAGTTTTCAGATCGAAGAATTATTTAAAGAGATATTTAATGCTAAAGTTGGACAAAATCGTTCCACTAAAAAAGTTTTATAGAAGCAAAAACTGTTCATAGGAATTTAATCATTTTTAGATCATTTTATGCGTTAGAATTAGCCGGAGTGCAGATTGCATTAATTTTTTTATTTTGACTAATTTTTTGAGGTTTTATTTCTATTTTAAATTCAGATTTTCAGCATTTCTAGAGATATTTTTAACAGATTTTAGAAAGTGATATTAATTTAAACTGTTGCCAACTGTATAAACAGCGGAAACAATAATGTTTGCTTCAAAAAAAATATTTATACGCGTAAATAAATTAAAAATTTATTTGCACGTGACTATTATAAACAGAAAAAAACATTTGGAATTAGAATTAAATAATTATGTACAAAAAGCAGGAACTTATTAAAAATTACGTCATAAAAACTATAATTACACGTGAATTTTAAGAGAGAAAGGAATTTGTAAAACAATAAATTTATTAACATGCGTTAGAAGTCTTAAATAGGAGAAATTATGTCATATTTACGTTACATTACAGTTATTACATAAAATGAACACAAAATAATACTGCAAAACGGTTTAAATTTAGAAATTGCGCTAGACATTTATTTGATATTTTAAGAGGATACTTTTCAACTATTTTTGTTAGGAAAGCGCAAATAATATTTCATTTCTAACACAAGTATTTTCATGTGAATATTAAAAAGAGAAAGAATAGTTTGGTCAAAATTACGTCAGATTAAAAACGATTAATTTAAAATGTTTCATTTAAAAGAACTTTCTTTTCACTTTGTTAAAAAATACCAGGAGACAAAGACTCTGTTTACTTAATTCCTTTTATATTAGCTTATTTTGAAATGTTGTTACACGTGTCTACGTCATCAAGTTATTTTTATTTCGATGTTTTATTTGTATTTTAATTAATGTTGTACTAATTTATTTATTTTTTCGTTATTTAAAATTAAAATTATGTCAATTTGTATAATTTGGCGTGTGGTTTGGCGATTTATATAATTTGGCGAAATTGGTCGACGGGATAATCAAGTGCAACGGATTTGGCGTTAAAATTCCCCAATCAAAGAGAATTGAATAGAAATCCGTTTATAGAGAGATCGCCACTGTTTTTTAAATTACAATTCAATCTTTCGAAATCATTTTAAAGCCGATCAAATTAGCGCGCATTTAGAGTCTACGGTGTCTGGACGGGGGTTGGCGAGCGTAGCTCGTAGGGGGCCGAGCCCCCTAGTTATAGATAAAATAGTAGAACAGAAATATTTACATAAAGTGAAACAACAGATCTAGAATTTATCGAGAAACCATTGAAAAATAATATACATATTTGACATTAAAAATTTGGACCAAATTGTCTGTTGAATATATTGAGACTTTAGAAGATGCAACAGTGAATCTTGTATTATTGTAGTTAATCTAGTGATTAATCGCCTGAAAAAAACTCATTAAAAAGGCAAATCAATGCTTTATTGATATCAGTGCTAGATGATTCACTTTTCCTTAGTACCAAGTTGAGCACAAATTTCTCTTAATGTACGTGTATTCATTCGTTATCACATTACTCGTTTACCTTCTCTCACTCGCACGATTCTCACTTCAATTTTGAGCCACTAGTAGGAAAATGAAATTTTTTACTACAATATAATGTTTAGAAAACACAAATAATAACTTCATTTTTCGAAATTTCATTCAGAAGAAGAAATAAAGCATTTTATTTTCTGTCGACTTCGAAAAATCGACAACGACCACGAAATGCAGACACCAAATTTCGGGGGGTCAAATTAATGTGACTTTCTATTATATTTTTCTATGTTTCTATTTTTTGTAGAAAATCCTTTCATTATAAATATCATAAACCTGTGGGGAATTTTTTTTTTTGTTAAGGAAGGTAAAGAAAGGGGTCTCACTACGCTTGGGCAATTCAGTTGGCAATTCGGTTAACGCAAACACATCTCTTTAGCCACATCTCCGTAGTACGTTAATTTATATTACTGTACATTCTATTTCATGTTATTTTAGAAAACTTGTGTTAATTTTCGAGTCTTGCGGTGATTAGATTAAAAAAAATTCATGCTTCTGAATCTTCTATCTATCTATATTATAAAGGACAAACATATCTGTGCGTAACGCATACGTCATTTTGCGAATGACAACACTTTGGAATTTGAAATAAAATTTCGGTTTTGCAATTATATCTACGGCAAATTTTTAAACTTCTAAACATCGCACATTTTAAATTTTAACACCGTCGTATTAGGAAAAAAATGCTCTTTTAAATGCACTTTGCTTGAAAGCTGTCTCTCAATTTATTTTTGAGATATTAATTTTTTGGTAGTTTTTAATACAAATTTTGTAATCGTGGCAACTGAAGTACTTCATTTATATTGAAAGTAAAGAAAAAATAGTCATGGTTTATTATTTTTATTGATTATATCCTTATTGATGCCATTTACACATTACAAATAAAAGTAACTTTTTTATAATTTTTGAACAGAAAATGATGTCTGACATTAAAAAAGAACACGCATTTTTCTTCATAAATCAGTTGCATTTCAATATTTTTACATTACGCTGATACTGAGTTTGAGACGCTAGGAAAAATGATTCAGTAAGTAAAAATTATGTCATATTTAAAACAATACGATCATTTATTTTGATAAAACTAAATATTTGACCGATACTAAATGGCCAATATGACAACTAAAGGCAAATTTCTGAATAATTCTTTTTTCGCGGGTATTGAGATCGGAGTTTAAGTTCACATGAAAAGTTGTATCGGACAAACGTGACTTTAAGTTTGGAAATACATTCATTAATAATCTATTGCGCGTTAAAATACTTTCAAATTGTGAATTTGAGTGATGCGTATGTAAATTATGAGAATGTGAAAATAACGTACAGTTTAGATTTTATGGGGGGAAATTTTATGATGTGACAAAGCGAAATACTTTTTACTGATTTCTCATCCCGTAAAAACAAACATAAGAGCCTCAATCGATAAATTCATCATAATTATTCATCTTGATTACGTATTCTAATAGAGGTTAATTTTTCAATAATTTAAGCAATTAAAGTTTGTGGAAATATTTTGGTAATTTTAGGGAAAAAATATTATTTGTTTTAAGAGTGAGACAACCAATGTTAAAGGAATTTTTTATTGTAATTATTTTTGTAGGTTTATTATAAATTCGATCTGAAGTTCCTTTCTAACATTTTAGTTCGTCGAATTTCGACGGGTTCCAACTCGTTTATATAAAATCCAAGTCTCTGTGTGTCCCTCACTATTCCGGTAGGACCGCCTCATTGAAATGAGTAATTGTTGAAAAATATTAATGCAGGGTTACCACAGTAGCGCCAAATGTTAGCCAACTTGGCGATAGCTGGCTAATTTGGCGAAATTCCCATTTAAAACCATTAATCTTTCATAATGGAGGTCACCGAAATTTAATTTAAACTCCACTCTTTTAAGATATTTTTTCGAAATCTATGGGTGAGAATTTAAAGTACATCTTTACATCTTCCTCCCGATGCTACTAATAAAATAACCGCCAATAGACAACGGTGTACGGTGTGAGCTCCTAACTGCGCGATTTTAATGTGCTTTAGGTACTTTTCCAGGTGCCTTGGCGAAAAAGGAAATTTGGAAACATATTTTCCGGGAACCTATTCACTGTTTCATTTTATATACACACGCATTTTTTTTCGATATTTATACGATTTATTTAACATAAAAAGCCGTTTCTCAAATTTTATACAGAAACAGATGTAATTTGTACATAAAAACATCAATAATATGCATATAAAACAAACAAAAACGCTCATCAAATTTGCTTTCATAGCTGTTTATATGATTTGACAACAAATCTCGATATTTTTCTGTTATAGGGACACCATTCCAAAATGTATGCTAATGCGCCAATTATTTCAAAATGCTAAAAGATATTTGCAATTTTATGCCAGCAGTTTAATATGAGTTTTATTTTATTGCTTTATTTTATAGCAGTTATTTGTTCACTTATTTTAAGTATATATTTGTGATTTGATGAAATAGTTCGTAAAAGTCTGGAATTTTCAAATGTTATATTTTTTAAATGCTCACTTTAGTATCGACAAGGGTTTTTCTTTCATTTTTCAAATGCTTCAATTCACGATTTTGCGCTAACTATTACGCTTGGCGAAAATGGTGTCCGCATAACGGAAAAGTACCCAAATCTCACTTTCTGATGCCCAAATTACACCAAGCTTTTTTTTAAAAAATGCCAAAGCCCCTACAGTGGAAAAGTACCAAACTGTCTATTATTTTGCGCTATCCGTGTTATAGTTTGTACTATATGCAAGGGGAGGGCACAGATGTCATATACGCCCCATATTGGCGCGATTTTTTTCTGACGCCAATGTCATATACACAACGGGTACTTAACTGGTGCCAAAGTGTCGTAATTTTGCTTGATATGGTAATCCGGATGTTGTTGTTTATGCTGTTGATGTTTTCGCCAAATTGGCGTCGGAAAAAAATCGCGCCAATATATGATAACGTATATGACAACTGTGCCAAAGTTTCTGTAAAGCAGTATAAGACTAAAAAATTAAGAATAAAATAAATACAAAATAAGACTAAAGAAGAAAAAAAAATCATGCGTTAAGCATAGAATCTGAAACACTTTCCAACACATCCTGAATGCTTTAACAAAACTTCGTTATTTAGGGAAATAAGGTAAATAAGATAATGTTACTTCTTAGATATCCCGTCGACCAATTTCGCCAAATTATATAAATCGCCAAATCAATAGTAAAACATTAATAAAAATACAAATAAAACGTCGAATTAATGGTTTTATTGGCCATTGTTGGCATTTAATTAATTAATTAATGGCAACCATTATTGGCAATTAATCTTACAATTTGGCGACAGTAATTTGGTCGACGGGATAACTAAGAAGTACCAAGATAACTAAGTAAACATTTTAGAAAACGCATAAAAAAAACTTAAAAATTGATTTCAGCAGTTACCGTCTATAGCCAATAGTACCGTTATTACATGCCACTATTTAGCTAAAATTTAATTTAAACTACTCTTAAAACTACTGATATCCCATTTCCAGATATTATCATCCACAGACGGTTATGTATCCAATTCTTTGCGTGACCCTATATATCATTTTATCTATATTCCACAAACATTTCTTAGAAAACTAAATGCAGTTCAGCGTAAAAAGGCATAACTCCTTTAAAAACCACCTTTAAGCAATTTACTCTCATACTCAGTAACCCTTACGAATTCTTTTGTGTAGCCCTGCATATGAACTGTAGCATTTATACACACAGTATAGTATGCATAAATATAGAGAAACATAAAAGCGCATATCATAAATAAAAATGCATTTCTAGCAATCATTGCTTATGTACAATACTTCGGAGAAAAGTTTCTTGGCGAGAAAGAAGTTTGCCAACGTATTTTGTGGCAACCTATTTACTGCTTCATACTCACAAGCAATTTTTTCCATATGTATACAATTTGGCACTGATGTAATATACGCCCCATATTGGCGCGATTTATTTCCGATGCCAATTTGGCGAAAACATCAACAGCATAAACAACATTCGGGTTACCATTACAAGCAAAATAACGACACTTTGGCGCCACTTAAGTACCCGGTGCGTATATGACATCGGCGTCAAAAAAAAAAAAATCGCGTCAACATGGGCGTATATGACATCTGTGCCGACAATTTAATATAAAAAAAAGCTATTTACCCATTTTTATAAAGAAACAGAAGTAATTTTTGCGCAGATGTCATATACGCATGGGGGTTGGCGTGATTTTTCTATGACGCCAATTTGGCAGAAATCTCGCTTTCGAATACCAGTTACTTATATATTTTTCAATTATTTGCTATCATTTTGAAAAGGAAATAACTATAAATAAATAAAATTTTGAATAATAACGGTACAGATGTCATATTCGCCCCATATTGGCGCGATTTTTTTCTGTCGCCAATATCATATAGGCAACGGGTACTTAATTTGCGCTAAAGGGCTTGATGTGGTAACCTGGATTATGTTGTTTATGCTGTTGATGTTTTCGCCAAATTGGCAATCGAAAAAAATCGCGCCAATATGGGGTGAATATGACATCTGTTCCATAATAACTATAGAACAAAGCAGTTTATATAATTAAAAAACAGAAAATAAAAGTAAATAAACAATTTATTAATAAATAAAAAACAATAGTCGGGTTACCATAGTAGGCAAAATAACGCCAGTTAGGTATCCCGGTTCATATCTGAAATCTGTGCCGTAATTTGTATATAAAAAAAATATATATATTTAGAAACGATTTTTTATGCATATAAGTGCATATATAAACAAAGATAAAAGTTCATCAGATTTGTTTTCATAGCTGTTTATATATTTTCGCAACATATCTCACTTTCTGATGCCCGAATCGCGCCAAGCTTTTCTTAAAAATGCGCTATAATGGAAAAGTACTTAAATAAATAATTAACAGAAATAACAAATTATACAAACTAAAACTTTTGGAACAGATGTCATATTCGCCCCATATTGGCGCAAATTTTTTCTGTCGCCAATATCATATAGGCAACAGGTACTTAACTTGCGCCAAAGTGCTTGATGTGGTAACCCGGATTATGTTGTTTATGCTGTTGATGTTTTCGCCAAATTGGCAACCGAAAAAAATCGCGCCAATATGGGGCGAATATGACATCTGTACCAAACTTTTTTTTCGAGATCAAAGCATTGTTTTTAATTTCGATTAAAAATACATATATCCTTGGATAACTTCAATTGAAATTAGTTTCACAGCTTAATATCTCATTCTATAAACCTAAACAAACACAAGTGATTCATTCATCGTGAAACGTCAAAAATATTAAATCATTGAGGTAATCATTCACAAAGTAAGTTCTCCAACAATCAATGGGCAATATTCTAATGACGTAATAGTAGGTAAAATGGTGGAGGTATCGTTTGTTTATGGTTTGTAATCACAAAGATTTAATTTTGCAATGTCTCTTAGTTACATTATTTTATTTTCATATTTATGAGCTCAGAACAAAAGCCTATCTTTTCATTATTTAGTTATTAAAGACGGAAAAAAAATCATAAATGCATGATTTGAAAATTTTAAATAATTTTCTTTCTTAATACTAAAATATAACATCGGGAAGTAACAGCGAGTTTAAGTTAAATAAGTTTAACTGTTTAATTCTGTTGTAATGTTCAAAATAACTGTATTTATTAGATTTCAGTACTCAACATCAGGGCCCGATTAAACTTTGAAGTTAGAGGAATTACAATGTCATTTCAGGACCTTTCTTTTGGAGAAGCTTTACTAAATTCCATATATACATGGAAAATCTTCAGTGTTAGAAATATTATTCCTAGGACTGACATAACACGAGAACGGCCTGCAATTTTACACAAGTTTTTGAAAGCTACTTTATATCAGAAATTTTACTAAAAACTGGTTCCTTTTTTGTTATAGCGGCCCACACTATTAGGATTATGACAAGTTGCAGCCAATTTCGCCAACTTCGTAACCAAGATCGTGAAGCACACACATATAATACCATATAATACCATTTCATGAAATCGTATACGATATTTTAATAGTTTTTAACCTTACTTCAAGTGTGTTATTTATTTATTTTTAAGGCTCAACAATCTAAATTGTCCAATATATGAATTTAAAAAAATGTAAACAAAGATTGAATAGACATGACCGCAAAAAGCCTCAAATCTGCATAACACTTGGAACCAAACTGTGCAGATTAGTGGTCTTCTACTGTACACAGTTTTTCATAAATGTGTTTCGTTCTTAAAATGTCTTATTTTCATCTATCACTGCGGAACAAGCGAGAAAACTCATATTCTTGCGCATGAGTTGTATATATCATTATATCTAAACTTCCGTCATTTTTGAAGGGCTACCTTTCTAGTTATTTATAAAATCAATAAAATAGTCCCTAAATAGTGCTACAAGTTTTTATAATACACACTTTTGTTCTACACTGGTTATCAAAAATTAAAGAAAAGTCACAAAATGCTAATTTTCAATTATGTGACTACTCATAAGGAAATAATATAATTCGAGTAATTACTATCTCTACAACACAGCTAGCCTATATAACATCTGATTCATGTCACAGATGGTCACAAGTGTCACAGTCACTGCGGTGAAGCAAAAAAAAAAAAAAAAAAAAAAAGAAATTCCGTACATCTCATTATGATTCTCAAATGCTCACTATATGTGACTCCACTGAGAAGTCAATGTGACTGCTGCTTTTGACGAGTCACCAGGTGACTTTACAATGTAGTTAAACTGTGACTCTCACGTGACTGTCATTTTTAGACTCAATTTCAAAATCATCATGAACGTTGCATTATGATAAGTCACCAAATAATATCATATTATAGTCACATAGAGACTTTTCCCAAAAGAGCACAATGGTGACTTCACAGTAGTCTCTCTGTTACCTGAAAGTCATCATGTGACTTTAATGTGACATTATTTGGTAACTTATCACAATGCAGCGTTCACGATGACTTTGAAATTGAGTCTACAAATGACAGTCACATGAGAGTCACAATGTAACTACATAGTAAAGTCACATGGTGACTCGTCACAATGACGTCTCAGTGGAGTCGCATATAGTGATCATTTGAGCCTCATAATGAGATGTATGGAATTTCCTATTTTTTGCATCACCGTAGTGACTGTGACACTTGTGACCATGTGTGACATAAATGGGATGTTATATGGACTAGCTGTGTTGTAGAGATAGTAATTACTCGAATTATATTATTTCCTTTTGAGTGTTCGCGTACTTGAAAATTAGCATTTTGTGACTTTTCCTTAATTTTTGATAACCAGTGTATTTGGATGCATAAAAATTAAAATTCGATATTTACAACTGAATATATTACAAACGTAATTAATTCTTTGATATAACTTTGAATGCAATTATAACCACAGTGTTGTCACCATAGTTATGACGTCAATGTTGCTGATGGTCGAGTTTTTGAATTATAAGACAGATTTTGTCGATATTTTAAATAGAGATTTCGATAGACCGACTCGTTGTTCAAAAGAATTTCATAGTGAACAGAGAATCTCCAATCTTTCTCCCCAGCAACATGGGCTTTAGAAAAATGATATTTTGCTCTCAGTGTTGCTAGCTTTCGTTGGATTGAATACACTCTCAGGAATATTTTCTATATATTACAGAAATGATGCTGGCAGCACTGTTTCCAAGGTTTTTCCGTTAAGGGTGTATTCCGATCCAAACTGCTTATTTTCCGATTCATTTTAAAATTCATTTTTGCTCTCAAACGCATCAAACTGGGAAATTCTCTTATTTAGAAACTATATAATGTGCCGTGCTTCTTAATTGTTTGATAAATGCAGAAAATGCTGTAAAAAACGCTGTCAAAGTTGGCGTTTTGAATCGAATTTTCCGAAACGGGCGATCTGGGAATGAAAAAAATGGTCATACTGAGAAAATAATTGTTTAAAAATCTAATTCTAATGAATTGAGCTGAAAATGAAATCACAAGGCATGTTAAACATGTCTTCAGAAATCACCCCAGCAAGTTTCATGTTTTTACTTTTAAAAATGAGTCTGAAAATGTCTCAGAAAATTTCGAGCTGTTGAGGGTGGAAAAATATTTTTTCGAATACACCCTTAATTGACGAATATCCGTTTATTTCTTCTCCGTTACAGGATGTAAAATATACGTGAATTGAAGAAAGTGGGGTAAAAGTAAAAGTCTCCCGCCTGGAATCGAATCACCCATCTTAGCACTACGAAACGAGTCCGTTAATCATTGGACAATTGCACGGAAATGAAATGCTTTGAAGTAAACATGTTTGCTTCAAATGGGTATGACTTGATT
This sequence comes from Maratus speciosus, assembly GCA_963932465.1. Taxonomy (NCBI): domain Eukaryota; kingdom Metazoa; phylum Arthropoda; class Arachnida; order Araneae; family Salticidae; genus Maratus; species Maratus speciosus. The sequence continues at coordinate 117,806,759 of OZ010790.1, forward strand.
AATTTCTTTAAAAAGCTACTAATTTTGAAGTTAATTTCTGGAAGCTTTCGTCTTTAAAGAGATTGTGTCTATGGTTTTAATATTTTAGTATTAGTGTATTATTAAATAATTGTTAACAATTTCTTTTCTCATTCATTCAAAAATACTCGAAATTTATTTTTTTAATGTTGGATAAATTGAATAAAGTTAAATAAACTTGAATTTGTAAAGCGGTTTGTAAAAAATATTCGTATTTAAAACATATTTTAAGTGAACACATTTAAAAGATATTTTCATTTAAATATTAAATAGAAAAAATTCGTTCTACTCAAAAAAGAAATAAAATCTTTTCGAATAAAAATATAATATTCATATGTTACATCTAGCAGTCTACTAAAAAATATTTATAATTCACATTTTTATAATATACTAATACTAAAATATAAAACTCCAGACACAATCTCTTTAAAGACGAAATCTTCTCGAAAGTAAATGTAAAATTAAAACCTTTTTAAAGACATAAATCCACATTCATCTGAAGCAAACATATTTACTTCAAAGTAATTTGCCACTGTTTAATTGTAGTCCTATGGTTAGTGCACTCGTCTCGTAGTGCTAAGATAGCTGGCTCGATTCCAGGCTAGCAACTATTACTTTTACCCAACATTCTTAAATTCACGTATATTTTACCTCTTTTTACGGAGAAGAAATAAACGGATATTCGTCAATTAACGGAAAAACCCTGGAAGCGGTGCTGCCAGAATAATTTCCGGGATAAAAAAAGATTTCTGAGACTGTAATTAACTTTTAACTTTGAAAACCCCTTTCTTTTTAAATTAAATTAGAAATCTTAATACATAGAATTTTTGGTTTTTCATTTTTTAAATAAATTCGGATTTTAGTATTAATATAGCGCATGCGTACTAGGATTGAACGGAATTTCTTTGGGACTTTTGGGAAGAATTCACGGATAAAATATGTTTTCTAAGAGTACGCAAATTATTTGTTAAAAAAATTAGAAATAATTTAGTGCACATTGAAGAGTTTTTCTGACAGTGTATACTTTACTCTCCTTCGCCTAGATAAAAACATGCCTCTTTTCATATCCGGTAACGATGCGGTACATAAATCTTTGCTTTTGGCCACTTGTAATTTGTCTTTCTCTTCCATTTTTAATTTAAAATAAAAAGCAACAGGTGTCGGAAACGTTAATGTTTCTTCACATGACATCTCTTTTTAATGATATCAAACAAAAAAGTAAGCACGCCTGAAAAAAAGAGAAACTTATAATAGGTGAAGAGAAATATTGCGCAACCGAAATATTTACATGAATTACAACTGATATATGATAAAGCGTAATATTAATACCTGTGATATATAAATACATACATACCTAAATACAATTCTAACAAATGGCGGAGCATAGCTTTCTACTTTCAAAATAGATTATAAAGTTTCGAATATGACTTATTTAAAGTTTACATTTGTGCTTGTTTATGTGATACTAATTACAAAATACAAATGAAATAATAATCTATGTCCTGTTATAAAATACATTACACAAGTTGATAGTTATTATTTACATAACATTTGCTATTATTTACAATCGACATATCATCGTAACCAGTAACTAAATAAATTATGATATTCACGTAAAATTTCAATCGTTTTAGTCGTATATTAAAACAATGCATGTTAAAGCTTTTTTTAAAAGTTTCAGTCACTTTCAAACTTAAGAAAATACGCATAGATAAACACATTCAAAAACATATGACATATGAGCTGCCAATATTTATACAATGATACGTAACGGAGCTTTATTGGAAGTAACATTAATAACGTGAAAAACCGATAACGTTTATGGGATAAATTATTCACTTCGTAAAGACAACGTGCTATGGGGAAATGCGAAAATATTGTCGTGTTAGACAGCAATATTCACTAAACGGCTGAAAGGCTGAAGCAATGGCCCATAACTTAACTGTTATTCATCGGCGGCATAAAGAATAAAATATTTCGATTAGAAATGATAAGGCAATTCTTGTAGGTTTATAAATGCAATATACATTAAATATTCATATTTTTTCAACAATTTATAAATCGTATGAAGACCGATAGGTTATTTTTTACAGATGGGAGATATTATAGAAATATAGAAAATAATTGTTTGAGAGGAATTTTTGCAAAGTGTTTATACACATGTGTTTTGATGTAAGAACTTCTAGAATTGTAAGAATTTAAGTATTGGTTATTAACATTTCGACTCTTTAGGCATTATCATCTATTATAAACATTGTAAATTTTAGAAACTTTATTAATACTTAAAATACACAATTTACATTCATCCAGAATAAATAAGTTAAAAAAAATAATAAAGATTAAAAATGATGCATTTAAAAAGCATACATCCACCCTAATGAAGCAACCATTTGCAATAATTTGAATCGTTGTCAGGAGAATACACGTTATTGTTTAATTTGGCTTGATGTATAGTTTCTTCTGTATGTGTAAGGGAAAAGCATTAGATTCGTGGAAAAAAGTTTTATGTCGTTTTATTTATATATTTTGATAAATTTACACTTTTTACCCGACTGCCAAGAAGGGTTATGTGTTTCATGCGCATCTGGGTATGTGAATTTCTTTATACCCTAGAAACATTCCAACGGCTGGATGTATTTTAATGAATGAGGTCTCTATCTATTTGTCTTAACCGTCCGATGGTTATAGGCTAGGTTTTGTTTTTATAAATTCAAAATGGCGGTAGAGACGAAAAACATTTTTCATGCACCATATTGTGTGGCATATCATTGGATAGGTTTTTCAAAATGAAGACGATATTTCATTGACCATTTTACAGTAAGAAGCTCCGTTTAAATATTACACTAACTGGAAGTTATGTAGGTAGGATTTCTAGCTTTACTACAACTCTAACCATCATAGAGATTTATAGGTCTCATCAAAACAGTGTTTATAGATAGGAACTAACAATTAAACACAACTTAGAAGTCATTAATACAAGTAAATAAAAAAATAGGTAAGTAATATAAAAAATAGTTTCACATTGATGAGAAATAATTAATTCGTTCGCATTTTATGGAGTCGGATTTTTTGATTTTTTAAATTTATTCGAGATGTGGGATTACTAAATACGTTTGGACAGTTTTTGGAATAAGCTTGTCCTTGTGTATGTGTGAAAAGTTGGAGGTCAATGGAAGAATTAATGTACGGAAGTTCAACAAACCTTAAACAGATCTAGACCCTGGCATACATTAGTGCTTATTACATCTTTAAGTGATTTATAAAAAAAAACTTGTGCTTTTGTCTTTATGTATATGTGTAGATATGTATTTATGTTTGTATGTATGTATGTCCTCGGTTATCTAAACAATCTCTGAAAAAAATTAAATGTAAAGTTTACCCTACAGTTTTAATACACCAATAAACGTTTTAAAGCTAAATGATTCATTTTATTGTGTGTAGTTCTTTTACAGGGATACATCAAATACTTTAATATATTATTGTCTACTGCGCTTCAAAAGTGATTAATGAGCAACAAATTGACTTTATAACTGTGTAGAGAGCTGGAGTAAAAAAAGTAAAATTGAGTGATCGAAAGGAATTTGGTAAAATGAGCAACTAGACTGCCTTTATAAATCAGAGAGTGGTGGCATACGAATAATAAAACTTGATTGGTCGAGAAAAATTTGTAAAACAATTCTATTTGGAATCTTCATATGGATTTCTTCATAAAATTATATCGACTTATTTCGTTTTTTTACGGGAATATCTCATTTCTAACTGTTAACACTAGAATTACCAAGGCTGTCTGTGACCCAAGATGGGATTTTTCGCACGTATAGTTATTATTATTTTTTTTTTCAAAATAAAAAATTGAAACTTTTCGACTTTTCCTAAATACTCAGTATAATGCCTTGATTCGAATTTAGTTTAAATCCAACGAAAACCTTTTTATTTGTAGGTCTGTATACCTAGAATTACAATGCTGGTCTGACACGAACAAAATAATAGGTTTTTCTTTTATTTCAATAGCGCTTTTAACTCTTATTTTTCTATAACATAAGAATATTGCATCGCACTTGATTTTCATAAAGGGGTGGGGGAAATAGAGGAGAGGTAAACACACATCTGTCATGCCTCTTCAATGCAAATTTGTGAGCTTTTATTTGATTTCAAGCTATTGTTGGAATGTATGTTGTACTATCTGTTATACCTTAGAAACTGAGTAAAAAGAATATTTTTCCTGATGCAAACTGCACGAAAAACTAACAAAAAGAGTATGTCAGGGATATTCTAGATTCGCACATTTACAATGATGGGGCCGCATCGAATGTCTTTCGAAAGAGGAATTTATAAAATTACGAAGCGAAATTTCAGAAAGGGTTTCTAGCGACGAAATTACATCTGATGATGATGACAATTTTGACATAAATGACTGAACAAATTTTTGGAAAAATGCCTACAAAATCTCGTCCGAATCTAGTCTTCGTCTTGCGTCCGAATCTAGTTCAAGCAGCAATCAGCTGAATGAAAATAGCCATGTAAATACTTTGGAGGAAGGGACGAAACACCAGTAAATTGCAAGTGGTTTGAAGAAAACACAAAATAAATGAGATTATTAAAAAACGGAGAGAATGATACAAAATAAATTACCTCTTCAAAGTGATTTGGAGGAAGCAAAAGATGGAACTATGTTGAAGATAGAGCAGCAGTGTTCAAAATCTTTTGGCCGATGACCCATTCAAATTATAGCTGTTCCAGATCTAGCGGTCATAAATGCTTGGGTAGTTTTAAAGATACAGCCGGTTGTAATATAAGCAGAAGAGTCTGTATCCTAAATTTAACAGACGATATCAGCGAGAAATATATTTCCAAAGAACCAGAAGTTAGCCGCCCATGGACAACTACAGAAGTTTCAAACAAATGATAATGTTGCCAGATAAATTAGTTCTAAGACGTATGTTGTATTAGTATTAGTATTAGTTATTATTATTAGACGTATTTGTTCTAATAATATGTGCAGAAACTGTTTATAATTTGTGTTTGGATTACATACAAGAAGGAAAAAACAAAGATCATGATATTTTTTGTGAATTGATTGAATGGGAAATAGTTTAATGCAAGTACAAAAAAAAAGGAAAAAAAATCACTGAATTGTATACCGTGTGTTTCAAAAGTTTGGTACGAAAGTAAAACGCGATAAAATACGATGTATGGGTCGGAGAAACATGCGGTTTGCAGTTAAATTTTCAGCGTGGTACGGGATTTTTAATGACACCAATAAAAATTAGTTCAAAATCTTAACAATATGGGGCGCTACTGCAGATAATTCCAAGAAAAAACTCCATATTGCTCACACAATGTAAGATCTGGATACCAAAAAACGTACATGCGGTATTCTATAATGTTTTTGTATCCAAATCTAGATTGTGTGAGCAATAAGGAATTATCTCATGTAATTATCTCCAGTAGCGTCCTCTATTTTCAAGATTTTGAACTAATTTTTGTTGGGGTCATAAAAAATCCTGTTCCACGCTAAATATTTATCTGCAAACCGCACGTCCCTCCTACTCATAGATTGTTTTTTATCGCGTTTTACTTTCGTGCCGAACTTATGAAACACCGGGTATATTTAGATTTCTTGCGTTTTAATATCTTATTAATCTGTAAGGGCATTATTACTGAACTTAAATTGATAATTAATATATATATATATATATGTATTATTTCAAAGAGCCGTAAAAATCTCAAAGTATCTATTATGAAATTAGAAACAAAAATTTCTTTTGGTGGAATCTATTCACCAAATTTCATATCCTGTAATAGTACAGAAGCTAAATTGTATTAATCATTTAAAAATCTTTAATCTAATTAAATCCTCACTTAACAAATTTTCTACTTTGTTCAAACTTGTTATTTTAATGTCCACTTTAGAGTGTCTTTAAAAAAAAAACTCTGCTGACCAATATTCAGCAAGAACATGCATGATTCATATTGTAGAAATATGTATTAATGTTACACCCAACAACATTTAAAATGTTATACTTTTGTAGCACTCTTTATGGTAATCTATTCTTAACGAGGGCTTATTTGGTACAGATATATTTTATGTTGTTATTTTATTTTGATTAAATGCTAAAACATACGTTGCACAACAAAGCAATATGTGATTAAATGACTTACATAACGTATTCTTAAAATACACAAAAGTGTGTTTTTATACATAACATTTACATTCCCTTGTTATCATTACATTTGCTATCCCTTTAATTCTGTTTTTGCTACAAAAACATACAAGGTTGTTTTATTAAGCAATTACATACGGCAATAAGCTTCGTTACTGCTCTAAAACAAGATGTTAGGTGTATTTTCTAGTAAAGAATAGAAAGTAGACGAAACAGTCCAGAATGTTAAGTAGAAATGGAACATAGAATGTACTTATATTTTGATTAGAAAAAAATCGAGTTAAAACATGATTTGGTTCCTTTCCAAAATTATTTAAATTAAATATCACTTCATAAAAGTATATTTTTTTAATATTTAGTTATTTAAAATTCCATTTCTTTTATTCTTCATGAAATTAAATAGTTAAGGTGTAGTAAACTAGGCGTAGCAAACCTTGTGTAATATATATATATATATATATATATGTGTGTGTATTTTTATGTGTTTTCTGTCACCCCAGATATCTTCTTCATAAAATACTTTGAATGTAATTACAAATGTAATGTTTATATTGCATTAAATTTCGTTTAGCTGTTTACGTTTATCTTCATTTATTTTCTACATTATCATTTAAAATAGAATTTATACTTCCAAATTAACTAGATTTGTAAAAAAAAAAAAAAAAAAAAAAAAAAAAACTGAATATTACAATTACTACCGTTAAAAAGTTTTGAAATATTTGAAATATTTTTTTTTTCAACTTGAACGGATAAAAGCTCGTATAAGCAAAATACGGACTTTATTTTTGAATAAGTAAAAGACAATTCTTGCTTTTTATAAGAAAACTGATTAAAAGAATCCTGGTTTATTTTTAATAAATAAATATGTTTTTTTCTATGTAAAATGATAATTCTTCTCCGAAAATTTCGGAATATCTTAAATCAGGAAATTAAAATAACAATCGTGTAATTTCAGTTAGAATTATTTGCTATCAGGTTTTGAAGTTTACAAATATATTTTGTTTCTTTCGTCAAATATAATTTTTTTAACAAGATATTATTGTATTTAACGTTATTAATTTGATTTATTGTAAGTAAATTGCATGATGTTATTTATTATATAGTACAGTGCGTCTCAAAAGTATATGGACAGGCGATTTTTTCAAATAACAGTTAAAAAAATGAAGCAATAATCACGAAAAAAATAATTAGTGTGTGGAATCACACTATACGTCTATTACAATAAAGAAATATCAGACTTATTGCACAGGTTGTTTGTAAAATAATAAAATTCAAAATAGCCTGTCTCGAAAATATATGGACAATAAAAAGAATCGCTATTATTACCACCGCATCAAAAAAAAAAATTGCATAGTTTTCGTTCTCTACATGTAACCACTTTGAAATATAAAATCCCTGCTCGTTCTTCAATTATCGAATAGTTGGAAAATGTCTCGCAATGTTCGATTCCCTGCAGCTGATATAGCCAAAATTTGGCGTTTAAAGGCTCAAACTATTAAACGTTTCCGATATTGCTAAACAGATAAAGTATAGAAGATCTGTAATTTGCAAACTTTTATCAAAGGTGACAATGCCATTGCAAAAAAGCGTTCCGTTCGACCATGAGAACCACCTCAGAGACAAGATAGAGAGATTTTTCAAGCCGTTTCAAACCAAAATAGGTCTTTTCTTGAATTTTCGAGGGCTTTAGAGTTTCCTATGTCGAGATCTACTGATTATCAACACATACTAGCAAGCAAGTTTTATAAATATTGCAGAATGTGTCGGACACCTATGCTGAAATTGCTTCTTAGGAAGGCACGCGTTCTTTGGGCTAAAAAACACATAAATCGGACTGATGAATTGTTAAAGGTTTTCTTCTGTGACGAAAAAAAATTCAATTTGGATGGTTCCGATGGCTCGGCATACTATTGGTATGGTCTACGACGAGAATCTTTCGAGTTCATTAGTCGACAACAAGGAGGGTGTTTTATCATGGTGTGTGGCGCGTTCTGTTTAAACAGAACAATGAATATTGCTTTTCCTAATGGTCGAACGTGCTCAGAGGATTTTTAAAATGTACTCAAACGCAATCTACTTCTAATTGGAAATATTTTAGAATTGGAAAACTGGAAACTCCAACAGGGGAATGCGTTAATTCTTATCTCCCACTCAAAAACAACGTGGTTTACGCAGAATCAAATGATTGTTATATACTGACCAACCATCAGTCCAGACCTGAATACAATTGAAAACCTTTGGGGAGTACTTGCACGAGAGGTGCGAGCCCATATTCGTGAATTTTGGACTAATCAGGAATTAAAGCAACTAGTAGAGCAGAGTTGGTTCTCTTTACAGCCCCACATTCTCCAAACACTAGTTCGAAGTATGCCTAATAGGATTTTCAAGATAATTCAAAGGGATGGATCCAAAACTTGAATTCAAATACAAAATACTCGTAAAGTCCTTGTATTTTTGAAACAGCCTATTTTAATTTTGATTTTTTTTATAAAACTTCAGTCAAACTTATACTGTATTTCTTTTCTGTAACAAACTTATGTTATGATTCCACATACTTATTATTTTTTCGTTGATTATTGCTGCATTTTTTGAACTGTTATTAAAAAAAATCGCCTGTCCATATACTTTTGAGACACACTGTAGAGTGTATTCTAATGCATTGTAAATATTATTCAACAGCAAATAAATCCATATTACGAATTATTCAGAAGAGTATATTTAAGCGTATTTATTAGAAGCACTCCCCAAAACAATATTATTTACTTTACAAATACTTACATTCAGGTTTAAATCTGAATTTTAGCGAACAAAAAATAATTAATGCACAATTAAAAGTAAACCATAAACTATATTTTTTAATAGATAGATTGTAACTAAACATTTTTAATTTTTCCAGATATGAATTTTTCAATAAACGTTTTAACAATCGAGTGGGGCTAAATGCTAAGATATTAATTTTTCTATACCATAATAATAATCTCTATTAAATTTTGTACAGTTGCTTTATTTGCTTTAAAGAAAAGGAAAAACTGCTTTAAAAAGAAAAAAAGAAAAATAAATCTTATTAAAATAATGTACTTATATTGCATTTTTTTTATTGAAAAAAACTTTATTCAAAACATTATAGACAGGGAGCCGGCAACACAAATGATAACATCATCGAGTTCACGGATGAATATCTAGGATTAGTTAAATCTTGATTCGCATATTAAAACGCAATCGGTCTGCCAAGTCATATCTTGGTGGGAAAACACATACAAACCTAGTTTTAGAGGCTGACTCGTAGATTTACCAATATATTTTCCTGCTTCCAATCCTCCATGTTTTCGTGACTTTTGGTGCAGGAAAACACAATGTTAAACCTACGAGTCAGCCGCTAAAATCGGTTTTCCGGTGATTTCCACTAAGATATGACTTGGCAGACCGATTGCGTTTTAATATGCGAATCAGGATTTAACTATTCCTGAAATTTCATCCGTGAACTCAACGAGGTGATTGCCTGTGCTGCCGGCTCCAGGTCTATTATACACTTTTTTAGATAGTTTACTAACAGAAAAATCTGCTTTTTTGTAATATCCGTATTGTAAATAGCCATTAATTTATATACCATGCTATCAGGCATTATTACTGTTGCGAAGGGCAACATCATTACATACCTTTCGTTATATGTTATTTTTGGTTAATAAAAAGACACACTATTTTTCTTTAAAAAATTCTTCATTATTGTCTGCATGAATTTACATTATAAACAATCATTAAAAATATATTTAGTTACATAAGAATACGTGTTCGTGTACACTAGTGGTCATCGCACAGTGTACCCGGAAGAGACCACCACGGCGTCCGAGCTACCAAGAGAGTCGTATTTCACATTCAAGCAGATACTTCCACAAAGGTGTCTCGATGTCCCTTGCAAAACACGACTTAGGTCGAGGCCCACCCAGTGGATGAATCAACCACTGATTAATAGATCCCCCACACCCCCCAAAAAAGCTTTTATTTTGACACATAAATGGTATATTACATACCAGTACTATACAACTTCTTTAGCGGTTCTTATTTTGGCATCCCTAATCTGAATTTCATATCATTCTGAGTTTTTATCTTCCTTGAAAACCATATATTTTCCATTCTAAGTATATTGGCGTATCTGTTCCATACGCTTCTCTCTTTGAAAAACGTTTTCGCAACTATACTGAGGCTTCTTCAGCTCAAATGATTTTAACGTCGTTTTCTGTAGTCTTGGCACGAGAGTGTTTCTTTTCGCTAAAGAAGTTGCATAGTATTGGTCTGTAATATACATTTTAAATGTAAGAATTTTTTTTAAGTAACTAAATGTATTTTTAAGGATGGTTTATAGTGCAAATTCATACAGACAATATAGAAGAAATTGTTCAAGGAAAATAGCGTGTCTTTTTATTGACCAAAAATAGCATATAACAAAGGGACTGTAATGATGTTGTTTTCCACAATACCACAATGCCTGATAGCATGGTATATCAATTAGCAGATCGTTAGTCACTGTTAACGTTGCTTTTAACAATACACCCTCGATAGAAAAGTACACTAGATGCATTAAAATGATTCATATTCTTATTCAAATTTAAAATACAATTTTATTGCATCAAATACAAGGCGGCCATAATTAAACTGACATTCCTCAGAGTGTTCTGTAGCACGATCTAATGAAGAGAGTGACGCCAAATTTTGTAAGATGCTTATACAAGACGGGGTACGAAGAATTACGCAAAAAATTAGTTCCAAAAGTCACCTCTAGGGGAATTTGTGGCACTGTATAACAGAAAATAAAGTTTTAAAAAATGCAGACTCAATATTAAACTCCTTAAATGTGCTAAATAAAAGATAATTTTATTTCAGTATTGATTCTGCATTTTTTAAACTCTCTTTTCTGCTGCACAGCGCCATATATTCCCCTAGCGATGACTTTTGGAACTAATTTTTTTCTTAGCGAAATCATTTTTCTCTCATCTTATTGATCTTCTTACAAAATTTGGCATCATTCTCTCAATTACATCGCGCTACAGGACACTCTGAGTACTGTCAGCGTAATTATGGCCACCTTGTATATAACCGTTAAAAAATAAATCGGAATACAATTAAACAATATCTGCCTCAGTGTTTTTGAATAACTAATAGTTTGTTTAAAAGAACTAATTGTAATTATTAAAAAACTCTACAAATTTATATTATTTTTATAAAAAGAAAATATACAACAACGTGAAATAATTATTCATGTTTCAGAGTCTTACTGGTGTTAGGGTTTCACTTTTTTTCATTTTACGTTTCGTAGAATTTGTTTAATTAGTAGTTTTGGGGTTATTTTCTCGCTCAGTTTTTAAAAGCGAAAAAAATTGCATCAGGTATTATTTTCTATGGTAAAGTAATTTTGATTAAGCTCAGTAAAAAATTTAAAACTAAGCTCTTTAACTTTTCTCTAGTTATTAAAACTTCAATCAATTCACTAACATTTAAGTTTAATATCCGCAAGTTCTTTTTTTCCGTACAGTAATATTTTTTTTTTTTTTTTTTTTTTAAGTTTACATAGTTGCTTTATTAGATATTTAAACATTTACAAATATACGGCTAACCGTAACAATTTTTTTCATGTACTTTAATATTCAATGTCTCCTAATTTTACAGATTTTTTAAAACATCAGTCTTACAAATATGTATTAAAACTTTTATGAATTTTGTAAAAGAAATCTAGCATTCTTGAAAAGTAAAGAATTTTTAATTTCATGAAACAGCTGTTTTCCATTAGTTTTAAAGTGTTGTAAAAGCAAAATTTAATTAATAACCAAAACATTTTGCCCTGCACATTTACGAGCTGATTTAAATTATTAATTAAATGCTTTACCTGAAAGAAATTTTGAACAAAAACATGTTTTAAGCAATAAATCTGAACTTTCTTTAAAACTGTATATATGTTTGAGTTTGAATGAATATATTTCATATATTACATAGATATACTTTTTCATGTATTCAATTATATATACGTATAACAGCTTTTCCTAAAAAAAATGTAAAAAAAAATGTTAATTAAGTAATAAATCCGAAATAAGAAGAATCTTATTTTATTATATTTCATTTCTGTGAAATAATCTTATTTTCATTAAACATGTATAAATGTTTCAGTTTGAATGAATAGATGTTTTATATTACATAGATATATTTTTTCTTGTATTTGTTTCTGTATACGTATAACAGCTTTTCGTAAGATATAATTTGTGGTTATTTTATTTTCTCAATTTATTTTATTAATTTCTTAGAAAATGTCTTATCTAAACTTACATTTCTAAATTTACCTTATATATTTTTTTTCTTTTGAAAACTGAATAAATTATTGGAAAAATTCGTATTATAAATGAAGATTTATTTTATTTATTTTCCCACCTAAAAGTAAAAATACACCCAATGTCAAGTCCTTTAGTTGTAGAATTACGAACATAAATAGTGTATGCTAATCTATATAACTACTATGCCCAATTTTTTAGTTTATTTTTTCGAAAAATAAATATCCCAAAATAAGATCAGATTTTAAAACAAGCCATCGTAATAGTGGCAGATATTATTGTATAGGATGTTATTTTTCGCAGCAGAATTAGCCTTTTATTCTTTAAAATTTAGTTTACTTAGAACGTTAATAAAAATTCTGTTCTTTTTTACGATTAATTATTTTGATCGTAACTATTGATTATTAAATATATTTTCTTAAACTAATAAATTCGCTTTCATCATGCCCATGTGCTTAGAAATTTATTGATAAAAATTAAGATTCATAATTATAGATAGTCGCTTACATTTTTTAGTCAGAAAAAATTTCGTGATAGAAAAATGAAATGACACACAAACAAAAACTTTCATCTAAGATATGCATTTTATCAGTATTACCGGTGGAGGATATTTCATGCTTGCAAAATTTTGAGTAAAATACAAAGAAAAATGAAAACCTAATATAACCATCAATGAGAAGAATGGGAAAGCTAGAGGAAAACAAAAATCGATTTTTCTCATAATGCCTTCTAAGACTGCCGTGGAGAAATTTGCTTGAATCATCAAAAGAATATTTGTATGAAAGCAAAATCTTGATTTCATTTGGAAAAGAAAAAAATCCGTATTTCAAGTAAAAACTGAATTGAAATTGACAGTTTTAAAATTTCAAACGTCAAATTTAATATTTAAAACAGATTTTTGCTCGATTAGTCATATTTTAAATGTCCTTATTTTATTTTAAAAGCGATTACATTAAAGTAACCCTGTAAAAAATTACATGATGGGAACAGCTCAGTAGCAAACCATTGTTGGTAATGCTGACTTTCTTCGTGTGCATTATTGGGCAACTATTGTATTCATCGAAACTTCTACCAATAAAATGCCAATACTAGTTACATATTGGTTTTACGGAAGAAATATTAGTAACTGAATGCCACTATTACAGAAATATTGGCCTTATTGCCAGAGAAATTGGTTAGTATTACAAAAAACTTTGCAATCAAATTCTGATACTGCCGAAATATTCTCTTTACTAAATCAAAAAATGAATGCGAATAAATCACAAATCGTTTTGTTATACTGATGTAAAACATTTAATGCAAATATAAAAAGGATAAACATTAAAATCTTCGTTAGTTTCGGCGTCACATCAGTGTCAATTATCAGGAATGTAAATGAACAGGTGGATTGAACAAACTGTAAATGAACATGCTACATTCCTGATGTTAGACAAAGATGTATGCCGAAATTGTCGAGGATTTTAATATTAGGGATATTTGAATTATTCACATCACATTTATTTACTTAGTTATTATCTATGGTGTGATGGTCGAAGATTATCCATATTCTCTTTAAATTAAAAATAAAAGCAAAAAATGACAAAATGTTTTTCTCCAATATTTGTGTAATTAGAAAAAATGAATAAGCCCCACAGTTTCGGCGCAATTGCATGCAAATTTTGCTAATATTAACCAATGTATAGACAGTAGAATAAATATTGTTTTCCTATGAGTTAAATTTCAATTAAGTTATGAAGAATTTGTAATGGAGTAACATATTGCTAACATTTCATAATATAATATCATAAGACGAAACTTGTAACATCTTTTTCATTACATTAGTCGCCTTTTAAGTAACATTGTAGAATTTTTAAATATATTTCCTCTAGTTAAAATTCAATCCATAAAACTGCTACTTCTACTTCTACTTTCAACTCTAGTAATTATTAGCTCTCTCTTTTTCAAAACAGAGTGACGAATTTGTATAAATAAACAACATTTAGTTATCAAGATATTCTTTGATGATGAACCTGGAAGGTTTGAAAGTACTAAGAAGTTTTTAAATAAAAATGTATATTTAAACTTGTAACATCTCTTTCATTACATTAGCCGCCTTTTAAGTAAGATTGTGGAATTTTTAATGTTCACATTATATATTTAGAGCAATATTATTTATAATATTTTATAAAATAGGTGTAGGGAATATAAAATGCAAAATTTTAAAGAGAAATTATAAGATATTTATAACTTATGGATAAGTGATTACATAATATTACCATTTTTTTCTGCAGTTTACTAATTTAACATGCATTTGGCGCTGCCAGAGAAAAATCTTTTGGGAAAAAAAAATAATAACACTTATAGAATCTGCAAATGAGCAGAGTTGTATCATTATATTATTACACTATTAAAAATTATTAAAGAAATGATTGATATTGTGTGCTATAAATTTCAGACCTGTACCGAAATACTGATCATTCCCAAATTTCGGTTTAAAAAACATGTAAAAAAAAAAAAAAAAAAAATCCGCGAAAAAAGTACTAGCAGCAAAGTTGCCGACTGTTTGCCGTCTTTCCACAAAACGTTCGTTTGGGCATTCTCCCGCACTCAAGGTTTGAAAGTTTCAGCCTTTTAAGAAGAGCAATGTCTGTTTTTTTTTTGTTTTTTTTTTCAAAATAATTTAAACAATAGCGCCAATATTGAACAATCTAAAATACTCATATGTACTGATGCGCATTTACATGCATGAGGAATATGTAATAATATTGTATAACTAGGGGGCTCTTCCCCCTGCAAGCTACGCTCGCCAGCCCCCGTTCAGACACTGTAGAATCTAAAAGCACGCTAATCTGATCGGTTTCAAAAAGATTAGAGAAGATTGAATTATACTGAAAAAACCTGAAGCGATCTCCCTGTAAACGGCTTTCCATTCAATTCCCTTTGACTGCAAAAATTTAAGGTAGAATCAGTTGCTGTTAAGACATCCAATGGTTGTTTTCGTGTTTGGTTAAAGAAGATCAGTTAAACATTTGAAAAGATGCTAAAATAAAATGAATTAAGTAAACAGAGTCTTTGTCTCTCGGTATTTTTTAACAGTGTTATAAAACGATTGACATAATACAATTACTAAAATTTGCTGCTTTAACCCCTTCAAGGGCGGTGGTTCATTTTTGGACCACTTAATTTTAATTCTTAAATGCCACATTAGCATCTGAATATTGGGATGAAAATTTCCCTTTTATTAAGTAAGTGAACAAAAGCATTTTTGTATTTCGAAATTTGTTTGTAAATTCTGGTGCCATTCACTGATTTCAAGATTTAAAAAATAGAAATGCCTTGTCCGTGAAAGGGTTAAACGCATATTAATGTATTTATAATTTTAAAGTTTCCTTTCCCTTTTAATATTCACGTGAAAATACAATTTTCAGGACATAATTTTCAATATTTTCCTGCCTTTAACACGTACTCATTTAATAGTAATTTTAAAGTTTTTTTTTTTTTTTTTTTTTTTTTTTTTTTTTTTGGTTTTTAATAGTCACGTGAAAATAAATTTTTAATCGTTAGGAAATATTATTCTTTGCGCTGTTTTTAAAATTGAAAACAATCTCTATAATAATAGCCTTAGTTATGTGACTATCATTAACAGCTCCAGGAGGATCCCTTCGCTTTTTAAATTCCAGGCGGCCATTTTGCTACTTTAATGTTAGCCAGCCATAGGTGTGATAAGTCGCCGAATATTATTCTGTCCCCTTTATTTCGTTTACATTATAATAGTCCAAGTCATGTAACTGCCATAAACCAGGGGCTGATTCCTTCGCTTTTCATAAGAAAGGTTTCCATTTTGATTAAAGAATCAAAATTATTTTTTCGAATAAAACTACATAAAAGTTGCCATGATCACAAAGAATTCCTGGTACTTTTATGTTAGCCGGGTGAAAATCTCGCCAATAGCTTTTTTTTAACTCGCCAGTTAGCATTTTTTTATTTTTCGAGTGGTAAATTAAAACGGTGCAACTTGGTTATCCAATCAACCCAAAAATCTGTCGCCAAACTGAAAGATTAAATGCCAATAATGGTTGATCGTAAATGTCACATTCACTTGACTTTAAGGAAGTTACACATGTTCACTCCATCAAGTGATTTTTATTTCGACGTTTTATTTGTATTTTTATTAATGTTATACTAATTTATTTGTTCTTTTGTTATTTAAAATAAAAAGATGTCAATTTGTATAATTTGGCTATTTATATAATTTGGCGAAATTGGTCGACGGGAGAAGTAATAACATTAAAACGTTGCTTTGAAGTGGAAATTAAATCTCATGATTTGTTGCATTGCCACATACGTACCGGGTTTGGCGTGATTTTTTTTCACGACAATTTGGCGAAAACCTCGTTTTCAAATACCTGTTACATATGTATTTTTAAATTATTTTCAGTTATTTTTAAAATAAAATAACAATAAATAAAATAAAAAATAATTAATAATTGTAGAACAAAACAATTTATAACATTTTTTGTAAATAAAAAGAAAATAAATTCAAATAAACATTTATTAGTAAATAAGCAAAATAGCCGGGTGACCATGTCAGGCAAAATAACGCCATTTTGGCGCCAATTAGGTTCCCCGTTGCGTATATGACATCTGTGCCGAATATTTTTCTTTTCGTTTCGTTTAAAAAAAAAGAATGAAGTAAAAGCCATTTATTTTAAAGTTTTCAATTTTAAATGAAAGTTTTGTGTTAAATAAAATAATTAAATACCAATTGGATTCTGAATAAAAGTAACATGATGCATTTCTTAGAATAAATTTAAGGGAGGCCAAACTCGTCGCCAAATTAATTTAAAATGACCTTTTCTAAAATATGAAAAAAGTATCTGTTATGATTAAAATTTGAGTTGCCATCATTAGAAAAAAAGTATATAAAATTAGAAAAAAAATAATATTTCGAAAACTAATTATAATTTTAAAATTCTAAGACCAGTTTTGAGATCTGTGGATCAATATGGATTTTTGGTGTTAATTTTGTCGCAAAGTATTCCATATTTTAGGAGAAATCGCCGTGAAACGTAATCAGTTGTTTAATCAGTCGTTTCATAGAATCGTTACATAAATTCGTTTCAAATTCGATTCATTAGGATTTTATATATATAGGGTAGATATCACAACATTACTGTTTTCTGGAATCGATAGTTGATACTCACCGTTAAAGGATAACTCCCCATTCCTTCGATCAGGGATGTTCAAAGCGGCGTCCGAGTGCACCATGGCGTCTGTTACTTGTGTATATATATATATATATATATATTAAAAAACTTTTAAAATCTAGTTTGCATTAATTGATTCATGCAGTCATATTTTTAAAATAAAAGCATTCTTAAGTTTTTTGGGTAATTTGCCTAATATTTTTTTTAGATACCTTCCACATTAGCGAAATTTACAACTATCTTTACTGTGATTTATGATTTTTCTTTCCTTCTGTATAGGGCCTGTATTTTGGGCTTTATGGCTTCCACTTTTAGATACAAGTGTATCATATACATAGACGCTTGTGTATACTACTACAGAGACATAATGTTTTTGGATTTTTTTAAGTTGTGTTAATAATTGCACTCTTCATTGTTTGTCAACAGGTAAATTGCGCCTTTGCTCTGTGAAAGGTTGAACGGCCCTACCTCGGCCTATCTAGGCACATCCAACGGCTTGTTTATAGTCCAAAACATCACTTAAGGGGACGATGGACGTTATTTTCTTTTCATGATAGAGATATGAAATTTTGAGGAAATATACATTTCACCATAACTATATAGAACACCTTAGAAGAAATTTCCAATCTTATAATAATTTGAAGATTTTTTAAAGAAATAAAGTATTAAACCGGTATTTGAAATTGCTACATGCGTCATAATTGTTTAGATATTTCCCCGATTTTACATTTTAATCACTTAAAACTCAGTTACGAACAAATATTCGCATAGATTTTTTAATCTCTTGAAAAGTTTATTTTTTAAACATTTTTTAAAAAATTCGAAATCGATTTTCATCAAAATTTTGTCTTTTAATATGTTAAAAAACAAATTTAACTATCTTAATGAAGTCGAATTTAAAAAAATGCACAGTTTCTTTGTAAGCATATATGAGGATTCTTCCTTATCAATTTCATGAATTTTGATAAAATATTATGACACATGGAGCCTTTCAAAAATGTAAAAACGTAGAAAAATCAGTTTTGAGAAAAACAGATTCAAACTAGTTTAACTCCTGGAGAGTCGCCGCATACGGGATAGATGCGTCACCCCTTGAATTTCTTGTAATTATCGATAGATGGTCGTCAAGCGCACAGTACAGGTCCGCAATGAGATTATTTTAACCAGTGTATAGCGTGAATCCCATTTCTATGTTTGCTTGTACAATCCTTAATTTGACGTAAGTGCATGATTTCACTGTCCAAACTTTAAAAAACGTTATTTTTAAATACTTTTCATGCACTAATTAATAAATGCATGCATGATTTCGAAGTCAAAACTAAGTGTAGGGCTTGTATAGAGTACTGTGCGCATGGTTACGCCATTTCCCTTAGCGATGGCAGGTAGCTGTGATAGCCGACGTCTGCATCATCCAAAATGGGATACATGCTGCACTGCTATTCCGGTATACATGCCGCAGTTTCTTTTGTGCGGGATGATTAAGTATTAACTTTTCCTTTTCTTTTTGCGCAGACTAACCATGTTAGGCATGTTATCAAGTTTACTAAAACCAATGGAGAAAAAGGGGAAAATAAAAAGCAAGAAGGGCAAGAAAGATGCAGGGGAAAATAAAAAGTAAGAAGGGCAATAAAGATGCAAGTCAAGATGATAATAATGAAAACTTGGATTACGCTTAACGCAGACGTTCTTTGCAAGGAATCTTTAGAAAACTACTCCAAAAAAGAGGAAGTGTAATTGGCTTCGTTGCATCATGTGTTTAAACGTAGTTACATAAAGACTGTACTTTTTTGACACTTTTTCTGTAGATTGTATTCGAAAAAACAGGTCTCTTAACCCATTTGGGACTATAGGAGCATATAAGCACCTTCATAAAGAGCTTATAAAATTTGTTTCTGGCACCAGTAATAAAGAAAAGTAATATTTGCTTTGTTTAATTAGAACATTTTCATGATTGTTTAATTAAAGGTAACTGCTTTTTAAAAACTGGTACCAACCAAATAAAATTTGTGTAAAAGCCACAGGTCCTGAAAGGGTTAACAAATAAATTATGTCAATGCACATTTACTTTTTTTCTTTTTCCTTTCTAATACATTGATGTTATGTTGTTGCTGAAATAGCAATTAAAATTTAATGTAAAAAAAAAAAATAAGTCGATAATTTTAATAGTGAAAGTAGGCAACAATTATTTATTTGAATCTACTAATACGTTTCATTGTACTCATTTAGTTTCATTTTGTTATTACATCGGTAATTATAGTCCAGATATGAATATATATATTTTATTTTTTTATCTATAATTTCATTCTGTTCTTATTACAAGCGCGGCATAACTACCGCATAATTGCGGCGTCTCAGCCTGAATGTACGGGTGACGCGTCGCAGTGTAATGATTTTAGAAAAAAATTGTTAAAAAATATTAATAAATTGTTTTGAGATTTTTTGTCGCAGTACACGCGTTCCATATTTAACATTAAATATCACAGCATGTTTTTTTTTATTTTATGTCCACCATAGAACTTTATACACAAATTAAAAAAAAATGTGCGGCATAAATCCCGGAATTACCCTATATTAAATGGGCGAAAAAATGTCTGCGAACACAATTCAAACGCTTGTAACTTTGTGAAAAATTGTCCCATTTGAATGCTGTTTTTTACAATTGGTTCAGAAGAAACTGGAGAATAATAATATGCACAAAAATTATTTTCAATTTTTGGGTCGATTTCTACATAAGTCCAAGGTCCCCTTAAAAAAATTTAACTGGATATTTTGCGTTTTATCACCAATCGGTATCGAAATTTTTGTTTGTTTGTCTTGGAAGACAACAAGTAAGGATAAAAATGAAATTTTCCATTTATTGGAGGAAATTGCAGAATTTCTACTTAAAACAAAACGTTTCCGGTGAAAGACAAATTTCACATACAATCAACTGTTCGTAATCTGAAAATTATACTGTACTACAACAACATTTCTTCGGTTTGAGGATTTACCTATCATGTTTAGAATTAATTTATCAATAACAATAAATAATTAAAAGAAAAAAAAAACATACAGAGAAATTTCATGTATTGTGGAATGGTCGGTAAATGGAATACCGTCTCGAAGTATCTCTATTGGTGTTGAAAGAGGTGTAATTTTCGATTTCTATGTTTAAAGCTTCTAGGCACTAAGCTCGTTAATATATATACATATATATGTTAAATTTCATATTTTTGTTTGAAAATTAATTTAGAATATAGAGGAAGTTCGGGTATTATGGAATGGTCGGACAAAATGGAATACTTCAATATTTGTCGCATATGGTTTATAGCTAAGAGTAAATCTGTTACACGACTTCTTAGTAATCCCATGAAAGACTGTGCTCAGTTATCTTTGGATACCTGTTGTTGGAGTGACGCGGTGAAATAAAATCTTAATCTAATTTTTTGCAGTTTTTTACGAATAGATTTTATAAAATTCATAACTATTAAAAAAAAATCATTGTCATTGATGTTAACCAAATTCAGTATAAAATCGAATAGTTATATTTAATGCTTTGTTAGTCAGTTTTTCTCTATGCTGACTTGTTGACGAGTGAAGAGGTTATGCTTTTCCAAGATTGTGTGTTTCGGGTAATATGAAATATCAGCTAGATAACTGTTTCAAGATGTAAAGTCATGGAAAAAAAATTAAACACCTCTTACTAACTCTGCAAAACAATTATCGTAGAAGAAAGTTACTAGTACCACACGAATGATAATAATGTCTACTTTTAAATGAAGTATATAAAATTTACTTATTGGGCCATCTACATATTAAAATGAACGATAGCTTTTTTTTTTTTTTCAATAGCAGTGCACAATTCTGACACCATAAATGAACGCTACACCCTTCAATTAGCCTAAAAACATTTTTTATGCAACTCGTACGTTAAGTTTCCGAGAAATTAATTATTATAAAACGAGCGTATTTTAGGGGCTGTATCCAAATTGAAGTTTGGTACACGATTGTTGACCGAGAGAGCCCCCTTCTTGATCAAGACATCTTAAGCGCTACTCAAGCAGTCGTTGAAGACTGCTAGATTACAGGATAGCATAAGAAATGTCAAAATATCTAGTCACTTCTATCATAGACGGCCCCTTAAACCATCATTTTGTAGTTTTTTAAGCATAATTTGAAAACTACTTGGAAGGAAAAGGTGGAATTTTGGATTCCCATAAAGCAGGATCTAAATCCATCAAAAAAAAAAAAAAAAAAATCGTAGGTATCAATTCATAATTTTTTCAAATATCAATTA
Organism: Maratus speciosus; assembly: GCA_963932465.1. NCBI lineage: Eukaryota > Metazoa > Arthropoda > Arachnida > Araneae > Salticidae > Maratus > Maratus speciosus. Next base: position 117,828,717 of record OZ010790.1, read on the forward strand.
CATAATTCATAATTAATATCATAAAATTATTAAAATTACAAATTCAACGGATTTATGTTTGAGTATTTTATTATTATTGCTACACAAAAATTAGCGCATTAGGAGTAAAATTTGAGGAGATATTAATAAAAATATGAAAATGTAATTTAATATTATAAGAACCATATTTTAATGTTTATAATTCAAAAACTTATCATTCAAATGACTTGAAATTTGATGTCTAGGCATAGTTTGAACCGAAGATTTGAAATATCTTGTTAAAATTGTGTATTGCCATTGAAAAAAAATTAAATTTGGGTCAGTTTTAATATGTAGACGGCCCCTAAGCAAATTTTATATACATCATTTTAAAGTAGACTTTATTTCCAATTGTTCGGTGCCAGTAACTTTCTTCTACGATAATTTGTTGAGGAGTTAGTAGAGGGGTTTACTTTTTTTTTCCACGACTGTATCTAAAATTAAAAACAATTTTTCTAAAAATCTGGTGATTTCTTATATGATTCCTTCCTTTAAATGAATATTCACCGTGACCCAATTCTATATCACGTGACTGGCTACCATTACCGGAAAAGTGCTACTTTTTTTAAAAAAAAAAGCAAAATATTCATATCTACTTTCTTCCTTCCCCTTTAAACGCATTAAAAATGAGTTTAGAAATTGTCAAAGTTTGTTCTTTGCTAACCTTTAATATATCACATTTTTTTTCAGTTACTGGAAAATAAAAATGTAAATGGTATTCCACAATACCTGAACTTCCTTTATATATACTAGAATTATTTTAAATGTAGCAGTTGAAAGACAGTTCCCTGCTACACACATAAATATAAATTCTCTATCTATGAAAGTTATGCAGAACCATAAGCATTTCACATATTTTGAATTCAAGAAATATGTTTTTTGACAGTTTTATTCAGCATGAATGCTCCGATTTGGTATGAATCAATAAAACTTAAAAGGATACGTGCATTTTTTGAAATACCAATATTTGTGAATCTTTTTCAGCACTGAATATATTTCACTATACTTTTTCGTATATTTGCTAATTAAATTAGCTACATTTTTAGTTGTGTTGTTTTTCTGGAAAATTAGCTGCCAATAAATATTGATAACTTAAAAAAATTCTTAGATGTATAATTTTTTGCGCAGTCGAGTAATGATTGTATGTATTTTTTTCATTTGTTATTTATAAATTTGCTATCACTAAAACGATTTTTAAAAACACTGAAAATGCTTCAGTAGTTCTTTAAAAAGCAGAAAAATGTAAGATTATAATACATTTTAAAGGTTTTAAAGGTTCCAGTTTCCTTTCTCAGTTTGATTATTAATTTATTTTACACATAATCCAAACTGAGTCAATTTGGGATACATCAGATACATAGTACCCAATTTACAGATTTTCATTTTAAAGTGTAGCCGCCCAATAAAATGAGTTTTTATGTACTTGTTTTTATTATTTGTTTTTATATATTTGTTAGGTGCATTCGAAATTATATAAATACATAGCACCTATAGTCGATGTCTGGTCCGTTCGTTGTTCAGTCTGTCCGGATATAACAGCGCAAAAACTACCCAACCGAGTGGTTTGAAATTTAATATATCTTATCGTTGCAGAATTTTGTCGAGTCATTTCAGATTTTATGAAAATAGAATCAAACTTAAAAAAATATTAATAAAAGTTTTTTTCATTCAATTAAATCCTGTAAAAGTAATTAATTCAATAATATCCCATGATAGGTAATGCTTCTAGATTTCCATGGTGAGTAAGTGCTATTAAAATTGAGTTATATTATTTCCATATCACTGGATTTAACATGTATAATCGTAATAAATTTTGTATAAATGCATTTTTACATCAGAGTGCAACAGCTATTGCACTAAGATCTGAATATTTATAAAAGTAGTTACAGTACGAACGCACCTCATTTGACACGTTTGACGTACAATTTTCGACTTGTTTTTATGTAGTAAAGTATATATTTGCATAGATAGATTACAGATTTGTATTTTACTTTGACTAACTCTTGAAAGTACATTGAAAAATTTCTATCTGTCGACACCCAGGAAAAAAACACTCTACACGCAACAGTTTTCAACATTTCCCAAATTTTTTAACATAGATTCCAACCTGTCTTAAATATTTGGAAAGATGATCAAAGACAAATATACTTTCAACTGGAAATTTTATTTAATCAAAAATTTTAAAGTGAAATCCAATTAAAGGAGACACAGTCCTTAATATGCACTTTTCGGTTTAAAGTACATTTGCCTTGGATCAGTTTCAGGAATAATTAAGAGACTTTAACGTCTATGACACAACTTCATCTTTTGATATATGAAAGAAGAAAAACCAAGTAGTTCAAAACCCAATTTCAGAAATTCTCATTAATAGATGGTAAGTAATTAAAATTCTTTTGTTCAACATCGTACAAAATCTAAAGATTTTTATACACACCGCAGAGTATGATATAGGGAAGTAGGGTAATTAGGATCACAATTTGAAATTTGATACTTAATTGTCAGAGAATGATGTGGACTACATATTAATATTATGCACAATTTTACTCAGTAGGTAGTTGTCTCTTGAAATGTGTAAAGAATCATTTTCAATGTACCATGTTGCCTGGTATAGGTGTCTTTTTCAAAAAATACCTCTTTGAAACATATTAACCCATGGAAAGGGGTAAATGGGATCAGTGGTATTTTTTCTCATGCCTCAAGATACACATGATAAAAAGGATCAGTCAAAGATCTACGTTGTAAAAACGAAAAATTTCATTTACGTTGAAAGGGTTGAGGCCTATTTAGGCCTAAAACATGCAGTCAAGGCTAAAATTTGGAATAAATGCAAAATAAAGTTGTAAAATAAATGTTTTCCTAACACAAAATGTGCAGCAAAGTAAAGCAAACTAGGCGTATTTCACAAGATCTGAAAATTAAAAGAACTAGTACAATTTGATTTAAATAGAAAATCAAATTTGCTATCCCAATTTACCCTTAACCCCAAAACTCTATGATTCTATTTACCCCGAAAATGCTATTTCTGGGATAATTAAAATCATGCAGATTATGACCATTATGCTTTGTCTGTTTCAAAACGTAACCATTTCCACTTAAAAACAACCTTTTCCTAAATTTAAATCCATAGCTATATTTCAATATTCCTACATTTTTTTTACACAGGACCTTTTTAACTAAAACATTCTCACTTTGACGGACAACGTTTTTCTTTGTGTTCTGGTGAAAAGAGTGATTATTTCTACAGAAAAATACATTTTCACTTCAAAAATTTGCAAATGTAGAAAATTCGTCAGACTTCATAATTAGCACGATCAATTTTTTTTATATGTTACAGATTGCCCCTGAAGTACCTCTGATCCCAATTACCCCTGATCCTAATTACGCCTACCTCCCCTAAAAATTTAAATCAGCTGAAAAACGCATAGTCCAGTTAAAAGATCACTTTCAACAATTTTTGTTCAGACAGAGTAATGTATTTAATTCTTTTCTGCAGCCTTGTATATGAATTTATTTGAATTCCACTTACATCTTTTAGCGTACTAAAATAAAATTAAGCTAAAAAATGCAAAATACGGTTTAAAAAATTTTAAGAATTTGAGCACATAGACGTGCGCATCAATTCTTTTCTGGCATCTTTTATATAATCTATACAATTTATGTACATCACGTAATATCTCGAGAATAGTTGCGTTTTTTTTTTTTAGTCGTGCTCTGTCTTTTGCCGCCGTCCTCCCGCATAGAGAAAATGTAAAGTAAAACCATTTTTCACTAAGTAATCGAATATTAAATTTCAATGAAGTTATAAATTCGCAGATTACTTAAATTATACATTTTATTAATGAGATTTGGGATAATCGGAAAATATAAAAATGAACTGACATTAGTGTTCGTTGCACAGACTTTTCCACCAATTTCAATTTTGCTTGTAAAAAACTACCTGAAGGAAAACAGAGATGGCTTGTTACTTCACTATGGTGGTGAAGAAACATTTAAAGTCAGCTACTTGGTAGTTCTCCATTGTATTTGTAAGGGGATATGAGTTAGGAGAAGAAAAATTATGTGGACGGCAAAAAGACTGACACGCGACTACTGCCGGGATATAATACATTTCAGTTAGATTTAAAAATTCATAGCACGAATCGAGCAGTTATCGCTCTGTAAAAGTACTGTAAACGAATTACTTTGGGTGTCCTTGTAGACGACTGATGAATACTGCCCACACCATGTTCTATTGAAAGTATGTTGTAATTCATCGTAGCAACGCATATCAATTTTGTTGTCTTAGAAGTAGTGTAACTATGTTAAAATACGCTATAAACGGATTTTCACACTTAGACAATAATATAATGGATTTATTTCGTGTGTCCCCGCAGACAAACTATAAAGATTACAAACTTCATTTTTATTAGCAAACATGCTATAGTAAATAACATACGGAAATCAGAGTATATATAAGATAGTTAAGCAGTTTAAAAACAGACAAACGGAATTCATAAACTTTTTTTTAACTATATCGGAAAGAGTAAAAAAAAAAAAAAAATAATTGACGCTTTCAAATATAAATTTGATCTTCTGACTCTGGGCCCACGAAAATAAAACAAATATCAGCCTTTTTTATGTGCGTTCGTAATTATATAAATACGTAGCATCTATAATCGTCGTCTGGTCCTCGGTCTGTCTGTCCGCATATAACAGCCCAAAAACTACCCAACTGAATGTTTTGAAATCTATTATATATAAACGCTGCAGAATTTTCTCGAATCTTTTCAAATTTTTTGAAAATCGAATCAAAACTTAAAAAAATATTAATAAACGTTTTCTTCATTCCATTAAATCCTATCATACGTAATTCATTCAATGATACCCCATGATAGTAATGATTCAAGGTTGCCATGTGCATTACGTCCTATTTAAGATGGAGCCTTCATTATATCCGTGTTACCGAATTTAATATATGTATATAATCGTAACAAAATTTGTATTCATGCATTTTTTAATTTGAATGGAACAGCTATTGAGCAAGATCTGAATATTTATAAAACTAATTAAAGTACGAACGGACCTCATTTGACGTACAATTTCCGAGTTTTTTATTTTTTTTTTTTGTAACTCTACTTGCATTACGGCGTGCTTACTTATCATACGTCATCAGCGCCTACCCGAGGCTAACTAAAAAGAAAGGTTGCCGTGGCGCTTTACGCGTATCTTTTTTTACAAATCGCTGGAATCACCTGATGCCCGAATGCACTAATACAGATATAGGAAATGAGCCTCACGTCACTTTAGCGGTCTGAAAAAAAAGATACGTGGAGTGCACCGCGGTAACCTGTCTTGTTCGTTAGCTTCGGCCTACCTCCATAGGTGAGTTTCACTATCATTTTTCTTCAATTTTTTCTTGAATTACTGTAGATGTCCGTTAGGGTGGTCCTTAAAAAATTAACTTTTAAATTTTTTATGGGGCACCCTCCTATTTTGTTCTATGTATAAAATAAAGACTTCCACAAAAATTTCAAAATTTTAAAACATTTTTTAAGGGTTGCTACCGAGGTTTGTATTTAAAAAAAAATAAAAATTGACATATTTTGTAATCTAATAATATATTATTAATACAAATCCATAGTCATTGCCAAATTGAATCAAGGTATGATATTATGCTGTAAACACTGTCATTTGTTTCAAGTTTCAGCATATTTACACAGTCTATTGTCCAAAAACAGACAGGAGTGTTTCATGTCTACACTCTATTTCACCTCAGTTTGGCAGCATTGTGAAAGGTAGAAAATCTAACATTCCGCCTCGAAAAATAGTTCTCCGTTATTTTTTAGTCTTAAATAGCTTAAACGAGTAAATATGTATAAGATAATGTTTATAAATTATAGAATTTGATTTTTTGATATTCGTAAAATGTCGTACTATATGGATATATTCGTATCAGAAGCTGAGCATGCAGAGCCCAAAACTTAAAAGAAGATTTTTCGGCAAGCGTTCTTTTGACTGTTCACTGAGATTTTAAAATTCTGGAAAACATTTGAGGATCTCTGAAACTGTAGACAAATTACCCATTATTGTTTAAGGTAAAGGTATTGACCAGTTACTCGTTGTTCCAAAACTTCAATCAGAAACAGGCGAGGTAATACTTCTGCTGTTAACAAAATATTGGAATCGTGGGGGGTACCGAGAAAGTAAAATTTTTGAGTTTTGATATAACATTTGTTAATACCGGAGTAGCTTGTGCTCTATTGGAACAGAATATGAACAAAGAAATGATTTGGATTGCCATCATCACATCCCTGAAATACTGTTTTTTGTTCTTTATCTTTTGTATGAAGTTTTTTGTATTCCTCCATGAGTGCTATCCCGCTTTCGGCTACATCATTAACAACTTTGTCTGAAGTCGCTAGTGCCTTACATGTCTTGTACGATTCATTTTCATTCCAATTAGTCACTTCTGTTTCAAAATAGGCTAAAGGTAAATCCATAATTAAAAAAAAAAAAAAACCCTCAGAGTGCTGCTTGTTAGAAAATCTTGCAAGACATTTTGGAGAATGACATCAGGATCAGCACGCGTACGTTTCAAGGGTGCATAATTTTCTTCATTTTTCAAAGCATGCACCACTTTTCTTTTACATTCAATAAAGACATTATCACCGGAAACGCAAAAGCAACTAGATCTCCTGTGAAGTACAGAAAAGTCCTAGGAGCCTCTTCAAAGCACACAAAGAAATGATTTGATTTACATTTTCGTCTTTTTTCAAGTTCTTCATGAGCAATAAATTGTTGGACTTGGTACCAGCTGTGAATGTAGATTTTCACCACAAACGAGCAAACTTGACGAACTCCAGATTTTTACGGCTTAGAGAGTTTAAACTGATCTCTAAATAAATAAATTTTGAGCGAGTATATGGCCTTCACCATCCATGGAACCCGATGCAATCTACATGGGGCTCTAATGTAAACACCTCTTTTGGGTATTCCTCCGAAAAAAATGATGGCAAGCTCTATCAGTTCTTTATAATCGTCACTTGGTTGAAAATCATTAAGATGATTTTAAGCAAAATCTATAATTTCTGATGCATTATGTGTTGTTTTCTTCATTGATTAAGTTGTCAGTTATGGGAGTCTGAAGTATGCCATAATCGATAGACATCCACGGAATTTTAAATCGTTTCAATAACGGTATGTCTGGTCCGATTGAAAATCCGAGAGACTTAACAACAACTTCCTCAAGAATAATTTCAAGGATGTGATGATGGCAAGCCAAATCATTTCTTTGTTCATATTCTAATCCAGAAGAGCACAAGCTTCTTCTAATAATCGGGTAATTAACAAAGGTTATATCAAAAGTCATATATTTTACTTGCTTGTAATCCCCACAACTCCAATGTTTCGTTAACAGCAGGAGCTATTAACGAACCTCTTCCTGATTGAATTTTTGGAACAGCTAGTTAAATGCTTGTACCTTTACCTGTAACAATAATGGGCAATCTGTCTACAGTTTCAGATCCTGAAATGTCTTCTAAAATTTTGCAATCCCAGTAAACAGTCAAAGGAACACTTGCCGTGAACTCTAAGTTTTGTGCTCTGCTTTTGATACGAATATGGCCAATGAGTACGACATTTTACGAACATAAAGAAATCAAATTCTATAATTTATAAACATTATCATATAAATTTCTACGCATTTTAGCTATTTAACCCATTTATGCCTAGCGTCCCATTTTTGTGACGTTTCAAATTTTAATGCATTTGTATAATTTTCTTTTTCTTTATAACATGAAAATTGCATGAAATCATTATTTATAAATGTCTTTATCTATAACCGAGAGATGACAGCACAAGGTGGATATTTATTTGCTTAAATTAAGGCTTTTTTCGGTGTTTATAGATTTTTAATTTTTCAAGAGGGCGAAATGTAAAAAGTAAGTTTATTTGTATTTTTTCTATCATGGACCCAAAATCGCAAGTTATAATCTTAGCTTGTGGACTTTTTTGAAATAGGTATTTTTTTAAATTGCGAAAATTGAATGTTCAATCCTATTTTTTGTGCATTTTCGTAATGTACAAAATATAGAGTTCTAGGCACAAATGGGTACATATTTTTTGTTAGAAATTTAGGAGACAAATATTTATGCAATCTCCTTTCGAAGATATTTATGAAATAAATTGTTATTAAGTCTGCAATACGATTATTCTTATTTTATTATTAATAACTAGGAGATCGTACCCGGGGTTCCCGGGTAACAGAATATAGGTGAAAACATTTTTTTTAATTGAAAACTAATAATTATTTTATGTACAACAAATTTTTTAGATTGCTCATTTACATTAAAAAATCATTTTTCATATGAAAAATACGAATTATACAATCAAATAAATTTTTTAAATTTATCAAAAGCGATATTTTCTTATTAGAGCATGCTAAGAGTTATTTGACCAAGATTTTGCTACTTACGGCATCCTTTTATATTCTGATAATTTCAGAGCTGACACATGTCTGTTAAATTTGTGTTTTATTTATATTATTTTATTTATTTATTCATAGGGAAGTATTTTAATAGATATTAGCCGTAAGAAAATGATGAGCTCTTTATTTTGTTTTAAGGGCAAATGGATTAATCTTTCGTAATCGAGCTCCTAGCAATATAGATAAATTAAAAAATATTTCATGCTTTAAAATTGTATTTAAAAACATAGACAATCAGTAAAGTGAGATGAACTTTGCAAACAAATTCCATTTGAAAAAAAAAATCTTATTTGGTGATAAAAAATTTAAATTGTACGATTACAATTGTACGATGTTAGATTTGTGTTTTTTTTAATATTATTCTTTTATTTGTTTATAAAAGAAGTATTAATTTCGTTAATTTGTCTTTCTCAAATATGTTAGATTGGTGTTTTTTTTTAAATATTATTCTTTTATTTGTTTATAAAGGAAATATTAACTTCTTTATACAAAAATAGTCAGAAACAAATGCTGAACAATGTTTGCTGCTTTATGTGCAAAATGCTTATTATTATTATGTACTGAAACCGGCACGGGATAAGATAAACTTTAAAAAATCATACTTAAAAATTATTTTAAAAAATATGATACACCAGTCATTAAGATATAGTTTTTAAACAAATTGCATTTGAAAGTAAGTTTTTTCCCGATGCGATGAAAATTGAAAACCTACGATGGTCAGAAGATTAAAAAATTGCAATAGCGAAAATTTCAAGACCAAAATTTGATCGTGAAGTGTTGCCATTTGCAAAATGACGTCAGCGTTACGCACAGATACGTTTGTTCTATATAATATAGAAACGTAATCAGTAAAATATAATAAAGATCAGTTATTAGGATGTGGTTATTAATTGGGGCTCTTATGCTTGGTATTCCGGAATGAAAAAAAAGCAATTTTCACCTTTTCAAAATTTGCATACCTCCTTCTCATATCCATATTCCTCATTTTTTTAAAAATTGTATTTTGTTTGATCATTTTAAAACCATTTTAACTCAAAACATGAAGTCACAATTGTCAGCAACATCTTTTATGTGAACAGACGTGCTCTTCTAATCTTAATTCCGGAGAGAAAAATTTCCGTAATTTATGTTTTTTAGACGCATTTGTGATAAAATGATTAGTTTTATCTAAGAAAATGATCGTTTTCTTTTAATTATGACTTCATTTTGACTTAAATAAGCATTTAACATAGTGTCTGAATCTTAGTATTAGTACACATGTAGAAAGAAAAACGATATAGAAAATTTATGAGGAAAAATGCGTGTTTTCAAAAGCAGTCTGTCATTTTCCGTTATTATTCCCCTAATATAATATTATGCTCCTAATGGAACTGTGCGCCACTAAACCCTATACAACAATTTTTATCAACAATTTTGAATTTTTAGAAAACGGCATGAATAAAGATAAAAAATACCTCATTATTTCTTTCTTGTCTGCAATAATGAAAGCTGTCTAATTTTTCCCATTTTGAAGAAATTAGATAAAATGCTTTTTAAATTAAAATATAAAAGTGGGGATATTTTTTAAAAAACAAACAGATAGTGCGATCTACAAATAAACAGCTTTCAGTTTAAAAAAAAAAAAAAAAAAAAAAAAAAAAAAAAAAAAAAAAATTAGTAAAATTGGTTTAGCAGAAAGATCAGGGCAGACGACTAAAAAACACGCTTGTGTTTTAAATATACTAGGTGATCGTACCCGGGCTTCCCGGGTTAAAGAATATAGGTGAAAACATTTTTTTTTTTTAAATTGAAAACTAATAATTTTTTGTATGCAATAAATTTTTTAGATTGCCCACTTACATTAAAAAAGCATTTTTCATATGGAAAATACGAATTATATAATCAAATAAATTTTTTTAATTTATCAAAAGCAATATTTTCTTATTAGCTGCATGCTAAGGGTTATTGGACCAAGATTTTGCTACTTATGGCATACTTTTATATTCTGATAATAACAGAGCTTATACGTGTCTGTTAAATTTGTGTTTTTTTTTTAATATTATTTTATTTATTTATTCATAGAGAAGGTTTTTTAATGGATATTAGCCGTAAGAAAATGATGAACTCATTATTTTGTTTTAAGGGCAAACCGATTAATCTTTCGTAATCGAGCTCCGCGAGATATAGATAAATTAAAAAATATTTCATGCTTTAAAATTTTTTTTAAACCATAGATAATCAGTAAACTGAGATGAACTTTGCAAACAAATTCCATTTGAAAAAAAAAAATGCTATTTGGTGATCTAAAAATTTCAATTGTACGAACACAAATATGTTAGATTTGTGTTTTTTCAATATTATTCTTTTATTTGTTTATAAAAGAAGTATTAATTTCATTACTTTGTCTTTCACAAATATGTCAGATTGGTGGTTTTTTAAATATTATTCTTTTATTTGTTTATAAAGAAAGTATTAATTTCGTTACGCAAAAATAGTCAGAAACAAATGCTGAAAAATGTTTGTTGCTTTATTTGCAAAATGTTTATTATTATTATTTTTTTTTTAATTAGCGAATTAGCTATTTGGTGATCTAAAAATTTAAATTGTACGAACACAAATATGTTAGATTTGTGTTTTTTCAATATTATTCTTTTATTTGTTATCTAAACCATATAATTAAAAATAATAATAATGAATATCTTATCACGAAACCGACACGTGATAAGATAAACTTTAAAAAAAATCATGCTTAAAAATTATTTTTAAAAATATAATACATCAGTCAATTAATATACAGTTTTTAAACAACCTGCATTTGAAAGTAATTTTTTTTTCCCTATGCGACGAAAATTGAAAATGTACGATGGCCAGAAGATTAAAAAATTGCAGTAGCAAAAATTTCAAGACCGAAATTTGATCGTGAAGTATTGCCATTCGCAAAACGAAGTCAGCGTTACGCACAGATACGTTTGTTTTTTATAATATTGATACTTAATCAGTAAAATATAATAAAAATCAGTCATTAGGACGTGGTTATCAAATGAAGCTCTTTATGCTTGATCTGGAATGAAAAAACAGTAATTTTCACCTTCTCAAAATTTGCATACGCACTTCTCATATCCATATATCATATCCATCATTTTTTTTTAATTGTGTTTTCTTTGATCATTTAAAAATCATTTCAACTCAAAACTTGATGTCACGATTGTCAGCAACATCTTTTATGTGAACAGACGCACTTTACTTGAGATTCTAATCGTAATTCCGGAGAGTAAAAATTTCCGTAATTTATGTTTTTTAGACGCATTTGTGTTAAAATGTTTAGTTTTATCTAAGAAAATGATCGTTTTCTTTTAAATATGACTTCATTTTTCATTAAATAAGCATTTCTCTTAGTGTCATGCAGAAGGAAAAACAATATAGAAAATTTATGAGGAAAAATGCGTGTTTTTAAAAGCAGTATTTCTTTTTCCGTTATTATGCCCCTAATATAATATTCTGCTCCTAATATAGATTTTGCGACACTAAACCCTAAACAACAATTTTTATCAACAATATTGAATTTTTATCAGAAAATAGCATGAATAAAGATAAAAATACCTTATTATTTCTCTCTTGTCTTCAATAATGAAAGCTATCTAATTTTCACCATTTTGAAGAAATTTCATAAAATGCTTTTAAAATTAAAATATAAAAGTGGGGATTAAAAAAAAAAAAAAAAAAAAAAAAAAAAAAAAAAAAAAAAAAAAAAAAAAAAACAGTGCTATTACATCTACAAATGAAGAACTTTCAGTTTAAAATATGTATATATACAGTCGGCTCTCGTTAATTCGAAATAGGATAAATCGAATCTTCGCTTAATTCGAACTAAACATGAAGTCCCGAAATTTTCAATGGCAGAATAACGTTAAAACTTTTCCTTTATTCGAACTCATTTTCTCTTGACTTCGTTTAATTCGAACTAATGAGAATTCCATTTTTTCATTTTTCCTTACTTTCTCACGGACTTCAGATCTTTGAAATAGCTTTCTTTCTTTCATTTTTGTCAGAATTGTTCTGAACTAGTATAATAATTCCATGCATTGGAAATCCGCTTTCTTAGTGCGCCCTGTCTGTCCATCAATGACACATCCGCCCCTTCTTCCATTGTGCTTTTCCTAATCCCTTCTGTAGCATTTGAACCAGTGACATTCCAAGAAATTCACTGAGTGGACATCTGTTAAAGATAGGGGAAACCTGTTTTATCACTACATTCTACTTTCACTCTGGGGATCGAATTTTTCTGTCAATGGTTTTACTTACTGCTAAATTGTTTTTTGAGAAAGTAAAAGGTCTTGTTTCTTTAAAATATGGCTCCACGTGGAAGTTATAAATCGTTAACTCTAGAAGCCAAAGTGGAAATTATTAAAAAGGTAGGATGTGGCCAATCTAAGACAGAAATTGCTGCAGAATATGGAATAAAAAATAATACGCTCTCTACTTACTTGAAAAATAAAGAATTCATCCTGAATTCATGGGAAAAGGAAAGATTTGCTATAGGACGAAAACGTATGAGAACAGCAGCCCATGAGGATTTCGAGGAAGCTTTACTGTTATGGACAAAAGATGCATTGGCAAGAAATGTACCTTTGAGTGGACCTATATTGGCACCTAAAGCTAAAGAACTTGCACTACTCATGGGTATTAAAAATTTCAATTGCAGCGAAGGATGGCTGACACGTTTTAAGCAGCGAAATAACATCGTACACAAAACTGTGTGTGGTGAAAGTGGTGCTGTAGACCTCGCTGCTTGCAATGAATTCTGCGAAAAGCTACCCGAACTTATTTCTACTTATGCAATGAAAGACGAGTTTAATGCCGATGAAACAGGGTTGTTTTATAAACTTCTTCCTAATAAGACTTTAACATTTAAAGGTGAAACGTGCACAAGTGATAAACTTAGAAAAGACAGGATAACTGTGATGGTAGATGCCAATATGGATGGAAGTGAGAAGTTAAAATTGTTAGTTATTGGCAAATCAACTAATCCACGTTGCTTCAAAGGAGTTAAAACACTGCCTGTTGATTATGTGGCAAATGCCAAAGCCTGGATGACGTGTGAGATCTGCATCAGTTGGTTAAAAGAACTGGATAAAAAATTTTCTCCTGAAAACAGAAAAATTCTATTGCTGCTAGATAATGTGCAGAGTCATTGTAAACTACCAACACTGAGCTCTATAAAGATTGAATATTTACCCCCTAATACTACAGCAAAACTGCAACCGATGGACCAAGGAATAATTCAAAATTTCAAAACTCATTATCGTAAAAGGATTCTAGAACAAATTTTATTTTCGATTGACCTTAAAGAAAGCTACGACATAACATTACTCACGGCCATCAACGATTATATGCGGCGTGGGACGGCGTACAACCTGAAACAATAGAAAAATTCTTTCGACATGCCGGATTTATCCATTCATCTAAAAAGAGTGGTTATAATGCAAATGACGAAAACGACAGACCTTTTGAAGAAATAGAATTTCCAAACTTTTCTGAAAAGTTCCAATGCGATATTACGTTCGCAGAGTATGTAGCAGCCGACAATAGTTTAGAAGTATCTGGACCCTTAACTGTGGAAGAAATTGTTGAAACAATTCACGAAAAATGCAATGAGGAGATGGAATCGGATTCTGGTGATTCTGCTACTATGTCCCAAGTGCTTTCCTTACCCACAGAAAAGTCAATTGCACAATCAATTGAGTGTTTGCGTACATTTATCCTGATCCAGCCGTCATCAGACAAAGAACTTAACTGTTTGTTACAAATAGAAAAACTGGCTAAAAAGTCAAAAATGAATAGGACTAAGCAAACAACAAATGATAATTTTTTTCATAGAGATGATAAATAAGTGTAAATAATTTCTTAAATGTTCATCTAATTTCAGGTAAGAAAATTATAGTACAATTAAAATGTAATTTTAAATGCCGTTGTTCTATAGTGTATTATTAATTTTTATGTTTTATTTATATTATTTTAATATTATTAATTATTTTATGCATTTATATCTTTTAATTTAATATTAAGTCATTCTAACGATAACATCCGAAATTAAAAAAAAAAAAAATACTATAACATTAATTTCTTTGTAATAGTACCCCTTTAAACATGTTTTCTCTCATACTTTCCTTAATTCGAACTCTGGATAATTCGAACATTTCTTGTGGTCCCGACGAGTTCGAATTAACGAGAGCCGACTGTATATATATTAGTAAAATTGGTTCAGCAGAAAGATCAGGGCAGATGACTAAAAAGCACACTTGTGTTTTAAATATATAGATTATATAAAATTAGGAAAAATTAAATTAAGAAAATTATGTTATTTTGATAAAATTATAGTAGAATGCCCTAAAGAATAGCATTAAAATGTTATTATTCGAGAGAATTTTTGACAAAAACTTCAGGAACATGATGTTATTATAAACCTAACTAACTATAAACCTAACTTGACTAACTCGGCGAAGCAAATCTATCCAGGCAAGAATCATCAATTTCTGTAATATAAATCACTATAATTTGCATGTCACCTCTCTTTTATAAAAACACTCCAAATTTTTGTAAAACATTGCGTTTTATCAGTGTGTGTTTTCATTACATTATTTTCAAAAGTGAAGCATTTTCACCTGTGAAGTATTTCAAAGCAGCTGGGCTGTGAAAATGACTCACTTCTACAAAACATAATTCAGGTTTAAGAATTAAAATACACGCTTTTTTATAAAATGACATCATTTGCATCCGCTAAAGCAATCCACTTTTACTATCTAGTATTAAACTTTGTTTATATAAAAAAGTATGCATATGACGTCATTATCACGGAATAACAGACAATATTCTTGACATAGCCCATATATTAATTTCACCTTTTTTTCAGGTTTTATGAGAAAATGGTAACAAAAATATACAGTATCTCCTATTTTCGGCTATTTTCCGTTTACTTTCAAGGCCTTTCAATAGAAATGAGGTACTTTTGTTGCCAGGATGAGAAAAATGGTATTAAAAACTACAAAAAAATTAATATCTCAAAAATAAATTGAGATAAAACTTTCAAACAAATTGCATTTAAAAGAGCATTTTTTTTCCTTATACGAAGGTGTAAAAATTTAAAATGTGCGATGTTTAGAAGTTTAAAAATTTACCGTAGAGAAAATTGCAAAAGCAAAATTTTATTTCAATTTCCAAAGTGTTGCCATTCGCAAAATGACGTATGCGTTACGCACAGATATGTTTGTCCTTTATAATATAGATAGATTACATAAAATTATGAAAAATTAAATTAAGCCAGTTATGTTATTTTGATAAAATTATAGTAGAATGCCCTAAAGAATAGCATTAAAATTTTGTTATTCGAGAGAATTTTGTACAAAAACTTCAGGAACATGATATTATTTTAAACCTCGAATTATTTGTTTGCTTGTCTAACTCGGCGAAACAAATCCATCCAGGCGAGAATAATCAATTTCTATAATATAAATCGCTATTGTTTGCATGCCACCTCTCTTTTATAAAGACACTCGAAATTTTTGTAAAATATTGCGTTTTATCAGTGTGTGATTTCGATTACATTATTTTCAAAAGTGAAACATTTTCACCTGTGAAGAATTTCAAAGCAGCTGGGCTGTGAAAATGACGCACTTCTACAAAACATAATTCAGTTTTAAGAATTAAGATATACGCTTTTTATAAAATGACGTCATTTGCATCCGCTAAAGCAATCCACTTTTACAATCCAGTTTTAAACTTCGTCTATATAAAAGTATGCATATGACGTCATTATCGCGGAATAACAGACAATATTCTTGACATAGCCCGTATTTTAATTTCCCCTTTTCTTCAGGTTTTATGAGAAAATGGCAACAAAATGATACAGCAATCTCCTACTTTCGACTATTTTCCGTTTACTTTCAATAGAAATGCGATACTTTTGTTGCCACGATTAGAAAAATAGTATTAAAAGCTACAAAAAAATTAATATCTCAAAAATAAATTGAGATACAGCTTTCAAACAAATTGCATTTAAAAGAGCATTTTTTTCCTCATACGACGGTGTAAAAATTTAAAATGTGCAGCGTTTAGAAGTTTACAAATTTGCAGTAGAGAAAATTGTAAAACCGAAATTTTATTTCAAATTTCAAAGTGTTGCCATTCGCAAAATGACGTATGCGTTACGCACAGATATGTTTGTCCTTTATAATATAGATAGTTATAACGTTATTAGTCTCTGCAAAGAAATAAATATATTTTTTTTGTAGTTCATTAAAATCCTAATTATAGTACATAATATGCAATTTAAAAACATTTTAAATATAAATATAGGCAAAATATATAATTATGCATATTATTCTACTAGAAATACTCATATTTAGTTCTTTTACATTTTATCAAATAAATACAAATAAAATTAAGCTTTTTTTTTTTTTTTTTTTTTTTTTTTAGTATTTTTTCAGTTCATTTTGCAACATTTTAAAGTGATTTTACTAAACAATTTGAGAAAAGAAAAATTCAGGCACAAATGGGTTAAGATTAAAAAAATAACAGAGAACTATTTTTCAAGGCGAAATGTCAGATTCTCTACCTTTCACAATGCTGCAGAGTTGAGCTGAAATAGAGTGTAGACATGAAACACTCCTGTCTGTTTTTGGACAATGGACTGTGTAAATATGCTGAAACTTGAAACAAATGACAGTCTTTACAGCCTAATATCATACTATGATTCAATTTGGCAATGACTATGGATTTGTATTAATAATATATTATTAGATTACAAAATATGTCAATTTTAATTTTTTTTTTTTTTTTTTTTTTTTTTTTTTTTTTTTTTTTTATTCAAACCTTGATAGCGACCCTCAAAAAATGTCTTAAAATTTTGAAATTTTTGTGGAAGTCTTTATTTTATACATAGAACAAAATAGGAGGGTGCCTCATAGAGAATTTAAAATTTAATATTTTAAGGACCACCCTAATGTTCGTGTTACTAAGGTACTTGTACCAAGTAAGGCCAAGTTACCGTTTAAAATCGCAATAAGCTTTGTTATATAATAAGCAATTAACATTTAAAATGTTGGATGTAATATTTATACATATTTTTACAATATTTAATCATGAAAATTCTTGCACTGTTTAATTGTTCTAAGGCTCTAGGTCTTATTAAGAGTATCTGTTTTAAATAAGGGCGTACATGATTTAAGTTTACGTAACTGATATTTTGCAGGTATTACTAAAATAGAACAAAATAAAGAATCCTCCTTATAATGCAATATTCTATCCTTATTGTATTTAGAGACATGCCGTTTCGAACAGGAAAAGCTTTGATTCCATTTTCCTTTTATTCTATTGATTTCTATTACCACCGCTTTGATAGATTCTTTAGCTTCAGTTTTCTACGAATATTTACACAGAAATTGTTTAATTAGCTTTGGTAACGATTAAATAAAAATGAAGTGTCCCTTAGTAAGACCAGGACTTATACTGACTGGCCTAATTCTGGTACTTCTGTTTTCCATATATTTAACTTTCAAACACAAACAGAATTAGCAAAATCGAAAAAAAATGCATAAAGCATAGATTATGAAGCATTTTTTGACACTTTCGTGTTTTCCATATATTTTACTTTCAAACACAAACAGAATTAACAAAATTGAAAAAAAAAAAACTGCATAAAGCATAGATTATGAAGCATTTTTCGACCCTTTCGTAATAGCGTAACGAAAATTCTGCGATTAGAAAGATGAAAGATGATGTCTAAGTAAACAAATTCAAAAACATTTCGAAAATATTAGTAACAAAACACTACTTGTAATAAATGTAATATCAATAATAATAAATTAAATAATAATAACAACAATAATAATAATGAATGAATATATATGAAGAGTATTTATAAAGAATACAAAGAAGAAAAGAAAAGAAAATCATAAATCATCGTCTGAAGATGTGTCCGAGACGTACGGATAATTATTTCTGAAAATGACTGCATTTTTCTCAGTAAATCTTCTTAGTGCTGATATTCTGTTCGTGAGAACAGGGATTTCACTAATATAATTAATCCAATACTGAATCGCCATACTTCTGTATTCTTTAACGAGGTAATATGTTGTCAGAGGACAATCCAGTACGTAATTCAGTCAATAATTAACGCTGATTTTCCTTATGAAAATTTACTTGCTGTTTCTAACAATCACATACCGAAAGATTCGGTGGTCCGAAAATGACACAAAGCAGGTCTCTGACGAAAAAAGACGTATGCTTAATGTAAATTTCGTTTAATTAATTTTATTTTATTTATGAGTTGTATTTATCTGTATATCATTATATACGAACTTGAGTTATGAACACATATTTCTTAGGTATGGCATTAAAATGCCTGCCATTGTATTTATATTTCTAGTATGTGAATTGTTCTATTGTAAAAAAGGAAATATAATAAAAGGGGTTCTTATCTTCAGATTGTGTATAATACAATAGATAGCTGAGAAGAAAATATAGTGAACAAAAGATAATGTCCTGTGATGACTTGTCAGCGAAAGAGCGGGTCGATATTGACACGTGGGTGTTGTCCTTGATTTTACAAATGAAAGCTTCGGAGCATGGCAGAAAGCGGAGTAAGAAAGTATTATAGAAGAGAACAGTTTTAAGTTGGGCGTTGTGAGCGTAGGTTGAAGTAAGCTACTCGTGCTGTGCGCACGGAGTAATTTTCTTGGGAAGGGTAGGTAAGTGGTGTGAGTTAGTGAGACCTGTGTGGTTACCTTGCTGATAAGACAAGCTGGATACGGTCAATAGGGAAGCTAATAATGTATTTTTAGTGATATAACCTAGAACATAGATAAAATTTATTAAAGTGTAATATAATGTTGCACAGGATCTACTTTGCCCGTGTTATACATGAAATTAATGTGGTGATAAATATTTAAACATCTTGTTAAAAGATCTTCCATATAATATTATTTGAAGTATCTTAGTGACTATTCCCAACTTCTTACCTCGTGTCCGGTATCAAGCACCTATACCGTTAGCGGCAGCATCAACTAAAGAGTGTATATTTGTATATTTAGGTAAGGTGGATTAAAGTTGGAGTAATAGTTATCACTGCACCGGCAACGAGTGAATACACCAGGTAGTAGTTGATGTTGAAACTATCCCCAGACGTCAAGGACACATAAACTGTCAGATATATTCTGTCACTTGTGGAGACTAGATCAAAACCTGACACGATATAGACTGACGGCCTTATTAAGAGCCTCACCATATTTGATAGAAGTACCTTATTACATTTATCATCTACAATCTGTTTCAAAAGTATAAGACCACAACATATTTTGCTATTTAGGTAATTAAAGAAATATTTCAATCAAAATAAAGAATATTTCATGTTAGTACATCACGTTTTTAGTAAAATGTAGCAACTTACAAAATTGAAATTAATTCGGAAAAATAAAACATGAATATAACAGAAGTGTCAAAAAGAACTGTTACAAAATTATAGGACCACATGTGGAAAAGAACAGTTTTTTAAATTTAGTAAGATGGTGCTCCACCATTTTTCTGAATAACTTCAAACACACGATTTGGCGTAGAGTTAATTAATTTTTTAAGGAACGATTCGGGAATATTGTCCTATTTCTCCATAATGACCATTTCTAATTCATATGTTGAATGATATTGTTTGTTAGTTTCATACACTTGGCGGGACAAAGTAATTGGCCAAGGTAAAACATCAATATTTTCTCTTTTAAGCCACTCTTTTGTTGATTTCGATGAATGACTGGGAGCATTATCTTGTTGAAACTTCCATTTTGCACCTCCTAAAAGTGGTCCGAAGGGTATCAGACTTTGAAATAGCATTAGTTGGTAACTTTCCGAGTTCATTTTCCCTTCAACTCTTTGGAGATTGCATTTCCCTGCATACGAAAATGCGCCCCACACCATAACGGAGCCGCGTACCATTTGCTTACTGAAGAACTCGCGAGATCTTTGCCTTAAATCATGCCAGTACTAATTACTGCCGTCTGTATCATCAAGATTGAATTTTTTTCCCGTCTGAAAACAATATATTTCTCCATGCAGAGTTCCAGGACATGACATTTTTTGCCCACTTAAGACGAGCTTCTTTGAGACATTTTAGTAGTAGTGGTTTACTTTTTAATTTTCAACGAATAACACCAGCATTAGATTTCAAACTTCACCACACGGTTGCATGTGATACATTTTTAGTTATTAGTGAATAAGACAAACCTATCAACAATTACTTTTCTCTTAAAAACAGTAAATAGTTAAGGTTACAAGTCGCTCACCTTCCGAACTCCCTTCGGTAATATTAAGTCAATGGACATGGGATTTATGCGTATTTTTAAAATATCTACTTAGTAAATTAATATTTTAACTTCTTTTTTCTTTGTGCTCGTCTTAAATGATGAATCTTTTTTTTTTCTTAATTGTCAAAATATTTATAAAATGTATATTCATTATTATGTGAAGTGTTAAAATCTTACTTACACTTAGTTGGCTTTTAAGATATAAAATATTAAACTAAGCTATGGATTTGTATGTATACTTCATAGTTTGCTAAAAGTTAGTTCAGTGAAACGCATAGCGCAGTTAAAAATATCCATTCAGCCATTTCCGTGAATAAATGGAAATGTACTTGAGAAATTTTGTGCAGCCCTGTATATGATCTATAGAATGTATCCACACCAAGTAATATTTTTAAAAAAATTGTTCTATTTAAAAACCCCTATTACAACTACAAACGCATTTCCAGCAATTATTGGTGATAGACTTCAATAGTTGAATTTATTCTTTAGCCATATTCTTTTGTGTGTCCCTGTAAATGAACGATATATTCTATGCACACCATATTATACAATAAGCGCCTTAGTGTACCTTAGTGATGTATACAAATTTCAGTAAAAAAAAAAAGTTTGATATCATTAAAATACCGAGCAGACGATTTTTTCCCGTAGACCATAATGTAAGGGAATTCTTTTGGGTATCTCTGTAAATGAACCGTAAAGTCTATAGACTTCATTTACAATACCAAACATGCCATAGTGATACCCAATAACATCGAAGAATTTCAAGCCAACCGGACTATATTTACATCGAAAAATATTTTTGACCAAGATTTAGGGTCAAATACTCCACTGTGTCCGTGGCGGTCCCTTCTTCCACCGTGTATTGGCTGTAAATATTTTGTACGTTCCCAGCGTTCTATACGTTATATTTAGTGACTTTTCCTCCATGCTCTCGCAAGTAAATTACTGAAAATTTCTATCTTCTACGACTAAAATTTATCGAGCTTAGATTTTTATGCAATTTCGAATGTTTCCGGCCATAAAAAATCGTCTGCCTCTTTTTAGTGCTTTTTTTCAGAAAATTTCGATAATCGAAAAAAAAAGATACGATTCTAATTTTTTTAAAGTTTATTTCTCCGACTTATTGTAAAGGATTTTATTGAAATCGAAGCATTACTCTAAATGACATTTTAGACAAAAAGAGACCGTGACTGGAATTTATGGTCATCCAAATCCTTGTAACTCCGCACTAAAGTCGAGATAAAGAATACAGTTGCTAATAAATTTTAAATACACGTGAAGTAAATATTTATATTTTAAAAAGCAAGTTTATACTATCAATAATAAAGAATTTTCTGCTTATCAATTGTTGGTTTTTAAGACACATAATTTGCGATAATAAAAATGTAATTAAATAAGGTTTTTTGAAATTACAGTTTACTTACCGTTCATCACTGTACTTTTCACAAAACTTTCTTTTAACCCCCTCACTGACAAGCCTGTGTTAATACGTTCACAAAGCTCCAGGTTTCACTGCAATACAAGCAATATTTAAAGTAATAGAATTCTATTGATTTAATGAATTTTTAATACATTGAACAATGATTAATACATCCAAGGATTGCATTCATATTCGTTATTAAGTTTTTTTTATAAAATGTTCAAAGAATCTTTTTTTTTAGCATTTAAAACAAAATGCAGAGAAAACAACATTACAATTTTGCCCTTTTCCCAGACAGTCGGAGGGTTAATAACCAAGTTTTCTAAAGTAAATAAAGTACTTCTTTTAAGAAATTAAAGTTTAAAAGTAAGAGTTAATCATGATAAAAAAGAAAAAAATAAAGATTGTGTATTATTAGATGTAATAATGACATTTTGAGAAATATTTAAAATTTTTAAAGCGTTTTTTAAGTCCTAAATGAGAATATTTATAAAGTAGTTGAATTTCATAGTCATTATTATAATGTAATAAAAGTACTTAAATATGTTACCGATTGTATGAAGATAGGAATATATCTATTTCGAAAACTTGTTTATCTATGTTTTACATATATATGATAATATATACGTATATACATAAGTTTTTCAAAAGTCTCTTGACATTTTCCTGAAAAGTGATTTTAATAAAGAACTAGTTAGTACAAATAAGAAGTACGAAGTATAATCAATGCATTTCAATGAGGTTGCCCAATAATTTTCAGCAATGCTCCACCTTTCTTGGGTAGAGCGAATGACATCTGCAAATACACTACATGGGCAAAGGTGAAAGGTCACTTGCGATTTTAGACGTTTTGTTAAATATCTAGAACAATACATGAGAAATGAACTTGAAACTGCAGGTGTGTAAACAGGAAAAAGATCAGGGGTTGTATCAAATATCTGTTGATTAGTAACAAGATAGCGTACACAATATTGCACGTACTATTATATTTGGATAAAACACCTGATCTTTTTGCTTGTTTTTAGGGAACAACGGATTTCGAGCTTATTCTATCGACGATTATTTTCAGAATTTTCAAGCTATGATTTTGAAATTTTCACAAAAGTTGCACTATATACTTAGCTAATACATTATGCACATTATATTTTGATTCCATTCGCGCATGCGCAGTGAAGCATTTTTTAGTAAACCTGCTTGTGTTTCATCAAATTTTTATTACTTTTTAGTTCTGATTACAGATTATTGTGTACAATGTTGTTTGTCATATTTTCTGAAAAGAACTTTTTTTTTATATTAAGAACTCTGCAAATTATAAGCAAAAAACTTGGCGAAATTTGGGACTGTTTTTATAAAAACCTTAATTTCTCTACGAGTATACATGCTATCCTCATAAAAATGAACACAATATATTACAATAAGCCACTTATTAATAATCTCGAGTTTGAACGCTTTTGTTTCATTAGTTTTTACAGCGTTTTCCAAAAGATATTCGTTCTTTTTCAATTTATTGGCGGTCCCCTGAGGGATTTCGGGAAAAAGTCTTCACCGAAATATATGACATATTTTATACTATATACATATCTGCAGTTTCAGGTTAATTTCTCATGTATTTTTCTATATATTTAACAAAACGTCTAAAATCGCAAGTGACCGGTCACCTTTGGCCATATAATGTATATGTGGTGTTATTTGTGCTGCTGCATCAGATATTTTTTGTTTTAGTTGTTCAAATGTGTAGATCTTCACTGCGTACACTATCGACTGCATAAACTCCCACACTAAAAAGTCTAGGGATGTCAGGAAAGCGCAGTGCCCAATGTCTGCGTGAACCACGACCTATCCACCAATTGGGGAGGTTTATCGAAGTAGTCTCGAACAATTCGTGCGAAATGGGGCGTGCACCGTCTCGATTGAGCTTTTTATCCCATCAGTATCTAATTGCGGCTGCAAAACAATTGCAGCATATCAAGGCAGATATTCCCTGTTATTGTTGGCTCCGAAAACATGAAAGGTCCATTGATCTTTATTTTGGTTATTCCCATCCACACATTCACCTTAGGAGTGTCCCTTTTCCACTCGTTTACTTGATTCGTTCCACTCGTTTACTTGAAAACATTTTTACATTAAAGTGTCTAGAGACTTTTCAAACACCCTACATATATATTTATAACTATAGATAAATATATATAGTTATACACAGACATAAATATGTATGTTTTACTCTAAAAACTTTGGGATTTTCTATTTTTAAAGTGTCAGCAAAATTTACGACATATTTAAATAAAGCAGAACATAAGCTAATATCCTTTAATATCTTGAAAAAACACTGACTGTTTTTAAATTATTTATCATGCGAAGATAACGTGACAAAATAAAACATTTTAGAGTTTCCGTTAGCAGAACGCAATATTTATAATAAGGCTAGAAGGCTGAAGTAATGAGCCGTACCCTGTCAAAAGAATATCGACCATGTAAATTGTAAAGAAAAAAAAATAAAATATAGTTATATATTTTCATATGTATAGCCATATTATATTTTAAATAAAATGTTTTCTAAATGCACTTTCGAATATTTTGTGATCTAAATCTTAAAACATAAGCGATAAAACCTGCCTTTATAGCTTTAAATTTTAAGCAGATATAATAATTTATATGGACGGTGATTTTTAACGTTTAATTGTATTGTCTAAAGTCTATTACATTTGTGACTTTTTGTTTTTCACTAATTTTTAAATGACGATACCGGATAATTTATATAGGATTTGTTGTAACTATCTTTTCATGATTGTTTCTTATTTTCAAGCTTCACAATATTCCCGAATGAAATAAATATATCATATTTTCCTATGTAGTCCAGTCAAATTGTCAAAAATAGATGCAAAAATTCTGCTAGAAGATTTTATGTTTTTAAACTGTTTATGGGGATGCTAATAACAGGAATTAATTGTTTCCCAACAAAATATCTCGAGGCTAAACTTTGTGGAGCCAAAAAACCACGAAATTTTCGGACTTTTTTCAGTTTTTTGCCTATAACTCGAAAATTATAAACTTTTTGTGTACCATACTCGATTACAAAAAGAAAGAACATTAAATTCTCTACAAATTTCATTATAAAAGTATTTTTCTAAATCCATTATTAAGCGCGCTACAGCTTCCTGAAAATGATACTTTTTTTCTAACTTTGTGAAAAAATCGCAAATACCAACATTTGACACCATTTTTATTTCTTTTATCCTCTTTAATGTAACTTTTTATATTACAGGTATTTGCATGATAGTAATAATGATTAATTACAATGGTAAAACCGTAAAAAATTGACAACATTGTAATTTTTTTTTGTATTTACAACTTAAGGTGAGAACAATAATAGTAGGTATTATGAATGTAGGTAGCATGAATGTAAGTAAAAAAATACTTACAGTAACATCTTTAATGAATTTAGTAACGTCTGGAGCGCTTGCGGGTTGATGAGTTTGGTTCGTCAACCTCAGCTTGAGAAGCAAAGGGGCAGGCTGCATGATCTTCAACAGCTTTGAGCTTGTTGCGACATCATCATCCTGGCTGCGAAAGTCATCGACGTTGCTGGTTTGGTCGATGGTTTCCCAGGTATCAGCTTCATAATCCTCTTCTTCTGCATAAATAATATCATCCACATTTTCACAATTGGCCCCGTTACAGTTTTTGCAAATTGCCGAGCATTTGAGTCCTGATTTTTGGCAAGAGCATGCCTTGGTGCACCCTTTTTTACAGCTACATGAGACAACATGCAGCAAGGATTCAGGTGCTGAGTTTTGGTACATTTGAACTGGCTGAAAAAGACCGTCAGACCTGCGAACCCACCCCCATTCTTCAGGGGGCATGTTGTTTCCTAGCCAAGCTTATACCTGATGATAACATCTTAGGAAATGATGCTGCGCAGCCTCTTGCGTCGGTGGCAGCCTTGCAAGATGAACTTTGCTTTTTGTGGCTGATTTAGCAAATAACTGGAACCTCAAACTGTTCAATGTCTGCGTGGTTTGCGTAGGGCTTTTTTGATTGTTTTTCGTTGAAGTCATCGGGATTACCTTCTCCACATAAGAAGCAATTATCTCGAAACTTGAAAGAAGTGCTCGATCGGAGGTACAAATTAGTCTGTGTAGAATCTTCTTCACCCCGACGAACATATGCTGCTATCATTCTCTCATTCACATATTTTTTTCGGCAATCCTCATGTACTCTAACTTCCTTGCCACTTTTCAGAAAACGTTGATGAGTATTATTCTGACGTTGAACGCTACATTCAAAGAGCTTGGCAAGTCCTTTCTGGGTCACAATGCGTGTATCACGATTTGAAGCCGTTTGGCAAACGAAACACAATTTTGGATCGGGCTCGCTCATTTTTCACTACTGCACGAGAAGCAGACGCGCAATAAACTGAATAGTAAGATACCAGACCAGTGTAGAGAGGGAAGGGTGAGTCTTTAAGAAAGAACACCTGCGTCGGAAAGTCACGTGACCGCTATCTTCCAACTGCATTCCCTATTATTATCCTCTGCCACCCCCCCCCCCTCCCTTCGTAACTGTCTTTCTGCTAGGGTTTCCGGATATCGTCCTTCTGCTAAGGTTGCCAGATTTATCTCAGAAAAAACGAAGATTTTGATTGACACTAGTTTGTTTTTATTTTATCGCACTATCGTTCTTTTTCGTACCATGCTAAACTATATTGAATGCGCCAGTAATGTTTTCGTTAACGAATTTCCTTAAAAAGTGGTTATTATTAATTAATCGATCTAATCATTATTCTCTAACTGCATTTGTATTGCATTATTCTGTTAACATTTTAAAACTAATTTTGCAGTCTTATCCAATTATGAATGAAAAAGTAATTGAATTGTAAGAATAAAGATAAATCAGACCATCCTGCAATTTAATAATTAGGAAAATTTTAGCAATGGACACCCTGAAAAATAAATATTTGTATTTAACCTTGTAATAATCGCGCCCGATACAATCACGGACAAATTGCCCGGGAATGTATCAGGCTCAACGTTTAATGGTTAAGCATAAAAGGTGATAATAAATCAAACAAAATATCTAAACTTATGATACAATTAGACTAAATAAAAATTTTTATAATGTAGATATTTATCTATAATAAGGTAGAGTTCACTTGATCTATTTCAACAGCAAATGCGCACTTAATATTACACAACTCACCCAAGATTTTTGTATTACTGATCTAAAACAAGCCGTTTTTACATTTGATGCGCATATCCATAACATATTTTTGGCAAAAGGTGAAATTTTAAAGTAAACTGAAAAAGAATATTTTTTAAACTATCAAAAGTGGGATGGGGTAGAAAAATGGAAGAAAACGTTGTGCTCACACATTTAAACGTACACATAATACCTAAAAAGCGCTATAGACCTAAAAAATATTAAAAACATATAACGTACGAGAAAAACGTACTATCTAGCAACCCTACCTTCTGCCTAACCTTCTGGAAAATTTGCCTTCTTACTTATTCATCAATAGGTGCATTTCATTTCCACAGTTAGTGATGAAAAGAAATTTTTTTTAGGGATGGGAGGCGAAAAATAGGTCACTTTCTATATGAAGTTGAAAAAAATGTGCTATTTTCAAAAAGTTGTAGCGCGCTTAATAATGGGTTTAGAAAAACGTTTTTAATATGAAATTTGTAGAGAATTTAATTTTCTTTCTTTTTGTAACTAAGTATGGTACACAAAATTTTATAATTTTCGAGTTATAGGCAAAAAACTGAAAAAAGTCCGAAAATTTCATGGTTTTTTGGCTCCACAAAGTTTAGCCTCGAGATATTTTGTTGGGAAACAATTAATTCCTGTTATTAACATCCCCATAAACACTTTAAAAACATAAAATCTTCTAGCAGAATTTTTGCATCTATCGGCCCAATTTTCTGACAATTTGACTGGACTATATGATACAGCTTTTAGATCTTTTCAGTGATTGAACAAGTTAAATAAAAAAGAAAAGTGCCATTTAAATTGATTGCATTGAGCTCACAGACTATTCCCACTAATTGTTTATCATACTTTTATTTCAAAGAATAATGCCCCTCAAAAAGTAAATTAAGGGGGATTAGCCCCCCGTCCCCCTCCTTTGTACTTAACCACTGGACCTCCAAATCTAATCAGGGAAGCGCCTTATCAGAATAAACCGGTATACCAAACTGCATCGGATAATTCTGCATGTAAAACCCAATTAGCTAAATTAAGTGGTATTAAGTTCCCCATTCTCTCCCCCCCCCTTTATACTTAAGCAATGAAGATAAAATCTAATCAGGGAAGCACCTTATCAGAATAAACCAGTATACCAAATTTGAAGCAAATCGGATAAATTGCAAGAAAAACCCATTTATCTAAATTAAGTGGGATTAGCCTCCGTTCCTTCCTTTGTACTTAACTAATGAACCCCAAAAACTAATCAGGAAAGCGCCATATGAGAACGAACCTAGAAAAAAATTGAAGCAAATCGGATATTTCTATCAATAGTTATCTTGTTAACGTTCGTACATACAGAACCTGCGGGCATATTAGCTCTCAGACTTTCGTAGCCTTTGAGCTGAAAATGAATTATTTAACCCTTTGCGATTCAACAACTTCTATTTGAAAAATATTTACTTAGATGTGATCAAAGATGCACGATTTTAACGTGTAAAAGTAATTAAAACGTGTCGGAAATTGTACGTCAAACATGGCAAATGTGTTCATACTATAATTAGTTTTATAAATATTCAGATCTTGGCGAAATAGCTATTGCACTCTCATTCAAAAATGCATGAATACAAAATTTATTACTATTATATATATTAAATTCAGTAATACCGAAGTAATATGACCCCATCTTAAATAGGACAAAATCACCATGGCAACCTAAAATCATTACCTATCTTGGGATATCATTGAATGAATTACGTATAATAGGATTTAATAGCATTAAAAAACTTTTATTAATACCTTTTAACTTTTTTAATTTTAAAGTTCCGATGAAGAGGAACGAGTGTATTTTTTCTTCTAGCTTTACCTGTTCTTTAAATGTAGATTGAAAATTGTTAAAATCGATTCAACAATGTTAAATTTATAAATTCCGCATTCCATAAGAGATTTTTAATTTGAAAGTAATTTTCCAGTTTGTTTTTATATTTTTTCATACTTTTATAGTTTATATCCGAGTAAACACTGCTGCATGATGCTTTATTTATAAAATAATACTATCTGAATAATATAATTTATTTATTATATTCATAAAGAAAATACTGTACTAAATTCTCAGTCGTTAAAAATTATCGTTGTTCAGATCGTTAATATTTATATATATATATAATAAATATTGCAGCTTCTTACGTATTTTTATCTAATCAATTTAGAAATACAACTTACGTAAAATTCAAGTTAACTAAAAGTTTGCTGAACGCATTACCTGTGGCTAAATCAATGTCCATTCTCGTAAAACAATATGTTATATTTTTAAGGTAGCGTTTCATTTTTCTCGTTAGTCACAGTTAGCTAAAACGCCAGAAATAGTATTAAAATCTGGTTATAGTGTTTCGTTAAGGTGTTCATTTCATTATACACGATGTCCTAAAATGGACTGAACGTTTTTAAATTTCTATAATAAGTAATCTTTTACAAACAATGAAGTTATTTTTCCAGTAGAGCAGTGGTTCCCAACCTTTTATTGGCCACGTCCCACCGAAACTTCTGCAATATCGCGATCCCCCCCCCCCTCCCATCTCCTTCCAACATACTAATTCTGCAACATATATACTATCTTATATTACTTAAAAAGTGAACTCTATTCACCTGAAAGTAACCTGGCAGAGCCTTAGCAATAACTATTTATCTTACATTTTTTTAACTTATCAAAACGATTAATTTTCTGTCCCATATGTGATTTTAACATAATTCTATAAAGGAGGCGATACATCTTCACTTTTATGCCAAAAACTGATTTGTTGTGTCTTTCCAACTTAACTGAAAATTTAGCGAAATTGTTACAGAGTTCGCATTCTTATCTTCAGAAAATACTTGAAGAGACTCTTACATTTAGCATTAAATTGGATAACATTGACACATTTTATAATTCTTAGTAACTTATTAAGAGTGGGTGAAAATTTTTCTCTCTATGGATAACAAAACACCCAAAAAGCATTTCAAGATACTGACCTTCATTATATTTAATGTAACATGATTTCCCACCAAAGCACATCTATCCTTTTTTCCTTCTTGATTCTCATTAATTGACTGCCATGTATTATCTGATCTTAAAATTTAAATTGTATTTGTTTTAAATTTATTGACTGCGTAGGAGGACCTGCACTACAACTATATATATATACACATTTCCTTTTATAATGCTATTTAAGATTGATAAATTTTATGAAGTTGTTAATACCAAGTTTAGATATTCCCAATATTTTTTAGGTTAAATATGTTGAAGACAATAAAATTTAGATATGTCAAGTACGTACAAAATTTTCTTCGTGGTAGAGCAAAAGAAAATACAAAACTCATTTAATAAATAATCAAAAAAGTTGAGAAAAATTCTAAAATAGAAAAGTAGCCAGAAAAAATATAAATATTTTTAAATGGAAAAAAGGGATGTTAAACAATTTTTAAAAGGGGTTCATATAATTGAAGAGCTGAGTGTAAGAACATGTTAAGTAACAAAAATTACGTTTGAAGAAATTTGATGTGAAAGTTTTTGTTGTCAATTTTAATGATTTATATTCTGTTTGATACCATGTGTTTAAAATGCTAACAGGTATGGTACTGAACTAAAAAAAAATTTTTCATATTTAATTTTTAAATATTAAAAAAATATTAATATTATTTACATTTTTTTAAATATTAAAATATTAAATATTAATGAATAATGTCTTAAATCTTCAAGGCTAAATAGAATTTTGGTATTTTAGATTTACCATGTGATAGAATGCCTGATAAAGGCCTTCGCCCAAAAGATAAAATAGTTTTTAAGAAAATGTACCATAACATGTTCTTCCACTCAGCTCTTCAATTATTCTGGTGTTGACTTATTTTAACCCTTAAATGCCTGGTGTTGCTTTTCGGCAACATACTCAATTTAGGCTCTAAAATATTATTAGAATAATATTTAAGCTATAATGCCTAATGTTGCCAATAAAATACATTCAGAAAATATTATTAAATCTATTTTCAACATGTAGATGGCAACACTTGTGCTGTTTAAGAATAAAGATAGATTTATTTTTTCAATTGTTGCTACTTGTTCTTTTTGTTTTGTTTGGAAGCTTACGAAATACTCTATTTTGACCTGCAGTGAGCAAGTAAAATTTATTTCTTATCATAGTTCCTAAAATTCTTGTGTGTTTAATATTATAGAATTTTATCATGGAAAATTATTTTTTCAATTAAACACCAGTATTGCCGATTAGTAACAAACTTTTTTTTTAGCCGTAAACTATACTTATAACAAAATATGATTTTTTAAAGTATTTTTCCCATGATTTATTTAAAAAATGAAAGCCGAAAAACATTATTACAGTGAGTTTTGAAAAATCAGGCATTTAAGGGTTGAGCTTTTTATTGAATTCATTTTTTAATTTAACAAAAAACTTTTTTTATATTGTTTTTTTTTTTTTAATTTTGCAAGTAACACCTTTATTTTTGGTCATTTATTTTTGGAAAAATTTACTTTTCCAAAAAACCTGACAGCAAATGGGTGAGTTACAAATTTGAAATTGCCCACTTGTGGGGCGTACGCCCCCCGTTGGGAAACACTGCAGTAGAGTAATGTGTGTATTTAGAAAATTCTTTTCGACGATTAGGTATTTTAGTTCAAAGCATGGCTGACAGATGACACAACGCTGTATCAAACTGCAAGTTTAGTCATGTATAAAGGTTTGTTTACCTGGCCTGTTCATACTCTTCATTCCTGTAGAAATGACAAAAATGGTTTGCTCTTTGAAGTTGGGAGCTCTTTTTAGCATCATTAAAGTTTTTTTTCACTGTGTTTTATTCTTCAGTTATAAAACAAAAAATATTATATTTTAGAGGATTCGCGTCAACACAGCGAAAATTAATATTCCTTTAAGAATCTATCACATCAGATTAAATTGACTGTCTTACCTGTTATGGGCGGTAATTGGTAAAATTGTGTTATCAACTGAGTTATGTGGTTTTCGAATGATTTATTACTTTCTTCCAGCTTTACAAGAAGAAAGTATTGGATTCGTGGAAAATTTCGATTTCCGGTTTTTGACAGATTTACACGTTGTAGGGGAAAGAGAACCCGAAAAACATGTTTTTACAAAATGTCTGTTTGTGAGTCTGTCTGTCTCTTTGTTTGTGTGTCTGTGTGTGACACAAATTTTGTGGGCGCTCTATCTCAAGAACTAATCAAGGGAATTTAATTAAATTTATATTCAGTTAGTCCCTGATATAAATTGGTGCTGATTAGTTTTTGGTGTAAATCGCTCAACAGGTGGCGCTGATATGCAGCATTTTCACAATTTCCACAATAGCTCAATCTCCAGAACTAATGCATGGATTTTCACCAAACTTCAGATTCAGTTAGTCCTTGACAGGATTAACGTTTTATACATTTCGGTGTAAATCGCTCAGCAGGTGGCGCTGTTATGCTGCATTTTTTGCGATTTCCGTAATAGCTCTATCTCAAGAATTTGCTTGGATTTTAAACAAACTTCAGATTCATGTATACCTTGATATGAATTAATGCTGTTTATCTTTTGATGAAAATCGCTCAACAGGTGGCGCTGCTATGCTCCATTTTTCAGAATTTCCACTATAGCTCTATCTCAATAACTAATGCACGAATTTTCATCAAACTTCAGATTCAGGTATACCTTGATATCAGTTAGTGCTGTTTAAATTTTAGTGCAAATCGCACAACAGGTGGCGCTGCTATGCTACACTTTTCAGAGTTTCCTCTATAGCTCTATTTCAAGAAATAATGCACGAATTTTCATCAAACTTCAAATTCAGATATACTTTGATATGAATTGATGCTAAATTGATGTAATTTCTTGTATTATTTAAATTATTTAATTGACGTGATTTATGTAGAAGAAAGGTTTGCGATGGCCACACCATACTAGTTTACTTATCGTCTTTCATCGAATCAAAAGATGAAGTTTCGTTACAATATACCGGAAACGTTGGAAAATTTTCGATAATCTCTGTGTGATGTATGTCTTTTCTCTCGTGTTTCTTTTTACGGTTCGGCTTACAACGTAAAGGACAGGGACATGCCTCTCTCACAATTCCGTGTCTCTGATGGCTATTTTCTTGAAAGAGAAATTACGAACTGGAAAAGATGAAGCGATTTTTGTGTTCCTTTTTGTCAACGATTTTATTATATACATATTTTTTTCTTTGAATTATATTTACATAATGCAAACAAAATAGTTTTCGAATGAAATAAAAGATGTTTATACAACAAAGTTGAAATATATATTATACATGTTTCTTAAAATATTTATGATATATGTACTGCTGTACTATTCAAAAAAGGTCTTAGCGAATAAAGTTATTTAACAATTTTTGTTTTATGTAACTGCACAACATAAAATAATTTCCTTTCGTTTGCTAAAGATAAAACTGAGTTAGTTTTTTAAAGCTATAAGCTGTTAGTATTTCTACACTGAAAATGTAAATTGGAGAAATCTTTTCAGAATATTAAATGGTTGTGAGACTTAGGGAAATGTAATGTATTTCCTGTACGTTGAACACGTTTTATTTTGACATGGTAATTTAATTCTTTTTAGGAATTACTTTTCTAAGTAAAAGGAAGGTTTATTCACATACACGTCTGTAAATAATAAATTTTTCCTTTAATATGTTTATGCAATATTATAATTTTACTTACAAAAGAAAAAAAAGGTCTCTTTGCATTCAAAAAAAATTAAATATTATATGTTTTGTTTTAGTAATCGAATAAATATAGGGTCAGTCAAAAGTTCTTAGAAGCTTTAAGGGGTGGTAAAGCAGGCTACAGCAATCAGTTTTTGTAGAGGAAACCAAGGTCCATTTGTTATAAAAAATACAGAGTGTCTCACACCAGTACAAACTCGTAACTTTGTTCTTAATTATATTAATAATGAATATATTTTAACTAAATTTGAAGGATATGCAAGAGACTTGCCTTTATTTGTGTGATATGTAATAATTTCACGAGAAAGGTGTAGGAACCAACTACAATGGAGGCCCAATTAGACCCCTGAAGCTTTCGAATGCTGGGTCAATTGGGGTAATTGCGAATGTTACTAGTTTCAACTACTGACAGCTTTAAGGAACATGCGATCCATGTAAAACTTAGTAAAACAGCCAGAAAGTTATTGTTTGAGTGCTATACTTCAATTACAATTACTTATTAGTGCTTTTATATGTTAATTAAATATGTAAAGTTCCTTGTTCATAATTATCCCAGATGTTCATAATTAACCCCATCGACTTCGGGCTAATTGTAAACATCTATTTTATGTTGGAATGGTATAACCAAAACATATCAAGTTCATAAACAACATTTGTTCTATTACAAGTTCATACACAACATTTGTTCAATAACAAGTTCATACACACAATATTTTATTACTAGCTAACCCGCCCGGCATTGCCCGAACACTTGATAGTAACCAATAATATACCTAAAATCAGTGTTGAATAATCTTATATTTTTAAACGAAAAGCTTTCCAAAGGAACCAAATGCTGAGAGTGAATCTGCTTTCGGCAGCGTACACAATCAAATTGCATTATTATACATAATTAATTTAAACATTTCTAGAGTTGCGGCCCCATTGCCCTCAGCCACGTCCATTGTCCGTGCTGCACACGCTTCAGACGGTATCCCATTAATATTAAGCAAAAATCTTTCTGAACAAACATAATATTGGAGACACTGCATCACTGCAATGCATTTTTAAACGAAATTATATCCAAATGTACTAAGGGTTCCGAGTTACAATTATTGCCGATTTACTTTCTGACATTTAGATTCAATAAATTTATAACAGACTATTAAACAGCCTTATATACAGGGGTCTAAATTGTTTTTATAAAATAAGAGGAGTTATAGTACCCATCCAGATGAGAAATAATTACCATAGATCATGGGCTCACAAACCAAATATTTAGTCACATATACCGGTTGTTTCACACTACCTGAATTCGGCTTCTCTGTAATAATTTTGTGAAAAATAAATATATTGTAAAAAAATGTAACAATATGCACTCTAAATTAAAATGTCTGAAATTCAGACACTTAAGTGTCTGAAATGGAGTGTTCAATTTTCAGACATTTTAAAATGTCTGAATTTTTTCAGACACTTTTTGCGTCTGAATTTCAGACACTTCAAACGTCTGAATCGCATCCATTTTTTTGTAAGCATCATACGTAGCCATGTTTGACCACGTTGAATCCTGGAAAAATATTTGGCTGTGGTCCTGCCCCTCCCCCCCCCCCCCCCAATACAGCCTGATTTTTTTGGTGCTCTCAGTTTTGGTATACAATTTTCGTTACGTTGATAATTTAAATCTTTTACGACATTGTACTGATTATAATCAATATCTTGAACTTCAGGAGTAGAACAAGATTAAAAAACAAAAAATATTTATCTAAATATTAGATTTTTTTTAATTTATTTTGTTTTTAACCTTATTTTACTTTAAAAGTTCAAAATATTGATTATAATCAGTACAATTTCGAAACAGATTTAAAATATAAGCTTTACAAATATTGCACATCAAATTTGGGGGCACTACAGTCGTAGGGGGACGGGGCACTTCCCAGTTTGCCCTTCCTTTAATCAAGAAGTACTTTTGCAAAAAACGCAACCCTGCATTATAGTTGTCTAAATTGAGATGTCCGGTATTCGGGAGTATCCGTTGTGGAGGTTAATGGACATTCTCGAATAGCGAACACCTCTATTTAACGAATACTTTTTTAATCAGCAGACATACATATTTGTATATTTTTACCTCAAAAAAGTAGACATCTCCAATTATCGGACAAATTCCGCGGTCCCGAAGTGTTCGCCATTAAGGGCTTTTAAGGTACATAGATAAATATATATATATATATTTTATAATCTTGTCCTACTCTAAAAGTTCAAAATATTTATTATACTCGGTTGAATGTGGAAAAAGATTTAAAATATCAGATGTACGAAAATTGCAAAAATCCCCCCCCCCAAAAAAAAAAAAATGAAAATATAAAAAAATATATTGCCACATAGGCAATTTTACATATACATCACTTGATAATCACAACAGCCATTTAACTATGAATAATGAAAATAAATAAATAAATATTCTACTTTAATAACATTGGGGAAAAAATGACTTTGGTATTTTGTTAAATATATTTGCGTTTTTAAACTTGTCCTACTCTAAAAGTTCAAAACTTTCATTATAATCAGTGCAAGATTTAAGATATCAGCTTTACAAAAATTCATGCAAAATCTCCCCCCCCCCCCCAAAAAAAAAAAAAAAAAAATGAAAATACTTATTTAAAAATTATGTTTTTAAAAAAATTATATTTCCACATGGGCAAGTTTTTATGTAGATCAGAGGGTACTCACAAAAGCTATTCAACTATCAATAAAAACAAATAAGTACATATTCTATATTAAAAACATGAGGAAAAAATAACTTATGATTTCCAAACTTCTTTCCTCTTAAATATATACAGTAACATCTGTCATTTTTGTATTTTTCGTATAAGTGCATATAAATAAAGTTACCACAATTTTAAATACGAAATCTACTTAGAGGTTTTTACTTTTTCCCATTATAAATTTCAAATTACTTTTTTATTAAAAATAATAAAAAATCAGTATTAGAGTTGATTGCAAATCAAATACATATGTATATTTTTACAGGCAGCTTCATATAATAGACCAGTCTCATTTACTTTATTTATCTTTTTTTAATCTGCGGTTTTATGCCAGGAAGTAAGAAAGCATTAGGTCATCTTTCAAAGTTTTTTTTTCTTTACTTCCTTGTGGCCGTCATGTACTGCGAGATAAAAATTATTCATTGAAACTAAGAACTGACATTGAGTATATAATTCGTAATAAAAAAGAACGTCATAAGTTTAAAAATATATACTTCTAGAATTAGTGGGGTTTTTTGCGAACAGATTCAAAACTAATTAAATTTCATGCAGGATTTTGTTTAGTACAATAAATAAAATCATAAAATACACTAATTTTACTACTATAAAGAAACTTACTTGAGTTGCTGCAAGAGGTAAGAAATATTCCTCGATTTGAAATTTTAAAAACTACCACAACCACAGTGAGGGAGAAAGACTCATCAGTTTAAAAGGTAATCCCATAATACATCCGACTAGCCATATTTAAAGAATGAGATGTTTCATCCTAAAAACAGGACCCGCCAGACAAAAGTTTCTTTTTTTTTGCCAGCTTCGACAGGACGAAGATGAATAACACAATATTATTGATATAAATTGATACGAGTTAACACTAAGCCCATTGCACACGCTTTGTAGAATTTCCGGGTGTAATCTTCAACCGTCGTCTACTTCTGTTCTGTGTCTATCCCGCCCTTGTATCGACGACAGCTTCTAAGAGACATTTGATGTCGAGCACACACGTCAGATGTATGTATTCAATAAATAAATAATCCGAGTTAATACGAATTAAAATCACAGTACTTCACATTTCGCAAAAAACGAATTAAAATACACGCGTACATAAAAACAAACTTTGTTTGAATTACAACGTATACCACTTCGAACGAAGACATCTAAAACGCATGCGCAACTGGGAGTGCTAGTGCCCCCTGGTGGTTATTGCGTCGGAAGAATCAAAACGTCTTAAATTAAGACACGTTTAAAGCAATGAAGTGTCTTAAAATAAGACGTTTGCGGATATTTTAGACATTATTCTCAGTTCGTTTACACCATGGTCATAGTAAGACGCTTATGTATCTTAAATTAAGACATCTATAGTGTCTTAATTTTCAGATTAAGACACTTAAGTGTCTAAAACTCTTTTTCAGTCACATATGTGTCTAAATTTAAGACGCTTCTATTTGCAGTGTGTACATTGTTTTACATGAAATGTGATAACATCTCCACAAGATCTGGAAAAACAGAATGCTCACGAAATCGATGGTGCCGTATGAAACAGTCCAAAATGTGGATCGTCAAATGCATGCCACTGGCGGTTAAAATAAAAACTTCTACCACTTTTACTTGGTGTTATCATATTTACAACAAAGGTGAGCATTAAAAGTTTCATTATAATATTCTTCAGTTTTCTGAAAGTTATTACCGTCAACCAGAGTTGGATTAGAGTAGAACACACTGTATTATTGACTAAATCAGTGGTTTGCTACCCTACCTTCCATGGTAATTATTGCTCGCCTGGTTGGGTGCTATCACTCATCGCATTTTGTAAAAATATTTTATATTCGCCCTGTTTATATTTCCAGCATTCCAAAGACAAAACATCCTTGCAGGTTCGGCCTACAGGCGGAGGTAGATTTCGAAGTTAAGTACTAATTTCACCAACAAAAACTAAATCAAGATTAGAGATAAACCCAGTTTAACAGGTTGCTTTTCACAAGTTTTTAATTTCATTTTTCTGTAAGAGATGATTTTATCAGAATCATGTGTGAGAACTTCACTTCTCATAAGAAATACTCTCACATAGGGATCTCCATGTATTAGAAACTTAACTTTTTATTTCAAAGTACAGAAATATTTCGGCTGGATTCAAAAGAAGTGATGCATCAGCATCGATCTTCAAGTTAAAATTAAAGGAACAGGCATTTCTAGAGATCGCGGAAGAAAAGATCTTCCCTGCTATTGGATTTTACTTGTGATCCTTTCCTGATCAACACGCCAAGTTGAAAATGAAAGTAGAAGCGGATGAGTGCTCATATGCGTGGGAAAATTAAGCAGGGCCTATCCGAACAAAGTTTGTTAATGATGCATTCAGCTCTTGTTCTCTAAATGGCCAAAAGGATTTTTATTGTCCAGGAGGAAGAATAGAGAGATCTCTGGAACAGGCTGGGAGATCAGTTGAGTTGGGTCTGAAATTTCAGAGAGATTGGGTCGGTCAAGACTAATCTCTCACTGAATGGAAAAAATGACTTATCACCGGAAAAACTAATTCGAATCTTCGAAGGTATCTTTATTGAAGTCAGGTTTTTTTCAGTCTGCTCATCGCAGGGAAACGTGAACTCAATTTATTATTCTCGCCCATTGTTGTTTTTGTAGAGAAACATTCTGTCGAGAACACTTTCATATTTTCTACTACTTTGTGAACAATTTTCGCACATTGAAATCTGTGGACTTTGGGATCCATCATGGATAGGTTTTATAGATTTTCTCAGTGCTATGAAAGACTTTACCTCAACCAAAAAACTATCATTTCCTCTGAATCAACGAATTCTTCAAAATTTGTGACGAACTCACCTATTTAAGTGTTGTATTTAATCTAGAAAGTTTAACACATCATGTTTATTTAATAAACATATTTCTAAATTAAATAGCGCCTCGCCGTAGACGCAATTAATTCACGC
This sequence comes from Maratus speciosus, assembly GCA_963932465.1. Lineage (NCBI taxonomy): Eukaryota > Metazoa > Arthropoda > Arachnida > Araneae > Salticidae > Maratus > Maratus speciosus. The sequence goes on from OZ010790.1 coordinate 117,868,520, forward strand.
TACCCTTCCTACATTAATTTTGGGTATTACAACCTGGTGGCAGCTCAGTGGATTCTCACACCAGAAAGAAAACGTTTTTTAAGAGGAAATAGTCTGCCACCACAGCGACGGCAAAGTGCAAACCCGAAAAGACGACCCTAAGGAAGGAGCATCTGATCACATCACAGTATCCCAAACCCAAAGAAAGGAGCATCAGTCCACTACAAAGTGTCCCAGTTCCAAAAGAAAGAGCACCGACCTTCGACAGAGCGTTACAGACCAAGCTTTGGAGCAGCCGGTTGAGAAAGAAGCCCCGAACCCGACAACGACAGCCGAATTTTAGAGTACCAAACTTAAAACGTCAGTCATAAAAACAAGTGATATCACATAAAAAGAAGCGATATAGAAGTGCATATTCCGAGTGCCGTGTAAAAAACTATCACTACGTACAATGTTTCCAAAGGACTCGGAGTAAGGTACAGTATGTGAAAACTGCTTGGCGATTCTAATGTTTGTTCTTCCTGCACTTACATATGACTGTTTCTTTTACAATTTTCTTCTTGTATTACTTCTCCCATTAAACTGTGAAAATTCGAAGATTTTGATGTTTACATGCCCATTATTATTTAACATCATGTGATCGATTTGTTGATTACCATTATTTGAACGAGAAAGACTACTTTTATGAGGAGGATTTTATAAGTAAACATGTAATAAACATTTTGAGTTTGTAAAATAATAATAAAAAATAATGATCATATGAATATTACTAACAATGTACCTAATAACATACGTTAATTAAACGAAGATATATTGCAGTAAAGTCTGCGTAAACGGAATTGCACATGACAAGGAAAAACTCTGTTCTAGTAAGGGTACTATTATTATATGATATTCCTTATATTGGAAACACGACATTTACGTTTAAGAAATAAATCTGTCATAAACAGGATCCATTTTACCAGTTTTCCTTTTAAATTTAATACAGAGTATTATTAAACATATTTATGTAATTAAAAATTATGTTTAAAATAATGAAAAGTATAATTGTAATAATAGATGATTACCACAATTACATAACATTTCCTGCTTGTCTTACAAATCTTTCTGATTTACTACAGATCTTCTTCCTACAAATATTTATAAGAGTGATATAATGAGAAATTAAAATTATTTTTTTTACTTTCACAATTTTTCGAAATTGGTACGGGTACTGCATATATTCAATATACACCTGCAGGTCGCCAAGCAGTTTTCGCATACTGTACCTCAATCCGCGTCCTTTGGAAACATTATGAGTAGTGATAGATTTTTACACGGCACTCGGAATATGCACTTCTATATCGCTTCTTTTTATGTGATATCACTTCTTTTTATGACTGACGTTTTAAGTTTGTGGCTTGGCGGCATCATTTACAACGAGTTGTTTTTGATTAGATATCACTTCTTTTTGTAAGGTATTTCATTTGCATTATACATATTCCATTTTAATTCAGAAAAGAAAAGATAAACGAAAGATGATAGAAGTAAAAAAATAATTTAAGTTGGAGGCTATAAACTTTTGAAAAGTGTAATATATCTAGTATGACATAATGTTGGGCTTTTTAAAATCAATTCAAATACATTTTATCGATCCTTACATATCTCAAAAGAAATCATTTATTTTTTAGAAATGATAAAACGTGTAGAACTAACCAGCAATATTTTTAGCTGTTATTCTATAAGCTATAGGTTGATTCATAAATTAACTCAGTAAGGATTTTATTTTAATAACTTTTGAAAAACTGCCATTACATTTTCAAAATTCGCATCATTTTACACAAAATATGTAAAGACTTAAAAACAGACTGAATAATGAGTATTTGTTTTATAACCGGGCGTGCTTGAAGTAATCTATAGATATAAAAGCCGTACTCTGTTTGTATGTCCTTTATACAAACCTTCAATTTTAGACCGAATTGCACGAAACTTGCTGTATATACATTTTAGAACGTGGAAAAGATCACTGTCTACTTTAAAAAATCATCAGACCAATATTTATCCCTTTTTCTACGACCTTTCATAATTTAACATTATAGAAATATCTCTTTTTAAATATTAAAATTCAAGTTTCTTTCCTGTTGCCACACATAAAAAAAACAGCTCAATAATTTAAAAAAAAATTTGATAACTCGAGTACTTTGTTTTATAAGTCAATAAAAATTCGGATTGTCTCACTATATTTTTGCTGTTTTTGAAATTGACGTCATTCAAATAAGAAAATGCCCATTTTTTATATATTTATGTAAAATTTTTAACTAAGCATGTTTTAACCTTAGAGTACTTACTCTTAGGTACTTAAAGACCTTAGTAGTACTTTAGTTGAATGTTAAAAAATCTATTTTAATGAAGTCGTTTCAATATCAAGAAATCAATTAAGGAAAAAGATAATAGTAAAAAAAATCGTTTGCTAGATATGACATCAATTTCGTCAGTATTATTTCAAACTGGTTCTAAAAACTGGATGCTATAATTTATTCCATATTTCTTTGTAATCTTTAATTATATCATTTAGATAAATGTTTTAATACCTGAAGTGCAGTGATAACATTCTACGATTTGTATCGAATACTGTTATACAAAATACGATTTTTCCATGATTTATATTAAATAGAAATTACAGCTACTATTTTTTAGAGTAAACTTTTTTTCTTTTTTAAACAAAATTTCATGACTGACAGACTTTTCTGTTAGATGTTGAAATAATGGGATGCATGATGTTTAGCGATCAAATTGCAATAAAAACGTAATTTATGGTATGGTTAGGTTGTTGCCACCAACAATATGGTGCTAGGCGTTACTCATAGATATGTCTTTTCTTCATAATATTGCATTAATAGCAAACGGATATATCTTTCTTAATTGGGTTACAGGTATATTTAAAAATATCTCCGTGATTGAAAATTAATTTAAAATGCATAAACAATCCGTAAATTGAGATATGCTTTTCAAACAAATATTACTGAAAGTACTTTTTGTATTCTATTAGATGTTGGAATAATCAAATGTGCGATGTTTAAAGGTCAAATTGCAGTAAAAGTTAAATTTATGGTTGGGTTAGGTTGTTGCCACCAACAATATGATGCTAGAGATACTCATAGTTCATCAATGTCTTTACTGTATAATATTGCATTAAGAGCAAACAGGTATATCTTTCGTAATTGAGCTGCATGTAGGGATGAGATTTCCACGTTTTTGCACAACGGTATATTCTTAAAGAAAATGTTGTTCTGTTAAACCAAGAGAGTGTTCCGATTAAATGAAATATCATTTTCCCTAACAAAATACTGGTGTGAAAAAACGTGGAAATCTTATCCCTGGCTGCATGCAAACCAAAAAATATCCATGATTCAAAATTGCTTTAAAATCCATTCACATGAAAAAATTGAGATAAAATTTTCAAATAAATTTCATTTCACAGAAACTTTTTCTATTCGACAGTGTGAAAAACGAAATTGTATGATGATCATACGTTAAAAAAATTTAGTAAAAACAAAATTTATGGGTTAGGTCATTGCCATCATCAGTATAATGTCACAATTGGCATCGTGTTTGTAGGTTTTTTTTTTTTTTTTCTGAAGATGACTCAATGAAAGAGTCAAAATATGCACAATTTTAATATTTTTAATGTTTTTTTTTTATTGAAATGACGCCTTTTAAGCAAATAATTGTACTTTAATATATGTTATGACATTTGTTTGGAATATATATTATTATGGTATAGTTAATAGTAGACGCAATTAAGACTATTTCACTTATATTTCTTATCGGTCTTTTTAACGATTCGTGGACGAGAATGCACCAATCTCAGTTATTGTCATTGCCGTATTATTTCATTTTAACGTATTTTTCCCGGGAGGACCCTTATTATTCATACGAGCAAAGCCGGATAGATCTGCTAGTTTTTAAATACAATTAGTTTTTTTTGTAATTTTGAAATCCAATGTCCCTCCGGAAAGCGCGGGAGAAACTCACATTATCTAATTAAGCCTCTTTTTTTAGAAAAATGTTTTCATAAGCTGCAACACTTGTTGGATAATTGTTTTTTACGTGACTAGCAGGACAAACTAAGTCATATGCTTTCCAAGTGTTTTCTGACATATTTCGGATCATTGATACGGTAAATTATAATTCATTTCAATAAAAGTTCAGAATTCGATATTTCATCGTTATGAAATGATTTTCCCTAATTTCAGTCATATTTGTAAATTTTTAAGTAGCTCTATTATCTGATTAAAAATTAACTAAAAGCTATTTATGGCATATTGATAACATTCTTTAATTACCAAGTCCAAAATAACAGAATCGATTAGTTTATTAAATCCCCTTATTAATCTTTTTAAATGAAAAAAAAAAAAAAAAAAAAAAAAAAAAAAAAAAAAAAAACGAAAAATTCCAATAAAACAGACAAAAAGTTACTTGATATAAAAGGATTGTAAAAAAAGGAAAAAAAAATTACGTAATAAAAAACCGGTCTCACTGTATTACCTTTGTAAAATGGTTTAAATTGAATAAATTGCAAAGTTTGGAAAGCTGAAAAAAATATTTGAGTTTATGTGCATTTTAGTATAAAAGCAATATAGAATTGAACACTTTCCCGCTTTTTTCAGTATGATAAACAGTGATCCTTAAGTTCTATCGAATTGTTTTCATGACTATAAGTACTCTATGATTAACTAAAGTACTTATATTATGATTCTGAGCCTGTTCTGTGGTTTGTTCGTAGTCAGTGTTTACCTAGAGTCTCTCCATAATAAAGGTCCACTGGAACGTTTCTATAATCCAGTTTCTCCTCAAATATCAGCAAGACATTCGGTGATGATTATTAAGCGCAGTAACTTCGTCAAAAATCATTCCGATTTCATGCCAAATAAAAGTTCATTTAATTCTTATCTAAATTTTGTGTGCAAAAATACCCATAGTATTGGAATTTTAAAAGGGTATGGACTGAAATATAGAAAAATTTTAATAAAGTGGATAATAGAAACATCTTTCATAAAGTAGAAACCTCGATTGTCGAGCTTTTAGATGAACAAATTGAATTCATATTCAACTTTCAAGTAACCTAAAATTGTCTAGAGATTGAAAAGGTACAAATTCATTAAAATACATGCCACTGAGTAAATATCTATCGGTTGTAATGTGACCTTGTAAACGAACCGTAAATGCAATAGAGAGCTTAACTGGGTCGCATGCAATAACATCTATCCTATTAAAATCCGTGCGCGTATCTATGTAACCTTACAAACTCGAAAACCACGAAACGCAGGGCTGCGAAATTCGGCACACGGGTTGCTTGTAGGGGGCTCATGAACGTTGGGGCCAACAATTCGAAAACTTTGAATAATTGTTTTTTAATTTTACGTTTTTTGGCGAATTTTTCCCTTTTTAGGTGCATTCGTAATTATATAAAAACGTAGCACCTATAGTCGTCGTTCAGTCCGTCTGTCCGTCTGTCCGCCCGTCCGTCCGCATATAACAGAGCAAAAACTACCCAACCGAATGGTCTGAAATTTTAAATATATGATTGTCGCAAAATTTTGTCGAGCCATTTCAAATTTTATGAAAATCGGATGTATAGTTTAATTACAGGGACAATCAAAAGTTTTCTTTACATTACGAAAAATGGGAAAAATATTGCAAGTGCATTTTAATGATGTTACAGTCTTCCGAATGGTCTGAAATTTTAAATATATAATTGTTGCAAAATTTTGTCGAGTCATTTCAGATTTTATGAAAATTGGACATATAGTTTAATTACAGGGACAGTCAAAAGTTTTCCGTTACAATACGGGCAATGGGAAAAAAATTATTCCAAGTGCATTTTAATGATGTTACTGACTATGCACTTATGAAGTGCAAAAAAAATGTACATTCAGTACAATATGGGGTGAAAAAATATTTATAATACTAGTTATAGTACGAACTCACCTCATTTGCCACGTTTTCCGAGCAATTTTCTACTTTTTTTATGTTCAACCCGTAATCGCGCGAGTTCTAACCAGCTTTAAATGTTTACTGCAATGTGATATATACATGTCTTAGGTTAACTGGAGAATTATCTCTCATTTTCCAACTAGCCTAATATTTTTCAGCCCTATTGCATAGTGCCTAGACAGCGGTTAGGCTAATTGACAAGTAATCACTTATTTCCCAATCAGCGGGATTTTTTTTGACTTATAAACCCATAAGCCGAACCGAACCCAAAAAATAAATTACAACAGACTGTATGCCGATCCGAGCAAGCCAAAACACTTTCAGTGTACAGGCAACCCGACCCGAACCTGAAAGTTCTATTTGAAAAAACCCGAAATCTGACACGAACCAAAACTGATAGCAGACAAAAATATTGAAAATAACCATAACCCGATACGATCAAAACAAAATAATTTCCGTGCACACGCAACCCAACACGAACCTAAAAATTCCCTTTGAAGAAAACCAGAAATCTGACTCGAACCAAATCTGAACCCAACAAAAATATTCCAAAGAACCATAATCGGATCCGAGCAACACAAAATAATTTCCGTGCACATGTTACCCGACCCGAACCTATAAATTCTCTTTGAAAAAAAAAAAACGAAATCTGATCCGAAATAAATCTGAACCCGACAAAAATCTCCAAAGAACCATAACTGGATCCCAACAGGCAAAATAATTTCCGTGGACAAATTACCTGACCGAACCTATTTTGTCTTGCTCGGATCGAGTTATGGTGCTTTAGAATATTTTTGTCGTTTATCATATTTGGTTCGAGTCACATTTCAGAATTTTCAAACAAATATTTTAAGTTCGGTTCGGGTTTCGTGTTCAAGGAAATTATTTTGTCTTTCTAGAATAGGGTTATGGTTCTTCGGAATATTTTTGTCGGGTTCAGATTTGGTTCATGTCAGATTTCGGGTTTTTTCTAATAGAATTTTTAGGTTTGGGTCGGGTTGCTTGTTCACGGAAATTATTTTGCCTTGTTTGGATCGGGTTATGCTTCTTTAGAATATTTTTGTCGGTATCATATTTGGTTTGTGTCAGATTTCGGTTTTTTGTTATCAGGTTCTGCCCCGGTTGCGTGTCGACAAAAATTATTTTGTCTTGCTCGGATCGATATTTCACGAATCCAATACTTTCTTCTTGTAAAGATAGAAGAAAGTAAAAATTATTATTCAGGGACTTAAAAGTCAAAAGATTTTGAGAATGCCTCAAATATTACGTATGCCATGCTGCAATAATAAGAAGCTAGCGGGTATTACGATAATTCTTTTACTAAAATAAAAATTATTATTTCGGGACTTAAAAGGCAAAAGATCGTGAGATGTCTCACATATTACGCACGCCACGTTGCAAAAATAAAGAGACTTTAAACTGGTATAAACCAAAAACTAATTAATATTTTTACATAAAACTTTCAAAGGTTTGAACTACTCATAAAAATAATTCGTATTCCGTAAACAGCGTAAAAATCCGATAATTACACATTGCTGTAGCCCTGTCAAAAGTTTTTGGTCAGAACAAGAATTTCAAAAGTGCAAAAAACAGCACTTTTAAAATCGCATTGACTAAAAACTATTGGCCGGATTCAACTTTATTTTCGTTTTTTGAGTCACGTGCATGCCCCGTTCCATAGAAACAAAAATTTTGTTTCTATCATAAATAGAACTGGAAGTATAGAGGGGTCAAAATCCCGCTTTGGTCAGTCCGGAAAATATAAACTTGACAGAGTACTAAAAAATTTTTGAAATATCGTTTTGGCATTAATTGGCGGAAATTCCTGTCATTTACGGTACCATGTACTTGTCCACAACTCACATACTACTACACAGCTGTTTTCTGCGCGAAATGATAACATTTTCGATTGGCCAGCATTAAACCTATTATTAACGCTAACTGACAATACTGGATTATCTTAACCAGTGAAGATACAACAATGGAAAACAATTGACTCTAAAAGCATTAAATTAACCATTGGAAATCACGGTGTTACGGAATGGACATTATTTATTTTTGTTCAAAATCACGCGATCAGAGATGATAAAATGTAAGAAATAAAATTGACTTGAAATGATATTTTTATTATTTGGTTTTTGAACGTTTGCATGTGATTCTCTCGGATTAAAGAAAAAAAAGGACAAGTTTTATGTATTCTGTGGAAGCTTCCTATTTTTGTGAATTCCGGTAAAAAAGAAAATAATGGCCGATAACTGGTTTTTTTCATGAGTTATTACTACTAAGTTTTTGAGGTTATCTCACCGTAGTAGTTGTGTAATAGATATTACAACTATGCAAGTACAAAGGTGCTAATGTGAGTATTGTTTAAGTTTAAGATTTAAAGTTAAGTAAAACACTTTCATTCGTAGAATTTAATGTCTACATAAATCTGCTTTGCGTGGTACGTTTAGTGGATGTGTTACATTAGTGGCGTCCGCGACAGGATCTGAGTTTAAACAAGATAGTATATGTAGTTTAAAAGTGTTAATAAGAATTAAATGAAATAAATATTTTCCACGATATTTAAGTTGGTTAAAGGTTTAAAAGAGGAAGATTTGATCTTCTTAGCCGAGCAATTGGGTGAAATAGTAGCACCAACGGCTACGCTTGTGGCACTTAAAGATCTAATTTTGAATTGTAAGGCATATAAAGATGATCCTGAATTTGTACAGAGCGTTTTAGAAAATGCCGTTTCAGAAAGAATGGAAATATTAGAGATGCAGTCAAAGGAAAAAACTGAATCATTGAATATGTAATTACAAGCAAAGGTTGAAGGCGAAAAGTTAAAATTAGCGCACGACTTAGAATTGGCGAAACTTCGGTCAGCAGTAAACAGCCAAGGTGGAGCTCTTAATCTAATTATCGATAGTTATGCAATGAGAAGAAAGTTTACGCTACCCAAGTTAGAGTTCAGAAAGTTTGGCGGTGAAATAATAGACTGGTTACCGTTTTGGTGTCAAATTAGACAAATTGATGAAGATACAGAAATAGCACCAGCAGATAAATTTCAGTATCTGGTGCAAGCGACAGTAGTTGGCTCACGTGGAAGACAAGTGGCAGAGAGTTTCCCGCCAAGTGGAACTAATTACGCCAAAGCAATAGATAGATTAAAAACCCGTTTTGGTAGAGAAGATATATTGATAATGTCTATGTGAGAGAATTACTCAAATTGATAATATCAGTACAGACGAAGGTAAAATTCTCGTTCACAGCGTTATATGATAAATTGGAGTCATATTTACGGGCTTTAGATACGTTAGGTGTCACAACAGACAAATGTGCAAAAATATTGAATCGCACGAAGATATCGTCTGAGAAAACTGCGGCGCAGTAAAGATTAAATAGTCTGATGCAGTTTTTGCGAACTGAAGTAGAAGGTGAAGAAAGGGTGTCACTCTCCGTAGCTGGTTTTGGATTAGCTAAATGTGAAGATCGTAAATATGTCAGAAAAAATAATCACATTAATTTTGAACATAAAAACAGTAAGACTTCGACAGCGGCAGGTCTGTTGACTACCTCTTCCGTAACAGAGAAAAAAGGAGTATGCATCTTATGACAGGGAAGACATGAAGTTCGGAATACTTTTCTGCGAGAAAATTAAACTTGGCGGAAATACAAAAAATCGCAAAGGAGAAAAGATGCTGTTTCGTATGTTTACTACCAGAATATACCGCGAAAAGATGCCGAGTGATGGTGAAATGTATTATTTGTAATAAACTTCATTGCGGCATTACTGTGCGATCAACGTAAGTCATCTGGCAAAGATACTCAAGAGAGGGCTGAGGAGATGTCTAAAAAAGATGTATTGAATATGATAAACATTAGTTCGAACAGCGCCAAAAAGTTCCTGCAGACCCTGAAGGTGAAGCTAGTTGCTGAAAGTAAACAAAAGATTGTCCGTTTATTGTTAGATTCAGCATCACAGAAATCGTATATATTAAAAAGAGTGGCGGAAGAAATGAATTACAAGCCTATTCGGCAAGGAAAGATAATACATTCTCTGTTTGGCGACATTACCACTTAAGAATGCCAACACAACTGTTACAAAATAAGAGTTAGAGATTTGAGCGAAGAATTCTGGTGTAATTTCGAAGTACGAGATCAAGTTAGCATATGCGGAGATATTCAACCCGTTACACAGGGGCCATGGTTACAAGAATTAAAGGAAAGTGGCATCATGTTAAGCGATGTGAGTCAATGTTGTGGTAGTATAGAGGTTTTAATTGGAGCTGATCCGTGGAAAAAGTTAACTGGTCAAAGAAAAATATTGACTTCTGGTTTAGTCGCAGTGGAAACATATCTTGGATGGACATTAATCGGAAAAGCACCATGAGAAATGCCATGTTCATCCGAAAACTTGGCGATGACAGTAAAATCAATGTTTGTAAAAGAAGCGGATATCTCAAACTTATGGAGATTTGACTTAATCGGAATTACAGATCACATAGAGAAGAAGTCAAGAGAAGAGATAGATCGCCAAACTAAAGAACATTTCTTAGAAACAGTAAAGGTAAACGGTGAAAAGCGGTATGAGATTTGCCTTCCTTGGGCTGATGACATAACAACACTGCCAAATAACTTTAATTTGGCTATGAAACGTTTGGAAGGCACCACCTCAAAGTTAATCGCCAAGAACATGTTTCAACAATACGAGAATGCTTTTAATGATTGGATGAACGAAGGTATTACAGAGGAAGTTCCTTCTTGCGAAACGAAATCTTATGGCAATTACTTGCCGCATTATCCAATCATAAAAGAGAGTAGTACTACAACTCCGATCCGCCCTGTATTTAATGCGTCAGCAAGATTAGCGAATCATCCATCTCTGAATCAATGCCTACAATGTGGACCCAACTTGATCGAGCTCATTCCAGATGTTCTTCTACGCTTTCGAGAAAGAAGGCTTTGTGCAATTACAGATATTAGGAAAGCCTTTTTACAGATAAGTATTTGTGAGAAAGATCGAAATTTCCTACGTTTTTTGTGGTGGATGGACTTAAAAGAAAAGAAATTTAGGCATACCCGAGTTGTATTCGGTGTGAAATGCAGTCCATTTCTTCTTTCATCAGACATTGAATATCCCATCCGAAGGGATCCAGATTTCTCTGAAATTTTAAAGATAGACTGTTGCACAGTTTGTATGTGGATAATGTCGTAACCAGTGTAAATAGCGAAGAAGAATTGAATCATTTTATCGAAAATGCTAGGATGCTCATGGCGAAAGGTAGTTTTCAACTAAGACGGTGGGAGTACACAGGTGATCGCCAAGAAGCGCCAAACACGAATGAAACTAATGTTTTAGGACTTGTTTGGAATAAGGAATCCGACATGTTAAAGATCAACCTAAGTTGGCAACCAGATTTTGACACAGAAAAGATCACCAAATGCAGTAAGTTACCAGTTCTGCATAAAATATTCGATCCATTTGGTTTTACGTCGCCAGTCTTTATTTTCCCAAAAAAATTCTGCAAAGATCATCGAAATTAGGTTTTAAATGTCATGAAGAGATCACTGGTGAGTTACGAAAAGAATTTTTACTATGGTTTCAAGAACTAACAGTTTTGAAGGATGTAGAGATCCCAAGATACGTTAAAATGACTCCAGGAAACATAGAAGCGTGTGCACTTCACACATTTGTAGGTGGAAATAAAGATGCTTACGCAATAGTTATATTCATTAGAATAGAAATTGGAAGCCAAATCGAGTTACTTTTTATAGCAGCCAAATCAAGAGTTGCACCTTTGAAGAATGTCGAGATACCAATAATGGAATTATTGGCGGCAACTATGGGTTTCATCATGGATGTATGTGCCAAGTGATAAAAATCCTGCAGACTTGCCAATTCGTGGATGTAAGGCGAGATAGCTAGCTGCCAGTAGATGATGGGAGGATCCAGCTTTTTTGAGATATTCAACAGAGTCTGAAAAACATACGATCTCTAGTGATAAGACTATGACGAAGATGAAATTCGGAAGGAACGAATAAAGTCAGTTTCTATGATAACGAATTCTGATGTTAAAAAAAAATGGTTGGTATTAAAATTAGTTTTCGAGTTATGTAAAAATCATACAGATGGTGACATGGATATTACGTTTTAGGCATAACTGCCTAAGTACCAAACTGAAAAGAGAAGGAGACCTGACGTCATCTGAATTTAAAGAAGCTGAATTAAAGACTCTACGTATTATTCAGAAAGAAGCGTTTTTTCCCAAGAATGATAACAGATTGAGAACTTTACAGACATGGAAAGACGAACAAGATATAATTCGACTGAAGACTAAAATAACGTGCAGGAATGATAATGAAGATTTTCTGAAACATGTAGTCCTGCCAGCAAAACATGAGTTTGGTAAATGACTCATATATCATGTACATGTAAAATATTGTCACTTTGGATTACAGATCTTACTTAATTTATTGAGAGAGAAATACTGGATACTTTATGGTCGTAGAAATGTAAAACAAGTGTTATCACAGTGTGCTGTCGGCAAATGATTCAGTGGGAAGAGTTTATGGAGAGATAGTGCGCCTAAACCGGAAAATAGAATAAAGGACGCTAACGCGTTTCAGATCACGGATGTAGACATGGCGAGTCCGTTATACTTGAAGAAAATTGAGAAAGTTTGGATATTGATATTTTCCTGTGCAATATACAGAGCAGTGCATTTAGAGCTAGTGACCGCTGCTGCGACAGAGGCGTTTTTGATCGGACTCAGGCGATTCGTAGCACGGAGTGGAAGGTGTGCTGCCATTTATTCTGACAACAGCACAAACTTCACTGGATCAGCTAATTTATTGAAAAGCCTAGATTGGTCACGAATACAAAAATACAGTTCGGTCAATGCTATTGACTGAAAATGTAATCCACCAACCGGAGCGTAGTTGGGCGACTTTTGGGAAAGGCTTATCAGAATAATGAAAGATCTCCTCAAAAGAGTATTAGGTCATGCTTACCTCACCTATGAAGAAATGAATACAATTTTGACACATACGGAAAGTGTAATAAATGCAAGACCGTTAACATACCTTTCGGAAGACGCAACTGTGAATCTCCCCATCTATGTTTCTGCAGCGTATAGAAGAATACAATCTCCCAGATGTGGATGTTGTGGAACAAAAATCATTAAGCAAGAGACTGAAGTATCGGAAGTCATTGCAAAAAGAATCGAAAGATCACTTCAGGTCAGAATATTTAGGCGCATTAATTGAAAGAGCAAGGAACAAACACCAAGAGCAAATTATAGCTATCGGTGATGTTGTATTGATCGGATCTGAAAATAAAAAGAGAATTAATTTGCCTTTAGGTCGAATCACAGAACTTATACCTGGTAGAGACAAGAAAGTTCGACTCGTAAGAGTTGAGACATCACAACATGAGCTTTTACGACCTGTACAAAGAATATATCCTCTAGAGATAGTTTCGTCTACTGACTGTCCGAAACTAAGGATTTCCCGCAATCTAGTGAAAATGCTTAACAAAGCTACAATTTTGGATGTATCCTCAAGCAAGGAATCTCCTAGACAGAGCAGAGCTGGAAGGCTACTAAAAATTCCTGAAAGACTGAATTTATAACAAGTGACTTTGAAAATTTCTCTACATTTAGAATTAATTCTGATTATACAAGGTAATCAGAAGGTGGAAGGATATTACGGAATCGGCATTATTTATTTTTGTTCAAAATCCCGCGATCAGAGATGAAAAAATGTAAGAAAAAAATTGACTTGAAATGACATTTTTATTATTTTGTTTTTGCACGCTCACATGGGATTATCTCGGGTTAAAGAAAATAAAGGACAATATTTGATGTATTCTATGGCAGCTTCCTATTTTTGTAGATTCCAGTAAAAAAGAAAATAAAGGCCTTGTAGCTTGTTTTTTGCATGAGTTATTATTTTTAAGTTTTTGAGGTTAGCACACCGTAGGAGTTGTGTAAAAGATATTACAACTATGAGAGTACAAAGGTGCTAATGTGAGTATTGTTTAAGTTTAAGATTTAAAGTTTAGTAAAACACTTTCATTCGTAGAATTTAAAGTCGAGATAAATCTGCTTTGTGTGGTACGTTTACTGGATTTGTTACACATGGTATTTTCTGACACCAATTACATATAAAAAACTAATTGATTCAGTGGAAACACGATTATTTTAAGTTTTCCGAGACTAATGAAGGAAATACTGTTAATAAATAGCATCATATAAAAGTGTTAAATGATGATATCCTTTCATTATTCCTAAACATTTAAGACACTGCGTAGTTATACATTTTTTTTAAGTTATTAAATTATGATAATGTATCCATTTATTCACTTTTATATCATTTCGTTTAATAATATTACACAATCTAATAGGTTTCTGCTGTTATAATACTAAAAAACCGAAACATAAATACATTGAATTTGTAATTTTTAAAATTTTATAATATGAATTATGAAATTATAATTCGAAAAAAATATGAACTGCAACCTACATTTTTTTTTTTATCGATTTATATTATTGTGTCCTGCTTTATGTAAATTCTCAATTTCAAATTTTTCTTCCGGGTAGTTTCGAATTATGAACAAAAAACGTCAAAATGATCTATGTCTATGATGTCCATAAAAACATAATTTGAAAAAAAAATATTTTTTATTCATTTTAATGATACATTTGTGATGGCAATAGTTGAAACATATTAAGCGAGTGAAATAGTCATATTGGCAAGAAATATACATTAATTTAAGTGATATAGTCATTCTGTAGCATGTCAATAATCGAGTACCGAACTTCACTTTGGATACAACCTCTAAAGTATGGTCATTTTAAAATGATAGATTTCTCGGAAACTAATCATGCGAATTTCATGAAACTTTAGATTTTGGCTAATTGAAGGGTATAGAATCGATTTATGGTGTCAAACTTGGGTATTACTATTGAAAAAAAACAAATAATTTGTTCGCTTTGATATGTAGATAACCCCCTAAACAAATTTCATGTACATCATCTAAAAGCAGTCTTTATTTCTAATCCTTTGGTATCAGTAACTTTATTGTACAATAATTAGTTGCAGAGTTAGTAGGGAGTGTTTACTTTTTTTCCGCGACTGTACCTAACAATTTAAAAAAATACACGAAACTGAAATGGTAAATGTTTAGATAACAGCAATCTTGGGTAAATGTACTTAAAATTTCTATAAAGTATTAACGCTCGGAAGCCATGGCTACCCATTTTATTAATTCTCTTTTCAGACTGTTTTATATGCAACTGTGTTTTCACACTTTCCTTTGAAAAAATGTTTTGAAATTATCCCAAATGAACTTTAATGATATTGATAATTCAGTTTCTGTGAATCGCGAAGGTGTCCTTTCTAAAATTTACCAAATAAGCATTTAGCGCAAAAGTTTGTAAAGTTCGCTCTTAGGGTACACTTTTGTATCAGACAAAATACTACACTCAATTTTTGCAAATGTCTATATCTATAAGATTAATATAATTTATTGATCACATTTCTTATCGAAGTACAGAAATAAATGCAATTATGTAGGTATGTTTCACAAATGTCCGCAAAAGCATCAGCAAGTAAACATTGATTTATATATTCTTTCTTTCTTTTTTTTAAAACATTTTTCCATCAAAATATTTTTGTTCCGTGTAAAATCACTTAATATCACAATGCTTTTTAAACAATAATCCGTTATGAATGTTAATGTTGATTCCATAGATATTCGTAAACATGCAATAAAATAATATACACAACTTTGTAGGATTGCACCATAAAAATGATTGATCTTAAGCCAAGTTTTTAAACCTTAGTCATCTGACGCTAATTTCTAGGTGCATATTAACAGCTTCATAACATTTTTTTTAACTCTTATATGTCCATATAAAATTTGCTTCTATTAATATTTTAATTGCAGTCAAGTTAACTAACTTTATATCTTTTGTCTGATGCTATTAACATTCACCTTAATATGAAGAAAACTTTCAAAACAATTGTTGTTGAAGAAAAAAAACTGTTAAACATAATTTTTATTTAATGAGGATGTATAATCATAAAAGGAATTTAGTAACTTTGTTACAATTTTAATGGGAACAACTATAAAATTAGAAATTATGGAATAAAATCTAAATTCAATTTATTATAAAGAGCATGGGAGTTCTTACGCTTGAAAAATAGCCATATTTTACGAAGTGTGTTTTACACCTAAATCCGATGTACTAATATGTATTTTGGTTTTTTCAAAATAAAATAGATAACTTTAAAACACCAATATTTTCATAATTGTTATTTAAAAGTGCGCCTTGTCATCGACTTGTATTCCACGTTACACAAGATTCTCTGTGAGTTATCATCTGAAACGAACATACCAGAAAGCATGCTAAATACATAAAATTAATTGTCTTGTCCTTACCGACAACTTTGTGGAAATTTTCATTTTAAAGAAAAATCGTTGTCGTCTCGGCCTACAGGTACAGGTAGATGTCGAATGTATGTACTAGTTTCACCAACAAACACTAAATCAAGCTTAGAGATAAACCCAGTTTAACAATTTTATGTGGCGCTCTTGACGAGTTTATAATTTTATCGTTCTGTAAGAGTTAGTTTTATCAGAATCAAGGTAAGGTGATTTTTTTCTTCTTCTACAAACTTGCCCCAACTTTTTTTTTCTCTAAGACTAGGTTCTATCAAAATCTTTCAGATAATATTAAAAAAAAATTATAATAAATCTAAACGGATTTTATATATTGTGAATTGAAGAAGTTATGAATTTTTTTCTTCTATAAACCCCACATTTTTTCGTTTTTAATATTTTTGATGTATGAGTTGTTCCTATGAAAAAATCCCCATATAAAAGTTGTAGATAATATTAAGAAGATTTATAATAAATTTACGTTTTCAATTTTTTTTTTTCTTAAAACACTATTTTTTCGCCCCTTAAGCCCATTTTTAATGATATCAAAAATCTGTCATACATAAATTTGTGTTTTTTTCACTAGAAGTAATAATAACTTTAAAGGGTCTCAAGACTCTTAAAATTGAAAAAAAAGAAAAAGAAGACCATTTTCAACATATAATATCTTAAAATGCATATGATTTTAAAACACAACTTTGGTTCGGATAAAAGATATAAGTATGTTATTTCATTTTATGTATTTAAAAAATTGCAAGATGCAGAATTAGCATTTACAGAAAGCTCCAAACTGTCAGATATTTGACGAGCAAAAATTTGGTATAACAGCTTATGCACACAATTACAAAATAAATATTGTAACTAGAATGTTAATTTTGGTACCTACTTATACTTCAGTTTGTAAACATTACCTGAACCTAAAAAAATTTGTATTTAAAGCATTTTTTATATTTTTAATACAAAGTTATATTTAGTTAATGCAAAATTAAAAAAGTCCTTCCAGCCAGTGCCGGGAGGAAGAGGTAGCTTTCATATTCCTTATTTTTAAAAAGCCAACTTATATTATTCAAACACACGAAGCTCAATTAAGTGGAAACCGAATGTAGGAGATTCAATTTCAATTTTAATCAATACTAAATCATTATGAATGAGAATTTCGCGAAATTAGTCAGCTTTATCCAAGCTGCTTTTATTTAAAGTAACTTATATTTGGCTGCTAAATTCGGCGATTTCTTAAAGTGCCTGCCATTTTAAGACAACATGGTGGATAAGGCTAACCAGTGAACTTGGTCGAGACATTAGTAATTGCTGTGCACATGCTCACTCGCATCGGAATCGGTTGATATATACGAATGCTGCAGGCAAAAAATCAGATTTTTCAAAATGTCACCCACGTTAAAAATAGAAACTGCTATATCTGGACCATTTTTTAAGGTAAAGACAAACAAAAAATGCTCCTGAATCCTTATATCAAGGTCAAATACTTAAGAAAGAAACCTCTTTCAGTTTCTAATTTTTTTGCACCTCACTTTAAATATAATTTTTTTTTTAATTTAATGGCCGCAATTTTGAAACAAGATGGCTGATGAAGCTAGCCAGCGAACTTGGTCGAGATATTGATGTATACTATCCACATGCCTTCTTCCATCGAAATAGGCGAATACGTGTGGTATCGCGTGACAAATACAAGATCGTTTCAATGTGTTAGCCTGATAGAAATTCAAAGTGCTATAATTCAACCACTTTTTAAGATATAAACAAAAGAACAAATTTTCAGAAACAAAAACTGCTCCAAAATCTTTGTATCAAGGCCAAACACACAAAAAAATTTTTTTCATTTTCCAATTTTTTAATACCCCATTTTAAATTTTAAATTACATTTTTTTTAAAAAATGGCAACCCTTTTGAAACAAGATGGCGAATGAAGCTGGCCAACGAACTCGGTCGAGACATTGGTATGTACTATGAACAGACCAAGTTACATTCAAATCGGTTCATAAAAACGCCTGTCATCGCGTGACAAAAATCAGGTCGTTTTAAAATGTCAGCCACAATAGAAATTCAAAATGTTATAACTCAGCCATTTTTTTTAGATACAGACGAAAAAAAACTGCTCCCGAATCTTTTTATCAAGGTCAAACACATAAGAAAAAAATATTTTTCCAATTTTCAATTTTTTGGTACCACATTTCATATTTAAATTTTTCTTAAAATTTTAAATGGCCGCCATTTTTAAACAAAATGGCGGATGAAGCTGGCCAACGAACTCAGTCGAGACATTGGTCTGTACTATGTATAAACGATGTTACATCCAAATCGGTTCATAAATACGCCTTTTATCGCATGACAAAATTCAGGACGTTTCAAAATGTCAGCTTCGCTAGAAATTCAAAATGCTATAACTCAGCCATTTTTTAAGATATAGACGAAACAAAAACTGCTACGGAGTCTTTGTATAAAGGTCAAATACATAAGAAAAAAATATTTTTCCATTTTCAATTTTTTGGTACCACATTTCAAATTTTAAATTTTTAAAAAATTTTTAAATGGCCGCCATTTTGAAACAAAATGGCGGATGAAGCTGGCCAACGAACTCGGTCGAGACATTGGTATGTACTATGTACACACCGAATTACATCCAAATCGGTTCATAAATACGAGAGTTACAGTGTGACATAGGTCATATATATATATATATATATATATATTGATATATATATATATATATATATATATATATATAAATTTTGAACGGAGGGTGGTTTCGGGGTCTGGGGGTCATGATTGATGAAAATATACCAAAATTTTTTGCAATCGCTTTCCTCCGAACGGCTGCAATAGGTAGCTTTTTGTAAAGAAAGCTACCTAAAATTTCAACAGTATAACCACCTAAAAAAAAATGTTTTTTTTTTTAAACAATAAAAGTGCAATTTTACGTTCAGTGTATACAGACTAACATGAAACATGTGTTTTGAAAATTTCATGATAAAATATTCAAAAGTTTTTGAGATATCCTGCACCTTATGCCCAAAAACGTCATTTGGGGAAAAATGACTTCAAAGTTTCGGAAACGCCGCTTCAGCTATTGAGTGGGTATAATTCTAAAAGCCGTAACTTCTATTATAGTGAGAATTTCAAGGAAAAAATTACATCAAAATTTTCTCAAAGAATAGTGTTTAATATCTTAAAAAAATAAATTTCGAAAATTTTGAAGCTTTAAGAGTCCTAAGACCCTTTAAACTGATTTGATATGTATTATAATTAAAAGGTTATTATTTTTTTTTTCACAAAAACCCTCCCTATTACCCCAACCTTGGTTCGATTTTTCCTATTTACGCGCTTGATCGAGATTTTCTGCCCCTTGATTTTATGTATCAATATGAAAAAGTTTTGTGCAGAATTATGGAAGTTATCGTGGCCATAAAAAAGTGATGAACATAAAGTCCCAGCCGATTTTGCAGAAATAATTTATTCATGTATTTTATATTTCAATAGTATTATACAACATATCAGTACTTTTCAACGTGATGCCCATCAAGTTAAAAAAGAGTTTCTCAATGGTTGAGTGTAGCTCGAAACACTTTTTTCCAACATGATCATTGATCGGTGATTCTTGCGCATGCTTGGATTTATGCATTGTTTTAGGACTGTCACATTTTAAAACTTAGTAGTCTTGTAACCTCTTCCTTGATGAACCCCCACGCAAAAAAAGGTCATTGGAATAAGGTCGGGGACCGCGATGTCCAAAGACGTGTGGATCTTCTTCCTATCCATCTGTCTGGATAGCTGTCGTTGAGGTAACCAAACACAGTCAACGCGAAGTGCGGTGATGCGCCGTCTTGTTGGAAATTACGGTATCAAGAATCCCATCATCCTGTAGCTGTAGATCGAGGAACAATTGTAACTTATCGAGATAGATGTCTGCTGTGATGGTGTTTTCTGCAAACATGAATGGACCATAGACCTTCTGCTTGGTGAAACCAAGTCATACGTTCACCTTGGCTCCGTTCCCATTCGATAGCTGTATTCAGGTGTTCAGAGGCCCAGATACGACAGTTATGACTGCTCACCGTTCCACAGGTATAGAATGTAGCTTCGTCACTAAAAAGGATGTTATTCATTAATCCGTCCTGTTCTGCAGCCTGGCAGAGATCGTAGCACACGGCTTTCCGTGCTGCGTAATCCCCAGGTTCCAGTTTCTGGAGAACCTGGACATAGTATGGTTTCTTTTTTAAAGTGTAGTGCAGAACTTTCCAAACATGAGATTGAGGTATCACAAGTTCATGACTGAGGCGGAGAGTTGATGCATCGGGACTACGCTCAATGGCTTCACGGATATTTGCTACTGTTTCAGCTGACATCGATGGTCGAGCTTTACGTTTCTCATAGAGTGCAGATCCGGTGCGCAAAATTCTTTTTTTATCATTTTTCGGATATTTCCTCGTGTTGGGTCATCTCTTTCAAATTTTCTACGGAACGTCTCCCTGACCTCCTCGAACGTCTGACCACACAAACTTGCCGCTACAACCGCAATCCGTTCTTCTGTAGTTAGCATATCCTCGGAGTATCATTCACTTGTAATATAAAATTCATGCATTAATTATTTCTACAAAATGGGCTGGGACTTTATGTTCACTCTTATATATATATAGATAGATAGATAGATGAATCTCTCTATATATATGCGTATATAGCTGTACCTTGGAACACAAAGGGCCATTGTCCATTTTCTTCAAATGGCAGAAAATCCAATTTAAGTTAGACACATTACATTAACAGTAAGTAACATTGGCCTCGACAAAATATTTTTTTTCAATGATTTAATATTGGGAGACTTTTGGCCCTTTTAACAATTACTTTATATCGCATCCTGAATTCATTCGTGCATTTAACTCAAATTTCTCAATTTTGGACATTAGCCCTTTTGTTCCAAGGTACAGATATGTATTTATATATAAAGTTTTGATCTGTAGTTGGTTTTGGGTTCTAGGGGTCATGACCGGCGTTGATCTCCAAAATGTTTTTAGAAATTCCAACATGGGGAGATTGTAATAGGTAGTATTTCTTGCGAAATCTACCAAAAAATAGCGGACTTCAAATTTATTGTACCAGTTTTAGCAAAAGAAAATCAGATTAAAAATAAATAAAAATTATCAAAGTACATTGGTCAACGACAAGAGAAATTTTTAATCTCTCATAAAAAAATAGTTCCGTTAAATATAGCCGAGCTATTTTTTAGTACAGATTAAAAAACATTGTTTTAACAAAATTGCTTGTTTGAAGAAACTTTTAAATCATAGTTCGCTTAAAGAACACGTGAGACATTTTTAGTCATAATTAGCATAAAAAGTAGGCATTTCTTAGCGCGGATTTCTATAAAGTGCTTATAAAATATTGCCCTTGCCATCTATCTATTTATATAAAATCCAAGTCTCTGTGTGTCCCTCACGATTCCGGTAGGACCGCCTCATTGAGATGAGTAATTGTGAAAATATACTAATGCAGGGTTACCACAGTAGTGCCAAATGTTAGCCAACTTTGTGACAGCTGGCTAATTTGGCAAAATTCCCATTTAAAACCATTAATCTTTCATAAAGGAGGTCTCCGAAATTTAATTTAAACTCCGCTCTTTTAAGATATTTTTTCAAAATCTATGAGTGAGAATTTAAAGTACATCTTTACATCTTCCTCCCGATGCTACTAATAAAATAACCGCCAATAGCTGACGCTGTACTGTGTGAGCTCCTAACTGTGCAATTTTAATGTGCTTTAGGTACTTTTCCAGTATAGGTGCCTTGGCGAAAAAGGAAATTCGGCAAATTATTTTCCTGGAACCTATCCACTGTTTCATTTTATTTACACACGCATTTTTTTCGATATTTATGCGATTTATTTAACACAAAAAAACAGTTTCTCTAATTTTATACAGAAACAGATGTAATTTGTACATAAAAACATGAATAATATACACATAAAATAAACATATAAAACAAACAAAAACGCTCATCAAGTTTGTTTTCATAGCTGTTTATATGATTTGACAACAAATCTCGATATTTTCCCGTTATACAACCATGCCAAAATGTATGCTAAAGTGCCAATTATTTCAAAATGCTAAAAGATAT
This sequence comes from Maratus speciosus, assembly GCA_963932465.1. NCBI lineage: Eukaryota > Metazoa > Arthropoda > Arachnida > Araneae > Salticidae > Maratus > Maratus speciosus. The sequence goes on from OZ010790.1 coordinate 117,891,029, forward strand.
TTGCAATTTTATGCTAGCAGTTTAATATGAGTTTTATTTTATTGTTTTATTTTATAACACTTATTTGTTCACTTATTTTAAGTATATATTTGTGATTTAATGAAATAGTTCGTAAAAGTCTGGAATTTTCAAATGTTATATTTTTTAAATGCTCACTTTAGTATCGACATGTTTTTTCTTTTATTTTTCAAATGCTTCAATTCACGTGATTTTCATTTTGCGCCCACTATTATGCTTGGCGACAATGGTATTCGTATAACGGAAAAGTACCCAAATCTCACTTTCTGATGCCCAAATTACACCAAGCTTTAAAAAAAAACGCCAAACCCCCTACAGTGGAAAAGTACCAAACTGTCTATTATTTTGCGCTAGCTGTGTTATAGTTTGTACTATATGCAAGTGGGTTGGAGCGAAGAGTTTAAACATTAAATATTAAAGTTTCGGCACAGATGTCATATACGCCCCATATTGGCGCGATGTTTTTCTGACGCCAATGCCATATACACAACGGGTACTTAACTGACGCCAAAGTGTCGTTATTTTGCTTGATATGGTAACCTGGATGTTGTTGTTTATGCTGTTGATGTTTTCGCCAAATTGTCGTATATGACAACTGTGCCAAAGTTTCTATAAAGCAGTATAAGACTAAAAAAATTTAAGAATAAAATAAATTCAAAATAAGACTAAAGAAGAAAGATAAATCATGCGTTAAGCATAGAATATGAAACACTTTCCAACACATCCTGAATGCTTTAACAAAACTTCGTTATTTGAGGAAATCAGGTAAATAAGATAACTAAGTAAACATTTTAGAAAACGCATAAAATATTTAAAAAATTGATTTCAGCAGTTACCGTCCATATCCAATAGTATCGTTATTACATGCCACTATTTAGCCAAAATTTAATTTAAACTACTCTTAAAACTACTGAAATCACATTTCCAGATATTATCATCCATAGACGGTTATGTATCCAATTCTTTGCGTGACCCTGTATATCATTTTATCTATATTCTACAAACATTTCTTAGTAAACTAAATGCAGTTCAGCGTAAAAATGCATAACTCCTTTAAAAACCACCTTTAAGCAATTTACTCTCATACTCAGTAACCCTTACGAATTCTTTTGTGTAGCCCTGCATATGAAATGTAGCATTTATACATACAGTATAGTATGCATAAATTTAGTGAAACATAAAAGCGCATATAATAATTAAAAATGCATTTCTAGCAATCATTGCTTATGTACAATACTTCGGAGAAAAGTTTCTTGGCGAGAAAGAAGTTTGCCAACGAATTTTCTGACAACCTATTTACTGCTTCATACTCACAAGCAATTTTTCCATATGTATGCAATTTAGGTACAGATGTCATATTCGCCCCATATTGGCGCGATTTTTTTCCGACGCCGATTTGGCGAAAATATCAACAGCATAAACAACAACATCCGGGTTACCATATCAAGCGAAATAACGACACTTTGGCGCCGGTTAAGTATACATTGCGTATATGATATTGGCGTCAGAAAAAAATCGCGCCAATATGGGGCGAATATGACATCTGTGCCGCAATTTATTTAATATAAAAAAAGCTATTTACCCATTTTTATAAAGAAACATTAGTAATTTTTGCAGATGTCATATACGCATCGGGGTTGGCATGTTTTTTCTCTGACGCCAATTTGGCAGAAATCTCGCTTTCAAATACCAGTTACTTATATATTTTTAAATTATTTGCTATCATTTTGAAAAGGAAATAACTATAAATAAATAAAAGTTTGATTAATAATTATAGAACAAAACAGTTTATAGATATTCAAAAACAGAAAATAAAAGTAAATAAACAATTTATTAATAAATAAAAAACAATAGCCTGGTTACCATAGCAGGCAAAATAACACCATATTGGCGCCAGTTAGGTATCCCGGTTCATATCTGAAATCTGTGTGTAATTTGTATATAAAAAAATATTATATATATTTAGAAACTATTTTTTCTATGTATATAAGTGCATATATAAACAAAAATAAAAGTTCATTAGATTTGTTTTCATAGCTGTTTATATATTTTGGCAACATATCTCACTTTCTGATGCCCGAATTGCGTCAAGCTTTTTTTAAAAATACTCTATAATGGGAAAGTACCTAAATAAATAATTAACAGAAATAATCAATTATACAAACTAAAACTTTTTATTTCGAGATCAAAGCATGGTTTTTAATTTCAATTAAAAATACATATATCCTTGGATAATTTCAGTTGAAATTAGGTTCACAGCTTAATATCTCATTCCATAAACCTATACAAACACAAGTGATTCATTCATCGTGAAACGTAAAAAATATTAAATCATTCAGGTAATCATACACAAAGTAAGTTCTCCAACAATCAATGGACAATATTCTAATGACGTCATAGTAGGTAAAATGGTGACGGTATCGTTTGTTTATGGTTTGAAATCACAAAGATTTAATTTTGCAATGTCTCTTAGTTACATTATTTTATTGTCATATTTATGAGCTCAGAACAAAAGCATATTTTTTCCTTTTTTAGTTATTAAAGACGGAAAAAAATTATAAATGCATGATTTGAAAAATTTAAATAATTTTCGGTACTTCTTAGTTATCCCGTCGACCAAATTACTGTCGCCAAATTGCAAGATTAATTGCCAATAATGGTTGCCATTAATTAATTAATTGTAAGATTAAATGCCAATAATGGCCAATAAAACCATTAATTCGACGTTTTATTTGTATTTTTATTAATGTTTTGCTAATTTATTTGTTCTTTCGTTATTTAAAATAAAAAAAAAATATGTCAATGTGTATCATTTGGCGAGTGGTTTGGCGATTTATATAATTTGGCGAAATTGGTCGACGGGATAACTAAGAAGTACCTAATTTTCTTTCTTAAGCGTAAAAAATAACATCGGGAAGTAACAGCGGGTTTAAGTTAAATAAGTTTACCTGTTTAATTCTGTTGTAATATTCAAAATAACTGTATTTATTAGATTTCAGTAAACAACATCAGGGCCCGATTAAACTTTGAAATTAGAGAAATTACAGTGTCATTTCAGGACCTTTCTTTTGGAGAAGCTTTTCGAAATTCCACATATACATGGAAAATCTTCAGTGTTAGAAATATTATTCTTAGGACTGACATAACATGAGAACGGCCTGCAATTTTACACAAGTTTTTGAAAACTACTTTATATCAGAAATTTTACTAAATACTGGTTACTTTTTTGTTTTAGCGGCCCACACTATTAGGATTATGACAAGTTGCAGCCAATTTCGCCAACGTCGTAACCAAGATCGTGAAGCACACACATATAATATCATTTCATGAAATCGTATACGATAATTTAATATTTTTTACCTTACTTCAAGTGTGTAATTTATTTATTTTTAAGGCTTAACAATCTAAATTGTCCAATATATATATTAAAAAAAGTGTAAACAAAGATTGAATTGACATGACCGCAAAAATCCTCAAATCTGCATAACACTTGGAACCAAACTGTGCAGATTAGTGGTCTTATACTGTACACAATTTTTCATAAATGTGTTTCGTTCTTAAAATGTGTTATTTTCATCTATCACTGCGGAACAATCGAGAAAACTCATATTCTTGCACATGAGTTTATATATCTTTATATCTAAATTTCCGTCATTTTTGACGGGCTACCTTTCTAGTTATATATATATAATCCAAACGGAAATTTCGTTCCGAACGCCGAGATTTCGAGTTCTACCGCATGGATTTTGACGGAACTTATACCGTTAGATAGGTATCGTTTCAGGGAAGGTTTTAAGCTATAACACATCATTCTACCTAGATTAGTTATAGAATTATTACGGAAAATTCTTTTATATTGAACTTTGTAACTTCATATTTCCTTAAATATCTGGGCTCCTATTGGTCGTAGAGCTTAGATCTCGCGCCAAAAGTAGCTCCGAAGCACCCAAGAAAACTTTTCCCTGCGATTATTTTGCCGTCTTCCGATTTCCTCTAACTCTATTAGGGGCCCGCGTAGGGCCCCTTTAACATATTTTTCGTAGTAATTTCAGCAATTATCTTACATTATTCGTTAAGACCGCCACCCTCCCGATTCATGTATCTACGGAAAGGTTGCACGAAGGAGTTTCGTTCGGATACGCTTTCGTTAAGAATAGAGTGCGCTCCCTGGTTGTGGAATGTGGAACTAACATAACGCGATATTGTTAAAATTGGGAAATCTAACAATGCGATCTGTTTTAAACTTTGAGATAGTTCATAACACATAATCTATTATCTATTCTATTATATATATATATAAAATCTATTATCTATTCTATTATCTATTATATATATAAAATCCAAACGGAAATTTCGTTCCGAACGCCTAGATTTCGAGTTCTACTGCATGGATTTTTACGGAACTTATACCGTTAGATAGGTATTGTTTCAGGGAAGGTTTTAAGCTATAACACATTATTCTACCTATATTAGTTTTAGAATTATGACGGAAAATTCTGTTATTTTGGGCGATAAGGTTACCATTTTATTTCTTGGCGAAATTCATCGTTGATAAAAAAAAATTGAAACGGCTATTAAACCTCGAAAAATAAAAGAAAAACTGTTACTAATTTTATTTAAATGGAAAAAAAAAAGAAAAAGAAAATCCGTTTCAATGAGTGATAATATTAAAAAACGGAAACATTTAATCAAAACCTGAAAGAAATATTTGTAATGCTTAAAAATTAATTTAATAAGAAATATTACACTTGATACGCAATATTTGGCTCTTTATCGCTTGCGTTAGATATGGAAACGAATCAGAAAATTTGATTAGATGAAATTTTAACGACATTTTCTTTCTGTTCTGCTCTTTTCTTTTTTTTTATATCTAATTATCCCATCACGTGACTTAAAGAAGAAACAAGCAGATGTAATTGTGAGTCATATGTGTAATTACTATTTGTTTCTTTACAATTTTTTATTTTTCTTTTGTCGCCAAACGATGTGATTTTAAGCCAAAAATGCATAAGCGTGACATTAGCTTGAGGATGTTCTCACAAATGGTGTTTTTTTAGGTGAAAGAGATCATTTTTTGGGTACATTTTCATAATCAATTGTAACTTATATAGATATCAGTTAATATTTTAAAAATGGAATCGAATGCTTAAATTTCAGTGTGAATCTCTGCCACACATACATATTGTAAAATAATTTCATACTTTTTAAAATGTTTTTCGCCGTAATTCCGAAAGCATGTGATATTTATAAACTCGAACTCAGATCAACGAATATTACCCATTTTATATAAGCAAATATTATCTATTGTTTATTTCATTTTTTCTCAAGTCATATCGCCAATTTCATTTATAGGAAAATTCACAGATTCGAAATCTAGGAAATAAAGATAATTTTTAAGGAAATTTATGTTTTAATACGTTATTACTATCGAAAAATTCAACATTTTGAAAAAAAAAATACAAGTCTTTTGTAATTCGTCATTTCTTCTTCGTCTTTCTTCGTACTTTCTCCTCTGTTATGTAATATTTCAAATGATATTGGACTAATTTTCGATCATCGATTCACCGCAAAATGGAATATCTAATATAGTATATAAAATAAAGTCTGGATTAGGGGACTAATTAACGCACAGCGCAAACTACTGAACCTAAAATCTTGAAAATCGTGGTAAAAATACTTCTTATGACATAGACTTCTGCTAAGAAAGGACTTTCTAAAGTGTCACCCATAATGGTTTTTGCACGTGGAGGGGAAAAAAATCGAATATAAAAATTATGCGTCAAATGATAGCATATTTTAATGTAGTTTTGTATGCTGAATCGAATGCTACCAAATAAATTTTTATAAGCCAACAGTTCATGGCACATTTCATATTTTTCTAATTTGGCGGTGTCTTTGGCATCTAAACCTCAAAATATCTATCATTACATCCGTTACTCTAGCAACGGAAAAAATTCAAATCAACCCTTTTGGCTAAAAAATAAAAACGGCTCTATGAGTTTGAAATAAAAATGCAAGCATCTTAATTTTTTTTAAAAAAAATAGTGATGTTATGTAAAATAAAAGGAAAAAAATTACTGAGAATTTAGCGTTATAAAACAAAAATGGAAAATGCACTACTTAGATATTCCGTCGACCAAAAATTTATCGTCAAACTATAAGATTAAATGCCAATAATGGTTGATCGTAAATATCAAATTCACTTGAATTTAAACAAGCTACACGTGTTTACGTCATCAAGTGATTTTAATTTCGACGTTTTATTTGTATTTTTATTAATGTTATACTAATTTATTTGTTATTTCGTTATTTAAAATAAAGATTATGTCAATTTATATAATTTGGCGAATGGTTTGGCGATTTATATAATTTGGCGAAATTGGTCGACGGGATAACAAGTAGTACCAATGAAAATATTTAAGTATGAAAGCAATGTTTGTAACGACTTAAAAATTATTTTCATATATATAAACTCGGTTTATGGCGTCAGATGCCGTCATCCGAAGAATCTACAAAAGTGTTTTTCCATTTTTTCCGGTCATAGGTTCCTCAATGAAAGAAATTGGAATTGGAATAATATTGTGCGATTTATAAATTTCTCCTCGATAAGAAGAAAAAATGGTTACATTTATAACAACCGTGCGCACATTTCGCTGATAGCATTTTTAAAATTCCCAGTAGCAGTAGTTACATTTTGCGTATGTAAATTAAAAATATTTTTTTGTTTTTAATTATGGCATTATTTCCTGTTATTGTTTATCTTTTCAGTTTTTTAAATGAAATTAGTATAAGGCATGCATTTTAAATGAAATGAGTGAAAGGTTTGTGTTTTAAATGAAAATAATAAAATAAGAATATGCTATGAAAACAATCTTTATTGATTTATTATCTGCGCCCGGCTGACATAAAAATATCACAAAAGCCACATATTCACTTTTCTTCGAGTAGTTGCTCATGAGAATTTAAGTTAACCTTCCGTATTCGGATACTTAACATATTGGTGTATTAGCTTTAATGTTGAAAGCATCGTTTATGTTTGAAGCGAAAACTTTACTATTACACAAAATCGCATCATCATCATCTACTATATATTTACAACGGAAATTTGTATTTCATTCCGATTGTTTATAATACTATCGTAGGATATACCACAATTAGTTAGGTAATAATTTTGGAAAGGTTTTAGTGTATACATATTGTTCAAGGGTACTTAGTTATAGAGCAACAGTAAAAGTTCAAAAATTAAGTGAACCTGATTATGAAAGTTTAGCCTTTTTAAAAAAATCTATAGACCATATTTTGTTACAAGTGGCCCTGTTGCATGACTTTTAGGAATGGTGTTAGTATATACGATTTCATTATATGTTGATTAGTTACAGAGGTATTAATTCCTGTTGTCATAACGGTCTCATTACCCGACCATAAGTGCGCTGTTTATAATCAACTAAAACAATTACTTCTTAATTGCTAAATTTTGTCCAACGCTTAAGATAACATTATATCGCAATGGCGTTCGCATCGTTTTCAGTGATGAGCAAGGTCAAGCTGAAGATCCATATTGTTTAAAATACAAGTTCAAATTCACCATTTAGTTTAATCCAAAGTCCATTTGGAAATATTGACCAGCGCAGCGGGCATAGCCTGCTAGTTTGTTTATAAAATTGTATGTTTTCAAAATTAAATGTCCCTTAACTTGATATATCTGATATTGGGTTAGTGTATCATCCGTTAACTAAAATTTTAAACAGTTTCAAAGAATTAAATAACAGGCTTTCTTTTTCAATTTATTTCAAAGGAATAAAAACTGATTTTCTCTTGTGTAACGGAAGTTTAATTCTTTCAGAGAAGCAATTTGTTTCAAACCATCAGCTGTGTAATTCCAATCTATTTTTATTTCTACACTTACAATTTACATTTTTCTTTTTATTTAACACATGTAAATTGAACTTTTATTTAGATACATAATAAGTTTTGTTTAAAAAAATAAATATCTATTTTGTACATTAAAGTCGGAATGTACACTGGAACTTTATAATTTCAAGTAATAGTCACATAAATATTGATCTTTAAAAGTATTCAAATAAAATTTAAGAACTTATTATTTTATTTAATCTAACTTCAAATGAATAGACAAAATTTTAAGTGTAAAGGAACTTTAATTCTTTTAGAAAAGCAATTTATTTCAAACCATCCGTTGTGTGTATTTCCACTCTATTTTTGTTTTTACACTTACAATTTAAACTTTTTTTTTAATTTAAGAAATGTAAATTGAACTTTCATTTAAAATCATAATAAGGTTTGTTTTAAAAAATAAATATTTATTTTGTATATTTAAATCATAAAGTACAATGGAATTTTATAATTTCAAGTAATGGCCACATAAATATTGATCTTTAAAAGTATTCAAATAAATTTTGAGAACTTATTATTTTATTTAAACTAACTTCCAATGAATAAACAAAACCTTAAATCCTACGTTGTTAACTTATAAAATCAAATGAATTTTACATTAATAATTTGTTTATACAAATAAGATTTATCAGCAGAATTTGATTTTAAATGCTTCAAATAAATTTAATGTTACATTAGCTATAAAATCTTTTTTAAAAAACATTTTTTCTAATTTTTTGTAGTGGAATGTTTCTATAAATTTAATACTTCCGTCGCAGTACTTTCTAAGAACAATAATTGCTGCAAGTAAGTTTTCTGTTGTGATACATGTTTTTAAATTAAACTTTTTATGGCATATTTTTTAGTGTGTATAAATTCTACTGACGATGTACAGGGCTGCAGCAAACATCTGAAGTACATTTCCCCTTATTAACCCCTTCAAGGGCGGTGGTTCATTTTTGGACCACCTAATTTTAATTCCTAAATGCCATATTGACACCAGAATATTTAAATAAAATTTTTCCTTTTATTAATTAAGTGAACAAAAGCTGTTGCTTACTGTGGAATAAATTTGTTTTTAAACTCTGGTGTCGATTACTCATTTCAGCGTTTTACGAATAGAAATACCTTGTCCTGAAAGAGTTAATGGAAATTGCTGTAGGGGAATTTTCAACAGTGATATACGCTTTCTATAAAAAATTATAAATTGCATAACACTGATTGAAAACAATCAAGGCCAAATGCCTCCACAAGACCTGTTATATGATAATGATGATGAGCTATGGAACTAATCGAACAAACTTTTACATTAAAACAGTTATAGAATTAGTGTTATTGTTAAAGAAAAATTATGTCTTATACGTCTGTAAAGCATTCAGCTCGTCTAATTTACTATTGTTACCTATACTTATTTCATTATCTCAATTACTTTTTATTACCTACCATTAATTTATTACTCTATATCTGTTCTGTATTTTTTTTTAATAAACATTGCTGGGTAGGGCTAGTTGAGCTCAAACTAATTGGTAGGCCTCCCCACCTGGCTGAATTTCAATCTGAACTAAATTTTAGCATACAATGTATTATATTATAAATCTATAATTCATATTCAGGACTGCACAAAAAATTCAGATTTTATTTTCGTCTTTAGATAAGAATTAATGAAAATGTGCTATGCATTTTACAAATTGTCTATTTAGACGACCTATTTCACCTTATTAAACTGTGAATTTTTATTATAGTATTCTGAATGTGTTGGAAAGTGTTTCAAAATAAATGATTAATGCATCATTTTAAGTTATCGTTTAAAATTAGTATTTATTACCTTTTTTAGATTTTTAGGGTTCCGTACTTAAACAGGAAAAACGGAACCATTATAAGATCACTCCTGTCTCTGTCTGTCCATCTGTCACAGCCATTTTACTCGTAAACTATAAAACGTGGAAAGTTAAAATTGGAGTATGTAATAAAGACTATTGACCCACATATTTAAAGATTAGTAAACGTTTACAAATATTTGTAGAAAAAAATGTACAGGGGCTAATTAAGTTACTTGAAAAAAAATCTTTTCTTTGTATATCGTATGGTGTATCGTGTGAAAGCTTTCGTAACGCTTAACTCAAAAATACGTTTCATTTAATTTTAGGTACTATTATTTTTGCAGAGATATCGGTAAAAATGTTATGGTAAAATATGCCCCCCCCCCTCCTCTATTACCGAATCTACTAAAACTAAAATTATGAAAAAATTAGAGGTAGAAGACGTTAATTTAAACCTTAGAGGAAAATTACAGAGATTACCCTAGTTCACATAGTTTTTGAGAAAAGCGCATTTTTTCGTTGCAAACAAATTTCGATTTGTCGGCATTCATCAAAGGTGTTGAGGAATGCTGGAGGTACCTATCGTAGCAAATGTATAAAAGCATTGTTGAAAATGATTTTCGAAAGAAACTGTCGCTAATTAGCCGAGATAATAACCCTTAAAGACATGGATGGTTTGGCCATACATAATGACAGGAGTGGCGTACTCTATGTAACATCGGCTTTTAAAGCGGATCAGATAACAATTTTTAATTATATATTTTCGTTGTGCACTGCCCAGTAGCAGTATAAAAGCAATAAATGCTAAATTGTTAAAAACTGACTAATTTAATTAGAATTAATCACATAAATACTATGGGATTCGCGACTAGCTTGGTTTGAGTGAATCTCTCAATATGTCTCCTGTGTCATTAAAAGTTAATTAAAACCCATCTGGAAAAACGCGGCTCGGACCAAGGCGGCATTGTAAGTTTGCAATCTACTTTCGAAGAGTGGTTAGCACAATGCCAAGTTAAAACTTTGACAAGGGTTTTGTTTTAGCTACACTGTAAAAAAAGGAAAAAAAAGATTATTACTACACTGAATTTAGTTTTATGAAATGCCAAATGAAGTTTAAATATGTTCTACTTTTATTGTCTGTACAGAATTAATTTCATCATAAACAGATTAAGATTAGATTAAAAAAGGTGTTATAAAGAATAGCAGTATTTGATATTTAGGTTTTATATCTCTTTGAACTTTTATGGTATAACCATTCATTCTTTTCTAGTAACATTAAATAAAAGGAATGAATAATAATAAGAAGAAGAAGACTCAAGCTAAAAGATAAAAGTTGTTAATGTATACCTCAGTATTTTGTAGCTATTAACTTCAACAGTTTATTCATATTATCTCAAGAACATGCTTTTGATTTTTTTTTATTAAGAAAATGATCTCCCCCCCCCCCCCCAAATTAAAAAAAAAAAAAAAAAAAAAAAAAAAAAAAAAAAAAAAAAAAAAAAAAAAAAAAAAAACAGTCTTGAAAATCCTGCTTTTCTGAAAGAACATATCAAACAAAGCCTTCCTATTTTTACAAGCAATGAAGTAAAAAAAAGTTTCTTACATTTACCATGTTATTCATATACATGAAATATTTTTTGACGGAGGAAAAAGATGTGTTTTATGTTTTATAAGATTAAAGTATTCCAGATAATGGAGATTCATAAAATAATATAATTCTGTAAGAAAAATATTTTAAAGCTTTTTATTGAGGGTTTTTTTTTTTTTTGAAAATACTAAAACTGGAAATATCTCTTAAATAATAATATGAATAATAACAATAAGATGAATAATTTTAGGATAGCAGATTTTAAAAATTATAGAATTTAAAAAGAAAAGATTTGAGTTTTTTTTTTTCATAAGACCCTTTTGGATACTATTGTAAATAATATTTCTCAATTTAGCTTATAAATTTATTAAGTCAAACAGAATATCTACAAGTGGGCATTTACACAATTTCGTTTGAAAATAATTATAAAAGTATATGTTGCTCATTCATTAATTTATTATTTCTGATTATTGGAATATTTCAATTTTTACACCGTCTCAAATCAATATAAATACTTTAGTATTTGTTCCCGACTATTATTCATAATGAAATTAAAATTTCCTCAATAGATAAATAAAAGAAAAACATAAATAAATCTCAAAGTTAACAGCTTTTTAATCGAACTACGTGCTCATCTGTGTTTAAACTAATATCCATTCTTAAAAATCAGCATCAGTAAAATATATTTCAAATTTTTGCTTTAAATATGACGTCATATTCACCTGCTTTCTTTATTTACTCACATTAATATTGCATTCCTAACAAATGTTTGAAAATGTCATTTTTATTTCTTGTATGACGCCGTATTCATTTTCTTTTAAATTCTTAAAAAAATTATTTCAACTTCATTTTTCACTGAAAATTAATGGCCGTAGACAAATTATTATTATGGCTTTTGAATTTTTTGCAACAATAAAGAAAATATGTTACATTTCAAAAATGTTCATGGATTCTCAATGAAAAAAGCGAAATTTGGAATTATTAAGGAATATATTGGAATAATGTATAAATAAAATATATCTTGTTTTATTCTATCCACCCATGTGCAAAGGCATTTTATCATCCGTTTGACCCTGACGGCAGGCAAACATTTTCGCAGTTTAAATTTTAATATTATTAGGATTAAGAAATGGTAAAAATTTTGTGGGGCATCACGGACAAATCGGTGGTGAGGTCCATAGATTTTGCAATGTTAAATTAACATTGAGTAGTCACACTAGAAATAAATAAGTTTAGCTATTTTTAATTTTTTTCTTATAAGTACACAAAACATATTTTTCCTTTTTATTTTAAAATATCTTAGGTCATTTGAACCTCTTTACGCATATAATAAAAATATTTTGCTGTAGTTTTCTATGTATTATTACGATGTATTATTGCGATGTATTACAAGCTCAGAACACCTAAGAGCTTGTTTTACCACCCAATGTTTATAGATTTATAATCTAGTTTTATTATTTTTGGATACCGGCAGACGAGGCTGGAAGAAAGAAGTTGACAACTAGGCCGATAAATTTATTGGAGTTTACCTCATAGTTGGCGCTCGCCCTCACGTGTCTCTCCTCTTAAGAGAGATCCAGGGGCGCTTTTTTTGCCACTGAGCATATGGTACACGGGTAACACGAGGCGTATCCACACACTCTTCTGGACATAGAAAGCCATTCATAGTAGACCTGTAAAAAGAGTTAAAACTCCAGCTTAAAATTATAATTCTCAGTTATTTCTTAAGAGGACTATTATTACGTGCGTTAGTCTGGTTACTAGATGAACAACATTCGCCTCTAGGTTGTTCATTAAGATGATTCTGTTCTGAGTTGTGTATGAAAATATTCTATTCTGAGATAAGTATGAGTTAACATCGTTCGCTTCTGAGATGCGCTCTAGTGCAGAGCAGTTAAGTGTTAGGGCTAACAGTGAGTTGCGTTATTTCTACAAATAACTATGGCCATTGTGTTAATCTGACGTTTGATTTTACGCTGGTATACTCTACATTCAACTATTGAAATTTAATGCTTGTTATTGAAATAAAACTTCGATGGACAGCATCTTTGAATTTATTGGTCCAGGACTTAATTTGCGCCGGAGTCCACCGGGACTCAGCTCCGGAACTTCTCTGTTTTTAGTAAATATTTAAATATTGGTAGCAATTCACCGGAGCTTATAAATACAGGGCTCCAAATCCCAGTGCAATAATGCTTCCGAAAATCCGAAGCCTAAATTAGCCTTCTCTTTCCTTCACATCCCCAAGCTTTTGCATTCTTTTTTATCTATATTTTTTATATGTGACGTAATATGTCGCACATGTAGTTGATGGAGATGAAACGGACTCAATTTTTATATCTGTTTTCGGGCTTGGACTGGGTCAAGCTCAATCTGTCTTACATTCAAAATTTCTTCAATTCATGTATAGAGAAAAAAAAATCCTCCTTCAAAATTACATATTATATTCCATTTCAAATTATTTTAATGCTATTTTCACCAGAATGAAAGGAAAAAAAGAAATCGTGTTTTTCTATTCTAATGGTATTTGCAAATTTCTGTCTGGCGTTGATGGCGGCAACGTGCTGATGCGGAGGCACTCAAGAGACTGAACAATGAATTTGCTTTCAGTTCGATTTTCTTTTGTGACAGTAGGATAATTTTTAATTGGTAGGTTTAATTTGTTTTTTTATTCTGAACCTGAAAAGAATATTTTCTGTTTTTAGTCAACGATCATGAGTTTGAAGTTTTGCTTGTTTCAGGTTTTTTAGTCTTCTATTGTGTACGAGTATAAAAATCACGTTAGTGATTTTTCTATTTATTTTGTATCATGAACGCTGCTAAGGCACTGCTCTACTCTGCACATTTTCGAAGTCACTTTCATTTGTATAAAATTCCCATGTATTGTCAATGTAATACAAAGTATTCGACCAGTGGTTCCCCTTTTTCTATAAAAGCATCGAATCGTTCCGATAACGAAGTAAAATTTTTAATTTAATCTGATTTTCAGGACTCACCACAAAAGGTTGTTATAAGGAAGGAATAGATTATAGTTCGATTATAGCATTTATAGATTATAGCATTTTTTTCATAAAAATGCATGGCTGCGAGCTTTCCCTTTTAGGTAGCTTTCATTACAAAAAACTACCTATTGCAGCCGTTCGGAGGAAACCGATTTAAAAAAATTTTGGCATATTTTCATCGATCATGACCCCCAGACCCCGAAACCACCCACCGTTATATATTGATATATATATATATATATATATATATATATATATATATATATATATATATATATATATATCCATATATATATATATATATATATATATATAAATATATATATATATATATTTATATATATATATATATATATATATATATATCCATATATAAATATATATATATATCTACCCTATCTATATTATAAAGGATAAACATATCTGTGCGTAACGCATACGTCATTTTGCGAATGGCAACACTTTGAAATTTGAAATAAAATATTGGTTTTGCAATTTTCTCTACTGCAAATTTTTAAACTTCTAAACATCGCTCATTTTAAATTTTTACACCGTCGTATAAGGAAAAAATTGCTCTTTTAAATGCAATTTGTTTGAAAGCTGTATCTCAATTTATTTTTGAGATATTAATTTTTTTGTAGTTTTTAATACCATTTTTCTTATCGTGGAAAAAAAAGTACCTCATTTCTATTTATAGTCATTGCAAGTAAACGGAAAATAGTCAAAAATAGGAGGTACTGTATCTTTTTGTTGCCATTTTCTTATAAAAAATGAAAAAAAAGTTTAAATATGGGCTATGTCAAGAATATTATCTGTTATTCCGTGATAATGACGTCATATGCACACTTTTCTATAGACGAAGTTTAAAACTGGAATGTGAAAGTGGATTGCTTTAGGGAATGCAAATGACGCAATTTTATATATAAAAAAAAAGTGTATTTTAATTCTTAAACCTGAATTATGTTTTGTAGAAGTGCGTCATTTTCACAGCCCAGCTGCTTTGAAATTCTTCACAGGTGAAAATGCTTCACTTTTGAAAATAATGTAATCGAAATCACACACTGATAAAACGCAATGATTTACAAAAATTTAGAGTGTTTTTATAAAAGCGAGGTGACATACAAATAATAGCGATTTATATTACAGAAATTGATAATTCTCGCCTGGATGGATTTGCTTCGCCGAGTTAGACAAGCAAAAAAATAATTCGTGGTTTAAAATAACATCGTGTTCCTGAAGTTTTTGTCGAAAATTCTCTCGAATAATAAAATTTTAATTCCATTCTTTAGGACATTCTACTATAATTTTATCAAGATAACATAATTTGCTTAATTTAATTTTTCCTAATTTTATATAATCTATATATTTAAAACACAAGTGTTTTTTTTTTTTTTTTTTTTTTTTTTTTTTTTTTTTTTTTTTTAGTCATCTGCCCTGATCTTTCTGATGAACCAATTTTACTAATATTTTTTTCAAAACTGAAAGCTCTACCTTTGTAGATGTGATCGCACTATCTGTTTTTTTTTTAACTATCCCCACTTTTATATTTTAATCTTAAAAGCATTTTCTGAAACTTCTTCAAAATGATGAAAATTAGATAGCTTTCATTACTGCAGACAAGAGAGAAATAATGAGGTATTTTAAACTTTATTCATGCTATTTTTTGATAAAAATTCAAAATTTTTGATAAAATTTGTTGTATAGGGTTTAGTGGCGAAAAATTCCATTAGGAGCCGAATATTATATTAGGGATATAATAACAGAAAATGACATACTGCTTTTGAAAACATGCATTTTTCCTCAAAAATTTCGTATATTGTTTTTCCTTCTGCATGTTTACTGCTACTAAGTTTCAGCCACTAAGCGAAATACTTATTTAAGAAAAATGAAGTCATATTAAAAAAGAAAAACGAGCATTTTCTTAGATAAAACTAAACATTTTAACACAAATACGTCTAAGAAACATAAATTACGGAAATTTTTACTTTCCGGAATTGCGATTAGAATCTCAAGTAAAGAGCGCGTCTGTTCACATAAAAGGTGTTGCTGACAATCGTGACTTCAAGTTTTGAGTTAAAATGATTTTTAAATGATCAAACAAAATACAATTTTTTTAAAAATGATGAATATGGATATGAGAAATGCGTATGCAAATTTTGAGAAGGTGAAAATTCTGAATTGATAACCACAACCTAATAACTGATCTTTATTATATTTTACTGATTAAGTATCTATTTTATAAAGAACAAACCTATCTGCGAGTAGCGCTGACGTCATTTTGCGAATGGCACAACTTCACGATCAAATTTCGGTCTTGAAATTTTCGCTACTGCAATTTTTTAATCTTCTAATCATCGTACATTTTCAATTTTCGTCGCATAGGGAAAAATTTACTTTCAAATGCAATTTGTTTAAAAACTGTATTCATTGACTGATGTATTATATTTTCTAAAAAAATTTTAAAGCATGATTTTTTTTTACGTTTATCTTATCACGTGCCGGTTTCAATACATAATAATAATAAAGATTTTGCACATGAAGCAACAAACATTTTTCAGCATTTGTTTCTGACTATTTTTGCATAACGAAATTAATACTTCCTTTATAAACAAATAAAAGAATAATATTAAAAAAACACCAATCTAAGATGTTTATGAAAGACAAATTAACGAAATTAATATTATTTTATAAACAAATATAAGAACAATATTGAAAAAACACAAATCTAACATATTTGTAATCGTACAATTTAAATTTTTAGATCACCAAATATGATTTTTTTTTCAGATGGAATTTGTTTGCAAAGTTCATCTCAGTTTACTGATTGTCTATGGTTTAAAAACGATTTTACAGCATGAAATATTTTTTAATTTATCTATATCGTGCGGAGCTCGATTACGAAAGATTAATCCGTTTGCCCTCAAAACAAAATAAAGAGTTCATCATTTTCTTACGGCTAATATCAATTACAAAAAAATTCCCTATTAATAAATAAATAAAATATTATAAATAAAACACAAATTTACCAGACACGTATAAACTCTGAAATTATCAGAATATAAAAGGATGCCATAAGCAGCAAAATCTTGGCAAATAACTTAGCATGCGGCTAATAAGAAAATATCGCTTTTGATAAATTTCAAAAATTTATTTGATTGTATAATTCGTATTTTCCATATGAGAAATGCTTTTTAATGTAAGTGGTCAATCTAAAAGTTTTATTCCATATAAAAAAATATTATTAGTTTTCAATAAAAAAAATGTTTTCACCTATATTCTTTAACCCGGGAATCCCGGGTATGATCCCTAGTATATATAAAATCCTAATGAAACGAATTTATGAAACGAATATATGAAACGCTTGAAATGTATCGATTCTTTGAATCGACTGATTAAACAACTGATTTTGTTTCACGGCGAAATCTCCTAAAATATGGAATACTTTGCGATGAAATTAACACCAAAAATCCGTGTTGATCCACAGATCTCAAAACTGGTATTAGAATTTTTTAATTCGAATTAGTTTTCGAAATATTAATTTTTTCTAATTTTAAATACCTTTTTTCCAATGATGGCAACTCAAATTTTAATCATAACAGAATTTTTTTTTTCATAATTCAGAAAAGGTTACTATTTTAAATTAATTTAGCGACAGTTTGGTCTCCTTTAAATCTATGCTAAGAACAATGCTTTTTTTCTATTTCGTTATCATTTTATTAAATACAAAACTTTCATTTAAAAATGAAACATTTAAATTAATGGCTTTCACTTCTTTTAAAAAGAAAAAAAAAAAAAAAAAAAAAAAAAAAAAAAAAAAAAAAACGAATCGAAAAGAAAAATATTAGGCACAGATGTCACATACGCACCGGGGTACATAATTGGCGTACAAATGGCATTATTTTGATAGACATGGTAACGCGGCTATTGTTGTTTATTTAATAATAAATGTATATTTACTTTTATTTCTTTTTTAAATTTATTTAAATTATTTTGTTCTATAGTAATTAATTATATTTTTGCTATTTCCTTTTGAAAATCGTAGAAAATAATTAAAAAATACGGTACAATGTAGTAATTACTCAGTCACCCAATTTCGCAAATTATATAAATCGCCAAACTACTCGCCAAATTGTACAGATTGACAAAATTTTTATTTTAAATAACGAAAGAATAAATAAATTAGTATAACATTAATAAATATAAAAATAAAACGTCGAAATAAAAATCACTTGATGACGTAAACACGTGTAACTAAAAGTCAAGTGAATGTGACATTTACGATCAACCATTATTGACATTTAATCTTATAGTTCGCGATAGATTTTTTGTCGACGGAATAACTAAGTAGTACCAAAAATACATATGTAACTGGTATTCGAAAATGAGGTTTTCGCCAAATTTTCGCCAAAAAAAATAATAAATTAAAAAAAAATCATGCCAAACATGCCGTATATGACATCTAGCGAAATATTAAATTATGTAACAAACCATGACATTTAATTTCAACTTCAAATCAATGTTTTAATTTACCACTCGAACAATAAAAAAATGCTAACTGGCGAGTTGAAAAAAATATATTGGCGAGATTTGCACCCGGCTTTTTTTTCTTTAGGCACAGATGTCATATACGGCCCCATATTGGCGCGATTTTTTCTGACGCCAATGTCATATACGCAACGGGTATTTAACTGGCGCCAAAGTATCGTTATTTTGCTTGATATGGTAAGCCGGATGTTGTTGTTTATGCTGTTGATGCGTTCCCCAAATTGGCGTTGGAAAAAAATCGCGCCAATATGGGGCGTATATGACATTTGTTCCAAACCTTCATATGAAAGGCGAAGGGATCAGATCGTATTTGTTTATGGCATTTGATGACTTGAACTATTATAATATAGATGAAATGATGGGTATAGAATAATATTTGGCGGCTTATCACCTATGCCTGGATAATATTAAAGTATCAAAATGGCACCTAGAGTATAAAAAGCAAAGTGTTCCGTCCGGAACTGTTGATGATAGTCACATGATTTAGGCTATTGTTATAGAGATTGTTTTAAAATATCGGTTGACAAAGACTCTGAATACTTAATTTATTTTATTTTAGCTTCTTTTCAAATGTTTAACTGATCCTCTTTAATCAAAAACGAAAACAACCATTGGATGTCTTAACAGCACCTGATTCTCCGTTAAATTTTTGCAATCAAAGGGAATCGAATGGAAATCCGTTTACAGGGAGATCTGCAGAGCTTTTTCAGTATAATTTAATCTTCTCTAATATTTTTAAAACCTATTAGATTTTTAGATTTTTAGATTCTGCGGTGTCTGAACGGGGGTTGGGGAGCGTAGCTTGAAGGGGGCAGAGCCCCCTAGTATATACATATATATATATATCTGAACTTTGTCACACTGTAACTCTCGTATTTATGAACCGATTTGGATGTAATTCGGTGTGTACATAGTACATACCAATGTCTCGACCGAGTTCGTTGGCTAGCTTCATCCGCCATTTTGCTTCAAAATGGCAGCCATTTAAAAGTTTTAAAACAATTTTAAATTTGAAATGTGGTACCAAAAAATTGAAAATGGAAAAATGTTTTTTTCTTATGTATTTGACCTTTATACAAAGACTTCGGAGCATTTTTTGTTTCGTCTATATCTTAAAAAATGGCTTAGTTGTAGCATTTTGAATTTCTAGCGTGGCTGACATTTTGAAACGTCCTGAATTTTGTCACGCGATAAAAGGCGTATTTATGAACCGATTTGGATGTAACTTCGTTTATACATAGTACATACCAATGTCTCGACCGAGTTCGTTGGCCAGCTTCATCCGACATCTTGTTTATAAATGGCGGCCATTTAAATTTTTAAGAAAATTTTAAATTTGAAATGTGCTAACAAAAAACTGAAAATTGAAAAAAATATTTTTTTCTTATGTATTTGACCTTGATAAAAAGATTCGGGAGCAGTTTTTGTTTCGTCTATATCTTAAAAAATGGCTGAGTTATAGCATTTTTAATTTTTACCGTGGCTGACATTTTGAAACGTCCTTTTTTTTGTCACGCGATAACAGACGTATTCGTGAACCGATATGGATGTACCTTAGTGTGTACAAAGTACATACCAATGTCTCGACCGAGTTCGCTGGCCAGCTTCATCCGACATCTTGTTTCAAAATGGCAGCCATTTAAAAAAAAATTAAAAAATGTATAATTTAAAATGAGATACCAAAAAATTAGAAAATGAAAAAGATTTTTTTTCGTATGTGTTTGACCTTAATACAAAGATTCCGGAACAGGTTTTGTTTCGTCTATATCTAAAAAATGGCTGAGTTATAGCATTTTCAATTTCTATTGTGGCTGACATTTTAAAACGACCTGATTTTTGTCACGCGATAACAGGCGTATTTATGAACCGATTTGGATGTAACTTCTTCTATACATAGTACATACCAATGTCTCGACCGAGTTCGTTGGCCAGCTTCATTCGCCATCTTGTTTTAAAAGTGTTGCCATTAAAAAAAATAATTTAATGTATTAAAAAATTGGAAAATGAAAAAGATTTTTTTTTATGTGTTTGGCCTTGATACAAAGATTCTGGAGCAGTTTTTGTTTCTGAAAATTTGTTCTTTTGTTTATATCTGAAAAAATGGTTGAATTATAGCACTTTGAATTTCTAGCATGGCTAACAGTTTGAAACGATCTTGTATTTGTCACACGATAACACACGTATTCGCCTATTTCGATGTAAGAAGGCAAGTGGATAGTATACATCAATATCTCGACTAAGTTCGCTGGTCAGCTTCATCAGCCATCTTGTTTCAAAATGGCGGCAATTAAATTTTAAAAAAATAATATTTAAAGTGAGGTGCAAAAAATTAGAAATTGAAAAAGGTTTCTTTCTTAAGTATTTGACCTTGATTCAGGAGCATTTATTCTTTGTCTTTATCTTAAAAAATGGCTCAGATATAGCTGTTTCAATTTCTAATGTGGGTGACATTTTGAAAAATCTGATTTTTTGCCTGCGTAAGCACTCGTATATATCAACCGATTCTGATGTGAATGAGCATGTGCACAGCAATTACTAAGGTCTCGACCAAGTTCACTGGTTAGCCTCATTCACCATGTTGTCTTAAAATGTCAGGCACTTTAAGAAATCGCCGAATTTGGCAGCCAAATTTAAGTTACTTTAAATAAAAGCTGTTTGGATAAAGCTGACTAATTTCGCAAAATTTTCATTCATAATGATTTAGTATTGATAAAAATTAGTATTGAATCTCCTATATTCGGTTTTCACTAAATTGAGCTTCGTGTGTTTGAATAATATAAGTTGTCTTTTTTTAAAATAAGGAATATGAAAGCTACCTCTTCCTCCCGGCACTGGCCGGAAGGACTTTTTTGTGTTAACACTATTTCCGAATTATAATTCTTAGCATATTTCATTGCAAAATTCTGCAATTAATTAACATTAAAATTAGGAAACGATTTCTATTCGGAAGGAGCGATAACTAAAAAGTCCTTCCGGCCAGTGCCGGGAGGAAGAGGTAGCTTTCATATTCCTTATTTTATAAAAGCCAACTTATATTATTCGAACAGACGAAGCTCAATTTAGTGGAAACCGAATATAGGAGATTCAATACTAACTTTTATTAATACTAAATCATTATGAATGAGAATTTCGCGAAATTAGTCAGCTTTATCCAAGCTGCTTATATTTAAAGTAATTTATATTTGGCTGCCAAATTCGGCGATTTCTTAAAGTGCCTGCCATTTTAAGACAACATGGTGGATGAGGCTAACCAGTGAACTTGGTCGAGACCTTAGTAATTGCTGTGCAAATGCTCACTCACATCGGAATCGATTGATATATACGAGTGCTTTCGCAGGCAAAAAATCAGATTTTTCAAAATGTCACCCACATTAGATATTGAAATTGGTATATCTGAGCCATTTTTTAAGATAAAGACAAATAAAAAATGCTCCTGAATCCTTATATCAAGGTCAAATACTTAAGAAACAAACCTTTTTCAATTTCCAATTTTTTTCCACCTCACTTTAAATATAATGTTTTTTAATTTAATGGCCGCCATTTTGAAACAATCTGGCTGATGAAGCTGGCTAGCGAACTTGGTCGAGATATTGATGTATACTATCCACTTTCCTTCTTACATCGAAATAGGCGAATACGTGTGTTATCGCGTGACAAATACAAGATCATTTCAAAGTGTTACCCATGCTACAAATTCAAAGTGCTATAATTCAACCATTTTTTAAGATATAAACAAAAGAACAAATTTTCAGAAACAAAAACTGCTCCGGAATCTTTGTATCAAGGCCAAACACATAAAAAAAAATCTTTTTCATTTTCCAATTTTTTAGTACCTCATTTTAAATTTTTAATTTAATTTTTTTAAATGGCAACCCTTTTGAAACAAGATGGCGAATGAAGCTTGGCCAATGAACTCGTCGAGACATTGGTATGTACTATGTACAGGCCAAGTTACATCCAAATTGGTTCATAAATACGCCTGATAGAATTTCAAAATGCTATAGAAAGCCACAATAGAAATTCAAAATGCTATAACTCAGCCATTTTTTTAGATATAGACGAAACAAAAACTGTTCCGGAATCTTTGTATTACGGTCAAACACATACGAAAAAAATCTTTTTCATTTTCCAATTTTTTGGTATCTCATTTTAAATTTTAAATTTTTTTAAATTTTTTAAATGGCCGCCATTTTGAAACAAGATGGCGGATGAAGCTGGACAACGAACTCGGTCAAAATATTTGTATGTACTATGTACACACCAAGGTACATCCAAATCGGTTCAAAAATACGCTCGTTATCACGTGACAAAATCAGGACGTTTCAAAATGTCAGCCACGCTAGAAATTCAAAATGCTATAACTCAGCCATTTTTTAAGATATAGACGAAACAAAAACTGCTCCCGAATCTTTTTATCAAGGTCAAACACACAAGAAAAAAATATTTTTTCAATTTTGAATTTTTTGGTATCACATTTCAAATTAAAATTTTTCTTAAAAATTTAAATGGCCGCCATTTTTAAACATGATGGCGGATGAAGCTGGCCAATGAACTCAGTCGAGACATTGGTATGTACTATGTATAAACGAAGTTACATCCAAATCGGTTCATAAATACGCCTTTTATCGCGTGACAAATTTCAGAACGTTTCAAAATGTCAGCAACGCTAGAAATTCAAAATGCTATAACTCAGCCATTTTTTTAGATATAGACGAAACAAAAACTGCTCCGGAATCTTTGTATAAAGTTCAAATACATAAGGAAAAGAAATTTCAATTTTCAATTTTTTGGTACCACATTTCAAATTTTAAATTAAAAAAAAATTTAAATGGCCGCCATTTTGAAACAAATTGGCGGATGAAGCTGGCCAACAAACTCGGTCAAAGACAGTGGTATATACTATGTAGACATCGAATTACATCCAAATTGGTTCATAAATACGAGAGTTACAGTGTGACAAAAGTCATATATATATGGATATATATATATATGTCAATTTTGAACGGAGGGTGTTTTCGGGGTTTGGGGGCTCTCTTCGTCCGCAGCACATTATTCTTCCACTTATTCCGACTCTTTTGCGGAAGCAAGATTAATAGGTCCCCAGCCACGTCCCTAGTAAGGGAATCTCTAGCAAAAGCACCCAACATTTAAAATTTTAGATCATTCGGAAGGCTGTAACATCATTAAAATGCACTTGCAATAATTTTTTCCCATCGGCCGTAATGTAACTGATCGATGAAAATATACCAAATTTTTTTGAAATCGCTTCCTTCCGAACGGCTGCAATAGGTAGCTTTTTGTAATGAAAGCTACCTAAAAGTGGAATAGTTGACAGCGGAGTATATGCTGATAGATATACTTAAAATTTTTATTTTGTTAACGAAAAAAAATGCTTTAAATTTTGCATATAACGTATGAAATATAAATATGCATATTAAAGTGACGTGGAAGGGAGGGGAACCGTACGGTTGTTAGTATTGCTGAATATTAGGGCTCCGGTACATTTTTGTTAGAATTTAAACCCTGCTTGTGTCATAATGGACCTACATTCATTAGTTCAACATCAAGCCGTTAGTCAAATACCTATTTTTTAAGTATTTTTGAAAGTGTTCTATTCATCAGAATAAACTGTGTTTTAATGGAGCTTTCGCATCGTACCTTTAAGTGCGCAATTAAATCTATTGAATTACATATTTCATTTCTTCCACACAAGATGTACCACTGTAAAGGGTACGAGTTAAGATCTTTTGCTAATCTTTCTCTACTGTTTATTTTCATTGTAAAACGTATAGGGACAACATATCGCTCACCCGCAAGAAAAGTGACACATCTCGACAAAAGTAAATTTCATAGGAGAGGCAAAAGAAGATTTGTATGATTTTACTGTAACGTGAAATTATAGCACTTAGCTCTGCATTCAGGAATAAAAGCGTGCATAAAAGCATAAAACCATTAAGGATTAAGAAATAGGATGAGGTTAGGAGGGTTGAGTAATTTTACCTTCCTACACAATCGACCCCTCTTCTGTGGTCACAAATGGACAAATAGTGAGTAATAAAGTGTATAGTAATAAAGTGATTTTCCATATCACTACACTTAAGAAATTTTTTGTATAGCAAGACGAACCTATGTCAAATCTATTAGTGGAGTAAAACGCAAAATGAATTTTTGCGAGATGTGTCACTTTTCTTGGGGGTGAGCTGTGTTCGAGGATTGTCTTCTCAAATTGTTATTAATATTTTTTTTATATTAAATAAAACTTTGGAAATAGTTAAGTGCTCTAATTTAAAAAATAATTTTAACTAAATAATGCAAAAAATCAGCCTTTTCCCGAATTTGGAATACAAGGTGGCCATAATTAAACTGACGGTACTCAGAGTGTTCTGTAGCGCGATCTAATTGCGAGAATGGCGCCAAATTTTGTACGGAGATTAAACAAGACGAGGGAGGAAGGATTCCGAGAAAAAAAAATTAGTTCCAAGAATCACCCCCAGGGGAACATGTGACGCTGTGTATTCGAAAAAGAGAGTTTCAAAAAATGAAGAATCAATACTGAAATAAAATTACCGTTTATTTAACGAATTTAGCAATTTAACCCAAGCTCAAAATGGTAACAGTTTATAAAAAGCTAAAAATTTACATAAACACTGCTAAAGTTTCTTTATTTGCAATTTCACTTACAGAGCTCCAAAGAAAGCAACAGCAGAAACAGAAGTTCTTTATTTAAATGTCACGTTACATCTTTTGGCCCAGTGACAGCTTGTTCATCTTTAAAAGGTAATATGCTACTGTTAGAAGCAATTTCATTGAAGGTTATCTTTCATAATGTCTCCTTCTTTAGTCCAGCGAGCTCTTATTGTCAAATTCTTTTACCTCAACCAGTGCAATGCACCAGCCGCTCTTCATGCTTTTAGAAACCACAAAAAAATGCGTAAAGGTAACGGTCCTTTGTCAGTTAAGGGTTTAAAAGCAATGGTTGAGAAGTTTGAGAAAACAGGTTCTCTAAATGTTCAGTCAAGCAGAGGACGAAAACCCGTATTACAAGATACAATCGAAGAACTGGCTACGGCGATTGTCGACAGAGCACCAGACAATATTGCTAACACTTCCAGCGCTCGTGGGATAGCTCGAAATTTGGATATTCCTTATTGTACGGTATGGAAAATCCTACGAAAGATTATCCCCTTCTATCCGTACAAGACTAGCCGTGTACAAGAATTACGTCACACCGACCATGATAAGCGATTGACTTTTGTTCTCACTCTTCTTGCCAGAATGGAGTTGGATGATGCTTGGCCCTGGAAAATCTTATGGGGAGACGAGACCCACATTTACCTGAATAGAACTATAAATACCCAGAACTGCTGAATTTGGGATAACAAGTCACCAAGAGCATTCAAAGAAATTACTTTGCATTCACCAAAGATAAGTGTTTGGTGTGGCTTCACAGCAGATATGATCATATGATCCATTCTTCTATGAGAACATTACTCCGACAGGACCTGTAACTTGCTCTGTTACCGGAGACAAATATCGCCAAATGCTAAACAATTTTGTTATTCCGGCACTTCAGAAAAGACATTGCCTGGAGAAAATCATTTTCATGTAAGATGGAGTCCCTCCACATATTGCTTTGCGGATACAGCAGCTGCTACGACAGAAATTCACAACAGACAGAGTCATTAGCCGCTGTTTTCTAACTGCATGGCCACCTCGCCCCTTGATCTTACACCCTGCGACTTTTGGCTATGGGGTTACCTAAAGTCCAAGGTCTATCAAGGAGGTGTCCAGGACCCGGCTATGTTAAAGGATAACATATCGCGAGCTGTACGGGAGATTCCTGCAGACATGTTATTCTCTGCTGTTGTAAATGCTGTGACAGAATGCAATATGTGGTCCACAAAAACAGCAGCCACATCTAACCTGAGTTGGATGTGCTAAATAAACGGTAATTTTATTTCAGTATTGATTCTTCTTTCTTGAAACTCTCTTTTTCGAATACACAGCGCCACATATTTCCCAGGCGGTGATTTTTGGAACTACGTTTTTTTTCGCGGAATCCTTCGTCCCCTGTCTTGTTTAATCTTCCTACAAAATTTGGCGCCATTCTCGTAATTACATCGCGCTACAGAACACTCTGAGTACCATCACTTTAATTATGGCCACCTTGTATTTTATTATTTTTCATGTCATTTTTAATAAGTAATGCATAAATGTCCCTTATTTACTTTAAAAGATTTTTTCTTAAATAGGAATTATAAATATTATTGTAAATAAATTTAAGTGCTTGTTAATTTTATTTATGCTTCTTCTTTTAATGCACTAACGTCCGTTTTTATGCATCGAGACAACATTACTTTTATTTAGTTGATTATCGCGGATTGACTGGTTTTGTTTGGTATATTCATTTACAACTACTAAATCCAGTTCGTCTATACGTCGAAAGTCTGCGTAAAATTCACAGGGCAAAATTATTTTAGTAATTTTATTAATAGGGTTATTTTAGCAAAAATCTTAATTACTATATTTTCCATTCGACCAGGAATAGCGATAACGAATCTATCTATTTAGATGACGCATTCAACACCTAAGAAGAAAGGTGCGATGGTTTATCTCTTTTCTCACCGTTCTCATGTCGGTAGTTAATTAATTAGGTCTAATAACCCAGCACTAATTCGTTTGCCTATAAATGACAAGCAGTAAGAAAATAAATATGTACCAAAAGCTTACAAATTATTCACTAAAAAGTATACTGCTTACAGAAATATCTGCTTTTTTCATTATTTTGAATGTCAACTGTGTATTTCCTTTGGACATATAAAATTCATGTGTTTATATCTATCTATATTATAAAGGACAAACATATCTGTGCGTAACGCATACGTCATTCTGCGAATGGCAACACTTTCAAATTTGAAATGAATTTTCGTTTTGCAATTTTCGCTACTGAAAATTTTTAAACTTCTACACATCGCAGATTTTCAGTTTTTATACTATCGTATGAGAAAAAAAATGTACTTTTACATGCAATTTCTTTGAAATCTGTATCTCAATTTATTTTTGAGATATTATTTTTTTTGTAGTTTTTTGTACCAATTTTGTAATTGTGGCAACAGAAGTACTCCATTTATATTACAAAGGACAATAATCTGTGCGTATGCAAATAGCCAATGCTTCACGATGAAATTTCGGTTTTCCAATTTTCCTTTCTGCAATTTTTTAATCTTCTGAACATTATAATTTTTTACACTGTCGCATAGGGAAAAAAATCTACTTTTAAATGCAATTTGTATCAAAACGGTATCTTAATGGACTGATTTATTATGGTTTATAAAATAATTTTCAAGCGTGATTTTTTTTTTTTTTAAATTTATCTCGAACGCACACCGGCGGGCTCCATTACGAAATATTAATAAACAATTAGCACATAAAAAAGAGTTCAGAATTTATCTACGGCTAATTTTCTACAATGAAATTAAAGCTTCGTCAAACAATAAGTAAAAGAATAATATATAAAAAAGCAGGAATTTAACCTATATGTAATCGAACAATTTAAATTTTTAGAGCCGAATCGGGAAAAATATGGGCTTTTAAATTTAATTTGTATGAAATAGATAAGTTTTGAAATAGAGTTGCTAGGCAACTGTTAAAGTACAACGGAAAAAAATAATCTATATATTGAAAACAAATGACAGCTTTTTAGACATCTTCCCTGAACTTTCTACTGAACCAATTTTGATAATTATTCTTTTCAAAATGAAAGCTGTTCATTTGTAGATGAACTCGCACTTAGCTATTTTTCTAAATATTCCAACTTTTATATTTTAAATTTAATTTGAAAAGTTTTTTGAAATTTCATCAAAATAGTAGCAATCGTATTATTTCCACTGTTGCAGGAAAAAATAAATGCTGGGGTTTATTTATCCTTATTGATGCCATTTCATCATTACAATTTAAAATAACTTTAAGTCTCAACAGAAAATGACGCCACGCTTTAAAAAACATGCATTTTCTCTCATAAAGCTATGTTACATTTCAATATATTTTCTTTCGGCTGATAACAAATTTGCGAAACTTGGCATAATGCTTCAGTAAGCGCCATATTTAAAAGAAAACAATCCTTTTCTTAGATAAAATTATATATTTTACCACGAATACATCTAAAAGACATCAGTTTCTGGAATTTGTAGTCAGCGGTACTGAAATTAGAATCTCAAGCCAAAAGAATAAATTTACACATGCAAAGTTGTAGCTGACAAAGGGGACTTTACGTTTGAAAATCTATCTATTTTATAAAGGAAAATATGTCCGTACGTAACGCTGACGTCATTTGAGAATGGCGACTCTCGACATTTAAATTTCGGTTTTGCAATTTTTTTTACTGCAATTTTTTTAGCTTCTGAACATCACACATTTTTAATTTTTACACCGTTATATGGGGGGGGGGGGATCTACTTTCAAATGCAATTTGCTTGAAAACTTTATTTTAATTGATTTATTTATCATGGCTTTTTAAATAATTTTCAAGCATAACGTTTTTTAATCTATCTCCATTGCGTGCAGGCTCCATTACGAAATAAACCATTTGCACGTAAAACTATATAAATAGTTCAGCATTTGTCCCTGACTAATATTTCACAGTGAAATTAAAATTTATCAATCTATTATATTAAAAAGTGAATGTCCGTTTGTATTTCACAGCTGTCTCTCCTAGAATATGGAATGTTAGGTGATCAAATTGACGCCAGTTATCCACATGGGTCCAAGGATGTCAAGATTTGTCGTATAATTTAAAAATTTGATTAGTTTTCGATATATATATTATTGACATTTAAGTAATGGTGGAAATTAAATTCCTCCTTTTAAATTAATTTAAAAAAAATGAGAGAAAACAGAAAATGACAAGGGTTATTAGGTATCATTGTTTGAAATTATTTTTAAATTGAAATTAACATTTATTTGAATAAATAGGGAACATAATAATGTGACTGAATAGTATTTTTCAAGAAAACTTCACGAAATACAAACTTATTTTCACATACATAAATATTAAACAGACATACAACAATAAATAAAATAAACCCAACTGGAGTGAAAAATTAGCCAGAGCTTGGAATCGAATCCGAAGCCACGGCATTCCAGGCTGTCGCTCTAACTACTGAGCTACTCCGGCCGATACCTGAGTCTGTAATTTTTCACTAATAAGCCATGTTGGGGAAGTCACCAGCCATCTATACGACAGCCTTAGATGACCGAACATCGATGACCCGACATACGACCCTATACGACCGGACAACGACTCAGATATCGGCCGGAGTAGCTCAGTGGTTAGAGCGACAGCTTGGAATGCTGGGGTCCCGGGTTCGACTCCTTGCTTTGGTTAATTTTTCACTACAGTTGGGTTTATTGTATTTATTGTTGTACGTCTGTTTAATATTCATATATACCGTTAACAATTGAATGCAGGCGTTATTTATCTGTGTTTTATTATATATTGTAGTGTGTGTGTGTGTTTTATTTTATGTTCACATATTCAAACTTCAGGAATCCGTTTAGGTTAGAAGCAAAAATTCGACTATCGACTGGAACATCGAGATAAATTCTGTTGATGTCAAATGAAAAAAACATCGTAATCAAACATCATTATTTTTATTTAATTTTAAGCTGAAAAGTAGATTTTCAGCTATTGCCTTAAGATGGCTATTAAAACATTTAAGAAGCGGACATTAAAAACAAAATGTTTTAGCGAGAAATTTTTTTTCTATAAATATTTATTTTAATTCATAAATATAAAATGCTACTGCATAAATTCGTCAAAACAAATTCTTTTTTGTATAAGTTGACCCAAATGACAACATTTCTAATAACTCCGAAATTCGAAGAAAGATCTTAGAAGAGCGAAAATCTTTAGGCAAATAAAGTTATGGTATATGTGCATTATTATTCGGAAAAAAATTGACTTAAATTGTAAATATAACTTATTATTTGAAATATTGTATTTAATAAAAATTAATACTTTAATTGCTTTCTAAATTTACAATAAAGATAGATTTCATTTTTCGCAAAAGGATCGAATGATCTCATGCAATTTAAAAGCAACACAACGGGTTGCTATTCAACTAGTATATATAAAAGCCGTTATATGAGTGTATGTCTTTTATGCAAATCTTCAATTTTTGACTGATTTTCACGAAACTTGATGTACATACGTTTTAGAACGTTCAAAAGATCGATGTCTACTTTAAAAAATCACCAGACCACTATTTACACCTTTTTCTACCACCTTTCATAATTTAACATTATAGAAACATCTCTTTTTCAATTTTCAAATCCAATCGTTTCTTTCCTGTTGCACACCCTAAAAAATGGGCACAATAATTTAAAGAAAATGATAACGCGTGTATTTTGTATTTATTTTCCAATACAAATTTAGATTTTCTCACTATATTTTTGCATTTTTGAAATCGTCGTCATTCTAATCAGAAAACTAAAAATTTCCCAATATATATGTAATTTTTTTAACTAAACGTGTGCTAAAATGACGTAGTATCTTCATTTGAATGTTTTTAAAGTTTAAAAATGTATTTTAATACAGGTATTTGAATTTCAAGAAAAAAAATCAGGAAAAATATATTATAATAAAAAGAATCGTTTGATAGATATGACGTCAATTTCGTCAGTACGATTTCAAACTTGTTCTAAAAACCGGTTGCTACAATTTATTTCCTATTTCTTTGTAATGCTGTATCTTTAATTATATCATTTAGATAAATGTTTTAATATTTGAAAGGCAGTGATAACATTCTACGATTTACATCGAATACGGTTATATAAAATACGATTTGTCTACGATTTTCTACGATTTATATTAAATAAAAATTATTACACAGCTACCATTTTTTAGAGTAAGCTTTTTTTTTCCTTTTTAAAGAAAACTTCATGACTGACATTACGATTGAACGCTTTTGGAAATTGATGTTGTTTTCATTTTAACGGCTGCAGATTTGGATTTTATGAATGGAAATATGAGTTTCCGTTTAAAAATTATCGACAATGAATCTTTGCATACGAGTGTTAAAGATGCCTGATGTACTGTCCGTTAATAGAACATAAATAAAAATTTTCTTAATTTGAAAAACGAATACATTTTTTACCTTTTGTATATTAGTTAGATTTCTCAACAACTACAGGAAAAAGTATTTTTGGTATTTTCGTTTTAGCGATCACATATTTGATTAGCGCATATCTCCCGTTGCGGTGATCGGTTTCTCCGAACAAATCTTGTATTAAAGTAAATATATCGGTGAATTTATCTTCCATTTTAAAGCACTATGTATCTTTATCTCAAATGTCCTTCCGTATGGCTGAAAACGATACGATCATCACTGCGCTATTATATTTTCTAATGTGTAATACAAAATTTCGGCTGTTAAGGACCAAATTTCTTAGTTGATCATTTACAGTAGGATTTGGCCTAAGAATAATAGACGGATATGCAATATACTAAAACTATTCCTCAAAAATTATCTAACTTTTTTAAAGGCTAATCATTCAGAATCGGTTTCGCCTGATTATAGAACATTTCAGCTAATTCTATAACGAAGCATGTACAACAAAATGTTAAATACTAAAACTTTTCCAGAAATTTGGGTGCAATGGAATAGTGCAAATTTCATCAAAATCTGTCCAGTAAAACTTTTTAAAAAGGATAAACTTTTATAATCGCGGACACCTGACTATTGAACTTTCGTCTATAATTTTATAACAAAGCGACGTAAAGCTATATGCAATATTTTAAAAACATCCGTGTAAAATTATCTAACAAACAATACAAGCTCCAGTGAAATACATTTAGAAATTTTAAAAAGACTAATCTTTCACAATCGGGTTCCAGATGATTATGGAATTTCCCCCTATAATTATATGACTAATCAGG
The DNA here is from genome assembly GCA_963932465.1 of Maratus speciosus. Lineage (NCBI taxonomy): Eukaryota > Metazoa > Arthropoda > Arachnida > Araneae > Salticidae > Maratus > Maratus speciosus. The sequence goes on from OZ010790.1 coordinate 117,923,828, forward strand.
TTACGCACCAAAACCTTAACTGAAAAACTAATAGTGCAAGTTGAATTAAATTTATTTCAGAAGAACCCAAGTTATAAGCAGCCGGAATGGGATTCCCACAGGAAAACAAACAAATACTGAAATTTGCCAATTTAGTTATGTAAAAGTACACGAAAAGAAACAAATACTGAATTATTTACAATGTTTTTGAGCAACTAAGTAAATCTTTTGTAACTGGGTTGCAAGCATATTTTGAAAAAATCAAGCTTGAAAATTACTTTATCTCAATTTACAGATTTTTTATGTTTTTTAAACTTTTCCAACAAATTATAGAAAGTGTTTTTTGTTTTCTATTAGACGTTGAAATAATCGGATGTATGATGTTTAGAGATCAAATATCAGTAAAATCGTAATTTATGGTACGGTTACGTTGTTGCCACAAACAATATGATGCTAGGCGTTACTCATAGATATGTCTCTTCTTCATAATATTGCATTAATAGCAAACGGATATATCTTTCTTAATTCGGTTGCAGGTATATTTAAAAATATCTCTGTGATTGAAAATTAATTTAAAATGGATAAGCTATCTGTAAATTGAGATAAAATTTTCAAACAAATATTACTGAAAGAACTTTTTTATTCTATTAGACGTTGGAATAATCAAATGTGCGATATTTAAAAGCCAAATTGCGGTAAAAGTTAAATTTATGGTAGAGATACGTTGTTGCCACCAACAATATGATGCTACAGTTAGTCATAGCAATGTCTTTTCTTTATAATATTGCATTAAGCGCAAACAGGTATATCTTTCGTAATTGGGCTGCATGCAAATTAAAAAATATCCATGATTGAAAATTGCTTTAAAATCCATTCAAATGAAAAAAAATTAAGATACAATTTTCAAATAAATTTCATTTGAAAGAACTTTTTTCTATTCGACAGTGTGAAAAACGAAATTATATGATGTTCATAAGTTAATAAAAATAGACACAATTTATGGATTAGGTCGTTGCATCATCAGTATAAAGTCACAATTGGCATTGTATTTGTAGTTTTTTTGTATATTCAGAAGATGACTCAATGAAGGAGTCGAAACATGTAAATTTTTAGTATTTTTAATGAGTTTTTTTATTGAAATCACGCCCTTTAAACAAATAATTGTACTTTAATATATGTTTTGAGATTTGTTTGGAATATATATTATTATGGTACTGTTAATTGTAGACACAATTAAGACTATTTTACTTATATTTCTTATTGGTCTTTTTAACGATTCGGGGACGGGAATGCACCAATCTCAGTTATTGACATTACCGTATTATTTCATTTTAATGTATTTTACCCGGGAGGACCCTTAATATTAACACGAGCGAAGCCGAGTAGATCTGATAGTTATTTAATATTTACATTAAACAATTGTTTAAAAAATTACTTTAACTCATATTTCATACAATATTTTTATACTACATCTGGGTGATATTAAAATTGGGAAGACGTACATTGCAAGAATTTATATATATGTGTATATAAGTTACATTTCCTAAATACATACCTTGCAATTTACCTCAGATACTTTCCCTCATTATCATAAAATCTTCCGTTACCGAAATATTTTAAAATTACTGAAATAAAAATATATTTCAGATATATTTTACCCTAGTTTCATGAAATTCTTGCAGTATAGAAATAGTTTAAAGTTAATAAAAGTAAAAACTTTGACCATTTGTATGGACTGGAAAGAATATATGTACACTAAAAGTTAAATATAAGCCCTGCACATTTCCATAAACAAAATGCATTGAAGCAAAATTCCAGTGAAAATTCTCTCCTAGCTTCATCTTGAAAACTTTATGGGGAATAAGATTAGCACCAAGTCAACTAAAAATAAGTTTTCTTGCATTACAAATATATCTTTCAGATGGATTTTTTTTCATTAGAAATTCTTTTCGAATGCAAATATAAAAATATTCTATTTTTTTCTATTTTCATCTTCATTTTTGCTTTATTCTGTATGTATGAGAAGAAAGTATGGGAATCGTTACTTCATTTTTTTGAGATTAAAACATTGTGGAATGGGATGATGTCCTGATCAAGATGTAACTTATCTCGGAAAATGTTTGTTTGTCTGTATGCATATGAAACAAATTTTGTCGGCACTCTATTACAAGAACAATATCAGAAATTTATCTAACTTCATATTCTGTTACACGTTGACATAGATTAGTGCTGATTAGATTAGAGTGTATATAGCTCAAGAGGAGGCGTTGCTCTGCTGTATTTTTATACTATTTCTGTTATAGTTGTATCTCGACATCTTAGGATAAAATTTCATCAAACGTCATAGTCTAGTAGACCTGGCATGTAGTTGCATAAAAAAGTTTGGTGTATATATAGCTCAAGAGGTGGCTCAGCTCTGCTATGTTTTTCAAGAGTTCGGTGGTACCTATATCTCGGAATCTATGGGGTGAAAGTGAAACCAAATTTACTATGTAAGATGTTCATCAAAAATTATGTTGATTCAAATTTCCCTCTCTTCACACAACAAGGGGCACTGCTATGCTAGTTTTTGCTATAAAAAATTATAGCTGTATCAAGGCTAGTGTCGAAAACTAAAATATTGACAGAAACTTTATTGGAATATCTTAAGTATTGAAGATAAGACAAAGAGTTTTAAAAGTCTTTCTGAATGCTTATCTAGCTTTACTTGGATTAAAACAACTTTTATGGCTTAATTATCTTTCTAACTCTTTATTTAGGCAAAATAGTGGTGCTATGTCTTACATGCGTCAGCACGTTTTTTATCTAAAGAGCACCATTATAAATTTTTATATAGTAATATTAATCAATCCAATTTTTAATGATGAAATAGCATTTTAAATGATAAGAAAAATTACTATAAGTCAGCTTTATCTTGCATCATAATTCCATCAATTTTAAAGATACGAGTATGCGAATTTTTGCATTGTTCTTATTGGGAAAATGGCGAAAATATGACCTGTTTTTTTAAGGGGTCATACAAAAGCTTAAAAGGTTTAACCTTATGAAAACTTATGGTACGACTATTTTAGGTTAAAAAAATCTTATTTTTTACCTTTTCAGTATACTTTTGCTATTTTCATGGTCTATGTATGTGATTGTGGTTAGATGTTCTCACAACACTCACATACGCAACAAGAAAAGTTGCCATGAGAAGGAGCTACCGCAGTTAGAATTGAACTGCTGAGGCATATTTTTGCATCTCTGAGCTTGGGAACGAACTAACAGTCTAAAGTCAATTTTCATTTTGAAGTGACAGAGCTCAGACGGATCTCGAAAGCCCTTAAGATAGAGAGTCGAGGTTACTACGGAATCGGACAAGAGGGTCCTGGAGGAATCCTGATGCCGCGGTGGTTTTCCGAAAACCCCCACTTCCCTCCCGTGACTTTGTAAATAGCTATTTTAGTCCAGTCAAATTGCCAGAAATATATGCAAAAATCCTGCTAGAAGATTTTATGTTTAGTGTGTTTAAAGGAATGCTAATAAAAGGAATTAATTGTTTTCCAACAAATATCTCGAGGCTAAAATTTGTGGGGCCAAAAAGCTGTGATATTTTCGGACTTTTTCCGATTTTTGCCTATAACTTGAAAATTATAAATTTTTTTGTGTACCATACTTAATTACAAAAGGAAAGAGTATTACATTCTCTACAAATATCACAATTACAACGGTAACACTGTAAAAAATGTGACACAATTTTAATTTTGTGTTGTATTTAGAACTTAAGTGGAGAACATTAATAGTAGGTATTTACATGAATGTAAGTAAGAGTTACGGTAAAAGACTTACGGTAACATTTTTAATGTATTTAGTAACTTCTGGAGCGCTTGCGGGTTGATGGGTTCGGTCCATCAACTTCAGTTGAGGAGCAAACGAGCAAGTTGCTGGTTTTTCAACAGTTTTGATTTTCGTTGAACTTGTTGCGACATCATCAACCTGGTTGTCAAAGTCATCGTCGTTGGTGGTTTGGTCGATGGTTTCCCCGGCATCGGCTCCATCATCCTGTTCTTCTAGGTAAATAATGTCGTCCACATTTTCGCAGTTGACCTCGTTACAGTTTTTGCAAATTGCCGTGTATTTGATCCCTGGTTTTGGGCAAGAATATGCCTTGCTGCACCCTTTTATACAGCTACATGAGACAACATGCAGTAAGGATTCAGGTTCTGGGACATTTAAACTAGCTGAAAGAGACCGTCAGACCTCCGAACACAACCCCATTCTTCAAGGCGATGGTGTTTCCTAGCCATGCTTGTACCTGGTGATAACATCGGAGGAAATGATACTGCGCAGCCTCTTGCGTTCGTAGTAGCTTTGCAAGTTGAAGTTTGCTTTTAGTGGCAGATTTAGAAAATAACTGGAATCTCATGGTGTTCAATGTCTATATGGTGTCTATGCATCCAGTGTATAGTGCAATAATTAATTTTTCCACAGCCTTGATGATTTCTTGACGGGTCGACACTAGTTTATTGAATAGACAGGCTGTTTCCTTAAGCTGATCATCTTTTTTCAAAATGTTACAAAACTTTGACTTTTCTTTGCAAAAAGAGTGGATATTGTATCGCATCCTCTGATTGCATGAGTAAAAAGAACCCTCTTGTAATTGTATTTATATGACATGGTTGAAAACCACTTGGTTTCGATGTTAGATCTTCCTGGTTGTTCCGGCTAATTCTAAAAACAGCTAATTAGCCAGCGCATGCTCTCTTTGAACTGCCTACTTTTGAACTGAAACGAATTAATCGTTTTGTTGATATTAGAATTCTTTAGATGTGATGTGTCGAATGTAACTTCATAGATTTTTTATGTTACGTTTTGTAATTAAATGTTTGTTTTGTGCCTTAAAGAATGTTGATTATTCGTAGAAATAAGTTACACTGAACCACCGTTGACGGTAGATTTGTTTTGAAATGAATGTTTAGATTAAGTAGAAAAGAAATCGAATATTTGTGTTGCATCGCGCCGACAAGTCTAGATGTGAAAAGATTACTGCGTAATATTTTTGTTTTGTTTCGATTTGGAACTGGTGAGTGCTGATTTTCGTTATTATATTTTATTTTTTGAAAATGAACTAAAATAAAGAACGAAAGATGCGTCATACGCATCGAACGCTATGAAATAAACTATTTGAAGAAATTGAGCAGTATTTAGCTAGTAATGAATATTCGATAGCAAATTTAGAAGAATTAGTCGATAAGTTAAACGTTAAATGTAAAACTATTAAGGATCATGATAACAACATTTTAAACCTAATAAAGGTGAAAAATGTCGAAAATGAAATATTGAATATTGATGAATATGACCAGAAAATAATAAGTTACAGAAATAAATTGAACTTTAAAATTAAAAATTTATCTTCTAATGCAGATATTACACATAGTAATAACACTGATTCAGTGCGAACATGTCATGCTGCTACTGAACTAAAAAGAGTAAAATTACAAAAGCTACAAATAAACCGATTTTTTGGGGAACAAGACAATTTTTTAGAATTTTGGAAACAGTTTGAGTTAGCGATAGATAAAAACCCAAATCTAACAGAAATCGAAAAATTTACGTATTTGAAAAGTTTGGTTGCAGGAGTGGCTGCAAACACGATTAATGGTTTTGGATTAACTGAAAATAATTATGCAGCGGCCGTATCGCTTTTGAAGCAAAGGTATAGTAGACATGACATGCTCGTACATGCTCACTTAAACAATTTATTAAATATGAAAGGTTTGAAAAGTTCCTCGGATACTGGTGGATTAAGAAATTTATACGGTAAATGTCTAGTGCAAATTCGAAACTTAGAGTCGACAGGTGTAAAACCTGATACATACTGTGGGTTACTTTGCCCAATTTTACTGAAGTTAATACCCCCAGATTTGACCTTGGAATTTAATAGAAATCTAAAAAACGGAGAAATGTGGGATATAGATAAATTTATGTGTTTTCTTAAAAATGAAGTTGAAAGTAGAGAACGGGTATCAACTATCTATGACTTAGATGGTAAGAAATCATTTTCTAATGATAATAAATTTGAATATAGACCAAATTTTACAGATAAACAATTGAAATGTAAGCCGCGATATCAATATAATACGAAAGGATATAAACAAAATAGTGTTCCAGCTACTGAATTAATGGCTTCAGTAAATAAGAATTCGTGTTTGTTTTGTAATAGTGTTGATCATAATAGTGAAATGTGTAAGTCTTTAACCATTGATCAGAAGAAAGAAATACTAAAAAAGCAGGAAACTAGAGTAGGAAGTTGAAAGTAGAGAACGGGTATCAACTATCTATGACTTAGATGGTAAGAAATCATTTTCTAATGATAATAAATTTGAATATAGACCAAATTTTACAGATAAACAATTGAAATGTAAGCCGCGATATCAATATAATACGAAAGGATATAAACAAAATAGTGTTCCAGCTACTGAATTAATGGCTTCAGTAAATAAGAAATCGTGTTTGTTTTGTAATAGTGTTGATCATAATAGTGAAATGTGTAAGTCTTTAACCAATGATCAGAAGAAAGAAATACTAAAAAAGCAGGGAAGATGCTTTTTATGTTTACAGTGCAAACACAGAATTAAAGACTGTGAAAATACCAAAATTGGCGATATTTGCGGTAAGAAACATAATAGGGCTATTTGTTTTCAATTTGAAAATTATTACAAAATAAACGTTGATAAAAGTGCAGTATCTATTTCCCATTGTGGTAACAATTCCACTAGTAATGTACAGAATGAAAACACACATTGCAACATATTTTTGCAGGCTTGTTCTATTATAATAAAAGATGATAATAATGAACCAGTTCGTGTCTTATTAGATAATGGTAGCATGAGAACATTTATAATTCGCGACATTTCACAAAAATTACAATTGCCGGTTATTAGAAAAGAAACTTTATCTGTTCATGCTTTTGGAGCTGAAAAGGCAACTGAGAAAACGTATAATGTTGTAAAGGTAAAACTTGTAAATAGAGAACATCCCTTTTTACACATTGAAGTTGAAGCTCTGGAAACAGATCAAATTTCCGCTGCTTGCATACCCACTCCTGATAAATACATTAGGAAAACTTATAATAAATTAAAAGGTTTACAACTTGCTGATAGTTATGAATGTACTAGTAAATAAATTGCAGTTTTAATCGGCACTGATAATTATTATAATATTGTAACTGGCAGAATCAAAAGACTAAAGAATAATCTCGTAGCTACGGAAACGCTTTTTGGCTGGTGCTTACAGGGTTATACGGGGTCAGCCAATGATTTGTTCAGTATGAAAATTATCGTCGAAGAAAGGGATATATCCGATCAAATCAGAAATTTTTGGTAATTGGAAAGTCTAGGAATTGAATCTGAAACTCAAAATGTTAGTAATGTGGAAGATGACATTATGGCTGATTTTCAGTCTAATATTGTTTTTAAGGATAACCGGTATAAAGTAAAATTTCCATGGAAGACAAATTTGAAAATGTCTCTTAATAACAATCGCGAAGTCGCATACAGAAGATTTTTGAAATTGAGAACGAGCTTTAGAAATGACCCTTTGTTGTTCTCAGAATATAAGGCTATTTTAGATAGTTATTTAGCAGACAATATTATCGAACCTGTTGACAATACATCTGATGTAAACTCATTTTACTTACCACATAGAGCAGTGATTCGTGAAGATAAGTCCACCACTAAAGTTCGCATTGTCTTTGACGGAAGTGCCCATGCTAAGAGTGAACTGTCACTAAATGATTGTTTACATACGGGATTAAATCTCATTTCCGAATCGTTCAGCCTTTTAATCAAATTCAGAAACTTCCCCATAGCAATTACTGAGGACATTAAAGCATCTTTTTTGCAGATCGAGATTGATGAACCAGATAGGGACTTCACCAGATTTTTTTGGGACGATGAACCATGGATTGATGATCCAGGTAAGGAATTTAAAATATTCAGGCTAAAGAGAGTGCTCTTCGGTGTGAAATCGAGTCCCTTTCTTCTGGCTGCTACCATCAAGCATAATCTACAAAGGTATGTAGAAACATTTCCTGAATCTTTTGAAATTTTAAATTCATCGTTGTATGTTGATGATTTTATAACAAGTCAACCGAATCTTGATCGCGCATTTAAAATTATTAAGGAAGCCTATGAAATATTTCAAGAAGCTAGTATGATTTTTAGAAAATGGAAAACCAACTCGCATGAACTGCGTGAGAAATGGAAAGAATATGGTTTGCATATTGATGAAATTTCTGATAACTTAAATCTCACTAATCAGAATTTAATACCTTCCAAGGTTTTAGGGGTTGCTTGGGACCCAAATAGTGACATGTTTTCATTTACGACTGAAATCTAGAAAATTTCCTCTCGAATAAACTTAGTACTAAACGTTACTTATTGCAAACTGTTGGCCGAATGTTTGACCCAATTGGATTTATAAGTCCTTATACTATTAGAATTAAATGTTTAATTCAAGAAATTTGGTGTTTAGGACGTGATTGGGATGAAAACTTACCCAAATATTTAGACAATTTATGGAATGAATGGTTTGAAGAAATAAAAGAACTAAATTGTATTAGCATTCCCAGATATTATTTGGCTGATATTGCCCTTGATGAAGTTGATTATTTTGAATTACATAGCTTTTCAGATGCTTCAAAGAATGCATATGGTATGGTAGTGTACCTTCGAGCAGTGTTAAAGAATAAGAACATTGTTACTAGATTTTTGGCAGCAAAAAGTCGAGTCGTCCCTTTAAAATCTGTCTCTATACCTCGTCTGGAACTTTTAGGAGCCCTTTTGTCTGATAGACTTTGTAATAAAATTGCTAAAGAATTAGCTTTTCCTGAAACTTGCTACTTTTGGACCGACTCTACTATTACTTTCTTTTGGATTAGAGGTGAGGTAGAAAGATTTAGAATGTTTGTCAGAAACCGGATAAAGGAAATCAGAAATCTTAGTGATGCATTATATTGGTTCCATTGTCCTGGAAAAGATAATCCTGCCGATCTAGTTACCAGAGGTTTGAAAGTTTCAGAGTTGAAAAATAACCATCTTTGGTGGGAAGGTCCCCAGTGGTTAAAGCAAGACAGATCTCTTTGGCCAAATTTGGATAACACATTCGATAAATTAGATATTTCTGAAGCTAAAGATCAGTTAGAATTAAAGAAAAACACTGTTGCAAAATCAACTATTGTAAATGAAAATCAGTTAAACATTGATTTGATTAATCGATATTCTTCTTTTATGAAGTTAATAAGAATTGCTGCATGGTGTTTAAGATTTCTGAAAAACTGTAAATTGAACTCAGGAATTAGAAAATATAATTATTTAGGTAATTCTGAGTTACAGAATGCGACCAAGAAGCTGATAAATATTGTTCAAAATTCCGCATTCCAAACTGAAATTCGATGTTTAAAGGAAAAACGTCCACTCTTAAATAACAGAATCAAAAGGTTTCAAAATAAAATTTTGAACTTAAATGTATTTCTAGATGCAGATGGACTGTTAAGAGTCGGTGGAAGATTGAAATTTTCTAATTTATCAGAATCGCAGAAACATCAAATACTTTTACCAAAGTCTCACTATTTTACTGAACATTTAATTGATTATTACCATAAAAAATTCCTACATTCAGGTACTCAGACAACTCTATCTTTATTAAGAAAATTTTATTGGATACCATCTGGTCAAAGTCAAGTAAAGAAAATTATAAATAGGTGTGTGACTTGTCTTCGAACAAAACACCAAACTTTTCATCAATTGATGGGTGACTTGCCCCGTGATAGAATTGTACCATCTAGACCGTTTGAGAAAACAGGCATTTAACTAGCAGGTCCTATTATAACAAAACCTAATTTAAAACGTTCAAAGATAACCCTAAAATCATATATTGTTATACTCATTTGTTTTTCTACCAAAGCCGTTCATCTAGAAGTTGTTTCGGACTTGACCACAGAAGCATTTTTAGCCTGTTTGAGAAGATTCATTGATCGAAGATCTAAACCCTGTGTCATATGGAGTGATAATGCCAGAAATTTTAAGGTACTTGTGCTCTTTTGAAATCGTTCTATCAAATCTGTTCTTCGGAAGAAATTCAGCGATTTAGTGCTGAAGAACGAATTCAATGGAATTTCATACCCCCTGCATCCCCACATTTCGGCGGATTATGGGAATCGAATATAAAAACCATGAAGCGAATCCTCTTGAAGATAACTAAATCCTCTATCTTAAATTTTGAAGAGCTGTCAACACTTGTGACGCAAATTGAGTCAGTTATGAATTCACGTCCGTTGAACGCCTTGTCTGCAGATGTTAATGATCTACAACCACTAACACCTGGTCATTTCCTCATCGGAGGTCCTCTTTTGAATGTTCCTGAAAATAATGCCAATTTAGACTCTTTAGCTTTTTTTTCTAGGTGGACACTAGTTCAAAGATTAAAACTGCAATTCTGGAGCCGCTGGAGCCGAGAATACTTAAATGAGCTGCAAGTCCGCAGTAAATGGAAAAAGTCCTCACCAAATCTTAAAGTTGGCCATATTGTGTTATTGAAGGAAGGAAATGATAACTTTATCGACTGGAAACTAGCTAGAATTGTGAAAACTTATAAAGGTGATGATGGACATGTCCGTGTAATTGATCTCAAGACCTCTACAGTTATGTTACGTCGAAATATCACCAAAGTAGTAATTTTTCCATTTTATGATGATGTTGGAAAACCGTCCAACGCTGGGCGGGATGTTCCGGCTAATTCTCAAAACAGCTAATTAGCTAGCGCATGCTCTCTTTGAACTGTCTAATTTTGAACTGAAACGAATTAATCGTTTTGTTGATGTTAGAATTCTTTAGATGTGATGTGTCGAATGTAACTTCATAGATTTTTTATGTTCCGTTTTGTAATTAAATGTTTGTTTTGTGCCTTAAAGAATGTTGATTATTCGTAGAAATAAGTTACACTGAACCACCGTTGACGATAGATTTGTTTTGAAATGAATGTTTAGATTAAGTAGATAAGAAATCGAATACTGGTTCTTGGAGAAACAGATTTTTTGTGTTGATATCCCAAACTCGTCATAAACACAATCAAATCAATTTCTTTTCCGACAATACTACACTTTCGGACTTTGGCTCTTGAAATGGCTGAGGTAACAATCATGACATCAGCACCTTCTTCTGCCTTGTCAATTTGAAGTCGGTCATTTTGAAACCCTGTTTTAAGCAGTGAAATGAAACGATTATTTTTTCTGCCTTTGGCTAGATATTTGACGTGACGGAAGATTTTGATTGACACTATTTAGTTTTTGTTTTATCGCGCTATCGTCCTTTTTCGTACTATGCTAAAATATGTTGAATGTGTCAGTAATGTATTCGTTAACGAATTTTTTTAAAAAATGGTTATTATTAATTAATAGATTTAATCATTATTATCCAACTATATTTTGTATTACATTATTCTGTTAACGTTTTAAAACTAATTTTGCAGTCATATCCCATTATAAATGAAAACTTAATTGAATTGTATGTAAGAATAAAGATAAATCAGACCATCCTACAATTCAATGATAATCATGAAAATTTTAGCAATGAACACCCTACAAAAATAAATATTTGTATTTAACCCTGTAATTGTCCTGCCCGATACATTCACGGACAAATTGCCCGTAATTGAATTCGGCTCGACGATTATGGGTTAACCATAAAGGATGATAATAAATCAAACAAAATATCTAAACTTAAGATACAGTTATACTAAATTATAATTTTATATTGTGAATATTTATAATCTATAATAAGATCAAGTTCACACGATTTAATGCTACAGCAAATGCGTACTTAATATTACACAACTTTCCAAATATTTTTGTATTACTGATCTGAAATAAGCCATTTTTACATTTGATGCGCATGTGTATAACTTATTTTTGGCAAAACGTGAAATTTTAAAGCAAACTGAAAAAGATTTCTTTTTAACTATCAAAAGTAAGATGTGATAGATAAATCGAAGGAATCGTCGTACTAGCACATTTAAACGTACCCCTAATACCTAAAAAGCACTAAAAAAAAGTACAACTTAAGAGAAAAATGTACAATTTGGCAACCCCACCTTCTGCCCACCTTCATGAAAATTTCCCTCCGCACTTATTCATCAATAGGTACATTTCATTTCGACAATTAGTGATGAAAAGAATTTTTTTATGGATGGGAAGCGAAAAATATGTCGCTTTCTGTGAAGTTAAAAAAAAAAAAATGTTGTTTTCAAAAAGCCGTAACGCGCTTAGGATTGGGTATAGAAATTCGTTTTTATTATGAAATTTGTAGAAATTTAATGCATTTTCTTTTTGTAATTAAGTATTGTACACAAAAATTTAAAATTTTTCAAGTTATAGGCAAAAAACGGAAAAACGTCCGAAAATTTCGTAGTTTTTTGGCTCCCCAAAGTTTAGCCTCTAGATATTTTGTTGGAAATCAATTAATTCCTGTAATTAGAATCCCCATATACACTTTAAAAACATAAAATTTTCTAGCAGAACTTTTGCATCTATCGGCCCTATTTTCGGACTATTTGACTGAACTAATTGTATTGAAGTGTAACAATGATAATCCAAACATATTAAATTCCTGTTATTCCTTAATTATTCCTCCTTATTCCTCTTTCAGATCTATTTTTACCCGATAAAAAATATACTGTTATATTTTAACGCAGTGATAATATGCAGCGGTTTCCTTTATTTTATTATATCGCATCTGGAAATGCCTTAGAAAGTACAGAAATAAAATTATTTTTTTTTTTCTCTATATATCCAACAAAACGTGGTAAGCCACTTCTTTAAATAGATTAATACTCCAGGAAATTTATTCATTTTTTAATTTTTACATAAACCACATTTTAACATTTCAAAGAAAGCTAAATAAAAATTTTCCCTTGGATGCTAATTTGAATTAAAATATTTGGAATTATATTAACTTAAGTACCTTATTCATAATGGTATTTAAATGAAATATTTCTTTTTTCTTTTTTTCTTTTTTTTAATTGGCAAAACCTCTCTGCCTGTCATTTGTTCTAATTTAAGGTTTTAAAAACTGGGTTATGTGAAGTTTTATTTATTGTAAAGTTAAATTTAAATTTGCAATTTATCATTTCATTCGAAATATAAGTAATAAACAAGTCTGAAATTGCACTTCAAACGTGGCAAATGAGGTGCATTCGTAATATAAATAGTTTTATAAATATTGAGATCTTGGTGCAATAGCTGTGTTACTCTTATACAAAAATGCATGAATTCAAAATTCATTACGATTATATATATTAAATTCAGTAATACAGAAATAATATGACCCAATCTTAAATAGGACGTAATCTCCATTGCAACCTAGAATCGTTACTTATCATGGGATATCATTGAATTAATTACGTATGATAGGATTTAATAGAATGGAGAAAACTTTTAATAATCTATATATATATATATATATATATATATATGTGTGTGTGTGTGTATGTAAAAGTCTAGTGTGTGTGGGTAAAGCCAGACTTTTCTCCAAGAACACGTACTGCCACCCACAAGCGGTTGGTGTGGTTAGATATCCCTTGGTCCAGGGGCGGACTGGCCCACCCCGCTACCCCGCGATCGCGGGGTGGGCCATATAGCATCGATTTGAAGACCGGGTTCTAAATGCTAAAAAAAACTCCAACTAATAATTTACTGGACTTACTCTTTATTTAAAAGCATCGTTAGGTGGTTCAGTTAAAGAACAATGGGAGAGAGAGACCCCCATAGATACATAGGGCGCCGAAGCGCCTATTCTTTTTAGATAACTTTACATCACGAAAGCTGAAACAGAAGAGTAGTTTTTACAAGAAGTCAAGAAATCTTGGCGTTGCACAGAATCGCCAATTTACAACTTTTGGTGACTGCGCGAAAATGAACAAAGGGTCTTGGCGATAAACATTACCGCAAAAATGTGGTGATACAATCGGACGGGGGAGGCCGGGATTGCAAACAAGCGATTCTAATACGATGAGAAATGCGTCAGAAAAGCGAAACTTGTTTATACAACAGATCTTACAAAGAAGACCGCTGCCTGAGAAAAATGTTGAAAATCAGGCATCTGGCTTTTAGCTCGACCACAAGACACGATAAATACATGCTTCCCATAAGATCTGTTCATTTTTCTTTTTAATTGTTAATACATATGCAACGTTCACGTATTAGTAGAGATAAAAATTCTTATCAATGTGGCGCGCAAAAATCCGATGGAATTAAATGCAGACCTTGATACTAGCAGATGTGCCATTTAATTCTTATTTATTTCTTTGCACTGGGAGCGGTAGCAGACAGATACGGAAAAGAAAAAAAAAGGAATGAATCTTTGCGGCTAGAAATAAAGATGTTTTTAGAAAGAAAACCTTTTAATAAAAGCTGGATGGTTTTGAGAAATGAATTTAATTACATATTTCAGCATAAGTAAGAGAAGGGGGGGGGGGAATGTGATTTTAAAAGTAAAAATTATGTTTTTAATTAATTTTGAATAAAAATTATAGGTATGGGACAGAAACGCTGTCACATAACTCACCCCGACCACAGAAGAAAGCTGGAACGTGTACGTTGCAGCTTTATATCTACTTAAAATCCTTTGTCCACCTTCGCACATACAGAGTATACAATCTACATAGAAATATCAAAAAAATTTGTATCCAATAACAGAAAAATGTTTGAACCAGTTTCTCTAAAATGCTATTAGAGCATCCTTTCCAGTAATTTACGTAATAAAATAGAAAGGTAGTATATAAACATATTTGCTTGCTTTCAAATAATTCAACATAATAATATTTATTCATGACTGAGCGCTCATATTTAAAACAAATCTTATTTATCAATTCAATATGCCACAAGAGAAAAAAAATGTGCCACATTTGACGAAGAGTTAGGATCCTATGCTTTTTCTGTGGCTCTATATTTGTGGCGCAGGTACCAGCTTTTTCGTTGTGTCATGATTCCAAAGAGAAGTATTTACATTAGATATATTTTATAACTTCTCACAATGTGATCTTACAATGAGATCATAATTTCATACGAAATGCAAGCAAATTAAAACAAAACACACCAATAAGAACTTTTTTTAAAAAAAAAATTGGAACACAGAAAGGTATTGTATGTATATATATAAAATAAAAATTAAAATGTACTGTATTACACAAATTATGAATCGTATATGAAAAGAAAAATTTGTGCACAAGGCACAGGACTACCAAAAAGGGGTGCATGTAGCACGCTGGCAAACAGGTGTAGCCCTAAATCTTGTGGAGACCACAAGTTTTATGGCGTCAGCTTAGGGCTTCTGCCTTAGATAATAAGGGTATATATATTTTTTTAGATACCTGCACTATAACTAAGTTCCCGCTGTAACAAGAAGTCAAAGTATAATATAAGTTAGCATTTGATAAATTTACACACTGCCGTCCTGTATTTCTGTGTATTAATTAAAATTTCCCATCTTGTGTTCAAGATTCTGCATGATATGAAGTGCCTGTGTACTCACTAGAGTTATTTTCTCTTACACTTGGCAAGAATATGAAAAAAAAGGTAAGAAAAATGTATCTAAATGTTATATAATGTAACAAGATACCTTACTCGATCTGCCACTTTCAAGTAAGAAGTATCTAAGCAAGGTGTTAAAATGTAACATGTTTAAAATAAACAAATTCGAAATGTATGTGTAGTTTAGTATGTCATGTGACGGATAACTCCTTGTAACTTTAAAATCTTTGTACATAGACAAAGTGATGTTGTCATTGATATATTATGACATTATGCAAACACAAAAAAAAAACCTGATAAAAAGTATTTTAATATTGAAACATGGTGTAAGATTTACAAGATAGGAAAGTAAAGGAGAAACTGTATGTGTGTGGAGGGCGGGGGAGAAAAACTCCCAAACTCACGAACTACTTGTAATGCAACACATGAACAAAAGTGTACGCAAGCATACACAACGTGTAAGTAAACACATGAACAAATTGTATAATATCACACGAACTCTATGTATTAATGTCTCAATGAACTCAAATTGTTGTGCATTTGCCAACAAAATAAACAGACAGTATATGTGTAATAACCCAAGACACTTACAACGAGTGAGATTCAATTACATAATTAATGAGTTATCATCAAAATGTAGTGAATAAGGGTTAAAAAAACAAATGAACTACTTGTAATGTGTGTGTAAACCCTGGTTAAACTCTAAACCAGCCAGTGTGTATTACTCAATGAACTACTTGTAAGAAAAAAACAAAAAAAAAAACAAAAAGAAATACTGCCGAATAAATCGTTAGCAAAGTACAATGTGTAAAATCAAATGAACAAAATATGTAAATCAACACATGAACTAGTGTAATGTATGTATATGGATGCAAAAAATGTATTTTAAATAAGCAAATGTTGTGCAACATAAACAAATATGCAACACATGAACTGCTTGTAAAAATTACTTAATGGTTAACTAAGGGTTAAAATTAAAATAAAGTTGTATCTGCGCAAGTTATTACTGTATTAAGGTAACAAAAGTGTGCATAAAATGCAGAAGTGCCCAGTAGATTGCATAATTCTACGCTGAAAATGTAGAAGTTATGCCAAACCAAACATGTTCCAAGTAAAAAGAATGAAAGAGAAAGTAAAGAATGCATAGAAAAAAAAGCTAAATTCTTCATGTCATATGAGTGTATGTATCCGTCACAAGACAACGTGAGACTTTCACTCACTAATTAAAAAAATTTCAAATGTGAGAAAATGTCAAAGATTTAGTTTAATGACTCTATTTGAATGGCGTTAAAAAAAATAACTAAAGTGTACATAACAGCTAGCATTATGCCTTCGACTAAATTCTTCGAAAAAAAAACAACATGTAAGGATATCAAATGTCATGTCAGATAAAATAAAATTACCTTATGTTATAAATAAAAATAGCAACAAGTCACCATCTTTGCGTAAACAATGAAATTAAACAGTAGATTAACTGTATGTGTAAAAATGTACAGCCAATTAATTATCTGCTGTGTAAAAATTTAAGATGTATGTGCAAACAATGTACAATAGTTAAAATCTGTCATAATTTCTGCAAAACTTTTAAACACATCAACTAAAAACATCCTACCAAGTATATTAAAAAAGAAATTTAAAAACTGTATTTTATTATGTGTAGCGTAAAAAGAGACCTTACTTTATATGCCACTTACAAGCAAGGAGTCTATAACAAAAGTGTTAAAAAAAACTGTTACAGGTTAATTGCCGCAAAATGAATGTGTCAAGTAGAAATGTCATGTGAAGGATAATTTCATGTAACTCTAAAAATAAAATCTGTGTAATTAAGAAAGTGATGGTATCATTAGTAAGTTATGACATTACCCAAACTGAAAAAAAATTAGTATATAGAGAGTAAGAGAGAAAAAAAACAAAAAAAAAAATCTGTAGTGTAAAACGAAAACCTGACATAAGATGTAGAAGTAAAAAAAATAACGGTACGTGTGTACAAACACAAAACTCCAAAATCTTTCTTGTGAATGTGATATCAATTACAAAATTAATGAATTAATATCACTAGATTATATAATGATACAGAGTTTTGCTTGACACCATGAACTAAGTGTATAAACAAAGTGTATTTTCACATGAACTAAAATTGTGTAAATATACCCATGAACTAAAATAAACTCACATGAACTAAATGTAATCTCACATGAACAAAATTGTGTAATTATTCTCATGAACTAATGTGTGATTTCACATGAACTAATTGTGTAAATAATCTCATGAACTAATGTGTGATTTCACATGAACTAAATTGTGTAACTAATCTCATGAACTAATGTGTGATTTCACATGAACTAATTGTGTATCTATCTAAAACTTAAGTGCAGCACATGAACTAATGTTGTCAAAAAAAAATAAAAAAATGTACCGTCAATTTTTAAAATAAATGTTAAGTAAGAGATAAAATAGAAAATGTTATTAAATTATATTGTGAAAATGTAAATTCCAAAACCAAAACTGAATGTAAAGAGTGCAATGTGATGTTTCCATCACTTGTATCTATCAAATTACCAAAATAGCAAAAAAAATATCTAAAATCATTTAAGTGTAACTGGTGCAAATAAAAAAAAAAGGAAGATACATCTGTACAGTGTTTGTGTGTACACCTGTACTACCAAAATCTTTACAAGCGAAAATAAAAAAAACTGATGACCTGCATCAATGTATTTTACTCTCCTATACAATCTTTTAATCATCCGACCATTCCTGCAGTAATAATCAAATGATAAAAAGATATACCTAACAGTACACACATACTTTCTAAAAAAAAATATATTTAAATTTGCAGTTAAGTGTTAACTGTGAAATAAAATATCACTAATGCCATATGGTGAATTATTAAGATGTACATAACTGTCTAACACAGTGAAATGTTTTTTTTTTTTTTTTAAAGAACTTTCATTTTAAAGAATCCTTCACAATACAAAATGCAGCAAGAGAAAAAAAATAAATTATCTTGTAAAGAGGTCTTTTTTTTTTTATATCTATATAAAAAAAATGTGTTCAATGAAATGAATTGCAGTTGTGTAAGGTTTCTCGTTGCTCTTTTATATATCTCTTTACGGTAGGACATCTATGTGAGAAAGCTGTATGGAAAACGTTAAATTTTGTGTTGTTTACCTCATTACATCTAATGCAATTAATGCATTTTGGGCTGTTTGAACAATGAGGATCTTTATGTGATAAGGCACATACAGGACACCTAATTTTATCTGTGCATGATTTTGCCTGATGAAGAAGATTTTGACATGTAAAACATCTTTTTACCGAAACGTATCTTTTTACAGGGTAACCAGTAGACTGAATTTTGATTTCGCCTTGAATAATTAATCTTTTAGCTATCTTTGGGGGCATTAGAAATATCCAATTAAATAACTCAACATAGTTCATCTTATATTTTTGTTGAAATTGAATAGAAGGTGTGGATATACCAGTTAAGTCAGAAATTGCCAAAAGAATATCCGGAATATTAAAATTTTCTGGCAACTGACAAATTATAACTGAAATTGGCTTCAAATCATGCCTAAAAGGGGACGAAAAGTTATTATTTATAGGAGAAGTGGTAACATCTTGTTGTGGGCATTTCAAATCAGAAATAATATTTGAGTTATGCTGCAAGGAATTTTCAGTTAGACAGTTGATTTCACAATTATCTATTTGTGTTGTTTCAATCCGCTTAGGTGATAGTATTTCGCTGTATGCCTCGGATGTGCTTTGATAAAACGTCTCATTAATTTCAACTTTATGTTTCTCTTTCACTGTGAGTGCGTGCAATCTTTCCAAAATTTTTGTATTAACAATTTGTAAACATTTGTTCTTATTCTGCAACCTAACATAATCATCTTTTATAACCTGAAAAAAATTACCCAACATTTGAAATTCCCATAAAAATTTCTTATGCATAGAAGATATGTTTTCAACTAAAGTGTCATTGTTTTTACTACCAATTTGTTCCTGTAATATAGGGAATTCTGTGTTTACCCTTTCCGCAAATTTGTTAAGTGCTTCCTCAAACATGTACGGCAGAGAACATTTTAATTCGGCCATAGATACTTCTAATTCTGGATGGCTATCGGCCTGTGACATTTTTCAAAAATGTTGGAAAAAGTAGCCAAAGAAGAATTTCAAAAAGTATAAAAGATGGCACAATAATTTAAAATTCAGTTACTGTATTAGAGCAAAACAGCAAGAAAAAGAATTTAAAACAAATATTTTCTCTCCCTTTCTCTTTTTTTTGAATGAGCAGATTAAAAGAGAAGAAAAAAAAAATTGGAAGTTCTCAAAAATTTCTGTCTATTTTAAAAAGTATGCAGTATCTGAAATATTCATACAGTAAGAAAAATTTATAAACCCTCAGATATTATATAGAAAACAGCACAAAATCACTGGAACATCTTCCAATAATATTCATGCAAAAATAATATCCACTTGTAAATGCTGAGTACAAGCAAAAAATAAGTAAAAAAAAACTATCAAATAATAGCTAAGAAAATTTTATAAGGCACCTTTGGAAACGAGGGCAATAAATGTTAATATGCCTAGCCTATCACAAACACATTTTAACTAAATGACATTTTATTTTCTGTATGGAAAATAATTAATCACCTAAATACCAATATAAAATAAATATGCACTGCAATACTGAATTTTAAAAAAACCTACCTTTCAAAATAAAGCAAGAAAAGAGAAGACAAAAAAAATTAATTATAAGTGCCGAATAAAACATTTAAAATATAATGCTTAAATTTCGTAAGCTTCTCTGTTCATGCAAACAAATCTACTGAATAGTAAGAAGTCATCATTTTATGTATATATTTTTTTTACCCAAACAGCATGAAAAGGGAAAATTGATAAATCATAACGCATACCTACAGATAAAAATAAAGCAAAATAATAATAACTAATTTACTGTATTTACTACAATTAAAGTTTGAAAGAAACACTTGAATTTTCCGTGTTCATGCTTATGCAGTGAAAACTAGACACTTTTATTATTTAATTTCATATTGTTAGCTGTAGAATTTTTTGTTGTATTATTCGCACACATACGATGGTACATTTCTGTACGTTTTTGCATTTTTTTTTATAATTTCACGTTTTCCTTTTTTTATCAGGTGCACCACTTTTACTATTGCGAATATATTGGCACTGATTTTTTTACAAGCTAAGATGGCAGAAACCAGCAACAAACACAAAATCAATCTGATGCACATTTGATGATGAAACTGAAGCAATATTTTTTATCTCATTTATGCACAAGAAGCGAAGCACAGATTAAAAGAAAATTGTTCACATAATTTGAAATATTTTCGGACGCACTAATTCTGTTAAGATGCACTTTCTTTTCCTTTACAAAAAAATTTCACATGATTAGAGCGTTTATTTGAGATCTGTCAACACATATTTTTTTCTATTAATTTTCACTTGAAGACAACACATACTTGACACACGTAACTCATTGACGCAACACTTCGAAAAAAAAAAAAAAAACTTTTGAAGGCACTTTCCTAAAAAAATGTAGCATGAGATTTTACGTACACCTTTGCCGCAATGCACGCGAACCTTTTTACTTTGTCACATTCCACACGATAAATCTGCAGGCACCGTTGAATGCATACGCACATAGGTGAAAAACACACTAGGTCACGATATTCTGTCGAAAGGAGAAAGCAAAACGGCGACACAAACACACACAAGGCGAACCGCTGAAGTCACGTTTTTTTTTCTATGATTAGTGACGATACAAGATCAATTCGACGACACATCCTGGGGGGGAGGTGATGGTGAGCAGGCACGACGAAACCGCACCAACATCAGAGGGGGGGGGGAGGAGAAGGCATACAGGCGAAACAAGAGCGGCTCGGAGATGTCCAGCTGGTGAGCGAAGAGACACTAGACTGGGTTCCATCACTGTCCGACGGAGAAAATCGCATCATCCATCGAGCGCAGGATATGACGGCACACCAGGAAGGCACACTGTCCGGCATGGTTGAAAAATATCCAGTCCAAGCATTTGAAGAAAATTATTGCAAGAGTACTTGAATGGGGTAATTGAATGATTTTAAGGGGGGGGGGTGAATTTCTCTCTCTAACGCGCATTTTTTTTTTTTTAACTAAGTTGGAGAAAAAATATAGGCGATGCACCAATATGTATATAGCATCGATTTGAAGACCGGGTTCTAAATGCTAAAAAAAACTCCAACTAATAATTTACTGGACTTACTCTTTATTTAAAAGCATCGTTAGGTGGTTCAGTTAAAGAACAATGGGAGAGAGAGACCCCCATAGATACATAGGGCGCCGAAGCGCCTATTCTTTTTAGATAACTTTACATCACGAAAGCTGAAACAGAAGAGTAGTTTTTACAAGAAGTCAAGAAATCTTGGCGTTGCACAGAATCGCCAATTTACAACTTTTGGTGACTGCGCGAAAATGAACAAAGGGTCTTGGCGATAAACATTACCGCAAAAATGTGGTGATACAATCGGACGGGGGAGGCCGGGATTGCAAGCAAGCGATTCTAATACGATGAGAAATGCGTCAGAAAAGCGAAACTTGTTTATACAACAGATCTTACAAAGAAGACCGCTGCCTGAGAAAAATGTTGGAAATCAGGCATCTGGCTTTTAGCTCGACCACAAGACACGATAAATACATGCTTCCCATAAGATCTGTTCATTTTTCTTTTTAATTGTTAATACATATGCAACGTTCACGTATTAGTAGAGATAAAAATTCTTATCAATGTGGCGCGCAAAAATCCGATGGAATTAAATGCAGACCTTGATACTAGCAGATGTGCCATTTAATTCTTATTTATTTCTTTGCACTGGGAGCGGTAGCAGACAGATACGAAAAAGAAAAAAAAAAGGAATGAATCTTTGCGGCTAGAAATAAAGATGTTTTTAGAAAGAAAACCTTTTAATAAAAGCTGGATGGTTTTGAGAAATGAATTTAATTACATATTTCAGCATAAGAAAGAGAGGGGGGGGGGGGAGAATGTGATTTTAAAAGTAAAAATTATGTTTTTAATTAATTTTGAATAAAAATTATAGGTATGGGACAGAAACGCTGTCACAGGCCAAACTGGTGTAGTGGGCCAAAAAAATACATTTTTTTACTTTTCTTTCTTTTCAATAAAACTAAAAAAAAATAATTATGAAACTAAACCTTTCTTGGTAGCGAGGTGGGCCAAAAAAAAAAAAAAAAAAAAAAAAAAATACATTTTTTAAAGTTTTTTTCTTGTCAACAAAAAATTAAAAAAAATATGAAATTTAATATTTCTTGGTACCAGGGTGGGCCAAACGGTTGTAGTGGACCAAAAAAAAAATACATTTTTGTAGTTTTTTTTCTTTTTAATAAAACAAAACAACAAATTATGAAACGTAATTTTTCTTTTCCCCTTTTTTTTTCCGTGAAGCATCCCTCCCTTTTTTTTTTTTTGATCGGGTGTAAGTTTAATTTCTACCTTCCCTCTCCCATCAGCAATTTTTGCCAGATCTGTGCAAATTACTCAATTTGTAAAGAAGCCGAGAGATAGGGGATAAAGTAAAAAGCACATATGGTCAGTGAAGGTTAAAAGTTGTTCGGTGTGATGAGTCTACCTGTGGATACTTGCGTAGTAACAAAAAATAGGCAAGGCTTAGCTTACCTATCTAGGAATAATCTACGGATCAAGGATCTCGGGAGGCATGAATTAGCTTAAAGAGAAAAACGAGAGGAGGCAGCGGCAGACTTGAATAATAGAGACGTTAAACATGGCAATTTTCTACAATTGGTAATGCTGTTATGTAAATATAATACAATTTTGCACGGTTATGTAACACAGGCTATGGAGAGAAGTCAAGAAAGAGGATCTTCAGAAAGTATGATGAAGCCTAGAGTAGAACTGAAAAAAGAACAAAATGAAAATCCCAAGCGGTATGGAAGAGGTTTGTTGATCACATTCCTGTCCAAGTAATTTATAAATCAGTTAAGTGCTTATCTCTCCATTCAGATCCAAATAAACATTGCCGATGATGCAAGACAGTCAAGTCCATTCAGTATGGAAGCAAATTTCACAAAAGATATATCGGTAATGGAACAGTTGGCTCTTTGTGTTCGTTATGAGCAGCGTGGTAAAGTGAAGATAAGTTTTTAAAATTGGCTGATGCCCCCAAAACAACAGGGAAAGCCGTCTATCTCCAAGTAAAAGAAGAACTTAAAGTTTAAACTCCCTTCACTACAAATAGTTGGGACTTTTTTTGATGGTGCAGCAAATACGAGTAGGAGATATAAAGGTCTGCAGCCACAACTGTAAAAGACAATCCAAATATACAGCACATTCATATGACATGTGTTTAATTTGTTCCTGGCAGATGCAACAGAATGTTGTAAATTGACAACGCACTTCTTGGTCTTAATGTAAGCTACAACCATGTTTAGCTTAGAGTGATATGAACGAATGAAAGTATGGACTTCCCTGAATAAGGAGCCTGTAGGTGGAAATAAACTTATTCGCCGATTACAAAAAGTAAGCGCTACTGAGTGGTGGATTAAGGATCGAGAACTTAATAGCACGTTTGGCGAGTCTACGAAATCTTTTAAAGATCAATATAAAATTTTAACATTGCTTAAGTGTCTAGAAGGTGTCACTGAAATGGACGATTTACCGTCACATCTGTCTCTTTCGGCACGATCAATCCATTTCAAGTGGTCCAGCACTGGTTGCTCGACCATTTTTAAAAAAATCTGAAATTTTTTGTACAACAACCCTAACATGATGAAAGCTCAAAATGACTATTATTTTAATTTTATTAATTTTTGTTTGTGCATGGCGGCCATCTTTGTTTCATCGTCTGCAGCAATTTTCTCAGAAGAAGGGTTTACGGAATTGTAAGTAATTCATCGTTTTT
This sequence comes from Maratus speciosus, assembly GCA_963932465.1. Lineage (NCBI taxonomy): Eukaryota > Metazoa > Arthropoda > Arachnida > Araneae > Salticidae > Maratus > Maratus speciosus. Next base: position 117,948,314 of record OZ010790.1, read on the forward strand.
GTATCCAATTCAAGTGCGGATTAAAGCAATTTGTACAGAATACATTGGGCTAAAAATTTGGTAATGGAGTAGTTTCCGAAACTAACTGCTTATTGGTAAAATTTAAGCATAAAGTTTAAGTTTTTTTTCCAAAATTTGTCCGTTTACAAGAGGAAATTTTTCTAGCAAGGGAAACGGTCCACATGACATAATTTTTTTTTACAAATAGGCCGAAAGTACTTGTACTCACACGCCGAGTTCCAGATCTGGGACTTGATTTCTCTTCGCTAAAAAAAAATCCGAAATTTTTTAAAAATGACAAAAATCGCACTTTTCAGGCTTTGATATCTCTGGTGGGGCACGAGATAAAAATCTGAATTTTTTTTTGTAAGAGTATTGTATGGTAGTGTTAGGCACAAGAAATTTCAGGATGGAGATTTGACTACAAGCTGAGATATGGCAAGGGCAACATGTCGAAACAATACTGCCAAACTACTGTTTTGTTGTAGTCACAGCTAAGTATTTATCTCAGAGTACCATTTAAATTTATTTTTTAGATTATCTTTAAATAATAGTAACAGAAAATAAAGCCTTTTGCATTTAATTTAAAAAATAATTATGCCTAAGGCCTACATTTTGTATGGTTTCAGTAATTTTTGTTGTAATTTTAGTAACTAAAAGAAACCTCAGCACTTTTACATAAATATATATATATATATATATATATATACAAGACCTGAGACAAAAACAAAATAGGGAAAGAGAAAAGCTGTTAATGTTGGCATACTTGTTGAGACGTGATCAAACGTGTCAAAACACATTCCTGCTTGTTGGTTTAAAAACCACAATTTTAATGCTGCTTGCCAGTCCCTGAAACTTGTTCCTACCATAAGTATGTTCCTGTAAATGAAACATTATGCGATGTTACCATGCATCAGCCTCAAGTAATTTTCAGAAAGTAAAGGTACCCAAAGCCTTTTCAAAATTTATACATCAGAAAAATCAAATTTTGGCATAAGAAGTAAGCTAGGAATTATTAATGAATTGGGACTTGCACATAGTGATTTCAAAGTACATTTCTATGAGCCAGCAGGGCCAATATCTTCAATCAAATTATCAAGAGATGACAAGACTTGGTTCCTACAAATAAAATTTTGAGAAAGATCAAAATTTTGGTTTTTAAACCAACAAGCAAGAATGTGTTTTGACACGTTTGATCATGTCTCAACAAGTATGACAACATTAACAGCTTTTCTTTTTCCCTATGTTGTTTTTGTCTCAGGTCCTGTATAAAAATATTTTTTTTTCTTTATGTAAAAGTGCTGACGTTTCTTTTAGTTACTAAAATTACTTACAACAAAAATTACTGAAACCATACAAAATGTATGACCTTAGGCATAATTATTTTTTAAATTAATTGCTAAGCTTTGCAAAGGGCTTTATTTTCTGTTACTATTATTTAAAGATAATCAAAAACATAAATTTAAATGAGACTCTGAGATAAATACTTAGCTGTGACTACAACAAAACAATAGTTTGGCAGTATTGTTTTGGCATGTTGCCCTTGCCATATCTCAACTTGTAGCCAAATCTCCATCCTGAAATTTCTAGTGCATAACACTACCATACAATACTCTTATTAAAAAAATTTCAGATTTTTATCTCGTGCCCCACCAGAGATATCAAAGCCTGAAATGTGCGATTTTTGTCATTTTAGAAAAATTTGGGATATTTTTAGCGAAGAGAAAGCAAGTCTAGATCTGGAACTCGGCGTGTGATTACAAGTACTTTCGGCCTATTTATAAAAAAAAAATTATGTCATGTTGACAGTACTCCTTGCTAGAAAAATTTCCTCTTGTAAACGGACAAATTTTGGAAAAAAACTGAAATTTTATGCTTACATTCTACCAATAAGCAGTGAGTTTCGGAAACTACTCCATTACCAAATTTTTAGCCCAATGTATTCTGTACAAATTGCTTTAATCTGCACTTGAATTGGATAAATAAACGATGAATTATTTACAATTCCGTAAACCCTTCTTGTGAGAAAATTGCTGCAGACGATGAAACAAAGATGGCCGCCATGCACAAACAAAAATTAATAAAATTAAAATAATAGTCATTTTGAACTTACATCATGTTAGGGTTGTTGTACAAAAAATTTCAGATTTTTTAAAAATGGTCAAGCAACGAATAAATGATTTTTTGGACCACTTGAAATGGATTGACCCTGCAAGTTTCAGCATATATTAATAGCAACCATTTTAAGCGGCCTATTCAATATATCTATGCCGACATCGAAGTATCTGCATAGATAAGCGGCCTGGGATACTTAACTCCTGCTAACAAAATCCAAATCCTGAAATCCAATGTCCTACAGAAACGACATAATTTTGATATGGCTATGAAAAATACTTCTGAATTTGCAGAACATCTTCGGAAACAACTAATAGAAAAGGAGTAAACCATTGAAATTGAGAGTTTCCTATCGAAAAAAAGAATATGTAGCAAAACGTCGATGTGGTGAATATTCTCACGATGAGGCAAGAAGTATTATCGGATCCCCATCTGACTTATTTAAGGGAAACGTTTATAATGTCATTTTATACACAGCTATTCAGCAGCTGAATACACGATTTACTGGAAATGACTTGCCCATGAAAGACATTGCGTGGTTCGATCCTCGCTGCTTCAGTGAGGTTAAATTTTTAAATGAACTTGGTGAAGAAGCTCGGCACTATACTCATTATAATCCGTCGCTATTGCAGCAGCAATCTCGACGTAGCAAGGCTCTACGCCGCTTACAGCAAAAAAACGAGCGATTCAGAAGAACTCATTAATGATGATGAGGATTGCTGTAAAGTTAATAAGAAATGTAAAAAATGCCTACCTTGGCATTAGAATTATTGTGTGAGTGGAATGCCTATGGTCGTATTTATCCAAAACAAAGACGTGTCGAACCTTTGTTTATTGAACATTTATTCAGTGTCGAACACGTAAGCGTACATGTGTGTATGGGTGGAGCGAGTTACGAGTAGAACAGGATTTGTAAGTGAGCGTGGCAATTTTCACGTTTTGTTCGCTCGCACACCTCGCCGAATATCTTATTGTTTTTTTGCTACATACGGTAAAATTCAAAAGCAAACAGTAAAAATGAGTAACAACCAACGTTTGAATGCTGTAATGAGGTGGAGAATAGCGGGGAGACTGAAAACAAGGCAGTCTCAAGTGCAGATTCCTGGAGACTTCAATGCAACGCCCAACGTCGTATCAAACTTATGGAAACAGTTTAAGGATATTAAATCCATAGAGAGAAAACCTGGACAAGGTTGTCCAAGAGTCACGACGGCCAGTGAAGATCGCTATTTATCTATTACAGCGAGGGATAACATGAGTGCAGCATCCTCCCAGGCCTCTCGTGACTTTCATGCGGCAGGAAGCCGAGTTTCAAGGGTTACTGTTTGCAGAAGACTACATGACAGAGGGTTGCTTGAGTCAGCTCACTTCTGTGCACGGGAAAACCCGTTTATCATGATACAGAGATAATCAACTTTGGACAAGGGATCATTAAGGGACTGCTCTATTCATTGATGAGTCTCGGTTCAGCCTACACTCTAATTCTCGACGTATACTTTCATCTGGAGAAAACCAGGGATCCAATACATGCCTCCCAACGTCCGAGAAAGAGACCTCTATGACAGCGGAGGTTTGATGGTCTGGGCAGGCATCATGTTGGATGAGCGCACACGCCTCCCTATGTTTGGTAAAGGCTCTGTCACTGGTCTGAGGTGTAATGATGATACCTTTGTACATTATGTTTGCCTTTTTAGGGATGCAGTTGGCCCTGATTTCATTTTAAGGGACTACAACACGCGCCCAGATAGAGCTCATCTGGTAGACGAAGTTCTGCAAAGTGAGGATGTTCACTTGATGGGTTGGTCCGTCAGATCTCCAGACCCTATAGAGCATGTCTAGAACGCTCTGGGGAGGACGATTGGAACTCACTTTCCACCTTCCAGAACCACTGAGTGCTTGAAAACAGCGTTGCTGGAGGAGTGAGACTAACTGCCACAGGGACTCATAAACTGCCTGATTTCCATTATGAATTCACATTGTGGGAGCTGTGTAACTGTAAGAGGGGAACATATCCCTATTAACCCATTTTTTAATTCAAAATTGTAAGCTCTGTTTTATACCTTCTGACGCTGATGAGTCTTATGCGAGAACTGTTGAATGGTTATTTTTTTTAATTTTATCAACCTACTTACATACCTAATTTCATTAAAATCTACCATGTAGTTCTGGAGATAATCAACCAAATTACGATTATGATAAGATAATACATGGAGTTGCCTCAAGTTCAAAAGAATTGTCCATATATCTGACATTCTAATTAGTTAGTAGTGAGGGTATAAAACAAACTAATCAATTTTAAGGTACTATATTCATATTATAAACAAACATTAATCAATGTACGAAGGGAAGTCAGTATTCAAACATTTTAACAATGGGGTTGTCGATTAGTGGTCCAACGCTTAAATCTAGCGGGGTGGGCCAAACTGTGCCAGTCCGCCCCTGCCTTGGTCTCCTGCTGTTAGTAAGGCAGTTTGGTCGCGGTGGGTGAAAGTGGGCGATTACAGGGACATTCAAAATAATTCCATTTCATTACGGCCTATGGGGAAATCGTTGCAGATAGTTTTTAATAATGTGACAGCCTTTCGAACATAATGAAATTGAAATGCTTTATGAAATGCATTTAAATATACAATCTGCAGAATATGCGATGCAAAGAATATTTATTATTCATTTACAGAGCCACACAAAAGAATTCTTTTACATTCTGAGACAAACTTTTGTTTTGTTTGTTTGTTTGAGTGTTTATTTCGCGGAGGTAATCTCTGGAACTACCGAACCGATTTCAAAAGTAATGGTATCAAAATGGTGGTATTAGTCCTTGTTCCAACACAGGCTATATCTTAGTCGATACCATTTAGACAAATGGGTGCGGGAGCAAAAAACTTTCTAAAAATGTGAATTTTTGTGTTATTAAAGGACCTATAAGCATGAAATTTGGCATGGTAGTTACTTATAAGATATAAATGATCTCTAAGAACATTTCCAAAAGAAATCAAAATTTAAAAGGGGTGAAAATGCGTGAAAAGCGTTCTAAATTGCGATTTTTACACAATCTCAGGAATCTTCGAATCTATTTAAAAAATAATGATGTCAAAATGATAGTAACAGACCTTTCTCCAAAATAAGCTATATTTTATGTCGGTGGCACTAACCCAAAGGGGGTGAAGAAGCAAAAAACGTTCTAAAAATGCAATTTTTGTGTTACTGAATTGCCTATAAACATGAAATTTGGCATGGTAGTTACTTATAAGATATAAATGATCTCTAAGAACTTTTCCAAAAGAAATCGAAATTTAAAAGGGGTAAAAATGCGCGAAAAGCGTTCTAAAAACGTTCTAAATTGCGATTTTTACACAATCTCAGGAAGTTCGGAACCGATTTAAAAAATAATGGTGCCAAAATGATAGTAACAGACCTTGCTCTAAAATAAGATATATTTTATGTCGGTGGCACTAACCCTAAGGGGGTGAAGGAGCAAAAAACGTTCTAAAAATGCAATTTTTGTGTTACTGAACTGCCTATAAACATGAAATTTGGCATGGTAGTTACTTATAAGATATAAATGATCTGTAAGAACATTTCCAAAAGAAATCGAAATTTAAAAGGGGTGAAAATGCGTGAAAAGCGTTCTAAAAACGTTCTAAATTGCGATTTTTACACAATCTCAGGAAGTTCGGAACCGATTTAAAAAATAATGGTGCCAAAATAATAGTAACAGACCTTGCTCCAAAATAAGATATATTTTATGTCGGTGGCACTAACCCTAACGGGGAGAAGGAGCAACAAACGTTCTAAAAATGCGCTTTTTGTGTTACTGAATTGCCTATAAACATGAAATTTGGATTGGTAGTTACTTATAAGATATAAATGATCTCTAAGAACATTTTCAAAATAAACCGAAATTTAAAAGTGGTGAAAAAGCGTGAAAAGCGTTCTAAAAACGTTCTAAATTGCGATTTTTACACAATCTCAGGAAGTTCGGAATCGATTTAAAAAATAATGGTGCCAAAATGATAGTAACAGACCTTGCTCCGAAATAAGTTATATTTTATGTCGGTGGCACTACCCCAAAGGGGGTGCAGGAGCAAAAAACGTTCTAAAAATGCGATTTTGTGTTACTGAAGGGCCTATAAACATGAAATTTAGCGTGGTAGTTACTTATAAGATATATATGATCAATAAGAATATTTCTTAAAATGTTCGAAGTTTCAAAGGGGTGAAAACGCGCGAAATGCGTTCTAAAAACGTTCTAAATTGAAATTCTCAGGAAGCACCAAACCAATTTCAAAAGTAATGGCTGGAAATTGATGGTGGCAGCTCTTGCTCCAACATAGGCTCTATTTTATGTCGGTGTCACTACCACTTGGGTATTGCAGAAGCAATAAACGTTCTAAATTGCGTTTTTGTGATACCGCAGGGGCTAGCAACTTCATATTATGCATGGCAGTTACTTATAAGAGATAAATTATCTTTAAGGACATTCCCTGAAAAACTCGAATTTTAAAAAGGGTAAAAATGGGCGAAAAGCGTTTTAAAAACGTTCTAAATTGCGATTTCTACACTATCTCCGGAAGTATCAAACTGATTTCAAAAGTGATGGTTGGAAATTTTGGAAATTGATGATGACAGCTCTTACTCTAACATAGGCTCTATTTATGTCGGCGTTACTGCCACCTGGAGGTTGCAGCAGCATAAAACATTCTAAATTGCAAATTTTGTGATACTGCAGGGGCTAGCAAATTGAAATTAGGCATGTTAGTCAATTATATGATATGAACGATCTCTATGAACTTTTCCTAAAAAAATCGACATCAAAAAGGGGTGAAAACGCGCGAAAAGCGTTCTAAAAATGTTCTAAATTGCGATTTCTACGCAATCTAATGAAATATCAAACCGATTTTTAAAAAATGGTTGCAATTTGGTGGTTATATAACGTGCTCGAATATAAGCTATATTTTATTTAGGTGCCACTACCACTAGAAGATTGCAGGAGAAAAAAACGTTCTAAATTGCGATTTCTGTAATACAGACGAGACTAGAATCTTGAAATATAACATGGTAGTTACTTATAAAATATAAATGCCGTCTAAGAACCAGTTGAAGACAAATTCGAAATTTAAAAGGGGTGAAGCGAAGGGAAGGAGTGAAAAGCGTTCTAAATATGTCCTAAATTACGATTTCTATACAATCTGAAAAAATAATGAACCTATTCCGAAAGTAATGGTTGTGAATCAATGGTGACAGTTCCTGGTACTACATAGGCTACATTTTAAGCTGATGCCCCCATACCCAGGTCCAAATTTTTGTTAGTACCAGCATCAAAAATATGCTAGTTATGGCTATGTATTGCTTTGTCTGTTAGATTTTCATGCTAGTATATGCTTTACAATGCTAGCCAGCATCACATGCTATATAGCTAGCTTACTCAGCAATAGCATGATAAGCTATATACAAGCCTTTTATGCTTGTTTGCTGTTTAAGCTTCTTCCAAAGCATGGGGATGTAAGTACCTTAACGTGCTATTATATGCTTTTTTTATGCTTGCGAGTATAATATGCTATGCAGCCAGCTTAGGGAGAAATATCATGGCAAGCTACGTCCAAGCATTTTATGCTTGTTTGTTGTTTAAGCTTCTTCCAAAGCATGGAGAGGTAGGTACCTTAAACTGCTGTTATACGCTTTTTTATGCTTGCTAGCATAATATGCTATGCAGCCAGCTTAAGGAAGAATAGCATGGAAAGCTATGTACAAGCATTTTATGCTTTTTGTTGTTTAAGCTTCTTCCAAAGCATGGAGAGGTAAGTACCTTAACATGCTATTATATGCTTTTTTATGCTTGAAAACTTAGGAAGAAATAGCATGACAAGCTATGTAAAAGTATTTTATGCTTGTTTGCTGTTCAAGCTTCTTCCAAAGCACGGAGAGGTAGGTACATTAACATGCTATTATATGCTTTTTTATGCTTGTCCGTATAATATGCTATGCAGCCAGCTCAGGCAGAAATAGCATGACAAGCTATGTACAAGCATTTTATGTGCTTATTTGCTGTTTAAGCTTCTGTCAAAGCATGGAGAGGTAGGTACTTTTACATGCTATTATATGCTTTTTTATGCTTGCCAGCATAATATGCTATGCAGCCATCTTTGATAGAAAACAGCATGACGTAATATGTGCCACTAACATGTGCTAATTTGCTACAAAAGTCTCTTCCCAGTAATGATGAGGTAGGTGCTTAAATGAAGCATTATGTGCTTGTTAATACTTGGCAGCATCAAATATTTATTTTTTTATTTTATTTTTTTAGTTACTCGAAAAGTATATATTTGACAATGTGTTTTGAAAATAGAAGAAAAGGAAATTTTAATTATAAATTAAATTAATTTTTCAAATCCGTTTAAAGACAAAAGCTCTCTTCCACCTCCCCCCTCCCCCAACAAAAAATTCTTACTTTCTATTTATTTTAAGCTAAGCGAAAAGGTTAAATTTCAATTTGCTATTCAAAATCGGAGAAAAAAATCAGTTAAATTTACAATTCGAGGGAGGCTTAATGGATCACCTAAGCCCTCTTTTCTTAACGGAATATTCAAGAGTTTGCGTTATGGGGGTTTCACTGTACATTGCAGTTTTGCAAGATGTAAAATATAACATCTATTTTTTTTTATTAACTTCTATGGGAGTGGGTTAAATTCTGTAAGGTAGGGATAAATTCTATGAGAGTCTTCCAAGGGAACCCTCCCCCGACTGCCTATAAAAAAAATTCTCCTGTTTCTTAGAATTTAAATATTTTAACTTACTCGAAAAAAAGGCAGTATATCTTTAAAAAGCGGAAAAAAAGAAACTTTTGTTCATTAAAATCTAAAATCCGGGATGGCCCTCTCCTGAATTCAATACTATCTTAAACCACCCATTTGAGATTAGTTTTTAACATCTAAATATCAAAAGAAACATAACTAAAAATTAATTTCCAAAGCGGATATAGAAGAGTAACTCCCCTCCCCCCCCCCCCCCAAATAAAAAAATTTTAAACTGATCTTCCTCTTGCTGTTAAATTATTTTAGGTTACCTGTAAATTATAAATTTTCTATATCTTTAAAATGGGCGAAAAATAAACTTTTGTTTATTAAATTCCAAAAGCTGGGAGGGGGGAAGGAGGGCTGTGTCACCGCCACCTGAACACGTCCCTTGCACGCCCAAACACTGACTCTTGCACACGTTTGAGATAATTTTCTAACACATAAACTTAAAAAAATTAACAAAAATTTTCCATGGTAGACTTAAAGGAAAAAAAGTCCCCCCCCCCCCCCCTGAATTGGAAGAAAATTCATAGCTGCACTTTCTCTTACTATTTAATTCTTATAAGTTTTTCAAAAAGATTAAATTTACTGTGTTTAATAAAATCAGATAAAAAATATTAGTTTTTTAAATTTCAAAATCCAGGGGCGGTAGACTTCCTTTTCGAACCATTACAGCGTAAATTCAATACTGCCTTCGTCCACTTGTTTCAGATAAAATCTAAACACATAAATCTAAAAAGACTGAAAATTAATTTCTATAAAGGATTTATGGAAAAAAAGTGCCCCACCCCCGGTTTAGATAAAATTTTAACATATAAATCTAAAAAAAAAGCTGAAAATGAATTTCCATGAAGGATTTTTGAGAAAAAGTGCCTCCACTCTACTTCTCCATCGTAAAATTCTTAGCTATTCATCCTCTTAGTGTTTAATTATTTTAATTATATAAAGAAAAAGAAAAAAATCCGTGCTTTTCAAAAAGAGAATTTAGTCAGTTAAATTTCAAAATTCAAGGAGCACTGTTTCATTTAAGAAATAAGTTCATAACAATCGAATTGAAAATATATACAATTAACCCCCCCCCCTCCCCTGCCAATAAGGACTAAAGTTTTAAAATCTTAACACCCACCCGAAATTGATAAATTCTATCCTAAATACAGTTTAGAATCTTTTATTTTTCTGCAACAAATAATTATGACCATATTCAAACCATGCATTAAGCAAAGAAAATTCCGCTAATGAATTATAATAGTCAAGCCTTATTCTAATTATCCATTAAACATAGAAAAAACTTTAATAATAAATTAACCTTATTAACTGAAACTTGGAGAATAACAGCTTCGATAACTTCACCCTTATCTTATAAAAATATCAACGCACAGCAGAATGAGCTCTACACCCATTACCCGCATTTAAAACCCTTGACAAACATGATCCCAGTAGCGAAATAAGTAGGCCATCCTGTTCCTAAACCGGACGTAGTAAGTTCTGTCCTTCTCAGAGTAAAAAAAAACCCGATATAAGTTTTCCCTTCTATAAAATGTAGGTACTTCAGAAATTCTCCAAAGATGGTGCCACCGGCGTCTTTTTTTTTTTTTCTAACTGTGACAATAGCAAAAAATAAAAGCAAGTGATGCTACAAAAGCAATGCTAGAGTAGCGAAAATTAAAAGCAAGTGATTCTAGAAATGTAATACCAGCCTAGCAAAAATTAATAGCAAATGATGCTAGAAAAGTAAGAATTAAAAGCAACTGATGGCAGAAATGCAATGATAGAATAGCAACAACAAAAAAAAAATTATCTGTTGCTTGTGAATTACTGCTAGAATAGCAGAAATTACAAGAAAGTGGAGATCTTGATTGCTGCTAGGCCAGCAACTTATTCAAGAAACGCAAGCTGGAATATAATATGAGAGAAAATTCATTTAAATTAAATTATTGCTGCATATTTAAAATTTCGGAGAAAATTTTCTTATTGTTTTTATTATTTTAATGAATGTTATTATAAAACAATAAATTATAACATATCTATCTTAGGATTTAAATCTACAATTGCAAATGTATTTAAATTAAATATATAATTTCGATAACTTATTTATTATTTGCTTTATACAAGCGAAGTTCGTATCCAGTGTTTTTATTCATGGGCGCTGCTCTTACCCTGAAATAAGTAGAAAAACTACAAATCGTGCATTTTCATTAGTAAAATGCATTTAATCACAAAATCTCGCGACCCCCCCCCCTCCTCTCCCCCCTCATACACACACAGACACCCCACAAAATAAATAAATAAAACGTAGTTACACCATTTACATTTATAATTTCGAAGTTAAGTATTTTTTACCTTTTTCTTTATTATATATATATAATTATACATTTTTAATAATATTTGGTTTATGTTATTCAGCGGTTACAACGTCTATTCCATAACCATAATCAAGTCATCAATGTGTTTAAGACTAGAACGAATGGTTGCAGACAACTATAAGATCGTCATTCTGGCCGACAAAAGACCAGCCGGTGAGCATGAAACAAGGTTTAATGCACCTCAAGTTAATGAAGTTGCAGTGATAATTGTGGATAACATGTATAGCCATCGTGATATCTTTATTCAACGCCGAAGCAATGAACTACAACACTGCTGAAATTGCTGAAACACATCTCTTAAGGAGACTGGTCCTCGTGTCATAAAGCGTGTAGTAGGAGAGCTGTTGAACATTTTTGAGTAGGTATTTGAGGCACCCTGAAAATTTGTGCAGCACTTCTTTTGTAATGCCTGAATACAAAATCGAATGTCTGGCTGAAGGATCGTGGCCCAAAACCTGTGCCAGACACGTGTCAAGTGCCATTTTTTGACACTACCCAAAAAAAGTATTTCAGGCACGCTGAGATTGAAACAGAATAATATTTATCTAAGAAAAAAATATTTTGAAAATGACAGACACTTTAGTCGGCCCAAAAACTGTGCCAGACACGTGTCAAGTGCCATATTTTGTCTGGCACAGGTTTTGGGCCACGATCCTTCAGCCAGACATTCGATTTTGTATTCAGGCATTACAAAAGAAGTATTGCACAAATTTTCAGGGTGCCTCAAATACCTTCCTTAAAATGTTTAACAGCTCTTGGACTAGTGCAATATATTCTGACCCAGGCAACGCCGGGTATTGCAGCTAGTATCTTTATAAATTTTGATTCGATTTCCATAAAATTTGAAATTACTGGACAAAATTCTGCAAAGATTATATATATTACATTTTCAAAGCATTTGGTTGGGTAGTTTTGCGTTTTTATATGTGGAGAGATGGACGCACCAGACGACGACTATAGTCGCTAAGTATTTAAATAATTACGAGCGCACTTAAATATTGTAACCCAATATTGAAAAAATACACTTTTATTTTAATGCAATATTTTAAGCGCATAATAAAGCAAAAACATTATTCATTAGTTAAGTTATTGGGTGATTTCACAAAACTGAATTTATGCAACTTATTCTAACGTATCCATAGAATCTCGCGAATCCGATCTAATTGAGACTGTTATATATTCTGTTCCAAAACTGCATTATAAGCAGACTAAGAAAGAGAAATACAAAAGTTACTGAAAATTAAGAGTGGGCAGCTGAGGATCCATCTATTCACTTGCAAGCGAAAGAGAATCACTCCCCGATTCCAGGCTACAATATGACTGTGATCTCGAAGAAATATATGCGGCAGACAGGTTTAGTTTATCACATTTTCGTGCGGCAAATGCACCAGAAACAAGTCGGAAATTGTACGTAAAATATGGCAAAGAGGAGCGGCATAGGATCTGCGTTCATACTATAACTAGTTTTATAAATATTCAGATCTTGGTACAATAGAAACTGCTATTGCACCACTACTATTGTAATTGCTACTATTGTAATTCTATATACAAATATAGGCGACTTAAATTTAGACACATATGTGACTGAAAAAGAACTTTAGACACTTAAATGTCTTAATCTGAAAATTAAGGCATTGTAGATGTCTTAATTTAAAGCACATAAGTGTCTTACTATGATCATGGTATAAACGAATTGATAATAGTGTCTAAAATTTCCGCAAACGTCTTATTTTAAGACACTTCGTTGCTTCAAACGAGTCTTAATTTAAGACGTTTTGATTCTTCCGTTCTTCCTACACAATAACCACCAGGGTGCCCTCTCAGTTGCACATGCGTTTTAGATGTCTTTCGTTCGAACTTGGTATACGTTGTAATTCAAACTGAAAGTTTGTTTTTATGTACGCGTAAATTTTAATTCGTTTTTGTGAAGTTCTGTGATTTTAATTTGAAGACTGTGACTGATAACTGTGATTTTAATTCACGTAGTTTATTTTTTTTATTGAATATATACATCTGACGTGTGTGCTTGACACGAAATGTCTCTTATAAGCTGTCGTCGATATAAGGGCGGGATAGAAACAGATGTAGACAAGACTTGAAAATTACATCCGGGAACTCTACAAAACAGTGCAATGGTCTTAGTGTTAACTTGTGTTAATTTATATCAATAATATTGTGTAATTCGTCTTCGTCCTGTCAAAGCTGGCAAAAAAGTAACTTTTGTCTGGAGGGTTATGTTTTGAGGATGAAAAATTTCATTCTTTAAATATAGCTAGCTGTATATATTAAATCTTTCTCCCTCACTGTGGTAGTTTTTAAAATTTCAAATCGAGAAATTTTTCTTACCTCTTACAACAATGATTCCAAGTAAGTGTCATAATTTTTTATAGTACTAAAAATTACTGACTTTTATGATTTTATTTATAGTACTAAAAAAAAATCTTGCATGAAATTCAATTAGTTTTGAATCTATTTGCGAAAAAAACACTAATTCTTGAAGTATATATTTTTAAATTTATGACGTTGTCTTTTATTACAAATTATATATTCTAAATTCTCATCTTTTTTCCCAAATTTAAAGTAATAATATCACTAAAAGAATAACATTTTAAGTTAAATCCATTCTCTTGTTTTCAATGGAAGTTCTCAGTTTCAATGTCTAATACTTATCCTAATACTTATCTCACACTAAACAACTACGAGCAAAAAAAAAAAAAAAATCTGGAAAGATCTTCTAATGCTTTCTTTCTTCCTAGCATAAAACTGCGGAATAAAAAAATAAGATAAATAAAGTGCATGAAAATATAATGACGTTGTCATAAAACTCATCTATTATGTGCTCCAGTAATTTTAATACTGTCAGTAAATATATATATATATTTGATTTGAAATCAAATCCAATATTGAATTTTTAATTATATTTAGTAAAAAAAGTAATTTGAAATTTATAATGGGAAAAAGTAAAAAGGTATAAGTAGATTGAGCACTTAAAATTGTGGTTTTTATGACTTTATTTATATGCACTTATACAAAAAATACAAAAATGACAATTAGATATTAAGATATATGTTTAAGACAAAGGAAGTTTGGAAAAAATAAGTTATTTTTTCTTCCTGTTATTAATATAGAATATTTATTTATTTATTTATTTTTATTGATACTTGAATAGCTTTTGTGAGTACCCTCTGATCTACATAAAAACTTGATCATGTGGCAATATAATTTTTTAAAAAGTCTAACATTTAAATTATCAGATATTTCATTTTTTTCGAGGAAGGGGGGGGGGGGGTGATTTTGTATGCAATTTTCATGAAGCTGATATCTTAAATCTTTTTCGACATTGCACTGATTATAATGAAAGTTTTGAACTTTTAGAGTAGGACAAAATTAAAAACACAAAATATATTTAACAAAATACCGAAGTTTTTTTTTTCTCAATGTTATTCAATTAGATTATTTATTTATTTTTTATTCATACTTAAATAGCTGTTGTGATTATCATCTGATACATATGTAAAATGGCCTATAAGGCAATATAATTTTTTTTAATCTAATTTTTAAATTATATGAATTTTCATTTTTTGGGAGGAGAGGGAGGGATTTTATTTACAATTTTCGTACATCTGGTATATTAAATCTCTTTCAACGTTCAACCGAGTATAATAAATATTTTCAACTTTTAGAGTAGGACAAGATTATAATATATATATATATATATATATATATAGCCATGTACCTTAAAAGCCCTTAATAGCGGACACTTAAGGACCGCGGACTTTGTCCGATAATCGGAGATGTCTGCTTTTGTGAGGTAAAAATATACAAATATGCATACTTTGCGTATTAAAAAACTATTCGCTAAACAGAGGCGGCCGCTGTTCGAGAATGTCCATTAGTCTCAACAATGGGTACTCCCGAATACCGGACATCTCTATTTAGATAACTATAATGCAGGATTGCATTTTTTTCAAAAGGACTTCTTGATTAAAGCATGGGCATACTGGGCAGTGCCCTGTACCCCTACGATTTTAGTGGCCCCAAATTTGATGTGCAATATTTGTAAAGCTTATATTTTAAATCTGTTTCGAAATTGTACTGAGTGTAATCAATATTTTGAAATTTTAGAGGTAAAAATGATTAAAAACAAAATTTAAAAAATCTAATATTTTGACGAACATTTTTTGTTTTTAATCTTGTTCTACTCCCGAAGTTCAAAATACTGATTATAATCAGTACAAAATCGTAAAAGATTTAAATTATTAGCTTTAAGAAAATTGCATACCAAAACTAGGTGCACTAAAAAAATCAGGCTGTATGGGGGTGGGGGGCAAGTCCACGGACAAATAGTTTTACAGGATTCAAAGTGGTCAAACATGGCTGTGGATGATGCTTACAAAAAATGGATGCGATTCAGACATTTGAAGTGTCTGAAATACAGACGCATAAAGTTTCTGAAAAAAATGAAGACATTTTAATATATCCGAAAATTGAGCACTCCGTTCCAGACACATAAATGTCTGAATTTCAGACATTTTAATTTACTGTGTATTAAATTCAGTAATACGGAAATAATATAACTGTATCTTAAATGGGACGCAATCATCATGGCAACCTAGAATTATTACCTATCATGGTACATCATTGAATTAATTACGTATGATAGAATTTAATAGAATGAAGAAAACTTTTATTAATATCATTTTAAATTTTGATTCGATTTTCACAAAATTTTAAATGCCTTGACAAAATTCTATAATTATTATATATATTAAATTTGAAACCATTCGGTTGGGTAGTTTTTGCGCAGTTATATGCGGATAGACGGACAGGCAGACAGACGGACCAGACGAGAACATTAAAATAATTAAATAAACTGGTGAGAAATGATAACATTAAAAATACCTTCTTAAAAACGCCACAAAAATTGCAATAAATGCGCAAACGCCGACTGAAGGTGCTACGTATTTCTATAATTACGAACGCACCTATTAACACTACCCTATTCGAAAAAGCATTTAAACGCAACACCAACGGACGTCGTATTAGTGAGACGTTAGCGAATTGTTGCTTCATTAGCCAGATTCACAACATTTCGCAAATTTTTCGCATCAGACAAATCTTTAAAAAAAATTCTTACTCTAAGATAATCATTAAGCATGTCAATAATTAAGGGATAGAATTTTGCATCCATAAAAAATTACGAGGTCTAAAAAAATAATAAATCTAACTAAATATTGTTAAAATAACCCTAAACTACATTTTGTGTGCCGTAGTTAAAAAATTAAAAACGGAGCCATTATAAGATCACTCCTGTGTCTGTCTGTCCGTCTGTCACAGCCATTTTTCTCGTAAACTATATGGAACGTGAAAAGTTCAAATTTGGCAGAAGTAATAAAGGTTATTTACCCACATATTTTTTCGATTATTGACCATTCACAAATATATTTTTAAAAAATGTAGGGTGGCTAATTAAGTTACTTGAAAAAAAAAATATATATATATATATATCGGGTGAAAGCTGTCGTAACGCCGAACTTCGAAATATACTTGTTTTAGTTTTTGGTGCTATATTTTCAGAGATATCGTCGAAAATCTAATGCATGAATCCCCCCTCCCTCTATTTGCAAATCTAATGAAACTAAAATTCTGAAAAAAATTAGGGGGAGTAGCAGTATATTTAAACATTGCATGAAAACTATAGCTATAACCCTAGGACACATAGTTTTTGAGAAAATTGCATTTTTCTGTTACAAACAAATTTCACTTTGCAGGAGATCAGTAACAGTGTTGAGATGCGATCGAGGTACCTACCATCACGGAAGTATAAACGGATTGTTGGTAATGATTTTCGAAAACAATTGTCCGTAATTAGACAAGATATTAACCATTAGACACGGGCGGCGTACTCTACGCGGAATCGACTTTTAAAGCCTAGATAACAACTTTTAATTATATATTTATGTAATGCAATGCCCAGTACACTGGGTTAAGAAATTATAAGACCAGTTTGATTTTGAAAATTATGAAGTAAAT
This sequence comes from Maratus speciosus, assembly GCA_963932465.1. Taxonomy (NCBI): domain Eukaryota; kingdom Metazoa; phylum Arthropoda; class Arachnida; order Araneae; family Salticidae; genus Maratus; species Maratus speciosus. Next base: position 117,965,619 of record OZ010790.1, read on the forward strand.
AAAAGTTCCAATTATAGTTTAAACATATGAGGTATCACAATACAACATATTTATTAAAATTAGTTTGCAATAACTTTGAATAATGCAATAAATAAATAATATGTTAACAGAAATATAAGCAATGATTCAAAAATACACTGTTAACAAATTATAAGATCACTTGTCTGAAAACAAAAATAATGCGTAAATTTATACGATATTGGTCCTCTCTCTTTTCCTAATAACCTCAAATACTCTGTTTTTCATAGAAGTAACCAGGTGATTAAGTACAGATTCAGAAATGTGGAGATTTCGCAAGCAACACCTGCATTAGACTGAGTGTCCCCGTATTTTCCGCTTCGAGATTAAAAAGGAAATGAGCCTTAACGAAGCTGTGTGAAGTGGAAATGCGGAAGAAGTAAAGAGAACGAAATGAGTTGTTACGACGCAGGGTTTTGTTAAAAAAGAACAGAACATATTACGGTGAAATAAGATTGAATATTTACACGACGTAAGAAAATCTGAGAAATATTTCAACGACGTCCTGCATTATAGACTTTAAGCTAATTAAAGAACGAGAAGAGTGTTTATATCTGTATTTTTTGTTTGTGTATTCGTCTCAATAAATGTCAGTGTTCGTCCTAAAAGTGAGTTGTGAGTTATGTATGGAGTCTCACCCCCATAAATTGGCGTCAGAAGTGACAGTTAACCCACCAATATGATTAATTAGAGTTATTCATCCTACATATTCAAGCCGGATATTATTCTAACGGTGAGTTCATTATTATTATTTTGATTATGAAGTTAGTTGAGATACCTGAGCTGGAAGTTGCGTTTAAAAACGAACGAACGCATAAAATTAAATTGCTGCATAAATTCCTATTTGATGCTGACGGTGATCGCTCTAATAGAAAGAGAATACGTGATTTTACTGGTTTCGGTTTTCAAACCGACAGCACCGAATTCAAAAATAAAATAACTAAAGTTCAAACTGATTTTTCATTAAATGATCTGATTACAGTGTGCAATCTACTTTGTATTGATAATGAGGGATCTTTAAACGATCTCGCAACCCGATTACTTACATATCTTTCAGACTTGACCTTACTACAAAATAATATTATACAAAATGAAAGTGACACCGACTCGGAACCCGAACTGCCTTCAAATAATATGACTTCAAGTAATAACACTGAATTATCAAATTTTGACAAACAACAGCAATTTCCAGTTCAAAGTTTTATGCCATCGTCTATGAATTTTACTGATATTGAAAGTGTAATACCTCCTTTCGATGGTAGTTCTTTTAGTGATATACACGTATGGTTTAATAATTTTGGGGATGTTACTAATATGTTTAATTTATCTGACTTTCATAAATTCATATTTTGTAAAAGATCATTACGAGGAAATGCCCAGTTATTAACACAAACAGAATTTCATATCAATTCATATGACAAACTTAAACAACTCTTAATATCAGAATTTAGCACCACTTATAATTCTGCCGAGTTACATGATATATTAAATAAACGAAAATTGCAAGAAAATGAATCAATAGAAGAATATTTTCTTATCATGAAACAAATATGCTCGCGTGGTAAAATCGAGGATTCCGCATTAATGCAATACATCATAAATGGTATACCCGACTCTGTTTTCAGAAAATCAGTGTTATATGGATGCCAATCCATTGTAGAATTCAAGCAAAAGCTCAAAATTTATGACAAAATTCGACATGACTTTGAGAACACTAAATTTCGTAAAGTCAAACCTGAAATGCCAGTGAAAGACAAATCCTTTCGACCAAAATCTGATCTTTTTTGCTTTAATTGTGGTTTGTCGAATCATAAAAGTAGCCAATGCAGACATAAAGATAAAGGCCCTCGTTGTTTTAATTGTTCGAATTTTGGCCATAAATCGGCTTAGTGTGATCAACCAAGGAGGCCTAGAGTTAAGTCAGAACCCTCCAATGTTTCCACTGTCACGTCGAACACTTTCATGACCAAACAAGTCATTATTTCGTCTGTAAATGTTACATCATTGGTAGACACAGGTAGTGAAAGAAGTTTACTAAAGGAAAGTATTTATCTCAAACTCCCTACAATTTCGAACCTTCAACATTCAACTATCACATTAACTGGATTAGGAAATACTATAATCAAACCCCTAGGTTTTTTCTCTACGAACATTATGATAGATGATTTTAATTATACAACTAATGTTTATGTAGTCCCAGATTATTCCATATATTTTGATCTTATTATTGGTACAGATATCATTCAACAAAGTATTTTAACAATTTCTGGAAATAATATTTCGATGCAAAAAATCGAGAAAAATGACGATACGTCCAATAATTTTTTGATTAATATTGCTCATGTGTTAGACGATCTTAATCTTGATTTATCTCATATTACCGATGAAACAATACGTTCAAAAATTTCAGAACTTATTCAAAATTATTCTCCTAAAAAAATAAAGACAACTGATGTTAAATTATCAATTCATCTGGAAAACGAAGAACCTGTTACTTGTCCTCCCAGGCGCTTGGCGCAAATAGAGAAAAACTTCGTGGAAAAACAAATTTCTGAGTGGCTCGAAAAAGGAATTATTCGTAAAAGCACTAGTAATTTTTCATCACCTATTGTCCTAGTAAAAAAGAAAGATTGTTCATATAGATTGTGTGTTGACTATAGGAAGTTAAATTCTAAAACACATAAACAACGTTTTCCCCTCCCAGTAATTGATGACATTATTGATCAGTTGCATTCTGCAAAAGTATTTACTACTCTTGACCTTAAAAATGCTTTTTTTCATGTCGAAGTAGAAGAAAATAGTAGAAAATATACTTCTTTCGTAACACATTCTGGTCAATTTGAATTCTTATATATGAATTATGGCCTTAGCGATACACCCTTAGTGTTTCAAAGATATATTTATAACGTTTTTCGAGACCTCATTAATGAAAAAGTACTTATTGTCTATATGGATGACTTCATAATACCAGCTGAAAACGAAGTCGAAGGACTCCAGAAATTACAACGCGTCCTTACAACTGCATCCGAATATGGTTTAGAACTGAATCTCAAAAAATGCCACTTTCTACAACAAGAAATTGAATTTTTGGGTTACCACATTAAAAATGGTCAACTGCACCCATCCCCCTTAAAAACTAAAGCTGTCCTTAATTTCCCAGAACCTAAAAGTGTAAAAGATGTACATTCATTTGTCGGATTAACTTCATATTTTCGTAAATTCATTCAAGATTACTCTTTAATAGCTAAGCCTTTAACACTAGAACGGCGGTAGGGGTCATTTTGACACCTGAGTACATTTGTCCGTTGATTACTTTTGTTTGCTTGGGCGAAATCTTTTGAAATTTTTTGACTTTTCCTAAATAGATAACATATATTTCTAAAAAAAAATTCAGCTTTCTAGATTGGTTAGTTTTTGAAATATGGGCTTGTATTCCTAGAACGGCGGACGGGGGTCATTTTGACACCTTTCGTAAAATACTCTTTGTACTCGAAGCTGCTTTTGTTGCTATACTATATGTTCGAGGAGCAATAAAAAAAGGGTTTAGATTTATATTCATTGTCGTCCAAGGCATGAGGAATACTATTTTGCAAAGAAACTATCTCAAGAGATAGATTCAAAGAAAGTAAAAGATTTTTTAGGTTGGGGGAAAAGACAACAAGATCTAGCATACTACAGCTGATAAATTTGCTCTTGCATCTGAAATGTGGAATAAATTTATTCGAAATTGCAAATCATGCTACCGACCAGGACAAAATATTACAGCTGATGAACAATTGTTCCCATCTCAGGATAGATATAAATTTACGCAATATATGCCAAATAAATTGGATAAATTTGGAATAAAATTTTGGAGATCTGTTGACATTAATACTGAATACCTCTTGAATGAATTTATTTATCTAGAAAAAGATGAAACAACCAATCCTTAATTACGTTTATCGGAAAATGTTGCCATGAAATTAAGAGATCCCCATCTAAACAAAGGGAGGAATATTACGACAGATAGCTATTTTACTAGCATCAAATTAGCAGAAATGTTAAAAGCTAAAAATACAACTTTGGTTGCACAATGAAAAAGAACAGAAGAGAAATTCCTATATCATTTAAAAATATGCGCAGTACTCTTTATTCATCGAAGATAGTGGTATGTGATAATATGACACTTGCCATCTATCAAGCCAAAAGAAAAAAAAAATTTCTACTGAGCTTATTACATTCTACTGTAAAAACTGAAGACGGTCTCAAGAAGTTGCCCGATTCAATACAATATTACAACGCAACGAAGTATGGTGTGGATATCCATGATCAGATGTGCTGAAAGTACTCCTTGAAATCGGCTAAAAAACGATGGCCTGCACACATCTTTTTCAATATTTTGAATCATACAGCTGTAAACGCCTGGATAATTTATAAAAGTGTAACAGGCAAGCCTATCAGTAGAAGATATTTTCTATTAAATTTAGGAGATGTGTTCAGAATGGATTTTATGGTTTCAAAACTCCCAAAGATCTTTCCCGAGTCTTCAGAAAAAAAAATATAAAAAAAAATAAAAAACACGAAAATAAAATAGATATGAAGAGAAAAAATTTCAAGTACAGCCATGCAATGGAAACAAATCTCAAGAATTTTGCGCACCATGTTTCAAACTTGTGTGCGGAAAATGGTCTGGAAATATTGCTATTTTTTTTTTTTTTTTTTTTTTTTGTTACAACTGAATTAATTCCTAATACGTGTGTACAATTTGGAGTATTATAAGCATTAAATAAAATTGAAACAGAATGCTTAACATATTAACCATTCAGCTGCACTTATAATGAAATAACGGAAACAACAGAACATATTTCTCATTTATGGATTTAGAGAGTGGATCATTCAGCGAGTAAGTAGATGAAAAAATATATATATATTATTTTATAAATTGTGTTTTATTTTAGTTAACATTAGTTTTAATTTGTGGAAAGATTAATTTTAAATCGATTTTTATATTAAATTAATGAGTTTTTTGAGTAGTTGTAGTATGATTCAATTAATCGCCCTGTAGGTGTTACGTATACAGTACTTTAAAAATTCAATAAATTATCGAGTAATTTTAAATATAAATTATGAAATACACGTAAATTACATATTTTTGCCAATGTATGGCATTTAAAATTGTTTTAGCGTTGTTATTTCAGTAGTGTCATCGAGGGGTCAAAATGACCCCTTCCCGCCGTTCCAGTAGGTAAGATTTTCCCGCCGTTCTAGTGTTAACAGATCTTCTTAGAAAGGACATTAAATTTCACTTTGGCGACCAGCAACGAAATGCATTTAATCAGCTGAAACACATCCTTTCTTCAGGTCCTGTTTTAAGCATTTATAACCCTAGTAACGAAACAGAAGTTCACTGTGATGCATCTATTGACGGTTACGGAGCAGTCCTCCTTCAAAAGTCTTCTATTGACAATCAATTTCACCCTGTCTATTTTATGAGCAAAAAAACCACAGATGCCGAACGTAAATATTCGAGTTATGAATTAGAAGTTTTAGCTGTCATAGAAGCCCTTAAAAAATTTCGCGTTTACATTCTAGGTATTCCTTTCAAGATAGTCACATTGCAACGCATTCGCCCTTACTATGAATAAAAAAGATCTTTGCACCAAGATTGCTCGATGGGCTTTAATGTTAGCTGACTATAACTATACAATCGAACACAGACAAGGTACACGCATGCGCCATGTCGACGCTTTAAGTAGAAATCCAATATGTATGGTCATTCAAGATAGTTTCACTACCAAAATCATACAATCACAGAACACTGACGAACATATACAGGCCATCAAAGAAATTTGGAAAACAAAGCCATATGACAGCTATTTCCTTAAAAATAACGTTCTCTATAAAAATCATAAAGGTATCGATCTGATAGTTGTGCCGGATGAAATGCAGCTAAATGTCATTAAACACGTTCATGACAAAGGTCATTTTGGCCGTAAATGCTGTGAAGAACTCCTTAACGAAGAATTTCTCATCCCTAATATGTCAAATAAAATTGATAAAATTATAGCAAATTGTGTAACATGCCTTTTGTATAATCGCAAACGCGGCAAACAAGAAGGTGAATTACATCCCTTACCTAAAGAAGAGATTCCTCTCCAAACCTACCACATTGATCATTTAGGCCCTCTTTAAACAACCAACAAAAATTATAAACATATTTTGTCTTTAATAGACGCATTTACTAAATTCGTCTGGTTGTATCCATGTAAAAGTACTTCTGCTACCGAAGTTATATCAAAACTACGACAACAAAGTCATACTTTTGGCAATCCTTCCATTATCATTAGCGATAAAGGTCCTGCATTTACAAGCAAAGAATTTGCTGATTATTGTCAAGATGAAAATATAAAGCACGAGACAGTTACAACTGGCCTTCCCCGTGCCAATGGTCAAGTAGAGCGACTTACTTCCACCATAATTTCTGTAATCTCTAAAATGTCCAAAGACGAACCGACCAAATGGTTTAAACATGTTCCTAAAGCTCAACAAGTCATTAATTCAACTTACCAAAGAAGCATTAAGAGAACACCGTTTGAAATATTATTTGGTACAAAAATGAAACAGAAAGAAGATGTACAAATTATTGACCTCTTAAACAGTGCAGTCGAAGAACAATTTATGAAAGACAGAGAAGAGCTCCGTAAAGAAGCCAAGAAGTATATTCTGGAAATTCAACAAGAAAACCGCAAGCACTATAATTTACGACGTAAGAAACCCCGTAAGTACAAGCTTGGTGACCTTGTAGCAATTAAGAGAACCCAGCAAGGACCAGGTTTAAAGTTGAAATCCAAATTCTTAGGTCCGTATAAAGTAATCAAAGTGAAGTCTAACGACACCTACGACGTAACGAAAATCTCATCAACTGAAGGACCGATAAATACTAGCTCCTGTGCTGAATACATGAAACCTTGGCCTGACGAAAACTGAAACTTAAAAAAAAAAAAAAAAAAAAAAAAAAAAAAAAAAAAAAAAAAAATTAATCTTTTCTTTCTGTGTCCTATAAACATTTTCCAAGTCACTGCTTTCAAAGAAATCTCTATCTGATGTTACGCTACTTCAACTATGATGTGCAGATTAATTTTTTTTTCTTTTCCCCTAAGAACAGTTACTGGTTTTCGTTTTTTGTTTTTCAGATTCTATTTTACCACATGTCGCTGCGGCAGCTCCAGATGTCAGGACGGCCGCTTGTGGAGATTTCGCAAGCAACACCTGCATTAGACTGAGTGTCCCCGTATTTTCCGCTTCGAGATTAAAAGGAAACGAGCCTTAACGAAGCTGTGTGAAGTGGAAATGCGGAAGAAGTAAAGCGAACGAAATGAGTTTTTACGACGCAGGGTTTTGTTAAAAAAGAACAGAACATATTACGGTGAAATAAGATTGAATATTTACACGACGTAAGAAAATCTGAGAAATATTTCAACGACGTCCTGAATTATAGACTTTAAGCTAATTAAAGAACGAGAAGAGTGTTTATATCTGTATTTTTTGTTTGTGTATTCGTCTCAACAAATGTCAGTGTTCGTCCTAAAAGTGAGTTGTGAGTTATGTATGGAGTCTCACCCCCATAGAAATATTGTGAGATTCTTTTACAATGGCTACTTCTAGTTCATTGGCAGATAAAAACTGTTTATTATTAGCATAAACTTTGCGACAATACGCCCCAAATATTTTCCACAGGGTTCAAGTCTGGACTTCGACTTGGCTATGACAAAACATGATTTTTTTTTTCTTTTTTAAACCATTGGGTGTACTTCGACACATGATAAGAAGCATTGTCCTGCTGAGACATCCAGTTAGTACCACCTAAAAAGAACCAAACGGTATCAAATGATTATATATCATAGCCTGATATTACGCAGAGTTCAACGTCCCGAAATTCGAGTTGAATCGCATAATCCATCGTGTCTAAAAGCTCCCAAAAACATTACTGAATATCCTCCCATTTGTCGACTGAAGCATTGTTTCTGTTCCTTTCTCAAATCATGGCAATACTGTTTATAACCATTCGGACCGTCAAGATTAAATATTTTTTCATCTGAAAATATCACTTGTTTCTACTTCTAGTCCCACAACATGAAATTTTTAGCCCATTTCAGTCTTTCTTCTTTATGGTGTTTCATTAACCTCGTTTTTTTCCCAACAGTTTCATACATTTTGCATTTTTATTTAATTTGAGACTCTTCCAAACTGTTGCCTGTGAGGTTCTTTTGCTGAAATGGTTCGAAATTTCCCGAGTTGAAAGACTTTTTTGAGTTGATGATCGAAATATTTGTCGATCATCTCATGTCTCAAAATCCCTTTTCTTCACATCGTTTAATTTTATTTGAATTCTTTTTTTTTCTAATTATTTCATTGTGAATGGCAGTTTTAGAACGCTTCATTAACCAAGCTATTTCTCGTTCGGATTTACCAGCACCCTTATAAAACCAAATTTTTCTTACTTCGGTCGTAGACATCTCTTTACAGCTTCAAATATATCGTAAATAACATTATCTAAACCTGTACCTTTGATTCTCGGGAATACTTTCACGATATACAAAAGCGTACATTTTATAAGCATTCTCATGTGACGTATAATAGGCTAATTTATGCAGGTGGTCTTATAATTTTTTAACAGTCATCTTATTTACGTTTTTAAAAAATTAGAAAATTTTAATAAAATGTAAATTAAATTTTAATGTAGAAATTATAACAGGAAACGTTCTACGATCAATTTCAATTACACATGCTAAAAATTTGTATATTTTATCTTCTATTATGATTATGTCAAACTTAAACTTTGAACAAGATCTTTGTTTTAGGTACGCTGTCAAAAGAAAAGAGTATATGAAACCCTCCGTGCCCGAGTAACACTCGCTCTTGATCGAATATTTTTTATTTTACTATCACACTTACACAGTACTAGTTCCTTCATTAACAGTCTCAGTCCCTTGCTACATTAATAAATTACCATGTTTTCTGTTTAACGACAAATGGCCTATAAATTTATATCGCATATAATATTTGTATATTTATTAATGTTTATTAAAAAGAAGCTAAAACTATCAATAACTAATGTTCTAATTTTAGCCTGTTAATATTAAAAGCATCAAAAGCAATTATATTAAAGTATTTTGAGAATTGAATATTTAACTTACGTAATCAACAATATATGACATAGTGGATAATAAATTTCAAGCAACGGGTCATCGAAACACAGCATTAAAATTAAAATTAATTGAGTCCCATGGCAGTTCATTAGTGGTTTATGTAACATCTGTTGATTAGTTTTCCAGGCAATTCCCAAAATGCATTTAATAAAATTTTGAGCTGTCATAAATGAACAAGATAAAATAAATTTTGTTAAAAGAGTAGTTGTGCACTGTGGAATACTGCAGAATGATTAGTGGCATTTTCAAACTATGAAACACATTATCTTTGTACATAAATAATGGCCAGTAAAATGACATTCCACTTAATTATTAACTCTTTGACTACGTGTCGAGACACATTTCAGTGAATTAAATTATTGTACTAGCTGACCCGTGCGGCGTTGCCCGGGCCCCTGATGAATGACCCTTAAATGAACCTCGAATTTGTACGATTTTATAGCTTTACCTCGATTTTCTCTGAATTTATATTTTTAAAAGAAAAAAATCGCGAAAACAAATTAATAAAAGTGTATGCTATTTGATATTTTATTTTCTCCGTAATTTAATTTTTGGAGTCTATGCGTACCGAAAATGAGAGAAACCGCGACGAAACACTCAGGTTTTTACTGATTTCGTCGACATTTTCATACATTTTATTTTCGAAAAAATATTCCTATCCATCCGAATTTTCAAAATTTTTGTAGGTCATGTAAATCTGGTCTATTGAGATGTTCTAAAAAGATTGTGTTGAAATATGAACTTTTAGTTACTTTTTGCGTAGAAAAAATATCGTCTCCGTGATGCGCAAAGTGACCTGAAATACCAATGTATATGAAAGGTTAAAATACATATTTTTTAAGACCGATTACACCATCGATTAGAAGAAGGTTTCAGCTTTAATAAGATATCTTTTGTGTAGGTACTCCTAAAATTGCGCCCTAGCGAAGCGTTGTTACAAGGGGCAAAACGTTTTTCGGGAAACGACTCGTTTTGCAAAATTTTTTTAAAGGGATAACTGCGAAATTTTTTTGAATTGATTCCGTCATTTGAGACATAAGAGTAAGATCTTTCGGAACATGTCTTTCAATTATAACTGTACCGAATGTTTTAGTAGATTTAACTTTAAAAAATACTTTATAAAATACAAATAAATTAGAAAGTCGGTTCTTCGTTAGCTTTCGATACGTAAATGGATTTGAGAGCGTGAGCAAGCGCTGGTCTTGACTGGGTATAAAATAGATGACTTTTTAATGAGAGTGAGTTGCTATTTAATATTAACAACTCAAATAATTATTAGAAATTTAAAATGATCTCAGGTGCATCAGGAGACACTTTGGTCTACCTTCACGACACTTTTTAGCCTCGTACCTGCCGTAGATTTCGCTAGCCATCGTAGACGCACACACACAAAAACAGACACACAGAGCTACATTTTCTTTTATTCGTTTAGATTAGTACTAATTTTTGAAAAATAATTGCTGCCATACATTTATACTAGGATAATTTTCAAGAGTAATCAAACACGAAGATTTTTTTTTAAATTGTTGTACGATTGGATATAAAAATACTCGCCAGCCAAAGTCCGTAATTAAAGCGATAATAAACAAAATTATCATTATATTTCTCATAATTTTTCATAAAATCGAGTACTACTTTTCTTTAAAATTATTCTCATTAAAACAGCTATTGCTACAGCTATTTACTGTCAAATCAAACGTCTTATCGAGCAATGTTTTCGATGAATCGCAGCAGACATAGCAAAATATTAACGATTTTATTAATTTTAATTGCAATATATATATATATATATATATATATATATATTTCATATATTTTGACGAATTTTTAAAAAGAAATTCGACTGTATTTTAATCAAAACTATATCTATATGAGGAATATGCAAATTTTTAGTTTTTTATATTATATATTTCTTATCATTTTAATATTTTAATAAATAAATTATAAATGATACTTTTTATTTAATTTTTTTAAATATTTTACACTTATTTCCTGATTAAGTGTTGCATACATATTCGTTACCGCTGCTAAATTTTTTGTTCCAGAATAATTAACTTTAGTCACGTTTCGAATTATTTAGACTTAATAAAATTCAATTTGTCATAGTTCGTTTATTTATATTTTTTACTAAAATAATACTTATATAGAATGTTTCTATAAGGAATGATGTAGTTAGGCTCAACCTTTCTAGCTAAACTTACGGCCATGTTTTTAGATTTTTCTCTATTTAATTTTGTTGTAATTTATACCATATGATGTACTGGAAATTAATTTTTAATAATTAACTTTAATAAATGTGCTGAAACTTTATTTAGGAAAAAGAGTGGGTGGTAATCTACGCTTGGCAACGATAAATTTTAGTGTTCGTCTAAATTAATTTTAGTAAAGCTGTCAATTGAGTTTGAAAAACATTGCATTGGCTTTGTATATAAATATAATCAAACAATTATAGAGGAAAGGTTAGTGAATGTCAAAATATAAAGTGTGAATATATCAAATAAGTAAGTTAATCGGAAAAATGAATTTATTTTAACTATCAGAACTCCCTTGCTTTCTATTTTAAGTAAGTAAATGCAAAATTTAAATGTCTTAATACTTTACACTGTTCTTCAAAGATTAAAACAATTCTTTATTTCAAACTAGCAAACCCCGCGGCTTTGCTCGCGTAATATTTGAAATATACCAAGTGATATTTATATGTCTAATTTTTATTAAAAGGTACTAACTAAATTTTTATTTTATTAAAAGGTAATATTTTATTTTATCAAAAGTTTTTTTTTTATTAAAAGGTACTTATTACTTTTAGGAATAATTCAAAAATTACTATTTAAAACACAGTTTGATTAAACATCATTATTACACTGCATTAGGCAGAAATGAGACTTAAATTAATAAAATGAATAAAATTAAATAAATGATAATTTAAAAAATATTTTGAAACTTTTATGCTCAATTAATACGCCCATTTCAGTATTCATTTGAAGTTTTGAATTTTTTAGAAACCATCTTCTTACATCTTAAAATTAACCATCATGTCAAATTCCAAGTCCTACCACCTCTCCCAACATAAAGGGCTATGTTGAAACAGGAACTGTCACCATTAATTTGCCAACATTAATTTTTAAATCGGTTTGTTATTTCCTAATATTCCACAGAAACGTAATTTAAAAAGCTTTTAAAGCCCTTTTTTAGAACGTTTGGTGTTCCTGTGAACCCCAAATGGTAGAATTATCGGCATAAAATATAGCCTGTGTAGTATCAGAGACTGTTACCATTGATTCGCATCTATTACTTTTATAATCGGTTTATATTCCCTGAAATTGCATAGAATCGTAATTTAGAACTTTTTTAGAATGCTTTTCGCATCTTTCCTTCGCTTCACCCCTTTTTAATTCGAATTTATTTTCGACGTTCCTTCGAGGGCATTTATATTTTATAAGTAACTACCATGTCATATTTAAAGTTTCTAGCCTTTTCAGTATCACAGAAATCGCAATTTAGAAAGTTTTTAGCTCCTGCAACCCTCTGGTGGTAGTGGAACAGACATAAAATATAGCTTATGTTTGAGCAGATTCTATCACCAAAATTTGTCATCATTATTTTTTTAATCGGTTTGGTAATTTATAAGTTTGCTTAAAAATTGTAATTTATAACGCTTTTCCCTCACTTCATTTTTTTAATGTGGAATTTTCTTTCGACTGTTCTTAGAAAGCAGTTGCATCTTATAAGTAAATACCATGCCATAATACAGGGATGTAGTGGAGGGTATACGGGGGTATACGCCGTATACCCTCTGGATTTGTTTAAGGAACACCGTATACCCTCTGTTTCTCAAGAAACCTATATAATATATACCCTAGGGTATACCCTCTGCCTTGAGCGTATACCCTCTGCTTAGAACGTATACCCTCTGTTTTTTTTTACGACTACACCACTGGCCATAATTCTAAGTGTTAGACACCTCAGTTGTGCAAAAAACGCAAATTAGAACATGTTTTGCTTTTGCAACCCTCAGTCTCAGATGGTAGTGACAGCAACATAAAATATAACCTATGTTATAGCAGGGACTGTCACCTTTATTTGCAAGCATTACTTTTGAAATAGCTTTGGTATTTCCTTAGATTGAGTAGAAATCGCAATTTAGAACGCTTTTAGGACACTTTTCGCGCATTTTCACCCCTTTTTAAATTTCCATTTTGTTCGAAACAGTTCTTAAAGATCGTTTATATCTAATAAATATGTACCTTGCCTAATTTTAAGTTGCTAGCCCCTACCGATCTCAAAAATCGAAATTTAGAACGCTTTTTTGCTCCTGCAACGTCTTGGTGATAGTGATAACGACATAAAATAGTGTCTATGTTAGAGCAGAGGCTGTCAGCATCAATTTCCTACTATTACGTTTGAAATCAGATTCATTCCTCCTGAGATATTGCCGACAAATCGGCATTTAGAACGTTTTTACAACGCTTTTTCGCTCATTTTGCTCCTGCATCTCCTCTGGGGTAGTGGAAACAGATATAAAATATAGCCTATCTTGGGGCAAGATCTGTCACCATCAATTTTACACCATTATATTTGAAATCGGTTCAGTACTTCCTGAGATTGCATAGAAATCGCAATTTAGAAAGTTTTTTACAACGCTTTTTGCGCATTTTGACCCCCTTTTAAATTTCGATTTTTTTAGGAAATGTCCTTAGAGATCATTGATATCTTATAACTAACTACCATTCCAAATTTCACGATTCTAGGCACTTCCTTAACGCAAAAGCCGCAATTTAGAACGTTTTTCTCCTGAACCCTCTTTGGGGTAGTGGCATCGACATAAAACATCGCCTATGTTGGAGCAAAGGTTGTCACCATCATTTTGCGCCATTATTTTTTAGATCGGTTTGGTATTTCCTGAGATTGTGTAGAAAACCACCATTAGAACGTTTCTTAGAACGCTTTTCGCGCATTTTCACCCCTTTTAAATTTCAAATTGTTTCAGAACTGTTCTTAGAAATCCTTTATATCTAATAAGTAGTTAATATTTCATATTTATAGGCCCTTCGGTAACGCAAAAATCGCATTTTTAGAACGTTTTTTGCTCCTGCACCCCCTTTCGGGTAGTGGCACCGACATAAAACATAGCCTATGTTGGAGCAAGGGTTGTCACCGTCATTTTGACACCCTTATTTTGACACCATTATTTTTTAAATCGGTTTGGTATTTTCTGAGATTGTGTAGAAACCACCATTTAGAACGTTTTTTAGAACGATTTTCGCGCATTTTCACCCCTCTCAAATTTCGAATTGTTTAAGAACTGTTCTTAGAAATCCTTTATATCTAATAAGTAGCTAATATTTCAAATTTCATATTTCTAAACCCTTCAGTAACACATAAATCGCATTTTTAGACCGTTTTTTGCTCCTGCACCACCTTTGCGGTAGTGACACCGACATAAAACATAGCCTATCTTGGAGCAAGCGTTGTCACCATCATTTTGACACCAATATTTTTTAAATCGGTTTGGTATTTCCTGAGATTGTGTGTAAACTACCATTTAGAACGTTTTTTAGAACGCTTTTTGTGCATTTTCACCCCTTTTTAATTTCGAATTGTTTAAGAACTGTTCTTAGACATCACTTATATCTCATAAGTAACTAATAATCAAACGTTCATATTTCTAGGCCCTTCAGTAACGATAAAATTGCATTTTTAGAACGTTTTTTGCTCCTCCACCCCCTTTGGGGTAGTGGCACCGACATAAGATATAGCCTATGTTCTAAGTTGGACTCACACCATCATTTTGATACCGTTACTTTTGGAATCGGTTCGGTAGTTCCATAGCTTACCTCCGACAAATAAACAATTTTTTCCTCTTTATAATAGGAGTATAGATAATATACAGAAGCAAAATTACAAAAAATCAAGAAATATAAATAAATTTAAGCATTAATATTCACGAATATCAATTAGTGTGGGAAAAAAGTACAATTCAACTGTTTTTTACGTTTTGTTCGAAAAGAAAATCTCCCTTTTTATGGATTTAAAAGATCGCACATTCTCTACTTTATATTATTTAATGTCAATCTTCAAATGAATATTCAACTGCCTTCAAAATGCAAAGCTATATTTTATTATTTTATTTAATTAAATGTTTAATATTTTCAACAATTTCTTATAAAAGAGTTTTAAGCTGAATTTTAATAAAAATTTCATTTATATTAATAATTTATGAATTCCATATTACATTAATTCATTAATGTAACAGTTTAAATATTTTGTACATTTTTTATTTAAATTCTATACAGGGTGATTCCTTATTTCCATTTCCCCTGAAGTGTCTGATGAACTGAAAAAACTACATCCATGAGCATGGTGTCTATATATAACAAAATAGGTATGCACTACACGGTGAGGTAAATGCAGCGCTCCCTAGCAGTAATTTCCGGAATTAGAGATTATATCGTGTATACGATACGATTAAAATTACAATAACTCGATTTAGTATAAAATGATGTCTACATGTAAAAATATTTTTTCTAAATCCATAAAATATTTTAATCCATTTTTTTTTAATCCAATCAACAGAAAAATACACCAATAA
The DNA here is from genome assembly GCA_963932465.1 of Maratus speciosus. Classification (NCBI taxonomy): domain Eukaryota; kingdom Metazoa; phylum Arthropoda; class Arachnida; order Araneae; family Salticidae; genus Maratus; species Maratus speciosus. Next base: position 117,981,414 of record OZ010790.1, read on the forward strand.
ATCCAAGCAGGAGCAAGGCATTTTAAAGAACATGCATATTTACTCATAAAAATTACCACATGTATTAGGCAACATATACATAAATTATTTCAATAATAAAATTAATAATAATGCTCAGTGTGTTTTCCGTCTGGACACATGTAGAATGCATTGCTGGCGATGGTGGACGCATTGAACATACTTAAGGCTACGTTTACTTATCACCCCCCCCCCCCCCCCCGCAAAATAGGTAAAGTTTGTTTTGTTCTTTGATAAAATAGAAAAGGCTTGTGAAATTTCTGTTTTTTCACAAATGTTTATTAATCTTTCAAAAGTTCAATCATATTTTTTATAAAAAAATAAGTAAGATGGCGCCGATTACGATAGTCTGAAGAATCTCGGGTTAGAAAAACACTGCCGATCTGCGTATGTTCCAGATTAATCAAAACTTGGCCTGAAATCAGAATTGTATCATTTCATAGGTTCATTACGTGGTAAAATATATTTAATTTGCTGAAAACATAATATTTAAGCCAATTATTTCAGCGGTTGAGTAGTTACAGTCTATACAGATTTAAAAAATCTTTTTTCGACAATGACGCGTTTAAAACTCTTTGACGCATAAAATGTCTGCATTTTGTCCACTTTGCACAAACGGGCTACATCTTCCTGGCCGAACCTTTTGGGTTAGAATATTAATACGTTCGACAAGCTGTAGACATCATTTAAGACATCATTCCTTACTAAACCAAGTATCATCTACAACATTCTTTTTAATATGTTTGTCCTGTCTTCCATAATTCACAAGATAGGATTTCTAAATCCGAAATATACGGCTAGAGACACTGAAGTGTCTCATCGTGTAATGCATACAAGTTTTACTAAATGTACGCCATTTTCATTGTTGTAGTTAATTAAAAATAAGAAAATAAAATAACCTTTTCACATTTTTTTCTTCAACTTAAGCTTAAAAAAATTAATAAAATAGGTTTTAAGAAATACATGTTAATACTACATTCACGTAAAATTAGTGTCACTTAATACTTTTCTTTCCACATTTTTTTTTCTATTTTCAAAATCGAATTGCTTTTAACTATCAGAATTTCTCATCTTTCTACTATGCGCAACCAGTTTAAATGTTGAAATCTTTAAACATTTTAATTAACTTTTATTCCCGCATTAAACTTCAGAGAAGTAAATTAGGTCATGAAGTTTTGAAATTTAAATAAGTAACTTTTCTTAGAAAATCATTAAATGTTCAAAAGAAGTATTAATTTCAAGAAATATAAAAGATTGTAGCTTTACTTTAAACTAACTTTTACCAAAGACAAAAAATTATCTTTAAATTATTTTTAAGCTTTGGTTGAAATAAAAAAAAAATCAACTTTTTATAGATTTCTACATTAATTTATTCATATACTAAATTAATAATTTAAAACTCACTTTTCGAATCTCTAAATAAGTATTTAACTTTACTAAATTAAAGTTGCAAATAATAGTTTGAAATAAATTTCGCTTAATTGCGACATCTAGTAATGTTTTTAATAAAATAAATGCATAACTAGTATGTTGTAACCATATTTTTTTTATTCTATATAAATTATAACTAAAATAGCAAACCCCACGGCTTTGCTCGCGTAATAGTTGAAATATGCCAAGTGATATTTATATGTCTAATTTTTATTAAAAGGTACTAACTAAATTTTTATTTTATTAAAAGGTAATATTTTATTTTACTAAAAGTCTTTTTTAATTAAAAGGTACTTATTAGTTTTAGGAATAATTCAAAAATTACTATTTAAAACACAGTTTGATTAAACATCATTATTACACTGCGTTAGGCCTAAATAAGACTTAAATTAATAAAACGAAATAAAACTAAATAAATGATAATTTAGAAAATATTTTGAAACTTTTATGCTCAATTAATACGCTCATTTCAGTATTCATTTGAAGATTTGTATTTTTTAGAAACCATCTTCTTACATCATAAAATTAATTATCACGTCAAATTCCAAGTCCTACCACCTATCTCAACATAAAGGGATATGTCGATATAGGAACTGTCACCATTAATTTGCCAACATTAATTTTGAAATCGTTTTTTTTTCCTAATATTCCACAGAAACATAATTTAGAAAGCTTTTAAAGGTCTTTTTTAGAACGTTTGCTGTTCCTGTGAACCCCAGGTGGTAGAATCATAGGCATAAAATATAGCCTGTGTCGGATCAGAGACTGTTACCATTGATTTGCAACTATTACTTTTATAATCGGTTTAAATTCCCTGAAATTGCATAGAAATCGTAATTTAGCACTTTTTTAGAATTCTTTTCTCCTTCCCTTCGCTTCACTCCTTTTTAATTCAAATTTATTTTCGACAGTCCTTCGATTGCATTTATATTTTATAAGTAACTACCATGCCATATTTAAAGTTTCTTGCTTCTTCAGTATCACAGAAATCACAATTTAGGAAGTTTTTAGCTCCTTCAACCCTCTGGTGGTAGTGACACAGACATAAAATATAGCTTATGTTTGAGCAGGTTTTATCACCAACAATTTGTCATCATTATTTTTTAAATCGGTCTGGTATTTGATAAGATTGCATAAAAATTGTAATTTATAACACTTTTCGCTCACTTCATCTTTTCAAATTTAGAATTTTCATTCACAGCTCTTAGAAAGCAGTTGCATCTTGTAAGTAAATACCATGCCATACTTCAAAGTGTAAGAACCCTCAGTTGGGCAAAAAACGCAAATTAGAACATGTTTTGCTTTTGCAACCCTCAGATGGTAGTGATAACAACATAAAATATAACCTATGTTACAGCAGGGACTGTCACAATTGATTTGCAACCATTACTTTTTAAATAGCTTTGGTATTTCTCAGATTGAGTAGAAATCGCAATTTAGAACGTTTTTAGAACGCTTTTCGTGCATTTTCACCCCTTTTTAAATTTCTAATTTTTTCGAAACTGTTCTTAAAGATCATTTATATCTAATAAATATGTACCTTGCCTACTTTTAAGTTGCTAACCTCTACCGATCACAAAAATCGAAATTTAGAACGCTTTTTTGCTCCTGCAACGTCTAGGTGATCGTGATACCGACATAAAATAGCGTCTATGTTAGAGCAGAGGCTGTCAGCATCAATTTTCTACAATTACTTTTGAAATCAGTTTGATTTTTCCTGAGATATTGCTGACAAATCGGCATTTAGAACGTTTTTAGAACGCTTTTCGTGCATTTTGCTTCTGCATCTCCTCTGGGTTAGTGGAAACAGATATAAAATATAGCCTATCTTGGAGGAAGATCTGTCACCATCATTTTTACACCATTATATTCGAAATCGGTTCAGTACTTCCTGAAATTGCATAGAAATCGCAATATAGAACGTTTTTTACAACGCTTTTTGCGCATTTTGACCCCCTTTTAAATTTCGATTTTTTTAGGAAATGTCCTTAGAGATCATTGATATCTTATAACTAACTACCATTCCAAATTTCACGATTCTAGGCCCTTCCGTAACGCAAAAACCGCAGTTTAGAACGTTTTTCTCCTGCACCCCCTTTGGGATAGTGGCACCGACATAAAATATAGCCTATGTTGGAGCAAGGATTGTCACCATGATTTTGACGTCTTTATTTTTTAAATCGATTTGGTATTTCCTGAGATTGTGCGGAAACCATCATGTAGAACGTTTTTTAGAACGCTTTTCGCGCATTTGCACCCCTTTTAAATTTCGAATTGTTTGAGAACTGTTCTTAGAAATACTTTATATCTAATAAGTAGCTGATATTTCAAATTTTAGGCCCTTCAGTAACACATAAATCGCATTTTTAGAACGTTTTTTGCTCCTGCACCCCCTTTGGGGTCATGGCACCTACATAAAACGTAGTCTATCTTAGAGCAAGCGTCGCCACCATCATTTTGACACCAATATTTTTTAAATCTGTTGGGTATTTCCTGAGATTATGTAGAAGCTACCATTTAGAACGTTTTTAGACGCTTTTTGTGCATTTTCAACTCTTTTTAATTTCGAATTGTTTAAGAACTGTTCTTAGACATAATTTATATCTTATACGTAACTAATATTCCAAATTTCATGTTTCTAGGCCATCCAGTAACACAAAAATTGCATTTTTAGAACGTTTTTTGCTCCTGCACTCCCTTTTGGCCAGTGGAACGGACATAAGATATAGCCTATGTTCTAAGTTGGACTAACACCATCATTTTGATACCATTATTTTTGGAATCGGTTCGGTAGTTCCAGAGCTTACCTCCTACAAATAAACAATTTTTACCTCTTTATAATAGGAGTATAGATTATTTATATAGCACAAAAAATAATTAAGCAATTAATTAACAAATGGGTTTCATAATAAACGCATAATATTGTTACGGAATCGTGCCCAATGAAAATTTAAATGTGGAAAAACAAATTTGTTTTCTTCAGACATATAGTTTAATAGAATGCCTCCCCATGATCAACCACAGTGTACGTAATACTATAACAAAATATACCATTTTTTCTTCGAAATACTTTATATAAAATTATTTAAGGCGTTCAGTACTTCATGATATAACATTTTTATATGTGTTATTTCCATATAACATTCAAACAGTTTAAATAATAATACATTTATAAAACAAACAATCCGTAAACGTTCCTGTTGTGCGATACACTAATATGCGGCAAAAGATATGTTACAATACACCCCACTCTCAATGTGTCGTAAGCAAAAGATATAAGCATAGCATTTTTTGAGCATATCATTGAATTTTGACATCAACTGTAGATGTGTGCAAGCAAAATTAAATGACAACGTATTTCAATATTCAGTATGCTAAGCGCGAAGTTTCGTTGAATTCCGTGCATTTAAACTGGGGATATAAGCACTTTTCGTATACTTCAAACATATCACTGAATTTCAACATCACTTCTAGATAGTAGCGCAGCGTTTAAGGGTAGACTCGATCGTTTTACTACCAGCACTATTAAATAGAAAATTTAGCTTTATTTAAACATTGAAATTTATATGATTAAACAAATCAAAATTTATCATACAATTATACTAATAGTAAAATGATGGAGCCTCCCCCCCCCCTAAGGCTACGCCACTGCTCCTAAATATGTGCAAACAAAATTGAATGTCTATGTATTTCAATATGCAAGATGCTAAGCGTGAAGTTTCGTTGAATTATGTGCATTTAAATTGAAGATATAAGAATCTTTCGTATATTTCAAACATATCACTGAATTTCCACAGCACCTGTAGATGTGTGTGAACAAAATTAAATGATAATGCATTTAAATATTTAGTATGCTAAGTTTGAAGATTTGTTGAATTATGTGCATTTAAACTGCGAATATAAGCATCTTTCGTATATTTCAAACATATCACTGAATTTTGACATAACCTATGGACAGTGCGTAGCCTTAAGGGGGGGGGGGGGGGGGTCGATCATTTTACTACCAGAACTATTATATAGAAAATGTAGCTTTATGTAATCATTGAATATTTTATTATTAAACATAGCAAAATGTAACATACAATAATACTGGTAGTAAAATTATTGACCCCCACCCCCCCCTAACGTTACGCCACTGCCTCAAGATGGGTGCAAACAAAAATGAATGACAATGTATTTCAATATTCAGTATGCTAAGCGCGAACTTTCGTTGAATTCTGTGCTTTTAAATATAATCATATTGATAATCATTGATATAATCATATTTCGTATTTTCAAGCACATCACTGAATTTCCACATCACCTGCAGTTGTGTGTAAACAAATTAAAATCACAATGTATTTAAATATTCAGTATGCCAAGTGTGAAATTTCGTTGAATTCTGTGCATTTAAACTGGGGAGAAGCATCTTTCGTATATTTCAAACATGTCACTGAATTTCGACATCATCTCTATATAGTAACGTAGCGTTAGGGGGGGGGGGGAGGCTCGATCATTTTACTATCAACACTATTATATAGAAAATTTAGCTTTATTCAATCAATGAACGTTATACGATTAAACAAAGCAAAATTTAGCATACAATTATACTGGAAGTAAAATGATGGATCCCCCACTCGTAACGCTACGCCACTGCTTCTAGATGTGTTCAAACAAAATTGAATGACTATCTTTTTCAATATTCGGGATGCTAAACGTGAAGTTTCGTAGAATTCTGTGCATTTAAACCACGGATATAAGCATCTTTCGTATATTTCAAACATATCACTGAATTTCCACAGCACCTGTAGATGTGTGTGAACAAAATTAAATGATAATGTATTTCAATATTCAGTATGTTAAGTGTGCAGTTTCGTTGAATTCTGTTAATTTAATCCGGGGATATAAGTATCTTTCGTATATTTCAAACGTGTCACTGAATTTCGACATCACTTGTAGACAGTGCGTAGCGTTAGCGGGTGGGGGAGGCTCGATCATTTTACTACCAGAACTATTATATAGAGTTTAGCTTTATTTAATCATTGAACGTTTTACGATTAAACATAGCAAAATTTAACATACAATAATACTGGTAGTAAAATGATCGACCCCACCCCCTAACGCTACGCCACTACCTCTAGATGGGTGCAAATAAAATTGAACGACAACGCATTTCAATATTCAGGATGCTAGGCGTGAAGTGTCTTCGAATTATGTGCAGCTAAACTGAACATATAAGCATCTTTAGTTACTTTCAAACATATCACTGAATTTTCACATCACCTGTAGTTGTGTGTAAACAAAATTAAATGACAATGCATTTCAATATTCAGTTGGCTAAGTGTGATTTTTGTTGAACTCTGTGCCTTTAAACTGGGAATATAAGCATATTTCGTATATTTCAAACATATCACTGAATTTCGAAATCACCTCTAGACGTGCGCAAACAAAATTGAATGACAATGTATCCCCATATTCAGGATTTTAAGCGTGAAGTTTTGCTGAATTCTGTGCATTTAAACTGAGGATATAAGCATATTTCGTATATATCAAACATACAATCGAATTTTGGCAACCCCTCTTAAAGGACAGCAACTAACGTAATATGACAATTTATTCCTATCACGAATATTCTAAATTTGATGTTCCGTTTTACTCTGAGCATATAAACTTTAGATATAAGCTTCACGTACATCGAGTAAATCTCGGTTTGCGGCATCACCTCTTGGAGTACCTTGCCCAAAAACTATTCAACAACAGATCATATAAGGATTGAACTTCATACTAAACTTCAACCTGCTCTATGCAGTAGTTCGTGAGTTAGAGGGCCCACAAAATTTGTATCACTTATACACAGACTCAAGGACAGACATTTTATAAAAGTAGTCAGATGGTGTTCAATACCATCCCAAAGTTGTATAGACAATTGTATAGACAGAGACAAAAGAAAATAAAAAGTCTATTTGAATATATATATATATATATATATACAAATATATATCATTTCTAAATGTGTTTTTAACTGTTTATTAGTGGCTTTATTTTAAACCATATTATTTGTCGGATTTAAAACTGAATTTTCCTCAAAACTGCATTTATGTAAGCATTGCGTGAAAGTTATGCCATTTTAAATTCTTAATATTTTAAAGTTAATATCTCACTTTTCACCCGACTGAAAAGAAGGGTTATGTGTTTCACGCGTATCTGTATATGTGGATTTCTTTATACTCTCGAAACATCCCAACGGCTGGATGGATTTTAATGAGTGAGTCTCTATTGATTTGTCTTAACGGCCCGATGGTTATAGGCTAGGTTTTATTTTTATAAATTCAAAATGGCGGTAGAGACGAAAAAAATTTACGCACCCTATTGAGAGGCATGCCATTGGATAGGTCCTTCAAAATGAAGACGATGTTTCATTGACTATTTTACAGTCAGAAGCTCCGTTAAAATATTATACAACCTGGAAGTTGTGTATGTATTGTGGATCTCTAGTTTTACTGTGACCCTAACCATCATAGACATCTATAGACCTCATCAAAATAGTGTTTATAGATAGGAACTAACAGTTAAACACAACTTAAAAGTCATCAATACAAGTAAATAAAAAAAATAGGTAAGTTATATAAACAAGTAATATAAAAAATATTTTAAGTCAATTCCTATTTAGGTCAATAAGAGAATTTATTTCTCCCCTGCTTCTTTGCTTTTGAGTGGCGCTTAAAATGCCTTGATCAAGAAAGGGGCTCTCTCGGTCTTAAAATACCTTGATCAAGAAGGGGGCTCTCTCGGTCTTAAAATACCTTGATCAAGAAGGGGGCTCTCTCGGTCTTAAAATACCTTGATCAAGAAGGGGGCTCTCTCGATTATTGAAAATTAATGAATTAATATTTGAAAAAAAACTGCATTAACATCAAGTGTCGTCCACTACAAGTTTAAAAAAATTTATTTGAGCTTGATTGGATGAATAATAAGTATTTTATTAACGATTGAAAATTTGAACAAGATATATATATAGTGGGAGTGTGAGCTAATAGTAGGAATTGAAAAAAAAATGTTTCACATTGACGCGAAATAATTAATTAGTTCGCTTTTTACGCAGTCGGGTTTTTTGATTATTTAAATTTAATTCTTTATTTCTGATTAAGATTTGGCTGCATAGTCGATCCTATAATTATTTACTGAATACCCTTTTTATCGGATTCCTTTATGAAGTAATATATCTTTTCTCATTTTCTTAAGTATAAGCTAAAATTAAAACAATTTAAATAAAGAAATATAACAGAACTTCGTCTGCTCAAAACTGGTAATTTTTTAATTTTACCAAACGAATACTTTTAATGTGCTTTTCTGATTTCCTTCCTCTTTCTTCCTTGAGTGCTTAGTTTAAAAATTCAGAGCTTTAAAAATTTTAATAAACTTAACATTTTTAAAACTCTACATTAATACTGCGAAATGGAAATTAAGTCATAAATTTTTACAATTTTAATTGTCTAACTCTTATAGAAAGTCAATAATATTCAAAAGAAATTGTTGTATTTCAACAAATGTTCTGAAAATTAGCATTATTTTTAATAAATTTGAATCAAAGAGCAAAATATCTCTTAAAATTACTTTTATACTTTCTTTGAAAAAATAAAATTATTTTTATATGTAAATATTATCCGATTTAATCGCTGTTATTTTCTTTATAGACTTTCTGATAGAGATAATGAATACATAAAATTTATCTTACTTATTTACAATGCTAATAGCAATACTACTTATACATTTATGAATTGTTATTAAACATTTAGCTATCAATATATAGCATTTTAATATTCTAATAATATTGAAAACTTCAAAAGATATAGGTTAAAGGGGTTTTAGAATTCAATATTTATTTAACTTATGTAACCTACAACATGGTTTAGTAGACAGTATAGTTTAAACAATCACTCAGTTACTAAACAACGAACTAAAATAGAAATAAAATTAGTTTCATGGGAGTTCCTTTGAAAAATGACATCGATTTCAAATTGTATTATGATCCTCTGAAAAAGCATTTGCAGAGTACATATATGAGTCAATATCTGAAAATTGGACCATTTGCGGAAGGTAAATTGTTCTTATCTTTGTTTCATATTTAGAAATATTTAGTTTTTGTTTTTAATAGGGAAGAGTATTTTTGTATAGCAACATTCATGTCCCCGTATTTTACTTTTTATTGGCTAGTTCAATGAGTACTTGTAGTGTAAGTCACATGATACGATTTTTGGAAACCAGTATTTTAGAACGGAAAAATGTGATTTATTTTATCGGAGATACCTCATTAATTGAATAAAGCGAAGCAAACTTTTCGAAAATAACGGTGGCCAACAAGCATAGCAGTTATCAATTATGTGACTTACACTAGGAACCCATGGAACTAGCCTATTTATATATATATAAAAGCTTATTACAACTTTATTTCTGTAACATACAAATGTAACGTGGCATATTTAATAATTTACATATGTGCAAAATGATTTAACAAAATGGCTGTGCAACTGTTAAGACAAAACCATCACCTCAGTCCCCATCATCTCAGTCAACTATTGGATACTGATTATGATGTTAACAGACACTTTCTTTCATAAAAGTTTATACTACGCATAAAATATACACCCTTGTTCTCAAAACAGTACAATATTTAAATGCAAAATGTGTATCATAGTATATAATTGTATGTGGTAGTTGGTACATTAATTTAAAAAAATAAAAATTTTCGAATGAAATTGTCCGGTTTTCAGATATTGACCCATATAGCGTTTAGTAAAATAGAAAGGTTATTAGCTACTATTATTTTAATTAAATATTTTTGTTAAATTTCCAAAAACTGGATGTTTGCATAACTTAAAACACTTTACAACATTGCGGTTTTAGTGCTTTTATTTATGGGGTAGTTTAATTTTACTACAATCGCTTTTTTGTTCCATTTTACCAAAATAATACTAAAAATCTCAACATAATTTAAAAGGATTTTAGAATTCAACATTTATTTAATCTACATTATCTAAGACCTGGTCCAGTAGACAGTAAATTTTAAACAATGACTCATTTAAATATCTAAAATGGAAATTAATTTAGTTTCATGGCAGTTGATTAGGAGGATGGTAGCGACAGTTCCTTAGAGAAATGACAGCGTTTTCAAATTATATTATGATCCCTTAAAAAAGCATATGGTGAGTACATATGTAGCGTTTAGTAAAGTAGAATTTTTATTAAGTGTTATTATTTTAATTAAATATTCATGTTAGATCGGAGTTTTTAAAATGAGGTGTTAATGCTTTCATTTATAATGTAGTTTAATTTTCCTACACTTCTTAAACAAAAGCTGTATTTTAAATGAAACGTAATTTTTTTAAGCGTTTTTATTACCTCAAAATTACGGGAAAAAGAAATTTTCCCACTCAATTTTTTGTTTCATTTTACCAAAATAACACTAAAATCTCAAAAAGATATACGTTAAAATGGTTTTAGAATTCAATATTTATTTAATTTATGTAATCTACAACATGGTTCTGTAGACAGTAAATTTTAAACAATGACTCACTTAAATAACTAAAATGGAAATTAATTTAGTTTCACGGCAGTTCATTACTAAAATGGTAGCGGCAGTTCTTTAGAGAAATGACAGCATTTTAAAATTGTATTGCATCTACTAGAGCACCAAAAGTCAACAGGGCACAAAAGTTTTAACACTGTACATATCTTTTAATTAAAGGTTAATTTTATTTTAATTAATTATTTCATAATTTTTCACAATTTTCAATATTTTCTCTTTGAAGCGTACTCTTTATAAGTGTAATTGGCACAGTTATTTAAAAAAAAAATTATAATATTTTCAAAAAGTGAAATGGTCTTTCTTTTAAATATTATTTATTTTTTATTATTAAAGTTTTAAAACTTTTAGATACTTCTTTTAATTATCAATTAACGAAATTAACACAAGAGGAAAATAAGATATCAATAATGGATTGATTTTTTTACGATTACTCTTTTTTTAATTAATATTAAAGTTATAAAAGTTTTGATATTTGCATTAGAAATTTACTCTTCAAAACTTTTTTGATTAAGAGCTCTAAATAAAATAAAGAACTATTAATAAAATGTTAAAATAATAGAAACGTAGATGCTTAAAGTATCTTAGAATATAGAACAAAATATTAAGGATTTTATCAATTTTAAATATGAAATGGATTTGTGGACATTCTTTGTATAGTTTAATCAATGCATTTTTAAGACTTCTACTGAATTTTATTAAAAAGTGCATTTATGTAAATATTGTGTAAAGGCTAAATTATTTTATGTTTTTTATATTCTAGTTTTTTTCTGATTTAGTACATATTACGTTATATTATTAGGTTGTTTTATCATTTTCAGAAAAACATATCCTACAACATTTTGTTATACTTAATTACAGTAATTTTGACAAGTATAAATATTTTAATCGGAGTTTTAAAATGCAATTTTTGTGCTTTCATTTATGATGTAGTTTTACTCCAGTTTGTGAACAATGCAACACAATGAAGGAATGACGCGAATGAGCTGAAATTTTCAACAAATACAAAGTATAGTGTGTTATGCAGATGGATAAAATTTCAGAGTCACCACGTACTTGTGGGCTGAGCAGCGTCCTCTGAACTGCTGCGGAAACCGTATAAATAGAGGGCTGTATCGAGACGTTGAAAATAGTCTATTGTTATCTGCTGGTGTAAACTTTAGGAGAGACGTAACTATGCCTCTTCGATGAAAGAGGGCAACGTTCCAACAAATGACGGAGTTTGAACGATGGAGAATCATCAGCCTTCGTGAAGAAAAATTTTCCTATCGTGCAATAGCCGTTCGTGTGCAGCGTAACAGCAATACAGTGGTGCGAGTTTGGAAACAGTTGACCGAAGAGTATCGGACAACTCAGAAATCTGGGTGTGGACCCCGAAAGCTGAATTTAATCCGTGATGATAGACACCTGGTCCGCATGGTGCTGATGGACCGTGCAGCTTTATCTAGACAGTGTTGAGCAAATTGGTCAACTTCAACAGGTGTGCCACTATCATCTTTGTCAATTCGTCGACGTCTGCTGCACAGTGGTCTGCATGCAATAACTCCTTTATACAGGATTCACCTCATTCAAAACCATCGAAGTCTACGGATGCAGTGGCCTCTTGAACATAGAAACTGGCGTGCAGATTGGCAACAAGTGGTTTTTTATGTCGAATCCGGCTTTAATTTGTCATACTATTAGGGTCGCAATCGTGTTAGACGCTATTCCGGTGAATGCTACCTTCCGGTGTGCATTATCGAACGTCATAGTGGACGAAAACCCATAGTTATGGTCTGGGATGTGATTGCGCATCAAGAAAGATCGCAGCTGCTACGAATTGTTGGTAATCTGAACAGCAACATTTACATCAATGAAATGCTGGACTCCGATGCCATTCCTTTCTTTCAAAGCATCCCTAGAGCTATCTTTCAACAGTATAATGTTCGCCCACATGTTACAAAGAATGTTCAAGACTTTTTGTCAACAGAACACATACGGTTTCTTCCGTGGCCTGCGTATCCGGCGTATATATTGCCTATTGAACATGTGTGGTAATTCGTTGGTCGGCGTCTCGTTGTTGATCCTCGCCGTACAGCTTTTACATATGAACTTTGGGTACACATACAAAAATTATGGAATGCTCTTCCCAAGGCAGACATTCAAAATCTAATTGGCCCCATACCACATCATGCGCGTACTGCACGCGTGATGACTATACCTTATATTGCTTTCGGCATTGCTTTATTACTTTAAAAATGTAATCATTTGTTTGTCGCAAAACCAGTCGGTTGTGTATTAAATTTCATTTAATTCTGATTATTCCTTTATAGTTGAAATTTTTCCAAACACGAGTTTAGTTTAACACATATACATTTCTTAAACAAAAACTAAAATACAAAAAAAATTCAAATAAAAAAATTTTTTTTTAGAAAGAGTACTTATTACTGCTAACAATTACAGTAATTTTTTTTTCCAATTTTCCAAAATAAATTCGATTTATCTATCAGAAATCCTTATCTCACTAGTTTGAGAAATCATTTTAAAAATTCAATGATTGAAACAATCTTATTGACCTATATGTTCAATAGTTTTGTTGGAAAATCAATAATTTTGTTGTTAATATACGAAGTCAACTTTTTACTATGTCACACTGTACATATTTTTATGTGTTTAATAAATTTTATTTACAGCAAAGCACAATAATTTGATGGAATATACATTAAACATTAAGAATAATGTTAAATTTATTTTATCATAGAATTTTTTTATGAACTAATATAACATTATAAAGCATTTAATATTCTAAAGTATTTTTCAGTCAAGATAATTCAATCATATACGTAATTCATTTATTATATGGTAAATCGTATAATTCAAACATTCAGGATATTTGATAATTTTATGATTCAACGGTGAATTTTACATCGAAATTGCTTTTAGAAGTAACTTTACTTTTCTACAAAGAGCATTAACATGCGCTAATTACAATAATTTGCGTAATAAATCTTTAATCATTTATATTATTACATAGGCGGAAAAATATGTAAAAAAAGTTACTACATTTAATGAGCTATTATTTGCCTACAGTTTTTATGCAGAAATATTTTCCAAATAAATCATTTAATAAAATTGAAATAAAATTCAATGCAACTTAATTTATATTATTAGCACCTAGAACGTACAATAAATATAAATAGTAATAAGGATAACTAAAAATGTTTAATAGCTCTTATTTTTTTTTAATTAAAATTAAAAATTTACTTAAAAAATTTATGCTGCTTTATTTATATTAAATTATTTTTGTATTTTAGGCGAAAAACAAGCTGAAAATAAATATTTTGTATTGCGTCATTTTAAGTTTTAGTATTTTTTCATAACGTTTCAAAAAATTAGTAACTAGAATAAAAAAGTTCAATAAAGTAAATATAAATAAAAATGAAAAGATAATTAAAATATTATATTTTCGATTAAGAAAATAAACGTATCTTTAAATACTTTATTTATTTTAAATTCGTTTTCCTCAGCTTTTTATTTGTAAGGCATAAGAGGAACTTTTACTGATCATATAAAATGTCGTAACTAAAATATTTCTCATGTTTTCATTTTAAGATATTTTAAACATGAAATCCATCTTTAACATACATAAGACATAGGAATTTTTTTAAGACACGATTTATGCAAAAGCTATTCTACGTATATTAAAGAATAAAGATCTTTAAAATTTCCCCATTTTCGGATTGCTAATATCTATATTCAATAGCTATTGCAGATTTTTTTTTTATTTTAAAGGCATAAGAGAAATTTTCACTAGTCAAATAATATGTCGTTTATAAAACATGTCCCGTGTTTTCTTTAAGAAATTTTAAGCATGAAATGCCTCTTTTACTTGTGGAATAAGAACTGCTGTCGAAAACATAGCCAAATTTCAAAAACAGGATCTAAAACATAAGCATACTATGCATATATAATGGTATGGATCTTTCATTTTGCCTTTTTTTTGTATATAAGAGAACTCCATGGAGCTTTACATTAAATATTCGTGTGTTTTTTTTTTTGTTGTTGTTCTTTATTGCTTTTTTTATTTATAAACAACATTTAAGAAAATATAATGCATCGTGGTTCTTTCCACTTTTTTAGGATTCCGTACTTAAACTAGTCCTTGGGGCCACCGTAATACTTACCCATCATGGATATAGATAGCATAAAATATGAAAATAAAACATGTGATATTTGCTAAGCATTGTACCATGTTACTTTTATTCATAATTTAATTTATTTGGACTGCCTTAAATATAATTAATATAACCCCTTAAACTAATATTACTTTTTGTTTCATTAAAATATCTCAATTTGTTGATTTTCTGTAAGAAAGCAAACGCTATTGGTTTACAATGGAAGTCTATGGGAATTTGGCGAAATATTAGAGATACCACCAATTTCGCGTCACTTTTGGCGACTCATTTTGACCGCCAAATTTGGCGATATACCGCCAAGTTGGCGATAAACTTGGCGGTATTTGGCAACAGAACAGGGTCCCCCCTCCCTATGGTAAGCCCCCTTAAAGGTATGGAGAGGCATTAAATGCTTGACATTTACGAAAAGCCATTATTGGCATTTAATCTTATAGTTTGGCGATAGTTTTTTGATCGGCGGGATAATCGAGTAGTACCGAATTGCGTAAAAGAAACATCCTTATAACTCGAAAAATTATAATCCTATTAACTAACAGTTTACTGCGTCGGATTAAGCGTATCATTTCCAATTAAAATATATCTTTGAATTGAAATTTGAATGAAATACAGGGTCATGAAAAATCGAAGAGTGTGAAAAATAGAATTACAAATATCTCGACAGCTAATCCGATCGAGTTCATTCATGATGCAAAATTTATGTATTTTTCTGGTCATTTATATTCACTCCTTCAAAAAACAATTTCGAAAATTTTTGTATACCTTTTATCAGAACGAATATTTCAAGAGTCCGAAAATAATAGTTCTGATTAATCGAGGTTATTGATATTCAATAGGTTTCTTTCCATTATTACTCCCTAAGTACACACCGAAATTCAAGTCTCTATCTCAATTTGTTCGGGAGATAGAGCGATTACAGCCACACACACATACAGACGGGCGGACAATTTTTTTATTCTAAAAATATGTTTTTCGGAATCTGCAGTGTCTGAAACGTGTAAATCCGTCAAAAAAATTTTCTATTTTTAAAACGATTACAAGACTTACCCTATACTACTTATGATGGGTAAGTAAAAGTGAAAACGAAGACATTATAAGATGGCTCCTGTGTCCGTCTGGCACAGCCATTTTACTCGTAAACTACGGAAAGTGGAAAGGTCAAACTGGGGGAAGTAATAAAAATTGATTACCAACATATTTACAGATTATTAAACATTTTCAAGCATCTTAAGGGAAAAATGTAGAGGGGCTAATTATGTTATTTGAAAAAAAAATCTTTTATTTGTATATCGTGCGGTACCGTGTGAAAGTTTTCGTAACGTTAATCTTAAAAATATATTTCTTTTAATTTTAGCTATTATATTTTCATAGAAATCGTAGAAAACGTAGACGCTAATTTAAACCTTGCAGGAAAACTATAGCGATTACCCTAGGTCACATTGTTTTTCAGAAACGTGCATTTTTCCATTGCACACAAATTTCGATTTGCCGGCATTCAGCAAAGGAGTTGAGGAACGCTGGAGTTACCTATTGTAGCAGAAGTATAAAAGCATTGTTTATAATGATTTTTGAAAATAATCGTCGGTAATTAGCCGAGATAATAACCCGTAAAGATACGGAAGATTTGGACATACATAATGACAGGAGCGGCATACTCTGTGTACTATCAGCTTTTAAAGCCTATATAGCAACTTTTAGTGATGTATTTGTGTAATAAATTGACTAGTAGCAGTATAAAAGCAATAAACGTTAAATTGTTAAAAAGAGACTATTTTAATTAGAATTAATCACATGAATGCTACGGGATTCGCGACTAGTTTGCATTGAGTGGATCTCTCAATACGCCTCTCATGTCTTTAAAAGTTAAAAAAAAAAAAAAAAAAAAAAAAAAAACCTATCTGGAAAAACGCAGCACAGTCGAAAGCGGCATTGCATTTTTGCGACATCCTTTTGAAGCGTGCTTAGCACAATGCTAATTTTAAACTTTGAACAAGGGTATTGGTTTGGGTATTGATTCAGCTAGAGTGTAAAAAGAAAAGATTATTACAACGCTGAATTTAGTTTTATGAAATGTCAAATGAAATTTAAATATGCACTACTTTTATTGTCCATTCTCAATTAACTTCATCATAAACAAATTAGGATAAGATTAAAACAAGAAAGAAAAATCATGCGTTAAGCTACACTTATGAAGCAACGTTATGAAACACTTTCCAACTCTTCCTGAATTCTAACAAAACGTTATTTAGGGAAATAATGTAAGATAACCAAATAGACATATTAGAAAACGCATAAAACATTTAAAAAACTGATTTCAGCATTTACCGTCCATAGGCAAGTATGTATTCCAACTCTTTTGAACAGCCCTGTATTTGATCTGTAGGTTGATATATATACTATATAATGGGAAACTTTAGTTTAGCAAGAAAACGCATAACAGGTTGAAATTTCTCTTTCAGCAATTCATACTAATAGATGGAAACATACTTGAATACTTTTGTAAAACCCTTAGTTTACCTAGTATCTTTATTACACGCCACTATTTAGCTAAAATTTAATTCAAACTAAAACACTCTTAAAACTACTGATATCACATTTCCAAAAGTTAGCAATTCAATTGTCAAGCAATTCTTTGCGTAACCCTCTATATCGTATTACCTATATTCTATAAACATTTCTTAGTAGACTAAATGGAGTTCAGCGTAAAAATGCATATCTCATTTAAAAACCGCCTTTAAGTAATTTGCACTCATACCCAGTAACCATTACGATTTCTTTGTGTAGCCTTGCATATGAATTATAGCATTTATACACACCATATAGTTTGTATAAATATAGTGAAACATAAAAACGCATATCATAATTAAAAATGCATTTCCAGCAATCGTCGCTAATGTACAGTACTTCGGATAGAATATATTTGTCTGAAATCTTTTGTGTGCCCCTGTAAATGCTATACACTTCGTATTATACATGATATAAGTTACAGTAAACCTCAGCGATGTATATCAATTTCATTATACATGAAATAATTTAGTATAATTAAAATACGCCCAAAAAATTCCCTCGTTCCCTATATCATTATGTAACGGATTTCTTTTGTATGGCCCTGTAAATGAATAATAACTATTCTTTACACCGCATATTCTGCAGTATACAAATTTTAGTGCACTTCAATGATGCATATAAATTTTCTTTATGTTTGAAAGCGTGTAACATCATTAAAAATCATTTTAAACGATTTTTCCCCATTGGCCGTAATGTAACGGAAAACTTTTGACTGTCCGTGTAAATGAACTAAACATGCTACAAACTTCATTTGAAATAGGGAACGTGCTATGGTAAACGTCAATAACCTCCAAAATTTTCAGGCAATCTGAGTATATTTACGGGAGTTAGAGCACGGATAGACGGACAGACGGACAGGCAAACCGAAGTCATAAACACTTTTCAACTTTGTTGGAAAGAGTTAGAAATAGTTATACAGAATATCAATATATGATATTATTTAGGCTTCATATCTCTTTGAACTTTTATGGTATACCCATTCATACTTTTCTGGTGTATATAGCTAAACGCAACCCTACGTTGTATAGTTTTTTACAAAGTCTTATTATTCTTTGAGCAGCGATTTTTTTAATAACACAGTTAAAAATTCATATATTTATTGTACGGAACCCCCTGTTAATTAATAACAGATGTTTGTAAAATTTAAATAGAATCATTAAGTTAACGAGTTGGAACCCGTCGAAATTCGACGAACTAAAATGTTTAGAAAGAAACTGTTAGATCAAATTTTTGATAAACCTACAAAAATAATTACAATAAAAAATTCAACTTACATTGGTTGTCTAACTCTTATAACAAATAATATTTTTAACCTAAAATTACCAAAATGTTATTCCACAAACTTCAACTGCTTAAATTATTGAAAAATTAAACTGTATTAGAATACGTAATCAAGATGAATAATTATGATGAATTTATCGATTGAGGATCTTGGGTTTGTTTTTACGGAATGAAAAATCAGTAAAAAGGATTTTGCTCTGTCACATTCTAAAATCCCCCCCCCCCCCCCATAAAATCTAAACTGTTCGTTATTTTCAAATTCTCAAAATTTACATACGCATCACTCAAGTTCACAATTTAAAAGTATTTTAACGCGCAATAGATTAATAATGAACGTATTTCCAAACTTTTAAAGTCACGTTTGTCCGATACCACATTGCATGTGAGCATTCTCACAAACTTTAAGTTATGATCTCAGTACCCGCGAATAAAAAATTCAGAAATTTGCCTTTAGTTGTCATAGTATTAGTCAAATATTTAGTTTTATCAAAGAAAATGATCGTTTTGTTTTAAATATGACATAATTTTTACTCACTGAATCATTTTTCCTATCGTTTAAAACTCAGTATCAGCGTAATCAAAAAATATTAAAATGTAACTGATTTATAAAGAAGAATGCGTGTTTTTTTTTTCTTTTAATGGCGACGTCATTTTCTGTTCAAAAATTATAAAAAAATGTTAGTTTTATTTGTAATGTGAAAATGGCATCAATAAGAATATAATCAATAAAAATAAATGGTTGCCAGAATTACAAAATTGGTACTAAAAACTATAAAAAAAATTAATATCTCAAAAATAAATTGAGATAGAGCATTCAAACAAATTGCATTAAAAAGTACATTTTTTCCCCTATATTATGGTGTAAAAATTGAAACTGTGCGATGTTTAAAAGTTTAAAAATTTGCAGTATCGGAAATTGCAAAACCGAAATGCCATTCGCAGAATGACGTATGCGTTACGCACACATATGTTTGTCCTTTATAATATAGATAAATAGATATATGGCGCGTATAAAAATCTTCATGTAATATACGGGGATGTAGAAAAGAATTCACGTATGTTTCTGTCTATAGGTAGAAAATACTAAAGTTCAATTTTAATCTCCGATATTTTTTTAACTAAACTAAATTTTAGCATACTATGTAGAATATATACAAACATACACATTATATACATAAATGCACAAAAGTATGTTACGGCGAAGTTTTCTTTGAGTATTCAAGAAGTGTTGGAAAATGTTTCATAATCTATGCTTGACGCATGATTTTCTTTCTTGTTAATAAACGGATCTAAGAATGTCTAAAGAGATGCCTTTCAAAATTAAAAAAAATGGGATAAAATAAGTCAGGTTCACAGATGTCCCTTGTTATTAGAGCACATCATTTCACTAAATCTGTAATCAAAAGACTTTTGTTTTTGTTTTTAAGTTCATTTTTTTTAAATGCTGCAATAATATTTTTATCGATATTGATCTTGATAAAGTCGGTGATTTTGCGTATATAACTTGTACATCGGTTTATTAACACTTTAATCGTCGCGCCTGATACTTTCGCGGCCAAAATGCCCGTGAATGTATCGGGCGCGACGATTAAGGCTAATGTCAGACAAACGTCTACTTGCAAGTTTTTGTTTGAACACGAAAAAGAAACCCCTGTTAGCTAAGGTGTTTCTTTTTCATGTTGAGACAAAAAGCGTGCAAATAGACGTTCGTCTGACATTAGCCTAAGGGATAAAAGGTGCTTATATCATTTAAATGTACATTTTCCCCTTTTATATGCTATAATTTTAGTTTAATGATTATAAGTTATTTTTCTTATGTCATTTTACAGAATCCATTTCGATAAGATCTTACATTTATGATCATGTAAATATTTTCCTGAATCAAAAATTTTCAAAATATTAGATTTTTAAATTCGAGATAATAGATTCAGTTTAGTTAAATATTTCTATTTGGATATTAAGATAACATAAAATCCTTGTTCAAACTATTGCTTTTCCTAAAATAATCTCAGTGTAAAACAAAATCCGAGCTATAATATATAGCCCAGTGGTTAGGGGTTGAATTCGGAATTAATTAGGGGAAAGCTGGAAATTGTTTTAATCCCTTCTGTTTAGGTCTAGAATGAATATGCTATGTTTTCCCCCTAGTACTAGGTGAGCGTTAGGAAGTAGGTATAGAAATATAGTAAAAAAACACGTTTTTTTGCATACCATAACAATATCTCAAAACAGCTAACTCTGTCAAAAACATTGTCAATAAAAATGCTGTAGAGCTTAAAATTTTGAGTAAAATGAGTACCTACACTCAATACTTATGTTGAATATTAAGGTCACAATTCTACTTCAAAGTTTTAGACCCATCATCAGGGAAATGACATCAGAATTAATTAGGAGAAAACTGGAAATTATTTTAATCCCTTCAGTTTAGGTCTAAAATGAACGTACTAAGTTTTCTTCTTCATACTTGGGTGAATGTTAGAAAATATGGACATATTTATTTTCGAAAAACACTTTTTTTTTAGTTTCCGTAACAATATCTCAAAAAAACTAACCCTATAAAAAACATTGTCAATACAAATGTTGTAGAGCTTAAAATTCTGAATGAAATGAGTACCATCATTATTGTTTTTGTTCAACATTAAGGTCGTAATTCTATTTCAAAATTTTTCAAATCAAGAACTTGAAGCCAGGAGAGACGAAGTTAACTTAACAATATCTCAAATTTCAGCCTTATTATTGAACAAAAATATTAAGTGTAGGTACTCATTTTACTCAGAATTTCAGGCTCTATAACTTTTGTATTAACAATGTTTTTGATAGAGTTAGCTATTTTGAGATATTGTTAAGTTAACTTGGTCTCTCCTGGCTTCAAGCTATTGATTAGCGATTAAGACAAAGTTTTGTAATAGAATTGCGACCTTAATGTTGAACAAAAATAATTAAGATGATGGTACTTATTCTATTTATAATTTTAAGCACTACAACATTTGTATTGACAATGTTTTTTGTAGAGTTAGTTGTTTTGAGATATTGTTAAGGAAACTAAAAATAACGTGTTTTTCGAAAATAAATATGTACATATTTTCTAACATTCATCTGAGTATGAGGAAGAAAAAATAGTACGCTCATTTTAGACCTAAACTGAAGGGATTAAAGCAATTTCTAGTTTTCTCCTAATTAATTCTGATGTCATCCCTCTGATGATGGGTCTAAAACTTTGAAGTAGAATTGTGACCTTAATATTCAACACAGGTGTTGAGTGTAGGTCCTAATTTTACTAAGAAGTTTAAGCTCTATAACATTTGTATTGACAATGTTTTTGACAGAGTTAGTAGTTCTGAGATATTGTTATGGTATGCAAAAAAACATGTTTTTTGACTATAATTCTATACATATTTTCTAACGCTCACCTAGTACGAGGGGGAAAACACAGCATATTCATTCTAGACCTGAACAGAAAGGATTAAAACAATTTCCAGCTTTCCCCTAATTAATTCCGAATTCGGCCTTTTTTTGCTCCCCTACCACTGGGCTAATAACCATTCACACAATCATTAGGAAATTATTAATTTAAATTTAATGAGAAAATGAAGGTAAACCTACTTTTTCATCAAAAAAAAAAAAAATCATTATCACACTGTGTATAATTTATAGCATCTAATATCCGAAACCTTCGAAGAATTTTATATTTTTACTAGGGGGCTCAGCCCCCTGCAAGCTACGCTCGCCAAACCCCGTTCAGACACCACAGAATTTAAAAATGAAAAAACATGCTAATCTGACGGGTTTTTAAAATATTAGAGAAGATTAAGTTATACTGAAAAAATCTGTGCAGACCTCCCTGTAAACCGGTTTCCATTCAATTCCCTTTGATTGCAAAAATTTAAGGGCGAATCAGTTGCTGTTAAGATATCCAATGGTTGTTTTCGTTTTTGATTAAAGAGGATCAGTTAAACATTTGAAAAGAAGCTAAAATAAAATGAATTAAGTATTCAGAGTCTTTGTCTCCCGATATTTTAAAACAATCTCTACAACAATAACCTAAATAATGTGACTGTAATCAACAGTTCCTTTCGGAACACTTCGTTTTTTATACTCTAGTTGCCATTTTGATACTTTAATGTTATCCAGGCACAGGTGATAAGTCGCCAAATATTATTCTATCCCCAACATTTCATCTATATTATAATAGTTCAAGTCATCAAATGCCATAAACAAATACGGTCTGATCCCTTCGCCTTTCATATTAAGGTTTGGCACAAATGTCATATTATTGCCATATTAATGTCATATATTGGCGCGATTTTTTTCCAACGCCAATTTGAGGAACGGATCAACAGCATAAACAACAACATCAAGCTTACCATATCAAGCAAAATAACGATACTTTGGCGCCAGTTAAGTACCCGTTGCGTATATGACATTGGCGTCAGAAAAAAATCGCGCCAATATGGGGCCGTATATGTCATCTGTGCCGAAAGAAAAAAAAGCCGGGTGCAAATCTCGCCAATAACTTTTTTGCAACTCGCCAGTTAGAATTTTTTTATTCTTCGATTGGTAAAATAAAACATTGATTTGAAGTTGAAATTAAATGTCATGTTTTGTTACATAATTTAATATTTCGACAGATGTCATATACGAACCGCATATTTGGCATGATTTTTTTTGTTTACGAAAATTTGGCGAAAACCTCGTTTTCGAATACCAGTTACATGTGTATTTTTGGTACTACTTAGTTATCCCGTCGACCAAAAATCTATCGCGAACTATAAAATTAAATGCCAATGACGGTTGATCGAAAATATCACATTCACTTGACTTTTAGCAAGTACACATGTTTACGTCATCAAGTGATTTTTATTTCGACGTTTTATTTTTATATTTATTAATGTTATACTAATTTATTTGTTCTTTCGTTAAAATAAAAATTTTGTCAATCTGTACAATTTGGCGAGTGATTTGGCGATTTATATAATTTGTGAAATTGGTTGACGGAGTAACTACGTTTTACCGTATTTTTTAATTATTTTCTATTATTTTTAAAAGGAAATAGCAAAAAATAATTAAGAACTATAGAACAAAATAATTCATATTAGCCATGTCAATCAAAATAATGCCATTTTTGCGCCAATTAGGTACACCAGTACGTATATGACATATGTGCCTAATATTTTTTTTTCGTTTTTTTTTTTTTTTTTTTTAAGAAAAAAGTGAAAGCCATCAATTTAAATGTTTCATTTTTAAATGATAGTTTTATATTTAATAAAATGATAACGAAATACAAAAAAGCATTGTTCTTAGCATAGATTTAAAGGAGGCCAAACAGGTCGCCAAATTAATTTAAAATACTAACCTTTTCTGAATTATGAAAAAAAAATATCTGTTATGATTAAAATTTGAGTTGCCATCATTAGAAAAATGCATTTAAAATTAGAAAAAAAAAGTAATATTTCGAAAACTAATTCGAATTTAAAAATTCTAATACCAGTTTTGAGATCTGTGGATCAATACGGATTTTTGGTGTTAATTTCATCGCAAAGTATTCCATATTTTAGGATAAATTGCCGTGAAACATAATCAGTTGTTTAATCAGTCGATTCAAAGAATCGATACACATTTCAGCCATTTCATATATTCGTTTCATAAATTCGTTTCATTAGGATTTTATATATGTAGGATAGATAAATATTTATGTAATTAAAAGAATGATAGTAAAATGCGGAGTGAAGGATGTTGAATTTTATGCAAAGTGAGATTAAAACGCAATGACTTTCAGAGCTGACGTTGAGGCTCCTGATCTGCAAATTTACTATTTATAGATAGAATCATGATTAATTAAATAAAAAAAGTATATTTTCATTATACCGCCAAAATATCTCAAAAACTGTTTTTTAAATTTAATTAAGGAAAGAAATATTATTTGGACTTGATAGCAATAAAATATGACCTGTAGATTCTGACAATATTTTTTTCTTATCGAATGATTTAACAAAAAAAAAAAAAAAACATTTTTTATTATTTTGTTGAATATATTTTTCCATTATACTGATTTATTTTTGTAAACGATAATGAAACCTGTGTATTTCGTGTCGTCGTTTAAATAAAAATCATCGAGTCAATAAAAATAAATAAAGTTATGAATGATTAAGTTCGTAAAATAATATCGTTGCATCAAAATTTCTCATTTTTTTTTAAAAAAATTATTTAAATAAAGAAAGGAACCTATATATATATGCATTTTGCGAACATGGAATACTTTAAATATTTAAAATAACTGCCGAATTTATACTTCAAACCGTAAAACAACATTAATCTTTCTTATATTAAAAGTGTATGCTATTTAAGAGGATAATATATATTTTAATGGAATACATTATTAAGATTGATTAGAAATGGTGCATATTTTGGTGCTAATTCCATTTAATTATATAATAGTTTCCCCCTTTATTTTATCACATTTTTAAAATACCTTTTTTATGAAAATTATATCATATTTTTTATGAATTAAAATTTGTGAAAATTCACTAATTTACATTCAATTATAAAAGTATTTTTCAGTGTTAAGGATTCAAATACACAATCTTACGTGAAATCATTTACACACACGATATTTACGCATTTTAAAAGAATTATATTATGATTTTTTTTGTAAAGTGGCAGCAAAAGAATTGTTAACAAATAAAATTAATTGTTAAATTCGTTATATGAAGTGTTATTCGAATTTGAAGGTTGAATAATAATAATAATATAATAAGTCAATAATTCTTAGTATCAACGGTAGCAGATTTCAAATGTTTTGCCAGAAAATAGGATTTTGAAGAGGTAACTTTCTTCAAGCTCCCTTCGAATATATTATTCTAAGATTGCTATCAATTATTTGATGTGTACAATTATTTGATGTGAATTAGAAAAATTGGAAACATAACTTTTTCAAACTTTATGAGAAAACACAGGGGCTATTGGAAGATGTAAATACATGTTTTAGATGAAAATGTAAAAATATCTCTCTATGCTAAAAAAAGTAACTACCGCTGTCACCGCCGCCGCCGGTTTTGAATTTTTTGTGACCGGAGGTCTTTCTTCGTTAATATTAAGAAAAATAATGCATACAAAAATATGAAAATCGGTATTATTATACAGAAATGTTTGATAAACACGGTGATGCAGACAGTTTACAAATCGAAGAATTATTTTAAGAGATATTTAATATTAAAGTTGGACAAAATCGTTCCACTAAAAAAGTTTTATAGGAGCAAAAACTATTCATGGGAATTTAATCATTTTTATATCATTTTATACGTTTGAAGTTTCCGGAGTGCAGACTGCATCTCTTTTTTTTAATTTGACTCATTTTTTGAGGTTTTATTTCTATTTTAAGTTCAAATTTTCAGCATTTCGAGAGATATTTTTTACTTATTTTAGAAAATTGTACTAATTTAACCTGTTGCCAACTGTATAAATAGCGCAAACAATAATATTTGCTTAAATAAAAAAAAAAATATTTATACGTGAAAATAAATTAAAAATTTATTTACACGTGATGTTATAAACAGAAAAAAAAAACATTTGGAATTAGAATTAAATAATTATGTACAAAAAGCAGGAACTTATTAAAAATTGCGTCATAAAAACTATATTTACACGTGAATTTTAAGAGAGTAAGGAAATTGTAAAATAATAAATTCATTAACATGCGTTACAAGTCTTAAATAGGAGAAATTACGTCATATTTACGTCACATTACAATTATTACATAAAATGAACACAAAATAATATTACTGCAAAACATTTTAAATTTAGAAATTGTGCTAGACATTTATTTGATATTTTGAGAGGATACTTTTGAACTATTTTTGTTAGGAAAGCGCAAATAATATTTAACTTCTAACAAAAGTATTTTCACGTGAATATTAAAAAGAGAAAGAATAGTTTAGTCAAATTTACGTCAGATTAAAAACGATTAATTTAAAATGTCTTATTTAAAAGAACTTTCTTTTCGCTTTGTTAAAAAATACCGGGAGACAAAGACTCTGTTTACTTAATTCCTTTTATATTAGCTTATTTTGAAATGTTTAACTGATTTTATTTAATCAAAGACGAAAACAGCGATTGTATCTTTGGCACTACTTAGTTATCCCATCGACCAAAAATCTATTATTCGCCAAACTATATGATTAAATGTAAATAATGGTTGATCGTAAATGTCACATTAACTTGATTTTAAGCAAGTTCTACGTGTCTACGTCATCAAGTTATTTTTTATTTCGACGTTTTATTTGTATTTTTATTAATGTTGCACTAATTTATTTGTTCTTTCGTTATTTAAAATAAAAATTATGTCAATTTGTATAATTTGGCGATTTATATAATTTGGCGTAATTGGTCGACGGGATAATCAAGTAGTACCGCAGCGGATTGCCTTAAAATTCCCCAATCAAAGAGAAATTAATAGAAATCCGTAAATAGGGAGATCGCCACTGTTTTTTAAATTATAATTCAATCTTCCGAAATCTTTTTAAAGCCGATGAAATTAGCGTACTTTTAGAGTCTGCGGTGTCTGAACGGGGGTTGACGAGCGTAGCTCTTAGGGGGGCAGAGCTCCCTAGTTTTGTAAAATTTTTCTTCGAAAATATTTTTATTTATACAAGTCTTATATCATAAATAAAAAATTCCGAGGAAATTCTTAGTTATTTGGTTGAACTTACGTTTCTAAAATTAAAATGAGCCAAAATATAAAATAACCTTTTTGCTTAATAACAACGCAAAAATAATATAAAAAGTATTATTACTTTCAAATATTTATCTTATCAAATAATGCTTCGCGAATCTAAACAAAGAATGGTTTTTGCTACTTTATTAAAGCTTAAAACATTTTTAACGAATTAATAATTGCTCATTCTAACATAAGTATTTACAAAATATTACTTCACCAGCAATAATTCTAATTATTATTTAAAATAATGATCTGTTGAGAAGCAGTTGAAAGAAAGTAACGAAATTTGCACGTCATACTTTATATGAGTAAGAAGTAGAATAGTAATCAGATTCATTTTTTGAATTTCAGAATTTTTTCGTGATTCTGAAATATTATTAAAAAAGTAATTAGTTTATTAATGTTGCTAAAATATTTTTAACGAATTAATACTTACTCATTCTAACATACGTATTTTCAAAATATTATTTCACCAATAATAATTCTAATTATGATTTAAAATAATGCTCTCTTCTAAACTAAGTGAAACAAAGTAACGATGCTTGCACGTGACACTTTAAATACGTAAGAAGAAGAATAGTAACCAGATTCAGATTTGGAACTTCAGAATTTAACGCGAATCCGAAATATCATTTAAAAAATAATTAATTTTAAAATGTTGCTAAAATATTTTTAAAGAATTAATAACTGCTCATTCTATCATACAGTAGAACTCATAATACGAATTTGGTTAAATCGAAGCATTGCATAAATCGAGCTTTTAAACATTCCTTTTTAAGTCGCAACTTGTTGTAAGCAAAACTGGTTGCAACAAAATACGCGTATGACAAAAGCTTTTCACGTTCTCATTACTTTCATTATAATTAATTGTTACTTTTTATTGCGATTTACACATTAATATTTACATAAAATCGAATAAAGTATCAAGATCAACGAGTTAAGGATACCCTACCATTAATTTCTGAAACATATTTTGTTACTGAGATTTGTGCAAATAAAATATGTTTTTTTTTTTTAATTGATTAAAACCTGGTTTCTTTTATCCACTTTACACGTGGAATGTTGTAACGGACCTACGTAAAATAAAATAAATACGATAACCACACCATTACATATACATAGAGTTCTATACGGGGCTTGTAACGTTACAGAATAGAGGTGAAAATCATGTATGTTTTAAAATGAAAACTCTAATGGATTTTTTAAATTTTAATATATATATATATATATATATATATATATTTCACTAATTATACCAGCAACCATTTTTATATGAAAAATAGTAATTAAGTATGCAACTAAAATTTTGAAATTTATTAAAAGCGGTAATTTCGTCTTGGCTCGAGCAAGTAATTAGCAATCGAAGAAATCGGCAAAGATTTCTAGCCTTTTTATTCTGATAATTTCAATGGTTTAAGTGTGGTTCGATTACATGTCTTAAATTTGTGTTTTGTTTTTTTTTGTTTGTTTTTAGATTGATAAAGGTTTTAATTTTGTTATGGAATAGAAGCCGGAAACAAATGCTGAATATTTTTATTTATGTTAATTTAAGTACATACAAATTTATCTTTTGTAATCGCCTGTCTGCAAGTAACAGAGATATATTTTTAAAAATATCATACTTGAAAATTGTTTTAAAAAACAATAAAATTTAAGTAAATTGCAATGCAGTTTTTAAACGAATTACAATACTGTTTTCAAACTTGAATTTGAAAGTACATTTCTTTTTCTCTATTTGGCGATGTAAACATTAGAAATGTGTAGTATTTAGAAATTTTAAAAAATTGAGTAAAAGTTGATAAAAGTTAAATTTAATCGTCTACCGTTATGACCTTCAAAATGAGGTCTGCGTTACGCACAGACACGTTTGCCTTTTATAATATAGACTAGCAGAACTACCCGGCTTCGCCCGTGTCAATTATAAGAAGACTTCCAGGTAAAATAAATTGAAACGAAATAATACGGGAATCACAATAACTGAAATTTGTGCATTCCCATCCACAAATCGTTATAAAGACAATAAAAAAACATGGCGTTATTGTCTTGCAACCATAGTAAAATCCCTCAGCTTTAATAACAGAATGCACGTTTTCTTTGGCGGGTATAAGAGAAAAATATGTGATTTTCCTGACAATACGAAAAAAGAAATTCCTCCAAATCGCGCAGTACTTAATGAAATTCTCGTTTGTATGGTATTATCTACATTATAAAGTAAAAACACTATGCCAGTGCTCATAAATTGTGCCCCATAAATTGTAACCCATAAAATGTGCCTTTACTGCAATTTTTCTAACTTTTAAACATCCCACAATTTCATTTTTTACAATGTCGAATAGAAAAAAGTTCTCTCAAATGAAATTTGTTTGAAAATTGTACCTCAATTTTCTGATTTTAATGGATTTTAAAGTAATTTTCAAGAATGGATATTTTTAAAGTTGAGTGCAACCCGATTACGAAAGATGAACCTGTTTACACTTAATGCAATAGTATAAAGAAAAGACCTGTCTATGTATAACGCTGGTATCATATTTTCGGTGGCAACAACCTAACACAACAAATTTCCCTTTTATTGCAGTTTAACGTCTAAACATTGTACATTCAATTGTTCCAACGTATTAAAAAAAAAAAAAGTACTTTCAGTAATATTTGTTTGTAATGTTTATCTCATTTTACGAATTTTTTATGGGTTTTAAAATAATTTTTAAGCATGCATATTTTTTAAATATGCTTGCAACCCAAATACAAAAGATTAACTCAATTGTTCAAAAACATTCTAAATAATTCAGAATTTGTTTGCTTTCGCGTAATATTCAAAAACTAAATTGGCGAATCTTTTTGGCGTATCTTTCGAAATTAAAACCCCAAAAATAAAATAAAATAAAACACGAATTTAACAGATATCAAATCAAACTACTCAAAATAAACTGATAAGTATATAAAATTCAAATGGGAATCTCGTTCCGGGTGCATGTAACTTGAATTCTTCAGAACGGACTTTCCATGCGACTTGCACTATTAGTTTTTTAGGGAAGATTTTAGTGCGTAACATATTGTTTTCCGTTGCTTAGTCATAGAATTATAGGGGAAAGTTATATAATCATGAGAACACAATTATGAAGGGTTAGTCTTATTAGCTGAATGAAAAATGCAGAACTATTTTTATCTCTAAGTATATTGACGGGTTTATCTTCGGTAATGGGGCTGTACGCTAGGGTATTCTTATTTTAATCAGTGTGCCTGACACCTATTATGGCATGCACCTTTGTTTAAAACAATATAGAATGACTTATGTTTTAAGCGACTATCTGGCATGCAACTTGATTACAAAATACTAACCTGCAAATGCTTAAAGTGCTTCTCCAGTTCCCTGGTTAACAACGCGAAACTTTCTGACACATTTTCTGACTCATTAAACGTAAAGGCTTAAAATTTGTAGGCCTGACTATTAAAGCGATTTGGAATTGAAATAAGTTTTTCCCTTTTCATAAATAAATTACTTATCGAGTTATGAGCAATTGTGGTTGCGTGACGGCCGGTTTTTATCCTTTATTGCACTGTAGCGTCCGAAATACAGTTCAAAACACCAACTGAAAGATCATATACCTTTACCAACAAATGGAAAGTATCTTTCGATTACATTGTTTCTAAATAAGAATTCCTGTCAATTTCATGCGTTTCCGAACAAAAATTAATTAAAAAATCAGTCAGAAAATAGCTCCTTTGGATTTGAGAACAGCCTTAACTTTATGAACAGCCTTAACTTGAAGTTTATGAAAAACTCACATTTTTAGTTTTAATTTTGGAACTCGCGAAATTTAAATTCAGAAAAAGAATGTTCTTTTGATTGACACATTGTGGTAATTTATTTAACTTTTAAAGTTAAAATACATGTTTTCTTTGGCGCGCGTAACAGAAGTATACAATATCTTCACAATACGGGGGAAAATGCAAAAAATACATCCAAATGAGGTAGTAATTACTAACATTTTATTTGGAAAATTTGAAATTTTATTGAAATTAAATCTACAATGATTAGATGAAATGATGTCATTTTCCATAAATTTTAAATCAAGACATCTCTCAAGATTTTTTTTGAAATGTAAATAACCGCTCTCTTTTTGGTATAAATCACAGAAAATGTTAGCACTGAATCTATATCAATACAACACTTAGCGACAACGTATAGTTATAAGATATGGCTGTAAGTATACAATCGAAGTAGTAAACAAAATATAGGAGCCATATGTTTACAATGAGTATGATTACGCGTTGAAATTATTTGATAGAATGTGACGTCATATCTAGCCTTTTTTTTCTTTTTGTTAAATTGTTTTCATGAAATTTGACTGTTTGTATTAAAATAGATGTTTTAATTTAAAAAAAACAAATATTCAAATTGAGGTGCTACGGTATTTTCCCGCTCTTATAGTTAAAGTTTTTATTTTATATACAAAAATATGTAAATTTTCTGTTTAGAATGACGTCAATATCAAACACGCAAAAATATAGCAAGAAAATCTGAATTTTTATTGGCAAATAGAAACAAGATACACGCGTTATCCTTATTGTTTTCACATTATTGTGTCATTTTTTAGGGTTTGGCAACAGGAAAGAAACGTTTGAATTAAAAAAAAGATTTAAAAAGAGATATTTCTATAATGTTAAATTATGGAAGTGGTAGGAAAAAGGGATAAATAGTGGTCTGATAATTTTTTTAAAGTAGACAGTGATCTTTTCCACGTTCTAAAACGTATGTACATCGAGTTTCGTACAAATCGGTCAAAAATTAAAGATTTGTATAAAGGACATATATACAGAGAACGGCTTTTATATATACTAGGGAATCGTACCCGGGCTTCCCGGGTTAAAGAATATAGGTTAAAACATTTCTTTTAATTGAAAACTAATAATTTTTTTATATGCAATATTTTTTTTAGATTGACCGCTTACATTAAAAAAGAATTTTCCATATGGAAAATAAGAATTATACAATCAAATAAATTTTTGAAATTTATCAAAAGCGATATTTTCTTATTAGCCGTATGCTAAGAGTTATTTGCCAAGATTTTGCTACTTATAACGTCCTTTTATATTCTGATAATTTCAGAGCTTATACATGTCTGGTAAAATTGTGTTTTATTTATATTATTTTATTTATTTATTCATAGGGAAGTATTTTTAATGGATATTAGTCGTAAGAAAATGATGAACTCTTTATTTTGTTTTAAGGGCAAACGGATAAATCTTTCGTAATCGAGCTCCGCGCGATATAGACAAATCAAAAAATATTTCATGCTTTAAAATTGTTTTTAAAACCATAGACAATCAGTAAACTGAGATGAACTTTGTAAGCAAATTCCGTTTGAAAAAAAATCCTATTTGGTGATTTAAAAATTTAAATTGAACGATTACAAATATAATAAATTTGTGTTTTTTCAATATTATTGTATTATTTGTTTATAAAAGAAGTATTAATTTCATTAATTTGCCTTTCTCAAATATGTTAAATAAGTGGGGTTTTTTAATATTATTCTTTTATTTGTTTATAAAGGAAGTATTAATTTCGTTATGCAAAAATAGTCAGAAACAAATGCTGAAACATGTTTGTTGCTTTATGTGCAAAATGTTTATTATTATTATCTATTGAAACCGGCACATCATAAGATAAACTTTAAAAAAATCATGCTTAAAAAATATTTTAGAAAATATAATACATCAGTCAATGAATACAGTTTTAAAACAAATTGCATTTGAAAGCAATTTTTTTTCCCTATGCGACGAAAATTGAAAATGTACGATGGTCAGAAGATTAAAAAATTGCAGTGGCGAAAATTTCAGGACCGACATTTGATCATGAAGTGTTGTCATTCGCAAAATCACATCAGCGTTACGCACAGATACGTTTGTTCTTTATAATATAGATACTTAATCAGTGAAATATAATAAAGATCAGTTATTAGGATGTGGTTATCATATGAGGCTCTTATGCTTGGATTTCTGAAATGAAAACAGCAATTTTCACCTTCTCAAAATTTGCATACGCACTTCTCATATCCATATTCATCATTTTTTTTAAATTGTATTTTGTTTGATCATTTAAAAATTCCTTTACCTCAAAACTTGAAATCAGCAACATCTTTTATGTGAACAGACGCACTCTGTACTTGAGATTCTAATCTCAATTCCAGAGAGTAAAAATTTTCGTAATTTATGATTTTTAGACACATATGTGTTAAAATGTTTAGTTTTATCTAAGAAAATGATCGTTTTCTTTTAAATATGACTTCATTTTCACTTAAATAAGCATTTCGACTAGTGTCTGAAACTTAGTATCAGTACACATGCAGAAGGATAAACAATATAGAAAATTTATGAGGAAAAATGCGTGTTTTCGAAAGCAGAATGTCATTTTCCGTTATTATGCCCCTAATATAATATTTTGCGCCACTAAATCCTATACAATAATTTTTATCAACAATTTTGAATTTTTATCAGAAAATAGCATGAATAAAGTTAAAAATACCTCATTATTTCTCTCTTGTCTGCAATAAGTAAAGCTATCTAATTTTCCCCATTTTGAAGAAATTTCATAAAATGCTTTTAAAATTAAAATATAAAAGTGGGGATATTAAAAAAAAAAAAAAAAAAAAAAAACAGATAGTGTGATCACATCCACAACGGAAGGGCTTTCAGTGAAATATATATATATATATATATATATTAGTAAAATTGGTTCAGCAGAAAGATCAGAGCAGATGACTAAAAAACACACTTGTGTTTTAATTATATATATTATATAAAATTAGGAAAAATTAAATTAATCAAATTATGTTATTTTGATAAAATTATAGTAGAATGTCCTGAAAAATAGCATTAAAATTTTATTATTCGAGAGAATAATTTCGACAAATACTTCAGGAACACGATATTTTAAACCACGAATTATTTGCTTGCTTGTCTAACTCGGTGAAGTGAATCCATCCAGGCGAGAATCACCAATTTATGTAATATAAATCGCTATTATTTGCATGTCACCTCTCTTTTATAAAGACACTATA
Source organism: Maratus speciosus (assembly GCA_963932465.1). Taxonomy (NCBI): domain Eukaryota; kingdom Metazoa; phylum Arthropoda; class Arachnida; order Araneae; family Salticidae; genus Maratus; species Maratus speciosus. Next base: position 118,016,217 of record OZ010790.1, read on the forward strand.
AATTTCTGTAAAACATTGCGTTCTATCAGTGTGTGATTTCGATTACATTTTTTTAAAAAGTGAAGCATTTTCACCTGCGAAGAATTTCAAAGCAGCTGGGCTGTGAAAATGACGCACTTCTACAAAACATAATTCAGGTTTAAGAATAAAAATACACGCTTTTTTATAAAATGACGTCATTTGCATCCGCTAAAGCAATCCAATCTTAAACTTCGTCTATAGAAAAGTGTGCATGTCACGTCATTATCACTGAATAACAGACAATATTCTTGACATAGCCCATATTTTAATTTCAACTTTTTTTTCAGGTTTTATGAGAAATGGCAACAAAAACATACAGTATATCCTATTTTCGACTATTTTACGTTTACTTTCAATGACTTTCAATAGAAAATGGATACTTTCGTTGCCAATCTGTCAATCTGTCAATAAAAATGGTATTAAAAACCACAAAAAAATTAATATCTCAAAAATCAATTGAGATACAGCTTTCAAACAAATTGCATTTAAGAGCATATTTTTCCTTGTACGACGGTGTAAAATTTTAAAATGTATGATGTTTATTAGTTTAAAAATTTACAGTAAAGAAAATTACAAAACCAAAATTTTATTTTAAATTTCAAATTGTTGCCATTCGCAAAATGACGTATGCGTTACGCACAGATATGTTTGTCCTTTATAATATAGGTAGATAAACATGTTTCTTACTGACATGATTTCTTTAAACTCTTTAAGTCAATATTTAAAGTATATTTTACAAAATTAACGTCCCTTGCCACTTAAAAAATGTACTACACATCTCATATTTAAAATTTCCACATGTTTTTCTTTTATAGCATGCTGTGTTTTCAACCAAATTTAACACTACTTTCAAGACTCTATACCTGAAACAATAAAAATAACATACTACAGTTAAATTATAATTATATTAAATACTTGGAGAAATATGAGCGTTTGTAGAAGATAAATTTTAGCAGAAATGTACTAACGATAACAATTTTTTGCGTAATTTAGCAGTCAAGTATATAAGGCAACTCACGTGAAAAGCCCCTATAGCATCGTGAAAAGTGTGAACAGTATAGGCAATATAGTAAACAGAATTGTTTTCCAAAACTAGTAGGATGTTAAAGGATTTTCTAAACTATGTCATATATTTATTTTTTACTTTTTATTGAAAATCTAGTTATCTTTGAAGAATCATCAGAACGAGCCCGTTCGCATAAACAACAACAACAAAAAAAGATTACCAAAATCGAAGCATCACGTGTACATACAGTAAATACTAATTCTTTAACCCTTTATCTACTGCAATTTTTTTCATGTAATATTTTTTTTTCAGTTACTACAATGAAAATTAATGGATAAACATAAAAAAAAGTACCGTGAGAAATTTAATTCCTTAGAGAAAATTAATTAAAGTGGTACTTTAATGTACCGTCAGTACGCTATGACCAAAATATCGTAACAGAAAACCAACACGGTATGTATTTCAAATGGCACCAGGATTGTGGTAAAATATATTCGATTTAATAAGTAAGGTGAAATATAGCCTTCTTCATATTTACAAATAAATGTTTTGGCAAATTCCGGTGCCAATCATTTATTTCAACACTTTAGCATTCAAAATGCTTTGCCCCTGAAGTTTGCCCCCCTTTTTTTGTTTTTTTCTTTAAGGTTTTGATCTTGATAGCAGTCCTTTAGTTCTGCGACGTCTATATTCCAGACACAAGATGTTCTCTCGCATCTCCACATATGCAATATAGGAATTTACATATGCCATTTCTAGCATAGCAAAAAAGAGCCCGTTCCAGAACTTTTTCGATTTGCTATAAACATAATAATGAAACAGAAAAGAAATACTAGGAAAATTATTACTACACTACATTTTAGTAATTACATTATAAAGCAGATGAAAACGATGGATAGCTACACAGAGGAAAAGTAAGCAAGAAGTTTTTCTATAACACTCAGTGTACTTATAAATACCACCGATTAATTCAACTGTTGAATCAAATAAATACACCGTTCACCTAAAATAGTTTGTCAGATTGTATTCTAAGATCATAATGAAAGCATAAAAAAATCCAACACTTATCTTATATCCTTTACTGTGTTTGCAGCAATAAAAAGACGAGCGTGGCAATCTGTACAAAATGTCGGCTAAAACACATCGACTGCTTCAAAAATAGCTTCCTTTCTCGCTAAAGTAACAAACCTAGAACTATTGCTGCTATGTATTCGGTTAAAGTGGAGTTAAAAGAGTGTTTTTGCAAAATATGATTAGAATATTATTAATATTCACTGTGGAATGAAGGTTTACTGTGAGTGGTACTTATAAGTACCGTCAGTAGATAAAGGGTTAATGAAAGTCAGCCGATAAAATATGACAATTTGTAAAATATCCCTTATCATCCTGTACTTTAAGAAAACAACTGAAATTGATCTCACTGTATGGTCGATATTATCCTGAATTTTCACGATATTCGACTGCCATTGTGATATGAGTTGCTCTGCGTACTAAAGCCAAAAAACTTGCGGAAATTTCATTTAATATTTAAAAAATATATTCATTTCTCCATAAATGTGCACGTTATTCTCACACAAATTATCACAAATGTTGAATAAGACCAACGTAGTCATGTACTTCAGTTGCAGTTTTTTCGAGCATTTTATTTTGGAGGGGGATCGATAATATTCTTCTTATTATTCAATTTGTTGTTGGTCCTATAATTGGCCTCGTAATTAAATGTTCTCTGAAAAAAGGAGAGGTCAAACGTGTTTTTATTATTATTATTATTATTTATGACGCCCAGAAGAATTTCTTAAGATATTCGAATTTATCAGGTATTTCTCTAGATTAGTAGTTCCCAACGTGGGACGTATTCACCACAGGGGGCAATTTGCCGTTCTAGGGGAGTAACTCCAAATTTGTTACACACTCAATCACTATCAGTTTCTTTTGTCTTTTTTTTTCTTAGAAAAATAATGTTGTATACTAAAAATAAATGGAATACAAGCAAAATTAAAAAAAAATCAGTTTGTTACTGATTCTTTTTTAATATTCCCTATCAAAAATTTAAAACCGATTTAACATCAGAATAATTATACGAATAGTTTTTAAAACTACTACTTCTGACAGATTATCGAGGAGCCCGGGGCCCATGCCCCACATCCCCGACAGTAATAATATGGAAAACTAACAGGAACTGAATCATGGCAGTACTGGGGAGAAAACCTAATATTTAGTGGGGGGGGGGGGGAAGACAAACAAACAATTCCCGTGCTGAAATGAAAAATAATAGTAAGAGTTACAATTTTACTAACAGTTAATAAAATAAAATATTAAAAATAATAAAAGGCTTAGTCAACAGTAACTCCCACGCCTAGCTCACGCTTCACCACGAGTCCAGGCCAAAGCGATATAAGTAAGCGTCCTATCTTAAATGGGAGAGGTAACCGCAAGATTAAAGGCGATGTCACGTCAACCAAGGTCATACGCCACCCAGCGGACGGAGTGAACTACAAGAGGATTATTAACTTCTTTCCCCTTTGTGGATGATCTATAAGTTCGATATCTATGAAATAACTATGCGCACGCGCAGCCGTGATTTTATTCGTTTGTCGTCTGCAGTACTTAATTGTTGGAAGTCTAGATATAATTCGATTTATTTATTCATCATTATTTAATTTATTAATTGAAGTTAGTTATTTAAGCAAAATCAGTTCTTTTAAGAACTTATATTATTTGGGAAAATACCGCGTTGGCGTTCTAATTATTGCAGTTTTCAAAACTGCAAAAGTAACTCTCTATCTGAGAGAACTCATTTTTTAGGAAATAAAGAGAAAAACAGGTTAGTTTTGTGTTTTATTATAATTTATAAAAAAGTTAAAATATTATTTAATATATATTATTAAATGTCAGTGATTTTAATACGTTCTATTTGAATTATGTTTTTGTAATGCAATGAACAAGAACTTATAAAAATTAGTTAATGTATGTTAAGATAGAATTTTACAGCAGCGTTTTTAATTCAATTCCTGATAAGATATAGTTATAAAAATTACATAAACATGTGTATTTCCAATGAGAATTAAACGTTTTATTACGCTTAGAGTTTAAGTATAAATTATTTAATTAATTTTAAGGCATATTTTTTATTTACCGGGCGCAGGCGATAAATTGCCAAATATTCTCTTGATCGAATTGTATTTATAATATTTAAAATAGAAGCATTTCATTCATTCCATTTAAAACTAATTTAATTTTACATTAGGATCCACTTTAATTTAAAATGCAAGCATTAATTCTTGTACTATTAAGCCAGCAATAATTGATTATTTATAGTTTTAAATATTTTGAGAATTTTAGACAACAGCTTTACAGGAAATCCTAAAATCGACAAATTACTTTTTTTTAAAAAAAATCTAGAAATATGTCTGTCATTGTGTCATATCCGGGAAAAATAGTTTTCATGGGATACCTGCACTTCGCACAGGTGAATAACATTGCAGAAAACATACAAAGTATAGAAGAAACTTCAAAAATTGGAATAAAATATAAAATATTTACAAATAGTACGTGGTATGCTCAATTAAACATTTATTATCTTACACCGGTTCTTCGTAGGGGTAAAATAAATACCTTTCCATAACCGGGCCGATAGCCATGATTGGCGTCAAATGAGAACACAATATACAATTGTAACTGTATAAAAGTTAAATAATGGTTAGAAAATGAAAGTAACTTTTATCGAAATAACTCAATTGCGGAACATTCTCCAAATTTGAAAAAGGCTTATGAAACACACAACAATTGCCAATAACTGAAAACTATAGACTAATAATAAGCTCGACGTAGCACTTGTTGCTCGGTAGCCAATAATTTCAAATTTCCCTTTTAATTTTGTCCGGTTCAATTTTTTTTTCAATCTGGCTTCCGCAAAAGAGTCGGAATAAGTAGTAGAAAAAAGGGCTGCGGACGGAGATGGGCCAATTAAACGTATAAAAATCACTGACATTTAATAATATATATTAAATAATATTTTAACTTTTTTATAAAAAAATTATAGGGCTGAAAATCACGTTTAAGATGCTTAAAGATTTTAAATATTTCTCTTTTGCAATTTCTCAACCAGCTGGTATATTTTAGAAATCGTAGTTTGTTACATAACTTACTCAATTGTTGTACTTGTATATACAGTTGTAACAACCACGAAGAATGTTTAAGGATTTATCAGCTACGTTTAGATAACGTAACATTAATTTGCTAATTTATAATCAAGTTGTCAAAATACTAAAATGTTGTATTGTTACTAGAAACACATCCATGTACATAATTTTTATTTTTCTAGCATATCTGGGAGGGAAAATCGATTAATTTTTTTTATATTTTCATGTATATGAACTGAACAGGGTTAGATTAAATAAACAGTGTAAAAAAGTACTTTTATGTTAGCCGGCCGCAGTTCATAAACCGTCAAATATTTTCTCCCATCACCAGCGTTTATGTTGCATTCATTTCATTCAAAATATAAAATCCTCATTATAAAAATATACTCGTCATTTGAAAAACAACTTTATTTAAAATACATACATACTGGTATATTACATCAATTTAAACACATGCTTTTCGCTCATTATATTTAAAATACATTTTTTTTTTCTAATAAATAATAACATAAACCCAAGGTGGGCAAGTTTCTTCCAATGTGGAAAAAAACCATGGAATTAAAAGTTACGCCCATAACTTTTATTAACAAAAATGGTTTTCTTTTAGCCTAAATAGCTTACATAAAATTCAGGTCTATTTGAAGATATTTACAGTTTAAGAGTTATAGGCGGAAAAGCAGACAAAGCCATTTTAGAGAATACCTGTTAAAATTTTAATCGTGAATTTCAAATATTTACTCACTCATGGAAGATTAACCTTGTTTACCAGATTTATTGCAAAATATTTTTGTTACAGCTTGTTTTGATAAAAATATATCTCTCTATTCTAAAAAAAAGTAACTACCGCTGTCACCGCCGCCGCCGGTTTTGAATTTTTTGAGACCGGAGGTCTTTCTTCGTTAATATTAAGAAAAATAATGCATACAAAAATATGAAAATCGGTAGTATTATACAGAAATGTTTGATAAACACGCTGATGCAGACAGGTTTCAGATCGAAGAATTATTTTAAGAGATATTTAATGCTAAAGTTGGACAAAATCGTTCCGCTAAAAAAGTTTTATAGGAGCAAAAACATAGGAATTTAATCATTTTTAGATCATTTTATGCGTTAGAATTTGCCGGACTGCAGATTGCATTAATTTTTTTTATTTTGACTATTTTTTTGAGGTTTTATTTCTATTTTAAATTCAGATTTTCAGCATTTCTAGAGATATTTTTAACAGATTTTAGAAAGTGATATTAATTTAAACTGTTGCCAACTGTATAAACAGCGGAAGCAATAATGTTTGCTTCAAAAAAAAAAAATATTTATACGTGTAAATATATTAAAAAATTATTTACACGTGACTATTATAAACAGAAAAAATCATTTGGGATTAGAATTAAATAATTATGTACAAAAAGCAGGAACTTATTAAAAATTATGTCATAAAAACTATAATTACACGTGAATTTTAAGAGAGAAAGGAATTTGTAAAGCAATAAATTTATTAACATGCGTTAGAAGTCTTAAATAGGAGAAATTACGTCATATTTACGTCACATTACAGTTATTACATAAAATGAACACAAAATAATATTGCAAAACTTTTTAAATTTAGAAATTGCGCTAGACATTTATTTGATATTTTAAGAGGATACTTTTCAACTATTTTTGTTAGGAAAGCGCAAATAATATTTAATTTCTAACACAAGTATTTTCACGTGAATATTAAAAAGAGAAAGAATAGTTTGGTCAAAATTACGTCAGATTAAAAACGATAAAATTAAAATGTCTCATTTAAAAGAACTTTCTTTTCACTTTGTTAAAAAATACCAGGAGACAAAGACTCTGTTTACTTAATTCCTTTTATGTTAGCTTATTTTGAAATGTTGTTACACGTGTCTACGTCATCAAGTTATTTTTATTTCGACGTTTTATTTGTATTTTTATTAATGTTGTACTAATTTATTTGTTTTTTCGTTATTTAAAATAAAAATTATGTCAATTTGTACAATTTGGCGATTTATATAATTTGGCGAAATTGGTCGGCGGGATAATCAAGTAGTACCGCAACGGATTTGGCGTTAAAATTCCCCAATCAAAGAGAAATGAATAGAAATCCGTTTATAGAGAGATCGCCACTGTTTTTTAATATTAATTATTTCTTTCGAAATCTTTTTAAAGCCGATCAAATTGGCGTGCATTTAGAGTCTACGGTGTCTGGACGGGGGTTGGCGAGCGTAGCTCGTAGGGGGCCGAGCCCCCTAGTGTATTTAAAAAATAGTTGCAATGCCAGTTTAGTTTCGGGGCAAAAGGTGATACTGTTTACGTAGCATTAGTGCTTTTTCTCCCTAAATTAAAATGACATTGCGATTTTTTTTTTTTTAAATACACATATTTTCAGCAAAACAAACTGTAACAAAAATATTTTTCAATAAATCTGGTAATCAAGGCTCATCTTCCATGAGTGAGTAAATATTTGAAATTCATGATTAAAATTTTAACAGATATTCTCTAAAATAGCTTTGTCTGCTTTTCCGCCTATAACTCTTAAATTGTAAATATCTTCAAATAGACCTGCGCACGAGATGCGCAGATGGTAGAAATTCTGTTATATATGACGTCATACAAAAAATCCGCGTATTTGCGTTATTCACTCCATCCACAAGATGGCGCAGCTGTGTCAATTTACGGAAGATTCCAGCATTAACTTTGTACGCTTACTTACAGCGCTTTGGTTCAGGCTGCTACTGTTTCGCATGAAAATATTTTGAGATTGTTTATTCTGCAAAAACATTTTTAAATTTTCCTGGTGTTCAATTAAAAAATTTTTTGTGACGCTTTCAATAATTTATTGAATGAGTTTTATACTTCTATTCGCTCTGCTATATGTCACACGAAGAAACTTTTAAGAGCGAAACTACTTAAAGTACCTATAAATTTTACTGTCTTGAACATATTTAACCTAAAAAATACATGAAATGTTGCAATGATATGCCGCCAACTTTACAAAACTTATAAATCTGAAATATTATTATAAAAGAAATGGGTAGATAGTCCATATCTTTGGCTCTGCTGAAGGAATTCTACAAAGTACGATTAAGTAAATTTACTCAATGTCATATACATTTCAAATTTTAAAATCAGATAATACATCTGAGAAAAATAACTGTATTGGGAAAGGGAAAACAGAGAAAATGTATTGCTATAGGGAATAATGTCTGCTTAGTTAAATTTTATAAAGATGAGAATCTTGAAACGCATCTTCTTCATTGTCTTATCCATAGAAAGAAAATTTAGTGTCCAAAGCTTTTCCACCAACTCCTAATAAGTTACAAAAATGCATTATAAAATATGTGAATTCGTCAATTTTAACATTAAAGGTAAGTCTATCTTGAGTGTATTTTGTGAAGATAAAAATGGAGACTTATAACGCTTTTCTTTGACATTGAGGTAAGTTGGAAAAGTACAACAAAACTTCTTTTTGGAACAAAGGCGAAGATATGTAACCTCATTGCATTAATAAAATTACGTTAAAAACACTTTTGTTACAGAATATTTACCTCTTTGATAAGTTAAAAAATGTGAAATGAGTAGTTATTGTTAAGGCTCTATTATGCTTCCATGTGAATAGATTTCTCTTTTTAAATAAGAGACATAATTTACATATTAGGATGTGGGGGGGGGGGTGAGGGGGCATAGTGACTTTAAATATGTATTGGTGCGGCGTTGCCAATAAAAGGTTGGGAACCACTGGTCTAGATATTCAATAAAATGTCTAACATCGAAATGCCAGATGATTTGGGCACTAAAGTGCTTATCGAATAATAAATACATGCATACAGAATAACGTGCTATCAATCATGCTTGACAAACAATTTTAACTTATAAATAGCCTAACTTCAGAATCTAGCTATATACTATGATGGAGCAATAAACAACAGGCATAAAAAATTCAGCTAATAAATTCATTCTAAAAGTTACAAGATAAAGCTATTTGCACCTGCGGCTATTGCTTGTGATTTTTACACTATAAAAAAAAATCTTTTGACTTTTACAACAAAAGTTGCTGGCACCCTGGATATCAACACAGCTGCAGTAAAATTTATAATATGCTGTCTTTGAAAGTGCTGCAAAATTTCTCAAGTCTGGATAAAGACGTGTTGCGATTGGCTGCGTGGTGCACGTGACAAAATTAATTCGATTTTTACTTCGCTTGTTGCTTGAATTCGCTTTCACAGCATCGGTGTTTGAAATGGATTTCACAGCATCGGTGATTGAAAAATTACAACATAAAATGCAGGAAAAATCACTGTGTTTTACAACAAAAGGGGCTGGCACACCGTCTGCCTAAACAGTTGCTGTAAATTTAGTAACTGCTGTCATTAAGTATACTGTAAAGTTTCTCAAGTCTGAGAAAAGTCACGTTGCTATTGGCTAAGTAGTGCACGTGACAGGAAAGAGTCGATTTTTACTCATCTCGTTGCTTGAATTCGCTTTCACAGCATTGGTGCCGGAAAAATTACAACATAAGGCGAACGAAAAATCACCTACCTTTTTGTTACAGTGTAATTACGCGAAATACTATCACGTATTAAGTTGAATCGCGTAACAACCGTTCACTTATTAAACTTTATATTTTCCTTTAGTCTTATGTGCGATGTCCAAGGAAAAATAAATCCGCGTGTTACCGGGTTAGCGTATTTATTGTGAACGTATTAACCGGATTAGACTGTAATAAATGTCGTCATCATATATTATTTCTTCGTTTTCTCGTATCTTTCATATATAAATGCCATAACATAGAATACAGATTAGAAAATATCCCAAATGGTCATCAAAACTATTCATATCATCGTTGCAACTGATAAAGCATGTTTTATGCTCTAAAAATTTCAAGTAATAGGAATGAAAAAGGAATATATCTTCTAATTTTTAATACTCAGAATAAGTATAAAGAAGGAAAACAAAAATCTATCCATTTTATGTATTTTTCCTAGAAGATTACAAAGCAGAAATTTCCCTGAATGATGAAAAGTATTTTTGCGTTAAAACGGAATTGCGTATGATTTTTATACGAAAATATGAAGATATGTTTTCCTAACATTGAACATTACAAATAAAAAAATTAAATTACCTAAACTTAATTTTTGTTTTAACATAATATTGAACATGTAAAAATATTGCAATTAAAGCTACCTAAAACTTTTACGGTTTGGCTTACCACTGCTTTATTTTTAACAAGTATTCTTAAGATATGATTATTAAATAAATAACTACTTATAAAAGGACTTATTACACTGTATCTAAATGAATAAACTATGCCTACAGCAAATCAGGGTATATAATATATTTTAAAGTTCATAAAATCTCGTCCATCTGTAGGGATAGCTTTATGGAGAAACCAATACGGTACAATATCTACATTAAAAAATTTTCAAAACAAAAACTGACATTTTCTAGGGAGAGTTTCCCAAGGTCGTTTCTTAGTGGTATCATGTATTATATAGAATTCGATTTAATGTTTATTGAAGAGTAATTACAGTTTTGAGAAATTCTATCCAACCGTTTGGCATCATTTTTTCGAGCCCGGATCAATGGACTATGTAAGAAGCATTTAAGGAGTATAGAAGCATTTAAGGAGTTCAAACTAGCACGTTTGAAATCAGTGGCGTAGCCAGGGAGGGGGTCCAAACGCTCTGGATACCAGTAATATAGTATAGTTTTCTTCCCCTTGATTAATAGCAGGAAATTCTCCGATTAGATAAGGTGAACAAAACTTTACAAAATTAGGGGTATCCAGAGCGTTTGGACCCCACCATGGCTACGCCTGTGTTTGAAATATTAAGCTTCTAATTTTTACTTTCATGTAAAATGTATGATGCCATCCCGATAAGAATCTAAAAGATGAAATCAACTATACAATCAAGATTGCAAATAATCACGGTTTCCAACAAAAAGCAATATATAAGATTATTGAAAGACTCAATAAACCAAATCTGGAATTAGACATAACTACCATGCCAACCTATAGAAAAATCGCATATATCCCAATTATTTTTGCAAGGTTAAGACAGTCCTTCCAGAAATACAATATGCTCACATAGCTTCGACCCCCCCCACTAATTTTGTAGAATTGATAATTACGAAACTGGACCCCATACCCCCCTCAAGCAGGATTATATGAATTACCATTTCAGTTAAATAACAAAGTAACTTAAATATTATATAGGAATAACTAATCGAAAATTTAGTGACAGACTTGTCTTTCCAGAAATACAATATCCAATACATAGCATCGACCCGACTTAATCTTTTTGAATTAATAAGTCCGAAACTGGACCAAGCAGGATTATATGAACTACGATTTCAGTTAAATAACACAGAAACTTGGCTCTTATATACGAATAACTAATCGAAAATTTAGTGACAGACTTGAAGAACATAAAGAAGATGTTAAATATGGGAAATTCAGCACAGCTCTATCAAGACTTTATTCCAATGATGAAATAAAATCAATCGAGTTTGACTATGCAAGAATCACCGTTCAACGAACGATCCCCCACAAAGCCAAGATCCGTGAATCGCAGTAAATAACAAGAAATAACCAGATCTGTAACGTTAGTGTATCTTATATTATACCAAGCGTTTGGATGGAATTTCTCAAAACTGTAATTACATTCCAATAAACATTAAATCGAATTCTCTACAATAGATGACACCACTAAGAAACTGACTTGGGGAAATTTCTCTTAGAAAATGTCAGGATTTGTTTTGGAACTTGTTTAATGCAGATATTGTACCGTGTTGTTTTCTCCTTAATGTTATCCCTGAAGATGAACAGATTGTTTATTGTCCGAAACTGTAGGAATATCATTGTGTTTTATTATTATAAATAGTTTATGTAATTTTAATTATGAACTTTGAAATTTATTACATACACTGATTGGCCGTATTCATAGTTTATTCGAAAAAATAACTTTTAGTTCACATAAAATAGCATTAAGTACTTTTTAGTTGATTCAATTGAAAATAAAGATATTATAAAGGAATATTTAAAAGAAAACTTAATAATATCTAACAGCAAAATATCATTAAAAGAGTATCATTTGTATTAGCCGTAGTTTGAATAATGTTGTTAATGTTGCCATGAAAGATTGCTCCAAAATAGAGATTTTTACCTTTTATTCATTATACATTGCTATTGGGAAAAAATATTATGCTATTTCATTGAAATAATTTCAATGTTAAACTAATATTTCCCTAATAGCATTTTCTTTTAAATAAGCTCTAGTACTTAAATAAAGAAAAAAATCTATGCACCTAAAACCCAATCGCTCCTTTGTGATGGAATATTTCTATATGGAAAAGTCAAAGTTTATGTGACTATTCTTTATAAAAATCTATAAATTTTGACAGTTTGCACGAAGCATGAGATACATAAGTTCTAGAACACGGCAAAAAATAATGGTAACCTTACAAACTTCCCAGACTACATCTTTCTTTTCTTTAAGCCACCTGTCATAATTTATCTTTATACATTTTTTTTCTTAATTATTTTTCTTTCTTGTTGTCATACCTCATTAAGAAACTCCGCGCGAATTTAATTATATATCTAAAATTGCATATGAATAATTTTAAACACGTTGTTTTTCGACTTATTTACAGCATGATAAATTAGGGTAATCATGTTTAAATATGTGTATTGTTTTATAAGCCAATAAAAAATTAATTTTTATATTCTCGGTGACTTCACAAAAAATTTGCCCATTAATTTAAAATATTTAATATATATATACGTTTTTTTCCGGAAAAGGGTCATTAAATGAATTTTAAATTAGCTAAGCGTTACATTATTTTTTAATGTTGTTTTCTTTATATTTTTGAGGAAAACATTTTTGCAGTTGAATTTTTGATTAGATTATTTATAATTACATAATAACTGAAATAATTAAACGCTTTCGTGTCTTAGCGGTCCGATTTCAAACTTTATACAAAATAAATATATACTCCTCACAACTTGCCAACACATAAGAGTGAGGGGATATCAAATTTCACTATGTTGGCCTTTGCGCCTCTTAAGTAATTACTTTGAAATTTGATTTTCATTTGAAATATTGTATGAAAGGCGAATGTTTTCCCTCTGGAATAATTTCCATGTATTAATATAGTTTCTATCGATGCTGGATTTAAATAAGTTTCGTGTTCGCCACAGGTTGGTGGCTCACGATAAGTATTCCATCTTGTGCTGCGTTTGTAGCTTTGCCAACATGTGATAGTGAGAAATTTTCCAGGCTGGGATCCTTCGATTGGTTTAGTTGGCTGAAAGTTAGTGTGCTATACAAGTGACCCCGCACAAGTACCTATACAAGTGCTATACAAGTACCGGCATGGACGTTTTTTCACTTTCTTGGCAAATCGCTTATTCAGCAATAAAAACTAATGCAATTAAAATATGTAATATTTTGGGGCTAATTTATTACTACAAAAAATTATATGTACATAATTTCACCGATGCTGGCATTATTTTGCATCACATATTTGTCACAGGTTTGTGGCTCATGAAGATATTCAATTTTGTGCTGCGGATGCAGCCTTGCCAACACATAGGCGTGTCAGGGGTGTCAGGCTGAGTATCGCTTGGGTGGTTTATTTGATTGAAATTGGTGAGCTATACCAATGACCTGAGTTCGAGTTTCGGCTTGAACACTTTTAAAATTTGTTTACTAAACGCTTACTTAGCAATGAAAAAATGAATGCAATTAAAATATGAAATATTTCGGGAGTAATTTATAACTACAAAAAATTATACGGGTGTTTAATTACAAGATATTTTAAATATACATTTTGAATATAACCATTTGAAAGTAAAAATCTGAAACGCACCTTCTTTTCCTAAGCTGATAACTTACAATTACTTTAAAATGGGGAAATTAAAAACAAAGAAATATGAAACAGAGTGAAGCTTTTTAATGAAATTTTTGTTTTCCGTTTCCTCTATTGTTGGCAGAATTCTAAAAGCAAAAATGGATATTCAACAAATACTCTAAATGCATGACTTTTTCGACATATATTTATTTTATAATAAGTATGTGGTATGTGAAAATTACATTTAAAAAGATATAGATAAGTTCCGTATCCTTTTGTGAAGATATAAAGATTTCATATTCTATTGTGAAGAATTTCTACAATGATATAAAGAAACTCTTATTAAAATGCATTGTATGAATGAAAACAGTGAAAATTTAAAAAGCTTCAATTTCGATTCTTATTCGAAATATATTGAAGTTTTTCTAGAGATATTTATATTATTTTTAAATCATATAAATTTCGGAAAAGGTAACATTCAGAACAACTTAAAGTTTTCTATATAATATTCGTTAGTATATACCACTCTGCTTTTATATTTACATTATTCAATAAAGAAAATTTTCTTTAAACAAAAATATGTCATTCAAAGTAAAAATATAAGAATGTTGTATATTTAAAAAAAGAGAAAGAAATTATTGATTTTTAATTGAAAAAGTTACTACAATCTATTTATTTTATGTGCAAAAATATATAGAGAGACTTCACTAATGCAAATGATATCTTTCGTTCACACAGGTTTAAACTTTTTTAATACATAACGATGTATTATAAACATTGAAAATGTTGTATAAATATTGAACATAATTATTACATTAGATAAATAATAAAATTATCATTTTACACATAAAACTCATTTATTACCTAACATTATATCTAACATATCTATATTATAAAGGAAAAACGTGTCTGTGCGTAACGCTGACGTCATATTGCGGATGACAACAGCAGATGATCAAATTTCGCTCTTAATACATTTTTTTTTTTTTTAATTTTTAAAACTTCTAAGCATCGCACATTTTCAATTTTTACGTTGTCGACAACGAAGGAAAATGTATTTTCCTTCGTTGTTTCAACTACAATTCTCGTCATTTTCAACTACAATTTGTTTGAAAACTGTATCGCCATTTACTGGTTTTTTATTGTGTTAAAAATATTTTTCAAGCATGATTTTTTTCAATTTTTTTCCTATCATGCATAGACGATTGTGAAACATAAATCCATTTGCACTTAAGTTAATATAAATAGCTTATAATTTGTTCCAACTTATATTCTCTAACATAATTAAAACACCAATTAATCATTAAGGAGAACAATAAAATATAAATAAAATACAAGTTTAAGACATGTAATCGAATTCCGCTCTTAAAACAGTGAAATGAACCGAATCAAGAAGGCTGATTTTAAATAGTATCTTTGGCGGGTTTCCTTTTTTCAACCATTTGGAAAAATTGTTATTGTTCTCGTCAGGATAGGAAATCAAAAGCATATCTGAAGGTTTTTATTGGTTTAATCCGCATTTTATTCGTTTTCTGATTGGTCTATACAGTAATCTCTATTTCCCTTTACTTTCAACAGAGATGGATACCTTATGTTGCCACTATGAAAAAAAGTTATAAAAACTATAAAAAAAATTAATAACTCAGAAACAAATTGAGATACAGCTTTCAAACAAATTGCATTTAAAGGTACATTTTCTTCTCTATACGACGGTGTAAAAAGTAATATCGTCGGATGTTTAGAAGAATGAAATTTCATTTAAAATTGGTAGTCAGATTTCTTGGAAATCTGACGATGGAAAAGCCTTTTCCCGAACAGCAAATGAAATGCTTGAATAATATGTAAGTTTCAGGTCGATAATAACTAATGAAAATGAAAGAAAATGAATAACAATTTCTGCCAAAGAGTTAATTTTAATTTGTAAGATTTTCACGTGAAAAAGAAAAATGGAATAAGCCAATTAAAAATAAAAAAAAAAGATAAATAGGACAGGAATGAATACATATAAATATTTCACACCAAATACGAGTCGCAGACGATTTTTGACGCTTGGAATTTTTAAGTGTCATAACACTATTAATGTTTAATTTATGGCGTACGCAATGTATGATCAACTCCGTGCGATTTTTTATGTCTTAAATGTTAGTCTTTGAAAAAATCATTTTCTAAATGGTCGCTGTAATTTGTTAAATTGCTTTGATTTTTTTTTTTTTTTTTTTTTTTTTTTTATCCTGACGCGAGACCAATAGGAAAATAACTTTATTAATTCATTTCAAAACTTTATTTGAACGCATTATCGCTATTTTTAATATAGATATTGACGGAATTTATGACGTGTTAAGCCAAAAGCACTCCGTAGTGAAATCGCGCTCTCTCATGAATAATCTAAGTGGAAATTAAAATATCTTCTTGTGGCTTTTATCATGCCCAAGTAAAATGGAGATAAGTAAAAATCGGTTACCTTTTATACACAAGGAAGAAACATAACGTTCACTACTGTTCGTTAAAGTGTTTATAGTTCACTAATTGTGTTCCTTTGTCATATAATTGGGTTTTGATGTTGCCGAACCATCTGGGTGAATAATTTCAAGATATATGAATTTTAGTATCGTTAATGGGCAATCTAAAAAATATATTAAAAGTAAAGAAAATCTATTGAGAGCTATATATGTATTTAAAAAAAGCATTAGATCCATGTGAGACTTTCTCATCGCAATCAAGTGCAATTATTTTTAATCAAACAACGCGTTTTAACGATATATAAGTACATTACTACATCAAAGCCTTTTGCAGAATCTTTCGAAAAACACCTCATTCATAGCTGTGTTTTGTATGCGCAGAAAAAAAAGGATATTGATATCAGAAATAAAATATATGATGGTTTTCACCTATATTCTGCTACAAGGGTAGCCCGTGTTTATATAAAATCCCAATGAAACGAATTTATGAAACGACTTTATGAAACAATTTTACGAAGCGAGTGATTAAGTTTCACAGCTATTTCTTCTGAAATATGGAACGTTTGGCGGAGAACTTAACAAAAATTATCCATATTGATCCGCGGATGTGAAAAATGTTTATTAAAATTTTTTAATTCTAATTAGTTTTCGAGGTATTAATTTTTTTCTAATTTTAATCCCATTTCTCTAGTAATGGCAACTAAATTGCTCCGTTTTTACGGAATGGAAAACCATAGGGATTATTAGTTTTCTTCTTTATCGCCATTATTAAATGGAAATTGAAATTACCTTTTTATTTCAGTCGATAGTGATTAAATTATGTGTTTCAGAAAATTTTCAAAAAATAAAAACATTTTTTTCACATTTCAATCGGCATGAATCAGTTTATTTTAGAAACCAAAAATCGTTTGTCAACTTTGACATATTCAATGTAAAGTTTAAAAAAAAAAAAATGCATTTTTGTGGGGAAAAAATACAGAAAAGCTAAAACGAAAGGAATTATTTATTTATTTATTTTTTTTTTTTTGTCATTTTCAAATTGAAATTATTTAAAACCGAAAGAAAATTTCATAATAAGAATTAAATGATCACGTGTGAAAAGCAGAAAATGGGAAAAATAACGTCCAAATATTTACACTTAGATATTACAAAAGTGCGAAAACTTTAAAATAATAAACTTTTAACACGCGAAACGTATTTAAAGGTGATAATTACGTCATACATAAAATCCCCAAATATTAAATATCCTCTTATTTAAAGTGCCTAAGTTAATTAAATTATACGCATGAAAAAATAAATAATAATATGCCCAAACTCTTTTAAATTAAATAATATACTAGCTGTTACCCGCGACTTCGTTCACTTAACATTTAAAGAAGAATAAATTCATCAATTAATAGCATATGTAATTAACCTTTTATCATATTTTATAGTAGAAACACTTCTAATGATCCCAATTTGCTTATTTTTGTTTATATATATAGCATGATTTAAATTTCTTTCGTAAGCTTGAAATTTCTTACTCGTTTTCTAAGATTAAATGAAGAATAAATTTACATCTCTGATATTCTATTTTATTATTTATATTTATTCTATTTTATACATTTTCCGTTCATGGATATTGATTTATGTTTTCGTGACAAATAATATTATTTAAAGAGATTATTAGTAAATAGTGATTATTAATAGATCACTTCAGACGTGTCTTTAAATTGATTAGAATAATCAAAAAATCAACATACAACATTATGTTTCTATTCCAGAAAATCACACCTTTGAAAAGAAAAAACGATAAATGGTATTTAAAAAATGAGACGTAGTGAAGCATCAAAAGTTCCCGGTTCATTTTATACATTAGAAGTTCCCGGTGTGCAGACTACATTTATTTTTTTAATTTGACTAATTTTAATAGGGTTTTTTTCCTATTTTAAATTCGAATTTCCAGCCTTTCGAGAGATTTTTTTTTTAACTTTTAGAAAAGGGTATTATTTTAAATCCTTGCCAAATTTAAAAACAGCGCAAAGAATAATATTTCCTTCAAATAAAAAATTTATTTACACGTGACTAATAAAAAACAACAAAAAAAAACAACAAAAAAAAACAACAAAAAAAAAAAAAAAAAAAAAAAAAAAAAAAAAAAAAAAAAAAAAACACTTTTAAATGAGAATTAAATGATTACGTATTAAAAGCAAGAAAATATTAATTACGTTATAAAAACTATATTTACACGTGAATTTTAAAAGAGAAAGAAAACTGTAAAATTATAAATTCATTAATATGCGTTAAAAGATGTAAATGGAGGAAATTTCGTCATATTTAAAATTGTCAAACCATAATATTGCCAAACAGTTTAAATAAAAATATATACTTGCGCGAGATATTTATTTCATTTTTTGAGATAATCTTTTAAAACTAATCTATCTTTTACTACTCTACTATCTTTTAATCTATATATATATATTGCGCTATTGTACATGTCACAGAAATCGCGATTATTTGTTAATTGTTAATGGCAACGGTCGAATGAAACGCATCTCATTGGTTATTGAACAGCATTTAATGCATCTGCATACCTATAAGGGGGTTACCAAAGGGGGACTTTGTTCTGTCGCTAAATGCCGCCAAGTTTATCGCCAACTTGGCGATATAACCCCGAATTCGGCGACCAAATTTAGTCGCCAAAAGTGACGCCAACTAGGCAATATCTCTAATGTTTCGCAAAATTCTATAGAATTCCATTGTAAACTAATAAAGTTTACTTGCTTACAGAAAATCAACGAATTCAGATATTTTGAACCAATGAACCAATGCAGATGTTATTCAAGTGCCTACAAGAGTCGCATTGCTCTTGTGTAGAGAATTCTAAGACAGCGCAAATAATATTTCCTTTCTAACAACAAAAGTATTATAACGTGAATATTAAAAAGAGAAAGAAAACTTTAGTGAAAATTAGATTTAAAATCATAAATTTAAAATGTCTTATTAAATTTTTTTTTATAGCGTTGTTAAAAAATACCGGAAAACAAAGACTATGTTTACTTAAATCATTTTATGTTAGCTTTATTTCATACTAGGGGGCTCTGCCCCTGCAAGCTACGCTCGCCAACCCCCGTTCAGACACCGCAGAATCTGAAAATCTAAAAATCTAATGGGTTTTAAAAGTATTAGAGAAGATTAAATTATACTGAAAAAGCTGTGCAGATCTCCCTGTAAACGGGTTTCCATTCAATTCCCATTGATTGCAAAAATTTAACGGAGAATTGGTTGCTGTTAAGATATCCAATGGTTGTTCTCGTTTTTGATTAAAGAGGATCAGTTAAACATTAAAAAGAAGCTAAAATAAAATGAATTAAGCATTCAGAGTCTTTGTCAACCGATATTTTAAAACAATCTCTATAACAATAGCCTAAATCATGTGACTATCATCAGCAGTTCCGGGCGGAACACTTTGCTTTTTATACTTTAGGTGCCATTTTGATACTTTAATGTCACCAGGCACAGGTGCTAAGTCGCAAAATATTATTCTATCCCCATCATTTCATCTATATTATAATAGTTCAAGTCATGAAATGACATAAACAAATACGATCTGATCCCTTCGCCTTTCATATGAAAGTTTGGAACAAATGTCATATACGCATATTGGCGCGATTTTTTTCCAACGCCAAATTGGAGAACGCATCAACAGCATAAACAACAACATCCGGCTTACCATATCAAGCAAAATAACGATACTTTGGCGCCAGTTAAGTACCCGTTGCGTATATGACATTGGCGTCAGTACAACATCGCGCCAATATGGGGCCGTATATGACATCTGTGCCGAAAGAAAAAAAAAGCCGGGTGCAAATCTCGCCAATATCTTTTTTTCAACTCGCCAGTTAGCATTTTTTTTTATTGTTCGAGTGGTAAATTAAAACATTGATTTGAAGTTGATATTAAATGTCATGGTTTGTTTCATAATTTAATATTTCGCCAGATGTCATATACGCACCGCATGCTTGGCATGATTTTTTTTTTTTTTTGTTACGAAAATTTGGCGAAAGTCTCGTTTACGAATACCAGTTACATATATATTTTTGGTACTACTTAGTTATTCCGTCGACAAAAAATCTATCACGAACTATAACATTAAATGTCAATAATGCTTGATCGTAAATGTCACATTCACTTGACTTTTAGCAAGTTACACGTGTTTACGTCATCAAATGATTTTTATTTCGACGTTTTATTTTTATATTTATTAATGTTATACTAATTTATTTGTTCTTTCGTTATTTAAAATAAAAATTTTGTCAATCTGTACAATTTGGCGAGTGGTTTGGCGATTTATATAACTTGCGAAATTGGGTGACGGAATAACTACTACATTGTACCGTATTTTTTAATTATTCTCTAGTATTTTCAAAAGGAAATAGCAAAAAAATAATTAATTACTATAGAACAAATAATTTATATAAATTTAAAAAAGAAATAAAAGTAAATATACATTTATTATTAAATAAACAACAATAGCCGGGTTACCATGTCTATCAAAATAATGCCATTTGTGCGCCAATTAGGTACCCTGGTGCGTATATGACATCTGTGTCTAATATTTTTCTTTTCGGTTTTTTTTCTTTAAAAAAAAAGAAGTGACAGCCATCAATTTAAATGTTTCATTTTTAAATGAAAATTTTGTATTTAATAAAATGATAACGAAATACAAAAAAAGAATTGTTCTTAGCATAGATTTAAAGGAGGCCCAACTGTCGCCAAATTAATTTAAAATAGTAACCTTTTCTGAATTATGAAAAAAAAAATTCCGTTATGATTAAAATTTGAGTTGCCATCATTAGAAAAAATGTATTTAAAATTAGAAAAAATTAACATTTCGAAAACTAATTCGAATTTAAAAATTCTAATACCAGTTTTGAGATCTGTGAATCAACACGGATTTTTGGTGTTAATTTCATCGCAAACTATTCCATATTTTAGGAAAAATCGCCGTGAAACAAAATCAGTTGTTTAATCAGTCGATTCAAGGAATCGATACATTTCATTCGTTTCATAAATTCGTTTCATTAGGATTTTATATATATAGGGTAGATGTTTCACTGATCTGATTTAATCAAAGACGAAAACAAGCCATTAACAGGGGGATAGACACTGTTTTTTTAATTATAATTCATTCTTGCGAAATTTTTTTAAAGCCGATCATATTAGCGAGCTTTTAGAGTTTACGGTGTCTAAACAGGGGTTGGCGAGCGTAACTCGTAGGGGGCTGAGACCCCTAGTTTGAAAAAAAAGGTATTTCCTAAAATTGATTCAACAACCAAAATGCTGTTCATTTCGGTGCTATGTGCACTGCAAATAGAAGCGTCTTAAATTTAGACACATATGTGACTGAAAAAGAATTTTAGACACTTAAGTGTCTTAATCTGGAAGTTCAGACATTATAGATGTCTTGATTTAAGATACATAAGTGTCTTACTATGACCATGGTGTAAATGAACTGAGAATAATGTCTAAAATATCCGTAAACGTCTTATTTTAAGACACTTCATTGCTTTAAACGTGTCTTAATTTAAGACGTTTTGATTCTTCCGACGCAATAACCACCAGGGGGCACTCGCACTCCCCGTTGCGCATGCGTTTTAGATGTCTTCCTTTGAAGTGGTATACGTTGTAATTCAAACGAAGTTTGTTTTTATGTACGCGTGTATTTTAATTCGTTTTTTGCGAAATGTGAAGTACTGTGATTTTAATTCGTATTAACTTGGATTATTTATTTATTGAATACATACATCTGACGTGTGTGCTCGACATCAAATGTCTCTTAGAAGCTGTCGTCGATATAAGGGCGGGATAGACACAGAACAGAAGTAGACGACGGTTGAAGATTACACCCGGAAATTCTACAAAGCGTGTGCAATGGGCTTAGTGTTAACTCGTATTAATTTATATCAATAATATTGTGTTATTCATCTTCGTCCTGTCGAAGCTGGCAAAGAAAAAGAAACTTTTGTCTGGCGGGTCCTGTTTTTAGGATGAAACATCTCATTCTTTAAATATGGCTAGTCGGATGTATTATGGGATTACCTTTTAAACTGATGAAAGTCTTTCTCCCTCACTGTGGTTGTGGTATTTTTTAAATTTTCAAATCGAGGAATTTTTCTTACCTCTTGCAAACAGCGATTTATGTAAGTGTTATAATTTCTTTATAATACTAAAATTAGTGTCTTTTATGATTTTATTTATTGTACTAAACAAAATCTTACATAAAATTTAATTAGTCTTGAATCTTTTTGCAAAAAAAAAAAAAAACACTAATTCTAGAAGTATATATTTTTTAATTTATGACGTTGTCTTTTATTACAAATTATGTATTATTTATTCTCATCTTTTTTCTCAAATTTAAAGTAATAACATTACTAAAAAACAGACATATTTAAAAGTTAAGTTCATTCCCTTGTTTTGTTTTGTTTTCAATATGGCAGTTCTTAGTTTCAATGACTAATGCTTATCTCATACTAAACGACCACAAGGAAATAGAAAAAAAAAAAAACTTTGAAAGATCTCCTAAAGCTTTCTTACTTCCTAGCTAGGGATTACAATCAAGGATTGAGATACCGGGATCCCGCTTTAATTTTAATCCCGAAAATCCCGGGATTTTTACTGGAAAATTCCGGGATTTTCGCGATTGCCTTTTTTTTTTTCAATTGAACAATATTCAGCTGAAATTAAAAAATATATTTATAAACTTTCGCTTTTGGAAAAAAAAATCAATCGATTTTTATGAAATTTATATATAATTGGAAGCCCAGTGGTGTAGTGGTCAGGGCATCTGACTGCCGCACCGCAGGTCGAGAGTTCGACTCCCGACTGGGCAAGGTTCACTCAGCCCTTCATCCCTTTGGGGTCGGTAAAATGAGTACCAAGCTTGCTTGGGAACTAAACACCGAGGGTCTCGCGTTAGGCTGACCACCTGGCCGGGACGCATGCTGTATAGCACCTCGGGGCCCAGGGTCAAGAAAACAGAGATGGGCACTGTCGGCCCAGATCCTTCATGGATTGTATAGCCACAGAGTTTAGTTTAGTATATATAATTGAAAATTAATATTTATCTCAAGTATTTCTTAGATATATTTCTAAAGCTATTAAATCCTTCAATGTGGAAATCTTTTCATTTGGAAACATAGAAGTAAGCCAGTCAGGAAAAAGGAAATCATTTGTTTATTTCAATTTCGCTGCGTGTGTGGATTCGAAGGTCATTTTCCAATTAGACTTTACTGATAAGCATCGCAAGTGTGTATCATAGTGATATCATGAGCTAACTTTTTTTTTTTGGCTTTATTTTGCTTTAAAGATGTCTTGTTAAGTAGCTCATAGGAATGATAACTATATCCCATGTGGCAATATAAATTTTAAAAAAAATCTAACTTTTAAATGATAAGGATTTTCATTTTTTTTTTCGGGGAGGTGGAGGGGATTTTGTATGCAATTTTCGTAAAGCTGATACCTTAAATCTTGCACTGATTATAATGAAAGTTTTGAACTTATAGAGTAGGACAAGATTAAAAAACGCAAAATATAAATAAACAAAATACCGAAGTAATTTTTTTCTCAATATTAACCCTTTGCACTCGAGGGCTCCGGAGCGGAGCCATTTAAAATTTGTCTTCAAACTCGAGGTCTCCGCTACGGAGACAATGCAAATAATTTTGTGATACCATGTAATCTTGGCTTTTCTAGACAGGTATCACAAAATTATTTGCATTGTCTCCGTAGCGGAGCCCTCGAGTTTGAAGACAAATTTTAAATGGCTCCGCTCCGGAGCCCCCGAGTGCAAAGGGATAAAGTACAATATTTATTTATTTATTCATAGTTAAATAGCTGTTGTGATTATCATCTGATATATATGTAAACTTGCCTATGTGGCAATATAAATTTTTAAAAAATCTATTTTTAAATTATATGAAGTAGAGTAGGACAAGTTTATAAGAAATATATATATTTATCTACATACTTTAAAAGCCCTCAATAGCCCTTGCCGTTGAATTTGTCCGATAATCGGAGATGTCTGCTTTTGTGAGGTAAAAATATACAAATATGTATGCCATGCGGATTAAAAAAGTATTCGCTAAATAGATGTTTCAGAATAGCTATTCGGGAATGTCCATTAACCTCCACAACGGATACTCCCGAATACCGGACATCTCAATTTAGATAACAATAATGCAGGGTTGCATTTTTTGCAAAAGAACTTCTTGATTAAAGAATGGGCATACTGGGCCGTGCCCCCCCCCCCCCTACGATTTTAATGCCCACAAATTTGATGTGCAATATTTGTAAAGCTTATATTTTAAATCTGTTTCGAAATTGTACTGATTATAATCAATATTTTGAACTTTTAAAGTAAAATAAGATTAAAAATAAAACAAATTTTAAAAATCTAATATTTAGATAAATATTTTTTGTTTTAATCTCGTTCTACTCCTGAAGCTCAAAATATTGATTATAATCAGTAAAATGTTGTAAAAGATTTAAATTATCAGCTTAACAAAAAATGCGTACCAAAATTGGGAGCACCAAAAAAATCAGGTTGTAGGGGGGGGGAGGGAAGGGGGAGGACTCCAGCCAAATATTTTTCCAGGATTCAACGTGGTCAAACATGGCTACGTATGATGCTTACAAAAAAATGGATGCTATTAAGACGTTTGAAGTGTCTGAAATTCAGACACAAAAAGTGTCTGAAAAAATTCGGACATTTTAAAATGTCTGAAAACTGAACACTACGTTTCAGACACTTAAGTGTCTGAATTTCAGACATTTTAATTTACAGTGTGTTTGTTGTATTATAATGTAGATTTTTCTGCTTTTATAGATTTTTGTAGGTTTATATCTCTGAAAACGAATACGAAATTAAAGATCAAAACTGCACTTTACTTACAGTGGCGTATCCAGAGGGGGGCGTGTTCTATGGACACCACTATTTATTAAAAGAAATCTTACCTTATACAATTGCAGTATTTTCAATTAAGAAAAACGAAATTTTTAATTGAAAATTAATAGTATCCGTAACCCCCCAATCTGAAGTCTCTACATACGCCACTGATCACACTTATCACATGCACATTATATTTTTCGTTGACAAAAATTTCCTGTTTTTGTGGTTTATCACGATCAAATGTAGACGAGATCTCAAGCTGTACGTCTGAATCAAAAAATGACTGAATTCAATACCCATTTTAAATATATATTTAAGGTTATTATCCTAGGCCACGCAACGCTGCGCTCCGAGCGTATCAGCTATCATATAGTAAATATGTTTTATTGTAATATCACCTAACTGATTTTCCCTCTTAATGTGATGATGTCTTTAAGCGCTCTAACAACCCTACATACTAAAACCCATATTAAATTTATGCAGTTGATATATATTTATGCTTGTTAATATACAGAGCTTGCGTTTAAAAAAATAAATTTAATGCCATCTGTAGCTTGCATAAATTTAATATGGATTTTAGTATGTAGGGTAGTTCGAACGCTTAAAGACGTCATCACATTAAGACGGAAAATCCGTTAGGTGATATTACATTAAGACAGATTTATTATATGATAGCTGATACGCTCAGCGCGCAGCGTTGCATGACCTGGGATAATAACCTTAAATATATACTTAAAATGGGTATTGAATTCACACGTACAGCTTTAAAGAGGGATACTATGTTGTTCATGGGTGAGGGGGAGCAGGGATCTGCACTTTTGGGACATTAATAAGCATGATATCCCATATCAACCGTGGGCCATTTCAATGTTCCAGTTGGGGGAGGGGTGACCACCGCCTGTAATGAGCACTGAGTAAAATACAATACCATTTACTGCGATTACTTTAATTATATCTCGATTGTATCATGCTAGTATCTTTTTTCTAACTAATTCCAAGCGTTGAATATAAAAAAAGAGCTACTGACGCCTGCGTCATTTGCGTCGTCATTTTAACGGCGTCGAGCGAATAAGAGGTTTATTTAGGAGGCCGAAACTGAAATTATTTCACCTCTATCTCTATCTCTGTATTTTTTTTGTTGTTGTTGTTGTTGTTTTGTTTTGTTTTGCGAGTTATAGAAAAAAGTCGAAGTACGTCTTTAATAATTAATTTAAAAAAATAATTTCAGATTTATTTTTTTAATGGATTCTCGAAATTCTGCACCATACAGGGTATAAAATATAAGATTGTATAGATAAAATATCATTTTAATTCGTAGAAAACAAAGCTCTCATTATCGGTAAACTAGAGATTCTTTTTTTAAATAGAAAAAAAAATTAAAATCCCTGTGCGAATTCCAAATAAACTTTATTGACAAGATGTGGATTAGATTGATTTTATTTGTTGGTAAAAATCTCAGGCGAACTTGGGGGATCTGGAAATACGCAAATTTCTCCATCTAACAGGAAATTACAAAACATCTAATCAAAAAATCCAAAATTTGATCCTCATATGGGGCATTCTCACAATGTTTTGACTTTTAAGTCCCTGAATAATAATTTTTATTTTAGTACATACTCTTGTGTTTTTTTACTTCATATACTTGGGTATATCTCATTGCATGACTGCATAACAATATTAACGAGATAAATAAGTTTTGGACGATGTTGGGTGTCCAAATATACCACGAAACTCCTATACCGTCCCGTGCCCCTGATGCTGACTTTTAAATTTGGAGCTGTCTGCATAAAATTGTTTCAATAAAAGTAATTCGGTGTAACTTTTTTCCAAAATTGGGACTATTGTTTTATATAAATATGTAACAAAAAATTAACCCACACACATTTTTACGGTTGTAATTATTTTTTTAAACTCTGTCCCTGGTATTTAGATTCCTTACCGTCCCTCTTTAAAATTATACAGAAAATCACTTCAGATGAACCCCAAAAAAATTTCAAGTTTTTTCTCATGCAGAGAAGTATGCTAAAGAAAACATGGCTAAAATATTTTGATAGGAAATTTATTGCAGAATTTAAATCAGCATTTAAATATCAATTCCAAGCATCGTGGCTTTATTGGTAGTCTGATCTTCCACAAGGTTTATTCCTGCACTTTTCGAAGTAAATTATTATAATTTTTAATTTAATCCAATGTAAATAACTGTTTCTAAAAATAAATGAACTTTGTGGCTATCACTTAGTCTTAACATATCTGCCTAAAAATAAGTGGTAACTTTTATTATCGTCCCATGCTTGCCATCCTTTTTTTTTTCCCTTGCCGTCCCTTTTATTCTATACCTTCCCATTTTTTACCTTACCGTCCCTTCTTTAAAACCCCTTTATGACATTGTTATACCAAAATTTTGTACTAAAAATGCTACATTGTTATTATTTCTTATTTGAATGGCTTGTGCGTACTATGCAAATTCATTATAAGTAGAAATTTAGAAGAAAATAAAAAGTTATAGTGTAAAATAGTAAGGAAAATTAAACTCGCATGTTTAAGTTAAACCTCAGTTAAATAAAACAATTTTCGCTGCTGACCATTTTTTTCTTTATTTTGAATCATTACGGCATTCTTCTATAAAATTAAAATGTTATTTTAGCAAATTTAATTTCACCAGATTTTTATTCCTGAAAGTCAAAAGATTGTGAGAATGAACCATATGCATTTGAAACTGCCTTCGTCTTTCCGGAACTAATTTGAAAAAAGTCTACGTGTGATAGTTTTTTATAGTCATCGCCAATAAGTGGCATTTCTTAATTGAATTTTATGTACATTAATCTGACATGGGCTCGTACGTTTTACAATCGCAATTTTTTTTTAATCAGATATTTTTCTGATCTTTATTTTCTTCGGGACATGGGAGCAATTTTTTATACAGTCCTTCCCACTTAATCGGGTAACGGATAATCGAATTCTTCGAATAGAATCCTCCGGAACTGAAATTATTCCAATTGGTTCTATGTTATTTTCCCCCTCTTAAACCAAATAATTTTTACGAACTGTGCCCGCTTAATCGAATAACAACTGTGTGACCGATATTTGAAAATAGGCGCAGAAAGCACGTTTCAGTATGAGTTTCCTTCCACCTTTTGTCATTTTCGGTTCCTTTACGCTGAAAACAAATTTTTAGTTCTTCCTGCAATGATTTCGGACGGCAGGTGTATAATGGATAGGTCAAATGATTCCCACCTTGATCTCCCCACCATCACTTTTTGCTGTTAACCAGGCTTTAACACTAGAAAGACCGAGAATTTTACTCAAATTTTAGAAAAATATTTCACATCAAAATTTTTATTTTAAATTTTTAACTTACCCATTTAACTAAGGGTTTTTTTCTTTGTATTTTTAAAACTAGTTTTATATATAAAAAAAATTCTGGTTCAAACCGAGATATATTCATTTGGTAACAGGCAAAATCACTGCTCGCGGGCTTTCTAGTGTTAATGGCAATGCGCCGTCACTTCGAGACTCGTGATGGTAGTTGTGATATTTCGCACTCATTCGAAAAATAACTCGATATTTACCCCCTTAAAATTCCACTTAAACAAACCACTTTAAACGATTTTTTTTAAGGCAGTATAAGTAACTTAAATTAGAAGCAGCAAAGTTTTGACCAAATTCAGACGAGCTGCATTAAATCTTATGTAAACCATATAAATGTATGTACTGGCATTAAAATAATATGGATTTACTTTATATTAGCATTTGTATTTATTTTAGTTTATGTTATTCTATTAACGATTTATTATGCTGTTAATTACATATACTGTAGATGGTTATTTTGCTTTTTTATAGCGCATTAAATAATACAGTTATGAATCTCCATTTAATCAAATATTCCGCTTAATTGAATATTATTTCTGGAACCATCAATATTCGTTTAAACGGGGACGACAGTATTTAACATCTTAGCAGAAAGCTTACAACAATATGAAATCTAACGCAATGAAATCGCAATAGTTATGATAGTTTTAATTATAGTAATAAGCTTTTCATTTGTCAGACGAAATGAAATTCCAAAATCATGCTTCCTTTGGATATTATGACTCAAAGCCAGACACTTTATTAATTAGATGTAGTCGAGCTTACTGATTTATGAGAGCTCGAAATTTAATTAAATGTGTGATTTTGTGTCCCAGAAGATACTCATCTTGTAATTGCATTCCAACCACTAATTAACTACCAAGTTACTCAATCTTTATTCTTTATCTCTAAAACTTCATTATGGATATTTAGTATAAAGTGTAATTCGTTTTACTCCTCTTTAATTTAGTATATATTCTTTTAAGTAGATTTTTTAAACTATTATAAAAGGTACGCGAACGTTTTTGCAACCATCCTATAAGCAATTTCATTTTGTGAAATATTTAAAAATTCATTTTTATATCAATATATCTCAATTCGAGGTATAACCGACGGTATTGGAAATTAAGGAATTAATTACCAGTAAGTTATTGTTCATATTTTTCTGCAAAACGAGTTAAGAAAGAGTTCAGAGTTTCCATTTCTTAAGAATAAAAATTATTTCCTTATCTCAAAATAAATGATTTTATTTTCGGAAAATAATTTATTTTGCTTTAATATTAGAAAAAAGGATTTCTGTGTTTCAAATGGTTAACGAATACAGCCATAACGTGTCATCATTGTGTCTGTGCTTTAATTACACGAGGCATGTTTAATTATGTTATATTTTTTAATGAATATTAATGATATTTCTTAATAAATAAGTGTTTCATTACCAAAGAATTAAAAAATTCATTTTCTGGATATAAATTTAATGCAATAAACAAATCAAGAGCTGAAATGATGTAATAATCTCACTACATTTTATTCCAAAATATGTCACTCACCTATTAAAATAATACATTTAAGAAGAAATAATCTATATATATAAAAGCCGTTCTCTGTGTGTATGTCCTTTATACAAATCTTCAATTTTAGACGGATTTGCACGAAACTTTTTGTACATACGTTTTAGAACGTGGAAAAGATCACTGTCTACTTTAAAAAACCACCAGACCACTAATTATCCCTTTTTTTCTACCACTTTCCATAATTTAACATTACAGAAATATCTCTTTTTAAATCTTTTAAATTCAAACGTTTCTTTCCTGTTGCCACACCCTAAAAAATGACACAATAATGTGAAAAAAATAAGGATAACGCGTGTATTTTGTTTCTATTTGCCAATAAAAATTCAGATTTTCTTGCTATATTTTTGCGTGTTTGATATTGACGTCATTCTAAACAGAAAATTCACATTTTTTTGTATATAAAATAAAATCTTTAAAAATAAGAGCGGGAAAATAACGTAGCACCTCAATTTGAAGGGTTTTTTTTTTTTTTTTTTTTTTTTTTTTTTTAAACACCTATTTTAATACAAACAGTCAAATTTCATGAAAACAATTTAAGAAAAAGAAAGAAAAGGCTAGATATGACGTCACATTTCTATCAATTTTTTTCAACGCGTAATCAAACTCATTGTAAACATATGACTCCTGTATTTTGCTTACTACTTCGATTGTATACTACAGCCATATCTTATAGCTATACGTTTACGCTAAGTGTCGTATTGGTTTAGATTCAGTGCTAACATTTTCTGTGATTTATAGCAAAGAGAGAGCGGTTATTTACATTTTCAAAAAATTCTTGACAGATGCCTTGATTTAAAATTTATGGAAAATGACATCATTTCATCTAATCATTGTACATTTAATTTCAATAAAATTACAAATTTTCCAAATAAAATTTTAGTAACTACTACCTCATTTGGATGTAATTTTTTGCATTTTCCCCCGTATTGTGGTAGATATTGTATACTTCTGTTACGCGCCAAAGAAAACATGTATTTTAATTTTAAAGGTTAAAAAAATTACCACAATGTGTCAAAAGAACATCCTTTTTCTGAATTTAAATTTCGCGAGTTCCAAAATTAAAACTAAAAATGTGAGTTTTTTCATAAACGTCAAGTTAAGGCTGTTCATAAAGTTAAGGCTGTTCTCAAATCCAAAGGAGCTATTTTCTGACATATTTTTTAATTAATTTTTGTTCGGAAACGCATGAAATTGACAGGAGTTCTTATTTGGAAACTATGTAATCGAAAGATAGTTTCCATATGTTGGCAAAGGTAAAGGTATAAGATCTTTCAGTTGGTGTTTTGAACTGAATTTCGGACGCTAAAGTGCAATAAATGATAAAAACCGGCCGTCACGCAACCACAATTGCTCATAACTCGATAAATAATTTATTTATGAAAAAAGGAAAAACCCATTTCAATTCCAAATCGCTTTAATAGTCAGGCCTACAAATTTTAAGCCTTTACGTTTAATGAGTCAGAAAATGTGTCATAAAGTTTCGCGTTGTTGAGCAGGGAACTGGAGAAGCACCTTAAGCATTATTGCTGGTTAGTATTTGTAATCAAGTTGCATGCCAGATAGTCGCTAAAAACATAAGTCATTTTATATTGTTTCAAACAATGGTGCATGCCATAATAGGTGTCAGGCACACTCATTAAAATAAGTATACCCTCGCGCACAACCCCAATACTGAAGATAAACCCGTCAATATACTTAGAGATAAAAATAGTTCTGCATTTTTCATTCAGCTAATAAGACTAATCCTTCATAATTGGGTTCACATGATTATATAACTTTCCCCTATAATTCTATGGCTAAGCAACGGAAAAAAACTAATAGTGCAAGTTGCATGGAAATCCGTTCTGAAGAATTCAAGTTATAATCACCCGGAACGAAATTCCCATTTGAATTTTATATACTTATCAGGTTATTTTGAGTAATTTGATTTGATATATGTTAAATTCGTGTTTTATTTTATTTTATTTTTGGCGTTTTAATTTCGTTTGTTAATTTAGTTATTGAATATTACGCGAAAGCAAACATATTCTGAATTATTTACAATGTTTTTGAACAATTGAGTTAATCTTTTGTATTTGGGTTGCAAGCATATTTAAAAAATATGCATACTTAAAAATTATTTTAAAACCCGCAAAAAATTTGTAAATTGAGATAAGCATTACAAACAAATATTACTGAAAATACTTTTGTTTTCTATAATACGTTGGAACAATCGAATGTACAATGTTTAGACGTTAACCTGTCGTAAAAGGGAAATTTACTGTTGTGTTAGGTTGTTGCCACCGAAAATATGATACCAGAGTTACTCATAGACATGTCTTTTCTTTATAGTATTGCATTAAGTGTAAACAGGTTCATCTTTCGTAATCGGGTTGCACTCAACTTTAAAAATATCCATGCTTAAAAATTACTTTAAAATCCATTGAAATCAGAAAACTGAGGTACAATTTTCAAACAAATTTCATTTAAAGAACTTTTTTTCTATTCGACAATGTAAAAAATTAAACTGTGTGATGTTTAAAAGTTAGAAAATCTGCAGTAAAACCACATTTTATGGGTTACAATTTATGGGGCACAATTTATGGGCACTGACATAGTGTTTTTACTTTATAATGTAGATAATACCATACAAACGAGAATTTAACTAAGTGCTGCGCGATTTGGAGGAATTTTTTTTTTTTTCGTATTATCAGGAAAATTACATATTTTTCTCTTACACCCGCCAAAGAAAACGTGCATTCTGTTATTAAAGCTCAGGGATTTTACTATGGTTGCAAGACAATAACGCCATGTTTTTTGATTGTCTATATAACGATTTGTGGATGGGAATGCACAAATTTCAGTTATTGTGATTGCCGTATTATTTCGTTTTAATTTATTTTACCTGGAAGGCTCCTTATAATTGACACGGGTGAAGCCGGGTAGTTCTGCTAGTAAATAATAAAAATGACTACCATCTCAACAGCTTTTCAAATCTTAAAATATACACTTGAACAGATATCAAATGAACTTTGTTAAACGGAACATTTTTCAAATACCTGCAAATTGCAGTCTTTTCCCCTAATTTTTAAGGTATCTTAATGCCTTTGGAACAAATTTTTGAATTTTTGTAAATTTAAGTTTAAATTGATAATAAATATTAAAAATGCTGTAAAAATGTGACATAAACATACAAGTAAGTAATTTATTTTTGTTAATTTTCTATTTTTAAACATTGTATAAAATTAACCGTATCTTAAAACAATTAATTATAAATACATTTTATGAATTCTATAATAAATATAATAATTTTATACAGGAACAAGACCATTTTAAAGAGAATAACATGAATATTTTAAAAGTTATACGTATAAAAAAAACAACAAAGACAATTCTTAAAAAACGTTAATAATTCATAATTTAAAACTTTGTAACTCACAATCTATAAATCAGTATAATAATAGTCTGTCTCCTTTGGATACATATATAAAACATAATTCAAAATATTTTTGTTAATTGAAGTATTATGTTTTGAGTTATGACAATTTTTGTAATATAATTTTACAAAAATCGTACTTTTGAGAGAAAAAATAAACATTTTCAACTTTGTTTTTTAAAGTTTGTAAGAGCTATAAATGTTTAAAAATCTTCCAGGATCATAAATTTCACCCTCTTTTATTGTTATTTTTTAATAAAACAGTAAGTTTTTGAATTGAAATTTTGATAATTATTGGCAAAAATTGGCATACAGATACTTTAGCCTGCTTTAATGAAATAAAATCTTATAATCGCGTACAACAAAGTTTTACGATAAAATATAACACACAAAAAAGTCTTTTTGCGAATATACCTGTAGACCAGTGGTTCCAACGCGGGGCCTAAGGCCCAAAAGGGGGCAGTTTGAACATTTAGGGGGGCAATTTGACTTTTTGGTGGGCAATTCCAAATTTGTTACTCTGTTATTGATTTAGTATCGGTTTCTTTTTTCTTAAAAAAAAAATGAATGTTGCCAACTAAAAATAAACGAAATGCAAGCAAATTTGAAAAAATCAGTTATTTATTGAATTTCAAAAATGTTTTTAAAAAATTTAAAAAAATCAGCACCGGAATAATTGTATGACTAATCTGTTAAGAATTTTGACATCTTTTTCCTAGTATTAAAATTTCTATAAATATTCTAGTAGCTATTGCATGCTACAAGTATAATTCTTTGTAATATTTTCAATTGTTTATTGAATGAGCTTTCTTCTTTTATTTTCTTTGCTATATGTTACACAAAGAAGCATTTTCCAAGTTTAAGTACTAAAATTAAAAACTGGCAGTCTTGAACATATACACCTAAAAACTATATGGAATAGCTAAACGAAGTACTACCAACTTTATAAAATTCATAAATACTAAATAGCATTAGAAAAGGAAATGAAATGTGTAGATAGTAAATATCTATGGCTCTAGTGCAGGTGTCCTACACAGTAAATAAATTTACAAGATGACATATACATTTTAAATTTTAAAATCATAGATAATCATAGAAAATCAAATATAATACATGGAAGACAACAATATTCGAAAGGGAAAACAGAGAAAATGTGTTGTGATGCGGGATAAAGGCTACTTAAAATTGATAAAGACGAGAATCTTTAAACGCTTCTTTTTTGTATTGTGTTATTTATAGAAAGAAACTCTGACGTCCAAAGCTTTCCCACCAACTCTTAATAAGTTACAAAATTGAATTATAAAATGTGTGAATATTATCAATTTTAATGCCAAATGTAAGCCTCTCGTCAAGATATTTTGTCAAGATAAAATGCAGATCGTATAACACTTTTCTTTAAAATTGAAGTAAGTTAGCACAATTTTACACAATTTCACAATTTTAATTTAAGTAAGCACAACAAAAATTTTCTTGCCACAAACGCGAAGATGTGCAGACTCATTCCATTTATAGAATTATGTTGAAAACACATTTGTGACAAAAGATTCATTTCTTTGATAAGTTAGAAAATCTGGAATGGATAGTTATTGTTAGGGCTCTATTACGATTCCACTGTGTGAATAGAGTGCACTTTTTAAATTATAAGAAACAACATTTACGGAGTTATAGTGGGGGAGGGGGCATATTGATTTTACAGATGATTTGGTGGTGCGTGGTCAATAAAATGTTGGGAACCACTGCTGTAGACTGATGATCTCACCGAAGATTAAAGTACAGGTATCAAAATAATCAGTCGAGTAGAAAAATCAGAATGAAGCTGATTCAACTGATTAATCAAGAACATTTTGTTGCAGAAAAACACTTTTGAGCATTATTACGCTTTTCCAAAATTTTAACACATGAAAAATGCATTTTACATCGAGAAAGCTTCTCTCTCTTTTGGTATCAATCTTGATTGATATTAACCTTAGCCACTTACACAGAAATTGTTCAATATCTACTGTGCGCGGTTCTCAGACCGTTTGATCGAAAGATGAATAAAGGCTCGATTAATTCCTGGGATACTCTTTCTATACTATCCTTTAAGTACAATATTTTTGTAATCCAAATTTTACTCTTCCGAAGTCTCTAGCTATAGTACTGTCGTACCCGTTTAAACTAATATTGACGGTTACAGAAATAATATTCAATTAAGCAGGGGTTTTGATTAAACGGGAATTCATAACTGTAATATTTAATGCGCAATAAAAAGGCAAAATAACCAGCTACTGTATATTTAATTAACAGCATAATAAATCGTTAATAGAATAACATAAACTGAAATAAATTCAAATGCTAATATAAAATAAATGCATATTAATTTAATGTCAGTACATACATTTATATGGTTTACATCACACTTAATGCAGCTCGTCAGAATTTGGTCAAAACTTTGCTACTTCTAATTTACGTTACTTATACTGCCTTAAAAAATCATTTATAGTTGTTTGTTTAAGTGGAATTTTAAAGGAGTAAATATCGAGTTATTTTTCGAATGAGTGCGAAATATCACAACTACCATCACGAGTCTCGAAGTGACGGCGCATTGCTATTAACACTAGAAAGCCTGCGAGCAGTCATTTTGACTGCTACCAAATAAATATATCTTGGTTGGAACCAGAATTTTTTTTTGTAAAACTAGTTTAAAAGATATAGAGAAAAAACTAGTTAAATGGGTAAGTTAATAATTTAATATAAAAATTCTGGTGTGAAATATTTTTCTAAAATTTGAGTAAAATTCTCGGTCTTTCTAGTGTTAAAGCCTGGTTAACAGAAAGAAGTGATGGTGGGGAGATCAAGGTGGGGAAATCTTTTGACCCGCCCATTATACACCTGCCGGCCGAAATCATTGCAGGAAGCAGTAAAAATTAGTTTTCAGCGTAAAGGAACCGAAAATGACAAAAGGTGGAAGGAAACTCATGCTGAAACTTGCTTTCCACGCCTATTTTCAAACATCGGTCACACAGTTGTTATTCGATTAAGCGGGGACAGTTCGTAAAAGGTATTTAGTTTAAGCGGGGGGAAAATAACATAGAACCATTAGTAATAGAAAATAGGATTCTATTCGAATAAGCGGAGTATCCGATTATCCGTGACCCGATTAAGTGGGGAGGACTGTACTAGGGTACTAAACAAAGGTAAATTTCACTAATTTCTGTAGTTAAACTGAAAATAACAATTTAAACTGTAAAAAGTGAAATAAACAGAGGTCTGTAAGACAGCAAACAAGAATAGAAGTTTAAAAATTTCTTTAAAACTGCGGTATTACATATTCTAAAAAAAAAAACATATATAACTTGGCACTTCATTTAAAATTACATAGGATTTAAAGTTTAAAGATTTTGGCACAATAAAAGGTTCTTTTTCAAAACTAAACATAAATTTTATTCTTATTTAAAGAATATCGAGCAAATTTGAGGTATTGAGAACCAGAGTGAACTATCCCAATTTTTTGTGAAAAATGAGCTTGAAATGTCAAATCATTGTATGGCATGCCATCTGTTCACTGTGTAATGAAATTTATTAATTTTGAAACTATTTAATTCATATAGTTAATTTAATAGATAGTCCAACGTATCTTGTATATCAAACTTCCATTGCAAAAATTCATCAAGTGGCTTGTTCAATCTTACACTGACAACTAAATCACCATATTCTTCCTGAAGAATCTTTGTCACATCTGGCTGCTTAAAAAACGGTCTTAAAATAGTTTGATGGGTAATTGTTGCACATTTTCGAAAGCATTTCTCTCGAAATCTCAGTTTGCGAGATTGATGTACCTTCATTTCATAAGCATAAACTATTGTTTCGTATTAAACAGGGAATGCAAGACTGAGTCTTATTTTCTCCTTGACGAGGTAAAAATGGTGGGGAGCGCCTGAGTCATTTTGGTTTTTTGTCGGGCTAAAATGGTTAGGGTGTTCCAAACTTTGCAGGGAACGCCTTCTTCTGCCAGATACGCTTCGTTTGGAAGGTCACCTGAGTCAAAATAAGGAGTCTAACTAATTTTTGATCCGAAGTAAAAATGACCTCTAACACTTCCAACGAAGACTGATTCTCACATTTCACGGTTAAAGTAAAATTCACCATTTATCTGCGACACATAAATTAGTTATAGAAGCGGTGGTTATGATGAATAAATATAATTAGTAGGAAATAATATAACTTAAGTTATAATAATCAAAATAGATAAATAATTTAAAATATTGCTGAAGTTAAAATAATAACATTGTATGCTGCACTAGCGCACTATTAACAAAAGTGTAATTTCTTAATAAATTTTTTACCCATTTTAGGCCCGCGAAGCTTCTACAACTCATGACTTCGATTTTTTCTTCTTCGTTGAAATATTTTATTTGGATTGTATGAGTATGTCTGATTTTTACATGCAACAAGTAAAGGTTTTTCTTCAGGATTTATATCGGATGATTTTCAAAAGTTAATTTCGATTTGTTTAGGTAGAAGAACATCTACCTTTAACGTTCCTATATGAAAAGTGGTAGCCTAAAATTTCTGAAAAATATAGATCGACTCAATACTAAGGTTAGAATTTAATGGAACAAGTAATAAAATGTTCGGGGTTCTAAAAAACCCCATGGTAATATTATTATAATTATTGACTATAATTCACAAAAATATTGAATATACACATAAAACATATCAAATAAAAGTAATTAATTTTTTTCTGACCTTGGAATAAAATGAGTTAATGTCCTAGATAATTTTTTTGAAACAAAGTCCTCCTATAATGAACAATTTTCAATTTCTCTTGGACTTCGTTATGTGTGTTTTCTACTGCAATGCCAAAAAATACAAAAAAAAAAAAAAAAAAAAAAAAAAAAAAAAAAAAAAAAAAAAAAAAGGTGTAGGTGAAAGGAGCAAACAGGTGTTTTTTAATATATAATATCTGTCATTAAAAATTTTTTTTATCCAATGCCTGAACCAAATTTGGAATAAAAGCCTTCAATTTAGCGCAGCCTTTTTTTATTATCGCTTGAGGATATTTCTGATACTGTGTAGCCACTTTTTTTATCGGAAAAGTTAAAATTTAAATTCAATGGCCTCCAAAAGTTAAAGTAGAACCAGTTCTTGAATGTCTCACTTATAAACAAATTGACTTAAAAACTTGAAACTTGGAAGAACTGGATTATTATTTTTCTTAACTTTGCATATTTTTAACACCAGGTTTAGTTTACAAATAAATTATTGTATTTCTCCAAATAAGTCACACTTTGAAAGAAAGACTAAATGAAATGTTTTGTAAAATTAGTTATCACATCCATTCTGTAAAGAATCCATACCGTATTAAGATCCAGTACTTGTAAAAACTTTAAAATTAAATAAATGATACTTCAATCAACAGTTTGTGCAAATTGTATGTTTTCATAATATTTAATTTGTATCACAAAAACCTTATTGCGCCTTAACCTTTGGAAGACAAGAGATTATACGTATTACACAAAACCTGTTCGCCTTGCATGTTAGAATGATAAAATACTAAGTTTGACCCTTTAATAATGGATACATGAATGATAGATGTGTAATGTAACATAAATAATGAAACAATAACTTTAATTTATTATTGAAATTTATATAAATATGCACAGTAAAATCTCCTTAAAGAGACCAGGTACCGTTCCAATAAAAATTGGTCGTTCCGAGAGGTGGTCTTTTAATAGAGGTCATGTTTAAATCTAGATTTTAATTGGTGGAAAAAGGTAACGATTAATGTTACTAAAATTTATTTTTCACATTAGGAAAAGTATGAAAATTTAAGTATTAAAATGAAAGTTAATTACATAAGTTAATTACTACAGACTTTAAAAAATGAATACATCGACGTTTGCTTTATTTTTATAGTTTTATCTTTTATAACTTTTATTTCCAATTCCTTTCGAAGTTCAGTAAATAAATGCAATTTTTTTTTTTTTTTTTTTGGACTGGAACAAATAAAGAAGATTTCATTAATTTATCTATTTATTTGAGAGTTTCCTGACAGAATAGGGCAGAGGAGTTTATTGACCGTCATACTTAATTCGGCATAAGAGTTAAATTCATTGCCTAAAAAGGCAGAAAGCAGTTTAAAGTTAAACACATAAAAGTTACCGGAATAAAAAAAATTAAATCTAAACTTAGTTTAGAAGTTTGATGAATAATGCGCTCTCCGGAATTATTTTTCTAAAAAAACCTTCTTCAAGCGACCAGGAAAAATCGGAATTTGTTTCATTTTCTTCAAAGAAATGGGTCGCTCATGGAGGAAGTCCAGCTAGGATAGTCTCTGAATAGTGGTAAAATTAGTATTGAGCGTATGCGGGAATAAATTTCGTTCCATGAAAAAATGGTCGGTCAACGAGGTGGTCGCTTAATGGAGGTGATCGCACAGGGAGGTTTCACTGTATATATATATAACTGTCCAGCACGATAGAAATTTTCAGGATTCAAGTTATCACTTAGAAAGTTTAAAATAGCACAACTACAGGGTGTCCAGCGAATAAGACCCTGATTTCAAAATTAAATATCTCAAAAACAAAGATCAATAGAATCATGCGGTAAATAGTTTGTTTATTAGCTAAGCTGTAGAAATGTTGTACAGAAGTTTAAAAAATTAGTTGCAAAAACAGATAACAGATGGCGCTGTAATCGCAATGCGTATAAATTGTGTTTTGAAGTCGAGAGTCATAGCGTCTCAATCCTTGATGGCTTCCTATGGAAGAACGAAAATTGGGAAAGACCGCTTTTTCGTTGGGGTGATGTGCAGAAGTGGATGCATCTGGTCACAGAATTATTGCCTCAGCTTTAATTTTAGAGAATTTCAATTAATAAAATTTTCAATAAAAAGTTTAGCAATCATTATATAAGAAAAAAAAATATTTCATTTGGGTAATGTGCAGAAGCGGAGCCATGTGTTGACAGAATTGAGATTTGTTTTAAATTTTGTTATAAACTACTTCGATCCGGTTACCAATATCTCTGTGGTATGTCTTTTCTCTCCTAATTGGTAGATCGTGGAATCGAATCCTAGTACAGGAGAATTTGAAAAAAATGGAAATCTTTATGTTTTAATATTTATTTAAACTGTGAAAAAAGTTTGAATAAAAGAATCTAAAGTTTCTGGTTTTAAAATTTAATTAACTTAGAAGAAACCCCTTTTTTAAAAATCACTGAGCATTTATAATAATGTTTCATAAATCATTTTTTTTTTAATTGTAGAGAATAGTTTGAATGAAAAAATACAAAGTTTCTATTTTTAAAAGTTTAATTAAGTTAAAAAATAATTTTAATTTTAAAAACTCGTTTTCATTTTTTTTTATTATTGAGCATAGAAATATGGTGCAGCTTCTAGCGATAGTATGCGAAGTGTTCGAAAGGAATGCAGCATCCAAAATGATTTTGCTTTGAAGTTGGTGATATAACTTCTCATCAATTATTTTTTTTAAGAAATAATTTAATGCATAATTTCTGTCTCTAAAACTTTGTTTACAAAGAAAAGAAATATATGTGTTGTGCTAAAACCAAAGTATTATGCCGTGATTTAAAAAATAAATTAGAAAGGAAAAAATACTTTTTTATTTATAATAATTCAGGTATAAACAATAATATCAAAATATTATGCCGTGATTTAAAAATATATTAGAAATAAATAAAAAGTACAAAATTATTTTTCTAAATATATGCATTTTGATTTAAATAATTGTATGGCATTAAAGATCGAATTTAATAAAATATTTAAAAAATTCTTATAATGATTTCCAAACTTTTTATTGAAAAGTCTATTAATTGAAAATTTCTAAAATTAAAGCTGATGCAATAATTCTGTGACCAGATGTCTCCACTTTTGCACATCACCCCAATGAAAAAATGGACTTTCCCAATATTCGTTTTTACGTATGGAGCCATCTAGGAATGAGACGCCATTGCTCTAGACTTCGAATCAGTTTACAAGTATTGCGATTA
Source organism: Maratus speciosus (assembly GCA_963932465.1). Classification (NCBI taxonomy): domain Eukaryota; kingdom Metazoa; phylum Arthropoda; class Arachnida; order Araneae; family Salticidae; genus Maratus; species Maratus speciosus. The sequence goes on from OZ010790.1 coordinate 118,057,953, forward strand.
CAGCGCCATCTGTTAACGGTTTTTGCAACTTAATTTTGCAACTTCTGCATAACATTTTTACAGCTTAGCTAATAAACAAACCGTTTACCGCATCATTTTATTGATCTTTGTTTTTGAGATATTTAATTTTGAAATCGGGGTCTTATTCGCTGGACACCATGTATATAAAGGCTACAAATATACTCAAATTCTCATTAAAAAATGTATAGTTTGGGATTTGCAGAACATGCTACGGCTGACAAGCACAAGAACAAATTTAACAGTTATACGAATAAAATTTAATGAGGGTTACAAGAAAGCGTTAGCTTTAAGGAATTGTTTTAATCAATGCATTCTTCTCACAGTTATGTTTGAATACACGTAATAAAAATATTCTATCGAACTGAGTAATATTACTTTCTTCTATCTTCAATAGAAGAAAGTATTGTAATCGGACTTTTTATCGACTTCCCGTTTTCGACGGATTTACACGTTTTAGGGGTCAGAGATTCCAAAAAACATGTTTATAGAAAATGTCTGTATGTCTGTGTGTCCGTCTATCCCTCTATCCGTCTGTCTGTCGCCATTGTACCATCAAAAAGTGTATGAAGTTATGCATAGAATAGAACCAAAATTTTATTTTAAATTTTTGGCTATAGCAAGCAGGTCCTTCCGGAATTTGGAAAAAATTTACCGGTAGGGGGCGCTGATATAGCAATTTTTGTGCGATTTTGAATATTGTACCATCCAAAAGTGTATGAAATTATGCATAGAATTGAACCAAATTTTTATTTTAAGTTTTTCATATGGCAAGCACGTCCTCCCTGAATTTGGAAAAAATTTGCCGTTAGGGGGCGCTGTACTAGCGATTTTTGTGCGATTTTGAATATTTTACCGTCGAAAAGTGTATGAAGTTATGCATAGAATTAAACCATTTTTTTTTTAAGTTCTTGACTATGGCAAGGAGGTCCTCCCTTAATTTGTAAAAAAATCGCCCGTAGAGGGCGCTGTAATAGCAATTTTTGTGCCATTTTGAATATTTTACCGTCGAAAAGTGTATGAAGTTATTCATAGAAGTGAACGAAATTTTATGTGTTTGTTTTTGATCATGTCACGAAGGTCCTCCCTGAATTTGGACAAATCCTGCCGGTAGGGGGCGTTATAATTGTGATGTCTGTACCATTTTCATTATTGTACCATCGAAAAGTGTATGAAGTTATCCATATAATTGAACCAAATTTTTTGTGCATGTTTCTGGCTATGGCAAACAAGTCCTCCCTGAACTTGAAATATTTCCGCCTGGAGGGGGCGCTATAATTCCGATCTCTGCGCCATTTTCATTGTTCTACCATCGAACAGCGTATAAAATTATGCGTACAATTGAACCAAAATTTTTGTGCTTGTTTTTGGCTTTGGCCAACAGGTCCTCCTTGAATTTGGAAATATTGTGCGGTAAAGGGGCTCTGTGCTAGCGATTTTTGTATAGTTTTCTTGATTTTTCGTAGTTCTATTGTGCATCGGCGGCTCATGCAGCGGCGAGAACTCGCTTCCTGCTAAGCCGGCTATTCGCAAACAGCAGATAACAACAGAATAAGGATAATTAATAATTTTAACAAATATCATGATATAGATTAACTCGTTTTTAGTCCGTTTAATTGACTTGAGCAGAAATTTAAGATGAAAATCAAAGTTGGTATAGTATTGAACTAATAACATTGAAGCACTAGCGAACTTCCCCGGCGTTACCCGGGTACGTCAAAAAGCAGCAGGAATTACGAAAAAGATATGAAAATCACAATAAGATATCGCGAAAAAATTTTAAATCGTTTCTCAAATTTTGAGAAGAGAAAAAAAAATTATATATTGTGTTCGAAGATTGCAAGTTGATTCCTTTCACTAATGTAGAAAAATTGTAGCTAATCGCTAAAATACACTAAAAATCACATACAAAATTCCCGAAAAATTCGAAAATTGCTATACGAAATCCCAATAAACTTTATTGAAATGAGGGCAGAATGTACTTTAGGTCAAAAATGGAATGTCAAAAAATTGCAGCAGATCGCGAAGAAACGTAAAAATTGCATTAAAAATCACAAAAAGTTCAAAAATCACTAAAGTCAAAATTTACTATAATTGGATAAAAGTTTCAAGTCAAATTCTTTTGACCCTGTAAGCTCTCTTAAAATTTATTGTTTGGAAATCATGCTAAGCATTAGATCATGTTACTTTTAATCGTAATTAATTTACTTGGACTCCCTTAAATATAATTAGTATAATCCCTTAAGTTAATATTAGTTTTTGTTGCATGAAAATATCGCAATTTGTTGATTTTCTGTAAGCAAGTAAACCCTATTGTTTTACAGTGGAAGTCTATGGGAATTTGGCGAAATATTAGAGATATCGCCAAGTTGGCGTCACTTTTGGCGACTAATTTTGATCGATCGCCAAATTTGGCGACAAACTTGGCGTTATTTGGCGACAGAACTGGATCCCCCTACGGTAACCCCCCTTATAGGTATAGAGATGCGTTACATGCTGTTCAATAATCGCATAAAAAATTCGCTAAAAATTCAAAAATCGCTGTACGAATTCCGGATATTTTTTGACATGAGAACAAAATTTACTATAATGGGTTAAAAGAAAGAAACCGTATTCTTTTTCCTAATGTGGAAAAATCGAATTAATATAATCCCTTAAGTTAATATTAGATTTTATTGCATTAAAATATCTCAATTTGTTGATTTTCTGTAAGCAAGTAATCCATATTGGTTTACAATGGAAGTCTATGGGAATTTGGCGAAATATTAGAGATATCGCCAAGTTGGCGTCACTTTTAGTGACTCATTACGGTCGCCAAATTTGGCGATATACCTCCAAGTTGGCGACAAACTTGGCGGCATTTGGCGACAGAACTGTGTCCCTGTACAGTAACCTCCATATAGGTATGGAAATGCATTTAATGCTGTTCAATAATTGCATAAAAAATTCGCTAAAAATTCAAAAATCGCTGCGTGAATTCAGAATACACTTTTTTGAAAAGGGAACAAAATTTACTATATTGGGTTAAAAGAAAGAAACCATATTCTTCTCACTTATATGGAAAAAATCGCCTCGAAACTTAAAAAAGTGCTAAAAATCGCATACAAAAATAAAATAAAAAAAATCTAATCAAAAAATCGAAAATCGGGCTTCGAGGTGCAAATCTTCATATATAGACGTACCTTTTCCCCAAATTTTGTAGCTCTACGTGCAGCGGTCTTTTCAGAACACCGTCGACACACTCACTCACTCACACACAAACTTCTTTCTTTATTATTATAGATTAACATGTGTAACTAGGTTTTGAAATATTAAGATGTATAAGAGAGAAGAAAGTTTTGGGATTGGCACATCCAACTAGTTTTTTGTTAATAATAAGTGCAATAGGCACATGCTAAACATAGGTACAGCATCTCTAAGAAAATGCTTATTTTTTCTTTAAATTCTTTATTACTTTCGTTGTTTTGATTACAGCTTTAACAAGAACTTTTGTAAAAGACATAATTAAAGGTATAGTACATCATAAATTCAGAAATAAATGAAGAGTTTTTAGAAGAATAATTCTATTTAAAAGACATTGATTTTTAATTTTGACATTGATTTTTAATTTGATATTAAAACTGTTATATGAAATCTTTGTCAGGCAATTTTTTCTTTGGAGATTACCAATAGGATTTTGGAACACTATGGATCTATCTAAATTCGATGTAGCGAAAAATATTGATGTAGATTCTAGCAATAGAAAAATACTCTTTTTTTCAAATGAAAATCAAATTTCAAAGTACAAAGTAAATTGCTTAAAAGGCGCAAAGGCCAACATAGTGAAAAAGATTCCAAGCCGGGACTCGAACCCGGGCCATCAGTATAGCGTACTGACGTTCTACCGACTAAACAACTTGGAACGATACCCAGCACGGAAAATTTCTCACTATTATATGTTGGCAAGGCTACAAACGCAGCACAAGATGGAATATTCAACGTGAGCCACCGAACTGGGGCAAACACGGAACATAATTAAATCCAGCATCGATTAATATACTCTTTTTTTCCGAACTAATCGTTGATATAAAATTCGTCGATATTAAAAACCTACCGACAAAATACAAAATGAAGCCTAAACTATGATAATGTTAAAATTCCTTCAAAAGTAAAAGTAGTTAATTTACATTGTACTTCATAATATAATATTTTTGATTATTTGATTATGGGAATAAATTTCGAAAATATAACTAAGACAAAAAAATAATTAAGGACAATTATTGACATCTAAGTAGCAACTAATGACAGAATCAACATAAGGAAAGAAACTCGATAACCAAAATCTGGTGAAACTTGTTTTTGATCCTACTCTAACACAATTTTCAACAGAGTAAAAAAAATGAAAAAAATACACATGTTCATGATACTGAAAGAATTTTCAGTTTAAACCATAAATAATTATAATTTAATATTTTTACCATCTTCATCATGATCTGCCCCATGCAAAAAATATGAATCTGCTCAAAATATCCTGCTCAAACACAGTTTTCAAGGTAGTAAAAAACTGAAAAAAATATATACATTTTCGTGATACTGAAAGCAATTTCAGTTTAAACCATAAAGAAGTATAATTTAATGTTTTTACAATCTTCATCATGATCTCATGCAAAAAAATAAGCATCATGTTTCTCAATTTAATCTGTGAGAATATATTGCTTTCTAAATATAATCCATCATACCTCAAATTATATTTCTAAACGCTCTATAGAGCAATTATTCAGGAGCTCAAAGAAAAGGGTGAATTGGGATTTTCGTTTCTGCGGGTGATTTATGTTTTTCGCTTAGATTACTAAGATATATAGCTATTGTTAATATTAAAGGATTAAGCTTTCATTGCAAAAATAAGGTGTTTTGTACCAAATTGCATTTATTCAGCAATAATCTCAAAAGATGTAGAAAATAATGGGAATAATAATAAGCTTCTTATGTGGTATAACTAAAAGCTTGCTCTACTGTATTTATAAAAAGGTAGTTAATAATAATAATAATTAATTTATATAAGAACACAGCTTCTACTTAGGATTTTCCTAATTAAGTTATAAGTAGATCTTTTCAAGTTTTTAGAAAGTTATATTATTAATGTCGATCTTTGATTTATTGTTTAAGTGAAAATTATTTATATAATGGTACCGAATAAAAAGTGTCATCGTGGAAATAACAGTAAGTCGGAAATTGTAGGTCAAACGTTGCAAATGAGGTGTGTTCGTACTATAAATAGTTTTATAAATATTCAGATCTTTCTGCAATAGCTGTTGCACTCTTATGCAAAAATGAATGAATACGGAATTTATTACGATTATATATATTAAATTCAGTAATAGGGAAATAATATGACTCCATTTTAAATAGAACTTCATCACCATGACAACTTAGAATTATTACCTGTCATGGGATATCATTGAATTAATTACATATAATAGGATTTAATAGAATGAAGTATCTTTTATTAATATCTTTTTAAGTTTTGATTCTATTTTTATAAAATTTGAAATGACTCGACAAAATTCTGCAACGATTACATATATTTAATTTCAAACCATTCGGTTCTGTAGTTTTTGCGTTGTTATATGCGTACGGACGGACAGAAGGGCAGATGGGCAGGCCAGACGACTACTATAGGTCTATAGGTATTTATATAATTACGAACGCAGCTAAAAATATAACATAAGAACAATTTTTTAAATGCTAAAGTAAGTCGCAAATGAACGTTGGGGAGATTAAATCAAAGCCTCATTAGCGCATGAGTGCCCTATTTAGTACTCCCGATCTTGTAGAATCAATATTACCGAATAGTAACTGTCACTGTAATGTAAAGGCAAACTATTCTCCTCATAAATATAATGAAAATTACTATTCACAAATATTGATGAATATTTAAACGTATTTTCAAAAACACTTAGTCAGGTGCTGAATTATTATGAAAACAACTGATAAATAAATAAAAAAAAAATCTCGTCAGATGCAGTTGCTAAGGTAACTGCAAAAACTGTGAATTGCATTCTAAGACTTGTATTTGTTAAAGGGTTTTTTTAAAAAAAGGTATAAACCAGATTGGTGCTTATACTTGATTTGACAAGAATTTTACTGATGTAAAATATTAAAGAAAAGTTTCATAAACATAGAAATTGTAGCGTCAGCTCTTACAATGTAGGTTCATAGGAAATTTGATCATGTATTTTCTTGCTGGTATTCAGAATATAACAAAAAAGCTTGAAGTAGAAGAAATAGTTTATTTATCCGATTGGCATAATGATGCAAATATATTTATTTTCAAATTCATTTTTATCGAGGCTTTCAAAGTCCTTCTGTGATGATCACAGAAAAGTTTCAAACATAAATATACCTTGCGTTTTATATTAATTCTTGAACATCTGGATTATTACTGATCCTTTCAAAAATTTTGACACAAGTTGACAAAACATAAGGCTCACAACAGCTACAGCAGTTAACCTTTTGACTCAGAACGGCAGAAACCTGACATAAATCTGACTCACAATAAAATGAAACGTAGTCAATCCCATTAATAGGCAAGTCAAATTCGGATAAAATCATGATGCGCAGTACGATGCAAGACTGCTAAATAAATTATGGTTGTTCAGCGGAACAGTTAATGCCAAGATAGGTCTATTAAGGCTTATAAGAATGTTTTAATTTTTATGGAAATATGGTATGGAAGAAGCAGCAAAACTGCATTCTCGTTAAATGAAAAATTTTCATGATACTAGGCTACATTATCATTATCTTATATTATGTTGGGTTGTGCATATATAGCGTTATCAATGCTTTGGCAATTTTGGACCCCCTCCCTTCTTACGACATCATAGCTTAACCCTCGATTATTACTTCGACACCCCCCCCCCCTCAACTCCCCCTACAGATATCGTTATCATTGCCTAAATATTCTTTTTATTTTAACAATTTCTTTTCTGTTTTTCATTTTACATATTTGGAATGATATACATATATGGTTATACATTAATTATTGCCTTATTTTTTTTATTTAAATGAAGAGAAGATTTTAAGAAAATATTATTACTATCTCTATAATAATAGCCTAAGTCATGTGACTGTCATCAATAGTTCCGGACTGACCGCTTCACTTTTTATATGCCAAACAGCCAATTTGGTAATTTAATGTTAGCCAGGCGCAGGTGATAAAACGCCAAGTATTGTTCCATCGCCATCATATCACCGGTATTATAATAGTCCATCTCATGCGACCATCATAAACAATTTTCCGTGAGGTAAATTAAAACAAAGCTTTGATGTTGAAATTAAATGTCATAGTTTATGGTATTATTTATTACTTTTCTTCTTCTTCTTCTTCTTTTTTTTCTTTTAAGAAATAAGAGAAAATTGAGAGTCATAAATGTTAAGCATTTCAGTTTTAAATTAAAGTTATGCATTTTAAATAAAATGAGTGAAAGTATTATATTTTAAATGAAATTAATGAAATAAGAAAAAATACGACGGGTACAATGTTTGGCGATTTGTCACCTGCACTCGGCTAACATAAAAATACCGAGTTCATGATTTCTGTATCAGAATGTTCCGATTTGAGCAAGTAAATTCAATTATGAATAAAAGTAACATGATACAATGCTTAGCATAGATTTAAAGGAGACCAAACTGGTCGCCAAGGGCGGCTAGTACATGAAATAACAGTATATGAAGTAACAGAAATACTTGCTATTTAAAAGTATTTAATAATAGCTTTTTGTTACATAAATGATTCAACAATAATATTGTCTACTTGCTCTTGCCCTTGCGCAAGGGCAAGCAGAATTTCTTATAAACAAAGCAGGTGGACACTATTCTTCCCCATTTTTTTACTATTAAACATAACAAGTATCATTTTGAACCTCTTTCTCTACGAACCAATTATATATATGGCAGTTTGATAGGAATGACGAACGTTGGGATATTCCCTATTATAACCCGTTGAGGGGTAAGCAAAAATGTCTCTAAATATTGAATTCTCACTGGAATAATCGAAATATTTTATTTTTAAATAAAGAAAAGCAATTTTTCAGCTATTTTCCCCCAAAGTTAAAAATGTAAAATTTAGTTAACATTTTCTGGTGAGTATCTTGTTTAATTAGGTGGGATATATTTTATCCCACCGCCCCTCAAGGGGTTAAAGTGTAGTGATTGTTTAATGAGTTAATGGTTTTAATGATAACTTTGTATTGTCATTAAAATTGATAAAAGACTAAAAGAAAAAAAATATTAGATTATATAGCTGTAAAGAAAAAAAATGCCCCCCCCCCCCCAAAAAAAAAAAAAAAAAAAAAAAAAAAAAAAAAAAAAAAATTAAAAAAAATGGAAAACTTTATGGGATCAAAAATGATAAGATATCAAAAGACAACCTCTATCTCCTTTTAGAGATAACTTGCGATATCAAGTGTCAAATCTCTCCTCTCCCCTAAAGCGATAACGTAATATATGTACAGCCCTTTAACAATGCAGATTCTTTATCAAATACTATAAAAATCAACATAGAAAAAAATGTCTAGGAAGCTATTTTTTCAGTAGTTTTTTAATCTTAAGCGTATACATTTTTTACTCAGAGTTTTAAAAAGTTGATCCAAAAAAAGATCTCAATTTAAGCAACACAACGATACTTACTGCAATACATCTACATAGCCTTTGTCCACGCAAATTCGTACATGTGAAATTACTTTTGTAGAAATAATTAAATTTATTTTGTGAACCAGAAAAGAAAGTTACAAATGTATTATTCAATGACTAAGCAATTAGAAAACTTTAATTACTTTTTCAGAAAAAACATCTGTAAATACTAAATGATTTCTTTTTAAATAACTTAAAAGTCATTAATAATTGGAAATTTTTCCTGAGAGAAACATTCGCCTTGCATACAATATTTCAAATGAAAAACAAATTTCAAATTAATTGCTTAAAAAGCGCAAAGGCTAACCTAGTGAAAAAGATTCCATCCCCGGACTCGAACCCGTGCCATCAGTATAGCGCACTGGCGTTCTAACGACTAAACCACATGGAACGATACCCAGCCTGGAACTTCTCACTATTACAGGTTGGCAAGACTACAAATGCAGTACAAGATTGAATATTTTCCGTTAGCCACCGACATGGGGCAAACTCATACCATTAATTATATCCAAAATCGATTAAGGACTGTGCAATTAATTTGAAATTTGATTTTCATTTGAAAAACTTAAAAGTCATTAACACATACTGGACAATTGCACCATTAAAATATAATAAATAAAGAAACATAACCTTGCTTAATGGTACACAAAACACGAACTTCAATAAGCTAAAAGTTAAATTCTACGTTTCGAGCTGTTTCTACAGCCGTCTTCAGGAAAAATTAGAAGCTTAAATGGCTAAATGCTCAAAGATGTAAGCTTCCTGTGCAAGAGATAGTTTGTCAAACATTGACTAAAGATATGAAAACAAAAATATAGTCTTAAAAGTCTATAAAATTTTTAATCAGTCGCATGTTTTTTAGACATTTCAATTTTAAAATTTGAAATTTATTTTTCATACGGCAGATTATTATTTAAAAAAAATAACTAAAATGAACTATTTAACCTTCTTTACATTTCATTTATTTTTGTTATTGCTGAAATTGAAATATAAAATCCCGTTCCAATATCCTGTTTAATTTTTTTTATATATATACAAAGGCTTTCTCATAATCAGACTTGGATGTTTACGCTACGCATTGAAATCTCTCAATGCTTAAAACTGATAATCCTATTTGATCAAGTTTTTTTTTTTCAGCACAAAGAAATAAAAATAAACTGTATATATATACCTAAAGATTTACATGTCAGCGTAACATATACATAAATATTTAAAGCTGTATATTTACATTTATATTTTATAGCATACAACATGTCTACATGAAACTTCCCTGATTTCAAATGTTAATTGTACGGAAGCTATGAGTCCTAGAGATTTTTTGTTTTCGGTGTCATTAATAGCAGCACAACAAGTTTAATTTGCTGCAATTTATTTTCCGAAACAGTTAATTTTTGTTGTACACAATATTGATATGTCATGTAATTGCCATTCTTTTGTTGCAGGTGTTGACTAATGAGCACTAATGAGGTCAATAGCACAAGAGAGAACACCGTGATTGATATGGTACGCTGAAACAAAATCACCGATTACCATCCAAAGCAATTTCCAATGAACGTACAAAATGGGAACCACCCGACGTAAAAGCAATTACACTGTAAAAAAAAAAACCACTGTAAATTTGTCAGCACAAACTCGATCACAGTGAATGTGCTGCATCGTCCTTTGGTTTCCTGATTTTATAAACATGAAAAATGCAGTAGTTGCGTAAAATTAACAGCACAATGTGCAAGCAATTTTACGCAACTACTGTATTTTTCATGTTTATATAATCAGGAAACTAAAGGAAGATACAGCACATTCACTGTGATCAAGTTTGTGCGCGAGATGAACAGTACTTTGTACTGTAAAAATGCCTTTTTTTACAGTAGGCATGATTTGACAAGTTTCTAGCCATGGGTGGTGTTTACCGACAGTTTGGATCGGGGAAGAAACCCACATCTAATGAACCTGTTGACGAAATGAGGAAGGCTGTCAATAGAAATACAACATAGTCAATTCGTAGAACGTCACGGGAACTGAACATTCAACGGCCAACAGTACATAAGGTGCTGTATAAAAACTGCGCATGTATGCCTACTAAGTTCAAATCCTTCAGGCGCTAAACCCCGAAGACCTACCAAAACTAAAAAACATTGCTATAGAGATCCTGGAGCGGATCGACCACGATCCCAATTACCTAGAGAATGTGATATTCAGTGACGAATGAACATTCCAAACATCTTAAACGGTTAATCGACTCATCGTTCGTATTTGGGATTCAGAACAACCTAACGTTGTTCTGTTTGTCAGGAGCAGTGACAAAGTGAGTTTGTGAGGTGATATGATAACTAACAGAATCATCGGACCATTTTTCTTTACGGAAAAAACCATAACTGGACCCATTTACTTTGACAGGCTGGAAAAGTTTGTTTTTCCACATCTACTCCCTTTGCAGCCAAATGCGATATTCCAGAAGGATGGTGCCCCACAACACTTGAGTTCAAACGTTCTTCGTTAGCTAGACGAAACATTTCCGCAGCGATGGATGATTACCGCACAGGCCGATTAGGCAGCGGTTTTCGGACTACCGCAGACGAGGGGCCCCAAAATGACTAAATTGATTTCGAAAAAAATTCTTTGAAACATAGTATTCTGTAATGTTTATATCAAAAATCAAAAAGGATTTTTATTAACTGACAACCGGCATGATTGTAAACTGTTTCACTGCGTACTAAGATTAACCAATAAGTTCATTGTAGGTATATGGGCAGGCACGTGCTTCCTACAATGAAAGACGCCACATGAACATTTTCAATAGGAAACTTGGTGAGGCAGCTTAAATTTCCTTTCGTTAGATGCATGAACATAGAATAGGTCTATTATGATCATGTCTATTCTTTGTTATAGCTTAAAAGATCGTTTTCAACTGTATTCAGCATTACACACGTGAAACGTTATTTTATTTTGATTTATACAAACACATCGGTTCTTGTCTTCATTGATTTTGATAAAACGATTACAGCTCAAAAACTGGTATCTGGATGTTTTCCATCCAGATACCAAATATCGGTCTTAAAAGAAAAAAGAAAAAACGAGACAAAATAAATGAAACAAAACATGCATGATCACTAGTGCCTTTTATTTTAATCCAAGTACTGAAATCTAAACTACTATAACTGAAACTGTTAATGTTGTCGGTGATAGTATTCAATTCAGCTATTTAAAAAATGTGTGCATTGAGAAAAGTTTATCTATTGAAAAATCGGATTCTGATATCTGCTGAATGGAAAACATTAAAGAAGATTCAAGTGATATGTAGAATACATTCCGTACGTACCATGATTGAAAAAAATATGAGCCTGTGAAAATGAAATATCTTTAAATAATGAAAACCTTTCATTTTGAACTTATTCAGACGGTCCTGCTCTTTGGCCTTCTATAATTAGTGAGGATGTGCGATATTTTTTTACTGAAAGAAAACCTATTCAAAATATTAACAAAATTGAAAATTCAAGAAAAATTTGTACAGATAAAAGTCGAGTTTTCACCGAATAAAATTTTTATAGGCATACTCATAATAATTAAAAATTTAAGAGAGATTGGTTGACTTATTCTTTATCCGAAGCAGCTGTATTTTGTTATGTCTGTAAAATTTATTCATCATCAAGTTGTAAAGCTGTTTGTGATGAGGGATTGGAACACTGAAAGAAAATGAAAATTCGCAAACACACAGAAACAGTGTTTGTGTATTATCATATGCAAGCAGTTTCTTGCAATCAAATTTATAAGCAAATAGTCAGTGAATATCAGTGTTCAGAGTAAATGCAAGTGCTGGCGAAACATTCTTGAAAGAATTGTGAAAAAGATACAACAATTGGCAGAGAGAGGACAACCACTGTTCGGTGAAAATGAAACCATAGTTTCTGTAGGAAATGGAAATTTTCTATGAAGACTGGAATTAACAGCAAAATTTTATTCTTTTTTTTCTGCTGACACTTAGCCAGGATAGGTAATTCTAGAAAACGACGAACAAATTATCTCTCTTCTATTATTGTGGTGTAACTTCTACAACTGATGGCGGAAATGTATTCCGATATATTTTATGTGAAATAAGAAAAGCAAAATATTTTGGATTAATCGTCGTCTCTTCACCTGATATAACTCATACAGACCAACTACCAGTTGTTTTAATATATGGGAATGAAGGTGCTTAAGATTAAGCTACTCGAATAAGTAAGGTGTAGCATCATACGCTAAAAGAAAATTTATGTTAACCTGAGTTTAGAAAGCCATTTTATTAAATGGGAGAAAATCTTCCAATACTTTAGAAAAAAAATCTGTTAATTATTTTGATTCTTTTTTTGGGGGGGAGGGGGACGAAAAATTTCCTGGGTGTTAAGTCCTAGGCAACCTTAATAGGGCTCTGGATGTATAGGACGAGATGGGACCACTGCTTGACCACCGCGATCTTCAGGCATACCTCCTCTGGATTTCTTCCTGTAGGCTATGTCAAAGATATGGTCTACGCCAGGGCTATCCGTCCTTTTGAAAGTTTCTTGTTATTAGACCTTTAGAAGTAAAATTCCATTATAGAAAATACTTTCTTTAAAATCATTAATATTTGCATCAGAGATATTTTCAAAACACGTGAAAACACATTAAAAACCAGAAAGATACTTTGAAAATTAAGTCATGCATATTTTTCGAATTTGTAGTTATCTGTACTAATAAAAGAACAAATCGCTGTGTGTGTGTGTGTGTGTGTGTCTGTCTGTCTGTCTGTCTGTCTACGATGGCTAGCGAAAAGTACTGCACGTAGAAGTACAAAAAATTTAGGTGTGAATAGTCCAAGACAGGTCCTGATGCACCTGATGCTCAGATTTGTAATTTTTTAAGGGCCGGGATCCCTATGCACCTTTAAATTTTTATGCACTAAATTGTTAATAGTATGCGTCTTTTCTATCCCATATTCTTAGTTTTTGGGGCAAATTCTCCATTCAGTTTCTAGACATTTCTGCTTTTCCGTTAAGACCCGTGAGCCCTTGGGGCCCGGTACATGGAACATTGTAGTTTTTGCGCACTAAATTGTTAATAAATTGTTTCCTTTCAATCCGGTCTTCATTTTTGGGATCATTTTTCCAGTTAGTTATTATCTCGTTTCTACGTTCCAGTTAAGATTCTGGGCCCGTCTAGAGTCTCGTAGGCCCCGGTCCAGGGCCTCTTGAACGTTTTATGTACCATGCATTTTTCACCCCTTAATTTTCTCACCTTCTCAGTACATAATTTTAAAGTTGAGTCTTGGACATTTCTCCCCGGACCAACACCCTCATATTTTGATTGGTGTCCTAGGCCATTTTAAGCATTTAGCCAATTTTTTGAGCATGTCTTTAAAATACATATTCTAATGAGTAATTCATACTCTATACTTACTTTTGACTAAATGAATATCTAAAACGGTAAATACTAAACTTCATTTCATGTTATGGCCCTGCTCTCAACTATCAGTTCACTCTTTTTGGGCCCCCTATTATAGCTCCCTTGAAAAAGGCCCGATTTACTAGCTTTTTTTCCTAACAACTTCTTAGTTTCACCAGCTACTACATGAACGAGAAAAACAATTTTTATTCTTCAGCTACCAAAAATATTGAACATTAATCGCTTTTTGATGTCCTTGGTGCAGCTTCTTTAAAAATGATCCGAATTGCTTGCAATTTTATTTAACATAGCTCTATCATTCTCTGATTAGTTTAAAAAGTACTAAAAAGTATCTTTATACCCAACTACATGCCACTTAAGTTCCTGACCGCGTGGGGCCCGGTTCAGGTCCCCTTGAAGTTTTTGCATCATTAATTGTTATTAAATTGGCGCATCTTAATACGATCTTTATTTTTTGAAATATTTATCCATTTAGTTATTCTCCCGTTTCTATATTCCAGTTAAAATCCTGGGGCACTCTAGTCTCCCGAAGGGCCCCATCCGGCACCCTTGATCTTTTTGTGCGGCATGCATTTTTCACCACCTAATTTTCTCGCATTTTCAATGCAAAAATTTGAGTCTTGGTCTCCCTTCCTCGGACCAACACCCTCTTATTTTTACTGGGCCCTAGGATCTTCTTTTAAGCATTTCCCCCCATTTTTTGCGCATTTCTTTAAAATTTTATTCTAATAATTCGCACCCCATGCTTAATTTGGATTAAATGAAGATCTAAAGTGCTAAGAACCTAGACCTTTTAACAAGTTTTCTAGTTAGGGCCCTGCTTATAACTATCAGTTGGCTCTCTTTGGGAACCTTTGTTATCCCTTAAAAATGGTCCGATTCACTGGCTTTTTTTTCTAACAACATCTTAAGTCCTCCTGCTACTACATGAATGACAAAAAAATTTCTCAGACTTCAGCTAATATCAATTTTGAATATTAATTTCCTTCTTGTGGCCTTTGTTGGAGCTTTTTTAAAAACGATCCGATTCTATTGCAATTTTCTGTAAAATAGTTTTAGTGTTCTCCAGCTACTTTAAAACTACTAACAATTTTTCTCATACCCAACTACATTCGATTTAAGACCTTGGACACGACGACCCGATCTTTATACTTCAGCTACCACCCTTTCCAAAATTAATCTATTTTTTGAGCATCAATTTACGTTTACTCACTACAGCCGTAAATTAAAAATCTCGTTACTTTAAAAGTAATTTCAGATAAGGGATTTCATCCATTTATTAAATACCGTGTTAATATTAAAAGTAATTCATGAAATTTTCAAGGCGAACGGGAGCCTTCCACCGCTTGGGGGCGAATTCTTTCATCGGGTTTTAAGGGTGCAATTTCAATGGTATTTATTTCATGGAACTTAAATTACAATTCAGCTACTTTCTGTATTATGAAATTTTATCATAATCTTGAGTTAGCAACATTTTCTAACATTAATGGTGCACGAGATTTGGCTTACTCAACTTGGATTTCGTTTGTCTCCGACACGTGTAGTCACTCCTGGTACATGCTGCCTCAGGTAGCGGAGACGCAGGCTACTGGTTCGTTCGGGAAGAGGTTTGTTGGGGACACACTAGTCACTGTGGAAGGTAATGGGGCCTCCGGAATTAGGTTCATTTAAAAGAATTTGAAAAGATATAAAATCATACAAACCTCAGTTTTGTTTAAGGATATTATAACGGGCCCCGAGCAACGCCGGTCGGGTCTGCTGTTTGTTTATAAAATGTAATTATGATGGTTAAATTTGCTAATAATTTGAAATAGCTCTTTTTCATACTTAAAGAGAAACAGAAAAATAAACGTGTTTCACTTTTCCCCGTCCGTTTGAAGACCATGTGTATAAAATTTCAGGTTATTTTTTTTAGTGTTGTTACACTAGCCCATTGGCTCTTTTATACGAGGGATAAAGGTCTTTAAAGTTTACTTTTTGACTTTTGAAATTTTGGGGTTTTTTTTTTCTCAATCTATCTATACTTCTATACTTCTATACTACTATTTTTAAACAGGTAAATATTGTTTATTTGTAGGAGGTAAGCTCTGAAACTACCAAACCGATTCTAAAAATTATGGTATCAAAATGATGGCGTTAGTCCAACTTAGAACATAGGCTATATCTTATGTCCGTGCCACTGGCCAAAAGGGGGTGCAGGAGCAAAAAACGTTCTAAAAATGCGATTTTTGTGTTACTGAAGGTCCTAGAAACATGAAATTTAGAATGGTAGTTACTTATAAGATACTAATGTTCTCTAAGGACATTTTTTCAAAAAATCGAAATTAAAAAGGGGTGAAAAGGCGCAAAAAGCGTTCTAAAAACGTTTTAAATGGCGATTTTAACGCAATCTCATGAAGTACCAAACCCATATAAAAAATAATGATGGCAAAATGATGGTGACAACCCTTGCTCCAAAATAGGAAACATTTTATGTCGGAGCCACTACCCCTAAAGGAGGTGAAGGAGCAAAAAAACGTTCGAAATTGCGATTTTTGTGTTACTGAAGTGCCCAGATACATGGAATTTGGATTGGTAGTTACTTATTACGTATAAATGATTTCCAAGGACATTTGTTAAAAAATTTGAAATCTAAAAGGGGTGAAAATGAGCAAAAAGCGTTCTAAAAAACGTTCTAAATGGCGATTTTTACGCAATCAAGAGAAGTACCAAACCGATTTCAAAAATAATGGTGTCAAAATGATGGTGACAACACTTTCTCCAACATAGGCTACATTTTATGTCGGTGCCACTAACCCTAAAGGGTGTGCAAGAGCTAAAAAACGTTCAAAATTGCGATTTTTGTGTTACTGAATGTCCCACATACATGGAATTTGGCATGGTAGTTACTTATTAGATATACATTATCTCTAAGAACATTTCTTAAAAAATTCGAAATTAAAATGGGGTGAAAATGCGCAAAAAGTGTTCTAAAAACGTTCTAAATGGCGATTTTTACGCAATCTAGAGAAGTACCAAACAAATATAAAAAAAAATAATTGTGTCAAAATGATGGTGACAACCCTTGGTCCAACACAGGCTACATTTTATGTGAGTGCCACTACCCCAAAAGGGGGTGCAGGGGCAAAAAAATCGTTCGAAATAGCGATTTTTGTGTTACTGAAGGGCCCAGATACATGGAATTTGGCATGGTTGTTACTTATTAGCTATAAATTATTTCCAAGAACATTTTTTAAAAAATTCGAAACTTAAAAGGGGATGAAAATGAGCCGAAAGCGTTCTAAAAAATGTTTTAAATGCCGCTTTTTACGCAATCTAGAAAAGTACTTAACCATTTTTAAAAATAATGGTGTCAAAAGGATGGTCACAACCCTTGCTCCAACATAGGCTATGTTTCATGTCGGTGTCACTGCCCCCAAAAGGGGGCGCAGGAGCAAAAAAACGTTCGAGAATTCGATTTTTGTATTACTGAAGGGCCTAGAAACATGAAATTTGGAATGGTAGTTACTTATAAGATATAACTGATCTCTAAGAACGTTTCTTAAAAAATTCGAAAATTAAAAGGGGTAAAAATGCGCTAAAAGAGTTCTAAAAACGTTCTAAATGGCTATTTTTACGCAATCTCAGAAAGTACCCAACATACTTCAAAAGTAATTGTAGGAAATTGATGATGACAGCCCTTGCTCCAACATAGGCTTTATTTCATGTCGGTGTCACTACCACCTAGGGGTTGCAGAAGCAAAAAGCGTTCTAAATTGCGATTTTTGTGTTACTGAAGGGCATAGAATCCTGAAATTAGACAGGACAATTATTTATAAGATACAAATGATCTCTAAGGACATTTCCTAAAAAATCGAAATTTTAAAGGGGTGAAAATAAGCGAAAAGCTTTCTAAAAAACTTTATAAATTGTGATTTCTATGGAATATCAGGAAGTACCGAACCGATTTAAAAAATACTGGTGTGAAAATGAGGGTGACAGCCCTCGCTCCAACATAGGCTGTATTTCATGTCGGTGCCACTACCCCAAAGGGGATGAAGGAGCAAAAAACGATCTAAATTGTGTTTTTTGTAATACTGCAGGAGCTAGCAACTTGAAACTAGGCATGGTAGTTACTTATAAGATATAAATCATCTCTAAGAACATTTCCTAAATATTTCGAAAATTAAAAGGGGCGAAAAGGGACGAAAAACGTTCTAAAAAACGGTTCTAAATTGCGATTTCTATGCAGTCTCAGAAAGTACCAAACCGATTTCAAAAGTAATGGTTGGAAATTGATGATGACATATTGCTCCAGTATAGGATCTATTTCATGTCGGCGTCACTACCACTTTGCGGTTGTATTTTAAAAAACGTTCTAAATTGTGATTTTGGGGATACTGAAGTGGCTAGCAACTTGAAATTTGGCATGGTAATTACTTATGAAATGTAAATGCTCTCTGAGAAAAGTTCCTTAAAAATTTGATATTTAAAAGGGGTGAAAATGAACGAAAAGCGTTCTAAAAACGTTCTAAATAGCGATATCTACGCAGTCTCAGGAAATATAAACTGATTTCAGAAGTAATGGTTTCAAATTGATGGTGACATTCCCCGCTCCATCATAGCCTATATTTTACGTTGTTGTCAGTACCACCTGGGGGTTAAAGGAGCAAAAATGTTCTAAATTGCGTTTTTTGTGTTACTGAAGGGGTTCTAACATTTAAATTTGGAATGGTTATTACTTTAAAGATGCAAATGCTTTCTAAGATTTGTCGAAAGAAAATTCCAAATTTAAAATGATGAAGTGAGCGAAAAGCGTTCTATAAGCGTTCTAAATTACGATTTTTAGGCATTCGTAAGAAATACGAAACCGACTTCAAACATAATGGTTGCAAATTGATGGTGATAGAACCTGCTCAAACATAAGCTATATTTTATGCCGATGCCACAACCCCTCGAGGGTTGCAGGAGCAAACAATGTTCTAAATTGCGATTTCTGCGGTACTGAAGAGGCTAGAAACTTTAAATATAGCACGGTAGTTACTTATAAAATATAAATCTCCTCTAAGAGCAGCCGAAAATAAATTCGAAATTAAAAATGGTGAAGCGAAGGGATGGAGCGAAAAGCATTCTAAAAGAGTCCTATATTACGATTTCTGTGGAATCTCTGGAAATAATAAACCGATTACTAAAGTTACTGGTTGCGAATCAAGAGTGATAGTCCCTGATCCTATACGGGCTATATTTTATGCCGGTTTTACTACCATCTGGTTGGAAGGAACAACAAGAAAGCCTTTAAAAACATCTAAATTCCGTTTTCTATAGAATATTAGGAAATACCAACCGATTTCAAGGTTAATTTTGGCAAATTAATGCTGACAGTCTCTGGTTCGACATTTTTCGAGACATTCTACTTCAACTCTATTTTGGCGTTTTATGTTGATGCCAGTAACACCAGAGAGGTGGTAGACTGTTAGACAAGAAGCTTGGAATTTGACATGATGGTTAATTTTAAGATGTAAATGTGTTAAGATGGTTTCTAAAAAATTCAAAACTTCAAATGAATACTGAAATGAGCATATGAAATGAGCAAAAAAAGACTCAAAATAATTTCTAAATTATCATTTATTTGGAATTAGTTTTAGTTCTTTTTATTAATTAAAATCTCATTTCTGTCTATCGCACTTTTATAATAAAGTTTAGTCAAATTGTGGCATAATTTGTAATTTTTGAATTATTCCAAAAAGTGTTTTTCTAATAAAAAAAATAATCATGCAAATATCAATTGGCATATTTCAAATATTATGCGAGCAAAGCCGCTGGGTTTGCTAGTTTACTTATAAAAATCAATAAAACAGTGCAGAATGATTTCCATTAATGAAAGCACTTCCAGACTATCTCTCTGGAACCACCCATATGGATTGTTCACTATTATGCCTGTCTTTGTTTTTGTACTTTTTTAAATTAAATTCACACCTTAAAAATAAGACACAGCTTATTTTCATATTGTAAAGGAAACCAAACCTACCAGTATCTCTGATTTCCATGTTTATTTTATTTATTTATTTATTTATTTATTTTTTATTGTTGTCATTATAGGCGCGGTTCAACTTATCCTACAAACATTTTTGAAATAAACCTCTCATAGAAAATGTATAATTTGAAATTTAATACGTGTAACTCCAAAACCGCACACTGTCAAAAAAATCTGTAGTTCTACAGATGTAAAGTTACATGCGTACTAAACTTTCATCTTAACTGTATAAAAAAAAGCTGCAAATCTACAAAACTAGTTTTTGTAAAGCTACAAAAATCTATAACTTTACAAATGAATCTGCTGAAATTATAGTAATTTTACTGAAATTTTATCTGTAACCCTGGTTGCACTTACAAGAAAAGTTCTAGGCATCCCAGTTTCCTAAAAAATTCTTGGTAACCTTAAAGATTTTTTGATTATCGGCGCAAAAGTGTGTCTGTTATAGGAATTTTTGCTGTTGTCGTTACATAAAAAGTTCTAGGAATCCCAGTTTCCTAGAAACATTTTAGTAACTTTACAGATTATTTTTTACAGTGTAGGGCCATTTTGTCTACCACTGTAAAATTCATTTGCATTATGTTAAGACGTTGGTGTATACTAATACTGTGCGATAATATTGCCGCATGTTTTCAGTCATCTGAATAATAGCGGCCCTTTATTGGATGCTAAAAGCTGAGGTGCGCCCATGCTTACTGAAAGATTGGACAGTCCTGTCCTACGCTACACATGTGCGTGATGCTTATGATCTCCGATACAAAACTGAGGAATTTTTCAATTCAGTCACACCTGACATGCTGCGCAACATATGGATTGAGACTGAATATCGACTGGACATTCTGAGAGCTACGAACTGAGCACATATCAAACTACATAATAGGCAAAATTTAACTTTTTCAAAATAAACGTTTTCAGAAAAAAAAAAAACCTTTTTGCTATGACATATCAATAATGCATACAACAAAAATTAACTGTTTCGAAAAAAGACTTTACAGCAAAATAAACTTATTGTGCTATTTGTGATATCGCAACACTGTAAATTAAAATGTCTGAAATTCAAACACTTAAGTGTCTGAAACGGAGTGTTCAGTTTTCAGACATTTTAAAATGTCTGAATTTTTTCAGACACTTTTCGTGTCTGAATTTCAGACACTTCAAACGTCTTAATAGCATCCATTTTTTTGTAAGCATCATACGTAGCCATGTTTGACCACGTTGAATCCTGGAAAAATATTTGGCTGGGATCCTGCGCCCCCCCCCCCCCGCCCCCCTACAACCTGAGTTTTTTGGTGCTCCCAATTTTGGTACGCAATTTTTGTTAAGCTTATAATTTAAATCTTTTACGACATTTTACTGATTATAATCAATATTTTGAACTTCAGGAGTATAACAAGATTAAAACAAAAAATATTTATCTAAATATTAGATTTTTAAAATTTGTTTTATTTTTAATCTTATTTTACTTTAAAAGTTCAAAATATTGATTATAATCAATACAACTTCGAAAAAGATTTAAAATATAAGCTTTACAAATATTGCACATCAAATTTGTGGGCACTAAAATCGTAGGGGGGTGGGGCACGGCCCAGTATGCCCATTCTTTAATCAAGAAGTTCTTTTGCAAAAAATGCAATCCTGCATTATTGTTATCTCAATTGAGATGTCCGGTATTCGGGAGTATCCGTTGTGGAGGTTAATGGACATTCCCGAATAGCTGTTCTGAAACATCTATTTAGCGAATACTTTTTTAATCCGCATGGCATACATATTTGTATATTTTTACCTCACAAAAGCAGACATCTCCGATTATCGGACAAATTCAACGGCAAGGGCTATTGAGGGCTTTTAAAGTACATGGATAAAAATATATATAATTCTTATAATCTTGTCCTACTCTACTTCATATAATTTAAAAATAGATTAAAAAAAATTATAGTGCCACATAGGCAATTTTACATATATATCAGATGATAATCACAACAGCTATTTAACTATGAATAAATAAATAAATATTCTACTTTACCCTTTGCACTCGAGGACTCCGGAGCAGAGCTATTTAAAATTTGTCTTCAAACTCGAGGGCTCCGCTACGGAGACAGTGCAAATAATTTTGTGATACCTGTCTAGAAAAGCCAAGATTACATGGTATCACAAAATTATTTGCATTGTCTCCGTAGCGGAGACCTCGAGTTTGAAGACAAAATTTAAATGGCTCCGCTCCGGAGCCCTCGAGTGCAAAGGGCTAATATTGAGAAAAAAATTACTTCGGTATTTTGTTTATTTATATTTTGTGTTTTTTAATCTTGTCCTACTCTAAAAGTTCAAAACTTTCATTATAATCAGTGCAAGATTTAAGGTATCAACTTTACGAAAATTTCATACAAAATCCCCCCCCCCTCCCCGAAAAAAATAAATAAAAATCCTTATCATTTAAAAATTAGATTTTTTAAAAATTTATATTGCCACATGGGCTTATTGTTATCATTCCTATGAGCTACTAAACAAGACACCTTTAAAGCAAAATAAAGCCAAAAAAAAAAAAAAAAAAAAGTTAGCACATGATATCACTATGATACAAACTTGCGATGCTTATCAGTAAATTCTAATTGGAAAATGACCTTCGAATCCACACATGCAGCGAAATCTAAATAAACAAATGATTTCCTTTTTCCTGACTGGCTTACGCACCACCAGTGGCTGAGAGGTTTTGCTCTCGAATCTGGTAGACGGGAGGTGCTGGGTTCGATCCCAATCGCGCCCGTCGGCCTAATCGTTCGGAGTTTTCGTGGTTTTCTTCGAACCGTGGGTATCCATGCGTTAATACGGATTAGGTTCCCTTAGAAAGATCTCCACGGAAGGCACTGCCCCAAGGGCCTATATCCCTCGTGTAGATAATTGGCCGTCAACAATCAAACCAAACCAAACCAAACCAAACCTGACTGGCTTACTTCTATGTTTTCAAGTCAAAAGTTTTCACACATTAAAAGATTTAATAGCTTTAGAAATATATCTAAGAAATACTTGAGATAAACATTCATTTTCAATTATATATAAATTTCATGAAAATCAATTGATTTTCTTTTTCCAAAAGCGAAAGTTTATAAATATATTTTTTAATTTCAGCTGAATATTGTTCAATGGAAAAAAAAAGGCAATCCCGAAAATAACGGAATTTTCCAGTAAAAATTCCGGGATTTTCGGGGTTAAAATTAAAGCGGGATCCCGGGATCTCAATCCGGATCCATTGAAACTAAGAACTGCCATATTGAAAACAAAACAAAACAAGAGAATGAACTTAACTTTTAAATATGTCTGTTTTTAGTGATGTTATTACTTTAAATTTGAGAAAAAAGATGAGAATAAATAATACATAATTTGTAATAAAAGACAACGTCATAAATTTAAAAATATATACTTCTAGAATTAGTGTTTTTTTTTTTTGCGAAAAGATTCAAAACTAATTAAATTTCATGTAAGATTTTGTTTAGTACAATAAATAAAATCATAAAAGACACTAATTTTAGTACTATAAAGAAATTATAACACTTACTTCAATCGCTGTTTGCAAGAGGTAAGAAATATTCCTCGATATGAAATTTTAAAAACTACCACAACCACAGTGAGGGGGAAAGACTCATCAGTTTAAAAGGTAATCCCAAAATACATCCGACTAGCCATATTTAAAGAATGAGATGTTTCATCCTCAAAACAGGACCCGCCAGACAAAAGTTTCTTTTTTTTTGCCAGCTTCGACAGAACGAAGATGAATAACACAATATTATTGATATAAATTAATACGAGTTAACACTAAGCCCATTGCACACGCTTTGTAGAATTTCCGGGTGTAATCTTCAACCGTCGTCTACTTCTGTTCTGCGTCTATCCCGCCCTTATATCGACGACAGCTTCTAAGAGACATTTGATGTCGAGCACACACGTCAGATGTATGTATTCAATAAATAAATAATCCAAGTTAATACGAATTAAAATCGTAATACTTCACATTTCGCAAAAAACGAATTAAAATACACGCGTACATAAAAACAAACATTGTTTGAATTACAACGTATACCACTTCGAACGAAGACATCTAAAACGCATGCGCAACTGGGAGTGCTAGTGCCCCCTGGTGGTTATTGCGTCGGAAGAATCAAAACGTCTTAAATTAAGACACGTTTAAAGCAATGAAGTGTCTTAAAATGAGACGTTTGCGGATATTTTAGACATTATTCTCAGTTCGTTTACACCATGGTCATAGTAAGACACTTATGTATCTTAAATTAAGACATCTATAATGTCTGAATTTTCAGATTAAGACACTTAAGTGTCTAAATTTCTTTTTCAGTCACATATGTGTCTAAATTTAAGACGCTTCTATTTGCAGTGAAATCTCTTGGACTCACAGTTTCCGTGCAATTAACATTTGAAATCAAGGATGTTTCATGGGAACACCCTGTTTTTATACATTTATGCTCACAGACACACATACACACATATATATATGTTTGTTAAATTCCGACTTTACTTATACTGATTACGAAATGCATCTTTTACTGAAAGCGACAACTACATCTGTTGTAATTTACAAAATATGAACAAATTAATATACTTTATCAGCTTATTACTCTTAATATTCACCTTCGGATGGCATAAATGTTTCGATGTATTCGTATGATTTTATATTTTTAAGCAAATAATCGATTTTCTGTTTCCAACCACTGGGTGGTTCATGGCCTAGAAAAAAAATTATTAGTAATAGCATGAACAATTCCAAGGTGGCAAACAGCAGGATCAGATTGTCTTGTCGTCATATGTTGTTTAAATATTTACAGTGTATGTATTATATATAAGTGCGTAAAGTACTATTAATAATTAACCTAACTAAAGAATATTCTAATTTTTCTTCTTTTTAATTTCACTATTTTCCCCATAAAATATTATTTTCTCTCTCTTTTCCATAATCTAATCGTAATTACTCAAATTTATTTTCATTTTGTCTTTGCGCCAGTAAAAACTCTTTTCAAATTCCTCTTCAAAATTCTTCGCTTTTGATTTTCCCTTCTAATTTCTTTCTCTGTTATTTTTTTATGTTCTTCATGCAAAAAGAAACCGTGTCAAAGCGTTTTGCTGAATTCGCCGGCATTTTTTCTGTCATTGGATATTCGATTTGTCATAATGCGATAATTGTGCACCTATGCATTTTGGTATAAAACTCGTCTGCGCAAGCCTTAGATGGAACTACATGTGAATTGTTTCACACTAGTAATTCACCGTGTTTATTCGAAGAATGTTAACATCGTTCATCTACGAAGATTTTTGTATGATATTTCCGACTGCAAAATAAATGGTTTCCTGTCAACCCAGACCTTTTATTTCGAAAATCCTATTAGTTCTCATCTTTATTGACCCGACGGATTCTCCTAACGACCGTACTGTGTCTATTTGGAAGTTGGTGAACTAATATTTTGACATAAACAGAACGAAAGCATCACATCTATATACATTACCATATCTCACTAAAGTAGACTTTACAGAGCTGAGCAGCTAAATGGCATTTATGATTGTGAAACAATAAAAATTTTTATACCGAAAAAAGTAATAATTATAATAATTTAGTACGTACAGTAAAAAATAATAATAATAAAGAAATAAAAAACAAAAAAGAAAGAAAGAAAGAAAAAGAAAAAATAATTAGAAAATACCAAATACAAAAAGATTGAGATTATACAGCAAATCTTGATCACTAACAGAGGCTTTCTCCCCTGTGTGTCTATGGTGCTTTAGCGAATTTTGGACTGTTCCTGACTTTATTTCATCACATGCTCTTTTTATCTGTCCAAACTTCATTTCTAGAGTCACAGGGCGTTTTTTTCTCTCTTAGCAAATATGTTTTCTATTTCTAACATTCTCAGAAAAACAAGACGCTTTCGTTTTACTAAAAGAAATACAAAACAAAATAAAAAAATGCAATTTAACAAATTACAACGACCATTTGGAAAATGATTTTTTTAAGGACTAAAAAAGACATAAAAAATAGCACAGAGCTGATCATACATTACGTACGTCATGAATTAAACATTAATAGTGTTATTACACGTAAAAATTGCCAGCGACAGAAATCGCCTGCGACTCGTACGTATTATCCACCTGAAACTTACGTATTATCCAAGAGTTTCATTGGCTGATCGGGAAAAGGCTTTTCCATCGTCAGATTTCCAAGAAATCTGACGGCCAATTTTAAATGAAATTTATTTGTTAAACTTCTAAACATCTCACAATATTACTTTTTATATCGTCGTATAGAGAAAAAAATGTACTTTTAAATGCAATTTGTTTGAAAGCTGAATCTCAATTTGTTTCTGAGTTATTAATTTTTTTTTTGTAGTTTTTATTACTATTTTGCCATAGTGGCAACACTCTGTTGTCCATCTCTGTTGAAAATAAAGGGAAATACAGATTACTGTATAGACCAATCAGAAAACGAATAAAATGTTGATTAAACCAATAGAAACCTTCAGATATGCATTTGATTTCCTACCCTGACGAGGACAATAACCATTTTTCCAAATGGTTCAAAAAGAAAAAAAAAACAGAAAGAAAAAAAAAAAAGAAATAAATCAGAATATACCATATACAAAAAGCACGAGATTATACAGCAAATCTTGTTCACTAAGAGAGGCTTTCTCTTCTGTATGTCTGAGGTGCTTCAGCGATGTCCATTCATTACTTTACATCTTACTTCCTTGCGTCACATTATTCATGTATAAATATCATTTTCAATTCCATCTAAAGTTTTTTTAATAGATTGTTTTAATGGCTTTTGAATTGTTCCTGACTTTATGTCATAACAGGTTTTTTAGTAAATATATTTTCTCCTTCTAACAGTCCATGTATTCCGGAACAATGGAACAATGTGAGCAGCGTTCTTGGATTCCCTAGTTGCGTTGCAACTTTACATCCAGGCTATAAATATTGCGTGTTTCAATGCATTGGTAGCCATAGAAAAAATAAAGTTTAAACGCGGCTGGTAGCCACAAGTAAAAAATAAAAGTAGAGAAGAAAAACAATTAAAAATTGTTAGTATAGCAATAAGAGAGAAAAAAAAAAGTTCCATATGATTCTAATAAAATGTCCATGACAGTCGAAAAAGCTACCAAAATGAAGCCCCAGCATAATAAAGACTCTTTTCAGAGACCATACATTAGTTTAACACTAATAAATGCAAAGCAAAGTTCGAAAGTTTAGAAAAAATGGAAATATTTACATATTTACAAAAAATAATAATAAAAGTTTATAAGTTAATGCACAAAAGAGAATAAAAAACGATAATAAAAAACTTCACTGAGGAGAGTTCAGACTAACAGAACTGAAAAAAGCACAAAGACCATAGGGGAACAAGGGGAAAAGAGGACGGCGCCCGCCCAGTCTGTTAACTCAGTGGAAATAGATAATAGAAAGAAATCGTGTTAATAGAACAATAAAACAAAAAAGTAAGACAATTTATAATCATGATAAAAACACTAGAATAGCAGTTTAAAAGAGTTAAAAAAACTCTTTTAAACTGCTATTCTAGTGTTTTTTCATGATTATAAATTGTCTTACTTTCTTGTTTTATTGACACGATTTCTTTCTATCATCTATTTTCATTGACGTTTTAATTTCTTTTGAATGTTTTTTTTTATAAATATTTAAAGGATGAACAAATGAAATAAATCTGGTTTGAATAATTTTATGCTACATATATTAGGAAAATTTCTTTGCAAGGAAAGGGTGCTTCTAATAAGGTAAACATAAAACTATATACGAGTAGCCTAGAATTATAGTCGCGCGTTATACGCCAGAAGTGAAGGCATGTAATATATTTAGTTAATGTTTATTTTTATACGTTTAAGTACAATAAAAAATATTTAAAATAAATTGCTTTTTAAATAAAAATACTTTTGAAATAGTTCCATTAATGCAACAAAATTAAATACCTATTTTTTCCCCTTTAAAAAAATAGCTGATCTCCTTTTACATCTAAATCGCTAAACATTTCTTGCAACCTCATTATTCATGCATAAATAATAATTTTAAATTCCATCTAAAGTTACGGAAATACAAGATTGTTCTAATGACTTTTGAATTGTTCCTGACTTTATTTCATCACATGTTTTTTTCTACTCGTCCAAACATCATTTCTAGAGTCACATGACGTTTTAGTTCTCTCTTAGTAAATATATGTTCTCCTTCTAACATCCACGTATTCCACTGACTTCTTGATTTTTTTAATAGCATTTTTACAGTAACATCTAAAGGATGAACTTTTGATTTAAATCTGGTTGAAATAATTTCATACTACATATGTTAAGAAATTTCTTTGCAAGGAAAAGATCTTCTAATACGGGTAAACATATAACAATATAATCTGAAATTATAAGCTGTACGCCATGTTACGCATTTAGTTAATATTTATTTATGTGCATTTAACTACAATAAAAATTCCATCTAAAGTTACGGAAATACAAGATTGTTCTAATGACTTTTCATTTGTTCCTGAATTTATTTCATCACATGTTTTTTTCTACTCGTCCAAACATCATTTCTAGAGTCACATGACGTTGTAGTTCTCTCTTAGTAAATATATGTTCTCTTTCTAACATCCACGTATTCCACTGACTTCTTGATTTTTTAATAGCATTTTTACACTAACATCTAAAGGATGAACTTACGATTTAAATCTAGTTGAAATAATTTTATACTATATATGTCAAGAAATTTCTTTGCAAGGAAAAAATACTTCTAATACGGGTAAAGATATAACAATATAATCTGAAATTATACGCTGTACGTCATGTTACGCATTTAGTTAATATTTATTTATGTGCATTTAACTACAATAAAAGAAGTTTAAAAATAAATTGCTTTATAAAATAAAAATACTTATCAAATAGTTCCATTAATTAAACGAAATTAAATATCTCATTTTTCCCCTTAAAAAAGGACTGGTTCCATTTTGCATCTAAGCGGCTAAACGTTTCTTACAAACATTTCCATAAAAATGCATTTTCTATTAAAAAACAAAGTAGAAATAGTTTGCTATAGTAATTGTATTGTAATGGAAATAGCTACTTATATTATTAATACAATCTTAGAATAATAATTTAAAAAAAAAAAACAGTCATTTTTAATGCAGTTTTCTAGACAGTTAAATCAGACTTTCTATTATCTCTATGAATAAATGTTTCCTGATTTATAGGACAGCTCAAAAAACATCATTTTTATGGTCCTTATCTAAGAACAGGATTTTCTGTTTATGTTTGATATGCATATTCGGACCGACAAATATGATATATTTTGGTATCGCAAATGCTTCAGAGAAAATGCGTGAAATATTTTACTGTAGTATATTTTTAAAGACAAACAAATAAAGTATATTTTCAAAAATTTTTAATAGACTGGCAAAAAATAGAAAATACAAATCACGAAATAAATAAAGAAATGAACAAATAATGTCATCAGAAGATAATTTTTACTTTCTTCTGTCTTTACAAGAAGAAAGTATTGGATTCATGAAAATTTTCGACTTCCGGTTTTCGACGGATTAACACATTTTAGGGGTCAAAGATTCCGAAAAATATGTTTTTTACAAAATGCCTGTCTGTGGTTCTGTGAGTCTGTCTGTCTGTATGAGACACGAATTTTGTGGGCGCTCTATCTCAAGAACTAATGCACGGAATTTAATAAAATTTATATTCTAGTAGTTCCTAATATTAATTGGTCCTGATTAGTTTTTGGTGTAAATCGTCCAACAGGTGGCGCTGCTATGCTGCATTTTTCGTGATTTCTGTTATAGTTCTATCTCAAGAACTAATGCACGGATTTTCATCAAACTTCAGAATTAAGTACTCCTTGATATGAAGTGGTGCTGGTAACGTTTTGGTATAAATCCCCCAAGAGATGGTGCTGCTATGCTGCATTTTGCGGGATTTACACAATTTTTGCAATACCTCTATCTCAATAAATAATGCACAGATTTTCATCAAACTTCAGATTTAATTATTCCTTGATATGAATTGGTGCTAGTAACGTTTTGTGTAAATCGCCCAACAGATGGTGCTGCTATGCTGCATTTTGCAGGATTTACACGATTTTTGCAATAGCTATATCTCAAAAAATAATGCACGGATTTTCATCAAACTTCAGATTCAATTAGCCCTTGACTTGAATTGAGGTTTTGTACATTTTGATGTAAATCGCTCGACAGGTGGCGCTGCTATGCTGCATTTTTTGCGATTTCCTCAATCTATCTCAAGATCTAACTCAAGAACTAATGCTTAGGTTTTCAACAAGCTTCAGATTCTGATATACCTGGATATCATTTAGTGCTGTTTTTGTTTTGGTGTAAATCACTCAACAGGTGCCGCTGCTATGCTACATTTTTGCGATTTCCGCAATAGCTTTATCTCAAGAACTAATGCTTGGATTTTCAACAAACTTCAGATTCAGGTATACCTCGATATGAATTAGTGCTTTTTATGTTTTGATGCATATCACTCAACATGTGGCGCCGCTATGATGCACTTTTTAGAATTTCCACCATAACTCTATCTCAAGAACTAATGCACGAACTTTCAACGGACTTCAGATTCAGGTATGCCTTGATATCAAATAGTGCTGTTTATGTTTTGGTGTAAATCGTTCAACAGGTGGCGCTGCTATGCCGTATTGCTCAGAATGTTCTCTATAGCGCTATCTCAATAATTATTGTACGAATTTTCATCAAACTTCAGATTCAGATATACTTTGATATGAATTGGTGCTAAATTGATGTAATTTCTTGTACTACTTAAATGATTTAATTGACGTGATTTATAAAGAAGAAAGGTCTGTGATGGCCACAACATACTAGTTCTCCTTTATATTTGCAGAAACGTTGATGGGTGCCTAGTGGAGACGCGATCACAATTTTATGTCTGCCTATCTGTCTTTCTGTTGCGCCAAATTCCGTTAGTTCTGCTACAAAAAATAATCAGTTAGCTTGGAACTGATTAAATGAGTTTGTTATACATATGAAATTATTGTTTGTGTTTGATATGTCTGATTTGTTCGAAAATTTCAGACATTTTCTTTTATATCATACAGATTTTCTATGGTTTCATATTGGATTTTGAGTATTCAGCTAATTTTAAACAAAAATATAATTTATTGAAAAGAAAAGAACAAAAATCACTTAAACGTTAATTTATATTCAAAACCTTTTATAGTTTGCATAACATTTGGTGCAACTAATCCTGCTATCGATATTTCTATACCAAGGTCTCAATTATTCAAATCGCCCACTATCAGTAGTTTTTTTTTTTTTTTTTTTTTTTTTTTTTTTTTTAGCCTCCGGTACGGTATGCTATTTCTTTCTCCCAGCTTATTTTGTGTCCAAAAAATAACGTTACCTTACAGAAGCTCGCCGTAAAACAAAGCATTACGATTAAATACTCTTTAACAATTTTTTTAACTTCTAAGCATCGCACATTTTCAATTTTTATACCGCTGTACTGGAAAAAAATGTTCTTTTAAATGCATTTTTTTTTTAAACTGCATCTTCATTTATTTTTGAAATATTATTATTATTATTATTATTATTATTATTATTATTGTAGTTTCTGGAGCCATTTGCTTAATATTGGCAACGGAAGTACTTCATTTATGTAGAAAGTAAAGGAAAAATGGTTTTAAAATAGTAATTATATATTTTTGTTGCCATTTTCTCGTAACAACCGAAAGAAAATGTAATTAAAATACGTGCTATTTTGAAAAAAATATAAACGAATGATTTCTGTTAAAACAATGAAGCTATTATATACTATATTTAATTGTAAATATCTATGAATCATTAGATAGACGTTTTTATTTTTTGTTGTTGTTGTTGTTGTTGTTGTTGTTGTTTTCGATTTTCTTGAATGTCGGAAGCTTTTTGCTGCATTTGTGCATTGTTTCGCGATAGTGATGTGCTATGCATGCTTTACTGTAGATGTTTAAGAATAGATCGTAAATGTGGAATTCTTAAGCGGATGCGAATGACATCATTTTACATAAAATAAAAGGTGCTCTTTAAGTCTTAAAATTGAAATATGTTTTGTACTGCAGTAGAGTCCCACTTAACCGAGTTATTTTCTTATGAAGGACTGGTGACTTCTATTATTATGAAACAGCCATTATAAATGAAGTGTTAGGTGAAGATGAAAGAGCAGCCGTAAAATGTTAGAACTCTGATTTTCTGGTCAGAATGGGAGGGGGGGGGGGATGGCCATCCTTTTTTTACGGCTGCTCTTTCATCTTCACCTAACCCTTCATTTATAATTGCTGTTTCATAATAATAGAAGCCATCGGTCCATCAGAAGAAAATGAAGTAATGGAAATGCCGGGGCGACACTAAATTCTGAAAAAGCAGAATTCCTGTTCTCTAGTTTTTTTTTTCTTTTTTTTCTTTCTTTTTTTTTTCTTTTTCATATACATGGCAAAATGTCCTAAAATATGCTCCAAGAAATTGAAATTCAGAGTTTTTACTTTCGCTTTGAGGAGAAGATTTTAATGCCAAATTGCCTTCTTCCGCCGGTTGTGAATAGAAATTGATTAAAATCACATTCTTAGGCTGTTTTTACTACAAATACTATAGTATTTGTAGTAAAAACAATGTCAATCAATTATGTATCAAGTCAATCAATTATGCACAGATTTGGTATTTGTGATATTTTAAGAAAACTCGTAATAACAGTCTTTCTAAGTCTTTCTAACAGTCTTTCTAAAAGAAATAAATTTCTTTTTAAGATCGAAATAAAAGAAAAAAAATCATGTAAAGGACAGTTATTTTATCTAATACATAAAAGACCAACGATTCCACTGAAGCCCATTGTCATTCTCTTCGAATATTAGTACTTGCTGAAAGGTTAAATATAAATCTGAAATGATCTTAGATGACTATTTTTTTTTATTATTTTAAGAATATTTAAGTGTTATTGCAAGAACATTATAGAAACAAATTTGTATTTTAAATACACGTTTAAATTTTACTGAGCATCCATTCAATCCATATTTATTGTGATGAATATTTAAAAGAACAATAAAACATATTGAAAAAGATATTACTTGAGTTCTAATTGCAATATACCTTATATCGGGCGCACAATCCGCAACCAAAAAAAAAAATGTATTTAAATCCAGAATATTTATTTCTGTTTCAGCATTAACGATACATTATAAAACACTCATTGACTTTAATATGATTAATGATAAATAATAACCATTTCTCCCCTCTTTTATTTCTAAAAATTCTCAAATTGATATTATTCTTTTTTAAGAAGTTTATAAAGCTCTCTACAGTTTTTGCATAATTCCTCAATACCATTTAGACACTCTACTGAAAAGTATGTTTCCGGTGCATGTCGTTGTGCATTCTGAATTTCTAATATTTTTGCGTGAATGAGAAATCTATTGATTTTCTGTAAATTTCGCAAAATTCGAATGCATCTACGGAATTGGATGTCACGTCGATTTTGAAAATATTATGTTAATTAAGAAATTGTGGATATGCGCAGTGAAGCGTAACAAGGTATTTTATATTTTAATTGGAAATCGTTGCATGAGGTACTTTAGATGCAATCAACAACATGCCGTGGAGGAAGTCTTCGAGCTTGATGTACTGAAGTCTTTGCTTATCCCTTGCAAGATGAATAACCCACTTAAGCTCCACATAGACATATCAGTCTATTTGCGATCTTTTTGTTCTGGTCAGGGAGCACTTTCTTCTGGTTACACGGCGTTTTTCATCCGACTATAATCGAAGCATTGCATTACATTGAAACGACCAGTAATTATCTAACATCCATTTCTGAAACGACGAATATTGATTGCAATTCATTATATAATATTGAAAAAAGAATTGTAAAAAAAACATCTACGGATAAGCAAACCTTATTTTATCAATATTTTACGTGACAATAAAAAAAAAATAACAAGTCAGCATAAATCTTATTTTTATTCTTTTCAATTTTGTTTTTGTGTTTATTTTGTTTATTAATAATGTTTTATTGCTTAAAACTGCAAGGACAGTTATGAATTTAAAATTATCTTGAATTAATTAAAAATACAGCTTTTTATAAACATATTTTACTCCAACGCCGGTTACCGCAACACTCAGCTTATGACAACACTTTATTGTTTTGCCATTAGAGTGTCGGGATAACGAATTTCGACTGTAAATGGTTTCTATTTCGAGCCGCACACTTGTACTGTTATCATGTTTTGAATAATCCAAAATAATTCTATTGAAAATATTGTTCAAATACTATTAGTTATGTTATTAGTAAAGTTGTGAATAAAAAATTCGAGTTTGGCCTACTCTAACACACATCATTGGGACTCATTCCCTGTTTTGATTCAATAAATGATTTACAAGCCCAGTCTTCTGTTCTAAATTTGTTTATCTTGATGTATATTAACCATATCTAAACTTATATACCAATGATTTTTGAGTCACCCTGTAGATAATAAATAAGTTTTATCCTAAAATTATTCTTATATCTTTAACTTAACTGTATAACTTAACTAATCATTTTAACCCGTCTTTAACATAATCTCTCCAAAAATTGTTTTATCTTTATACATATACTTATATAATGTTTGCTGGAATGCATCCAAAATAAACATGTTCAGTGATTTTTTAACATGTTAAGGGAGGTACCTAAATCTTTAGGCTATCGTAGAATAGTAGTAAAGGAAGTATGGAGACATTTATGTTCGTGGAGCATCTTTCCTCTATAAATTAATTTTTAGGAATAATTTATGCAGTTTTATGACTAATAAAATTTGCATGATGAGAGTAAGCTTATTATATAAAAAAAATATTTACATAAAAAGAAAATATTATTTTAAAAATGTATTCATCAAAAAATTTTAAAATGCTTCCAAACCTTAAGGGACTGCATATATAATTTATAAGGAATGTAGCAAATGATATTTAAGGGGACAGTAGAGTTTAAAATCCTTAAAAATATTTTTTTTTTTTTTTGTAAATTTCACCTTAAATATTAATCAAGGGTACATTATATGCATTATGGCATGCATTTATCACAAAAAAAAAAAAAAAAAAAAAAAAAAAAAAAAAAACAATTTGTTTTTGAGAAAAAAATGGAATTTTGTCTCAGAAATCTTCGAAATGCCCACTGCGTCTCCCATATCAATGAAAATCTCCAATATTTTTTGTAAAAGTTTGGTTTATATATGTAAACAAAATAGAGCATCGAATTTTATATATTTGAATTTAAAGGTAAAAAAAAAAAAAATCAAAATTTCAAAATTTTTCAAATTTTTTTTTAAACCTTTATTTTCAAATATATAAAATTCGATGCTCTATTTTATTTCTATATATAAATCATACTTTTATAAAAAAAAATATTGGGGATTTTCATTGATATGGAACGCGCAGGGGGCACTTCGAAGATTTCTATGACGACGTGTAAAATTCCATTTTTTTCTCAAAAATATTTTTTTTTTTTGTGATAAATGCATGCCATAATGCGTATAATGCACCCTTGAATAATATTTAAGATAAAATTTACAAAAAATTTTTAAAAAATTGAAATTTTTTGAAAAAAATTCAAAAATTTTCAAATTTTATTTTTTTTACTTTTAAATTCAAATATATAAAATTCGATGCTCTATTTTATTTCTATATATAAACCAAACTTTTATAAAAAAAAAATATTGGGGATTTTCATTGATATGGAATGCGCAGGGGCATTTCGAAGATTTCTAAGACGACAAAAAAAAAAAAAAAAAAAAAATAAGGATTTTAAACTCCACTGTCCCCTTAAAACTAATTTTTTTTAAGTAATATATTTTATTTCAATAAATATTAACATAATTAAATGCATTGAGTAAGTTTTAATTACATTAAACTTAATAAACACATTAACAAACTGATAAAAATACATTTATATCTTCCCTCTATAAATGGGAAAGTAAATTTTCTGTTCCAACATTGTTTTCAAATTACAATAATTTTTGGCTTGTTGGTCAGTTTTAGAAAGTGTTAATTACAAATTTTATTTATTACTTTATGCTACAGTTGCATGGAAATCATTTCGTGTTAATTAACGAAATAACTGTATAGAATTTTCATTTTATAATTGTACATGTTATTTTAACGAAGAATCTCATTTCAGTAATGATGGTACCAGAAAATCTTTGGTAATATATTTTTTTCAAAAAAAAAAAAAAAAAAAATACAAGATAATATTTATAAAAGGCCAGAATAAAGACGTTTATAAAGTTTTATATAATTTATTTAAATGTAAAAGATAATTAAACACATGAAACTTTTGACTCAAATTAGAAAATTTACGTAACAAATTTAAATCAACAGCTTTTCAGTTTGTGAAATCAAAGTAAAGCGCTAAGGTATAGCTTTAAATAATTTTATAAAGTATATAGAAAGAAATTAGATATAAAAACGAATTAATTACGCACTTGTCATGTATGGTCCATAAAATTAAACATAACATACTTAAAATATTTTCTAGCAAAATTTATGCAATCAAGTGAATTAAATCTTTCTTTAAAATGTGGAATTTTTTCTGTGTAATAATTAAATTTCAATCTTTTTCTCTGAAACAGTAGGCACTTAGTCCTTGGAACCATGGAACTATGAATAAAGAAGAATCGTCATATCCTCAAAATGTTGAAGCTTCAACTCTAACCTGGCAAACTTCTGCCAGTAAAGTTGAATAGACATTTTCTCCTAAATTCTGTATTTTGCAATGAAACGTGCTGGCACCCCGGAGGCCAAAACACTTGATGTAAAATTTACAAGCTGTTGTCTTTTAGAGTGCTGTAAAATTTCTCAAGTCTAGGGAAAGCTGCGTTCTTATTGGCTGCGCGGTGCACGTAGTAGAATAATTTAGATTTTTACTTCATTTTTAGGGTTCCGTAATTAAAAAGTAACAAGTTGGAAATTGCTCGTCAAACGTGGCAAATGATGTGCGTACGTACTATAACTAGTTTTATAAATTTATTTGCACCGCATATTGTAATGAATGTATATTTGAATGCACTTCGTAAATGTATATCCATTTCATTCTGTTCGAAAGGCTGTAACATTGTTAAATGCATTTGAAATAATTTTTTCCCATTGGCCTTAATGTAACAAGCATTTTGACTGTCCCTGTAAATAAACTATACATCCGATTTTCATAAAATTTGTAATGACTCGACAAAATTTTTAAACAATTATATATTTAAAATTTCAGACCATTGGGAAAGCTGTAACATGATTAAAATGCACTTGCAATAATTTTTTCCCATTGACCGTAATGTAACGGAAAACTTTTGACTGTCCCAGTAATTAAACTATGCATCCGATTTTCATAAAATTTGAAATGACTCGACAAAATTTTTAAACAATTATATATTTAAAATTTCAGACCATTTGGTTGGGTAGTTTTTGCTCTGTGATATGCGGACAGACAGACGGACAGAGATACGGACGGACTGAACGACGACTATAGGTGCTACGTATAATATAATTACGAACGTGCCTAAAAACGGAACCATTATAAGACCACTCCTCTGTCCGTCTGTCACACCCATTTTACTCGTAAACTGTGGAACGAGGAAAGTTCAAATTCGGAGAAGTAAGAAAGACTATTCTCCCACAGATTATTAAACATTCACAAATATATTTAGGAAAAATGTAGACGGACTAATTACGTTACTTGAAAAAAAAATATTTTCTTTGTATATAGTGTAGGGTATCGTGTGAACGCTCCCGTAACGCTGAACTCAAAAATATATTTCTTTTAATTTTAAGTGTTTTATTTTCAGAGATATCGTCGAAAATGTAGTGCAAAAGTATGTTTCCTCCCTCCATCTATTTCCGTATCTACTGAAAGTAAAATTATGAAAAAATTAGAGGTAATAGACGTTAACTTAAACCTTGCAAGAAAATTATAGCGATTTCCTTAGGTCACCTAGTTTTTGAGAAAATCGCATTTTTCCGTTACAGACAAATTTCGATTTGCGGGCGTTCAGTAAAGATGTTGAGAAGAACTGGAGGTACCTATCGTAGCAGAAGTATAAAGGCATTGATGATAATGATTTTAAAAAGAAATCATCGATAATTAGCTGAGATATTAACCTTTCAAAACACGGACGCTTTCGACATATATAATGACAGGGGCAGTGTACTCTATATACCATCGACTTTTAAAGCCTAATTAACAACTTAAAATGATATATTTGTGTAATGCAATGCTCAATAGCAGTATAAAAGCAATAAACGTCAAATCGTTAAAAACAGATTAATTTTTAACCCCTTAAGGATCGCTTAATATTTATAAAAACTATAAAAAATACCTTTTTTTATTAGAGAAATGAAATAATTATGAGGTTTTTAAATAAAATATGCAATTAGTTTTTATTCAAGGCAAAAAAAAAAAGAAAAAAAGAAATAGATAAATTGACATTTGTAGAAATGCCATCATGCGAGAATTCTGTGTCTTAAAGTTTGTTTTACACCATACAAATTAATGCGACTAAGACCTTTATTTTTCACATCTTAGAGCTTTATTTATCATCATCACACCAATTTTTACAAATAATATTTGAAATAATATATATGCATTGAATTTTGATTATTAATAAGTTTTTATGTGATATATTTCGAAACATGCAATAGAAAGTCCAACAACACAATCAGCGCCAAGAACCAAATCCATTTTGTAATATTCAAAGACTTCATAGGGAAATTCCAGTTAATGTTTTCTGGTTTCAAAATTTTTTTCCAGCAATTAAACCTCCGGCCTAGAAATATGACGGATACGAAAAATAACGACACCTCAGCCCGTGATATTGACGGGAGCGAAAATTAAGAGGTTAATTAAAATTAATCAAATAAATGCTATGGGATTCACACCCAGTTGCATTGAATAGATCTCTGAATAAGACTCTCGTGTTTTTAAACATTAATTAAAAACCTATCTGGAAAAACGCTGCACGGACCAAGGCGGCGTTGCAATTTTGCAACCTCCTTTCGAAGCGTACTTAGCACAATGCCAAGTTTAAACTTTTAACAAGAGTTTTGTTTTAGCTACACTGCAAAAAGTAAAGATTATTTACTACGCTAAACTTAGTTTTATGAAAGGCCAAATGAAGTTTAAATATCGCTATTTTTATTGTTAGTACCGAATTAAATTCATCATTAGCAGATTAGGATAAGATTAAAAAATAGTTATACAGAATTGAAATATCTGATATTGTTTAAACTTCATATCTCTTTGAACTTTCATGGTATAACCATTTATTCTTTTTTAGTATATACAGCTATACCCAACCCTCCGTTGTATAGTTTTTTACACAGTCTTATTATTCTTTTAGCAATGATTTTTTTTTAATAATGCAGTTAATAATTCATATATTTGCTGTACGGAACCTTCTGAGCGCGAGTAATACTCGCACTGGACCCTTCATTTGCTTTAATTTGATTTCATAGAATCGGTGCTTGAAAAATTACATCATAAAGTGCAGGAAAAGTTACATAATAAACTGCAAGAAAAGTCACAACATTTTATTACAGTGACCTTAATAGTGCATAATTTTAGTCTTAATTAAGACAAAAACAGTATGTACTGGTGGAAGTTTAAATCGGTGGTAGTCAAGCCCTGCGTTCCCGCCATATTATAACAACTTAAACAAATTCCTATCAGTATCAGTGAAAGAAATTATAATACGAGGGCCAACTTCCACGAGGAAAAACGAATAGAAAATTTTACCATATTTATGAGAGACATTTTGCATGAATAAGCCGTTAAAATAAGGTGACATTTTCTATTCAAAATTTACTGGGGAAGCTTGCTTCGGCAGTAGTCGGAAACTGTTGATCCGATGTAAAAAATCTTCCGTCATCTTGTGATAACCTTCTCAATTACGTGACTCGCAACTGGTAGACTTTACAAGATATGTCTTCTCCTCTGTATGCAAAGCTCCATTGCCCCAAATGTCGAAAAATTCGGTTCTTGAACAAAAAACTCGACCGAAATTTGATTCTATTCTCAACCAGTGTTGATCCACTTGCCAAATCAACCGAATGAAAAAACGTAGCAAAAGGTACATTGATCGCAGAGAAATTCATGCATTTTGAGATCCCTCACAGAAATGTTGTTATCCAAATCAAGGGAATTTAATTAATTTTTATTTTTATTTATTTATTTTTGTATTGCTGTCTTTTGTTTTAATGAAAACGAAGCACATACAAATACGATATAGTTTTCACGGCACTAACGTAATTTCTGTTTTTTGTTTCGATTTTTTTACTTCATTCTCCTTCTGTTTCAAAAACATCCAAAAACATTAGTGGCCTAAAGTTCTAAAAACATAAAAATAGAATCCCCCTTCATGACCCCGTTCGGAAATCATTCAAAGTTTCTCCAATAAAGTTATCGGTATATTTCTATTATTTTTTTTTATTAAAATGTTATGAAATATTCATTGTGTTGGATATTGTAATTTTTGTTTTTTATTGTGTTGTACTACCCAGTGTATTGTTTGAAAAATGTAACTACATTTAATGCCTTGGGAGGTGGGAGACAACTAATCATGCTTTCCTGACTTTATGCTGTAAAATAGGGCTCTTTTTTTTTTTTTTTTTTTTTTTTTTTTTTTTTTGTAATGGATCGTATTCGAGAACCGACTTATCCTGCACCGCTCGAACTGTCAAGGATAAATACAGTGAAATACGTTTAACACGAAAACGCTTAACATGAAAAATCGGTTAACACGAAATAATATAGCGGTCCGGAAAGTATACTATGCAATTTAATACTATTTTTTTCTTTTAACGCGAAATAAAAATCGTTTAACACGAAAATGGCTTTACATCTAGTTAGTTTGAGTTGAACTTGTTGAAATCTGTTGAATTTCGTGTTTTTTATTTATTTATTTATTTATTTATTTTTTATTTATTTATTTATTTTTTTTTTGTAAATTAGCGTATGTTTTATGAGCACGCAATGCCTGAGAAATCGATCCAAAAACAAACTGCTATTTCGCTTCAAATGAAGATGAAGCTGCTTAATGTAATTGATAAAAAAGAAGGAAAACAAAAATCTGCAAACAGTTTGGCATTGACAATTCTACTTTATCAACGATATTAAAAACAGGGATCCCATTACGTTAATGTTTGAACGCAGTATGTTTAAACCACAGAGAAAACGTATGAGAACCGCTAAGCACGAAGATTTAGAGACAGCTTTGCTTATTTGATTCAAACAAGCTAGGTCTCAGAATGCTGAAAAAGACACTTAAATAAAAGATATCTGATTTTTCCCCAAAAGCTGCTTTTTATCCTAATGGATGCAACCTACTAGTAGTTTAAAAGGAAATCTAAATAAAATTTGACGACGTCGAAAATATTTGTGAGTTTTGTTCTTATTTTTTGCGAATCTTTTAATGTGAAATTCTTTTCACACGAAAAAATTTTCGGTCCCCTCAATTTCGTGTTAAACGTATTTCACTGTAATGCATATATACAGAAATAACACCGTGTAATAATATAGTAATTTTAATTGCTAAAAGCTGTAAATTAAAAGCGATAAAGGTAGGATTATTCGACTGTTTACTAGTTTCGACTCTACCCGAGTAATTTTCAAAAGACGGGCTTTTCTAGTATGCACTGAAAATAATTTGAATGGCGAATTAGATAATATTAGCCTACAATAATGGTTTTAAAGTTCGATATATTAACAAATCAATTGTGGATATTGATAATAATAAGAAGCCTGAATACAAATTTGATTCTTAAAAGTACAAACTTTATACTATTGAATATTTTCTAAGCTTTTTGATAAATTAAACTACAGTTTTAAAAAACTTTATAATATATTTATAACTACTTAAAAGGTGACAAAAAAGTCACATTTGTCACCTATTACACCTTTGTTTTTGTCACCTTTTAAGTAGTTATAAGTATATTATAAAGTTTATTAATAACAAGGTGAAAATTTCCTTCACGACACCAGTGTCTAAAACAGCGTTTTGACTCTACAGTTTTAAACGTTTCAATATCCGCATAATAGCCAAACCACCTATAAATTTAAAGAATATCATTTGCACTAAAATTAACCCAATTAATTTTGATAATTACTCAGGAGTATATGGAATACCATTTATTAGAGCAGATGGATCAAAGAATGGATTTAAGTATAGAAAAAAGAAGAATGTAGCTGATATTAAGTGCAATAGAAAGATCACAGGCCTATCAAAATTATATTCCTGGAAAAAAGAGGCATGTAAGTGATATTAAGTACAATAGAAGACTCACAGGTCTGCAAGATTATATTCCAGAAGAAGAAACCATCCAAATAAATTTCAATGATAGTAACAGAAATTTTCCCTCCAGTTTATACTATCCATTCATTACACGACAAACCATAGAGATTGTAACACGCACAAATTCAATATGTAACGATGCAGCATCATTTAACTTACCAAAATTATGGCCCGAGCTACTCAACGGTTACGAAAATAAAAATAAACGTCCAAGTGAAAAAAAAATAATAATAATAACGTGCATAATATGAAAGAGTACATGGAAATTTGAATGATGGCGTTTCATAGACAGTGCAGCTTTAGAATACTGTTTGTTTTCGCACTCTGGAGCAATTCTATTATCCGAAGGGGTGTTACGCTGAGATGGGTATTTTCCGAAGTTCTACTTCGTCGTTCACTTGTACGTTGTCACTAAGATTAGCATTGACCCGCAGTCAAACAAACTCCGTTCACCCATATTTTGAT
The DNA here is from genome assembly GCA_963932465.1 of Maratus speciosus. NCBI lineage: Eukaryota > Metazoa > Arthropoda > Arachnida > Araneae > Salticidae > Maratus > Maratus speciosus. The sequence goes on from OZ010790.1 coordinate 118,100,890, forward strand.
AACATCAAAGCAGACCTGATGCAAGCGGAAAAGAGCGGAGGATTTTGCTTTCCAAAAACAAACAGTATTTTTATTTATTTGTTTTCAAAATAACTAGGGTAGAGTTGAAACATGTAACCAGTGAAATAAACTTATTTTTATTAAAATATGTATAATAATCACTTATAAACAGATTAAGTTAAATAATGCTATAAAAAGGGATAAAATATCTTTATTAAGATTGACGATCATTTCGTCGCACATACGGCGACAAATTTGAATGATTTTGAAAATGTCGCTGTTTGTGCGACGAAATGATCGTCAATTTTAATAAAGATATTTTATCACTTTTTATAGCATTATTTAACTTAAATTATTTTTATGTTTTTAAAGTTTTAATTTGCAGCTTTTAGCAATTAAAATTAGCAATTAAAATTAGTAAAAATAATGTATTTAAAAAATATTCTTTGTGTTTTGATCTTATTTACTTTGCGCTTTTAATGAATTAACATAAACATGAAATCCACTTTACAAAACGCATTATTTATCACAGATTTATTGAAGCTCCTGGACATCTCCAGACGTTTCTTAATTTTCCATAACAAAAGCTTTAGTCTAGAGTATTGTTAAAATCTAAATTTAGCTCTGTTGAATTACTCAATGTCAACTCTACATACAGATATATTGATTTTCTGTTTAGTGATATTTATATTTTCCAATCTGTGTTATTTTCCCCTTTGTGCATTTCGAATCAGAAAAAATAAATGTTTTTCATGCATGATATTACTTTGTTACTGGAGGCGAAAGAACTTTTATATATTCATTAATCAATAGCAAATATTTCCTACCAATAAAAATTCCACCTTAAAAGAGAAATAAAAATTTTACGGAATAGATCCATATTTCTGAAATAATAGATTTATATTTTTATTCAGAAAAACATACATTTTTCCTTTCGTGTATTGTATTTTTTTCTATCAATAAAACTGATTTTTTAAAAAGTATTACAGCTTTCATTTTTCCTCCATCATAATTTTTTTGGAATGATTTAGTAAAAATACTTATATTTTTTATACATATAATTAATATTTTTTTTCTTAAACATTTTTGAATAATATACATGTTATATAATATTGCGATTGATAGCAGATAATACAAAAATATTATACTTATTGACTATACTACATGTATATATATCTGCACAAAATACGAATAAAGATACAGGATTCATCAATATTTCCTATGGATGTTTTTTTGTAATGTGTAAATAATAAAAAAAAAGGTAGATATTTTTTCCTAAAGGCAAAAGTAATATTTATACAAAAAAAATGATGTATAAAAGTTATACATAATTAAATATGATAAATTAGGGACAGATTGAAACATAAAGATATCTGTATATGATAAAAGCATAATTTATTTAGTTATTTTAAAAGATTTGGTCAAATTTTTGCACCAAGCGTTCTCAGTAAAGGGAACATAAATTAAAATGTATTATGTGTTTTCATTTCAACGCAAGATATCTGTTCTTTTCTAATATTTAACAAGCAATTTCCAACACAGAAAATTTGTTTTTGTATTGTTCTTTAACTCTAGTTTTAGATAGATCAACGTCATATCATTTTTGAAATGTTTAAAAGATTTTTTTTTCATCATGTTAAATTTTTAAACATTTTAAAATTGCGCAACATGTTTATTATGTTCAGAAAATTCTCTAACTGTCATATGTAGACAGAGAGCGTCAGAAAGCCAATTTATCCTGACATATCTCTTGAACGGATTAAGCTATAATTGTGAAATAAGCGTCTTTCTATAGTAAAACGATTATGGACTACCATATGAAAGTGACTGCAAAACCCATTTTGACGAAAATTGAAAGTTATAGACCCTACATAGAAAAACATGAAATGTAGCAAAAACAAGTCAAATGGAAAAGAGTATAGCGTTTTCTATTTAGTTTAAAATGATGTTTTCCATGCAAAATAACTTACTAGAATACCTGAAATAATAACTTTTCCATAAACAATTGCTGTCTTAAACATACCATTAAAAGAAATGTGGCGTTTTGTCAACATGTGGCTTTGTGCAATTTCTTAAACTAAAACTAGTACATGTAAGAAAGATACAATTTGTTTTAATATGGAAATCAATTCATATATGCTCAATGTGTGCACTATCTTCAGTAATGTATAAGTATGCACGAAAATGTATGTGTATTGCTGCTTATACTGAGAACAGTGAAAAGTTCACTTAGTATTATTATTAAATTAATTTATATCTTACTTAATGTGCTAGTTTTATTAGTAAATATGCCATACACGAGATTAGTGACGAATTTATGTGGGTGATTGGTTATCAAAAGATTAACAGTTTAGGGTTTCAAATGAAATTGGTTTCATATGTAAAATGTCATTTCATACTAAATCTGAACGTTCTACACTTTTATGATTGATTTTTTTTAACCATTTGGAAAAATGGTTATTGTCCTCGGTCAGGGTAGGAAATCAAAAACATATCTGAAGCGTTTTATTAGTTGAATCCCGCATTTTATTAGTTTTCTAATTGGTCTATACAGTAATCTGTATTTTCACTTTAATTTCAACAGAGATGGATACTTCTGTTGCCACTATGACAAAAAAGTAATACAAAATAACTAACAAAAATTAATGTCTCAGAAACAAATTTAGATACAGCTTTCAAACAAATTGCATTTAAAAGTAAATTTTTTTTCTCTATTCGACGGTGTAAAAAGTAATATTGTGGGATGTTTCGAAGTTTAAGAATGAAATTTCATTTAAAATTGGTCCAGGAATATTAAAGTTTAACCCATGGCGTACGTAATGTATGACTAGCTCCGTAGAAGTTTAAAAATTTACAGTACCGAAAATTGTAATCCATGGCGAATGCAATGTATGATCAACTCCATGCGATTTTTTATGTCTTAAATTTTAGTCATGACCAGCTCCGTGGAAGTTAAAAAAATTACAGTACCGAAAATTGTAAAACTGCAATTTCTTTTAAAATCTGTTCAGGATGAGTCTATGAATATGAATGTTTAATCCATTTCGTACGTAATGTATGACCAGCTCCGTGAGATTTTTATGCCTTAAATTTTAGACTTTGAAAAAATCATTTTCCAAATGGTCGTTGAAATTTGTTAAATTGCATTTTTTTGTCATCTCTCCTACTTTTCGAGATAGGGGCGGTAACTTCCAATTTTAGCCATGTGGGACGCGACACACACTCTTTATATGATAGCGCATTATCATTTTCCAGTAAGTAGGGGAGAGTGGGGATGAAAGGGACGTTTTGTCTTTATAAGCTTATAAAATAATGACATTAAAAGTTATCACTTTCAAATTTGCGCCTAATTCTCGTCTAAAACTTTTGCTTTGATACTACTGAAATCTCTTATCCTCAAGTACAGTAATTTAAAATATATACCCATTTTTATAAATTGGGAGAAATGTCCATTTTAACCTCATTGTAGGGGATGAAAGGGACACTGTGTGGGGTGAAAGGAACACACATAAATAAAACACTTTTATGAATATTTTTTTCTTTTTATTTACAATTAAATTATTCAAAAATAAAAGATAATTATACGCAAATAAAAATAATATATATTGCAACATATGATAAAAAATAAACAAGAAAAATAACATGTTTAGGCCTTCTTGACTAAGAAAGATTTAGCTCTAGCTGTCTTACCAACAGTTACGGGTTAATTAACTTCACCAAAATATCATTAATATTCACGTCATTCATGTAAATAGTACCAGTAAATACAAAATGATTTTATTCTGTTTTTTTTCTGAAAAAATTTACTTTAAATTCTTTACGATTGTTTTTCTTGAGTTGGTGGCTACAGTGCGACAGGAATATCACCATAATTATTCCATTACCTTTCTCAAATTTTATTGTCTTAATATTTATATTGCTTTCATAATTATCGAATAAGACAAGCGCAGGATCAGTTTTAGAACAACTAGAATATTTAGTTAATTCAAAATTGCTTAAAAAAAATTCTGCAGTCATTAACCAACTGTGATGACCAAGTCCAAGTTTTGAGGATGGGGCACCTCCGACCATGAACTCCTTGAAATTCTTTCTTGGGAAAACGAATACTGTTGACCAGAGTTACCTGATGTAGAAAAAAACACAAAGGTGTGACAAGTTTACCACGTTCAGCTGATGTTACGTGAGAAAATTGTTTTTCATTACATTTTGCTATTATATTAGGTGGTTTGTGTCCTGTCATTAAGCCTGTTTTATCACAGTTATATATTATGTTCTGTGTACATTTATAGCGATCCATAACTAACTGAAGGTTTAAAAAATATACCAACATTAGCTTTGTTGAAACTTGTACTTCTTGTTAAACTAATGGCTATAGTTTTCTTAAGAGAAAGTAATGAATTTTATTGAATAAAATCTTGGAACCAAAAAATTCCAGCTTGCTTCTTTTTTGCAAGATAGAGACGTATTTGGAGAGTTCAAAGCAATTGAATACTCATATGCAGAACCGTCAAACCATAGTTGATATTAGATGCTTGGAGCAAATATGAAGCTAACTATTTTTATTGAGCTTCACTAAAGGAAGCTTTATAGGGATAGCCTGAGGGTCAACCTGAGGGGTTGAAAGGGACATGTCCCTTTCAAACCCCCAGTTTCTATATCTTTCAACCCTATACCCACCTAGCGAAATGAAAAATGTGTTTATGCATGAGAGTGTTTTATCTAAGAAAATATACTGATATTCACATAAAGGGCATTCTTTACAGTGCTAAATAACATAAATATTATAATGCTAAACACAATATTACTCTGTTAGAGAAAAAAAAAGAAAAGCAACATCAAAATTTACTTTTTTATATCAAAAACAGGCTTTGCTTTCATCACCTACAACCCTGCAATTGCAGATATTAATTATAAGGATTATTAAGACAGAACAAGTATCTTCATCGATTGAGGCAAAATTGAAACTTTGTACATTTTATTTTCTTTCTGAAATTTTGAGTGTCCCTTTCATCCCCAGTCTCCCCTAGTCACTTGTTCCGCATTTCTAGCTTTATCCTTTCGAGAAATAATTTGGGATAAACAGACTTCTCTATGTACTCTTTATGTATGCTTTAGGTTTCAATGAAAATTTATAAGGCAAGCCTACAGAAAATGGATGATTGACGTTTTCTTTGCACACTAAAATGTCAAAGGTGAGAACATCACTTTCGATTAGAAAGGCCTTTTTTAATACTGAATGACTTTTATGTTTATTGATAAAATAATCAATTTTAATATGCATTAAAACCTAAAGTATTGCTAATGAATTTTCCATGTTTTTCTAGCTACTTTTAATTTTTTTTTTCATTTTGCATAATTAACTCCATTGCATTATGTCTATTAAAACTAAAATAACTTTCATGAAAACTGCACCGATGTGTTTTAAATGTTTAAATATATGTTCTTTTTTTGTATGGATTAATATTTTTGATGTAAGAATTTTATTTCTTTTAAGAAAGAAAAATGCTAGTACGTAATTGATAAAAAGAAAACAATATCCAATATGTGAATTACCATCGATACTATTGAATAAGATTGTTTAATAATTAATACATTTTTGACGAACACAGAGAACACAAAGAATCCTAAAACAGTGGGTGTGTATTTCTTTCTCTCTCTCTCTCTCTCTATATATATATATATGTTGCATTCTAGCAACATTAGATTGGCTTTATCGTTGAAAATGCCGTACTGGCTGTCACGATAGTAGTTGTGGATCACATCCAGCGATAATGGCGTAAAGAAGTGGTCAGAACAGATAATTCGAATCTGTTATATTAGTAGAACAAATTGTTGAAATGCAGTTATCGAGTGAAAACAATGGAATACATCGTTCCGTGAAGTTTCCCCAGAAGAAATTGAAACAACTCTTAATATCAGCTAAGCACTTTATTAGAACATCTTGCAAAAAGTGCAGTTTCCACCAAGATAATTAGCCATCGCTGCGTAGTAGTAATAAGGTTTAAACAAAATTCCAGATAATCGAATAACAGGACGGTGACCAGGGGATGGATGAAAACTGGAAATACGACTCAAATCGGCTAAAATCGGCTGAAACACAGCGAGTATCAACTTTTTGTTCCTCACGTGTAATGATACAAATATGACGTATTTCGCGCTCTCAACCAATGAATAATTAAGAATGTCACATCATATATAGAGTGCGAACAGAGCTAGCGGATGAATTTGAAGGAAAAAAGGATAACATCAGAAATGCACGGGAAAGTAAAAAATGGAATCTAAAAGAATATTCTCGAAAGAAAAAAGGCGCGGAAAAGGAACATTTAATTTAAGAATACTAAAAGCGTAATATTTAAGCGATTAAGACATTTGAGACATTAAATTAAAGGGAATTTAACAGAGTCAACGATAGGAATTATTTAATAATAAAGATTTAGTGAATATAAAGTAGTAATTTAGAATAAGATAAGGAAATCGCGGAATTAGATCTAATAATGTAACACACATATATATATATATATGTATGTATATACATATAGTTATATACTATGAAGACCACCCGAACTCTGCACAGCCAGATCCCTCACTTGGAGAACATAAAAAATGCCCAATGAATTACACTTCTTTTCGAGAAAATGCGAAAGAAAAATTTGACGTTACATCCATACAGGTATAACAAGATATTACAGATATAACAAGACTTTATAGGAAACACGAGCATCGGTGTGGCAAAGCGGAAGACAATCTTTTTATTTATTCGATTGTTTTCATCGGCAGAAGACAATTGTTACGAACTGAAACAACTCTTCTCCGCTGTTTTGTGATCCACACTTAATTATGTGTACATTCGAATGTTGTCGGCACCAATATGTGTTTTGTATTAAGTAAATAATTTATTTTTAAAGTTTTAATTAAAGTATATTTTTCATCATATCCAGTGCATCCTTTTTCGCTACAAAAACTGGTGTCCCTGTTTACACGAATGAAGCTGGATTTAAATTAATCTCTTCATAAAGTATTTCACTCCAAAGCTGTAAAGTTGTGGTTTTCATAAACAGGTGTGAGATTTTCGAATGTTTATATCCCAATTGCATTTATTCTCTAACGCTGTTCATTATTTTTAATTGTTTCCTATTTTGAGTAAATATCTGGTTTTGTTCTGATATTTGATATTTCTGTTGATATTTTATTTAATTTTTGTTACTATAAAGAATGCTTGACGATATTCCAACTGTGTCTAATGCGGATGGAAATGTAAATACTGGCCGTGGCAGAGTGTCGCTAAAGGTTCCTAATTTCTGGCCTATTAATGCTAAGTTATTGTGTGTGCAGTTGGAAGCTAGTTTTTGTTTAGAGGGAACATCCGTCAAATAAACTAAATTTGATCATTTGGTTTCTTCATTGGATGCTGAAAAAATATCGTTTTCTTCAGATATTGTTTGTACACCACCAGAGAATCCGTATGTGCTCTTAAAACACGGTTATTATCGGAATTTTAAGTTTCGCAGAATTGGAAAGTACAGACATTGCTTTAAGATTTACAACTGCGTGATAGGTCCCCCTCAATGTTGTTGCGTAAAATGAGAGACATTTTGACAATGATTTTTTAAAAAATATATGTGTTTTCGCAGGTTACCCGTGTCAGTGCAAACAATTTTGTCGATCAGTTCGGTTGGTTTAAAAAAATTGGCGGAAATGGGAGATAAGATTTGTGAATGTACGCAGATTAGTGTTAATTCTCTGGATTCGCGCGGGTCTGAACAGGTGCAGCTTAATCAGCTAAAATTACACATTGAGGAACATAGCTAGTTAGTTCATGTTCTTGTCCCCCTTCACCTAGGAAATCATACCGACAGAACTCACTTGATTCAAAGGACAGAGTACGTAAAAACGGATGGCGATATTGGTATCCTTTTCGATTCAGGGAAAAGGCGCGAGAGAGTGTCTCTCCGTGTGCTTACCGAAATCCAGCTTTTTGATAGTCACTGGTAGCGATGTTTCATGTTTTCAAAAGTCGTTTTTGGTTAAGGATACTAGTAAGAGCTACTTCACATTGTACGCTACTAATGGTACTAAAATCTGCAATTACGGTACTAAGCTGTTGCCTTTCGATCTTGGCAAATTGCCTTGACAGTTCACCATAGTTGAGGCAACTAAACCGATTATTGGTGCCGATATTTTGCTACATTTTGGTTTATAGGTTGGTTTAAGAAAGCGTTATTTATTAGACCCGGTAACTAATATTACTGCTCGTGGTCACGCAAGTCTGTGTGATATCCCATGCGTTAAGACTATTTTTGGTGATTCTGAATATATTGAACTAAGAAAACAGTATGAGATTACTCAATTGAACAATGTGGATAATCGAACTGTAAAACATGATATAGTACATTTTATCCCTACTGTTTGACCGCCTGTGCTAGAGCTCGTCGGTTACATTCAGCACAACCCCGAATATCTAAACAGAAATTTGATTATATGCTAGAGAGAGGTATTTGTAGACTCTGTAAAAGTAACTGGGTCAGTCCATTGTATTTGGTTCCTAAGGATGCGCCAAATTGGAGACCAACAGAGGATTACAGGGTGCTTCAACGAATTACAGTGCAAGACAGGTACCCCCAATCCTCACATTCAGGATTTTACATGTTTGTTAAAAGGTAAAAAAATATTTTCGAAAGTGGATCTAGTCCGGGTATACCATCAAATTCTGGTCCATTCTTCCGATATCCCAAAAATTGCTATTATAACTCCTTTTGGTCTTTTGGTTTATTTGAATTTCCATTTTTAATTTTTGGGTTATCATCTGCAGCACAGACTTTTCAACGCTTCATAAATGAGATCCTTCATAGTTTAGATTTTTGCTTTCCTTATCTTGATGACATCTTAATTGGGAGTGAAACTCACGCGAGACACAAGCAGCATTTGTGGGAAGTTTTTAGGTGATTTCGAGATTACGGGGTTGTAATTAACGAATCTAAATGTGACTGTGGTAAAGGAACTATAGATTTTCTTGGCCACACTGTAAATAGTCAGGGATTTGTTCCACACAAAGATAAAATAAAAACGATCGTTGATTTTTCAAAATCAAAGACTGTTAGCGATTTGAAGAGATTTTTAGGTATGGTAAATTACTATCATCATTTTGTATACCAAATAGCAGCAATTTTGAGACCGCTGAATAGGTTTTTAAATGGGTCGAAAAAAGAGATAAAAGAGAAATAGAGTGGGATGCGGACACTGAAAATAAATTTGAATAAGTTAAAGAGGCTATGGCTAACGCGACTTTACTTTATCACCCTTCTCAAGACACGGAGCTTGCAGTTATAACTGATTGCAGTAATTTTTCTATGGGTGGGTTGTTACAAGAATTTTCCCCAGATGGTCCAAAACCACTTGGATTTTTGTTTCTTAAGTTATCAACTGCGCAGTGGAATTATTCAACATATGAGCGGGAATTATTAGGGGCATATTCGGCGATCCAGTATTTTAGGCATATGTTGGAGGCTCATGTATTTGCGTTGTATATGGATCATAAAACCTTAATTTTTGCATTGCACCAGAAACAAGAAAAATGTTCCCCTAGAAAGCTTCGGAAATTAGATTTTATATCGCAGTTTACTACAGATATATGTTATTTGCCAGGTAAAGGAAGTTCTGTTGCTGATAGTTTATTGAGAATTCGTGAGATTCGGTTTTCGACACTAGCTGATGCAGAGTTGTGGGCAAAGTTATAAACGGAAGATGAGGACTAGATGCTATTTTGGTTGGAAAGCTTGAGTTTGGCGGGAAATTAGCTAAAGTACAAATGCCGGATGGTAAGATATTATTGTATTGTGTAACGTCTGGTGAGGTAAATGGGATTTATGTCCCTCTGGTTCTAAGGAAAAAGGTATTTGAGTCAATGGATGGGTTGCCGCATCCTGGAATACCGGCTACAAGGCAGTTAATCTGTTCAAAGTACAGTTGTACAGAGGCTTAATAAAGATGTTGCTGCGTGATGTAGTGCATGCATACCTTGTCAAAAGACAAAGGCACACTTGCATACTAAATCTCCATTGATGCTCTGGTCCCAGATCAGAGATTTGAACATATACACATAGATATAATTGGTCCTTTTCCTTTAATACGTGGATTCAGATATTGTCCAACAATGAATGATAGGTTTCCTCGATTCCGAGAGGCCGTACCTGTAGGAGATGTAGCTGCTGAAAGGCTTTTGTGCAAACCTAATGACAAAAGCCTCAGGTTTTGTGTTCAGACCTGAGCACAAAACCTGAGCTTATGTTTCACTCAGCCGCTACTCCCGTACATAGAACATAATTTAATCAGCCTTAATCAGCTAATTAAATTCTGTAAAAGAAAAAAGAAAAAATTACAATGAAATAAAAAATAATAAATTAATATATATGAAGCTTATTAATTCCTTTTTCTTAATTAAAATCCAACCGTTCTTTAGGTGCAAGTGTATTTTCATTTTTATAACGTGATAAATGTATCCATCAAAACTTTTCTAGCTCTAATCCCACATTTTAAATTATGTACGATAAAAGTTAGTTTTAACACACCGCTAAAAAATAGGTTTCAATAAATGACAAGCTTGCATATTAAAATATTGAAAATAAAAACATGGATTATGATTTCAAATTTTGTTATTCCTCAGTTAATGCCTCGGTAATTTTATTAATTCATCAAAATGAAGTCATGTTTTATATTTCTCTTTTTATTAAAGAAATTTTTTATGTTAAAAAGTAAAAGTAATTCCCATATTCATTAACTTATGCTTAATTATGTTTCAGATACCAAATTAGAAATACTCATATAGTATAATTTAGCGCAGTATACATAGTTGTGAAAGGTATATAAAATATACAGATTGAAATATAACAAAGGATCTCAAATTTAACAGTTATGGGTGTGTTCATTATTATTAAATGGAATCTTAATAAATAGCATGTAGGTGGTTTAAATTTGTATATTACTATACTTCATAGAATTTCTTAGTATAAAAATCGTATAATATCGTTTATTTATAACACTGTGTCTTTGTTTATTGAATAAAAAATGTCATTATTTAAAACATAAAATATTTTATGATACTTATTTGATTTTTTTAGTATATCATTGGTATTAAATTACAGAATTTTATATTTTATTGTTCATATATTACAGTACAGTTTTATAAAAAATAATAAATTATTAGTATACAGAAAGTTCATTATTTTTTCATATGTCGCTCTAACTTTGCAAATATTTCGCTGAATTACATTTAATTTTAACTAAATGTCAGTAAAAGTACCTAAAACTAGATGCAAATCACAGCTTTGAAAAAAATTGAAGCCAAAAAAAACTTTTATCGCTATGAGTCAGAAGTGCGACCAAAAAAACATTTTTCTTAAAATCACTCAAAATAAATGGCAATTCCAAACAACCAACAATTTTATGAAATAACAGTCATTATTTGATCGGATAGTCAAGACCATCGATGACAGCTTTGCATCTTCGAGGCACTGACTCAATAAGTTTATCGATTTCTGATTGAGGAATCTTAGATCATGCTTGGCTCAAAACATGGAATTTTCCTTCAGAATGTTTCACTTTAATGTTCTGAGTAGTTCTTTGGAATTCGCCCCCTAATCGACAGCAACATAACATTTTCCATTATATTTTTGAATACAGAAGCATCCGTATTGACATAAGTACGATGAAGTGGTCCAACTCTAGACAGTCCAAAACAATACCATATCATGACATTGCAACCGCCATGTATAACAGTAGCGATTTGGTATTTTGGAAGATTTCAAGTGTGTATTGGACGTCTGATATACTTTACACCATCACTTCCGTGCAAGAAAGTTTTTATTGAAAAGCATTTTTACTGAAAATAATTTTTTGCCAGTCTTCCTTAGTACATGATAGGTGCTTCTTGGCAAAGGCAATTCGGCTCTTCCTATTCTACACACACAACGAAAGTTTTCTTGCTTGGACGACGTACAAATAGTCCATTCTTAACAAAGCGAAGCCTTATTGTCTCTGAACAAACATATAAACCTATATAGGCGACCATACCTTTGTGATTATCGACCGTTGTTAATCTGTTATTTTCTTTCGCTGCTCTAATTATCGCTTGTCGTAGCTTTTTTTTTATAGCTAAACCGTTTTATATACATAATAAAATAGCTACAAATACTAAGGTGTATATTTGAATTATCTTAATGTTTCCCTCCTCTTTTAGTAGGAGAGATATCGAATGTCTCTTCGACACAGATGCTTATGAAAAATCATTGTTTCTTGTAGTGGAGCAAATGGGAATTACAACTCTGTCTGCTTCGTTTCGTCTTGGTTTCAGCGGACAAACGGGTTCTATATATTTCAGTCTTGTATATACGTGTTGAGGGATGGATGGAAAGGACCTGTCATTGACCAAGCGGACTTCCAGAATTTTTCACCCCTCTGTAATTGTCTAGATACACCTTGTTCATCGGATGACAGGGTATAAAAGAGGTAATGAATGAAGTAGTGGTAGTTGTATCTGTTGGAAAATCTGTTGGAAAATGTTAAAATTGAACAAATAAGTGTATATAAAATTTCTTTAGCCCTTATTAAAAACAATTCTTTATTTTTGCAGCTTCTTTTAAAAAATCACAAGTAAATTTAACTCAGATGAATAGTTGGACAATAAAGCTACATAAAAAATAACTAAATAATTCGATATTTTTATGCTGAAGAAAGAATACAAAATAGAAAAAATGCGTCACTTTAGACAACAATTTATAATTATTTTATTTTAATCCAAATACTTATAAATTACACTCACGTCACCACTTCTTTTAGCCATAACAAGTTGCTTTGAATTTCAGCTCGTATTATAAATATAAATTAAAAAACAAAACTTAAAAATTAAAAACAATTACAGAAATACAGACAATTTAAAATTAAATAGTTAAAATGCACATAAAAATCATTAAAAAAAACATTAAACGTTTAGAACTTATTCAAAGTTCTTCTCCAATAATGTAAATAACCACAAAAACAAGTAAGAAAAATCATGCGTTAAGCATAGATTATGAAACACTTTCCAACACTTCTTGAATGCTTTAACAAAACTCAGGGCCTGATTAATGCACTGGCCTCCGGGGCCTCGGCCCTGGGCCCACAAATTTGTGCGTATTTTCTCACAATTTAAGTTTTTCCACTGTTTGCATTTTATATTTTGGTCCCTGACGAAAAAACAAAGTTTTACTGTAATAAAAAATCTCCATATTTAATTTTTCTGTAAAAGTCCGTTTTAATTTGAGAGTACCGATAATTTTCAAAACTTGCCGTACCCAGAAAATCAAATTTGGGGAAAAGGCCAAAAACTGCATACTGTGCCTATTGGTTTCAATATAAACGAGGATTTTACAATGTCAGAATTATAGTTTAAAATTATTACTAGACTGTTGGGAAAAACACAATTTGTAATGATTTTGGAGAAGGCGAGTTTTGAAAAAGACGTCTTCATTTATTCTGCAACATAAACTGTGGATCACATGTGAATTATACAAATGCTTATTTGAGAAAGTGGGCGGTAATTCATTTTCTTGATTATTCTTGTAAGTTAAATTTTATTTGTAAACTTTAAACTTTCACCCAAACAACTTTGTCAACTCATGAAATAAACCTCCTTTTATTCTGAAAGTGTCACCGGATTGGGGAGGTAGAGGGGTGGATAACTTTTTAACAGGCCCTGGGCCCAACTTCAGCCTGATCGGGCTCTGACAAAACTTCGTTATTTAGGGAAATAAGGCATATAACAGAACTAAGTAACCATTTTTGAAAACGCATTTAAAAATCTGATTTCAGCAGTTACCATCCATAGCAAATATGTATTCAAATTCTTTTGAACAGCTCTGTATTTGATCTGTGGGTTGATACATATGCTATATAATGGGAAAATTTAGTTTAGCAAGAAAACGAATAAGAGGTTGAAATTTCTCTTTCAGCAATTTATACTAAAAGATGGAAACATACTTGTATACTTTTGTACAAACCTGTAGATAACCCAGTACCTTTATTACATGCCACGATTTAGCTAAAGTTTAATTCAGAGTAAAACACTCTTAAAACTACTAGAATCACATTTCCAGAAATTATCATTTATAGACGGCCATGTATACAACTCTTTGCGTGACCCTGTATATAATTTTATCTATGTTATACAAACATTTCTTAGTAAACAAAATGCAGTTCAGCGTAAAAATGCATAACTCATTTAAAAACCACCTTTAAGCAATTTACAATCATACCCAGTAACCACGTAGCTTTTGTGTAGCCCTGTATATGGATTACAGCATTTATTCACACCATATACAATGCATAAATATAGTGAAACATAAAAGCGCATAATATAATTAAAAATGTATTTCCAGCAATCATCGCTACCGTACAGTACTTCGGATACAATATAGTATCTGAAATCTTTTGTATGTCCCTATAAATGCTATGCACTTCGTATTACACATGAAATAAGTTATAGTAAACTCAACGACGTATATAAATTTCATTATACATGAAATAATTTAACATAATTAAAATACGCTGGAAAAAATTCCCTCCACCACTGTATCATTATGTAACGGTATTTTTTGCGTGGCCCTGTAAATGAATAATATTTATTCTTTGCACCACATATTGTACGGAATGCATATTTTAGTGCACGTGATAAATTCATATCAATTTTATTATGTTTGGAAGCATGCAACATTATTAAAAATCATTTTAAACGATTTTTTCCCATAGGTCGTAATGTAACGGAAAACTTTTGACTGTCCCTGTAAATGAATTAAACATGCTACAAACTTCATTTGCAATAGGGTTTGTGCTATTGTAGAGGTCACTAACATTCAAAAATTGCAGAACGATCCGAGTATATTTACGGGAGTTAAAGCGCGTACAGATGACCAGACGGCCAGACAAACGGAATACATAAACACTTTTCAACTTTGTTGGAAAGTGTTAAAAAGAGTTAAGATAATTCAACTTGCAGTGGAGAGATTGTGCCACAAACGATTAAACACGGAGATGGGTAATTGAGTCAGTTAAAAATGGTATATTCCGGTTATGAGGGAACTAGCTTCATTTAGTGGGTATTTGGCCGTTCTGGTAAATCATGCCTCCAGGAAATTACAGCTTTTGTATACGTTGCAATTTGATTTAATGGCCTTGGCGAGCTCAAAATCTGAAAAATGATCTCTTTCTATGGCATGTACTACAATTTTACTCTTTGTACTATTGCTATTACTGTTGTTAATTTTTAGTAGAGTTATGTTAGAATTATAGGCATTCCTGTGCTCTGTTAATCGTATCTTCAAGGTACTAGTCTATCCAACATATATTGCGTCAAACTGTTTACATGACTCTTTACTATTTACCGGGTGTCCCAAAAAGGACTGACTGATTTTAAAATTCAATAACTTCCAAACGGTGACAGATATTAAAAAAATTCTTGCAGGAGGGTTATGCATAAAGTCAAAAGTTTTATTACAGTGATTTTCGATTTTAGTTCGAATTAGAAACAATAGATGGCGCTGTAAGCAATAGTCGCTAAATACAGGCTCGATTTTTGGTCCTTTCTGTTGTTCCATGCAGGAAAAGGAGATGGAAATGTATTATCCGGGCCACGAAGTACCAAATATCGAGCCTGAATTTAGCCTCTATTGATCGCAGCGCCATCTATTTTTTTGTAATTCGAACTAAAATCGAAAATCACTGTAAAAAAACTTTTGACTTTATGCATAACTCTCCTGCAAGAATTTTTTTAATATCTGTCACCGTTTGGAAGTTATTGAATTTTAAAATCAGTCAGTCCTTTTTGGGACACCCGGTAGTTTCCTCCCGCTGGAATATACCATTTTTCACCTAACTCAACTACCCATCTCCGTGTTTAATTGTTTGTGGCACATGCTCTCAACTGCAAGTTGAATTATATTATCTCTCTTGATTTTGTGTTTTTTTTTTTTTTTTTTTTTTTTTTTTTTTTTTTTCAATTACTGAAGAGGAACTTTGAATAAGTTCGAAGCGTTTAATGGTTTTTAAGATGATTTTTATATGTTTTTTTAACTATTTAATTAAATTGTCTATATTTTTGTAATTGTTTTAATTAATTATGAACAGACATAATATCTTTTTTCACTTTAAAGACTTAGTAATTTGGAAATTTAAATGAATATTTAGAATAGCAATAATTCGATAGCTTCAATTTTAAAAAGCAGAAAAACGCTGTTTTAAACCAAAACATAAATCTAAAAGTTTCGATTTTGTATTACAAAAAGAAACTTTTTGAAAAATCTTTGAGTTTTGTTATGTTGGTGGGGATGTTTATGACGGCCAATTATCAACACGAGGGATATGTGCCCAAAGATGTAGGGTGCCTTCCGTGGGGGTCTTTCTAAAGGAACCTAGCCCGTATTTACGCAAGGAAATCCATGTTTCGAAGAAAGCCACTCCGAACGATTAGGCCGAAGGGCGCGATTGGGTTCAAACCCAGCACCTCCCGTCTACCAGCTTTGAGAGCAGAACCTCTCAGCCACTGGTGGGGCGTTTGAGTTTTTGAATTACGAAAAAATGGAAAAAATGCCATATTCTATCGTTTTTAAAATTATAAAAACTGATTATCTCATTCAGGTTTTAAAAAACTGTATTCACTTATCTTCCTCTTCACTATTTACAACAATTAGATATCATTTACTTCCTCTCAGAGAAACTATATTTAGTTTTGAAATAGAAAACGTCGCTTTACAAAACGATTTAAAGCCATTATATTGAACACAATTCGCTATCTTCAACTAACAGAAAAATATCATTGTTTGTTAATTATCATTGTTGGTTTATGGGATGAAAACATTTTATGACGTGGACCTTCAATGGATTCTCAAATCTTTATCCTGTATCCATTTGTTTGTTCATATGTTGCAACTTAAGAAATCGGCTTTTGGCCAACCAGATCCGAGAAATATCCCTCAGAGCCGTTGTTGCCAATGAAATGTGCAATCTGCTTTACTATTATGATTTGAGGTCCAAAAGAGGAAATTTTTCAAAAGAGCGGAAAAAAGAAAAACTCTTACTTCTGGTACAGAGTTTTACACTTCAATCCTTTCGGGTTCTTAGTTCAACACTTTACAATGTAAGTGTCTAGCAGCTTCCTTTCGTTGTTTATATAACTAATATTATCATTGGGAAACATTTTTTTTATTTATATATTTAATGTTTTTCACCTTGATTAAAAATACCCCATTGATGTAAACAATAACAAAAATATCATTGTTTGTTTATTATCATTGTTGGTTTACGGGATGAAAACATTTTGTGACGTAAACCATCAATGGATTCTCAAATCTTTATCCTGTATCCTTTTTTTCGATCATACGTTATAACTTACGAAATCGACTTTTGGCCAACCAGATCCGAGAAATATCCCTCAGAGGCGCTGTTGCCAATGAAATGAGCAATCTGTTTTATTATTATGATTTGAGGACTAAAAATGAAAAATGCTAAAAGTCCAAAAGAGGAAATTTTTCAAGAGAGTGGAAAAAGAAAAACTCCTACTTCTGGTACTTATAGAGTTTTACACTTCACTCATTTTGGGCTCTTCGTTTAACACTTTAAAATGTAGCTGCCAAGCTTCCTTTCGTTAAGTGTTTAAATATACCTAATGTTATCATTGGTGAACATTTCTTTTATTTATATATTTAATATTTTACACTTTCTTACAAAAATCCCATTGATGTAAACAATAATAACATGATCATGTGTAATGGCCAACAGTCGCCGCCCATCTTATCACTGGAACGTTCAGCGTTCTCTACTTCACTTCGTGTGGCATACTTATCCAATGTCATTTTTCTACTCTTTTTTTGAACTATTTCTACTAGGGTTGACACGTAAAGGGTTCTCCTGTTTGTTAAATTTGGCATTTAACTCATTTTTTCGTTAAAAAAAAGATAAAAAAAAAGATTTTCGATTTATTGATATTTTCAGCTTTTTCCATTTTTAGTTCTCATTTATCCAGTCGAAGTTGTGCAGTTACAAATAGTTGAAACTCCCGTAGAATACTATATTTAAATTTTACATTGAATTTAATATTTTACTTTGCTAGTATTTTTCATTGTCATTATTTCAGATTTTTTTTAAATACAGATTAAACATTGCAATAAAACTTATTGGGATTTATTAAAATTTCAATTGGACTTCTTGCTCAATTTCTCTTCAAATTTATCTGATCCTAGTTCGATGGCAAGGTTTTTTTCTTTTTTTTTTTTTTTTTTTTTTCGATTTCCATTAATGATTATTGATGGCAATATTTTTCTAACAGCATTTAGTATGGTTCTAAGTAACTCGAAATTCCATGATAACAACGAAAAATTCTACAACGAGGACAGAATGTTTTAAATTTTCATTGCCAAAGCTGATATATATATATTTTTTTTTTCTAAAATTATGACCTAACTTTTAGAATTTAAAATTCATAACTTTTGGTCGGAAGAGGAATGGATTTTCTGTCTTAATTGTCAAAGCATGAAAACATTACTTCATTTCGATGATCATCATAAAATGTTTTAATTATTATGAATAACATTGCCTTTTTTTTTACTACATATGATGTAGGGTTTTGAACTAAAACAGATTTAAGAGCATTTTGAGTCGCATCATGTGAACTTTAATGTCATAATGAATAGAAACACAATGTGTGGGGCAAATTCGTCGTTTTGTTGCATTCTTAACCCTTTCCGGCGCAGTGATCTCATGCCGGGACCACCTAATTTTAATTCTAAACTGAAGTGCACCAAGAATATTTTAGTACAATTTTGCTTTTATAATGAAAGTTTAAACTGACAACTTTTTAATCTCTAAAAAAGTCGTTTGTAAGTTCCGGTGTCAGTCAATCACTTCATCATTTTTAGAATTGTTCTGTGCCGGAAAGGGTTAATACACATTTCTATTTTACGAATGAAAATACACATTTTTTAATAAACAGTCTATAAATTTTTAACTTTTTAAAGTCTTTGTATGCACACAATTTCAAACTTTTCGTATATTTCTTGCAAATAAGAGCCATTACAACTAAGAGCCTGTTATTTATTTGTTGTTTAAAATATTTTAATTTTCTTTTACTGATTAATGAATCAGGATCATACATTCTTCTTATGCGATTTCATTTTGATGCATGCACTCTCTTTTTGTTAAATAATTAGCTTATTCTACACATAGCTAAAAGCTTATGTTGCCTGACTTTTTCTCATTTTTGCATTCTACGATTATTATTCTTACTTGTAGTGATTATTTATTTACGGCTAAAGTTAATCACAAAATAAACTACCTTAGACGAGACTCGTTTTTCTATTCCTCTATACCCTAATCCTATGATAGGCTCAAAAGATGTATTTGCGTTCACCTTTAGAGAAAGGCATAAATAACCCTCGTAAACGAAAATCCTAGTTCATCAATTTTCCTTCAACCTTTGGATAAATGGGATACATGGAATCGTTAGGAAACATTATTTCCGTTATGAGAAACCAGATTTAAAACGTTAGGTATTTTCTGTATAATAAGGCGGTGAATAACTTGTAGACAAATAAATAATTTGTAAAACTATAACTAGGTGGTCTCTTTTTGCCTCTCAAAAACTCTCGCTTTGCTATGAACAAAATATTTAACAATTCGTATAATTTCGATAAAAATTGCCCTTTTCTATGATCCATTTATATAAAATCCAAGTCTTTGTGTGTCCCTCAAAATTCCGGTAGGACCACCTCATTGAAATGAGTAATTGTTGAAAAATACTAATGCAGGGTACCCACAGTATTCCAAATGTTAGCCAACTTGGCGAAATACCGCCAAATTTGGCGACAAAAATAAGTTGTCATATATGAAGCCAACTAGGCGATAGCTGTCTAATTTGGCCAAATTCCTATTTAAAACCATTAATCTTTCATAAAGGTGGTCACCGCAATTTAACTTAAACTCCGCTCTTTTAATGTTTTTTTTTTTTTTTTTTTTTCAAAATCTATGAGTGAGAATTTAAAGTAATATACTAAAATGTGCATCTTTGCATCTTCCTCCCGATGCTACTAAGAAAATAACCGCCAATAGACGAAGCTGTACTGTCTGAGCTTCTAACTGCGCGATTTTAATGTGCTTTAGGTACTTTTCCAGTATAGGGGCCTTGGCGAAGAAGGAAATTTGGCAACATATTTTCCGGGAACCTATCCACTGTTTCATTTTATATACACATGCATTTTTTTCGACATTTATACGATTTATTGAAAATAAAAAAGCCATTTATCTAATTTTATACAGAAACAGAAGTAATTTGTACATGAAAAACATCAATAATAAAGAAGCTTTTCTAAATTCCACATATACATGGAAATTCTTCAGTGTTACAAATATTATTTCTAGGACTGGCATAACATCAGAACGGCCGGCAATTTTACACAAGTCTTTGAAAAATAATTTATATCATAAATTTTATTAGAAACTGGTTACTTCTTTGTTATAGCGGCCCACACAATTATGATTATGACAAGTTTCAGCAAATTTTGCCAATGTTGGAACCAAGATGTGTGAAGCACACACGTATAATACCATATAATACAATTTCATTAAATCGTATACGATAGTTTGATAGTTTTTACCTTGCTTCAAACGTGTAATTTATTTATTTTAAAGAGTTAACAATCTAAATTGTTCAATGTTCTGCTATATATAAAAAAATGTATCGATTTGGAAATGTACCAATAAAAATCTGCGTAGATACCGCGAAATGCATCTGATTGGCCAGAGCTTTCTGACGCTATAAGGAGGGTTACCAAGAGGGGACGACGGCTCCGTCGCCAATTTAGGCAATTAGGTAATTAGGCAAAATTTGTCATGCAGCTCCTGAGATTCTTCTAAATTTGCTTAGAGAAAAATACTGGATTTTGAATGGAAGAAGGACTGTGAGCTCTGTTCTATCAAAATGTATCATTTGTAAATGATTTAATTCGAAGAATTTAGAATCTTCTCCAGTTTCTCTGCCAGAAAATCGAGTGAAAGATGCAGCAGTATTTCAGATTATCGGCATTGATCAGACTGGTCCTCTGTTTCTTAAAATAAACAGAAGAGTCGGGTTATCTTATTTACATGTGCCATCTACAGAGCTGTGCATTTGGAGCTTGTGACTTCAGCTTCTACAGAGTCATTTTTAATGGCTTTGCGCATATTTGTACCTCGTAGAGGAAGATGTTCTGTTATATATTGCGACAACGGTTCCAATTTTGTTGGTGCATCCAACTTTTTAAAAAGATTGAACTGGAATCACATACAGAAATATGGAGCAATAAATTCTTTCAAATGGAAATTCAACCCTCCGACTGCTGCTTGGTGGGACGGATGGTGGGAGAGGCTCATCAGATTGATGAAAGATCTATTAAAAAGAGTCTTAGGACAAGCCTGTTTGAACTATGAAGAGATGATAACTGTATTAGCTGACTGTGGAAGCATTATAAATTCGCGACCACTAACTTACATGTCTGAAAAAGAATGCATCAAACCCATATCACCGGACATGTTTTTGAAAGATATTCATGAATGTGGTTTACCAGACGTTGATGCAGTTGAGGAATGTTGTCTCACTAGAAGACTTAAATATAGGCAAGAACTACAAAAAGAGCTCAGAAATCGATTTAGATCAGAATATTTGGTTCTCCTTATCCAACGACCAAATGGAAGACGATTGCTGTAGGAGATGTAGTCTTAGGGGGAGCAGATAACAAGAACAGGATTTATTGGCCCTTAAGACGGGTTACAGAGCTCATTCTGGGCAAAGGCGGAAAAATTCCTCTTTTGAAGTTACAAACGTCTCATTCGCAGATGATTCGGCCTATTCAAAGAATTTACCCTCTGTAAGTGTCATCAGTGGATTTTACTGAAAACAATTTTCCTAAACCAACTTTGAATGAAAATCAGGTTGAGCCTCCAAAAGACGAATCACAAATTAAAAGGACGAGATCTGGTAGAATGATAAAGGTTCCAGAAAGACTCGATTTATGATGTTTACGTAAATGTTGTATTTAATTAATGTGAAGTTTTGATTATAATATATAATCAAAAGGTGGAAGGATGTTAAATCTATTGTCCATGGTTATTTATTTTTTATTATCCTCTCATCTTTTATCCTCGTGATACCTTTTATAAATCATGTAACGTGAATTAGAAATTAGGCTATGTTTTGAATTTTTTTATGAAAGAAGGTAAAAAGATTTACCGGTAAATAAATTATTTCTGTTTTAAGAGGTTAATTGACTTCTTTATGTACATTTTAAGTTCATAAATTCATAATTGGCGTCCGCATTATATTCTGAAAGCTGGGTTGTTAAAATAACATCCTTTTTGAACGCTTTAATTAACACCATCGGCTTAAGAATTCTACATTTACGACCCACTCTTAAACATCTGCAGTAAAGTATGCATAGGACGTCACTATCGCGAAATAATACACAAATGCAGCAAAAAGATGCCATCATTAAAGAAACTCGACAAAAAAACGATTCTCTAATGATTCATAGGCGTTCATTTGTTTGTACCATTAATATAGATACTTAAAATTAAATATAGTTTATAATTGCTCCATGTTTTAACAGAAATCATTCTTTTATATTTTTTCAAAATAACACGTATTTTAATGTACATTATCCGCTGATCTGAGTTGTAGGCTGTAAAAGTCACTTGATTGGGGAAAACAAATCAGCATGTTTCCGTATTAAGATATGGTGAAAATTCTTTTAACTATCTGAAAGTAAATTATTTCACCATGGTGCAAAGAATTGTGCTGCCCATAGCTGTTATTACAATTCAATTAATTCGTTTATAGACAAGAAAATATTTCTTTCTATAAGTTTATTCGAATACCGGAGGCAAAAGTTCCGTAATCCAGTTTTGCAGCCAATTGGCATATTTTAGTCAACATCGGTTGGCGCAAATTTAATTTAATTTTTGCAATAAGGGTTTCTTGTGTGTAGCAAATATTTCCATTGGAATTTATTATTTTTTTTACTCCATTTTTATGTAGCCGCAATTTTTAAAATTAAATGTATAAACCATGTTTATTAAACATTTGGAAAAATGGTTATTATCCTCGGTCAGGGTAGGAAATCAAAAACATATCTGAAGCGTTTTATTAGTTGAATCCCGCATTTTATTCGTTTTCCGATTTCTCTACAGTAATCCGTATTTTCTCTTTACTTTCAACAGAGGATTGATGGATACTTCTGTTGCCACTATGACAAAACAATAATAAAAACTACAAAAAAAAAATCAATACCTCAGAAACAAATTGAGATAAAGCTTTTAAACAAATTGCATTTAAAAGTACATTTTTTATAATTTACACTTGAATATAAAAATTTCACCCATAACTGCTGTCATACACTTGAAACAACATTATTGCGAACATCGCTCGCTTATACATTTTGGCGTTAAATCACATTGTTTGGCGACAAAAGTTGAATCGAAAGCGTAATTAAACAAGTAACATGTATAGTAAGTACAGTTATTTTTATAGTTACATCTGTTAATATCTCTTTTAAGTCATATGATGGGCAATTGTAAGTCATATGAGTGACGTCAGGCGGATATTGTCCATTACATTTTCTTTCGGTTGTTAATAAAAAATGGCAACAAAAATATATAATTAATATTTTACAACTATTTTTCCTTAACTTTCTACAGAAATGAAGTACTTCCGTTGCCCATATTAAGCAAATGGCTTCAAAACTACAAAAAAATTAATATTTTAAAAATAATTGTAGATGCAGTTTTCAAACAAATTGCATTTAAAAGTACTTTTTTTTCCAGTACGACGGTATAAAAATTGAAAATGTGCGATAGCAGTTTAAAAAATTGCTATAGAGTATTTAATCGTTACTGCTTTTTTTTACGTCTGGCTTCTGTAATGTGACGTTATTTTTTGGATAGACAGAAAAAAGCTGGGAGAAAGAATGAGTATACCATACCCGGGTCTAATAAAGTTTATCAACTAAATGGACGTGATCCAGTACGTTATGTTGTTTTTATCACGGCCGATTATCTACACGATGGATATAGGCCTGGGAGTAAAAATTCTCGTATCCTAATGAAAAGAATATCGTGCATATATAGTTTTAGACCAGGTTGCGGCTGCACAGACCATCATCTCATCCAGATCACAGCTGAAATTCTAGTATTTCATAGAATTCGATTAGCATAATAAAATGAAACTGGTCTGCTAAGTCATAACTTGTAATTTTAGTAGTCGATTGGTAGGTTCCCACTGAGTTTTCTAAGGAAAGAAAATTAAAACTGGTCTGCCAGTGGAAAATAAAACGTATAAAATGATGCAGGAATTTGATTAAAATACTCAGTGGGAACTTGCCAATCGACCACTAAAATTGGGCATGCAGGTAGTTTCTACCAATATATGACTTGCCAAAACAGTTCTAAATTAATATACTAAACGAGTTTTATCTAATCCTGAAGTTTCAGCTGTGAACGCGATGAGGTAATGATTTGTGCAACCGCTTCCTGAACTATTAAATATTTGAATTTTTTTGTGCGACTCAAGGAAAAAAATGAATGTTTCAACCTTGTGAAAATGAGCATGTTGTAATAGAATCGTTTACAGATTCATATATGCAGAAATTAATTCTTTTTTTTTTAATAAATCGTGGAAAATTAGTAAATTGCATTACAATTTTGAGACAGACTTTATCTGGAAAATTATTTATGTTTTATTCTGTGCTGTAAAAAACTGAAACAATGCGAATTTTAAAAAGGAAGAAGTGAAATGTCAACGAAAATATCTATGAAAAAAGTGACACTGAATTGATGATGTTACGTTATTCGACGATAAATTTATATTAAAATCGGAAAATGTTACATTTCGTTGCGTGTATAGTTAAGTACCGTAATATCTTTATGCATATAAACGTATACTTTTGACTGCCTAAGGGGAACTTCTCAGACGTGGAAACCACGCATGTAGAACATAGATATTTCTCCCGGACACCTTTATTAAGGTCTTAAAAGATACTTGTACATACACGCTTGCCAAATTGTCACTAAATACGTGATCTTTGCAAGTGATCGACAGATAAGGTTGGCAACATAAATGAGGAATGCTGACAGCAATATCGTCTAGTATAGTGTTCAGCTTTAATTTACGATCTCTTAAAGTTGTCGATTATATATCTAGTAGCTTGACAATCAATAGCCAGAAAATAACAAGAATTTATTTTTCGGATTTTCAACCAGGTGGTTTGTATTTGAGACCAATAAACTATACATTTCTTTATTTTTTTTATTAATTATATTATTGTTTTATTAATTATATTATTGATAATCAGTAATTCAAAAGCAGTTTCATACAAAATATGCGCGATATGTTACGTTTTCACAAAGTATTATTTTTAAAAAATAACAAAATAGCCAAATAAAACTTCGAGTAAAGGCCTAAACGACGATTACTGACTTTAACAATGATTGAGTCATTTTAAAATATTTTATGTCTTACAAACTATTCATTGAGGCAAATTTGTATTTCGTTTTTTTTTTTTTTTGGTGTGCTGAAATAAAATATGCAATCAACTGAAATTTTTAAAATAGTTAAATTTAAATATGTATATGACCTCTTACGATAAAATAGCCACACATACAAAAAAAAAAAAGAAAAAAAAATGTTACACTTAAATTATGCTTAGGGGCCGTTCCATACTATAAATTTACCTTTCATCTTTCAGATGGGACATCCACTTGAAAGAATTTATTTGAGTTCCTTGAATCATTTCAACTCGGGAATGTGTATAGTTTGTGTACTTTCTTTTAAATCGCCATACAGTTTGAAGGCATCGAAACTTGAGTAAATGTTAAATCCTCGTAATATTCTTCAATTTATATACTGCTTTCTCTCTCAAGCAAAAAACACCCTAACGTGGCATTTTTAAAAATTTTTGAAAGGAAAATTAGTAATAGATTCATATTCACAGAAATTATGAATAAATACCTACATTAGCTTTTACATAAAACAATGAAATAAACATAGTAAAGTCTATGTGAGTTTATCGGTTATTTAAATCACTAGGTTTCGAGATATTGAAAAATATTACTTTTTAACGGTCCCCAGTTAACCTTGGCCTTTCCACTAAAGCAAATACTGAAAATTAACCATATTTTTTATGTGTACAATTAGCTTATTTTACATTCATTTTTAATAAGATGTTTCACATTTCTAATCAAGTAATCTTGATAGTGTCTTTTGTTTGATAGTAATTTATTTTTTCTAAATTTATGTATAAATCAATGGCACAGTCTATATTTAAACTAATTGAAATTTAAAAGCATAAATTTTCTACCTTTTACGCTAATATGGTCCAAGGAGATTAAATTAAAATGTCAAAAGTGGGTGTTCATTTTTGAAAAATGAAATTGTACAACTTTTACTAGGAACGTAATATCCGAAGCCTAATTTATGCATATCAGTTATTACTAGTTATTATTCCCAGTTCTTTACGTCTTTCTCTTTATACTAGCAAAACCAGCGGCTTTGCTTATGTAATAGTTGCAATATGCTAAGTGGTATTTATATGTCTAATTTTTATTACGAGATATTATACTTTTAGGAATAATTAAAAAATTACTAATAAAGACACAGTTTAACTAAACTTCATTGTTACACTGCATTAGGCAGAAATGAGACTTAAATTAATAAAAAGAACTAAAACTAACTCTAAATAAATGATAATTTAGAAAGTATTTTAAAGCTTTTATGCATTTAAGAATTCATTTGTAGAATATTTTAGAAACCGTTCTTAGTACGCATTTACATCTTAAAATTTTATATTAATTTAAATTAATATTTAAATTAATATAAAATTCCAAGCTTCTTGTCTAACGGTCTACCACTTATCTGGTTGTAGTGGCACTAACATAAAATGTCTATGTTCAAATAGAAACTGTCATCATTAATTTGCCAAAATTAATTTTGAAATCGGTTTAGTATTTCCTAATATTCCATAGAAATCGTAATTTTTAAAGATTTTAAAGGATTTTATAGAGCGTTTGTTATACCTGCCTACTACAGGTGGTAGAGGCGCTGGCATAAAATATAGCCTGTGTAGGATCAGAGACTGTTACAATTCTTTCGCAATCAATATTTTTGTAATCGGTTTATTATTTCACTGAGATTGCATAGAAATCATAAATTAGGACTTTTTTTAGAACGCTATTCGCTCCTTGCCTTCGCTTCACCCCTTTTACATTTCGAATTTATTTTCGACTGTTCTTAGAGGGCATTTTTATTTTATAAATAACATGCCATATTTAAAGTTTCTAGCCTCTTCAGTATCACAGGAATCGCAATTTAGATTTTTTTTTTTTTTTTTTTTTTTTTTTTTTTTTTGCTCCTGTAACCTTTGGTGGTAGTGGCACCGACATAAAATATAGCTTATGTTTGATCAAGTTCTATCACCAAAAATTTGCAACAATTATTTTTTAAATCGTTTTGGTGCTTCATAACATTGCATAAAAATCGTAATTTAGAACGGTTTTAGAACGCTTTTCACTCACAAAATTTCCATCCTTCAAAATTTGGAATTTTCTTCTGGCGGTTCGCAGAAAGCATTTGCATCTTGTAAGTAATTACCATGCCAAATTTCAAAATGTTAGACCCTCAGTATCACACAAAATGCAATTTAGAATTTCTTTTGCTCATTCAACCCCCAAATGGTAGTGACAACATCATAAAATATAGGCTATGTTGGAGCAGGCACTGTCACCATCAATTTGCAACCATTTTTTTTAAACAGTTATGATTTTTCCTGACATTGCGTAGAACTCGCAATTTAAAACGTTTTTCGCGCATTTTCACAACTTTTAAATGTAGAATTCTTTAGAAACTGCTTTTAGAGATCATTTACATCTTACAAGTAAGTACCACACCTAATTTCATGTTGCTAGCCACTGGCAGTATCACAGAAATCGCAATTTAGAATGCTTTTATCGTATTTTCACCCCAATTAAATTTCGATTTGTTTAGGAAATGTTTTTAGAGATCATTTATATGTTATAAGTTACAACCATGCCAAAGGGTCTAGCCCAGTGATTCCCAACGTGGGGCGCACGACCCACCGGGGGGACATTTGATTCTTTATGGGGGCAAATTCAAATTTGTAACTCAGCCTATGCTCACCTTTTTCATTTTTCATTTTTTATTTTTTTTTAAAGAAAAGTTAGGTTTTAGAAAATAAAAGTAAAACATGCAAAATTAAAAAATAAATAGATATTTTTGTTGAATGTTAAAAAAGCTTAAAATCAAAATGTTAAAATGGAATCATTACCAGAATAATTATATGAGCAATTATTTTTTTTTTACTATGTTAGCATCACCTTCTCCCCTTTTCTTATATTTAAAAATTTCTATAACTTTTATGGCTACTAATGTATTTTACAATTTTTCAAAATTATTTATCGAATGATCTATTTTTATCTTTTCATTCTTCTGTATATAATATAAAGAAACTTCTACACTTGAAATTACTTAAGAGTATACTTAAATCTTATTGTCTTTAGCATATTTAACATAAAAAATATTTGAAATAACTAAATGTGGTACTAACAACTTTATAAAATTTTTAAATTTTTAATAGCATTATATAAGAAAATGGATAAATTGTAAATAACAATGGCTGTAGTGCAGGCCTCCTACACGATAAATGAATGTATAATATGTACAATTTAAATTTGAAAATGTCATAATACATGGCAGTTAATTAACGATAATTGGGGAGGGAAAAATATAAATATGTTTTGAAGGGGAATAATGTCTACTTAAACTTGATAAAGGTCAGAACGTTGAAATGCTTCTTGTGTACTTTGTTATCCATAGAAAGGAAATTTGGTGTTCAAAGATTTTCCAACAACTTTCAATAAGTTACTAAAATTCAATGTAAAATGTGCCATTGTTTTCAATTTTAATACTAAAAAATCCCTGCCGGCCCGGCCTACAGGCGGAGGTAGATTTCGAAGTTAAGTATACTAATTTCACAAACAAAAACCAAATCATGATTAGAGATAAACCCACTTTTATCCACTTTTACCACAATTTTATCTGGCCGCTTTTGACGAGTTTTTATTCCATTTTTATATAATAACTGGTTTTATCACAATCATGTTAGGGCGGTATTAAAAAAAAATAGTTTTCCATGCACAACTCGAAATTTTCTGGCAAAACTCCAGATTCATTTTTAATAGGAGAAACATGAAACTTGTTGACGTGATTTTTGAAGAGATTTATAAGCGACCTGTGTTTTTAATTTTCGTTCAATTAATTAAAACTTGATATATAAACAATTATTTTCTCAGTAAGACAATATTTTTCGTTTCTAACACAATCGCTTCGGGAAATTCCGTTCAAAATGCCCAGTTTGACATCATTTTTTGAAATATATTCTGCCTCTGTCAAAAAATCGATCATTACGGTACATTATATAGTTTCTGAATAAGCGAATCTACCAATTGGATGCGTTTGAGAGCAAAAATGATTTAAAAATGAGTCATAAAATAAGCAGTTTGGATTTGAATACTCCCTTAATACGATGATTTTTCCAACGCAATCCTCTTCGGGAAATTCGGTTCAAAAGGCCCACTTTGACAGCATGTTTTAAAATATATTTTGCCTCTATCAAAAAGTTGACCATTACAGTACATTATATAGTTTCTGAATAAGAAAAGATACTAATTGGAAGCCTTTGAGAGTAAAAATGGATTGTAAAATGAGTCAGAAAATAAGCAGTTTGGATTTGAATACTCCCTTAATACAATGATTTTTCCAACACAATCCGCTTCGGGAAATTCCGTTCAAAAGGCCCACATTGACAGCATGTTTTAAAATATATTCTGCCTCTATCACAACATTGACCATTACGGTACATTATATAGTTTCTGAGTAAGAAAAGGTACCAATTGGAAGCCTTTGAGAGTAAAAATGAATTTTAAAATGAGTCAGAAAATAAGCAGTTTGGATTTGAATACACCCTTACGATGATATTTTTCTTCAACCGCTATGTATTTTTAATTTGTTTTTGCTGTAAGAATTGGTCCTATCCAAAACTTGTCTATATAGATATCTTTTGAATTGACGGAGTTATGGATTTTTTTCTTCTTCAAACGCCCTTTTAGGTAGCTTTCATTACAAAAAGCTACCTATTGCAGCCGTTCGGAGGAAAGCGATTTAAAAAAATTTCGGTATATTTTCATCGATCATGACCCCCAGACCCCGAAACCACCCTCCGTTCAAAAGTTGATATATATATATATATATATATATATATATATATATATCCATATATATATATATATATATCTGACCTTTGTCATACTGTAACTCTCGAATTTGTGAACCGATTTGGATGTAATTCGGTATGTACATAGTACATACAAATATCTCGACCGAGTTCGTTGGCCAGATTCATCCGCCATTTTGTTTCAAAATGGCGGCCATTTAAAATTTTCTTAAAAATTTTTAATTTGAAATGTGGTACCATAGAATTGAAAATGGAAAAATATTTTTTTCTTATGTATTTGACCTTTATACAAAGATTCCGGATCAGTTTTTGTTTCGTCTAAACCTTAAAAAATGGCTGAGTTATAGCATGTTGAATTTCTAGCGTAGCTGACATTTTGAAACGTCCTGAAATTTGTCACGCGATAAAAGGCGTATTTATGAACCGATTTGGATGTAACTTCGTTTGTACATAGTACATACCAATGTCTCGACCGAGTTCGTCGGCCAGCTTCATCCGCCATCTTGTTTAAAAATGGCAGCCATTTAAATTTTTAAGAAAAATTTAAATTTGAAATGTGGTACCAAAAAATTGAAAATTGAAAAAATATTTTTTTTTTATGTATTTGACCTTGATACAAAGATTCGGGAGCAGCTTTTCTTCCGTCTATATCTCAAAAAATGGCTGAGTTATAGCATTTTGAATTTCTAGCGTGGCTGACATTTTGAAACGCCCTAATGTTTGTCACGTGATAACAGGCGTATTTATGAACCGATTTGGATGTACTTTGGTGTGTACATAGTACATACAAATATCTCGACCGAGTTCGTTGGCCAGCTTCATCCGCCATCTTGTTTCAAAATGGCGGCCATTTAAAAAAATTTTTTAAATTTTAAATTTAAAAATTTTAAATTTAAAATGAGATACCAAAATTTTAGAAAATGTAAAAGATTTTTTTTCGTATGTGTTTTACCTTAATACAAAGATCCCGGAACAGTTTTTGTTTCGTCTATATCTAAAAAAATGGCTGAGTTATAGCGTTTTGAATTTCTATTGTGGCTGACATTTTAAAACGACCTGATTTTTGTCACGCGATAACAAGCGTATTTATGAACCGATTTGGATGTTACTTGGTCTGTACATAGTACATACCAATGTCTCGACCGAGTTCGTTGGCCAGCTTTATTCGCCATCTTGTTTCAAAAGGGTTGACATTTAAAAAAATTAAATTTAAAATTTAAAATGAGGTATTAAAAAATTGGAAAATGAAAAAGATTTTTTATGTGTTTGGCCTTGATACAAAGATTCCGGAGCAGATTTTGTTTCTGAAAATTTGTTCTTTTGTTTATATCTTAAAAAATGGTTGAATTATAGCACTTTGAATTTCTAGTATGGCTAACATTTTGAAACGATCTTGTATTTGTCATGCGATAACACACGTGTTCGCCTATTTCCATGTGAGAAAGCATGTGGATAGTATACATCAACATCTCAGCCAAATATAAGTTACTTTAAATAAAAGCAGCTTGGATAAAGCTGACTAATTTCGTGAAATTCTCATTCGTAATGATTTAGTATTGATAAAAATTAGTATTGAATCTCCTATATTCGGTTTCCACTAAATTGAGCTTCGTGTGTTTGAATAATATAAGTTGGTGTTTTTTAAATAAGGTATTTGAAAGCTACCTCTTCCTCCCGGCACTGGCCGGAAGGACTTTTTGTTTTCGTTTTTAATTTTTTTTTTTTTTTTGAGGTACGAATTGATCCTATCAAAAACTTGTGAATATAAAAGTTGTAGATACTGTTAAGGAAATTCATGCTAAAATTAATTGGATTTTATATCTTGAGAATTGACGAAGTTATGAATTTTTTTCATCTCCAAACGCCTTTTTTGTTTTCGTTTTTAATTTTTTTGCGGTACGAATTGATCCTATCAAAAACTTGTGAATATAAAAGTTGTAGATAATGTTAAGGAGATTCATGATAAAATTAATTGGATTTGATATCTTGAGAATTGACGATGTTATGAATTTTTTATCTCAAAAACCCTATTTTTGCGCACCTTGAGCCCATTTTTAACTATATCAAAAATCTCTGATGCATACATTTTTGGCCCTATTTTTAGAAGTAATAAAAACTTTAATCTGAGTCGATATGTACAAAATTTAAGAAGTTATGGGGTTTTTTCGGTTTTCACAAAACCGCTCCCTATTTCCATCCCCTTGATCCGATTTTGCCCATTAACAAACTTGACGGAGATTTTATGCCCCTTGATTTTATGTATCAGTTTGGAAGAGATTGGTGCAGAATTGTGGAAGTTATCGTGTCCAGAAGAAAGTGATATATATAGATACATACATACATACATACATACATAGATAGATAGATAGATAAAGTTTTTTACTGAGGGTGGTTTTGGGCTCTAGGGGTCATGATCGGTGTAGATCTGCAAATTTTTTTCAGAAATTCCAACATAGGAACGACGCCAATAGGTAGTATTTCATACGAACTCTACCTAATATGAGTGTCTCTTGTCATTTTGTGACAATAAAAATATAGGCATTGGCATATAACACTTTTGTTAAACATTCAGGTACGTTGGGAACACACGACAAATCTATTTTGGCATAAAAGTGAAGATTTGTAGCGTTAATTCCATTTATAAAATTATACTAAAAACACATTTGTGGAAGAAAATTCAGCTCTATGATATGTTAAGAAATGTGAACTGAATAGTTATCGTTAAAACACTGTTAGACTTCCTTCAGGTGAATACAATTCGATTTTCGAATAATAAGAGATATAGGTTACAGGAATATTTGTATGAGGAGTATGTGTGTGTGTGTGGGGGGGGGGGGGGGGTGCATCGTGATTTTTCAGATCCTTCGGTGGGACATGGGCAATAAAAGGTTGGGAAACACTGGTCTAGCCGGATAAGCATAGCAAAATGGCGCCCACGGCAGATGTCTGAACTAAAATGTGTGATAATAAGGCTCATCATGAGAATACAATATAGAGTGTTTTTACCCTCTGATCTTGAACTGGGATAATTGGGAAAGAATGCGCCGGCACTACAATTTTTCAAATACTTTTTCGCAAAAAGTACAAAAGCTAAAAGAATAAAACCAACACCAATTATTGAAGATTATGTTAGTTCATATTATATATATATTTTTTTTTTCACATTTTTACACAAATTTTAACATAGAAAAATAAACAAAAATATTTTAAGAAATGTATTAATGTAGTAGTTTTATATTTGCATCAACCAAAAAATTACAGAATAATGCTCAAAGTATGCACTTTAAGAAAATAAAAAGTCGAAGAAATTAAAATCGAAGATGCGCTTTTTGAGTTATAACAAAATAATGCTAGCAACTTGCTAAAATATTCGCTACTTTCCCTGCTGTGTTTTCAGGAATACGCTGTTATCAATGCATTGGTTGATTCGTGACATTTCCACTCGGACAGGATGTGCAGTGCGCCAAAATAAGAGAATGTTTCCATACATACCACTTCTCTAGAGATTTGTTTCATGTTTGTAAATATTCTGTTGTTTTTTTTGGCGTACTGCTCGTGCGAATTCTTCTGACGTAATAATATTTTAAAAAATGGTAACATTTGTCTACGATGATTTCCACATAGAAGAAGGCTATGAGGCTGTACATGTACAGTGTTCATATATACCGTATCACTTTAGGGGGAATTGAGTGTGTGTGTGTGGGGGGGGGGGGGGTGTCTAGGATCACCTGACATAGGATCATTTTTGATCAAACAAAAATTTACTTTTTTGGTATATTTTTCTTTACATCTGTTATCTTAAATTTTTAAGTCTTTTTTTCTTCTTTTTATGAAAATACAAATATATTATTAAAACCATTGAATGAATGTAAAACATTTCATTCCAAAATATGGAATAACCCAACTATCGCCATTAATATTCTCCTGCCATATGCGTATATAATTCTTCGTTAGAGAAACCATATTTGAAATGATACTTGTCATTTTTACTAGTAAAAGATGGGGAAGAATGCTGTCCACCTGCTTTGTTTACAAGAAGTTCTGTTTAGTCCCGTGCAAGGACTAAGTGCAAGAAGGCATTAATTACTGTTCAATGCATTATGTAAGAAAGAGCTTTTATTAAAAACTTTTAAATATGTATTTCTTAAAAATGTTATTTGATATAAAATTATTTCTTATATAACAGTGATATTTAATAAATTTCTTCTCTTCATTGAAATCAGTAAAACATGCAAATAAAAAATGTACAACCATACTGTATATCATTGCAAATGTATAAAAAGAAAGAAAAAAGGGAAACAAAAAGAATTTTTAGGCACTGATAACAATATTATTAGGGTTCGGGGATTTGAGGAATGATAACGTATGATATGGAAGATTGGGAGGCAGTCCGTTGATAATGCTATTTATTTACAGCCCCTATTCAGCTTAACCAGCACAATCGACTGGACCATGGACTTGATATTATTACAGATATAATAACAGAATGTAAACAGAATACAAACACGAAACAAACATATAGGGAAGTGGAATGTATGGAAAAAATTATCTTATTTTGGCGCACTGCACATCCTGCCCGAGTGGAAATGTTACGAATTGACCAATGTATTGATTGTACCGTGTTTCTGCAAATGGCAAACAGGGAAAGTTACGAATATTTTAGTAAGTGGCTAGCGTTATTTTTTATAACTCAAAACCCGCATCTTCTACTTTAACGAAATTGTTTTTCTTAAAAGTATATACTTTAAGCATTATTCTGTAATTTTTTGGTTGGTGTAAATATATAATTTCTATATTAATATATTTTTTTAATATTTTTGCTTATTTTTCTGTGTTACATTTTGTGTGCAAATGTGAAAAAATATATAATGTAAACTAATATATTCTTCAATATTTGGCGTTAGTTTCATTTTTTTAACTTTTGTACTTTTTGAGAAGAATGTATTTGGAAAACAGTTGCGTCGGCGCATACTTCCCCGATTATCTCAAGGACAGTTCAAGGTCAGTGGCTAAAAACACCCTATATTGTATTCTCATGGTGGGCCTTATTATCACACATGTCATTTCAAACTTCGGCGGTGGGGGCCATTTCGCTATGCTTATCTGGCTAGACCCTTTCATGTTTCTAGACCTTCGGTATTATAAGAAGTGCAATTTAGAACGTTTTTCTTTTTTTTGCTCCTGCAACCCCAAGGTGTTAGTGACACCGACATAAAATGGAGAGTATGTTAGAGCAAGGGCTATCACCATCAATTTACAATCATTACTTCTGAAATCGATTTGATACTTTCTGAGATGGCGTAGAAATCGCCATTTAGAACATTTTTTAAAACGCTTTTCAAGCATTATCACCCCTTTTAAATTTTGAATTTTATAAGAAATATTCTTAGAGATCCTTCATATGTAATTGTTAACTACCAATCCAAATTTCATGTCTCTAGTTCCTTCAGTAACACAAAAATCGCCTTTTTAGAACGTTTTTCGCTCCTGCACACTTTTTGGGGTAGTGGCACCGACATAAAATATAGCCTATGTTGGAGAAAGAGCTTTCACCATCGTTTTGACCCCGTTATTTAAAAATCGGTTCGGTACTTCCTGAGATTGTGTAGAAATCGTCATTTAGAACGTTTTTTAGAACGCTTTTCGGGCATTTTCACCCCTTTTAAATTTCGAACGTTTTGAGAAATTTTCTTAGAGGTCATTTATATCTTATAAGTCACCATCAAGGCAAATTTCATGTTTCTAGACCCTCCAATAACACAAAAATCGCATTATTAGAACAATTTTTGCTCCTGCACCCTTATTTGGGTTAATGGCATGGACATGAGATGTAGCCTATGTTCGAACTGGGACTAACACAATCATTTTGATATAATTAATTTTGAAATCGATTCGGTAGTTCCAGAGGTTACCTCCTACAAACAAACAAACTTTACTTCTTTATAATATTAAGTATAGATAGAATTATTGGAGTAAAGGGAAAAACGACTGATCCATTTTTTCCTAACTGTATATACCTAAATAATTATAATAGAACTAGGGGGTTCTGCACCCTTCAAGCTACGCTCGCCAGCCCCCGTTCAGACACTGCAGAATCTAAAATCACGCAAATCTGATCAGTTTCAAAAAGATTAGAAAATATTGAATTATACTGAAAAAACCTGTAGCAATCTCCCTGTAAATGGGTTTGCATTCAATTCCCTTTGATTGCAAAAAATTAAGGCAGAATCAGTTGCTGTTAAGACATCCAATGATTGTTTTCCTGTTTGGTTAAAGAAGATCAGTTAAACATTTGTTAAGAACCTGAAATAAAATGAATTAAGTAAACAGAGTCTTTGTCTACCAGTACTTTTTAACAGCGTTATAAAAAGATTGACATAATACAATTTACTACAATTACTAAAAGTTGCTTTTTTAACCTCTTCAAGTGCGGTGGTTCATTTTTAGACCACTTAATTTTAATTCTTAACTGCCATATTGGCACCGGAATATTGGGATGAAAAATTTACTTTTATTAAGGAAGTGAACAAAAGCAGTTTAGTTTTTCGAAATTTGTTTGTAAATTCTGGTGCCATTCACTGATTTCAAGATTTTACAAATAGAAGTATCTTGCTCCTGAAATGGTTAAACGCATATTAATGTATTTATTATTGTAAAGTTTCTTTCTTTTTCCTGCTTTTAACACGCACTCATTTAATAGTAATTTTAAAGGTTTTTTTCTGTTTTTAATAGTCTCGTGTAAATAAATTTTTAATCGCTAGGAAATATTATTCTTTGCGCTGTTTTTAGAATTTAAAACAATCTCTGTAATAATATCCTAAGTCATGTGACTATCATCAACAGTTCCGGGCGGATCCCTCGCTTTTTATATTCCAGGCGGCCATTTTGGTACTTTAATGTTAGCCAACCACAGGTGTGATAAGTCGCCAAATATTATTCTATCACTATTATTTCACTTATATTATAATAGTCTAAGTCATGTAACTGTCATAAAAATTATGGGCTGATCACTTCGCTTTTCTTAAGAAAGGTTTCCATTTTGATTAAAGAATCAAAATTATTTTTTCGAACACAACTACATAAAAGTTGCCATATCGCAAAGAATTCCTGGTACTTTTATGGTAGACGAGTGCAAATCTCGCCAATAGCTTTTTTTTTAATTCGCCAGTTAACATTTTTTTTTATTTTTCGAGTGGTAAATTAAAACGGTGCTACTTGGTTATCCCATCGACCAAAAATCTGTCGCCAGACTATAAGATTAAATACCAATAAGGGTTGATCGTAAATGTCACATTTGCTTGGCTTTAAGGAAGTTACACGTGTTTACGCTATCATGTGATTTTTATTTCGACGTTTTATTTTTTTATTAATACTAGGGGGCTCTGCCCCCTACGAGCTACGCTCGCCAACCCCCGTTCAGGCACACCAAAATCCAAAAAGCATGCTAATTTGATCGGCTTTAAAAATATTGAATTAAAATTTAAAAAAAAAAGTAGCGATCTCTCTGTAAACGGGTTTCCATTCGTTTTCCTTGGATTGGGGATTTTTAAGGCCAAATCTGCGGCTGTTAAGAGATACAATGGCTTTTTTCGTATTTAATTAAAAAAATTAGTTAAACTTGTACTTCTTAGTTATTCCGTCGACCAATTTCGCCAATTTATATAAATCGCCAAATTATACACATTGACATAATTTTTGTTTTAAATAACGAAAGAACAAATAAATTAGTAAAACATTAATAAAAATACAAATAAAACGTCGAATTAATGGTTTTATTGGCCATTATTGGCATTTAATCTTGCAATTAATTAATTAATGGCAACCATTATTGGCATTTAATCTTACAATTTGGCGACAGTAATTTGGTCGACGGGATAACTAAGAAGTACCCTTAAACATTTGAAAATAAGCTAATGTAAAATGAATTAAGTGAACAGTGTCATTGTCTCCCGGTATTTTTTAACAGCGCTATAAGATAGTTCTTTTAAATAATTCATTTTAAATGTATCGTTTCAAATCTGACGTAAATTACACCAAAGTTTTATTTCTCTTATTAATATTCACGTGAAAATACTTTTGTTGTTAGAAGGAAATATTATTTGCGCTGTCTTCGAATTCCCGATAATACTTGAAAAGATTATCTCAAAATATCTCGCGCAAATATATTTTTCAATTTAAATTGTTTTGCTATATTTTTTGTCATTTTAAATATGATGTAATTTCCTCAAATTACAAGTTTTAATGCATAATAATGATTTTTTTTCTTTTTTTTTAAGATTTTGTTTCTCTTTTTAAATTCAAGTGTAAATATGGTTCGGCACAGATATCATTGGCGCAATTTTTTTCTGACGCCAATTTCATATACTCAACGGGTACTTAACTGGTGCTAAAGTGTCGTTATTTTGCTTGATATGGTAACCCGGATGTTGTTGTTTATGCTATTGATGTTTTCGCCAAATTGGCGTCGGAAAAAAACTGAGCCAATATGTATATGACATCTGTGCCTATGGTTCTTATGACGTAATTTTCCTGCTTTTAACATGTAATCATTTAATTCTAATTTTAAAGTTTTTTTTCTGTTTGTAATAGTCACGTGTAAATAATTTTTTAATTTGAAGTAAACATTACTGTTTGCGCTGTTTATACAACTGGCAACAGTTTAAATTAATAACATTTTCTAAAATTTGTAAAAAATATCTCTCGAAATGCTGAAAATTTGAATTTAAGATTGAAATAAAACCTCAAAAAATGAGTCAAATAAGAAAAATAAATGCAATCTGCACACCGGGAACTTATAACGTATAAAATGATCTAAAAATGATTAAATTCTCATGTATAGTTTTTGCTCCAATAAAACTTTTTTAATGGAACGATTTTGTCCAACTTTAGCATTAAATATATCTTAAAATGTTTCTTCGATTTGAAAACTGTCTGCATCAGCGTGTTTATCAAACATTTCTCTATAATACCACCGATTTTCATATTTTTGTATGCAACTTTTTTTTTAACATTAACGATGAAAGGCCATGCATTCAAATTGGATGCCGATCTACCCGGAATATCTACGCAGATTTTCATTGGTCCATTTCCAAATCAAAACTTTTTTATATATATATAGAAGGATTATACTAATTTATTTGTTCTTTTGTTATTAAATATAGGGGAGAGTAGCCGAATTTGGACCACTTCACTTATTTTCAGGAGTAACTGACCTAATTTTTGGAATGTCTGCAAAACATCACTACACAGGGTCAATCTGTTCATCTACTAACTAAATAAATCTTTAGATCAATTTCTTTTTGAAAATCTTAAATTTTATTTTAATTTGAAAAAATTGTCAAAAGTGGTCCAAATTCAGCAACTGGTCGCCTAAGTTGGACCCTCAGTCTCCTAAATTGGACCAAATAATATCAGGTTGTTTTAATGACTAGGCAATATAACTAATTTTATTAAAAACAAAGCTTGCGATTAATGAAACAATCAAACAAAATAACAGCAATGAAATATAATGAAATCAAATATCTGAAAATAAGAGTAATTGTTTTAAATCAAAATGTATTTAAAATATAAATCAAAGTTATCAGAAATTAAGAATAGAAATTATGTGACTAATTGTCAGTTACTTAAATATCATGTAAGGAGTGATGCAAAGCTTATTAATGAATTTTTTTTATTGTTTTTGATTTCCAGCGCACACAACATGGAACCGTATATGGAAATCTGAACACTGAATCATTTCTGCTATTTTATTTTTCTCACAAATTAGGCAAAACCAATCATCACTGTCTAGATTTTTCTTTTTACATTCTGAATTATCAGACTTTTTTTGCAACAGAAGTTTTCTTTACATTATGTTTGTAGTTCTTCTCTTCCATCATTTTCTTGCTAATTGCATTACGCCTATTTTTTAAAACTCGATGTTCCAATTGCTTTTGTGCTGTAAAAGCTTCCTTTTTTTTCCATTTCATGGT
The DNA here is from genome assembly GCA_963932465.1 of Maratus speciosus. NCBI lineage: Eukaryota > Metazoa > Arthropoda > Arachnida > Araneae > Salticidae > Maratus > Maratus speciosus. The sequence continues at coordinate 118,141,211 of OZ010790.1, forward strand.
TTAGTTTATATGGCGATGATGTTAACACAACTGTTTTTTGGCTCCCTCTGTACTTAGATTTAACTGAATTTAGCAAGGGAAATAACATTTCTAATGATTTTTTTGCTTTTGGGGAGGATTTGTAGCTGCAGCCTTGTTTCAGTTCAATTTCTTCACAACTTACTATATGCTTTTTGTTTCCTATATCTTTAACAGCTTTTGCTGTCACGGGTGTTTTTCTTCCAGACAGTTTATCTATGTCTTTTTCAACATTTTCATCAAGGTTTGAGATTTTATGCGTTTTAATAGTAAAAAAATTTAATTCCTCCCTCCAGAACTGTAAAAACTTTGCCATCGCAAATATCCTCCAGGAGGAAAATGTTTAAATTCAACTCTGTAAATCAAATACACCATAGGAATTATATAAAAAAAAGATAAATACAAATACATACAAGATAAAAGAAATTGAAAACAAAACTTATTGCATAAACATGTAAAAATATTTATTTTTATATAGGCCTAAGCTGAAAAAAAACTTGCATGGAGATAGTAATTCATTATAAAATATTAAAAAAAAAAAAAAAAAAAGTGTAGAAAGCGGTCTGTCCTCAAAATTCATTACTTACTTTTGAAATTTATGATCGCATATCTGGTTCAATTTAAGCAACTTAAATTGGTCCAATTACGGCAGCTGCGCCATTTTATAAAACAAATAATCTCAAGACTAAGAACAAAACCGAAATCAATCAAATCCTAGTGAAAAATATTCGCAATAAACAGATGAATTCATATATGTATATGAAAACATAACAACTTACCTTAGTTTTAAAGTAATCACTTACGTTTAGTAGTACAAAACTAGATCAAAACAGCTAACTTTAGGTTTTTTAAAATTGTCTGAAAACAGCACGTGGTAGACGGTTGCTTTTTCTAATGATGAGTGAGGTCATTCTGATGAGTAGGATTTAGGCGGTAGATGGAGTCTGTTCCTGTTATTAACGACAGAATGGCTTTGGTCCAATTAAAGCGGCGGTCCAAATATGGCTACTCTCCCCTATATATATATATATGTCAATTTGTATAATTTGGCGAGTGGTTTGACAATTTATATAATTTGGCGAAATTGGTCGGCGGGAGAAGTAGTACCATTAAAACATTGTTTTGAAGTTGAAATTAAATGTCCTGAATTGTCATATACGCACCGGGTTTGGCGTAATTTTTTTTACGACAATTTGGCAAAAACCTAGTTTTCGAATACCAGTTACATATGTATTTTTAAATTATTTTCTATTATTTTTTAAATTAAATAACAATGAATAAAAAAAGGTTTAATTAATATCTATAGAAAAAAACAATTTAGAACATTTTTTGTAAAGAAAAAGAAAATAAATTCAAATAAACATTTATTAATAAATATAAGCAACAATAACCGGGTTACCATGTCATGCAAAATAACGCCATTTTGGCGCCAATTAGGCACCCGTTGCATATATAAAATCTGTGCCTAGTATTTTCCTTTTCGTTTCGTTTAAAAAAAAGAAAGAAGTTAAAGTCATTTATTTTAAATGTTTCACTTTTAAATGAAGTATTGTATTAAATAAAATAATAATGAAATATAAATTGAAATATGAATGAAAGCAATATGATACATTTCTTAGTATACATTTAAGGCTGTTCTTAACTGCTCTGCTAAACAAGCGCAAAACGTTTTGACACTTTTACAAATTAATTTTTTAACGGAAAGGTATAAAATTGGAAAGCCTGGCCATGGAAACGATTTGGAATTGAACAGTTTTTTTTTACCTTTTTTGATCAATGAATTACCTATCGAGTTATAAGCGAATTTGATCACGTGACAAATACGTTTTTCGCCCGCTATTGAGTGCTCTTTCTTCCTTCGCGCGGAATTCGGTTCAAATCGCCCACTTTGATGCTCTTTTCTGAAAGATCTATTGCGTTTGCAAAAAAATGGAAAAAACAGCTCAATGGCATAGTTTCTGAGCAACAACGCCAGCTACTGTCATGCATTTTAGAACAAAAATAAATTAAAACTTATGTCAGAAATTTACCCTTTTGGATTTGAGAACACCCTTAAGGGAGGCCAAACTGGTCGCCAAATTATTTTTAAATAATAACCTTTTCAAAAATATGAAAAAAAAATATCTGTTATGATTAAAATTTGAGTTCCCATCGTTAGAGAAAGTTATTTAAAATTAGAAAAAAATAATATTTCGGAAACTAATTAGAATTTAAAAATTCTAATACCAATTTTGAGATCTGCGGATCAATACGGATTTTCGGTGTTAATTTCATCGCAATGTATTCCATATTTTAGGAGAATTCGCCATGAAACATATCCAGTTGTTTAATCAATCGTTTCATAAATTCGTTTCATTTCAGTCGTTTCATAAATTTGTTTCTTTAGGATTTTATATATATAGGGTAGATTATACATAAATGTTTTTCTTAAACATTGTTTTCGACATTAGTTCTGTTTTTGCATCTAAATTTTAAATAAACTACTAGCAGAAAACATGCAAATTCTTTATATTATTGATTTATTATTCTCGTATGCATAATACTTTTTGCGTGAAGGAAAGCCTAATCTAATACTCGCGTTTGAGTCATTACTATTTCTATTACATCCTAAATACTATTTTTTCATTAATAATGCAATACTGTATTCAGACGAAGCATTTTATATGCCGTGCATCCTTACTTTTAAGGATAAAATTCAAAAGTGTCTACTGAATGCAGAAGAGCTGAATAGAAAAAATGAATAAAATATCGCTCGTTAATTAAATTTACGGTATTAAAGCAAGTCCTTCATAGTCCCTGAGACACTAAAAGTGAAAGACGTTTTATGAAAATATTCTGCCTACATAATTATTCAAATATGATAATTAGAAATCCCAAGACGCGATATTAATTTTAAAGATAGAAGAAACTATATAAGCATGAAATTAGGAAATTCCACTGCACCGTTCACTATGTGTCACGTGAAAGAAGACCCTTAATATTTTAAACATTTTGTATAAACCTCTTGGCGGTAATAATAATACCTTCTTTACATAAAATTTTAAAATAATTTTGCTAGAAAAATGAATTGAGAAATAAACAGTCATCTTAATTTAATTTTCCAGATAAGTGATTAAGGCTGAATTTTGACAGAGAAATTCTTAAAATTAAAACTTATAAAATAAATAGAGGTTGTAGACAAATTTATCTACAACCATGAAAATGGTTAAATGGCGAGATGTTTAAAATGCATTTCAGATTTGTAAAAAAAATACATTTTTAACTACTTTTGAGTCCCGATTATTCAACCTAGTGTGGTGCACGATAACGTTGGATAATAAAAGACTCAGATAAATTTGAAAAGTCAAAAGAGCAATTTTGAACTAGAATAATTCCTTTATTGTTAAAAAAAAGTAACTAATGCTGTCGCCGCCACAGCCGCTATATTTTTCTGGAACGTTTTTAAGAGGTGGAAAAGCACTGTCTACATTATTTAAAACTTATTTTCAAATTACATCAAAATATTTCTGTTTGACTATTTTAAGATTTACTAAATCGATTTTTTGAAAAAAAAGAAGGAAAAAATATCTATGTATTTGAAAAAATCTCAAAATCTGTAACATCAAATACTGTTGATAGTAAGCACTTTAAATAAAAAAAAATATTTTCAATGATAGTTATTAAAGTAATATTTAATTTTATAAATTCAGATTTAAAAAAAAACATTTTATCGAGTAGTAGCAGCAAAATCCTTGTAGACATTGTTTCGAGATTCTTGAAGTATGTGACCGAGCGTTATCTTGCTGATAAATGGCACCTAGGCGATTTGACAGCATAATTTGTACCACCGGCTGCAAAATGTCTTCTGCGTGCCTGCGAATCATTAGAATATCTTACAGCGCGAGTAAAAATGATTAGCTGTCCCAGCAGATCGCTTAAAGGAGCTCAGAGCTTGAAAATTTTTAAAAAATCGATTTTTCATTTAGTATCTATTTTGATTGTTTAAATTAATTCTGAACACATTGCAAAAATAACGCATAAAAATATTTGCATTTTTAACGGAATTATAAGCATTTATGTAACAATCGTTAGAAAGCCGCACCCGTTTAATTGCAACTTTAATTCGCGTTTTCTCAAATTTTGACTTTTGACGACTATCCGTAAGATTAAAAAAAAATATTTGATGGAATGGCTTTTTTTTTTTTTTTTTTTTTTTTTTTTTTTTTTTTGCATGCATATAACATCATTATCTATAGAATAAATTAATATATTTTAGATAGTTTAATATTTTGAGTATTTTTAATGAAAAAAAAGCTGTATTTTTTAGGAGTTTTTAAATTTTCAAATTTGAGAGGTTTTTTTTTTTTTTTAATAAGGTTTCCTTTGAGTGATAGTTATATCCTTAATTCATTCTATAGAATAAAGTTTCCTGATCGTTGTAAAGCAAACATTAGGTTCTAATGTCAATTTAACGTTAAGATATCGTACGGATGACACCTAAAATTTTTTCCGATAATTGCGTTATATAAATTTTGCTATATTTTTTTGTTTTATTACATTAAAGTACTTCATTTTATAATTTTATAAGACTACAAACATACCTTAAAAATATCAGTAAGATTAAAGTAGTTGCATTGAATACTTCTGTTTTTATATGGACTCGAAGCGAGAGCTCTCTTTACATGTTTTTCGTTATCGATCAAGCCCTGAGCCCCCTTAAACGAATGTCACTCCAGGTATTACGGCAGTGTGCTGCTCAGTAACAAATGCAGGATTGAACCGCTGACCTCTCTGCCTCCACACTCATAAAGTACTCACAACCGCTAAGAGAAAAGCGGGATTCGTGGCGGAATATCACATTTCTGTAATCAGACACTGCCCCGCTTGCTTTAGATCGACACCAATAGAATTACAAACAACGAGAAGGAAGGCGAGCATATCTTTGCATTGCAACTTCCCTGCCTGCTGTTTGTCACCGGATTATTTCGCTTTCGTTAATCCCCATGAGCACTTGCGGAAAAAAGGGGTGATAGTAACAAAGCCCATTGGATAGTAAGGTAAAGCGTTAGTGGGTTTGCAACACCGTTAGGGGGGGGGGGGGGTGTGAGCAGTTCGTCTTCCTTAAGTCCCATCAGCCCCTGCACGCTTCAGAGCTAATCCGGTTTCTTGTCTTCCTTCTCGTTATTGGTACTTCTATGATCCAGACGACACAGCCTATGTTGAAGAGCTAGAAGCAACTGCCTAAATGGGTGTCGAGAGCTGAGCCCTGAGTCGGCTGTCATCTCTACGTGTGGTATGCCTTGAAACCACTGCATCCATACCAACTCGAAAAGGACATTGAGCAGTCGATAGTGGCATTGTTGGCGTAGATGTGATTGCTCATCTCATTGCTCGATCCTCCAATGCATTTGGGGACCGGGGATATCTTGAGCCGAGCCACTGTAGCGGCTGGTCCAACCTTCTCTGATCCACTGTTGCCAACATCGTGGAACTACAATATCTCTTCGACCAAGATGCTGGGTGATGCATATGTTGGTCCAACACGCTTTTCTGAGGTCTATGGTTCGACCCCTTTTAAAGTCTGACACGATTATTTCAAATCCCATGTATCAACAATGATAGACCAGTTCTAATTACCGCCTAATTCGAGTACCAGCACTTGCTGCGCAATTTAAATGCGCATTGCACAAGTCTCCATCCGTCATTGGTGCTGAAGTGTTAATTATTTTTATAACTCATCATATCACATCAGCACGCAAAGTTTCGTAGCTCTGGCTCAATTCTTTCTGGGTGCATACATTTTTTTTTTCAACAGAGTATATATACAATTTTATTTGAAGTATAAAAATCTTACTCAAAGCTCTTAATCTTCTCTAAGATTTTAACTGGTAAAATATTAAATTAAGTATAGATTCTAGAAATCTTTTGTGATATAAAAAAGTAAAAGATATTCTTCAAGAAAAGTGCAAAGAAAAAATAAGTTTAAAAATTAATCGTCTTATGAGATATTTTAAAAATAAGGATGCTTTCCACACGCATAAGTTTAAATTAGAGACTCACATTTTACATACATTATATTCAAGATACATTATCTGAAAAGTAAATTTCAGTAAAGATATTCTTCAAGAAAAGTAGAAAGAAAAAATAAGTTTAAAAATTAATCGTCATATGAGATATTTTAAAAATAAGGATGCTTTCTACACGCATAAGTTTAAATTAGAGACTCACATTTTACATACATTATATTCAAGATATATTATCTGAAAAGTAAATTTCAGTGTATATACTTAATTTCATTTGATGTGTAAAAATCTTATATAGAGCTCTTGAGCTTCGCTAAGATTTTAACAGGTGAAATATTAAATTAAGCATATATTCTAGAAATATTTTCGCAAACAAAAGGTAAAAGATATTCCTCAAGAAGAGTACAAAGAAAAAAGAATTTCAAAAATTAATTTTCTTATGAGACATTTTAAAAATAAGAATGCTTTCCATACGCATAATGTTTTAAATTAGAGATCCCCATTTTACATACATTATACTCAAGATATATTATATGAAAAATAAATTTCAGGACTGAAAATTTACTTTCTTTTCGCAACTTCCACATAAGACAACATTCACATTTGAAATGTGTCCGCGAAAACTCCAAACAAAGCATCGATGAACAGCCTAACAAAAGGTATTACCAAAAACATTATCATATATTGCTCCTGTGTTTCTCTATGTGTGTTGCTACCATGTGTACGCTGTTTCTTTGTGTATTAATCTCTCTGACAAAAAAATAAAGGTTCTATGTAATGAAAGAAAATACACATTGCATACTCAAGGATCATGTTTGGATAGACCTCGAATTCTCGTTTCCAATATAATACTTATGGACATGGAGAGCATTCGTGTTTTTAACACTTTCCAACTTAGTTGAAAAAAAGGTTGTACATTCCTTTTGCCTGTATTTCTGTTTCTAACTGTCTGTGCTCTAACTCGTTTTAATATAATAGGATTTCTATGCAATTGATATATCTTATTGAAGTTTATCATCGCATGTTAACTATTGAAAATGAAGTATGTAGCATTTAAAGTCTTTTTACAGAGGCACTCAAAAGAATTTTGTTATGATGCGGTCTATGGGCAGAAAACGTTTACGGCGTATTTTATGATATTACACTATTGTAAACATATTGAAATTGAATTTTATTATTTACGTGCACTACAACATGCTTAATAGAATATTGTGCGCAAAGCATTTATAGGCCATTTACAGACACACAAAAGAGTCGGTTATACTACTGGTCTATCAACAATAAACGCTAGAAAATCGATTTTAGCTGTGGTACACGCTTCTTAGTTTAACTGATTTTTGAATATTACTTTTTGTATTAATTATTGTGCATAAATTTCATAGATCATACATAGGTTTGTACTAAAGATCACGAGTACATTTCACCTTGGTCCCACCAGTGGCCGAGAGGTTCTGCTCTCAAAGCAGGTAGACGGAGGTGCCGGGTTCGAACACAATCTAGCCCGTCTGCCTAATCGTTCGGAGTTTTTTGTGGTTTTCTTCGAACCTTGGATTTCCTTGCGTAAATACGGGTTAGGTTTTCAGAAGACAGGGAACTAACTTAGGGCTCATACCTCTCGGCTAGACAATTGGCCGTCATAAACATCTCCTTATTTACAAATTTTTCTGAAGGGAATTTTCAACTGTCGAATGCGTTTCCTTACTGAACTGTATTTTATAGTATATATAAAAAGATTTTTATCCTATACAGGGCTGCACAAAATAATCTAGATCATTTTCCGACTCTTGATCGTAATTCCTAAAATTGGGTCTTCAAATGTGTTATGGGTTTTTCAAATTTTTACTTAGACATCAGCTTCTTCCTTATCAAATGTGAAGTTTTATTCCAGTATTCTGAATGTGTTTGTAAGTGTATAATAATCTATCCATGACGCATGATTTTCCGTTCTTGTTTAAATTTCTCAGGAGAAAGTAATTTTCGTAATTATTTTTCCTCTAGACTATCTTTAAGTTTGTGTCTTTCTCTCCTTTTTTACAAAATATTTCTAAAATATATACTTCATTTAATTTAAAGTGTAAAATTCTTAGTCACAGCTCGTCATCTTCACTAAAGTTTTAACTAATAATGTGTAACACGAAGCATATACACTCATTGCCATAAAAATTTGCGCACCAAGAAATAATTGTGGAATCGTAACGAAACTTGGCATGAAGGTACATATTAGGCAGATATGCAAATGATTAGAGATGCAGCGTGATTGCGCATTGCGTAATGCCACTAGAGGGCGTTGAACTTTGTCCTCCTTGGAGTATAAAACTGGTAAGCAGAACGTGTCTGAGTGTACCTTTTTTTTGCAAAGGAAACGCTGAGGTAGACATGCCGTTACGCAGCCATCGAAGACAATATGAGCAGCTGTCAGAGTTTTAGAGGGGAAGAATCATCGGGATGATGGAAGCTGGGTGGTCAGCTCGGCGAGTAGCTCGTCAAGTAGGCCGTTCTGATTTTACTGAGAGGAGGTGTTGGGACCAGTTGACTGAAGAGACGTCATTTACACGTCGACCAGGCTCGGGACGAACTCGACAGACCAGTCGTCGAGAAGACCGTCACATCATACGAAACGCACGCGTAGAGCCAACTGCCTCAGTGGCTGCTATCCAGACACAGGCAGAATCTTCACTACGGATCCCTGTGTCTTTCCGAACCATCGCAAGGAGCCTGGCCAAAGGACATCTGGTATCGCGGCGCCCATTACGTGTGCTGCCAATGACACCCACCCACCGACGCCTCCGTTTGGATGGTGTCGCTTACGACAGGATTGGACTGCAACGGAATGGAACCAGGTCGGCTTCAGCGACGATTCTAGATTCAATTTGAGCAGCGATGACAATAGTGTTCGTGTGTGGAGGCCCCGTAGTAAATGCCTCAATCCTGCCCTCGCTTTACAGCGACACACCGCTCTCACAGCTGGTGTGATGGTATGGGGTGCCATTGCTTACGATACACGGTCATCCCTAATATTGATCCGTGGCACAATGACAGCCCAGCGGTACGTCCAGGACATTCTTCAGCCACATGTGTTGCCACTCGTGGCAGGGCTCCCAGGAGCCATTTTTCAGAAAGACAATGCTAGCCACACACAGAAAGGATGTCACAAGCCTTCCTCCGCCACATTACCACCCTTTCCTGGCCTGCTCGATCCCCAGATTTGTCACCAATCGAGCATAACTGGGATCATTTGGGACGGCAAGTTGGCTACCCTACGAATTTTGTTGAACTCGATGCGCGTTTACAGCAACTGTGAAACGAGATATGTCAGGACATCATGCGGAACTTGTATGCCTCAATGCTCACGTATCGCATCGTGCATTCGCTCTAGAGGGGGTCCAACAGAGTACTAAAATTCCCGTTCATTTGTACTTTTTTCTGTAATAAATGATCCTTTTTCTTTGGTTTTATACTCACTTACTTATATGACAGTAGTACTTACGCGTGTAAAATTTCGTTTCATTTGGACATCTTTTTCTTGGTGCGCAAATATTTATGGCAATGAGTGTATTTTATAAATATTTTGGGAAACACCCTTTAAGAAAGTATACAGGGTGTCCCTAAACTCATGGTACAGTCGTGGAAAAAAAATAAACACCCCCTTCTAACTCCTCAACAGATTACTTAGAAGAAAGTTACTGGTACCGAACGATTGGAAATAAAGCCTACTTTTAAATGATGTATATAAAATTGGCTTAGGGGGCCATCTACATATTAAAACGAACCATAACTTTATTTTTTTCAATAGCAGTACCCAATTCTGACAGCATAAATGAACTCTACACCCTTCAATTAGCCTAAAGACGAATTTTTATGCAATTCGTACCATAAGTTTCCGAGAAATTAATTATTTTAAAACGAGCGTATTTTAAGGGCTGTATCCAAATTGAAGTTCCGTACTGGATTGTTAACCGAGAGAGCCGCCTTCTTGATCAAGGCACATTTAAGCGTCAATGAAACCTGTTTGATTACAGTACAGCAGAATAAATTTCAAAATGCTACTCACTTCCATCATAGACGGCCCCTTAAACCATCATTTTGCCGTTTTTTTAAGCATAATTTGAAAACTACTTGGAAGAAAAATTTGAAATTTTTGAATTTCCATAAAGCAAGACTTAATAAATCTAAATCCATCAAAAAAATTGTAGGTTGCAATTCATAATTTTTTCGAATATTAATTTCATAATTCATAATTCATATCATAAAATTATAAAAATTGCAAATTCAGCTTATTTATGTTTGGGTATATTAGTATTATTACTACAAAAAAAAATTAGCACATTAGGAGCATAATTTCGGGAGATATAAATAAAAATATGAAAATGTAATTTAACATTAGAAGCACTAAATTTTGAATGTTTATACTTCAAAAACTTATCATTCAAATGACTTGAAATTTGCTGTCTAGGCATAGTTTGAACCGAAGATTTGAAATATCTCGTTAAAATTGGGTATTGCCATTGAAAAAAATGAAGTTTGGATTCATTTTAATATGTAGATGACCCCCTAAGAAACTTTTATATACATCATTTAAAAGTAGACTTTATTTCCAATCGGTCGGTACCAGTAACTTTCTTCTACGATGATTTGTTGAGGAGTTAGTAGGGGGGTGTTTACTTTTTTTTTCCACGACTGTACATACGTTAGGGGCTGATAGAACTCAACTAGACAAGCACAAATCGCCATACAATCCATGGTCGGGACGCAAACCGTAACGCGCTAGAGGTCACCTCCCAGCGACTGCAATAAAAAGGTTATTCACTGCAGCTGCCTTCATTCGTTCTGTGGACCCTCGATGAGATGGATGCATACTCAAATAAGGAGGGGACAGAGATGCATTACATGTACGGAGAGGCAGACGGCAATGCAAGGAAAGTCCAAAGATTGTACTAATCAACTGGCCGACCCACTCACCCGATTTGTTATACCTGTATTTTTTTTTCTGTGCTCACATGAAGAGCCTCATCTACGATGTTGGTCCCGTAGATTCTGTTGTATACCTTGTTTCCCGGATATCCATAGTTGCTGACACCATATGGGTGATTTCGTGGCCTGGTGATTTCGTCAATGTACGACGGTCACTCCACCGACGGTGTAAAGCCTGCGTTACTGTTGGCGGCTGCAATTTTGAGTAGCTTCTGGGATGGGGGACGTACGTGTTGTTTACTTTCATTTTGTTGAATAAAATTTTTTTCTTCACATTATCGTTTTACTTTCATTTCATCACTGTCTATCTTCTTTCTCCTCATTGTATGGCACATGTTTTGCGCTCTAGCTTTTTACGACTTGAGCTCCGATCATGGATTTTATGGTGATTTGTGCTTGTCTAGTTGTGTTCTATCATCCCCCTAACGTATGTATTATGAGTTTAGGGGCACTCTGTATAGAATCAAACATTTAAAAATAAGAATGCATTATATGTTCATAATGTGTGGAAGAAAATTTGAGATCTGACAAACTAATATGATACTGAACTTTAATATAATAAAATTTGTTATTTATTGTACTTGTTTTTAGTAGAATTTAAATTAAAAGTTGAATTTTCACTGCAGTATAAATTGATTTTGTCGAAAAATAATGGGAAAATTCTTCATTTGAGATCGCATTTGAACTCTTACAAGTATACACCATTCTATTTTGCATCAGTAATTTTATTTTCAAATATTCTAAATGAGTCAGAAAAAAATAGAAAGTAAATATCTTAAGATTTTAATTTTACAAAGTTCGTGATTTCGAGTTCATTAATTCCATACTAGGGATGTTCTAATTAATTGGAATATTTTTTTAATGCGAATAGTATTTTTAGAGGAGTTTTTTCCTTAATTAAGAAGCATAGGTTATTTTAAATTTAAAAGAAAGATGTGTATTAAATGAATTTAAATGATAAAAAGTTATACTATTAACAAGAAACAAGAGCATGACTTTAAAGATTTTTTTAACACAAAATCTCATTAATGATGTCCTTTTCAGACCATTATCTCGGACTGAAGACTGGTCAAAAGATTGCAATTCAACCTAATATATATCAGTCTATGCGTGAGTATCACTATTATTATTAGTATACAGGCTGTATTAAAAAATACTGAAATGCACTTTAATGTGTTACCTGATTAAGATACATACACAATGTAAATTGCAAAAGTCTTCAAATTGTAAATAACATTAGTAATAACAAAGTAGAAATTAACATTATGTTGATGAAATAATCCTTTCACTAAATTTCAAAAATTACACTTTTTAATTATATGGTCACTGGATATTCTAACTTATACTTAAGAAAATTATCTCCATGCTCTGATAAGAAGAACAGTAAAAATCCCATTCTTCTAAGACCAAATCTCACCGATTTATGATACTTTGAATTTTATGAAAATTCGTAGCTTACAGGTACTGAAAAGTCGTTTGTTCATTTTTAGTTAGGGATATTTTACAAAATTCAATCTATTATAACTTGGTGTGTTTTAGTTGTAGAAAAATGTAATTTCTACTGTTTTACATGCCAGAGTATGGAGAACATTTTTTACAACTATATGATATGTAGTCATGAGATAACGGAAGATTTTTTAGATAAACATTGAATGTTTTTAAAGGAAGGGTATTTTTTATAAAACTATTATTACTTTATACCTTTTTGTTTGCTATTATTCATTCATACTCGTAGAAGATCTTCAAAATAAAATGTATGTACAAGTCTCCATGCGTACATTTATTTTGTTCTCTGTTTTTATAATCAATGTTTCATCTGAGATGATAGCTCTTATAATCTTTTGGTGCAAATTTTGGAATTATTTAGTGATAGCTTACCTGACCTTCTATTTTTCCATATTTTATATAACATTAGAAACACGATACTTGATTTAATATTTTCTGTCTCTCCTTCAAGAAATATAACTCATAAAATAAAATAAATTCCGCACAAAATATAAAAATTTCGTTAAATAATCGTTTTCAAATTTCTTGAAACATTATTTAAAACTTTTTACGACAATTTTCTGTCTGATTATAATTTAATGTAAAATTTGGAATTATACAGTCATAGCTTACCTGACTTTTTATTTATCAATATTTGAAGAAAAATAATACTTCGTTTAATATTTTCTATATCTCCTTCAAGAAATATAACTCATAAAATAAAAATATTCCGCGGAAAGAATACAAATTTTGTTAAATAATAATTAAAAAATTTTTTTATATTATTTCAAAACTTTTTACTGCACTTTTCTGTCTGATTATATTCAGATTACCATTTTAATACCGCACATGTTCCTTTAATATCCAGTAAAGTCTCATTTACATGTCATGAACTTATAAAATATTCTAGGCAGTTCGTTCTCTCTTATTCTCTGTGTAGAAACATAAGTAGCATTTAGTGTTAATGTAGTATTTTGACTTATCTTTAGCGGAGGAATAAAATAATAAAAAATCAAAGCATATATATACATTTATTTTGCGCGGTATAAGCAGGAAATATAGAATTCGGCATTGTCGGGAAGAAATTATGAAAGTAATGTGAAACAAACTTTTTTTTTGCTTCATTAACAGAGCAACAACTTTTTGTCACACTTTTTTTCGTTGACTTATTTATTAAAAGACATATGAATGACACCCTTAAATTTCACCTTAATATTCAACTTAAATTCAAAATTGGGCAAATTTGTAATTCCAATTAACTGCAATGTAATTACCATTTAATTGTATGTAATTAATTATAGAATGTTATATTTGAAGAAATTTCGGCATTTAAATGTGTGTAACTATAATAAATTACATACAATTAACTTGTAATTACATAGCGGATACTTGGGATTACAAATTTGCCTAACTCTGCTTAAATTATTGCAACAAATTTTAAGAAACAAAATATCACTTGAATAAAAAAAATCATAACATATAAATTAAAGTATATTTTATTAATTTTGCACTCTTTTAATTATTGTAGTTATTGTATAATTAATTATTGTGATTTCAATTATCTGCAGTGTAATTACAATTTAATTGTAGTAATTAATTATAGTTAAAGTTACATGACGTAAAAGTTTTTTGCAGCACTGCATCCGGAAGCGCCCAAATCACATTATTTGACGAAATTTCGGCATTTGAATGTGTGCAACTATAATCGATTACATACAATTAACTTGTAATTACATAGCGAATGACAAATTTCCCCAACTCTGCTTAAATTATTGCAGCAAATATTAAGAAACAAAATATCACTTGAATAAAAATAATCAAATATTTAAATATAAATTAAAATATATTTATGAATTTTCACTCTTTTTGAACACCAAATAGCAAAGCAAGGTAATGTATTTCAGGATGTTTGTAACTGATGTGACGTAGACATCCCATGATACAAAGAAATCCGAAATAAATATTTTATGTGCTGAAACTTTCACATGAATTCTACATCTATCTTTCTTTCAAGTTGGATAATTAATCAAACGACATACTTTTTGTTGAATATTCTCACAAGTCATTGTCTTTGCTTTAGTTATTAGAAAAAAAAATAACAGAAAAGAACATTACGTTGGTAACTTATAACATGTAAAATGAATAGAATGCTGCTCTGCGGGCTGGAAAAAAATCTGACGTTTGTTCATGTGCAATCAAGCTCACAGTCATTTCGCTTTGTCTCTGCAATATTGGTGTAGTACTGATCTCGGACGTGCGAAAGGCAGACAAATACCATATAAATAGTCTCAGCATGTCTTCGCTTAGAGAGGAATAATTAAGCCGGGTTATTGGTGTTACGTTAGAATTTTATTGGGATATACCTTCCAAAGGAATTTCTCTCTGAAACTCCTCCTTCCTTTTTATTTTCTTATCAGCGTAAACGCCTGTCCTAGGACTGTGGCTAGAAATCATTGTTTTCCCTTAAAATTTTAAATAATTGATAAAAATATTTATATACTATTATTCCGTAATCGAGCTATTTCATTTAAAAATCATAAAAAGTCAATAAATTGAAATACAGTTTACAAACAGTTTACATTTGAAAGTACACCCTCCCTATTCAACGATGTAAAATTTAAAATTATGTAATGTTGAGAAGTAATTAAGTTTGTCAGTAAATTGAAATACTTATTTCAAACAATTTATATTTGAAAGTATACCCTCCCTATTCTACGGTGTAAAATTTAAAATTATGTAATGTTGAGAAGTAATTAAATTTGAAAAAAAAAAGGAAAATGGATTAATGATTTATCAAATTAATTTTTCCAAAGTAAATGAAACAAACCAGCTAAAGACAATGTTTATTGCATTAATACTCAGAAAATAGAGTACATTTATGTTAGCTTGGCAATGTGATAAATCGACAAATATTGTTCCCATTAACATAATTCATATTACATTAACTGTACTTAAAATATAAACCTTTAACACATTTCATGTAAAAAGCATAACTTACTTTTATTTAAAATACAAAAATTCAAAAGAGATATACTACATACAATTAAAATATATGCCTTTGACTCATTTCCTTTAAAATACATAACAATAATAATAAATACCATAGCATTTTATTTCAACTTTAAAGCATTGTTTCTAAATCACACACGCGAAAAAATAACTACCATTGGCGAAAAAGCCCTGTTATTGGCGAAATTTGCCAACGGATAACATAAAAGTACTGAAAATAGACTTGAGTTTTCTAAGACTTCGCTTTTAAATTAAAAACTATTTTCATTGGTTCATAGGCGAATCACATCAAAGGCGTATTAATACTACAGGCGTTAAAATATTCTATGCGCGAAAGTTTTTAAATTTTTATCAATGAATTTTCAAAAAAGAATGACTCGCTACATATTGTTTACATTTATATAATTAATCACAATTTCTGAAATGTTCGTTTGTTTATATCGGTAATATGTTGCTGGTAGAAAAATACGATTTTTACCTTTCTAATGGAGTTTGTCTAACAATTTTCTGACATATACTTTCGAGCTATAATTTTTTCAGTAACTTCAAATGCTTCATTTTTCGAAATCAATCTGTGGCAACGATTAACGAACAGCCAGTCACCAGTAACGCGTAGCTTTTTACCATCACGATTTCGATATTTTTTTCACATTTCTAGAAGAGTAAAACAGAAATCGGAATTTTGAAAAATTATTTGATTCTGAATCTTTTTAATTTTCGAATTTTTTAGTTACTATTCCGTGACAGTATTTAAGTCTTATATGTAACAGTCATATCAAATTTAAAGTTTCTAGCCCTAACAATTCCAAATAAATCGTAAATGAGAAAGTGTTTAAAACATCTTCTGTTCATTTTACGTTTCTAAATTTCGACGTTTTTTAAAACTTCTTTTAGCGAGTATTTAATCCTTAAAAATAGCCACAATGTCAAACTTGATACCTCAAGCTGAACATATATAAAGAAATTGCAATCTAAGATTGTTTCACGCCTTTTCACCCTTTGAAGACAGTTAACACAGAGATAAAAGTAGCTGAATTTTAAACAAATATTATCACTAAATTTATCCTGAAAACAGTTTTGAAATCGGTTCAGGAGTTATAAAGTATGATTAATTTTAGACATTTTGGTGCTCATTTTCCTTTTTAAATTTCGATCTTTTTTGAAAAATTGTCGTTCATCTAACGAAACCCTATTCGTCTCGCTCCTCTGTCTGTCTGTCCGTTCGTCTGTCTGTCCATCACAGAGCCCGTTCTCAGAAACTATACATGTTGGAGACTTGAAATTTTGCATACTTATAGACGAACACCACGCATCATACGACAAATCATAAAATTTTGAAAAAGTCGTACATTTAACCCTTTGGGCTCCCACATCTGTATTTTAAACAATTCTTTCTAAGTGAGTCCCTAATTAGGTTGCAGGCGTAAACTTTTGCGTACTTATAGATGGATACCTCAGATCAAACGACAAATCATAAAATTTTGAAAAAGTCGTACATTTAGCCCTTTGGGCTCCCACATGTGTATTTTAAACAATTCTTTCTATGTGAAACTCTAATTAGGTTGGAGGCGTGAAATTTTGCATACTTATAGTTGAACACCTCACATCAAACGACAAATCATAAAATTTTCAAAAAGTCGTACATTTAACCCTTTGGGCTTCCACATGTGTATTTTAAACAATTCTTGCTAAGTGTGCCTCTAATTAGGTTGCAGGAGTGAAATTTTACATACTTATAGCTGAACACCTCACATCAAACGACAAACTATAAAATTTTAAAAAAGTCGTACATTTAACCCTTTGGGCTCCCACATGTGTATTTTAAACAATTATTTCTAAGTGAGCCCTAATTAGGTTGTAGGAGTGAAATTTTGCATACTTATAGCTGAATACCTCACATCAAACGACAAATCATAAAAATTTCAAAAAGTCGTACATTTAACCCTTTTCGCCCCCACATGTGTATTTTAAACAATCCTTACTAAATGAGTCCCTATTTAGGTTGGTGGTGTGAAATTTTGCATATTTATAGCTGAACACCTCACATCAAATGACAAACCATAAAATTTTGAAAAAGTCATAAATTTAACCCTTTGGGCTCCCACATGTATATTTTAAACAATTATTTCTAAGTGAGCCCCTAATTAGGTTGGATGCTTGAAATTTTGCATACTTATAGCTGAGCACCTCGCATCAAACGACAAATCATAAAATTTTCAAAAAGTCGTACATTTAACCTTTTGGGCATGTGTATTTTAAACAATTCTTTCTAAGTGACACTCTATTTAGGTTGGAGGCGTGAAATTTTGCATACTTATAGATGAACACCATCATGCGACAAATCAGAAAAATTTGAAAAGTCGTACATTTAACCCTTTGGGCTCCCACATGCGTATTTTAAGCAATTCTTTCTAACTGAGCCTCTTATTAAATTGGATCTTTGAAATTTTGCATACTTATAGCAGAACACCTGAAGCTAGGCGACAAATACTAAAATCTTGAAAAAGTCTTGCGTTTAACCTTTTGAGCTACCACATATGTATTTTAAGTAATTCTTTCTAAGAAAGCCCCTAGTTAAGTTGGAGACATGAATTTTTGCATACGTATAGCTGAATACCTCAGACCACACGACAAATCATAAAATTTTCAAAAAGTCTGATATTATTTACTCCTCCGGGCTCTAAGTTGTATATTTTAAGCAATTTTTCTAACCTCCGCCCTTTTTATCCGGGGAGCACTTTTCCAACTTTTGCCGACACCACTTTGACCATTCTTTCATATTATGCACTATAGCCTTACATATTTTACTTCCACCAGGGGCGCCTACTTATCTCGGATGCTATGGGTCCAATTCCCTGGATTAATATATCTACGGATAGTATATAAAACGGAGTTTCGTTCGGATAAAGGTTTGTTTAGAATAGGTTTTACAATTGTTTAGAATAGAGTGCGCCCCTGGTTGCGAAATGTGAACTAACAAATTTTCCAAAGAATAAAGTGTTTTGAAAGGAATATTAAACGACACCCTCTATGCGATCTATGATCACACTTACCCACTTGTTTTTTAATTGTTCTATGAAAAATGTATTTCTTAAAGTGGTGGCACTTCAAGATATCGCCTAATTTAGAGACAAACATAAATCGCTTTAAATGAATCCAACTTGGATATAGCTGACTAATTTGGCGAAATTGTCATTCATACGCAGTGTTGACAATATTCTTATTCATACTCACTTTTGACGAAAACTTGTGCTGAATCTTCTATAATCGGATACCACTAATTTTAGCTACATTCGTTTTTGTTAAATGATCTGCATTTTTAAAAATGAGGAACATGAGAGCAACCTTTTATTTCCGGTACAGGCCGGGAACACTTTTTAGATCTAAAACTATTTTAAGGGCTAATCCGTGTTCAACTCTGTCAAAGTAGTACAGTTAAAAATTTTTCAAATTTGTCTGATTTTTTAGGATTTTTTTTAAATCAAACTTTTATTATATAAATATAGATGTAGTCCATAGTTTTAAATAGCTGTTTTTACCTGCTGTTGCCAGATTTTTAAAAGCCCAAATACTTATATTACGAACACATATTATGTAATATTTACGAAAACATTTCAATTGAAAATTATACTTACACGTGAATATTGGAAAAGAATTTTTTTTTTCAAATAATTAAGCTATTACGTGCGAAAAGCATTTAATTTTGATAATTACGTCATATTTAAACGATATATTTAAAATGTCATATTTGAAATGATATTCATAGAGAATCTAAGAGAAAACTTTTATTTTAAACATTATAAATGTCCAGGAGGCAAATAAAGTGTTTGCCTAACTATTTTATACAAATATATACTTAGATGTATAACTGATCTTTCTGAATCAATCACGAAAACAATTGCCAACCATCGCGACAACGGGCTGTGTTCACTAAAAAATAGCCCAGTCACAATGAAATTAATGGCAAACCGATTACAGAGATACTCACTGAGTATGTTAATATCATTTAATCTTCCGTGATCGGTTAATCTTTTTAAAACAGTGTTTTTAGAGTCTGTTCAGTCTGGATTGGCGTTGGCGACCGTAGATCGTATTGTCAGTCCCCCAGTATAAGAAAAAAAAATGAGTAGTGAAATATCAATTTAAAAGTAAAATATTATTAGGAGTCGAATGTAAATCACTGGTGCCCTAAACTATCTATACAATTCACTTTGTTTATAGGAACCTGGTTAATCACAACCCAGATGAACAACGTTTATGACAACTATACACGAAGATAAATTTTTAAAAATATATATATACAACAAAACATAAACTTAAAGAATTAATTTATGTGACATTTTAATTATTATAGCATGTTCTATTACAAAAAAATGCTTGTAAATGAAAATAAAAATGCTTTAGCATTAAATAATCAATATCTTTCCAGAAAGCTTGATCTTGGGATAGCCCTAAAATTAGGTGATGAATTTTTAAATATTATTTTTTGCTTAGTAAATAAAGTCTTAAACATACTTAATGTACTTGTAATGAGCAAATAAGTTGTATTAAAAGTGGTAATGACAGTGAGTAAAAACACTAAATACTTTTCAAGTAAAAAGTCTTCATTTTCCGGACATGAAATCTGCGTGTAAAATTAAAACAACCCTGTATACAAAACTATAAGGTACATGTAAAATGTATACCCTTAAAAATGTCTAAGATTCATTTCAAGTTCATTTGAACGGAACCTTTATTTTTAGAGTGTTTTAAGTATCATATTGTTTAAATTTAATTTTTAATTTTTAATTTTCAATTAGTGTGACTTATTTGTCACAAAATTTAACATTAAATGTAGAACTAACGGAATGAAATATCTTAATATCAGTCCCTTTTCGGGCTTAAATAACGTAGGAAATATACTGCTTTATTTTTTTAATTTGTTCTTTAAATTTAGTTTTTGTTCAGTAATTAGATTTTCCTTTAAGAAATGTCTCACGGATTCTGTTTTCATGGGTGGAAATCGTACATAAATGCGTCAAAGTGATCGCGGTATTGCTGAATTTCATATATTTTTGGGATTGAGGCGTTCATACTTGCATTATAGTGATAGCGGCATTATTCAATGCAATGCATTTTTAGTTACTCATACAAGGAGGTTGTGAATATGTTTTTATCTTTAGGGGCTCTTGTTTAAATTCATAATTACTTTTGACAGGGCAAGTGACATATTTGTGCCTGAGCAACTATGCTTTATTTAGCTGTATTTTCAAAATTTAAATAGGAAATACATTTCTCACACTTTTTGACACAATTTGGGAGAAAACATAAATCATTCCTTTTTAAAGATTGATTAAATTCTGAACTATTTTATAACTAATG
The DNA here is from genome assembly GCA_963932465.1 of Maratus speciosus. NCBI lineage: Eukaryota > Metazoa > Arthropoda > Arachnida > Araneae > Salticidae > Maratus > Maratus speciosus. Next base: position 118,162,057 of record OZ010790.1, read on the forward strand.
CTATCCTATGTTCTAATTCATTCAATTATTAAAGGTTTCTACAGAATTACTTTTATAATATAAAATTGTAACATTAATACATATCCTAAATAAGTTTCTCCAGCTGCTACATTTATACTTTACATAAACAGAGTCTCTCAGAGAACAGTTTTCTAGAGTTTGCTACAATACTCTCTGTAATGCAAATATTAAAAATGATTTTTAGCCCGTGAAATATGCCAGGAAATCTGATCATCATTAGTAAAAGTTATTTGCAGAAAAATCAATTTAAGCACTTTTGCGCTTTAGATTCCACGTAATATCATTGATATTGATACTTTCACTTTTAATAGCCAATCTCAAGATTACAATTTTACGCTTCCTAATAATTTAACTAATAACTTGGAGCAAAATTAAGTATATATCGATTCCCAACAACAATTATAAGGAAAAATGGACTATTTCATGTTAATGGCAAAAATCTTTCCTGGAAATATATATTAAAATGAAGTTTCGATTTAGCATTTCCCTATCAGGTTTCGAAGAAAACTTAATACATCATAGAGAAAATTGGAAGAATGACTTCATATTAGTAGAAATCAATTTTAGAGTAGAGATCTTCAACATTTTACTCTATAGAGTTACATTTATATATTTTTTAATTTCCCCGTGTCACCCATAATTCTAAAATACAGCGTTGACAATAAATGTAAACCCGCCTAAGTTTCAAGACCAGGAGCTGGCTGCTTATAGCCGCTAAGAAACAACAGAATTGTCATTTTTTAAAATGCATTAATAAAATATGCTTAAATACCATTTACACAATTACTTTATTTGTTAATAATAATAATAATAATTGTAGTAGTAGGGTAGAGTGTCAGTAGTACATAGGGAAATACACTAACACTTAAATTACCAATACAATTTCTAATAAGACGCAATAGCTACATGAAGATATGAGAAATGTCCCGATAAATGTTCATTATGATGAAATCATAAATTTTACTGCCGCAAAGGGGCCATATTTTAAAACAAATTGCAGAAATTTCAGTTTTTCATCTTTTTTTAAAATTTTTAAAATCTGGAAGTAAGAAGTAAATAAATTTACTTTATATCTGTTAATATGTCATAAATTTCGTTAACTATTTGTAATAGAATGGAAAATTAAAAAAAAAAAAGGTAATCATTCATTTTTCTTGACGATCGCTTCATCTACTGCTGTTTTACTGCATATCAGCTGTTCATGCACCACAAATAAAAAAAATGATATAAAATGAACAAAGAATTTTAGTATTTTATTAATTAAAATACAGAGATATTTAACGAAGCGGGTTAAATAAACTTAAAATGAAGAAGTATTTAACGTAAATGAATTTTATAATGTGACTTGCTTTCAAATGAAGCCATTATTCCTTTAGAGGCCGAAATTCATCACATGTCATCCTCCCTCTCTTCTGGTCCACAAACATTATCAGCACTTCAGTGACTAATTCGTGCATTTTTCTACTGAATGGGTGGGACATGGAAAGTTATAATAGCTGGTCAATCAATAGCTTTAATCAATTATTCTAAACTCACCAGAGTTGTTGGATAGTCAGTCGATAGAGAAACCTTAACAGGTGGTTCCGTTAATTTACAGTTTTGCCAGAGGACTAAATAATCAATAAAATTTTAAGCTTCGACGTTCAAGTCTGAAATGTGAAGTGACGGATGACAGTACTCCAGTTCATAGAATTTCGTGCTTTGGCAATTTTCTTCATGGCAGGGGTCCTGATGTTCTCTCCTTCATATTCTATCATTCCAATGAGACTATTTTCATGATTTGCGAAATAGGCATTTCGTGAAATTACAGGAATCTTTCGTAGGTGATCTGGCAAGTAACGGGGGTTACTAACTACAGTGCACAGATTCTGGAAAACATGATGGATTCATTTTAATTGTGAACCAGCAGTTGTGTGATTGAATTGTGAAAAGTTGTGATGAATTGTGAATGCAGTACACTTTCAGGATGTACTCAGACAGTACAGCAAGTTGAGAAAAGGGTTTCTCTGTTCCAACGTAGAGTTTCAAAATTCGACTAGCAGTAGTGATCCACTTTATGTGAAATATTGGTCCAGGGACTCGGCAAAAGGGTCAATTGAACATATGCCTGTTGAAAGAGCTTGCAACATTTCAGACATATACTTCTGGTCAGTTGACAAATCATCCTTACCAGCAGCTAGCTGATCAGATTAAATTGGCTTAAACTTTGCAAATGGTGATGATTAGCAAACCGCAAGAAATCAACCAATTGGGGCACAATATGACAGAGAGTCTGCCTTTTGTCATCAAGATGTTTGGAAAGATGTCTCAGCGGAAGCTCATTGCAGTGATATCAAGGATGCCTTAAAGTGTTTTTTTTTAAACTTGTTCTTAAGTAATCATATAAACATCATCTTTGCATCCTGTGTTTTAAGGCCAATTCTATCACATCCGATTTCAATTATTTTTACAGTTTACATCTCATTTTTTTTCTTCAAAAAGTCAATAATGTCATTGCATATAGAAGCTGCCTTGCCAGACGACGGGAGCAAATGACCAAAATAATAGAGACCTGGTTCTAGTATGAAAGAGATTTGTTTTTCCTTGACTTCGTGAAAATGAAATTTTGCCCCCTCTTTAATAAGGCAGAGATTTCTATCTTTAGGGCCATCAAAGTATACAGCAAATGGAGTATATTAAAAAAAACCAAGTGAAATATGGCCCTCTAGCAGCCAGAAAATAATTTTACGTGCAAGCAGCTGCGGGTGTTTCTATTATTGAGTAGATTTTTTTGATAGAATTACACTGATCATGGTTAACAATCTGTATGAAATTAACAAAAGAAAATGCCTCTCCCATCCTATTAGAAATGTAAAAGATCTGGAAATATTATGAAAATTATGAAAATTGAAGAAACGAAATTTTTAATTTTCAATATTTTTTAGAAATTTTGGGTAGCGGTAAAAGAAATGATGTCACCAAATAAAATTTTACTGTTACGTTATTAATATCTTGTTGTGGCTATTGCGTTCTACTAGAAATTGAATTGGTGTGTTTGGATAATAATAAAAAAATGCAAAAAATATGTTTTTTGCGATTTTTCCGAAATTTGGCCTTTTGCATGCTTTTCACGTGTAATAATTTAAATGTTTTTAAATTTTCCTTTATTTCCAATATAGACATTTAAATATACATTATATTTTAAAACTGTTTAGAATAAATTGGATGGATGATAATACCCATCAAGTCGAATAATATATATTATACAACCTAAGACGCAATCCACTCAGAGTGGCAAAAAAGCGAAATATTGAAAACACGTAGCATATACACAATATGGCCAAAGATGACCGGTCACTTGCAATTTTAGACGTTTTGTCAAATATCTAAAAAAATACATAAGGAATTAACCTGAAATTGCACGTGTGTAAACAGTATACTATAAGTCATATACTTCGATGAAGATTTTTTCCCGAAACGCCACAGGGGACCGTCAGCATATTGAAAAACAACGAATATCTTTTGATTAACCCTGAAAAAAACTAATGTAGCAAAGGCGTTCAAACTCGAGATTATTAATAAGTGACTTAATGTAATATACAGTGTTCATTTTTATGAGGATAGCATGTATACTCGTAGAGGAATTAAGGTTTTTATAAAAACAGTCCCAAATTTTCACAAGCTTTTTGCTTATAAGGGGCCTTCCACAAATGATGTCACGCTTGGAGGGGGGGAGGGGGGTTCATGAAATTGTGACAGTTTGTGACAAGGGGGTGAGAGGGGGTAAGAAGGAATGTGACATCACACATTTTGATTAAAATAAAAGGATTAAAAATCAGCAGATTAAATTTTGAAGTTATTTTGAAATAAAAGTATTTTGTTTTTATAAAGTAGATTTAAAGCCAAATATATTAAATTCCATTTCAAATTCCAAAATACGACTGTTTTTAACTGCTCTTTTGTATTAATATTTTATTACTATCGTATATTAATTATGTTTTTGTTATAAACCTTAATCTTATTTCATACAAAATAAGTACATGAATCATTTTTATTGTTATGCTTACAAATGTCGTTAAAACACATAGTTAAAGTTTGAAATATGATCTATAACGTAGTGCTTTGTTTCTGAACTGCAAGTATATGTTTATGTAATATAGCGTGACATGTGACAATGCGGGGGGGGAGGGGGTAAGGTGAAGTGTAAAACTTTGTGACAAAGAAGGGGAGGGGAGTCAAAAATATTGAAAAAAAGTATGACATCTTTTATGGACCGCCCCTAATTTGCAGAGTTCTTAATATAAGAAAAAAAGTTATTTTCCGAAAATATGACAAACAACACTGTACACAATTCCCTGCAATCGGAATGAAAAAATAATAAAAATTGTATGAAAAATGAGCAGGTTTACTAAATAATGATTCACTGCGCATGCTCGAACGTAATCAAAATATAACTTGCATAATGTGTTAGCTAAATGTATAGAGCGACCTTTGTGAAAGTCTCAAAAACATAGTTTGAAAAGTCTGATAATAATCGTTTATAGAATAAGCTCAAAATCCGTTATTCCTAAAAGGAAGCAAAAACATGAGGGGCTGTATCCAAATACAGTAGCACGTGCAATATTGTGTATGCTATATTGCCACTAACTAATGGATATATGGATACAACCCCTCATCTTTTTGCTTTATTTTGAGAACAACGGATTTTGAGCTTATTCTATAAACGATTATTATCAGACTTTTCAAACTATGTTTTTGAAACATATACAAAAGTTGCTCTACACATTTAGCTAACACATTATGCACATTATATTTTGATTGCATTCGCGCATGCGCAGTGAAAAATATTTTAATAAACCTGCTCAATTTTCAGGCCATTTTCATTATTTTTTAATTCTGATTGCAGAGTACTGTGTACAATGTTGTTCGTCTTATTTTCTGAAAAGATTTTTTTTTTTATTAAGAACTCTGTAAATTATAAGCAAAAAACTTGGCGAAATTTGGGACTTTTAATAAATACCTTAATTTCTATTCGAGTATACCTGCTATCCTCATAAAAATGAACACAGCATATTACAATAAGCCACTTATTAATAATCTCGAGTTTGAACGCTTTTGCTACACTAGTTTTTACAGGGTTATCCAAAAGATATTCGTTCTTTTTCAATTTGTTGACGGTCCCATATGTGGTTTCGGGAAAAAAATCTTCGCAGAAACATATGACCTATACTATACTGTTTACACACCTGCAGTTTCAGATTGATTCCTCATGTATTTTTCTAGATATTTAACAAAACGTCTAAAATCGCAAGTGACCGGTCACCTTTGGCCATATAGTGCTGTAGTCTTACTATACAGGGTGTCCGGTCTCAACGGTGTTCAATGACTAATTCCTAAACCGTTAATCATAGACATATAGTTCCAATTACAAAAATGTTTTAAATCAGGTAAGGAAATATTTTAAAAGCGATTTGGGTCAATAAAAACCTTTCTACAAAAATTACGAAATTTAAATTTTTATACGGTCTCCCGGTCCTATAAGTTATGTTTAGTAAATTTTTTCTATTACACTGAAAAGTAAGACAAAAAAAGCCCCATCCATATAACACTAAAATTGAGCGAGTTATGAAATTTTAAAAATGCGTGACTTATGCCACTTTTCTGCTCTGAAAACAAATGAGTTCGGCTTGCCTTTGAAGGTTCACATACCAAGTGCTTAAAGTATTCGAAGATCTTATTTCATGTGTATCTGCGTTTTGAAAAAAATCGTACAAGTATTACGATTAAGTTAACATTTATTAAGTTTCAGATTGGATAAAATAACATGTGTTTTATTTTGTCAGGATTTGAGACTGTTTCTTTTATGATTTCTTTTAACAAAAATTATATTATTTTATAAGTTTTTAATGTTACTTCAACGATCGTATGTATGTTTTTCCAGTTCAAAATTTGTACTCGAACTTTAACTCACTTTTAAATATCCGATCGAGATTACATTTTATATACTGGCGCAAATCCAATTACAATCTAATATTATTGTGATTTTCGGTGGTTACCATTTATACTTATTTTACAGGATAACACAAAAAATTTCGGATAGATTAACGCCAAGAAGTTTAAGAAAAAGTTTTAGTTTAGACAATACAAGACTATGATTGTTGTTTTTTTTTAACTTTTATGTATTTTTTAGCACTGAATTCGAAAATTAGAATAATTTTCAACCATCATGTCAGGATACTTCGCAAATCATAAATTGTCAAATTTAAAGAATAACAAAAATCGGATACTATAAAGTAGAGGAGATAGTTGTGTTTTTTAACTTTTGATAATTGATTTTTACGTACTTTTTAGCATTGAATCTGAAAATGACCTTCATTTTTAACCATCATGTTACATTTTTTTTGCAAATCGTAAATGTGTAAGTTAAAATATAGCGAAAATCTCATACTATAAAATATATGTAAAACTTTTTTTGTTTTATTTTATTTTATTTTATTTTATTCAATAATTTATTCGATATTTTTGCTTATCCTGGGATTCTTACGGCTAAATAGCTGAGTGTTCCGATGAGATGAGGGAGGAGATTCAATTTTAACTTTGAATTTTTAACTTTGAAATTTGAGAAAAATCCTGATATGATGATTAAAAATGAACGTCAATTTGAGATTCAGCGGTACAGAATACAGACGAATCAATTATCAAAAGCTAAAAAACATGACATAACCCAACTTTTGCAGGCTAGTTTAATCTAAAAATATTTTCAAATACGTATCACTTTGTAAAGAATTGCGGCAGTTAATTTAGCATAATTTTATTTAACAAAAATTCTGTTTTTTTCTTTCTTCTTAAATGTTTATTACAAATTGTATATTTTGCATTAATATGTCAGAATGATTAAAGATTTCAAATTTATATTGCAATGTTAATTTTACTCTTAAACATTTTTTTAGCTCACAGGCTATCAAAGCCGGAGAGCTAATGTGCCCGCCAGCTCTGTATGTATGTATGTACGTACGTACGTATGTATGTACGTAACGCGATAACTCTTGATAGAAACATCCGATTTGCTTCAAATTTTTTTCCTAGGTCCATTGTGATAAGGCGCTTTCCTGATTAGTTTTGGGAGTTCATTGGTTAAGGATAAAGGGGGAAAAACGGGGTTAGTCCAACCCCTTAAATCAGATAAATGGGTTTTTCATGCAGAATGATTCGATTTTCTCCGAATTTGGTATACCGGTTAATTAGGTTAAGGAACTTCCCTGATTAGTTTTGGGGGTTCATTGGTTGAGAATAAAGGGGGAAAAGGGGGGCTAGTCCACCCCCTTATTTCAGATAAATGGGTTTTTCATGCAGAATGATTCGATTTGCTCCGAATTTGGTATACTGGTTTATTAGGTTAAGGAACTTCCCTGATTAGTTTTGGGGGTTCATTGGTTAAGGATGAAGGGGGGAAAAGGGAGGTTAGCCCGCCACTCTTAAATTAGATAAATGGGTTTTTCATGCAGAATGATTCGATTTGCTCCGAAGTTGGTATACCGGTTTATTATGTTAAGGAACTTCCCTGATTAGTTTTGTGGGTTCATTGGTTAAGGATAAAGGGGGAAGGGTGGCTAGTCTCCCCCCTTAATTTATATAAACGGTTTTTTCATGCAGAATTATTCGCTTTGCTCCAAATTAGGTATACCTGTTTATTATGTTAAGGAGCTTCCCTGATTCGTTTTGGGGATTCATTGGTTAAGGATAAAGGGGTGGGGGGGCTAGTCCACCCTCTTAATTTAGATAAATGGGTTTTTTTGCAGGATTATTCGATTTGCTCCAAATTTGGTATACCGGTTTATTATGATAAGGAGCTTCCCTGATTAGATTTGGAGGTTCACTGGTAAAGTATAAAGGGTGAAACGGGGGCTAATTCCCCTTCACTTATTTTTTTTTTAGGGGCATTATTCTTTAAAATAAGAGTATGATATACAATTAGTGTGAATAGTCTGTGAGCTCAATGGCATCAGTTTAGCTGGGCATTTTTCTTTTTTATAATATATGTGACGAAATTATACTTCGACTAAATTTGTGAATAACCCCCAATTTGCGGCAAAAAATATGCTTCAACTTTAAACTGCTATTACTCGGTCAATTTTAATCGTATAATAACGAGACTTTTTGTGTATTACCTGTCAGTGTAAAAGGAAAAATTTTGTGAAGGACCGGGGGACCGTGTAAAAATTTAAATTTCGTAATTTTTTAAGAAATGTTTTTATTGACCCAAATCGCTTTTAAAATATTTCTTTACCTGATTTTAAACATTTTTGTAATTGGAACTATATGTCTATGACTAACGGTTTTGGAATTAGCCATTGGAAACCGTTGAGACCGGACACCCTGTATAAGGAATTCCTCTTCATGTTTACAGCTAACTGATTTCACCAATTATTTCAGGCGAAACAGGCTTCAAAAATCACCCCGTATATTTAAACTAACTTATACAGAAATTAAGTGCCTTATTATGCATTATAAATTCTCGAAAATTCTTTAAAACTTTTACTTTTTTGAAAAAATTCTTTATAAAATAGATTACTTATAGAGATTAAAAGATTGTAATAAGGGAATTAGGGAAGATATGTTTCATTTCCGTTGCTATGTTTTTTAGATTATTTTTAGTAAATGCATCATACTTATATTTTAAATATTATATATACTATAATACTTATGTATTACGTGTATACTTCCGATATTTTATTTTACTGCACATAAAAAGAAATATTTTTTAAAACCTTATTTTGGAATAATTTTCATCCGACTTTTTTTTTTTTTTAAGAATTTTAATCGAGTTTTTAGGTAATTCATTTTTTTTTTTTTTTTTTTTTTTTTTCATTGTTGTCTATCCTCAAAATGCAAAAATTACCCTTTATTCGCTGAGTAGTTATTTGAATGTAAATTGGAAAATCTAATGTGATCGAAAATGTAGATATCACAACAATTGAATAATAACATTTGGAATACTTTCCTGTGCAATCCAATAGTGCAGGATTTAATTTTAATGTTTGTCTAATTTAGCAAATGAAGCAATTCAGTTATTAAAATAATAAGTTACATTAGTTGCGGTTTGAACTCTGTCACTGCAGTAAATCAATACTTTCTTCGTTTCGCTAAAAGGAATTCGATATAAACAAACCCCTTTGCTTTTATTTATTGAGGAATTATGCAATTGTATAACATAGCATTATTGTACAAGTAAGTATAATTTCATTATATATTGTAGCAGAGAATTTTCATTGAATATTATGCGTTTACCAAATGAAATTATATAAACTTGTTTATCTTATAAAAAAAATAATAACATACAAAATAGTATAATTACATTTTTGCTTTATGCTCCGAAATCTATTTCATTAGAAAGGCGATTTTGGTGAGAGTGTTAAAACGCACATCAGTGTTAGTTATCACATATAATTTTTTTGCCTCATAATTCTTTCTTATTCTTTCAAAACTTAGTATACAATTTTCATTCATTTCATTTTTGTAATATAGACTTTAGTTATTGTAATTATTGAAGCAATAAAAAATCTGGCGCGACTCCATTTGACTTTCCCAACACTTTAAAGAAACCTTTCATTTTTAGAATGATCGTTACCTCAAAAAATTATTTTTGGGAATAAGTTGCTTTCTAAAATGTTTATATTAGGAGTTTTTTGCATTCAGAATTGAATTCCTAAACGAAACATTTGAAAGAGAACTGAATAGATCGTGATTGTTACGTTCCGCAAACCATGCTGAATAATTAGGCACTTTTTGAAGTAGAATGAACAAAATCAGATAAGATCTTTGGTGTCATTTTCTTATGAACCAATGGAGTCTGGTTTTAGTTTTAGAAAAGAAGTTTTAGGTAACTCAACTCGATTTTTTTTTTTTTTTTTTTTTTTTTTTTTGCGTTTTAATTTCTGTCATGAAAAAAGAAAAAAGAATTGTGTAGTGAAGTGGTTCTGTTTCTGCCTCTGAAAATTATCGCAGCGGAAAAAATAATTTTGAACGTTTTTTGCTCTGTTGATAATCTTGCTAGCTAAGACAGTTAAATTTATCAGACGCGTATTCTTCATGAAAATGGATTGTTTTGTTCTGTATTCAATGTTAAAAGACTTTTCTTTTCTTAAACGATTATCGGATTATTAGAATATATTTAGATAAGTCTTTTTTAAATGCTCTCGAGTTCTGTATACAAAACGAAAAAGGATTTTTCTTTCATGTTTAAAGCATTTCGTGAATTTTATTTTTAACGAATTAATTCAAATTTGTTTAAAAGTTGCTTGTTATCCGAATGTATTTTTTGTGTTTCCTCAGTTTAACTTAGTTTCTCATCGCTTAACGTAAATACACAGCATCTTTAACTTTTGATAATGATACGATTAAATATCGAGTTCATATTTTGGCTGGCACTTAGAGAGTAGTTCAAAGAAATCAAGTGCTTTAAAAAAAATTTTAAGATCCCCAAAACTATATTTTGCATACGGAAGCAGCCGGAAATCCTTCTCCCTTTTCTCTAGCACTCCAAGTACTCTATAATGTAGAAGTACCGATTTCTGGACATCTTATTTGCTAATACTGAGATTAGAACCTCGAGTGGAAAGTGTGAATGTTCACCGGCAAAATTATAAATGACAAACGTGGCGATACATTTAAAATAATCTCTGCCGGCTCGGCCTACCGGCGCAGGTAGAATATGAAGTTAAGTGCTACTTTCAAGAACAAAAACTAAATCATGATTAGATATAAACCCCTTTAACATTTTTATCTGACCTTTTGACGAGTTTTTATTTCATTTTTATGTAAGAGCTGGTTTTATCAGAATCATGCTAAGGCGGTGTTAAAAAAAAATACTTTTCCATGCTCAATAACTCGAAATTTTCTCGCCGTTTTCAGATTTATTTTTAAAAGAAAAAATATGAAACTTGCTGACGTGATTTTAAGAGATAAGCGACCTATGTTTTATTTTTCGTTTAATTAATTATAACTTGATTTATAAACTATTATTTTCTCAGTAGGACAATATTTTTCATTTCCAACACAATCTCTTCGTGAAATTCGGTTCAAAGTCCCCAATTTGACATCATTTTTTGAAATCTATTCTGCCTCTATCAAAAAATCGACCATTATGGTACATTACATAGTTTCTGAATAAGAGAATGTACCAATTGAATGCGTTTGAGAGCGAAAATGAATTTAAAAATGAGTCAGAAAATAAGCAGTTTGAATTTGAATGCACCCTTAATACGGTGATTTTTTTTCTTCAACCGCTATGTATTTTTAATTTGTTTTTTGCTGTAAGAATTGATCCTACCAAAAATTTGTCAACATAAATGTTGTAGATAATATTAAGAAGATATGTAATAAATTAATGCTGATTTTATATCTTGAGAATTGACGAAGTTATGGATTTCTTTCTTCTTCAACCCCCACCCCCCTCCTTTTGTTTTCGTTTTTTTTTTTTTTTTTTTTTTTTTTTTTTTTTTGTACGAATTGGTCCTATCAAAAACTTGTAGATAATATAAAGAAGTTTAGAATAAATTTAATTGGATTTGATATCTTGAGAATTGACACAGTTATGAATTTTTTTCTCCCTAAAACTCTGTTTTTTTGCGCCCCTTGAGCCCATTTTTAATTTTATCAAAATCTGTGATACATAAAGTTTTGGACGTATTTTTTAGAAGTAATAAAAACTTTCAACTGATTTGATATGTACGAAAATTAAGAAGTTATGGATTTTTTTTCGGTTTTAACAAAACACCTCCCTATTTTTACCCCCTTGGTCCAATTTTGCCCATTAACAAACTTGACCGAGATTTTATTACGCTTGATTTTATGTACCAGTTTAGACGAGATTTAAGCAGAATTAAGGAAGTTACCGTGTCCATAAAAAAGTGATATATATATATAGATAGATAGATAGATAAAGTTTTTTACTGAGGGTGGTTTTGGGTTCTAGAGGTCATGATCGGTGTAGATCTGCAAAAATTTTTCAGAAATTCCAACATAGGAGAGAATGTAATAGGTAGTATTTCATACAAAATATACCTAAAATATATTTATTAATAACCTATTCTGAGTTAAAATATTTTTGAAATTGTGAAAAAGATATGAGAAGCACGCATGTAAATATTGTGACATTAAAAATGACGTTAAGTTTATATTTCATTGAAAGGAAATATTATGATTGTGTCAAAGTGACGTCGATGTACTAATGTTTCATTCCGTAGTACAGTTTAAAATTTCCTCATAATTACATATTACGGATTACATTTACGACCAAACTTTATATATATATTTTTTATAATTTGGAAAGTTAAACTTAAAAGAAATAAAATTGCATTTTGGTAATTTTTTTTAAATAATAATACAGTCGAACTCGTTTAATACGAGCACAGGTGAAACGAAAACACGATTAAAATAAATAATTTGCACATTAAGAATGAGTTAACTTATAAACTATATAATAAAAAAGAAAAGTGCCCAGCTAAATTGAAGGCATTGAGCTCACAGGCTATTTATTCACACTAATTGTATATCATACTCTTATTTTAAAGAATAATGCCCCTCAAAAAAATAAGTGAAGGGGAATTAGCCCCCGTTTCCCCCTTTAACCTTAACCAATGAATCCCCAAAACGAGTCAGGGAAGCTCCTTAACATAATAAACCAGTATACCAAATTTTGAGCAAAGCGAATAATTCTGCATTAAAAACCCGTTTATATAAATTAAGGGGGTGGACTAGCCCCCTTTCCCCTTTATCCTTAACCAAAGAACCCCCAAAACTAATCAGGGAAGTTCCTTAACATAATAAACCGGTATACCAACTTCGGAGCAAATCGAATCATTCTACATGAAAAACCCATTTATCTAATTTAAGAGGGGCGGGCTAACCTCCCTTTTCCCCCTTTGTCCTTAACCAATGAACCCCCAAAACTAATCAGGGAAGTTCCTTAACATAATAAACCGGTATACCAAATACGGAGCAAATCGAATCATTCTGCATGAAAAATCCATTTATCTGAATTAAGGGGGTGGACTAGCCCCCCTTTTCCCCCTTTAATCTTAACCAATGTACCCCCAAAACTAAACAGGGAAGTTCCGTAACATAATAAACCGGTATACCAAATTCGGACAAATCGAATCATTCTACATGAAAAATCCATTTATCTGAATTAAAAGGGGTGGACTAACCCCCTTTTCCCCCTTTATACTTAACCAAAGAACCCTCAAAAATAATCAGGGAAGTTCCTTAACATAATAAACCGGTATACCAAATTCGGAGCAAATCGAATGATTCTGCATGAAAAACCAATTTATCTGAATTAAGGGGGTGGACTAACCTCCCTTTTCCCCCTTTATCCTTAACCATTGAACCCCCAAAACTAATCAGAAAAGTTCCTTAACATAATAAACCGGTATATCAAATTCGGAGCAAATCGAATGATTCTGCATGAAAAACCCATTTATCTGAATTAAGGGGTTGGACTAACGCCGTTTTCCCCCTTTATCCTTAACCAATGAACTCCCAAAACTAATCAGGGAAGCGCCTTATCACAATGAACCTAGAAAAAAAATTTGAAGCAAATCGGATGTTTCTATCAAGAGTTATCGCGTTACGTACATACATACATACATACGTACATACGTACATACAGAACGGGCGGGCACATTAGCTCTCAGGCTTTGATAGCCTGTGAGCTAAAAACCAGTAGACCCGTGAGAAGGCGTCGCATAGTTTATTTTCTGATAATTTTTTTATTGATTTATAAATAGCTGTAATTTTTTATTAAAACAACTTGTTTGATTGAAATATGAGTGTACTATGTTGAAAGCCTGCAAAACCTTTTGCATAACAACACCCCATCACCGTTGTGCGTTTTGTACGTGCATAGAAAAGCAGATGGCGAGAAATAACATGTATGATTATACTTAACATAAAAGTATAATGAAAATTCATATGCAATGTCTGCGGGCAAAAAATTCGATCCAATGATACTTCATTCTTCATTGTACGCTACATATTAGTTGATCAACAAGGATATTGACAACAGAAATAATATATAGGGTGGTCATAAAAAAAAAACTTCTCCAATATATGAACCCCTAACGGCCTATCGAAAAGAAATTTTAAATTAAAAAAATCGCTCACCCAATCGAAAAGAAATTTTAGATATACTTATTTGAAGGTATGCGCTAGACGTATGCGCGAAGGTATTTATCGTGGTGATTTAAAACAATAGAGCTCTCACGGTTACGTTTACAGTGAAACAATTTCGAAATTTTACAACGGCAATATCCATTTTTTTTCATGCGCAAATTCGTCAGCGTATTGAAAAACCCTACATGTCGTTAAAATGATGCACGTACCATGAAAAGTGCCGGCCTAAAACACTTGCAAAAAAGACCATTCGAGGAATAAAGGAGTGGCTACAAGACATGTTTTTCAGCAGCCGATTTTTTTTTTCACTTGTGAACTGAAAAATGGAATCATATGTTTTAGTGTGCTGAATATTACGTTACATGGGAACTGATTAGGATTGAGTGCAACGATGAGAAAATTTAACAACTAGGACAAATAAAATAAATTGAATGCACATAAAATGCAGTTTCATCTAATATAGACAAACCTTTTAAGCTACATCTGATATACAACTACTTTGGTCGATCGAGGGTATCTGTTTTCTAAACATTTTAAATTGAATTTCTATTTTTAATCATCTCTCTATTCTAAAAAAAGTAACTACCGCTGTCACCGCCGCCGGTTTTGAATTTTTTGTGACCAGAGGTCTTTCTTCGTTAATATTAAGAAAAATAATGCATACAAAAATATGGAAATCGGTAGTGTGATACAGAAATGATTGATAAACACGCTGATGCAGACAGTTTTCAAATCGAAGAATTATTTTAAGAGATATTTAATGCTAAAGTTGGACAAAATCGTTCCACTAAAAAAGTTTTATAGTAGCAAAAACTATACATCGGAATTTAATAATTTTTAGTTCATTTTATACGTTATAATTTCACGGTGTGCAGAATTGATTTATTTTTTTTATTTGACTCATTTTTCGAAGTTTTATATCTATTTTAAATTCAAATTTTCAGCATTTTGAGAGATATTTTTTACAGATTTTAGAAAGTGATATAAATTTAAACTGTTGCCAACTGTATAAACAGCCGAAACAATAATGTTTGCTTAAAAAAAAAATATTTATACGTGTAATAAATTAAAAATTTATTTACACGTGACTATTATAAACAGAAAAAAACATTTGGAATTAGAATTAAATAATTATGTACAAAAAGCAGGAACTTATTAAAAATTACGTCATAAAAACTATAATTACACGTGAATTTTAAGAGAGAAAGGAATTTGTAAAATAATAAATTTATTAACATGCGTTAGAAGTCTTAAATAGGAGAAATTACGTCATATTTACGTCAGATTACAGTTATTACATAAAATGAACACAAAATAATATTGCAAAACGGTTTAAATTTATAAATTGCGCTAGACATTTATTTGATATTTTGGGAGGATATTTTTCAACTATTTTTCTTAGGAAAGCGCAAATAATATTTTATTTCTAACACAAGTAATTTCACGTGACTATTAAAAAGAGAAAGAATAGTTTGGTCAAAATTACGTCAGATTAAAAACGATTAATTTAAAATGTCTCATTTAAAAGAACTTTCTTTTCGCTTTGTTAAAAAATACCGGGAGACAAAGATTTACTTAATTTCTTTTATATTAGCTTATTTTGAAATGTTGTTACATGTCTACGTCATCAAGTTATTTTTATTTCGACGTTTTATTTGTATTTTTATTAATGTTGTACTAATTTATTTGTTCTTTCTTTATTTAAAATAAAAATTATGTCAATTTGTATAATTTGGCGAGTGGTTGGGCGATTTATATAATTTGGCGAAATTAGTCGGCGGGATAATCAAGTAGTACCGCAGCAGTTTTGGCGTTAAAATTTCCCCAATCAAAGAGAAATGAATAGAAATCCGTTTATAGGGAGATCGCCACTGTTTTTTAAATTATAATTCAATCTTTCGAAATCTTTTTAAAGCCGATCACATTAGCGTGCATTTAGAGTCTGCGGTGTCTGGACGGGGGTTGGCGAGCGTAGCTCGTAGGGGGCCTAGCCCCCTAGTAAATTAAAAATATATATATACCCATGCAGATATATCACACTTTCTTTTTTCATATCTTTTTTTGTTGAACGCCTTATTTGCAATAATCATGCTGTATTTTATTTTTGTGGCAACACTGATTTGCGAAAACCTATCATTTCATTCAATTCCTACTATTAGCTCACACTCTCCCTTTATTTATTTATTTATTTATATATACTAGCGAACTTGCCCGGCGTTGCCCGGGTACATCAGAAAACAGCAGGAACTACGAAAAAGCTCTGAAAATCACAAGAAGATAACGCGAAAAAATTTTAAATCGCTTCTCAAATTTTGAAAAGAGAAAAAAAATTATATATTGTGTTCGAAGATTGCAAGTTGATTCCTTTCACTAATGTGTAAAAATAGTAGCAAATCGCTAAAATACACTAAAAATCACATACAAAATTCCCGAAAAATTCGAAAATTGCTATATGAAATCCAAATAAACTTTATTGAAATGAGGGCAGAATGTACTTTAGGTCAAAAATGAAATGACAAAAAATTGCATCAGATCGCGAAGAAACGTAAAAATCGCATTAAAAATCACAAAAAGTTCAAAAATCACGAAAGTCAAAATTTACTATAATTGGATAAAAGTTTCAAATCTAATTCCTTTGACCTGTGGGCTCTCTTAAAATTTATGTTTTGGAAATCATGCTAAGCATTAGATCATGTTACTTTTATTCGTAATTAATTTACTTGGACTCTCTTAAATATAATTAATATAATCCCTTAAGTTAATATTAGTTTTTGTTGCATTAAAATATCTCAATTTGTTGATTTTCTGTAAGCAAGTGAATCCTATTGTTTTACAGTGGAAGTCTATGGGAATTTCGCGAAATATTAGACATATCGCCAAGTTGGCGTCACTTTTGGCGACTAATTTTGGCCGCCAAATTTGGCGATATATCGCCAAGTTGGCGACGAACTTGGCGTTATTTGGCGACAGAACTGGATCCCCCCTACGGTAACCCACCTTATAGGTATGGTGATGCATTACATGCGGTTCAATAACCGCATAAAAAATTCGAAAAAAATTCAAAAATCGCTGTACGAATTCCGGATAAACTTTTTTTGAAAAGAGAACAAAATTTACTATTAAAATAAATAATCATTGTTTAACGTCTGATATACGAGTTAAAAATAATAAATATATTACAAATCATCAGACATACAAGTAAAATTACATAAATACATTTAATACAATTAAAAAGCAAACGTTTCAAGCTAAATTTTAGCCCCTCATCAGTGCAGCAAAACATTCAAATGACAGAAAACTATATATCATGTTTACAGTTAAAAATTATTAGGAGTTAAAATTAAATAAAGTATAAAAATTTTTTAAAACAATGCTGAGTATTCAGGAGGAAGTGCACATGATTCATTTATCGGCGACGTTTGCTTACGAGTGAACACACCTTCCAGAAATACTCTACTTTTAATATTATTGCAACCGGATCTGATAACTTTCATATTCGTGAAATCTGGGATATGGTCGGTATCCAAAGAATGCTGTACAATTTTAGACTGTAGGTTTCCAGATTGCGCCATTCGCCTTGCCGAGCATAAACGTACTTACAAATCTGGAAACCTACAGTCTAACATTGTACAGCATTCTTTGGATACCGACCATATCCCAGATTTCACGAATATGAAAGTTATCAGATCCGGTTGCAATAATATTAAAAGTAGAGTTTTTCTGGAAGGTGTGTTCACTCGTAAGCAAACGTCGCCGATAAATGAATCATGTGCACTTCCTCCTGAATACTCAGCATTGTTTTTAAAAAAATTTTATACTTTATTTAATTTTAATTGCTAATAATTTTTAACTGTAAACATGATATATAGTTTTCTGTCATTTGAATGTTTTGTTGCACTGATGAGGGGCTAAAATTTAGCTTGAAACGTTTGCTTTTTAATTGTATTAAATGTATTTGTGTAATTTTACTTGTATGTCTGATGATTTGTAATATATTTATTAAAATTTACTATATTGGATTAAAAGAAAGAAACCGTATTATTTTTCTTAATGTGGAAAAATCGAATTAATATAATCCCTTAAGTTAATATTAGTTTTTGTTGCATTAAAATATCTCAATTTGTTAATTTTCTGTAAGCAAGTAATTCATATTGGTTTACAATGGAAATAGTGGGAATTTGGCGACATATTAGAGATATTGCCACGTTGGCGTCACTTTTGGCGACTCATTTTGGTCGCCAAATTTGGCGATATACCGCCAAGCTGGCGTCAAACTTGGCGGTATTTGGCGACAGAACACTGTCCCTCTACGGTAACCTCCTTATAGGTATGGATATAGCATTCAATGCTGTTCAATAATTGCATAAAAAATTCATTAAAAATTCAAAAATCGCTGCACAAATTCCGAATAAACTTTTTTTGAAAAGAGAACAAAATTTACTATATTGGGTTAAAAGAAAGAAACCATATTCTTCTCACTTATATGGAAAAATCGCCTCGAAACATAAAAAAACGCTAAAAATTGCATAAAAAATTAAGTAAAAAAAATGTAATCAAAAAATCGAAAATCGGGCTTCGAGGTGCAAAACTTCATATATAGACGTACCTTTTCCCAAAATTTTGTAGCTCTACGTGCAGTGGTCTTTTCAGAACACCGTCGACACACTCACTCACTCACTCACTCACACACAAACTTCTTTCTTTATTATTATAGATTTATCTTGTTCAAATTTTTAATCGTTAATAAAATACTCATTATTCATCCTATGAAGTTGAAATAAATTTTTTTTAAACTTGTACTGAATGACAATTGATGTTAATACAGTTTTTTCAAATATTAATTAATTAATTAAATTTTAATTAATTAATTTTAGTTTTGCATGAGAAACAAAATGGCGGCCATTGGTTGTTGAAGATCAATTAAAGTATTTTCAATAAGGGGTTACCATAGGGGGGACCCTGTTCTGTCGCCAAATTGGCGATATATCGCTAAATTTGGCGGGCAAAATGAGTCGCCAAAAGTGACGCCAACTTGGCGATATCGCTAATATTTTGCCAAATTCCCATAGAGTTCCATTGTAAACCTACTTGCTTATAGAAAATCAACAAATTTAGATAATTTAATGCAACAAAAACTAATATTAGCTTAAGGGGTTATATTAAATTTTTCTTTGATGACCTAAGTAGGAATTGACTTTAAAAACAAAATTTTTATATTACTTGTTTATGAAAACAATGCTGATGTAATTTTTAATTAACTGCAATTTTTATTTAAAAAAAAAAAAAAACATGTTTTCTCTATTTGTGTGTGTACTATATCAGAAGCCGGCTCCAACAAATTTTCGAATGATACCTGATTTATTGTTCTGCGTTTTGTAGATGCATAGCAAAAGACGTGTTGACAACGGAAATCTACCCTATATATATAAAATCCTAATGAAACGAATTTATCAAACGAATATATGAAACGCCTGAAATGTAACGATTCTTTGAATCGACTGATTAAACAGCTAATTATGTTTCACGGTGATTTCTTCTAAAAAAAGGAATACTTTGCAATGAAATTAACACCATAAATCAATATTGATCCGCAGATTTCAAAACTGGTATTACAATTTTTAAATTAGAATTAGTTTTCGAAATATTATTTTTTTTTTCTAATTTTATATACATTTTTCTAATGATGGCAACTCAAATTTTAATCAAACAGATATATTTTTTTTTTCAGATTTTAGAAAAGGTTACTATTTTAAACAAATTTGGCGAGAAGTCTGGCCTCCCTTAAATGCATGCTAAGAAATGTATCATGTTACTTTTATTCATAATTCAATTTGTATTTCATTATCATTTTATTTAATACAAGCAGAAACATTTAAAATAAATGGCTTTCACTTCTTTATTTTTTTTAAACGAAATGAAAAGAAAAATATTAGGCACAGATGTCATATACGCACCGGGATACATAATTGGCGCCAAAATGTCATTATTTCTGTTGACATGGTAACCCGTCTATTGTTGTTTATTTAATAATAAGAGTTTATTATTGTATTTTATTTTTTTAAATTACATAAATTGTTTTGTTCTATAGTTTATTATTTTTTTGTTATTTTCCTTTAAAAATAAAAAATAATAGAAAATAATTAAAAAAATACGGTACTACTTAGTTATTCCATCGACCCATTTCGCCAAATTATATAAATCGCCAAACCACTCGCCAAATTATACAAATTGACAATTTTTATTTTAAATAACGAAAGAACAAAGAAAATAGTATAACATTAATAAATATACAAATAAAACGTCGAAATAAAAATCACTTGATGACGTAAAGACGTGTAACTTGCTTAAAGTCAAGTGAAAGTGACATTTATCAACCATTATTAGCATTTAATCTTATAGTTTTGTGATAGATTTTTGGTCGACGGGATAACTAAGTAGTACGAAAAATACATATGTAACTGATATTCGAAAACGAGGGTTTCGCCAAATTTTCGTAAAAAAAATCACGTCAAACCGGGTTCGTATATGGCATCTGACCAAATATTAAATGACAAACGATGACATTTAATTCCAACTTCAAAGCAATGTTATAATTTACCACTCGAAAAAAAAAAATGCTAACCGGCGAGTTGAAAAATAGTTATTGGCGAGATTTGCACCCGGCTAGAGTAACAGTACCAAGAATTCTTTGCGACAATGCTTTTATGTAGTATTATTCGAAAAAAAAAATTGATTTTTTTAAATCGAAATGGAAAACTTTCGGCGCAGATGCCACATACGGTCCCATATTGGCACTATATTTTTCTGACGCCAATATCCTATACGCAACGGGTACTTAACTGGTGCCATAGTATCGTTTTTTTGCTTGATTTGATAAGCCGGATGTTGTTGTTTATGCTGTTGATCTTTTCCCCAAATTAGCGTCGGAAAAAATCGCGCCAATATGGGGCCGTATATGATATCTGGGCCAAACTTTCATATGAAAAGCGAAGGGATCAGAGATATTTATTTATGGCAGTTACATGACTTGGACTATTATAATATAGATGAAATGATGGCGGTAGAATAATATTTGGCGACTTATCACCTGTACCTGGGTAATATTAAAGTACCAAAATGCCACCAGGAATATAAAAAGCGAAGTGGTTCGCCCGGAACTCTTGATGATAGTCACATGACTTAGGCTATTGTTATAGAGATTGTTTTCAATTCTAAAAACAGCGCAAAGAATAATAGTTCCTCTTCTATAATATTTTTAAACCGATCAGATTAGCGTGTTTTTAGATTCTGCGGTGTCTGAACGGGGGTTTGCGAGCGTAGATTGCAGGGGGCAGAGCCCCCTAGTAATATATAAGATTTTCACAATTTTTATGAGCTACAAATACAGATCGCGGCTCATAAGAGCAAAACATCTGTTCATTTCTACCTGATTTCCTTGAAAATTAGTGCAGAAATAAGAAATAAATTCACATCTTATACAGAATGGTCTTTCTCAACGATAAAATTTCTGCATTACAAGTCTGTCAAGATTTAGTAATTTATCAATTTTACCAGAGAGAATTTCAAACTTCAAGGAAACACCCCCCGCTTCACACACCTCTATTCAAAAGAAAGTTAATGTTCTAAGGTTTTAAAAGAATGAAACAAAGAAGGGAGAGTAAAGGACTTTTCAAATACCGCATTTTCGTAAAATTTACAAGCGAACCATGGAAAGAAATCAGCATAAAAGAAAACCTTTTATTGAAGAAAACCATATATATGAACAAATCATCTCTTCATCTGAATGTGATTTCCGTGAAAAGTACAGTAGAAATAGAAATGAAATTCACTTCTTATGAACAGTGATCTTTCTGAACGATAACATTTCTGCATTACAAGTCTGTCAAAATGTAGTAACTTATCAGTTTACCAATAGATTTCTAACTTCAAGGAGACACCCCCTACCTCTATTCATCCAAAAAAAAGAAAAATAATGTTCTATGATTTTAAAGAATGAAATAACGTTTCAAATACCAGCCTTTTATAAGATTTACATGCGAACCATGGAAAGAAAGCAGCTTAACAGAAAACCTTTTATTCTTTCATTCACAAAATACGAACTCTGGGCCATATTAACCAGCCGTTTCATGTCTGTTATTCTGCTGTTAAAGTGGAAAAATATGTAAATTCAATAGCTGAAACGAAGTTCTACTCTACTACTTTTAGATAGCTTTCATTACAAAAAGCTACCTACTGCAGCCGTTCGGGGGAAAGCGATTTCAAAAAATTTTGGTATATTTTCCTGAATCATGACCCCCAGACCCCGAAACCACCCTCCGCTCAAAAGTTGATATATATATATATATATATATATATATATATATCTGACTTTTGTCACTCAGTAACTCTCGTATTTATGAACCGATTAGGATGAAACTCGGTTTCTACATAGTACATACCAATGTCTCGACCGAGTTCGTTGGCCAGCTTCATCCGCCATCTTGTTTCAAAATGGCGGCCATTTAAAAAAATTAAAAAAAATTAAAATTTGAAATGTGGTACCGAGAAATTGAAAATTGAAAAATATTTTTTCTTATGTGTTTGACCTTGATACAAAGATTCTGGAGCAGTTTTTGTTTCGTCTATATCTTAAAAAATGTCTGAGTTATAGCACTTTGAATTTCTACTGTGGCTGATATTTTGAAATGTCCTGATTTTTGTCACGCGATAACAGGCGTATTCATGAACCGATATGGATGTACCTTAGTGTGTACAAAGTACACTCCAATGTCTCGACCGAGTTCACTGACCAGCTTGAATTTCTCATTTATAATGATTTGGTATTGATAAAAATTAGTATTGAATCTTCTATAATCGGTTTCCACTAAATTGAGCTTCGTGTGTTTGAATAATATAAGCTAGCTTTTTAAAAATAAGGAATATGTAAGCTGCCTCTTCCTCCCTGCACTGCCTGGAAGGACTTTTAAGAGTTAGGTTAGCCAATATAAGATTTTTTTTATTATAATTAGTTTTGTATGTTTATTATAAATCCAATGTAAACGTTATTTTCCAAACGTTTTCTGTCGCCGAATTTTGACTGCTTTCCACCCGGTATACATATTATAAAGCAAAAACATGTCCATGGTTAAAGCTGAAGTATATGACAGTTGTTGTTTCTTCGGGTATTTAAAATTATTGGTATACGCGATAGGTGAGACTGAGATGTAAAACGCCACCAAACTTCCACATTTGCATTGTCTTAATGCCAAGATATTTTGTATACCATAAACTCCCGCATATGATAAGTAATCGCCTGTGAACATAAACGCTTGAAAGTTTGGTAATATAATGATTTTTTTTGTTTCTTGTTTTTTAGTCAAATCTGCGGGGACATTTTTTCTTCTTAGTAATTTTCTTTGCGTTTGTTTTATATCGTCATTTTAATTCCTAAATTTATTTTTTTAATGCCATTTGAGTTTTTTAATCATGAGGATATATTTGCGATGAAACAAATTATTTTTTGCCATTTCAAAGATTTGACCTTTGTCACAGTTACCATAATTGTGGAAGCTTTATTGTTCTTTGCCTCATTCTAGAACCCGTTGCCATAGAATAACCACATACGAAACTCTACCTAGTTACCTTAAACAGTATGGGCACTAGGGGCTCATATATCGCAAGGGGTTTTTTTATAAAGCAAAATATCACCAAGATAGACAATATATCTGTACATATAAAAATATTAGTGTCATTTGGGATAAAAGTATCATATTAACTCTTGTATAATGGGCAAGTGTACATAACGCGCGTCTTCATTTTGACAAATCAAAAGGAGAAAGTATTTATATTTCATATATAATTTGCAACAAACTAATTTAAGGTTAGAAAATCCGGGAATCTGAAAACCAAAATTGTGTACAAATCATAACTTGAAAAAACTATTACATCATTACGATTATTCACTCACATATGATACGCTGCCCTATGCCAAAAATTTAAGGTTTTTGCAATGTATACTTTTTTCCTGTAGGAAACGCCATTTCTAAAAATATAATTTATATGGTAACATAATTCGGGTTCAGATAATTATCCAAAGAAAGGAATTGCTTTAGCGTTATACTATATTTAAAACTTTTTACCCGCCGCACAATGAACTACTTCACAAATGATTTTGAAATTTTTTTTTGACATGATATAGATTAATTCTAAGGTTGTGTGCGTAATTTTGGGAAGTTATGTAAAATAGAAGTGGAGTTACAGGTATGTTCCACTTGTAGAACAGTTACCATAATTGTGGAAGCTTGATTGTTCTTTGCCTCATTCTAGAACCCGTTGCCATAAAATAACCACATGCGAAACTCCACTTAGTTACCTTAAACAGTATGCTGCTTTTCATGTATTATTTGTGCATTTTTAAACGTTGGTTTTTCTGCTTTTTAATATTGTTGCGCAAAGGCATTATTTGCTATTTTTATGTATTTGGCGTTAACGGGCCTTTATTCCTCTGTGATTTTTTTTTGTTTGTTTTCTTCTCGCAATGTCTCCAATCAAGAGGTTTTGTAATTTACGATTAAAAATGTACAGGTTTTTGAACACTTATATTTCCTACTTGATTGTAGGCGTAAGAAGGTTATTACTAAATTTATTTCCATACGTTGTAATTTATTTTCTTCAAATAGGATTGAAAAGGTCTTATTTCGTTCTAAATTAGCTCTTTTAAGAGCTTTGATTCAAGAGACTCGACACAAAATTGCTCATATAGAGCGCGAGTTTTATTCTTTACATATCAGCCTCGCTAATTCTACACCTAATTTTGAGTCAATTGACAGAAGATCATGGAGCAGAGTTCTCACAACTTCTTCTGTTCATTGTTCGGTTTTAAAGAAGAAATTTAACACACTTTGTGAAAGTTCTGTCGCTAATAACTCCAGGAATTTGCCTCTTGTTAACCAAAATGCTGTTGTCAATCTTTCTAGTGTTCCTTTAAGTAACAATCAGCTCGATACTCTCAAATTGAATAACAATTTTTCGGTTTCTGCTATTCCTTCTTTACCTAATCTTATTGCTCCTATTGAAAGAGCCTTTAAGCATAGCGCTCTATCTTCTTCTCAAAAAGAGTCCATTAGGCATCTCATTGCCAATGCTGTTGACTTCAATTCTAATGTTTATAAGCCCAATCTTAAACATCCTGTTAAACAATGTCTGAAAAATTTGCGATCCAAACTTAATTATTACTAAGGCCGGCCAAAGATGGTCAGATTGTTATTCTCGACAAATCTGCGTATTTGGAAAAATCCTATAAATGAATTAATAATGGTCTGTATGTGGATATCCGCAAAGACAGTTCCACTAGTGAAATTAACTCTATTAAGTCTGCCATCAAGTCTTCTTCCATTATTCCAGCTAACTTTAAGAAGTCTCTTATTTTGTCTATTGCGCATTGTGCCAGGTTTTATGCTTTACATAAGGTCCATAAACCTGACATTCCCTTTAGACCTATTGTCTCTAGTATCGGTACAGCTTCTTATAAGCTTGCCAAACATTTAGTTTCTGTTTTCCCCCACTTTTGAGCAGTAACTGTTTCACTGTTAAGAATTCTTTTGATTTTGTTAAAAAACTTCATAATTTTAAGTTGCAGGGTCACATGGTTTCTTTTGATGTTAAATCATTATTTACAAACGTTCCGGTTGAAGGGATTTAGATTGGCTCAAGAAAAGGCTTTGTGATTTCCATTTCTCTTATTTTTAAATCGATGAGCTTATCCTTATCACTCGTGTTTGCTTGTTGCAAAATACTTTTGTTTTCAGTGGTAATTTCTTCCGTATGTTTGACGGTTTGGCTATGGGTAATCCTCTTAGTCCAATTTTATGCGATATTTATATGCACTATTTTGAGGTCAAACTTTTTGAAATTTTAAAATTCCCGTTCTATGTTCGTTATGTTGATGATGCTTATGTCCTGGTTGAAATGAATTCGGATATTAATCATATTCTCTCTATTATGAATTTCATTGATCCCTGCATTCAATTTACCTCTGAAATTGAGACCAATAACTATCTTTCTTTCCTGGATGTCCTTGTTATTCGTTGCGAAAATAGCTTTCAGACTATCGTCTTTAGAAAAACCTTTTGCTGTCAGTCTCCCACCTCACAGGTATTCTTCTCATCCCTCTAACCAGAAATTTGCTGATTCAATACTTTTGTTTTTCGGGCTACCAATATTTGTTCCACTCTTCAGTTACTTAGTGCTGAACTTAATTACCTGAAAGCTATTGCTGCTGATCGTGGTTATTCCTTTAATATTATTGATTCTATTTATAAGAAATTGACGAAATCCGTCTATTCTGAAAAGCATTCTAATTCCAACTCTAATACTTCAGTTGTGTTACCATTTTTCCCTAAAATCAGTCAGCAAGTTGCTAAAATCTTAAGAAGGTTTCATTTTAATGTTATTTTTTCTCCTGTTAATAAAATCACTTTTTGAAATCTCAAACATCCCGTTGATCGCCTAGATAACTGGGGTATTTACCAAATCTCTTACCAGTGTGGCCTCTCTTATATTGGCCAGACTAAACGTGCTCTTAGATTTAATTTAAAAGAGCATGAAGTTTATGTTAAAAATCAGGAGCTTAAACGTTCTTCTATTTCTCGACATTCTTGGTCTTCTCAACATAGGCTCGATTTTTCCTCAGCCATCATTATCCAAAAATGTTCTTCTAACCTTGATCTTGATTTTTGGGAAGCTTACCACATAATTAAAAATTCTCACTCTTTAGTCAATGACTTTTCTAGTACTCCTGATTTTCCAAGTATTTGGAAAGCATTAATTTAATTTCCCCTTTTTTGGTTTCTTTTTCTCTCCTTCTCTCGTAGTTGTCGCTACTTGTCCACCCAGTCGTTTCCACTGCTTTTCTCTCATTGGTTGTTCTTTGGCGTTTTCGCTACCCGCATAAGGTATATAAGCTAGCGCGTCTCTGTCTATCATTTTGCTCAGCCTTACTTTTTCTAGCACGCTGTTCCTTTTTCCATATCTTTCACTGAAGAAGAATCTCGCTAGTAGATTCGAAACAGCTGTTTGCTGCTTTTCATGTATTATTTGTGCATTTTTAAACGATGGTTTTTCTGCTTTTTAATATTGTTTCAGAAAGGCTTTATTTGCTATTTTTAAAAAAATTATATGTTCCAAGCAAACAATTCAAAACATCCACACTACCCATATTCTGATAATACAACCGAATCATTCGAGCTTGTTTGATTGAAACGTCTCGCTTCAAATTTTGAGAATAACGTGTTACACTTTGAGATGGCAATGCTCCTTCCCAATTTGATATAACTATAACAACACTGTTGTCGTTCCATTGTACATAAACGACTTTGCCATCACTATAATAATCAAAATCTCCTCAATCTTGTTTGCGCCATTATTTTGTACATTTTATTAGGCATTTATTCGTTCAAAAATTTTTATCAGACAATTTGACAATAGGTGAAAGAGACATACATCAAAAAATTCATTTTTCAATATACTGGTATGAAAATAATCAAAATGTGGTCACCCATTAGAGCCCAGTAAAAATTATCAAAATTCTAAAAAAAGTAATAATAAGGTCGTATTGTACTCTGAACCGCCAACGTTCCAGATGTGGAACATCGGCATTCAAATAAGCATAAAACAAAAACAATATAAGATAAAACATTCAATTATGCATAAAACTTTATAAACAACAGTAAGCAATACTATAACCATCATCACAGCACTCACATTAGAATTCTAAAGTTATAGATAGAGGAAAAAGCACAGTCTATTATTTTTACGATTTTTGTTACATTTTAACGAGCTCGAAGTTGGGAACCACAACAAAATTATTTAAAAAAATACTTTATAATCCGTTAAAACATACCTTTAAAAAGGTATATTTAAACTATCAAACAGATTAAAGCAAAACTTGAAAAGATGCAGCATCATACAGTTTATGTTCCACTTGTGGAACGTTGGTGGGTAAAAGGTTAATTTTCATATATTTCAGAAACAAAAAGTATTCATAAAGATAAAGAACCACGCACACAGCAGGATGTGTTAAATGAACAGTTAGGGAGTTTTAATCGCCATCTGAGTAATGCTGAAAATTGAATTTAAAAAAAAGTCTATAGTCTCTCAAAACGTACATTTTTTCAGTAACTATTGTTTCAAATAAATATTTTTGTACTCATGAGCATGATAAAATCAGCTTCTTAATTCTAACCGCTCTATGCACAGAAAAGCCTGGTATTTGCAGGAAATAAATTCTGATAACGAGACTTCCAGGTGTCTCACGCGTACAAATAAACAACTACATTATAAGCTAACTATCAGTCAAAATCAACTCTATAATTTAATTCACACGATACGTCACTTTATAATCAGTAAAGAATGTTCTACAAGATTCCAGAAAGCACTCGCCTCGGGTAATATTTTCTCCAGAGTTCCTGAACCAATAGAAGTATCCTATCTTACATTCTTAATGCTACAATGCCGATAAAATCATCAAGGGCAGTGTACGAAGCAAAACTTCTCATTTCTCTGTGTAAAGCTTAATCTGATTTAAACGCCTTTGGCTCCGCGGTACTTACTATGTAGAAAATTAAATAAATTATTTACATATCCTCAAACATTTGTAATAAAATTACTAATATAATACCATAAATATATAAACACTTTCAGTGTGACATCCGTAATGACGTTTTGGTTGGAAACTGACTCCAAACAAACGGTTGCTATGTTTAATTTATTATTAAATACATGTAGTAGAAAATGCTATCACTGCATATAAAGTATTAAATCTCTTAGTTGTGAGACATAGGGGGAAGATATGGCTATAATATACAAACAAAATAAGAAACAAAACATAGCAACCGTTTGTTTGGAGTCAGTTTCCAACCAAAACGTCATGAGTGATGTCGCGACTGAAAGCATTTATAACAGATATTTAAACGTGGTACCGAAATGTCATTATTATTTACTGTGTCATAGTGCAATACTATCCCAATAAAGATTAATAATAATTTCCCGTTTGCTAAATCTTGACCTTATTTACGAGCATTATTCGGTTATGCTAAGATATAAAAATTTACCTCGCGATCATTTTAGTTAAAAAAAAAAAAAAATTGTGTAACTATCCTGTATTTGTTCCTAACATATTCAAAATACATATCTGAAAGGGTAATTTTACAACAATTTCTGTACTTGCACAATCATACCTTGAAAATTCCATGTTCTATACAGTAAACAAGCGAAAACTTTCTTGGTTTCTATATCGGGGGGGGGGGGGAGGGACTATTCCGTACATACTGCGCATCATAACTTTAGTGCCAAAATTAAAAAAAAAAGAGTGCACATTATAACACATTATAAATCCATCAATACCTCATTGCAGGAAGCTATTATTACTCATCTAGATATATTTAAATCATCAGTATTTTTTTTTAAATTATACCCTTTTACTTAACATATAAAAAAATTATACACTTATAAATTTAATGCGCGTTACTGGATTTTTTTTTTTCAGACATTATATTGGATTTAAATAAAACATATTTAAGAGTCAAAACACTAATTTTAAATATTTCAAATAAAAGAATTTCTGAAACAAAGTTAAGTTTTAAAAGAGAAAAGGCAATTTACCTTACTGGTACACCACATACTTTAATACTCAGGAAATTAGAACGCATTTCCATGTTATGTTGCTATTTAATATTCTTATAAGATCTTCCCATTTTGTTACTTTGTGTGGAAATGTAAGTAGCATCTGTTGTTGATGTAGTATTTTAGCTAAACTTTTTATAACGAAACATAAACCACATTAATGCATGGTATTGCAACATATATATCTTGTTAATAAATAAATAGGAAATAAAAAAATGGGATTTAGATGAAAAGAAAGAAGTAAAGCACATTGTAAAATGTTGAATTTTCTGTTAATGTAGCAGATTTTGAGAAGAATGCATTATATAAGTTTCTTTCTTGACTAATTCTTATATATATATATATTGTAAGTGATTAATTTTGAAAAACATAAGGTAAGCGCATACATAAATTTGACCTGTATTGGAGTTTACTTGTCTTTTGGTTTAAATTTTTATTTAGTAAATACCAGTATCATATAAAATACCCACATATGCTTATATATATTATGCCCTCCGAAGTCCCTGGCCCCTCTCTTAATTTCGGAACGGCTACTGCTATATTCATAAAAGTGGTGTCTAGGTATAGTAAAGTAGCCTACTGAATGAAACCGCCTACTGCACCACCTAGTGTAAAACTACAGAGTTAGAATCCCTATCTCGAAAGCTGAAAGAAATAGGGAAAGAAAGTGATTTACAAAGTTGTAGAACATCATCGATTTAGCACGAAAAGACACTTTGTGGACGTTAATGCGAAAATAGAACGGTTAAAACGCGTATTTGTTTTTTCTTGATTACCTATACTGTGACGTCATGAAACTTAAACGAAAATAGAAATTATTATCTTTCCGACAAATGTGGATTCAAATGTGCATTGCAGGTGACGGTGAGAAGTTTGAACCTCTCAAATAGAGGTATATTGTTATAACTAGTTGTGTTTTATTTCTAAGATCGTTTTGTCACATCACAGAGTGGGAAATCACGAAAAAACAAATGCGCGTTTTAAGCCTTATATTTTTCGTATTAATGTCCACAAGGTGAAGTGTCTTTTCGTAATAAATCTATGATACTCTACAACTTCGTAAATCACTTTTTTCCCGATCTCATTCCGTTTTCGAGATAGGATTGCTAACTCCGAAATTTTCCACCAGGTGCGCAGTAAGCGGTTTCATTCAGTAGCGCATGGCTACTTTACTATACCTATACACCACTTTTATGAATATAGTAGCAGCCGTTCCGAAGTTAAGAGGGTGGCAAGAGACATTAATTGGCATGCTGTATATACACAAGATGTCTGAAAAAAAAAAAAAAAAAAAAAAAAAAAAAAAAAGAGCTCTCAGTTTTTTCTCTGTTGGACATATGTACGCAAGGTATATAGCAAAAGTGTTCAAAATAAGATTACATTTAAGATTATGTTGGTGGGATAGTCCGTCCGTCATGAATTTTCAAAACATTGCACCTTTTAATTTTTTATAAGACTCCTGAATCCTATCTATACTAATATTCTAAAGAAGTAACGTTTGTTTGCGTTTTTTGTATGGGGTAATCTCTTTAACTACCGAACCTATATCAAACGTAACGGTGGGAAATTTATGGTGACAGTCCCTGTTACAAAATAGGATATATTGTATGTCAATGCCAATAATCCCAGCTGTGTGCACGAGCAAAAAATGTTCTAAAAACGCGATTTTTGTGATACTAAAGGGGCTAAAAACTTTTACAAATTTGTCATGGTAGTTATTTATGAGATGTAAATGCTGTCTAAGAAAAGTTTCTAAAACATCAGAAATTTAAAAAGGTTGAAAATGCGCTAAGAACGTTCTAAAAATTTTCTAAACTACGATTTCTATGAAATTGTTAAACATAAGAAATTAGAAGTTTGGCACGCTATACGTAAACGCTCTCTGAGGCGAGTTTCTAAAAAATTCCAAATTTAAATGAGCGAAATGAACGAAAAGCGTTCTAAAAATATTCTAAATACGATTTCTATGGGATGCCAGGAGATACGAAACCGATTTCAAAAGTACTGTTAGGAAAGTGATAATAACAGTCCATGCTCCAACATAGGCTATTTTTTATGTCGGTGCCTCTATCTGCCGGAGGTTGCAGGAGCAAAAAATGTTCTAAAACTGCAATTTTTGTAAGACTGAAGGACCTTGAAACTTTAAATTTGACATGAAAATTAATTAAAATATGTAAATGCTGTCTAAGAACAGTTTCTAAAAAATCAAAATTTTCAAAGGACTGAAAATGCGCTAAACGCGTTCTAAATATGTTCTAAATTATGATTTCTGTGGAATTGTTAAACACAGAAACTTGAAATGTGGCAAGGTATGAGATGTAAATCCTCTCTAAGAACAGTTTCTAAAAAATTTCAAATTTAAAATGGTGAAAGGAGCGAAAAGCATTCTAAAAATGTTCTAAATTACAATTTTCATTGAATCCCCCCAAAATACCAAAACAATTTCAATCGCAATGATTGCAAATTAATGGTGAATGTTCCTGCTCTAAGATAGGTTATATTTTATATCTGTACCGCTCCCACCAGGAGACTGCAGGGGTGAAAACGCTCCAAAATTGCGATTTTTGTGATACTGAAATTATCTTGAAGTTTGGCATGGTAGACATGTATACAATGTTAATTATCTCTAAGAACATTTTAATAAAATCAGAAATTTATCAGGGTAAAATGAACGAAAATCGTTAACAAAATGTTCTAAATTATAATTTGTATGGAATTGTTAAAGATAGAAACTTGAAATTTTGCATGGTAGATACTTATATCATGTAAATGGTCTCTAAGGACAGTTTCTAAAAGATTCGAAATTTCAAAGAGTAAAATGATTTAAAAATATTCTAAAAACATTCTAAAGTAAGATTTTTATGGAATTTCAGGAAATACCAAGCTGATTCGAAAAGTAATGTTGGCAAATTGATAGTATTAGTCCCTACTCCAACATAGTCTATATTTATGTTGATTCCTCTAACAACAGTGGGTGGTAGACAGTTAGACAAGAAGATTAAAAAATGGAATGATGGTTACTTTTAAGATGTAATGTAATAAGATGTAGAACGTGTTGTAAAAAATTCAAAAAATTAAAAGAAAACTGATATGATCCTAAAAGCTTCAAAAGAAATTCTAAATAATCATTTTTGTAGAATTAATTTTTCTTAGTAATTTAAGTCTCATTTTTGCCTAATGTAGTGTAATAATGATGTTTAGTCAGACTGTGTCTGAATTAGTAATTTTTGAATTATCCGTAGCAGAACAATTTCTTCTAATAAAAATAGGCCCACAAATACCATTTGACATATTTTACCTATTACTCGAGCAGAGCAGCGGATTTTGCTAGTAAGTTAGATTTAGAAGAACGATTAATGAGGCTCTGACAAAAAAGTGTAACAATGGATAACTCATCGAGATATGATACTTTAATTTTCATAAAATTCCGAGTTTGATAACTTGACAAATTTCAGTCGTAGAAGAATATTATATTTTTTTCCTTTTTGTTTGTCAGAACATGGTTAAAAAGTTTCTTAAAATAGCTTATAGTACCCAGACATGCATAAAATATTACAAAGTGTATAATTTTTAATGAATGGCAATACTATCTCTTCAACTTATACTTAAATCGTGCGTTATTTTGCATACTTTTGCACACTGCCTACGTATTCCGACAGTTAAAAAATTAAACAGGCTTCAATTATTTTGGGACACCTTGCATATTAGATAGTGTGTGCCATAAATTGGTTTACATTTTGTTCAAAATCGCTAAAATTTATAAGAACAGAGGCAGTTGATACAATTGAATGCTGTTTACACGAAAGTTTTTCTAATGGAGACGTTTTTCTTTTATGACAATAAAAACGTCCAGTTAAAGTATTGGCTAAATGATTCTTTTGAAGTTAATAACTCAAAAATTTCCATCAAATAAAAATCATATATTTCTAGATTTAAATTAACAAGCATTTTGAAATACCAAATGTTGAATGAGTTCGCCACCACTCGGAGTTATAATACAGGCGTAATTAATGCTTTGTAAAATTCCATTCGCCGTTAAAACTCATCATTCATCCAAATGTGTTGTATGCTCTAACTAAAGATGTATACTGGGTTTCATAATTATGTCAACACCTACTAATTTTGTGATATCCTGGCAAAAATGCATAAATAATTTACAAAAAACTCCATTCTCGAGACAAATACAATACTTTTGTACAATACATAGCTGTAAAAAAAATACCAAACTTTAAATTCATTAAAATATGGATTATCTAAAAAAATGGTGTTGCAAAAGGATATGAACATTGATCGAAATTATCACTAAACGAGCATGAAAGCTGTGCAGGAATATTGAACGTCACTCCGAGTAAAAGAAACCGAAATATGCAAATTAGTTTAGCATAAAAATATTATAAACATACTTCACAGACTAGGAAATTTCCAAATCTGATTGCAAGGGGAGTTCTAGAAGTATGGGTCTTAAAATCCCTTTAAGTAGTTTTGGGAAAGGGAAAATTGTGGCTTTTAAGGATCAAGGACTTTCGTCTAGATCTATCGGAAAAAAACTGAAAAGGTCTTCAGGTGTAATGATAAATTCTCTTCGATTAAAAGAGTATTATGGAGTAAAGAAGTCTCCGGGACGTCCACCAAAGCTGTCCAAAAGGGGAAAAAGAGCCATTATAATAAGAATGAGCAATGAGAAAACAGCTTTAAGCGAACTTTCAAGAGATCCACAGATAGCAGTGAGAAAAAGTACCTTGACTGGAGTAGTCAATAACTCTAAGATGATGAGGTACAAGGAAAGAAAGTCCCAAGAACGTATGACTAAAATTAATCAGCAGAATGGCCTGGAGTGAGCAAAAGATCACATACCCTGGAAGTTGGAATAAGAAAGAGTAATATTTTCCGATGAAAAAAAATTCAATTTGGATGGTCCGGACGGTTTTTCTTATTATTGGCACGATCTGCGCAAGAACCCAGAAACGTTTTCAAAACGGCAGCATTATGGAGATTCACTCATCGTTTGGGATGCGTTTGGATTTCAGGGTAAGATCTACGTTATTGCGTTTACCTCTGGAAGAATGAGTGCATTAACCTATTAAGATCTACACATGAAGAAAACTTGCTGTCATTTGCTGAGAAAATTGGTGGACCTTTCTGGATGTTCCAACAAGACAATGCATACATCCACACGGCAAACAGCACTTGGGAATAGTTTCTTAATAATGGTGTACATGTAATTCCATGGCCATATGTTTCTTCTAATTTAAATGCAATGGAAAATGTATGGAGCCTCCTGGTTAGAGCTGTTTACGCAAATGGAAAACAATATGCCACAATTTCAGAATTAAAAGCTGCTATCATCTTCCACTGGAATGAAATCGATCAAAATATAGTAAAAAGCTTTGTCCACTCCCTGCCGGATACCGTTTTTACATTAATTAAAAGATCTTGTGCATATACTGGATAATAATCTATATTTTTGGCCAGTGTTCATATTATTAAGAAACACCTCAAAATTCAAAAATGGAGTTTATTTTATAAATAAATCGCTGTTTCAATTATATTTTATTATAAAATAAAAGGATTTGTTCTATTTCTAACACTGATTAGACTTCAGTTTTTTTTGTTTGTTTTTTTGTTTTTTGTAATATTTCATTCTTTTTTATTCTTAAAAAACTGGGTATTCATATCATTTTGAAACTTAGTGTAGTGAATCATCTGCGAACTGTAGTTCTTTCTGGTAACGGATACATTCAACACTCGATACTTAAAAGGATTGTTTAATGCAATTCAATTGAAAACAAACATTAGACACGTTTGCTTGACAAATATGCCCGCCTATTATCCTTCGTCAAAAGGAGGAATGCATTGAGACAATTAAATATACATCCTTGAATATAAGAGCCGGGAAGACCTGGAGGCGAACCGAACACTGCTATGTTGGCAAACGAAGGCCTTTACACTAGGGTGGGTCGAAAAAAACTTTTTATTCCATTTTCGATGATGGGTAGTGCGGGAAAGTTGCCACTGGTGGCACTAAGTTTACATAAAAAAAAATGATATTTTTCGGACAATTCCTTCATTTGCCGCAAATGGCTTGAAGTTTTGCTCAAATGCTGATTTTGGAACTTTTTTAGCAAAAATTTTAAAAATGCTAAATTAAATTCATTTTTGCTGAATTTACTTGAATTGTCATATTTAGTGTACAAAATGTTTAAATAAGCTCTGATTATCTATTATTTATTAGTTATGTGTATTTTGAATTGGATGATTTTTATAGCTTTTTCGCGTTTGTGAGCAAAAATTGTAAGTATTGTTTCGTTCGTTCGTCGGTTTTTCTCTTTTGTCTTTATTATGTTCCTCGCTCTTCCTTCGGTTTTCGATGCGTTCAGAGTTACATATTTGAATTCCGGACCACAGCATGTCTTGACAGCAATTCTGGAAGGACAAGAGAAAGTGGAATAGAAACCAATGAAAACGAAATCAGTCATCATGAGTATGAGGGAGGAAATAAGAGCTGGTTTTAACTGCGAAATGAAATGTTAATTATTTTTCTGGTCTAAAATACAACTATTGTCAGTAGATTCAAAAAGTGGGAACTTTGAAGCAGGCAGTTCGTCTGAATCAGAATTTGAACAAGCGTCTTCAAAAGCAGACACTCCCAAACGCATATCCTTTTCTCACACAGCGTTCGCCGGATTTAGAACTGGTATATAATATAAGTAAAAATTGCGTTAAGATCTTCATCTGTGCTTCAGGGTGCAGGAATTGTGACTACCAGGAACAAGGATCTCGTCATCTATAAAGACTTATTCAGTAGACAGAAAATGAAACTTGAAAAGAAAAGGCCGGAGAAGGAATATCTTGGAGGATGAAAAATTACAACCATATTTTTTGATGGTAGAAATAATAACACGATTTTCGTAAAAAAATGGAACAAGCGGCACCGTCGAAAGAAATTCGAAGCACATATCACCAATGGCGTGCGAAAATGTATGTGTACATTTCTACGAGCTTATACCTGTTTCATGGATATATAAAATGCAAAAGGCTGAAGATTTGAGTACTCTATTAATCTAGCTCCGTTTCATTGGTAAAGGTCTTAAGTCAAGGGGTTCTACCATCTAGTTTACACAGTTGATGTTGCTGTCAGAGTGGAAGCTCGTTCGTATGAAGAATACATATAAAATTTTGTAGTTCTCTTCTTGATTTTTTCCAAAGCAGACTTTATTCTGGCTTAGAAAATTACATAATGATTTTGCTATTTATCCGCAGTGACCAGAAAGAGGTGTCAAGTGACCCAAATATTCCGAACCACGTTCACACAACATGGTGATATATGTTTCGTCTTTCTGTCGCCGGTGCTGCTAGTCCCTTTTTTCCTATGAAGATCGTTTTATTTTTTCTAGTATAAAAAAAATGCTTTTAATTTTTCTTCCTCCTCCTATATCTTCTTTCCAAGTTTCTTTTTCTGCCTGCTGACCAAGCCTTTATCGATGACGAGATCCTTATTCCCTGTTGTCACAATTCCTGCAATCTTTGCTTACTTATACACGAAAAAGCTATAAAAATCACCTAATTCAAAATGCACATAACTATTAAATAATACATAATCAGACCTTATTTAAACATTTCGTACACTAAGCATGACATTTCAATTAAATTCAGCTAAAATAACTTAAATTTAACATTTTTTAAATTTTTGCTAAAAAAGTTCAAAAATCAGCATTTGAGCAAAAATTCAAGCCATTTGCGGCAAATGAAGGAATTGTCCGAAGAATCTCAAATTTTTTGTGTGAACTTAGTGCCACCAGTGGCAACTTGTCCGCACTACCCATCATCGAAAATCGAAAAAAAGTTTTTTTCGGCCCACCATACTTTACACCCGCATGCATGGAGGGTCCAAAATGCTTGTAATGTTTCACTTGAATGCAAAAAGTCGTTGTTCACCATATAATAATCTGATTTTAAATTAATGCAACTTCCTCCACTGGCAAATATTTGAACTGCATGACTCTCAAATTTCCGATTTTTTTAAATTCAAATAAACGCAATTTGAACTAGATAATATTTAATGAAATGTTTCTTCTTTTACCAGGTTATTAAGAGTTATTTAACCCCTGACAAGCACACATCTAAACGGTATACCTCTTTAGGCATTGAAGGTGAAAAGTACCCACCACAATTCATTTTTAAATATCTTCGTCCCTGATAAAGTAAAAGAATATTTTTTTTTTAATTAAAGCTTAAACAAGTCTTCGTAAAATAGATACAATGTTAAATTGATTGATGTTAACTGAAATAGGTAAAAATATCATCGAAGTTGAAAAAAGTGCATTTTTGAGATTTTTTGTTTTCATGCCGTACCTATGATTCTAATCGGCTAAAATATAAAATATTATAGTGTTTTGGAAAGCTTAAAAAGATTTCTAAATGAATAAATTCTTTTTCTAAATGATGGTGAAATCTGTTTTTTGATCCACTTTAAAAAATATAGTTATTTTACAACTTGAATGCATTGAAGTCGCGAATTCTAAAAAGTAGGTAAAGGACAGGTTCTTAAAGAAATAAGAGATATATTATTCATTGTAATTTTTATTTTTCAGCTCAAAAAATACAAATAAACACAACACATATTTTAAGTAGATTTTTTATTACAACACTCTACGCACATAGGGCATTGATGTGTTTTGCACACTTGTTTTTCACACTGCGGACGCATTATCGTAGATTTAATTCCTAATGAATAATGACAATAAGAACATCTTGTTTTGGGTATTTGTATGACTTGAGAATAATTAACAGCAGGTGTATCGTAGTTAAGAAGTTGAACTATTGCGCTTTTAATATTTGTTCGTAGCTGTGGAATACCATACCGCCTAGTTAGTAAAGGCTTTATTAGTTCAAATGACAAATCTTTCATGAAAGTCAATCTGGTCTTCTTTTCCTCTACATGATTTAAATTGTATAAAATTGTTGAATTAACATTAGCCGTGTTTAACATTCCATAAAAAACTTTTAATGGCCACCTT
This sequence comes from Maratus speciosus, assembly GCA_963932465.1. Taxonomy (NCBI): domain Eukaryota; kingdom Metazoa; phylum Arthropoda; class Arachnida; order Araneae; family Salticidae; genus Maratus; species Maratus speciosus. Next base: position 118,200,909 of record OZ010790.1, read on the forward strand.
CTTGTCCGACATGCAACTGTATATAATTTGCAAGCTTGGTCGAATGAATCTGTTCCACCTTTGTATTGATTATACTGTAGTGTTAATTTTGGTTGATTTTCTGTTTCTGGATCAATTTCGGCATTTGTACTATTGCTTGAAAGGATCAAAACTATTTTATTTCGTTTTAGAGCATACGATAATAAAGTTTGATTATTTGCGAAACAAAATTTAGTTTTTGATGGTAATGCCTTTTCTATAAAACTACGTGGAATTTCTTTTTTATTTTTACGAATAGTACCTATTGCTTTCAAATTACATTCATTGAGAAGTATTTGAAATAGACCAATTGATGTGAACCAATTATCCATCACAACTGTCCGATTTGAATCCCGAATTGGTTCTACTAATTCCCTGACAAAGAAATTTGCTAGTGGCTCATTATGGACTCGTTGCGTTGTTTTCCTAGATATGGCACAGCTTTTATCATGTACGACGTTTTAGAATCATTTAACATAAAAAATTTCATACCATAACGATCAGGTTTGCTCGATAAATACATTCTGAAAATGCACCTACCTTTAAAGCCTATCGTTTGTTCGTCAAATTTCATAGGGTCTGTAAGACTTTTCACAATTTTTTATAAATCCATCCCAAATTTCTCGTATTAGAGCTAACCTAACAAGTTTCCGACGATTTTTACGGGTATTCTTGTCATCAAATCTAAGGCATTTTAATAGAAATTGAAATCTGTGAGAAGACATGGTAGCTTTATATATTGTATCTGAAAATTCTTCACCCCACAACTCGTTTACACCTACTGTAGATTGCTTCCTGTATCCTGATACATAAAGTAACCCGATCAACGCTTTAATCTCAACAATACCAGTTTTACCATGATAACTCAAAAGTCTTTCTATATTAGCATATGTCTCTTCATTAGTATGCACAACAATTAAGTCTAGAATATCTTCTGAAAAAAGATAAGACCATGTATCAATTGGAGTTTTAGCTTGACGGTCTTCTCCAATAACTCCAGGTAAGTGAAGTGAAGTGTTTGCTTGATTTGAGAGAGACGACGTACGGCAGACTTTAAACTCCATTTGATTTTACTATCCCCTTGTCCACCAGTCGGCTTTTGTTCATTATCAGCTCGACGTCTCTTTCTATTATGTCGTGGATTACTAGTAGATGGCTGGTAAATATCGTGATCTGGATCGTCGTCATCTTCACTTTCCGACAGAGATAAAATTTCACGATTTTCATCTTCACTATCCCCGTGGTCTTCATCAGTAATATCGTCATCAGTGGTTTTGTCGTTTATAATTACAGTAGAATTCCTCCTTCGTTTATTCATCTAAAACAAACATTTTAATTTACAAAACTATCTAAAACGTTCCTAAAAACATTTTATACAAATCAATATATACATGACAAATAAATACATGCATATAAATGCACCAATATACATAAGCATATAAATATTTTGTGATACAATTGTAATTATAATTTATTACTTACTTCAAATAAAAGAAAAAACACTCATATGATACAAGAAAAAATCTTGAGCACTTGACTGGCTACACTTAACCTGCAAACTGGGTTAAAAGTACCCACAATAGCTCCGCGCTCACTTCGTCGCGTCGTAACAACTGAATATCACCAAAGGCTACTGAACATGCTCCCTCAAGGTCTCAACAAAATATCGGTAGAAGGAAAAGCCCTTTGTTAAATACCTACAGAGAATAATTACACAATAAAATTTTGGGGTGGGTACTTTGTACCCAGTGTGCTTGTCAGGGGTTAACACAATTTATGATTTTAGTTTATTTGAAATAAACCGGATCGTTGGCAGCTATGTAACTAATACTTTTATCTTTCCAAAAAAGAGAAGAAAAATCTCCAGCATTAGAAAACATTTCCTGCAAAACACATTCAATTATACAGATTCATTTTATGTTTATAAAATTTACAAATGGAAGCGAATTTATGAGACGTAGGGCACATATACATGTAGATACATAGATAGAAAAGTAAAATTGGTGTTCTATTTCGCAAGATTACTTTCAAACTAAACATTTTGAAAACTAATCTCGTGAAATTTAATTAAACCTGTTATAGCGTGTCTGAATACATAAAACTGCACAATAAGAGTTTATTAAAATGGAATTACCACAGAATGGGAATTTGAAGTGGTACTTTAATGGATTTAGAAAAAAGAAATAAAGAGAATGGGAAACATTCCTTAAAAGTCTGCGTTCCCTTTAAAATTTAATTTAGAACTTTTTAACAAAAATTATTTCATTTTATACATTTAAATTTATTCGATTATATTTGAAAGGTAACTTTTCAATATCCCAAAACTGAAACCCATGTTTATTTTGCGTTTTGTAAATCGAAAGTAATTCTAATTCTAATTATTAAAGATTAATATATTGCATTTGATAAGCATTATTCATGAAATACCTTAACCCATTCGACTCCGGCGTCCCTTCCACAAATTTTATTTGGTTGGCACCACTTTTTAGAAGAAGTTAGCTTCAATAATGCAATTTCAAAAAAGCTCTAATTAAATAAGGCATTTTTTTTTTATTTATGACCGGTGAAAAAAAAAATGCGAAGAAAGATGATGTCGAGTCATACTTGACATACTAGTGCAAAGGGTTAATGTAACGATCTTTAATCTTTTTTCTTAACCCTCTAAGTGTTTGGGGCGTAATATTCCGTTCACTAAGCTCCAGGTTTCACAGCAATACAAGCAATATTTAAGATAATATAATTCTATAGATTTAATGAATTTTAAATACATTGAAGAATGATTAATGCTCTTAAGGATTACATTCATATTTGTAATTCAGTTTTTTTTTTTAATAATGTTTAAAGAATCATATTTTTTTAGCATTTAAAACCAAATGCAAAGAAAACAACATTACAAACTTACCCTTTTGCAAGACGCTTGGAGGGTTCTTAAAAGGTGTTTGAAACTGCAAATTCCCAAAGGTAGTTTTGTTATTTTTAAAACGAAATTTTTTTTTCTTTACATAAGGCAAGTTTTTCTTTTCTAAAATAGTAATACACAGTGCCAGCGGACCACAGATTGAAGTTCTACTAAAATCTAACAAAAATCGTATTGTATGGACACTAAATGTGTCCGGAAGTAATAATATATTTTTTTTCAAATGTGAGCGAATTTATAAAATGCCCGGTATACACATAGAGATTAATATTTCGGTACCATTTACGATAAGTATTTTCCATCTCAATTTTCTTGGATTTTAACGCATTTTTTGTCATAAATAAATATGACAAGAGTGTAAAATATTATTTTTCATTCGTGGTAGTAAAGTAGTACGTGATAATAACTAGTTATGTATGTTAAAATTGAAAAATTAGCCTTACTAAATTCATGAATGCTTAATGTATATCAACAAAAGAAAGAAAGCCAAATGAGGAACGCAGATCTGACAATTTCTAAATAATGCCCCTAATGGGAGTAGTTTTGAAAAATATTCTCGTGAAATCTTATTAAACGAGTTTTATCCTTTCTGAATGCATAAAAAACTACTTAATACAAGTTTATTAAAATGGAGTCGCAGCAGAATAGACGTTTAGTGTGGTATTTTTATGCAGTTAGATAAAAGAAACAAAGACATTGAAAATACTTTTTTGGTTCTAAAAACTTTTTAAGTATAAGCAATTTATTATATCATTAAGAAAAATAGTTTCCTACAGAAAAAGAAACAAACCGAAATATGCTTAGAATTTACGTTTTTTTAAAGGTATTTTCATATTTTTTTAAAGGTAAACTCAAAACTCAAATCTTAACTGGCGAGTTTCTGATGAATGCACATCGCCATTCAAAAATGCGTACATTTTTACCGTATTCTTATTCATATACGAAAACACCATATTCTTATTGAAATACCAAAACATCGATCAGCGATTATTTTTGAGGAAACCCTAAAGTTGGTGTTTAGAATCAATTATTGTAACATAACAATTGTAATATGACAATGACGGAATTAAGGCCATTGTATACTGATTGGCTATGACTCCATATGCATCGAATTTTAAAGATAAATAGAAAATTCTATTTCATTCTTAGGTAACTAAATGTGAAGATGAGATTTTCAAGCAACTAGAAATGAAAGTATATCCAAAAAATTCACTTTCTCGGTTTTGTTAAAAGCCTGTTGCAGTTTTTAAGCTCACGTCAAACTGTTATTTCTTATAAAAAGCAATTTCTAATGCAATATTCAATTTGAGGTATCGCACCTGCGCAGTACAGGAAATCAACGTTATACAATTTCTTTCTTTCGAGTTTATTTTTTGAAGATAATAAGATGAAGGATTAAATTAGATCTGTTGCTAAATATCGTCGTTTTAGTTTGTCTTATATCAACCGTTTAATTTCTCATTGTCTTAATAAATGTGTTAATAATGCTGATTATTATGTTGTTCCGGTTTCTTTTTCTAACTTCATCATTTTACCATTTATAATAGCAGAGAATTTTCCATGACTCCCTGCGGTCACTAATGACTAACTTCATGATCCGGGCATCCGAACGACCCACGTGTAGTGCCGTTGGAAAGGGGATCGGATCCTTCACCCTCAGCGAGGTTGTGACTATGCCATCAGAAGGAGAGTTTTCGTGACTCCTGCAGTTTACATTAGTCGCACTTTATGTTTCCCACAAACAAGGCGGAGCCTATGCCGTCAGGTTGAGCGTGTACATGACTCCTCCCGAGTATGCTAGTGGCATCCTTGCCTGGACATCCGGAAAGTCCATGTGTATTGCCTTCATAGACAGCGTGACTTCGGAAAGGGACCAGAAATTTCACCCAAGCTAGGTGGCGTTTGTGCCGTGAGAGAGAGAGAGTTTCCGTGACTCTTCCGAAGTAGCTAGCGACACTTTCTCCCTCATATCGGTTTCCAACCAAAAATGTCTTTGCTCATTATATCAGTTGATATTGGAAGGATTCCGTAAAGTAAACTCTTCTCGGGAATCCTCGACAACGGCCCACAGGCTCGACTCCATTGTAGGTGCTCGATTCCTGTGCACAGTTAATCATCTGTAGCTTCTGCTGCATAATCACTCCATGCTTTTATAGAATCCCGCTTTTATAGAAAACGATTACTTCGCTAAACTATAGAGCAATTTCATTGGTAGGAATAGAAATATTCTATAAAAGCAATGGAGTGGCTATGCAGATTTTTAACAGTGTGAGTCGATGTGGTGAACCGTGAGGGGAAGGGGCGTAGGGACTACTTGGCTCTTGTCGGGCTGGGAGGGGTTTTTGTCGTTTCGACTGAACGCCAGACGTTTGTGCTCAGGTTGTGTGACATGCGTTGGGCAGAGCAGTTCTCTGACAGGAACGCTTCTTAAAAGAGGTTCTCAGACTGTCTGGATTACTTGTATATGGACCTTCAGGGCCTAAGATCCGAGGACGGTATCCCTTCTTTGCTTTAAATTAGTTAATATTTTATGAAATTATTGTATTAAGGTTCCTTTAAAGCCAGTCAATAAACTAACATTTTCTTCGCTGAAGATAACATTCCACATCAAAACTTTTGTGGTATTTACAATATCCAATGCCATTGTGGTTTGTCCTACATTAGTCAGTGGAGTTAGCATAAAAACATTTTACTTCTGGATACCAGTATGAGGTGTGGAGCAGTGTACTCGTTAAGAAATAGAGAACTGCCGGGAGGCAATTGATCAGAGGTCAAAACCCTCCATATTGACGTCATCAAAAGGGCCGCCGAGACGATGGACATAGGTTCATTAAAATGCTCAAATTCCCGTTTATTATGATATTGTGATATATCATTTGTAGGCTCTTGAAATAAGCTAGAAAAAAGTTCTCACAAATTTGTTCTGCGAAAAATGGTTTAGACGTTTTTGCGGCAACAGCGTAAAACTCAGCCAACTGGTACATTTTTATGATGTTTTCCAGTACTCATTATTCTCTGGGTGCCACTTGTTGAATTGTTTCTCACTTTTTTCACTTCTACACTGTCCTCTGTATCCCCTCCTTGGTATATCTTTAAAAAAAACGCGTTTATATAATTATTCGTATGAATATGTTGCCTGTAAATCAAATTCCCATAAGAATGAGTAAAAAAGAAAATTGCAAATGCATAACCATGACTCTGAACTTAAACAAGCCCCATATTTAAAACAAATTCACTCTTATAATATAAAAAGTTTACAAATTCGTAAAAAAAAAAACATTTTATTCACTGCATTCTGCCTCACAGCTACAAAATAAAGTGCAACTTATACCTGCTTTTACACATGATAAGCCTATGGATCAAAAAAGCTCCATCGATAATGACGCAAGAAACATTAGGTTCAATGATAGTCGTCTCGGAAACTTCACTTGACTTTAAGATACAATATACTGCATCGGATTTGTTGCTCCGTTTTTTAAGTTTGACGAGGTCCGATATGGAAGGTAAACAAGAATGTTTTCATGTGCAAAAAGTCTTTGACATCCGTTTGTATTGCTTGGCTAGCAACGTATAACTTGGCAAAATGTGCACTGTCTTTTCTCAGGTTCAGGATCTTATGCTTGTTTTAGGACTTAATAGACATTTTCTTTTCCATTGAGGTATAAATTATTTTTTATGACGTTATGTATTGATACCTTTCTTAGTAACAAGCGATATTCGATAAATTCTTCAAACTGTCTTTTCCCTATTACATATGATAACATAACAGACCTTGCACATTCTTCCGGGAGGATACTCCTACTACTGTTGACGGTAGTCAACTCTCGGTGTTCGAAGGGATTGCCATGTTTTTAAATTACTTCAACAAGAGCAGAAAAATGGGTCTGAAATCTATTACAGAAACTTTCAGTGTCTTCATTATGCTGTTCAGAAGCGATGTCTGACTTTAAGTTATGATTTTCTTCAAACTCTTCAATCATTCGTGAAACCTCTGGCCCCGCAACAATCCATTCAATTAGTTCCTTGTCTTCACTTAGACGTAATAAATTATATGAAGTGATTTTCAATAATTTGTTATTCTGTTCATGCAACTGGTCATGTGCAATCTTGGAAAATTTCTTGTTAGTTTTGGATCTAGACATATTTCACTTTTTAAACTTGCAGAAAACAGCGGCATGCATCTCTGGTAGTAGCTTCAAGTTGTATAAAAAATACTGGCAGTCATCGAGCATAGTTTGTTCGATCAAGAGCAAACATCCATGGACTAATTTTCTCCAAAGTGGACTTTAGGAGTAGTAACAAAGAGTAACAATGTAGCAAACGATTTTTCGAGTGTACCTTACATCTCACTTTTCTGGGTTGATTTATTTTATCACAGTGCATCACTTCCGGCATAATCCCATTGTTTGTTGTAACATGATGGTCTTTTAGTGTGTTGTTTACTGTCATTTGGGTTTTCTTGTTTAGGTTTCGCGTATTGGAGTCTGTCATTTTTATTTTCATTGACATTAATGATGTGAGTCCAAGTTGTTCATTTTCGAGGGGCTTCATTTAAATATTGTGTGTTTAAATGTAGCGAATATTTAATCAAACTGACAGGATCACTTTTCCGGGAGATTATCTGCATGGTATTGCTTAAGGTGGTCTCGGGACTCTTAAGTCCTGAGACCCCTTGGAAAAAATGGGGGGGGGGGGGGGTAAACCCATTTATAACATTTAATATCTTAAAATGTATATGATTTCAAAACACAATTTTTAGAAGTATGAAATATAAGCATGTTCTTTCATTTAATATATTTAAAAAATTACTAGATGTAGAATTAATATTTATAAGGGGCTTCAAACTGACATTTTTCGAGCAGAAAATTGGTATGACAGCTTACGCGCAGGATTACAAAATACATTTTGCAACTAGAATGACAATTTCGGTGCCTAATTATACTTGAAATTGTAGTTATAACTCGGAACCTAAACAAAATTTGTTTTAAAGCATTTTTACATTTTCAATACAAAGTAGTATTTAGCTAATACAAAATCTTGAAAATTTCAACAGTATAATCACCTAAAAAATATTTTTTGATGAATAAAAAGGAAATTTTGGGTTCACTTTATACAGCCTAACGTGAGACATATATTTTGAAAATTTCATCAAAAAATATTGAGAAGTTATTGAGATATCCTGCACGTCATGCCCAAAAACGTCATTTTGAGAAAAATGAGTTCAGAAATGCCGCTTCAGCTATTGAGCGGGTATAATTCTAAAAGCCATAACTTGTGGTCTAAAGAGAATTTCAAGGAAACAATTAAATCAAAGTGTTCAGTAAAGATAGGAGTTTAGCATATGATAAAAAAATAAAATTTTGAAAATTTTGAAGCTATAAATGTCCTTAGGCACCTTAATAATTTATTTATCAAAATGCTCCAATTTTTTTATACGGATCAACTTAAATACATTATTCAGATTAATAAACCATTTTTTGTGTGCTTTCGTCTTATTGAACATTTCAAAAATACATTATCAAACTTTTCTTTATCAAAAATTGCAATTCGCATGTAATGTAAAATAAATTACTCTTTCTATCAAATGCTAATCTAAAGTCTTCGTACCTGATTACGTTACTCGAATAAAAGTTTCCCAGAATCTTATGGAACATATTTCTGTTTTCACCTTATTGAGCATTTTAAAATTACCCTATCAATCTGGGGTTTTTTTTTTTTTCAGTTTTTAAAAATAATGTTTTGTAATCCACATATAATGATATTTCACAAGACACGAAAAGCATAAGTACAAATCGTTTTTCTTTATGATAATATAGATTCAAAAAAGCTATTAGAGACCAGGCACAGAATTGATCAAGTCAATATCGTGTTGAATTGCTTTAATTTTGAGAAGAAAAAGAAAATGATACAATTAAATTGTTATACAAAAGGAAAAGAAAAACATATTTTTAACTAATATAATAGCTGGACATTTACACTATGAAAAGTTCAATATTAACGTGAAAATAAAAATCCCAAAATTACTGAATGGTGAATATAAAACAAATTAAAAACTAAATAAACATAAAATTTTTAAAATAATGAATGTTTCAGTCATCGTCTATGGCGATCGTCAGGAAAGAGTTGTATATTGTTTTTAAAAAACAAAGCCAAACCATACTGAATTTAAAAAGTTCGTTATGTTTCCAATCATTAAACACTTTAGCCAATCCTAAGAAAACAAATATGCAGTGGCACCATCTATCTATTAAAGCAGAATAAAATGTAAACCGATTTAACGATGGTGATTGCAATAGCGCCATCTACCAGAAGAAAGCAGAATAAAAGAAATTTTCTTTTGTTCTGCTTTCTTCTGATAGATGGCGCATTGCATTCTCCATCGTTAAATCGCTTTAAATTTTAACTTTGCTAATTTTTTGCTGTTGTCAACAAATAGATGGTACCATTGAATATTTTCTTTCTTACGATTGGTTGAAGTGTTTAATGATTTGAAACATAACTATCTTTTTAAATTCAAGGCGGTTTGGCTTTGTTTTTTAAACGAAATATGAAACTCTTTCCTGCTGATGGTCATAGATGATGAATTAATCGTTGATTATTTTAATTTTTTATGTTTCTTTAGTTTTTAATTTATTTTATATACACCTTTCAGTAATTTTGTGATTTTTATTTTCCCGATAGTATTGATATTTTTCACCACTGTAGTCTTGTGGTAATCACCTGGTGGCAGTAAGTCCCGTTGCTTGTGATTTCCGTTGACTGTGGAGTGCTCCATTCTAAAGTACCATTATAATAGTTCAAAATACGTGAAGCATATAAATTTAAAAACACACATAGTCAAAGAATAAATCACACTGATAAACAAAAATTGACTTTTTATTTTCTTCTTAAATTTAAAGCTAATATTCCAATTATATACACTCTTGAGTAAATAAAAATATTCGAAATTTTAACTTGGTTCTTTTTTTTTTAAACTAAGGATATGTATTTATAGGTTATTACGATATATCATAATTTAGCAGATTTACAATGATGTATAATAATAATACATAAATGTTTTACGAACAGTATACTTGTTCACTGTTTATACAGATTTTCCACATATTTTACAATTAGGAGATTGTAACAAGCAGCTGAACACAATTTGAGTCTATTAATTTGAATACATTAGTACCTATTTTTGCGTTTATATTTATGTACAGTATCTTCTCTTTTGATGAAGAAACAGTAATTGGCAAGCATTGCTGCATTCCATTGCGATCGATAACGAGACTCCATAGCAGAAATTTGTTGGTGAAATCGTTCACCATGCTCGTCGCTAATTGCTCCCGTATTATCTGGGAAAACTCAATGTGAGAGTGCAAGAAATGAAGCTTTAATGACCTGTGACAATTTAGCTTTTTGAAATTGTTTACCATATTTTGAAATATACAATTGTAATTTGTAGCTCTGTTATTTCCTAAGAAATTATGCAAAACATCCTTGAATGAAAGCTATAAAACTCCAGATTCAGATATACCTTGATAAATATAGGCACTGATTATGTTTTGGTGTAAATCGCCAAATAAGTGATGCTGCTATGCTGAATTTTTCATGATTTCCGCAATAGATAACAATTATCTAAGAACAATTCCACGAATTTTCATCAAAATTCGGATTCAGTCAGACGTTAACACAAGTTGTTGCTGATTAGGTTTTAGTGTAAATCACCCAACAAGTGGCGCTGCTATGCTGCATTTTGCAGGATATACATTATTTTAGGAATAGTCATATCTCAAGAACTATTGCACGAAATTTCATATATAGAATCCTCATGATGGGCATAGATTGCCATTTAATGTTGGCACTTTGATAGTGAATTTTGTAGTATTAACATGTATGAGATAGAAGAAAGTTTTGGGATTGGCACATCCGACTAGTTTTTTCGTCAGCTGTATTTGTTATTTAAAAAAACTTCAAAATTTCTATTGCCACACGCTGAAATTCCCCCTTCCCGGTTTTTGAATGTTTAAATCTTGCACTTTGAAAAAGGAAACCATTTATTAGAAAATGCATATTTTAATTTATTAGTTTATTTCATCTGTAGTTTCTTATATTTTTTTAATTTTGGTCCTTGAAAGTCCTTAAAAGGCCTTGATTTTTATTTAAAGAAATGTATACGAACCCTGCATTATACTATCTATATATATATCTATTTCTACTTTCTCCTTTCTCTGTAAAATGTATACAAAGTTAAAATAGTCCTTCATATGAATTGATGCTGATTATATTTTGGTGTAAATCGCCCAGCAGGTGGCGCTGCTGTGCTGCATTTTTCACATGGACGAAACACATCTTATTGGGGCTTAGATGTATTATAAGTAGCAGATATTTGTTCACTTTCAAGGTCATTAGACTGTAGAAACAAAGTACTTTAAAAGGCAATAAAATAACAAAATGAGATATATTTAAACCAGATATCTCTGAAACGGAAACCAACTTCACCTTTTTGTGAATATTTCCTAAACTCTCAAGGTTATGGTTACTTAAATCAGTTAAAATTGTCCAAGAAATTTTTTCTTGTTTATCAGTGTAATCAATTTTAACACAAAATCGTACTTCCAGGTTATTCGGAAGGGTTGAATTCTTTTTTTACCGCATTAAACTAACTAATCTCACGTCTTCTAAGTTAGCTGTTTTGGCGATAAAATATTTTACCGAGAAATTTTAAATTGATCTTATCAAACGTAATTTAATAGATCTGATGCAATTACACAAAGGAATTTGTGACATCATAATTTTAAAATCGACCGTAGGCTGTCGCTATTTACTGACTTAATTTTCAAGATGACAGTGAAGATAAGGAAAATCCTAACAACACAAAACAAACTTCATCAGAATACGAAACGTTGAAGAATTTGGACGAGGAAAAAGAATAAAGAAACCTCCTGTTTATTAGTTTATTTCATCTGTAGTTTCTTTTACCTTGTAGTTTCTTCTTACCTTGGTGAATGTGGTTTTCTGACGTATGAAAAGGCCATTAGTGAAGACGAAAAAGAACTGTGGAAAGAGGCTATAGAAGATGCAAAGAAAGCCCTAGAAAAAGATGAAACTAGGCAAGTGGTTGACTGAGATGTGGAAGGAAATAAGAAGATACTAAGTAATAAAAAGGTATTTAAAATTAGAGATTATGGCAAGCACAAAGCAAGTTTGGTTGTGAGAGGCCAATCAATGAATACCATTGGAACGTTTGTATGCCCCTGAAACGAATTATAAGAGCATCCTACTTGATTAACAAATTCATCCAAGATAGTTGCAAGATCAATACAATGTCCCTTAGATTTGAATTATTTCAGCATTTCGGACGTTATCGTGATGACAAATTTAGCATATTCTTTTGCTTTTGTGTGTCCCTGCCTATAAATTATAATATCTTCATACTTGATTCACAAACTCATTTAGAATACTTGCAACACCAACACAGTGAACCGTTTAGATTCGAATTAGCTGTATATTTTGAACTTCAATGTCATGATACATTTTGCATATTTTTGCTTTTGCCTGTTCCTGTACACAAACTAAAAGAACTGCTTACTTGGTTAAGTAATTCATCTAAAATACTGGCAAGGTCAGAACACTGCACCGATTAGATTTAGATTGGTTCAGTATTGAATTCCGGATGCTGTCGAGATGACAATTTTTGCTTGTTTTTTGTTTTTGCTGCTATTTTTTGTGTCCATCTCAATAAGCTATATGAGTTACAAACTTGATTAACAAACTTCTTCAACATACGGGTAAGATCAAAACAAAATACAAACAAGATTTCAAATGATTCAGCATTTAACACGTTAATGTGATTAAAAATTTGTATTTTATATATAGAGATAGATAAGGTAGTCAGATCGATGAAATTATTGCAATAGGTCGGTTTCTCAAAAGAAATCAATGCAAAAGTCATTAGCCCTTTATATGTTATCAGTTGGTTTACTGGAAATTTTTTAAATGATCCTAGATTTGCTATTAAATAAAATTTTCCATAGTTTTCATAATAATCGTTTTTTGATACTAGTGGCGTAATCAACTTTAATATGTAAATTTTGCATTTTTTATAGATTCATTTTAAAAATGTCAATAGAATAAATCTCTGATGTTCTAGGTGTTACTGTATTGGACTATCACAATCAATTACCTGTCTTATTTTCTTTTCTTACAATTAAACTAATGCTTATAAAATATATAATACGTGATTTATCACATTGCTAACGAAGTGTAGAACCAAAAAGGTGAGAAAATGTCCAAGCCGGAAATCGAATCCGGAACCATTGGAATAGCACCCCAAGTGCTCTACCACTTAAGCTACGAGTACGATGCCCAGATTAGCATTTCCCAGATATATTGGCAAGGCTGCAACTGCAGCACAAGATGCAATAGTCTTCATGAGCACACAATCCTGCGGCGAAACATGAGACAGAAACAAACCCAGCATCGGTCAACACTTATATAACATAGGAGCCAACATATGTGGGAAATCCTAAGCTGGGCATAATCCTCGTAACTTAAATGGTAGAGCACTTGGAGCACTATTCCAAGGGTTCGGGGTTCGATTCCCGGCTTGGACATTTTTCACATTGTTGGTTCTACGTTTCGTTAGCAATGTGATAAATCACGTATTATATATTCAACAATTTCGAGTGTAATTTCACTGCTTAAAATTAATTGAAAAATTAATTAATATTATATAATGCTTATAATTCGAAACTTTTTGCAAGCATAAAATATTCACGCAAATTTAATATTTATTCACGATTTTTTACTGTATCATCAACGGCATACGTTATATTTCGAATATCATTAGTATAGAAGCATCATAATTAGCAACATTTGAACATTAAGGTAGCCATTTCTCGAGTTTCGTTAAATTATTACTTTTAATTAAAGGTTGCATGTTTCGGAAAATGAAACACTTTAATTTTGATGGGATTTCTGTGAGTGCAGTGAGATATTTAGCCAATATTTCTCCAATATTGTCTATGAAAATTAAGCAGATAAAACCAGAACTTTTTTAAATACCAGAACTTTTGTAACTCTTGCAGATTAATTTCAGTAGCATTCAGCATATCGGACAAGCAGATTCAAGTGATAGATTTATTGACCAACAGAATTACAGATAATTACATGGAACAGCGAATAATAAAGATACTTAGGAACAGGAACTTGCAATATTCTAGTTCTTAAAACGTTGTTTTATCTACCTAAACAATACCCTTTATACAGTTGAATGCTCATTAATTTGATTTGCTTTTAGGAATAAAATCCGTATAGTTATAAATCATCTAGTTTTTAGGAACGTTCGTAATTATATAAATACGTAGCACTTATAGTCGTCGTCTAGTACGTCCGACTGTCTGTCTGTCTACCCGCATATAAGAAAGCAAAACTACCCAACCGAATGATTTGAAATTTAAAATGTATAATTGTTGCAGAATTTTGTTGAGTCATTAGTAAATTTTATGAAAATCGGATGTATAATTCAATTACAGCGACAGTCAAAAGTATTCCGCTACATTACGGCCAAAGGGAAAAAAACAGATTCGAGGGCATTTATGTATTCATGATGTTACACCCTTTCGAACATAATGAAATTGATATGTATTTCTAAAGTGCAATGCAATATACATTCTGTACAATATGCTGTGCAAACAATATTTATCATTCATTTACAAGGCCACACAAAAGAATTCCGTTACATAATACTATAGGGGGAAACGATTTTGCGGGGTATATTAATTATGTTAAACTATTTCAAATATAATGAAATGTATATTGCTGACGTTTACTACAAGTTACTTCCTGTATAATAGAAAGTGCATAGTATTTACAGAAACACATAAAAGATTTCGGATGCTATACTGTATCCGAAGTACTGTAATTAGCGATGGTTGCTAGAAGTGATGGGTTTTTAAGTTTAACTGAATTTTTGTATATTACGTTGTGCGTATATATACTGTATATCATATACAAGGCTATACAAAAGAATTCGTAAGGTTAGTGAGTATCAATGAAAATTTCTTAGAGATGGTTTAAAATGAGTTATGCATTTTTGCGCTTAACTACATTTAGAGATATGTTTGTAGTTACTAAGATATGTTTGTAGAATATATATAAAATGATATACAGGGCCACACGAAGAATTGGATACATGGCCGTCTTTGTAAGATAATCTCCGGAAGTGTCGTTTCAGTAGTTTTAAGCGTGTTTTATTCTAAGATTTGGCTAAATAGTGGCGTGTATATAAAGATAGTGGGTAAAATACACGGTGTACAAGTGTATTCAACAATGCTTCAGTCTATTGGTACAAATTACTGAAAGTAAAATTTCAACCTATTATGCGTTTTTAACACATTCCACCATAGTTGAAAAGTGTTTATAACTTCGGTTTGACTGACCGTCTGCCTGCCTGTCTGTCTGAACTATAACTTGCGTTAATATATTTGAATTTCTCTGTAATTGATATTTGATATTGATATTTACAATACCATGTTCGCTAATAAAAATAAAGTATAAAGCATTCATAGTTTATTTACAGGGACACTCAAATGTGTATCATTACATTATGATCTATGGGGAATAAAGTAATTGTCGAAACGTCAGTGAAGGCTTACTGTGGAGATCCGAAAAGTTTTTGGTTTCCGTTTGTTTGTTTCTTAGTTAGTTACTCTGTTGCTTACTCTGTCCGATTAGCTTGAAATTAAGGATGCATGTTGATAAGGTCCCCGGATTTAGCTGTATAGATTTTTGGTTAAATTTGGTTCATTCGTTCGGAATATATAGAACATATTATTTTGGGCCTTAATGCTTTCCTATAGCAATTCAGACGATTTTCCCATTTTTATTTGTTGAAAGGAAATGACTCATATGATTGAAAGATTTAAATGATAAATTATGGATGATGGAATTTCTTAATTAGAGCCATACATTATTCATATTTGTTTTAAATTTTGCGTATACATTTGTCAGAGTTTTAAAATTCGGTGTGTAACTTACGGAGAGATTTTACATATGTGTTCCAATAATATAAATGTTTTCTTTTATAATTTTTTTTAATGCACATATTTCATTGTCTTAATTTTCTTTTAACTGTTGCCGAGCAACGGAACTACGCCTAAAAATATCGGAAATGTGAAAGTAGTGTAATTGTTTGAAGTCAAATCAACGTCGAAAGGATGAATTAATGATTTTGTGTCTTTACATATAGATGGAATTTACCCCAGAAAGAAAGAAAAACTATTTTCTATTGATTTTGTTCAAATATTTTTCTTTTAAATTAAAAAGTTCATTATTTTCATAAGGAATAAATTGACATTTTGCTATAAAATTTAACAATCTTTTTTTTTTTTTTTTTTTTTTTTTTTTTTTTTTTTTTTTTTTTACCGTTGCTAAGAAAATCCGATCCTGGAATAATAATTTATCCTAAACAGTTAATTTTGATTTGAAAGATTTTCATTTGCAAGAGGAAAATAAAATAAAAAAATAGACATAAATACGTCTTTATATTGCAAATAAAACGAAAATACCAGAAGAAGGTGAATTTGATCTCATATATCAAAAATAAAACGAATACGCTTTGAGCTTGAAATAAAAGGGACTTGTGTTATAATATTAATTCTTATTATTAAAAAGAATGTTACTAATATCTCATGGTTTATCGTCTGCACACAGCTAACAGAAATGTTTAATTTTTAACCGAAAATTTCAATAAGAAAAGAAAAACTTTTGAAAAGCAAATTGATAGTAAACGTCATAATTATGCACCGCAAAATTATTGCTGTCGAAAATAACATCATTGTACCGGGAAATAAATATTTTCATTCTTAAAAACCAAATATTAACTAGATTGCCTGAATAAAATATTTTTTGATGAGTGTTACTTCTTAATACCGTCTCATTTCAGAAAATATGAATGAAAATTATTTTATTTTTTAAATGAAATTACATTTTCATTCATAAAACCTAAACTTTTAATATAATTGCGTCAATGTATATCATTTTCTGTCTACCAGTATTGAAAAATAAGGCTCGGAAGTGTAAAAAGAAATCTAAGATTTACGATAACCATTAGCGCAATCAATAAAAAGTTACATATGTAAATTAATGAGACAACGGGGGGGTTCAGGGGGGGGGGGCGAAATTCCCTTGAAGACTTTATTATTTTAAAAAATGCCAGAATTAGTAGTTCATGAAAATTTAAAATTATACTTCAATAACAAAGTTTTTAATTTAACACTTCTAATGTCTGAAAACTTCCTATTTTTTATTCTTATAAATAATTACATAATTTGAAAACTTTAAATTTCTGTTTGCAGGAAATTGAATATTACCAGGGTGTGTCTAAAAACAATGACTTGCAGAGCTGACGCTGAGGCTCCTGATCTGCAGATTTACTAGTTATGTAAATACTACGTAGCATCTATAGTTGTTGTGTGGTCCGTCCGTCTGTCCGCATAGAACAGCGCAAAAACTAGCCAACCAAATGGTTTGAAATTTGATATATAGAATCGTTGCAGAATTTTATCGAGTCATTTCAAATTTTATGAAAGTCGAATCAAAACTTAAAAAGTTATTATTAAAACTTTTATTAATATATTAAATCCTATCAAGCAATTAATTCAATGATATCCCATGATAGGTAATGATTTTATGTCTCCACGTTGATTACGTCATATTTAAGATGGAGTCATATAATTTACTGTAAGATTTTGGGACTAATACAGTATAGATTCTTTCTTTATTGTACAGGATAAATTTGAAATTTAAAAAAAAGTACCTGGTGAGTGCGTGCATTCATTCCTTGCAGAGTAACTAAGTTGAATTAGATGAAATAAATCCTAGATTGAAATATTCAATTGAAGATTTTGGACTTGAATAGCGAATTATATAACTTAAAAAATAAAGAATTTACTTAAATGATTTACGAATAACTTGTCTTTCACATTTTAATCGAATCGACTTTTACTTTCACACTTTAGCTTTCAGAATCATAACATTCTGAACTTCGAACAGGTTCGCACAAAGCACAAAAATACAGAAGAAAGTTATCTAATAAAAATAAAAACAAAAGACAATATTAATGCACAAAATACTTAAAAATGACAATAAGAATTTTAAAATTAAAAAAGAGTTAAAATAATATGATTTTGAATTAATTAAAGTCTTAATTTTTAAGGCAGTAAATAGCTCAGTTCAGAAAAGCAGCCTGTTCATTTTTTTAGTGCTGCCATCTACAGCGATTTGTTATTACTAAAAAGTCCTTTTTTTACTATTTAACATCCTCCACCCCCGGCAGGAGAGGAGACACCTTTGAAATGGGACGCTTGATGTCGCCGTTAGCTGTTTTAATCAAAACAACTCGAACAAGATTGTCCGGTACAGGAAAAGTCTTTAGAATGCGGCCCAACTTCCATCTCATGGGCTGAAATCGATCATGAACAATCACCAAGTCTCCTTCTCGTAGATTAGTTCGTGGAGTAGTCCATTTTGGACGCTGTTGGATATGTTGAAGATATTCACGTGACCATCTACACCAAAATTGATTCTTTGCTTTTTCTATCAAGCGCCACCGAGCATTTAATGTTAGAATTCTGGGATTCGAAGATTCTGGAATATCAAGGAGCGGTGCTCCTATTAGAAAGTGACCTGGAGTTAATGCACGTGGATGTGATGCATCCGAAGACATAGGAGTTAAGGGTCTTGAATTTATACAACTTTCAATTTGACATAGCAAAGTAGTTAATTCTTCAAAATTCAATACACTAGATTTACATGCTCTTAGAATGCGATTTTTAGTAAGCTTTACAGCTGCCTCCCATAGCCCCCCAAAGTGTGGTGCATATGGAGGGATGAAATGATTTTCTGGATCGAAAGGAATTCTTGAACTTCATTTTCTTTGAAATATTGGAATAGCTGATTTAACTGATTAGCCAGACCTGTGAAGTTTTTACCGTTATCTGAATATACATCGGACGGTAGACCTCTACGCACGATAAATCGCTTCAATGCTGCTAGCAAGGCTTACACAGTCTGATACCAACTCAAGGTGTACCGCCTTAGTGCACATACAGACAAATACTGCTATATAAGATTTAATTTTGATCTTACTTCTCGGCAAATTTGGTTTAGTTAGACAGGGTCCTGCAAAATCTAAACCACCTTGGAAAATGGACGGATTGGGGTGATTCTGTCAACGTGAAGGTCTCTCATCATTTGTTGACAAGCTTGAGACTTAAGGCGTTTGCAAAGCACACACTTATGGAGCTCTTGTCGTACAGTAGAACGACCGTTGATAAACCTGTTTGCGTATTATTACAAGTACTAGCTGTGTACCTGCATGTAGATGTTGATCATGGACACGTTTTATCAATAACTTAGTAATAACATGATTTTTCGAAAGTAGCATAGGATACTTTCTGTCAAAACTTAACGACTGATGTTGTGACAAACGTCCACCAACTCTAATAATATCACTCGAATCTAAAAACACATTTAATGATAATAATTTACTGTTACTTGGTAAGGGCTTTCTTTCTTTTAATAATTTAAGCTCGGTATAGAATTCAGAAATTTGTACTAATTTCACCATACATTGAATAGAATCAGAGATTTCTTGTGCACTAAGATTTTCAGATTTTTTTTGTAGCACTATGCCTAGCATTATAGATGAATCTAAGACACCACGCTGTGACTCTTGAAAACTTAGAGAATTTGGAGAACTTAAGAATAAAGACTGGAAGGGTAATTACTTGAGTTACGTTGCTGACAGATTGAATTACTGGATTTAACTCAGATATCGGAGGATTGTAGAAAGGTATTGGGATTGGTTCATTTGATAGCAGCCATAGAGGCCCATGCCACAACAGCGAATGATGAAGAAGCTTTTGCGGTGGAATACCTCTAGAAGCTGAATCTGCAGGATTTAGAATACCTGGAATATGATTCCACTCACATGAAGGTATTAACGATTGGATTTGACACACTCGATTTAGGACGAATTGATTTCCTTTTAAAGGAGGTGATTTTAACCAGCTGAGAACGATTTGGGAATCTGTCCACAGATAAATATTGTCAAAGTTTATTGGTAAAGTATCGATAATGACTGAGCATAACTTGGCTAGTAAAAGAGCTGAACAAAGCTCAATACGTGGCAGTGTTTGAGGTTTTATAGGATTTACTTTAGTTTTAGCTGCAATCAAATTGACAAATACTTCGTCAGGAGTAACAACGCGTAAATAAGTAACAGCAGCATAAGCTTTACCTGAGCCATCACAAAAACTGTGTAACTGAATTTGGACATCATTGTGATTATAAGAATTAATATATCTGGGTATTTCAATTGACTTTAACAAATGAATTTCTGATAAAAACTCGTTCCAAACCTGTAGTATGGAGTCTGGGATTTCTTCATCCCACGAAATCTTATCTTTCCAAAGATCTTGCAACATGATCTTTAATCTTATTGTAGTAGGAGCTAGGGAACCCAAGGGGTCAATTATTGTAGCCACTACTGATAACAAGTCTGTTTTTCTTTTTTCTTCTTTAAAATCATTAAAACGAATTTGTAAAACGTCTTTGGAAGAATCCCAAAGTAGTCCGAGGACTGTAACGGTATCATCTTCCTGAATTACTTTTTGCGATGAAGTCTTCATTTCATCCGGTAAATGAGCTATTACTTCTGGATCATTACAAGTCCACTTACGTAGATTAAAACCTCCGCTTTTCATAACTTCGATTAACTCAGTTACTAAAATTTGGGCATTTTCCTTTGAATCCGAACCAGAAAGTAGATCATCAACGTACGTACTTTTCCGAATTATCTGAGAGGCTTCTTTATGATTTTGTTCATTGTCATTTGCCAATTGGTGTGATGTCCTAATGGCCAAAAATGGAGCGCAAGAAGTACCGTACGTAACGGTCAACAGCCTGTATGTTTTAATAATTTCATCTGAATTGAATCTCCAAAGAATGCGTTGATAGTCTACATGATTTTGATTGACGAGAATTTGCCTAAACATTTTCTCGATATCAGAACTAAAGGCGATTGTATGCATTCTGAACCTTAACAGTAGAAGAAAGATTTCTGTTTGCAATTTTGGACCTATCTCTAGATAATCATTCAAGGAGCGGCCTTCTGAACCAACAGCAGATGCGTCAAAAACCACTCTTAGCCGAGTTGTAGAACTATCTTCTTTTAACACCCCGTGATGTGAGAGATAAAAATGATCAGGATTTGAAATTTCTGAATCTGGTACAAGTTCCATGTGCCCTAAGTCGATATACTCGCGCATGAAGGATAAATACTGCTCTTTAAGCAAGGGGTTTTCTTGAAGTTTTTTCTCCAAGAAGTAGAAACGTTTTAAGGCTTGAGATTTGGAGTTTCCGAGAACAGGTTTAAATTTAAAGGGTAGATTTACAATATATCTTCCAGATTCTGAACGTGAAACTGTTTTCTCATAGTTATCTTCAACTAGAGAAATTGGGTCAGAAGTAGGAACCGATTGAAGTTCCCAAAATTTTTGTAGTTGAGAACTTATCTGTGTAGTGACATGACAACTGACAGATGAATTTTGATTTGAATCATTCGAATAAATGATCCTCGAAAGAATCCAACCCAGTCTAGAATTAACAGCACTCCGTGATCCTTTAGGTCCGAGAATTGATTCCCCTATTATGATGTTAGCAAATAAATCTGCGCCTATAAGTATATCAATAGGACTGGACAAATGAAAATTAGGATCCGCAAGATTCAATCCTTCAATGTGTGGTCAATATTTAGTTGTAATAAAAAAAATTGGTAAATTGGTTGTAATCTGATTAACAACTAATGCATCTAAGTGAAAAGTTTCATTATTGAAATGTGGAGAGAATGTCAAGGAAACTTCCTGAAAAGCCATTTCTGCGACTAAATTATTTATTCCTGATATTTTATGATTTGTAGGCCTTGATGGAAGACCTAGGTTTTTGCAACAAGCTTTTGAAAGTAAGCTTTTTTGAGAAGCACTATCTATCATAGCTCTGCAAGGAATAAATTTTCCCGATTTAGATTTAACTCTTATAATGGCTGTAGCCAACAATGTTTGAGAATTTTCATTGATAGATTGAGAAGTGAAACAATTTGACTCATTACAATTAACAACAGCTTTTGGGATCGTAACTCGATCTCGCTGCCTGAACGTATTCTGTGATGCAGGGGTAGCCTGATCACGATGAAGGAGTGCATGATGTTTAGAGTTGCAATATTTACATGTGGCAGTAATAAGGCAATTTGCGACAAAGTGATTTGATCGTAAACAGTTGGTGCAAAGCTTTTTAGATTTAACTAATTGCCAACGTTGATCAACAGATAATTTTGAAAATTCTGGGCATTTATGAAGTGGATGGGATTCGTTACACTGTGCACATGAAAGATTTGGCGATTTATTTGTACTATCCATCATGACTGCATTGGCGACAGATTTTGTTGAAAAATGCTGCGACTTACTTTCAAATTTTTGATTAGATTTGGCTTCACCTTTAAAAAATTCACTATTACAGCTCTGCAAACTACGAGCCTGTTTCTCGAGAAATGTCATTAACATTTCATAAGTTGGAAACGAATCATTATTTAATGAAAATTCCCATTGCTTTTTTAAGGATTCATCAAATTTCGCCTGTACAATATACACTAAAATCAAATCAACAAATTCATTAAATTCAAATTTCAAAGATTTTAAATTTCGAATCACTTCATTGCACGTATCAAATAGCTCTAAAATAGTTTTCTGCCAGGGCGATTTCAATGGTTTGGCATTAACAAATTTAGACAGCAATGAATATGCCAAATTCTTACGATTATCATATCTATTCACTTGCGTTTCCCAAGCTTCTTTATAATTTTCCCCAGAAATTGAGAAACCAGAAATTAATTTAGAAGGATAATTCTTAACACTGGCTATTAAATAAGAAAATTTCAACTGATCTGAAAGAGATTCATTTTTATGAATTGCAGTTAAAAAGTCTCTTTAAAAGTTAACCATTGAGTGACATCACCATAAAATATGGGTAACTCGAACTTCGGAAGCTTTAGAGCCTTATTATTAACTCCTATATTTGAGCTATTATTAGCTGCACTTTGATTTTCTTGTGATTTTACGCCTTGATTTTCTA
The DNA here is from genome assembly GCA_963932465.1 of Maratus speciosus. Taxonomy (NCBI): domain Eukaryota; kingdom Metazoa; phylum Arthropoda; class Arachnida; order Araneae; family Salticidae; genus Maratus; species Maratus speciosus. Next base: position 118,224,019 of record OZ010790.1, read on the forward strand.
AAAATTGTTCAATTTTAACCAAATCCTCAACAACAATATCTTTAGCTTCAGTAAAGTTATTGTATAACAAATTTACGCTTTCTTCAGCTACGCCAAAATAAGATTTTTTTTTAAATCATTCTCTAACTTAACTAGCTCAGATTTCAATTTCTCAATTAGCTTTAAGTTTTTATTCTCAATTGCGTCAATAACTTGAGCGCTAAATCTCTTTATTTCTTTAACAGTAAAAAGAAATTTCGATTCAGCAGCAGTTTCTGCTTTGGTTTTCATGATAATATATTAATTAAATAAGGTTATCACTAATTTTCTCCGGATGACGACGGACCAGAAATATATATATGTAAGATTTTGGGATTAATACAGTATAGATTCTTTCTTTATTGTACAGAATAAATTTTAAATTTTAAAAAAAGTACATGGTCAGTGCGTACATTCATTCCTTGCAAAGTAACTAACTTAGTTGAATTAGATGAAATAAATCCTGGATTGAAATATCCAATTGAAGATTTTGGACTTGAATAGCGAATTATATTACTTAAAAAATAAAGGATTTACTCAAATGATTTACGAATAACTTGTCTTTCATATTTTAATCGAATCGACTTTTACTTTCACACTTTAGCTTTCAGAATCATAACATTCTAAACTTCGAACAGGTTCGCACAAAGCACAAAAATACAGAAGAAAGTTATCTAATAAAAATAAAAACAAAAGACAATATTAATGTACAAAATACTTAAAAATGACAATAAGAATTTTAAAATTAAAAAAGAGTTAAAATAATATGATTTTGAATTAGTTAGTATTAATTTTTAAGGCAGTAAACATAGATATAGTAAAAAGAACTTCTTTTTAAGCAGCCTGTTCAGTTTTTTAGTGCTGCCATCTACAGCGATTTGTTATTACTAAAAAGTCCTTTTTTTTTACTATTTAACATTTACATATTACTGAATTTAATATATATAATTGTAATACATTTTGTATTCATAGATTTTTGCATGAGTGCAACAGCTATTGCACCAAGATCTGAATATTTATAAAACTACTTCTAGTAGGAACCACACATCACCATCATTTGCCACGTTTGACGTACAATTTCCGGCTAGTTTAAGTATACATAAACGAGTTCTTATTTTAAAGCTACTGACACTTTTTCAGTAACTGTATGATGATTTTTTTTTCTTTTTTTTTCCATTCTTTTTCTTTTCTTTCCCTTTTAATTATTTGTAAAAATAATGAACTAATTTTATATATTTATATTAAAATAAAACAAATACGACTTTATTTAATTATAGAAAAATTTTTAAATTTTGAGAAAATATAATAAATTCCTTATACTGAAAGAAATCATATTTATAGTTCGAAAGTAGAAATTATTGTAAATAAGCTCATTTTGTGAGATTGAAGATTCTAAAAAAAAAAAAAAAATGACAGCTACATACAGTGTTGCCAGTGGGCTTCATTTTAAAAATTCAGATTCCTTGATTGGCATTGCCCCACCAGTGGCTGAGAGGTTCTGCTCTCGAAGCTGGTAGACGGGAAGTGCTGGGTTCGAACCCAATCGCGCCCGTCGGCCTAACCATTTCGGAGTTTTCGTGGTTTTCTTCGAAGCCTTGGATTTTCCATGCGTAAATACGGGTAAGGCTCCCTTAGAAAGACCCCCCACGAAGGGCACTCCCCCTAGGGCCTATATCCCTCGAGTAGATAATCGGCCGTCAACAATCAACCCAACCCAACCCTTGATTGGCACCACTTTTTTGAAATGGTAAAATTCTCCTTGCTTTCTCCTTAATTAATATGCCATTAATTAAATCGAATATTACCTTTTCAAAAAAGCGGTTCCAAACAAGAAATCTGAATTTTAAGAAGTAGCCCACTGGCAACACTGGCCCACATTTAATAAAAAGAAAAAATATTAATAATTCATTGGATTGTGTCTGAAACAAATAAACTTTCTTTTAATTGAGCTCTGCATTATTAAAATGTAATTTACCGATGCTAACGTACATTACTGGAGGGATGTGGGCTAGACTAATGTTTTTATTTGAAAGTTAACAATAATAAATGTAAGGAAAATCTACCAATACTGAGCCACTTAAGGATGTTTGACTAATTATCATTATTATATTAGTGAACTCCAGAAGTTATATATTTTTTTAGCCTACTCACAGCATTCATCTTTATGAATAAACATTTAAAGTTTTAAAATATTATATTCTTTGAAAAAATAATAAATATTCTTACCTTCTTCTATGCAACAATAATGGATATGGTAAATTTCTCAGTCACTAATATTTTTTTAACAGTTCTAGAATTAAATATACACAATAATGAAAATGTATTTAGAAGTTTAGCTGATTATATTTAATAATTTCAATAAACTGAAAACAAATCTCTAGTTCTACAGATGTAAAGTTACATGGTTACTAAACTTTCATCTGTGACTGTCCAAAAAAATCTGCAAAACTACAGAACTAGTTTTTGTAAAGCTACAGAAATCTGTAACTTTACAAAGGAATCTGCTAAAATAATAGTTATCTTACTAAACTTTTAGATGTAGTCCTGGTTGAGGTTACATGAAAAGTTCTAGGCATCCCAGTTTCCTAAATAATTCTTAGTAACCTTACAGATTTTTTTATTTTAGACTCAAAATTGCGTATATTACAGGAATTTGTGTTGTCGCCGTTACAGAAAAAGTTCTAGTAATCCCAGTTTCCTAGAAAAACTGTAGTTATGTTACAGATTTTTTTTTTTTTTTTTTTTTTTTTTTTTTTTTTACAGTGTGGTAAATCTGCAGATAAGGGGCCTCAACTTCAGTTATACATTTTTTACCCACCTCACTTTACACAATATTTAATGTCCCAATATACCCCAATGTATTTCTTCAGGTTACATACAGGGTCATTTGATTAACTTTGACAAAATTATTTTAATCTAATAGGTAAATATATCATAAGAGCTGTATTTTTCCAAATGAGTGAAAAAGAGGGCAGTGCAGGGTTTGCCAATGCTCTTCTAGCAAACCAGTCTCTGATAACAGATTAGATACTCTTATCAAAGGTTTTGTAAGTGAATTGTGCTAGCCAAATTTCTCCAGGGTGTCTCATTTGGCAGAGAACTGGCAGCGTAAGCAAAATGTCCCTGGTTCAAATCCTGTTCTGGACCTTTTTCCCGTATTTGGCAAATTACAACTTATACATACAGGATGTCTCTTCAGCAAATAAATAAATAGAATGCTAAATTTATCTTTAAAAAGTTAAACAGAAAATTATACTATGTGCAAATACTTGACGATGACAAAAAATATTTAAAAATATGTTAAATTACTTTAATACTTCTTAGTACTTTCAGCTATAAACACAGCCTTCGTCAGAGAATACAAAAATACTGTCACTAACGTCTTATTTTTCAAATTCAATCGGATAGTTTTATAGATATGATTCCATATTGCATAAATGTTTTAAATGTCTTCAGCTTATGAATAAACCATTTACTTCATAATAGTTACATTTTTTAAGTAGCGAAATTTAAATATTTATATCGTTTCATTATTGGGACCTATAAGTTATAATTAGAAAAACTTTCTCCATGCTCTAACAAGTTAAACAACTAAAATTCCAATCTTCTACGATCAAAACTTACCGAGTTAAGATATACTGAATTTTACGAATTTTCAGACTTTTTGACATTAAAATTAAAATTTTCCCGTTTTTAGTGCCAAAAAGGCACAAACGATAGGGAAAATATTGCATGAAATTTATCAATTTGTATCGACAAAAGTAGTAGGCATTTGAGCAAATTTCTCAGGTCGCAATATATTCTTTAAAAATTAAATTCAAAATATATATAGTTTCGAGAATGTGTTACTATAGTGTCAAGCACAAAAGTATTTCTGGAAAATCCTTGCTTCTGCACCCGACATTAAAGTTAAATGGAAGATATTAATTTTCTCTCTAATCGGAGAGAATTCCGCAAGCCTTTTATTCCTTACGTAAATCTGCAGAATTCACCCAATGCGTACTAAGCCTTTAATCCAATCACATTTGATTGATGATATAATTTACTCTGCTCCCAATGAAATTCAATCATTCATTCATTAAGGGATAAAATAAGAAATTCAGCTGAATTTTGATTTAAACTACTAATGTGATAAATTATAATTAAATTGTGCTATTAAAATTATTAAAAAAATGATTTTGAAAAACCGCCGTCTATGATTAGTACTTCTTTAAGCTGAGCATTTTAAAAAAATGGCACAAACTTAAAGAGGTGGAAGTGATTACTAGACACAAACAGTTTTTGCATACGAAAACAAGACTACAATATATTTATTATAACTAAAATACTAGTCGGATATACCAATCCCAAAACTTTCTTCTATCTCATGCATGTTAATACTTGAAAATTCGCTACCACACTACCAAAATTAAACGGCAATCTATGCCCATCATGAGGATTCTATAGATATGAAATTCCGTGCATTAGTGCTTGAAATATGGCTATCTACGAAATCGTATAAATGCAGCAAAATTCAGCCTAGCAGCCCCACCTATTGGGTGCTTTACACCAAAACCAATGTTAAACAAAACTACCAAGCAACCACTTACCTCAAAGTCTAACTGAATCTGAAGTTTGGGGAAAATCCGTGCATTAGTTTTTGAGATAGAGTTATTGCGAAAATCATGAAAATGCCAGCATAGCAAAGCTACCTATTAGACGATTAACACCAAAACCTAATCAGCAATAACTTGTGTCAACATCTAACTAAATCTGAAGTTAGATGAAAATTCGTGCATTTGTTTTTGCGATAGAGCTATTGCAGGAATAGTGCAAAATGCAGCACAGCAGCGCGCACCACCTGTTGAGCGATTTACACCAACACGTAATCCGCATCAAGTCATATCAAGGACTAACTAAATCTGAAGTTTGATGAAAATCCGTGTATTAGTTCTTGAGATAGAGCCATTTCGGAAATCATAAAAAATGCAGCGTAGCAGCGCCACCTGTTCAGCGATTTGCACCAACACGTAATCAGCATCAAGTCATATCAAGGAGTAATTGAATCTGAAGTTTCATGAAAATCCGTGCATTAGTTCTTGAGATAGAGCCATTGCGGAAATCACAAAAAATGCAGCATAGCAGCGCCACCTGTTGAGCGATTTACACCAACACCTAATCAGCATCAAGTCATATCAAGGACTAACTGAATCTGAAGTTTCATGAAAATCCGTGCATTAGTTCTTGATATAGAGCCATTTCGGAAATCATAAAAATGCAGCATAGCAGCGCCACCTGTTGAGCGATTTGCACCAAAAACTAATCAGCATCAATTTGTATCAGGGACTAACTGAATATGAATTTTTATTAAATTCCGTGCATTAGTTCTTGAGATAGAGCGCCCACAAAATTTGTGTCGCACACAGACACACAGACAGACGGACAGACAGACAGACTCACAGACAGACATTTCGTAAAAACATGTTTTTCGGGTTCTCTGACCTCTAAAACGTGTAAATCCGTCGGAAACCGGAATTCGGAAATTTTCATGAATCCAATACTTTCTTCTTGTAAAGATAGAAGAAAGTAACAAGGTGCTTCACATATAAATAAACCTGGATTTATATCCACAACTTTAACAATCATTAACACATTTTTGGGATATTTTTGACAAGTTTAATTTTTTTGCGTTGTTTCCCACAATGTTCCTAATGTGCATAGCGATGATCTTAGAAAACACTCAAATATATAATAATTCGGCAAATAGTACTCCTTGGTTTATCAATTTTTTTAGCAAGAGGGATTGTCTAGTTCAGCGCTTCTTGAATGCAAATGCTCACTGCCACTTCTCGTGATATCATTGTTTTAACGCAAAAAATGCAAGTCTGCTGAACATTTCATTCATATATCGTCTTTAATATTTTAATTATGAACAAAAAATTGGATTTAGAGTAATAGACTCTGTACTTTTAAATAAATTGATTGCGATCCCGGTTTCCTATACAAATGTTTTTTCTTAGACTAGGTCCCATTTTTTTCTTAATCATTCTTCATAGATTTTAAAATGCTTAAATTTCATGTCTAGATTGTATAATAACAAAAAGAAGCAAAAAACTGCATGCAACACTTGTTTTATCTATCTTAAGGATATGCCCTATCTTAAGGAAGGAATTCGATGACATTACCATCCTTTATCTATAATAACAAAATATTCTAAAGATATTTTCTGGATTTAATTATTCATATATAATAATTAGAAGTCTGTAGACAGTATACGGAGATGTGATAATTCATATAACCATGAAATTAGGAAATTCCTTTTAATGCTCGTCACCTTTTGCACAAAAGGCATTATTGACGTTTTAACGTTACTAACGTTACTGACATTACTAATAATTAGCGAAAGACAGGTCACTATCTCTTTCAGGTAACCAACGGTCAAAGCATTGTCTAACTATTCTAAGAATATTTTCCAGATTTAATTATTCATATCTGATAATTAGAAGTCTGTAGTCAGTATACATACGCAGATGCGATAATTCATATAACCTTGAAATTGGGAAATTCCTTTTAATGTTCATCACCTTTTGCACAAAAGAAATTATTAACGTTTTATCGTTACTAACGTTACTAACTTTACTAATAATTAGCGAAAGACAAGTCGCTATCTCTTTCAGGTAACCAACGGTCAAAGCTTTGCAAAATAAATAGATTGAGTGACTAGTTATATCTAACTTATACTTTTAATTTTGGAGTTACCTGTGGAGATTTCGGACAAGGAACTTTTTAAAACAGTTAATTAATTACATTAAGAATATGCCTTAAATGTAGATTTCCTTTATATACCGAGGTGCGCAAAATATATCTTATTCAAATTTAAAAGTGTAAACGCATTATTAATTATTTAAAATATTCTTTGTGTATTTTAATTACGCTCCAGATTAGTGCATTAGTTTCTTCACATTAAAATGATTTAATAAATCATAAATGTCAAAACTGAAAGAAAAACATCTAGAAAAGATTTACGATGATCAATGAAATTTTTAAAAGCATTTATCTCGGTTTACAGTTTCTGTCTTTCTTTCCTTTTGTTTGTTTATGTGATCTTCAAAATACTAATGCTTTGTCAATAATGTTTCGATATTTTACAATTTATTTGATAAATTACAATGAATTTAAGATATTTAAAACAAGAGGACTTTTTGTGGTTAAGCGTCATAGCACGAGAAACAGATTATAAGAATCTTGTTAGAAGTGAAAACGCTTTTAAATATCTGAAATATATAATAATTTTTTGAGTTTTGAAATTAAAATTGTCATGTAAGTATTAATGCCGTTAAACGAGATCTGATACTTATATTTGTTAAATATAGTACTGCATACAACTTATGAAAAATTGAAGGAAAACATTTAAAATAAATATATAAATAGTTTCTTGGCGAACTACATAACTCTCAATTTACTCTTTTAATTTCAGCGAGGGTGGTGTTGTTGGAGGATACAGTAACTCTATAAGGACAGACATGCCTGTGCGTTACGCTGACGAAATTTTGCGAATGGCAACACTTGAGGATGAAATTTCAGTTTTGGAGTTTTCGGTACTGTCATTTTTTAAACTTCTAATTACAGCACATTTTCAATTTTTGCACCGACGTGTAGGGAGAAAAATTTATTTTTAAATGCAGTTTATTGGAAATGTGTATGGCAATTTACTTAATTTTATAGCTTTTAAAATAAATTTCAAGAATGAAATTTTATATCTATCTCTATCGCGTGCAGGCTCTATTATCGAAGAATAATAATAACCCATTCACACAAAAAATAATATAAATTATTCAGCGTTTATCTCCGCCTAATATTTCAAAACGAAATTAAAACTGAATGAATAAATAAATAAAATAAATGAAACATGAATTTAACATATATGCAATCGTACAATTTCAAATTTTGGGCCGTTGAATAGTTTCGAATATAATTTGTTTGAAAACTGCATCTCATTTTACTGATTAATCGTCTTTAACTTTTATTAAATATGTGATGAAAGTATTAAAAAGCTACAACAAAAATCAAAATACAAAAAAAAAAAAAGTTAACCCATTTTCTTCAAATATATGAAGAAAGAATTTAAAATAAGGATTACAGAATAAAAAAAAATAAATGAGAAAAAAAAAAAAGTTAATCAAGATATTTGGTGAAATAATTCACCGTTCTCCTTTACATTTTCTGAATTCATTTCGCTCTTTTTTACCTTTTGAAGATTTTATAAACCCGTTATGAAAGTATAACGAAGCACTAAGAAATAAAACATAATGTTACACATTCACCTCCACGAATCACCTTATTCTAAACTAGAAAATATCGTCTGTCGACAAATTGTAACCTATAAATATTGCATTGTAAGTTTGTTTTATTATTATTAATCAACCAAGGACTACCCAAAAACAGTTTAAACTCCCTCATACAACTAAAGAAATGTTGCTCTATATTTAAACCAATAAAATTTAAAAAAGAAACACCGATTTTCAATTAATTATTTTAAAAAAAGCTTAATATTTTTCACATGGCCACTAAAGAGTACTAATTGAGAAAAAAAAAAGTCATTTTATAAGTATTTATTCTTAATTCGTAAATATGAACTGTTTCTTGATATGTTCGTCCAAATGACGTCATTTGTGTACCATTTTGTCAATTGATTTAGTTTTTATTTCGGCATCTCCGAAATAAAAAATCAAGGCTTAAGCACGCAACATTTTTTATAAATGAATCGTTGAAAATATACATTTTTATAGAATAAAATTTTAACCTACATTATAATAAGATTTATTACTTGAAATCAGTATTCAATCAAATAAATGTTACAGTTTTTTCTAAACGTATGATAAAACTAGATTTATATTTCCAACAAAAAAATCGCGAGATCTTATGCAATTTAAATGTAACACATCGTGTTGCTATGCCAACTAGTAATTTTTAACATTCAAAACTATGATTTATCTGAAATTGGTAGAGAGAGAAAATTGAAATTTTGATATTGCTGCTACTTTAAAGAAAGGATACATCCACAAGACTGCTTTTAAAAATTTCGAAATTTTTAAATGTGGAGAAGTAAAAAATATTCTAAAATTGCGATATAGTTGATATCGAAGCTTGGATATCCAGAAGATTGGAATTTGGCATGACTTTTAATGTAAATCTCTATACAAAATGGTTTCTAAAAAATGTGAAACTTCAAATGAATAAGGAAACGACAGGAAAACCTTCAAAATACATTCTAAAATGTCAGTCATTTTGAATTGATTTTAGTTCCTTTCATTAATTTAAGTTTAAACTTCGCCAAATACAGTATAAGAATGAAGTTTACTGAAAATGTGACTTAATTCGTAATTTTTACTTTCTTCTATCTTCAATAGAAGAAAGTATTGTAATCGAAATTTTTTTCGACTTCCGGTTTTCGACGGATTTGCATGTTTTAGGGGTCAGAGATTCCAAAAAACATGTTTATAGAAAATGTCTGTCTGTCTGTGTGTCCGTCTGTCCGTCTGTCCGTCTGTCCGTCCGTCCGTCTGTCCGTCTGTCCGTCTGTCCGTCTGTCTGTCGCCATTGTACCATCAAAAAGTGCATGAAGTTATGTATAGAATTAAACCAAAATTTTATTATAAGTTTTTGGCTATGGCAAGCAGGTCCTCCCGGAATTTGGAAAAAATTCGCCGGTAGGGGGCGCTGATATAACAATTTTTGTGCGATTTTGAATATTGTACCATCCAAAAGTGTATGGAGTTATGCATAGAATTGAACCAAATTTTTAGTTTAAGTTTTTGGATATGACAAGCAGGTCCTCCCTGAATTTGGAAAAAATTCGCCGGTAGGGGGCGCTGTAAATGCGTTTTTTGTGCGATTTTGAATATTGTACCATCCAAAAGTGTATGGAGTTATGCATAGAATTGAACCAAATTTTTAGTTTAAGTTTTTGGATATGAGAAGCAGGTCCTCCCTGAATTTGGAAAAAATTCGCCGGTAGGGGGCGCTGTAAATGCGTTTTTTGTGCGATTTTGAATATTGTACCATCGAAAAGTGTATGAAGTTATGCATAGAATTGAACCAAATTTTTATTTTAAGTTTTTGGCTATGGCAAGCAGGTCCTCCCTGAATTTGGAAAAAATTCGCCGGTAGGGGGCGTTGTAATAGCGATTTTTGTGCGATTTTGAATATTGCACCATCGAAAAGTGTATGAAGTTATGCATAGAATTGAACCAAAAAAAAATTTTAAGTTCTTGGCTATGGCAAGGTTGTCCTCCCTTAATTTGTAAAAAAATCGCTCGTAGAGGGCGCTGTAATAGCGATTTTTGTACAATTTTTGTGCCATTTTGAATATTGTACCGCCGAAAAGTGTATGAAGTTATGCATAGAATTGAACCAAATTTTATGTGTTTATTTTTGGTCATGTCACGAAGGTCCTCCCTGAATTTGGAAAAATTCTGCCGGAAGGGGGCACTATAATTGCGATGTCTGTACCATTTTAATTACTGTACCATCGAAAAGTGTATGAAGTTATCCAAATAATTGAACCAAAATTTTGTGCATGTTTCTGGCTATGGCAAACAAGTCCTCCCTGAACTTGAAAAAATTCCGAAAGAAGGGGGCGCTATAATTCCGATCTCTGTGCCATTTTCATTATTGTACCATCGAACAGCGTATAAAATTATGCATACAATTGAACCAAAATGTTTGTGCTTGTTTTTGGCTTTGGCCAACAGGTTCTCCTTGAATTTGGAAATATTGCGCGGTAAAGGGGCTCCGTGCTAGCGATTTTTGTATACTTTTCTTGATTTTTCGTAGTTCTATTGTGCATCGGCGGCTCATGCAGCGGCGGGAACTCGCTTCCTGCTATGCCGGCTATTCGCAAACAGTTGATAACGACAGAATAAGGAAAAATTAATAATTTTAACAAATATCATGATATAGATTAACTCGTTTTTAGTCCATTTAATTGACTTGAGCAGAAATTTAAGATGAAAATCAAAGTTGGTATAGTATTGAACTAATAATATTGAAGTATTAACATGTGTAACTAGGTTTTGAAATATTAAGATGTATAAGATAGAAGAAAGTTTTGGGATTGGCACATCCAACTAGTTTAATTAACCGTAGCAGTATAGTTTCGTTAATAAAATGAGGCATACAAATATGACTTGGCATATTTTAACAACTTCCCGTGCAAAGCTGCAAGTTTTGCTAGTTGTTTCAGATAATTCTCCGTACGGTTAGATAATTAATGCACAAATATTTTGCAGTATGTATCAAGATGATCTCTTAGCAATTTTTAGAATAAAAAATAATTAAACACATGGAAATTTTTGAAGGCGTGTAGACAGCAGAAAATATATTTTTAGAAAAGTGCGCATGAATTAGCATTCAAATATGCTGTTTTCATTATTTAATGCTAACCAGAAAATATAACTAATATTTTCTATACACATCCTTGTCGATAACAATATTTTAATGAACTAAGATATTTGAAATTAAATATCTCTAAAGGGAAAATCGATGAAAGACTGATTTCTTATATGTTTTTCAAAGTGAAGAATATTACATATATATATATATATATTTAATTTTGTATTGTTTTTATAAATGCATAAAAGAATTTATTTTAAGTATCTGTCTTAATTGAGTTTAATATATTGGAAATTTATTTTATCTTTCATAGTTTCAAAGTGGACCTAGTTGGAAAAGCGCAATACTCAGATAAACATTTATGGTACGAAATTTACAACCTCACGTGGCAGCAAGAACCAATCAACAAATTCGTCGGATCGTCCACCAGCCAGCAGCGAGAGGCTAGAAAAAAAAACTAATAAAGCTGTAACAAATATCAAAAGAGTCTTATTACTTCTTAATACTTGCTCTTTACTTACTGCCTATGCTTTTGAGAACAATTCTTTTTATTTTCAAATGTGGTCATATTATCATTCCCATGTCTAAATTGTATAAGTCTCGATATGCTCATATTGAGCTGGTATTTAATATCATACGTTCATACTTCATAATGAATGTGAAAATATATAAAAATAGTGTGTGTGGGCGTAAATGGGTCATTGGTCGCAGAGTCACGTAAAAGGATGTTCCTCCCCTCCCCCCTCCCCCCTTCGATGGCGATTTTCCTCAGACAAAAGGTAGTAACTATTCAAACTAAATCTGATCAAACATTTAAGAAATATTTGTGTTTTATGCATTGGTAAAAAATATACATACCTGCGTTATGTGCTCTCAGTAATAGGGTTAAGCGTTTTACTGTTATTTATTTATATTTCTAATTTCATTTATTAAACTTCGAATTATTAATCGAATATTTAATTTTGAATAGCAAAGATGATGTATAAATTGAGATATAATTCAATTAATAATTGTAATTTATGAAATTGCTCTAACGCAAGACTAATAAAATGATTTCGCTTATTAATGTACTTCCAATTTTGTAAATATTTTGTAAATATTTTTTTGTGTTTAAATACATGGGTTTTCTATTTCTTTGCATCATGTATTATTTTTTTTTAATTTAAGGCTAATTACTGCTTGCAGAGATGTAAACTTTTATATTACTCAAATGTAAATCTATTAATTCTTCATAAGTTAGAGCTTACGCATAAAATCACACAACACTTTGTCTAATACATTTTAAATGTTTATGTTAACTTTAAAACATTAACCAGAAGGTATAGGATCGAGAATTTAGCAGTTAATAGCAATAGTAATATGTTTTGTAAATTAGATAATGACCTATGGAACCAATTTTTATAGATGTCCATCTTATTCCTAGCAGTTACCTTTATAAGAAATATATAAATACACTTTCCGTAAGAAATTGGCACTATGTTGATACTTTTGTTTATTTCAACACACAAAAAAATTAATATTTCCACCATTCCCTTAAATGGATTTTTTCATTTTCAATTTAACTCAAATCATTTTGACATTATATATGATTCATAATAAAATTCAGTAAATAATAAATGTTAAATAATATTATTTATTATTATATTATTATTATTATGGATGTATGTTTAAGTGGCCTGTCTGAAAAGTAACCGACCTTTGACCGAAAAAATATATAAGTTACCTGACGGGAATGGAACCCTAATGTCCTTCAAAGAACGCCCATTGCGCATCTACATACTTAGCCCACTGTTCTTTCCACTGCCGAAAACACGTCTGGAAGGCTTTTTTTGGAATGATGTTCAACCAAAACTGCATATATATATATATATTAAGCGTACACACTTAATGCTGAAATTGGATGTAAATTTAGAGATCCCGCATTAGAGAGAGATTGAACATTGACGAAACGTCCGCCATTTTCGTTACAAAGTAGATGGAACGCCGTACAACGCAATGTATTTCCATAAGCGTCTAACACTTTTTATTCTATTAAAATTATGAAAATTTCATTTTATATGCCTTCAAAGAGTTTTTTAGAACATAAATATGAGCACATTTCCTTTTAATGAGTAAGAATTCTCAGAAAATGCATTTTTTACTAATTAAAATAGTGGGCAGAGGAAGACTGGACATGTAAGAACTTTATTTTAATTTTGCAATATTTCAGAAAATAATTTTGAACGATTATCAGATAGAAAATGAACTATAAAATTCAATTTTTTAAAACTATCTATAATTGATTATGCATTTTAAAACAAGAGTAATTATTATAGTATTCACCATTTATAATTCATTGATAATTTCAAAAACAATAAAATTTGAACATATCATATACCACTCCTATTTAACTATGCATGTGATTCAAAGTTAATTTAATATGTGCGCTGAAAATATTTCATGATAAGTTTCTACGTACTGCTATTTCTCTTTGTTTTGTTTTTTTAAATACAGAAGTCTGGTAAATATATAGTATTAGAATGAATACTGTTATCAAAACATTAAATGAAAGTTTAGAAAAAAAATTAAATAGGGGCACTGCTGTTAAAAGAAACAAATAAAAAATATGAAAAACAAATTCTATAAATAAATCAAAATGTAAAATAGCACTACTGCGTAGCGTAAAACAGCTGAGTAAGGGAAAAAATGCATTTTCTGAGAATTCTTATTCATTAAAATGAAAATGTGCTTATATTTATGTTCCGAAAGACTCTTTGAAGGCATATAAAAAGAAATTTTCATAATTTTAATAGAATAAAAAGCGTTAAACGCTGATAAAAATGTATTGCGTTGTATGGTGTTCCATCTACTTTGTAACGGAAATGGCGGACATTTCTTAAAAGTCCAATCTCTGTCTAATGTAGGATCTCTATGTAAATTAACACAGTTGCGCCATCTTGTGGGCGGGGTTGATAATCCACATACGCAGGCTTTTAGTGTGAGGTCATATATGACAGAATATCTACCATATGTGCTTATTTTCTAAATATTTAGTCACTCATGGAACACGAATCTTATTTACCAGATTTATTGTAAAATAATGGCGTAGCGAGAAGGGGGTGGGGTCCAGATGCACTCGACACCACGAAGTTTTCTTCGCTTTATCTAATCAGAGATTTTTCAGCTGTTAATCAAGGAGAAAAATCTTTACAATTTTAACAGTTAGGCATCTTCCTGTAGTTCAACCCCAACCGCTACGTGGCGCGTGATCTTGATTGATCCTCCTCTTTAATCTTGCTCTTACCTCTCCCATTTAAGATAGGACGCTTAATATGTATGCAGTTTTGTGTTCAACTACGCTGTCGCGTTCTGTATATTTCATCTCTACTCTCAAAGCGAGATACTTTGAATAGCGCCTTCAATTTTGGAAACAACCAGGAGTCGCAATGAGCCATGTCTAGAGAGTAGGGAGATTGAAGATCGACTACAATTCCATGTTTCTCCAAGAACGTCTGAATCAGGTGCGATGAATCAGCTGGAGCATTGATGAATCTTACGACACCTGGTGAACTTTACGAATTGTTCCGCGTTGAGAATGACCAAGTTTTGACAACATTTATGGAGTATGTTTACTCAACTCTCTCAGTCATCTTGAGAGAAATCAAAATCCAACGAACACGTATGACAGCACATCAGACGGCGGCCAGCAAGCAACCACTATCTCACTGGAACAGGGGAAAAAATTCAAGCATGCGCATTAAGCTGTTTTCTTCCAATGTACACAGTGTCGCCGCCTTAGAATTACTACTGCGTGCTGAAAAATCAAGGTTGGATAGATATCAGATAGACTTCGTATACATTATGTGCAATCCATTAAATGTAAGACTGAAATATATAATTAATGATAACCAGAAAATCCAACTCTAGTATTTTCCTCAAAAGTTATATGACAGTAATAAAGTATAAAATATGAGAGCAAAGTTATAACTTATTTTTTATTTTATAAAATAGAATTTTTTTATTTACATTAAGATATAACGGAATAAAAAATACAACGAAACTTTTATCCGATTTTACAGCAGAAGTGTAAAAATTTACACTTATGACATTTTCAAAATCACGTAAATGAAACCTTTCGAGACAAGACAGTAAAAAAGATTTACGTTTGAAATAAATAGTTTGTGTTTGAGAGCGTTTCAAACTATATGGTCAATTACATTTTCTCATTTGCAGAAGAATGTGAAAAAATAAAAGATTATATCATAATTTATTATATAGTTTAGTCATAATATAAAAGGAAACAAAAAACCACAATCATGAAATGTATGCGTAAATTGCCCATAGTCATCCTCGGTTTCAATGATGTTCATTGATAATGACTGTATTTAAGTTTTGAGAACTGTATATCTTCTCGGCAGATGTTATCTATAATTTTACAAATTATCTTTTTTAAGATATGAGACGGTCTCAGCTCCAGCACGAATCCGAATCTGACATCGGTTCGTGCCAAATTTTTACTCCAGTTTTTTAACGCAAGCGAGCTCGGGATTAAGAGAAATCCTTCTGAAGTCTTAGCACAGTGTGGTAGTAATAACATTTTCAGAATTACTAGAAAACTAAACTCGTGCCTTTTTGTGATAATTTTACAGTGACATCTGTAAAGAACAAGAAATGTTACTTTTTACAGTTTTCGGCCAGTGATTGGATAAAAAGAAAAAAAAAGTTATTCTATTTTAAAAAGATATACATGGACAAGAAAATTACGAATATTATCCTTAGGGAGTATATAAAATTAATAATATCTATGTAAAAAGATATTTTATAGAGAAAATTAAACTTGAATCTATTTAAAAATGCTATTATTAATTTACTGATGAGTACCATGTTTCGCATTAATCGATTACATTTTTAATTGATTGATTAGACGACTAAACGTTCAATCCTACGAAATTTAATCATGAAGCATTTATAATTATTAAAATTTAAAAAATAATTATTATATAACTTTCATGATTAATTCGATCGGGATTAAGTTATGAATTAATCTGATTTCACCGACGAAAATTGAAAATGGCTGCCATTTAACTTTGTTAACTTTTTTTTCATTGGTACGAGATTGGTATTATGGGTCACTACATGATTTTCCTTATTAAAATATATACAAGATCACACAGCCTAATTCATATACACAACGGTCAAAAAGTGTAAATTATTACGGCTTTAAGGTATTTCATTATATTTCTTCCTTTTCTATCATTTTTCTGTTTTTTATTACCTAGAATCGCTTCCCACAGTGGATTTATTCTTCGGTTTAATGCATATGCATTTTCTATGAAGGTCCCTTTCTTTTGGAGCTATTTTTCAGCGTTTGGCAAGTTTTCCAGTTGTTTTTCAGTTGACTTCAAATATAGATTTTATCTTTTTTATCTCTCAATCATCTTCTCACTCCCTTCTCTTCCCCTTTTCGTTTTCTTCACCAACTCGGCCATGACACATTTTTCATTATTCCATCATGACTCCTAACACCCTTATATATATTTTAACAATATATTAACCCCACACTTCATTCTGATTTTCGGGTATCCCAAACTAGTACTATTATATCGTCGTCCTTAAATCTGCCTTTAAGTTTTTGATAGGAGCCTTAGTTTCTAAGATATTCAGGGCTTCTTTCTTTCCCCACCCGTTTTCAATTTTTATCTCTTCCGCAATTTATATTGTTTTCTATTCATTGTTTTTACCTTTTTAGGCTATAAGGTGATTTAAAAAGAATATGGTGATTAATCATAAAAAATAGAAACATACTTCTGATTACAAAATGTACTGTGTATGTTTTGGTGGTTCCAAAAGGGTTGATGATCAAAAAATTTAAATTCGCACAACATCGGTGGTGTGCAACATCGGCACAACAAACGTTGTTGTTGACCACCGATCTACATAAACCCAAATTTTGTAAAAATATGAAAAAAACTTCCAGTTGTCTTTAGTACGCACGTTTCACTGAATGAAATCCAGACACACTACCTGTTGGTTCGGAATGTAAATTAAATTTTCAATAAATATTGGAAAATTTTTCGGTTTCATTTTTATCTTTTCTGGTAAAACGACGCCTTTTTACATGCAACTGCTTTTCTGATTAGGGACCTTTATTTAAATGTATTTCATACTTTTTTTACCACCGATATACATGTATGAAGTTAATAAAATTCCATTACTTGAACAACTATAAAGAGCAAATGTTCTTTTGTCAAAATGTAAAAAAATACAACGAAAAATACTACCTTGTTTTACCATAAACGTGATATATATATATATATTATTATGAAAATCAACAAATAAAATCTTTATGAGACAAGTATGTGAAAAAGATTTATTTGAGGAACATTGCGTTTCAAAGTTTATGGCCAACTATTTTTCCTTATTTGTAGGAGCATGTAAAAAAATATAATACGGTTTTTAGCAGTTTTTATTAGTTTTATATTACTGAAAAATATAAATAACTTTCCAGTAATGTTAATAGGATGCACATACTGAGTACAATATTCCAATATTCCTAAATGATGCATAGGATCAAATCTACATTTACGTTTAGTTTAATATATGCCTTATCGTAACATGCTATCGATAATTCTTCAAACTATCTATGGTTCAATAGTACCGCATAGTGATTTTTATCATTTATCGGAAGATGTGTTTTTATTACGAGATTATTTAAGATCAGGTAAAATACTAGATATTATGCATACATAGTATTTGGAAATAATGTTAATAAAGCATTTGTTAATGTCCAATTTAACAATACTATGATGTTTCATTCTGTGTTATATATTATTTAAAGAAAAATAGATAAAAACAAAATAAATTTTCATTTTAACCCTTAAATGCCTGGTGTTTCTTTTCGGCAACATACCCAATTTAGGCTCTAAAATATTATTAGAATAATATTGAAGCTATAATGCCTAATGTTGCGAATAAAATACATTCTGAAAATATTATTAAATCGATTTTCAACATTTAGATGGCAACACCTGTGCAGTTTAAGAATAAAGATAAATTTATTTTTTCAAATGTTGCTACTTGTTCTTTTTGTTTTGTTTGGAAACTTGCGAAATACCCTATTTTGACCTGCAGTGAGCAAGTAAAATTTATTTCTTATTATAGTTCCTAAAATTCTTGTGTGTTTAATATTATAGAATTTTATCAAGGGAAATTATTTTTTCAATTAAACACCAGTATTGCCGATTAGTAACAAACTGTTTTTTTAGCCGTAAACTATACCTAAAACAAAATAGGATTTTTTAAAGTATTTTTCCTATGATTTATTTAAAAAATAAAAGCCGAAAAACATTATTACAATTATTTTTGAAAAGTCAGGCATTTAAGAGTTAAATCTCGTTATATACTGTCAGAAAACATCGTCTTTATACATTAAATTATTCTTTATACTTTAACGAATATTTTCCGTACTCCTTAGATACATGTTTTTTCAGTGAATTCTTCACGAAAGTCTGAAAAAGAGCTGGAAATGCCGTTCATTCGTAGCACGAATACGTATTCACCCTATTAATACTAAAATTAGAATATATTTTTTAAGTAAAAAAAAAAAAAGAAAAAAAAAAAAAAAAAAAAACCCATAAATTAAGATTTCTAATTTACTTAAAAAAGAAACAAACAAACAAACGAACGAACAAAAAAGTTTTAGAAATAAAAAATAAATAATAATTAATGATCTCATTCACTTAAAAGTACCCCCAATTTATTTTTCAAAAAATATGGAAATAAGATAAAAAAAAAAATGAAAATATTAAACGAAAGAAAAAACAATTTTACTCAAAAAAAAAAAAAAAAAAAATACAATCATTTCTTCTCGAATAAAATATAATATTCATATTTTACATTTAACAACCTAATTAAAAATATTTATAATTCATATTTTTTATCATATATTAAAACTTAAGTGTTAAAATACCAGCCACAAACTCATTGACGGTGGACTATTCCTAAATTAACTTCAAAATTCCCAGCTTTCTAAAGAAATTAATCAAACTGTACCCATCTGAAGAAAACATAGTACATTTGCTTCAAACGTTTTCACTGTTGTACAACTATAAACGAGTGATTAGAGTAGGTACTAGTCTCGTAATACTAAGGTAGCTGGTTCGACTCCGAGATCAGCCCTTTTTTTAATCTACAATTTCTTCAGTTGAAGAACATTTTACCTCCTATAATGGAGAAAAAAAAAAGAGATTCTTCAAATAATGAAAATATCCCGTTATCGCTACTGCCAGTACAATTTCCATGAATTAAAGAAAGTATTTCTGAAAGTACATACTTAAAAGGTAAACGTTGTCTTCAAACATATAACATAAAATATATTTTGGCAGCCTGAGTGGTTCAAATGTCAACCTTTATTTACAGAAATACAAATTTTAATCCTTAAATGCCGAGTTTTGCTTTTCGGCAACATACCCAATTTTGGCTTCTAAAATACTATTAGAATAATATTTAAGCTATGACGCCTAATGTTGCCAATAAAATACATTCTTAAAATATTATTAAATCGATTTTCAGCATTCAGATGGCAACACTTGTGTTGTTTAAAAATAAAGATAAATTTATTTTTTCAATTGTTGCTAAGTGCTCTTCTTGTTTTGTTTGGAAGCTTGCAAAATACCCTACTTTGTTCTGCAGTGAGCAAGTAAAATTTATTTCTTATCATAGTTCTTAAAATTCTTGTGTGTTTAATATTATAGAATTTTATCAAGGAAAAGTATTTTTTCAATTAAAGACTAGTATTGCCGAATAGTACCAAACAGTTTTTTAGCCGTAAATCACACTTAAATTAAAATATGATTTTTTTAAGTATTTTTCCCATGATTTATTTAAAAAATGGAAGCCGAAAAACATTTTTTTATGATTTTTGAAAAGTCAGGAATTTAAGGGTTAAACAGTTGTCTTTATTTTAGGTATGCATCAAAAAGTCATAAGGAAGCTAAAAACTAAATATTTTTTCGTCAATTAAGATTGATAAATATACAAATGTAAGATCACCCCTATTTATAAAGTTCGAAATTCTCACTGAATTTGAAAGCCTTCTACTATAATAAACGTAGCATACATACATAATTTGGTTTATACCAAAGTATGTTAAATTTATTCTTTTTGTTTTGCAGAAAATCAACCAAATTTCATTTCGCAGTCGTATATATATATATATTATGCAATTTTAAATATTTTATTCGTTAAATATTTTATTCATTATTTTATACGTACAAGATAATTTTAAAAGTTTTAATATAATTTATGTTTTTTATTTCTGTTGACTACATAATCTTGAAAGTTTCAATGCCAGCAGTATAGATTGAAAGAATCTGCACAATTTAATGGGAACCGTTTTTGTTTGCAATATTCTCTTGAATTTAACACGTTTGACGAAAATTAAATAAACACAAATTACTTATTTCCTTCCAGTCAGTATGTCTCTTTAAATGTTATGTTAAAATATTTCAGAATTCTAGATAGATTCTTTAACCGTTCATTAATGGCATAGACTGAAATAACGATCGGAATTATTTATTTATGTAAATACGAGAACAAAAAATATTTACAAATGATTTTATAAAAATTCTAAAAAGAAATTTTATACAATTCAAAGTTTTCAATCCCGACTTTCATTTCAAATTAGAAAACTCAGGTTTAGTTTAACATCGTCTATTAACCTTCCTTAATCCATTAATCATCAGATTTTAGAAAATCTCCTACAATTCGCCACAGATAATCTGCCAGAATTACAATGGTACACTGTAAAAAAAATTCCGTAACGTTCCTGGGAAAAATGGGCAGCTGAGAAGCCCATTATTTCCAAGAAACATTTCTTGAAAATGACTGGAACTTTACTGTATAACTTTAAAACTTTCCACAGAAATGCCAGTAAGCTTCCTGCGAAATACCAGGAATGTTTCTGTTAAAAACAAAACATTACTGATATTTCACAAAAAGCTTACCTTATTTTCTATGAAACGTTTCAGAAGTGTTCAATAAAGTCTTTTCAATAGTGTCAGAAGTGACAATAAAATCAATATTTATGGCTGTTATAATAGTAAAAATTTTACTTAAAAAAAAAAAAAAATGAAACCAATATTTATTTCTTACAAAATATAAATGAATAAATATTATTCAATTTCTTTTAATAAGCAAATAAACTGCGTAAAAAAGAAGAGCTTATTGCGAAATACAAATAAAACTGTACAACTGCATGCTATATAGATAAAGTGAAAATGAAAAAAAAAACCAGAAAACAATAGCGTAAATACAGATTAAATCTTAGACATAAATGTATAATTCTTAAATGGAAACTCATTAAAACATAAATAACGTTAATACACATATTTGTTAAAACAATATTTGTTTAAAAATAATATAGCATACTAAAAATATCAGCGGGACAAGATAAAATATTATATTTATAGCCACTTACTCTTTTGCGATTATCCTTTTCTTTTAATTTATAATCCTTTAAAGGGGGGGGGGGACTTCTTATGTCCAACAAGGATGTTCTAGATAATTGATTAATTTCTTTTTTCATTTAAATTAACCAAGCTATCATAGAATCCCCAGTTAGATTGAAGTTTTAGAATGAATATGCAGTCTTAATGGAAATCCAAATACTGGCGTATTTTTCTACTTGTGCTGTTGGCTAAACATTCCACAGACAGGTACGGTGGATAATATCTTAGAAGGAGAGGGTCCGAGGTTGGTCTCACCGAATACGATGAACATTTGTGTTTCGATACAGTATAGTTAGTATATGAATATATGACCGCCAGAAAGTGCAACCTACAGGCGGTCTTGAGAAAATAAGTCGCAAAGTTCAAGCTATAGTTTATAATCGGATAAATTTCCTTCTCTTGCAAGCAGCTCCGTGGCATGTTCGGTAGTATACTGGATTTGACTTTTTTCTACCCAGGATCAAACCCGTCTCGGGCTTGTTTTTTGGAACGAAAATTTTTATCAATCATTTTCGAGCCGCAATTGAAAATATGTGTATAATAATTAAAATTTACGAAAAATATGAACTAAATGTATGTTTTGTAGCATATAAGTGCTTTTTAACTACGATATTTTGCATGATTAAATATATAATGAAAAAAAAAACGCATATTTAATGTCTATAGACCAGAAAAATTTTGTTGTTATTTAAAATTATTTACAGTTATTTCAATGAATAATCTACTATTTTTCACAGAGAAATAAATTAAAACACGTGATATAAATGCGTGAATAATTATATTAAGTTATTTTTTATATATATATATGAAAGTATTTCGAATATTTCATGATTTTTTTAATACCCTTTTTTAAATTCTTAATTTGACTTTTTTTTATTTCGGATATTTGGTTTTGTAATTATTACCTACGTAATAACAGTTTTCAGCAGCTCAACATCTTTTTAGAACTTATTTTTAAGCAAAAAGACAGCTATTCTAACTATAATCATAAGAATCCAAGATTTAAAAAAAAATCAAAAGTTAAAAAGCTAGTTGGTAAAAAAATGATACATTTATTTCATTGTGAAAAGTACTAGCTTATTTATGTAACTAACAGTAAATAAATTTTAAAATTAGCTTAATGTTATAGTCTATGGAAGTTCTAATTGTCTTCCTTTTAGTTTGCTATTATTATTATTTATTTATGTTATCTTTACTTTTCATTAAATATATAAATATGCAAAGATTCACAAATAAAATTGTATTTATATAATTAAACTGCATTATATAAAAACATTAAGCAAGAAAAAAAAATATTTCCTAAAGAAATTACTACGTAGACACTTATTCTAATTAAAAATCAAGAATCCCGGACTTTAAAAAATCATATTAAAAATATAAAAGCATATTTTTCAAACCATGAAATATTTGAAGTATTTGAATGAGGAAACAAAATGAAAATAATATAGTTGTTCACTTACTTTAATTTATTTCTCTGTTAAAAATTGTAGATATTCATTGAAATAACTGTAAATAATTTTAAATAACAACAAAAATATTCTGGTCTATAGACATTAAAATTGCGGGGTTTTTTTTCATTATATATTTAAACATGCAAAAGTTCGTAGTTAAAAAAACACTTATATGCTACAAAAGATACATTTAATTCGTATTTTCGTAAATTTCAATTAGTATACACATTTTTTCAATTGCGGTTTGAAAATGATTGATAAAATATTTCGTTCCAAAAAACAAGTCCGAGCAGGGTTTGATCTCGGGTAGAAAAAACTCAAATCCAGTATGCTGCCAAACATGCCACAGAGCCGATTACGAAGGACTGAAATTTATCCGGTTATAAACTATAGCTTAAATTTGCGACTTATTTTTTTCAAGACCTCCTGTGTGTTGCGCTTTATGGCAGTCATATATATATATACTAACTATACTCTATCGAAATACAAATGTTCATCGCATTCGGTGAGACCAACCTCGGGCCCTCTCCTTGTTAGCGATGTCAAAGAGGTATTGTATTTTCATCTGAAAGACCTTGACAATAGAGACGGAAATGATTATGTCCTCTATTGATTTATTTGCATTCCACAATGATTTTTTGACATTCGTATAAGGAATTCGTTTTGGACAGTCGAGCGCGAGCGGCGGACAACAACAAAATAATAAAATTGCGGCCGCACCGTTTTGCTGTTGACAGCTTTTGTTCAGGAACGTTTCAAATATGAAAACCAGAATTTCACAGGAAAGAGCTGAATTATTCTGAAAACCTGAGAAAAGGCGAAACGTTCCTGGAATTTACGTGGAAAGTTACCCCTTTTTCTTACAGTGTAGTAATTGCTATTTTTTATCATAATGTGATAAAGTAAATTTTAAAGACGAACTGATTTACATGATGCATTTAAAACTATAAAATGAAATGTAGAAAAACCTCATAAAAATTTTAATTATTGCACCAATAATCACAATGTTGTTTCTATGAAAATTTAATTACATTTATGTACTATTTATTAATTTATTTATTAACAGTTGATTGGAATTTGAGAACAAAATGTAGAACTTCTTTTTTAAACACTTTATTCGGTTTCATAAATTATATTTAACAATCTGAAGGTAATGCATACAGTTTTTCGTACTTTAAGAGATAATCACTATATCATTGTAAAGATTATTGTATATCATATAAGATTATTATTGTAAAAATAAAAACTATAGAAGATGCATTTTGATATTCCAGTTACTTTAATTTAATACGTATAAAATTTGATAAATTTCCAAAAAATATAGACGAACAGAGTAAGGTTTAAAAAAGTGATCTAAATCATAGAAGTATAAATGTTTAATTTTAATAAATTTTAAATGCTGAAATTGTTTTTGAATCAAAAGAGTAACTTTCAAAATAGAAAACAAACATAATGCTACACATATACCGGGTGTCCTAAAAAGGACTGACTGATTTTAAAATTCAATAACTTGCAAACGGTGACAGATGATTAAAAAATTCTTGCAGGAGGATTATACATAAGGTCAAAAGTTTTTTACAGTGATTTTCGATTTTAGTTCGAATTACAAACAATAGATAGCGCTGCGAACAATAGACTCTAAATTCAGGTTCGATTTTTGGTACTTCGATACCCACTCAATACATTTTAACCTCTTTTTCCGCATGGAAGAAGATAAAGGCCAAAAAATCAAGCCTGTATTTAGCGCTTACTGCTTACAGCGCCATCTATTGTTTGTAATTCGAACTAAAATCGAAAATCGCTGTAAAAAAACTTTTGACCTTATGCATAACCCTCCTGCAAGAATTTTTTAAATATCTGTCACCGTTTGCAAGTTATTGAATTTTAAAATCTGTCAGTCCTTTTTCGGACACCCGGTATATACAAATACAACAACAACAAAAAAAAAAGGTAAAAGCGAAAAATCCCTTTGTTTCATAACGTCATTGCACCGGAATTTCTCTAAAGAAATATTTCTTACTCTACTTCATAAACAAAACTATTGCATGCTATCAAAGTAATGTGATATACGCAATATTAAAACATGCGCACAACTACTTCTGCATAATGAAACTTTGGCAGACTACCATAAATGAATATATATACGCGTGATATTAAATATCGATAACATCCTAATTTCTGAACAAACATACTTTATCTCATCTTACATATTCATGGTATATCTATTAAATTTCAATGCTACTAATTTTGAAGTCGGATTGTCGAAGAGTATCTCAATTATATATTGAAAATGAAATTGGAAAATGCTGACTGATAATTACATGCAGATATCTGGTTAGATAACATAGTTATGTTTAACTTGTTAAGTAAATGCATATTTTTTCAAATCTAAAATAAAAGAAAAATAACTTTAACCCATCTTCAGATTAGAATATGATAAAAACTTTGAAGAAATCTGCTTTATCAGGAAGAATCTTATCAAAATCAAGTTAATAATAGTATATCAAGTTTCTATATCTAGGTTGTGTTCCGTTTTAATGCGATTTTGCTGACGACACTGATAACTTTCTTTAAATAGACATGATTGGGTTATAAATAAAAATAAATATATAATCTTACTTTTAACTTATTTTATGCTTTCTGTAAATGTTACTTGTAACAAGCTTATAAATTAATATTTCTGAACTAAAATAATTCTCCATCTAAAATTATTTTAAATCGCTAACAAAAAATTGCCATTCGATATTTGAAAATATGTATACATATTTTGTAGAAGTAAATGATATAGTTCTCTCTCTTTTTCAATATGTTCTCTAATTACTATATCGTATCTCATAACAGTTTGCGTAATGCAATCATCTTTTTAATTTTAGATAAGTATAATGAATTATTTTGCATGTTCTGCTGGGACACATGGGATACAGCAGATACATGTAGACATACTTACAACGTTACTTCAAAAAATTCAATTGAATTAAAATACACAGATAATATCACTACTTTACTTTATTACAGGTTATTGCAGTTTTTGTAAGAATTATAAAATCTTTCAACACGGTCATACATTAATGGAAATGTTAGGCTTATCTTGATTTTATACTTGCATAACCGATTGAAGATTCTGCCTTCTGATAGCGCAGTCTAATTAAAGTTTGTAGTAAAAACAGTAAACAGTGAATTAAAAGAAATCATTTCACATTTTTAAATAATACGTATATTCACATGACTCCAAAAAATGAGTGTATAATGCATATTTTAATCATTTGTATCACCGATTACAGATCTACAACATATCCAAAAAGTCAATGTTGTTTCGACAGTAAACTTCAAAAGACGATTTTGTTGATTGTTGTTATTATATTACACTGCTATTAACATAATTATTTCATTAAATTCGCGACAAATGGCGATGGTGATTTTTTTCGCACCAAAGCTTGATTTAGCGCTTGATCAGCTACACGTGATTTTTGATGAATTAAACTTTGGTGCGTTAAAAAAGTTAGTGGAGTTAAAAAAGTCTGCAGACGTCTACAAGTATATTGTTTACAAAGGTAAGTTTAAATTCTTTATTTGAAGATCATTTTCGAGCTCGGAATTTTATAAGATGTATAAGATAAACATTAACTTTTATTTGTTGTAGATCTGCAACAACACGCCATGTCTTCTCTTGTAATGCCCCCCCCCCTCTATTTTATTTCTTAGGATGGCAATTAGATGTAGAGATTTGAAACGAGAAAAAAATATGATATTTGATGAACTACAGTAATATTGAGGATGAAATCAATATATCCGACGATCATATCTTAACAGATCCAAATTTTCTACTACTTGGCTTTAATGAAACAGAATCAGTTGATGGAAGTGAAGAAAGTGATTCTTCAAATGTTCCAAGTACATTGGCAAGTATTTCTTGTACTCCTCTAAGTGCTTCATCTTCAAATGATAGTGTCTCTGGATCCTCTGTTTATATTCCTCGTCACCCCAAGAGTGATTCTAGCCCATCTATCAGTATTTTAAGAATGCCAAGAGAATTTTATGAGGAAAAAGAATTTGGTTTTGAATCACCAGCAAATATCATTCTTAGGTGATTCTACGTTACAACAAGACAATTTAGAACTAGATACACCTTATCAATTTTTTCATTCCTCTTTTCAGATGAAATATTTGAAATGACTAAGAATGAAACAAACGTGTATGGCATTTAGAGCAATCCAAGTACATCATTTAATGTAACTACCTTAGATATTCGCCAATTTGTTGGTGAATATCTAAGGTAGTCTGTATTGTATGTAAGGTAGTCCATTACGTCTGTAATTCATCTTCCAAGAGTGAGAAATTACTGGTCTAGTTCTGTAGGTGTGTCAATTATTCAATGATCTATCTATACCTCTGAATAAGTTTAAACAATTACGATAATTGCTTCATTTCAGTGATAGTACCCAAAACCTTTCTTCATCCAACCATGATTGTAATAGATTTTTCAAAATCAAACATCTTCTAGAAAAAATAAACAAAAATCTGGAAAAAATAAACAAAAATCTGGAAAAAATGCCTCTTGAGCAATATTTAAGTGTAGATGAATAAATTTGTTCTAAAAAATCTCGTAATTTTATGAAGCGATACAATCCGAATCACATAAATGAAGTTATATAATTCATGTTTTGAGTGATGCATCATGATTTGCCTATAAAATCGAACTAGATTAAGGCAAAGAAAATATTATAGACTCAGGGGAGACAGATCTTGGTGCAGCATCCAACCATGTAATGCGTTTAGCAAGATCCCAAGACATAAGAACTACAGAATGTACTTTGACAATTTTTCACATCAATCCCTTTGATTGTATATTTGGCAAAGAGAGTATTCTAAGCTCAAAAACAATAAGAAGAAGCCGTATAAAACCTAACTGCGAGTTACCTTACGGCAAAGATATGATAAAGAAAGCACGGATCATCTACTGCATACTGTGCAACAGTTGAAGGGCTGAATGTTTCAATAACATAATGGAAAAACAACAAAGTTGTTCATTTAACGTCATCCTTTGCTGGTGAAGAACCTAAATCAAAAATTCGAAGGTATCACGAATCTATAGACACTTACATTGGTATTGACCGACCTTTTGTTGTATCTGAATATAACAGACACATGGGTGGAGTAGATTTAATAAACAGCATTATGGGAAGACAGAATATATTATTGAGAAGCAAAAGATGGCCTATTCGTATGTTCTATCATTTTTTGGATTTAATTACAGTGGAACCCGGTTAAGACGCGTTTCAGTGGGAGTGGACAAAAGTCGCGTATTAAGCGGGATCGCGTATTAAACGTGATTTGTATAATGTTGCAGGAACAGGGCTTATTTACAAATCTAATTGTCTAAATGAACTTTAAAGCTTTCATTTATATGCTTACGGTGGAAAATTGTGTGTTTTGCATATATTTAGGTTAAAATTTAATTGTATTTCACTTTAACTCATTCGGTTTTTTTATAGGACCGATTGGAATAAACACGGAAAAAAATGTAGATTCCAACATGATTTTATTGTTGATTTGTACATTGCAACCAAAAATAAAACAACAAAAGTTCTATTTTTTTTCCTTTAACAGAAAGAAAAAATCTTTAAATCTTTGAAGCACAACCCAGTTTTTAAAATCATATTTAGTACTTGTGTTAATGAGTGCCCTTCTTTTTAATATAAGAAAAAAACATTTTTATTAATTTTCATATACATAATATTGTTAGCATGACAAAAAGTAAAATAAACATAAAATAATATAATAATCATTGTTATGACGTATCTGAGCAACCTGAACTTACTACAGTAAAAACATATATGACAAAGAATGTTAGGAGGCGGGATCAAAGAAGAATTGCAGTTTCACTAATGTAGCTGGGTTTTGTTTTATTCAAATATGTACCACTATCTCCGATTGTTAAATTTCGCATTAATTAATCTGTTATTAAATATAAAGTAAATAATACTATTCGAAAACAGTGTTTTTTTATCTGAATAAAAATAATCCACAACATAGGCAATACTTGAGAAGAGAGAAGGAATTCGAATCTAGATATATGAATTCGCGTCTTAAGCGTGATTTTTTTCATCAGAGAACCGAAAATTTATCGCGTATTAAGCGGGATCGCGTAATAACCGTTCGCGTATTAAACGTGATATTTTTGCATTATCGTTATGGGCGATATTAAAGGGATCGGAAAAAACCCGCGTATTAAGCGGGATCGCGTATTAACCGTGAGCGTCTTAACCGGGTTCGACTGTACTTTTAATGCTTGGTTATTACACAAACACGTTCATGAAGAGAAACAAAAAACTAAAACGATGCTGAATTCCGCTGACTTTCGTCTTGAAGTTTCTGAAACCCACTGTAAAATTATTACCCAGTCCAAAGCTAGAAAAAGAGAGAAAGGTCGCGTAGAAAAAAATTCAAAAGAAAAAACATAGACAGTCTACTCAACATATTCCACCAAAACAAGTGCGCCTAGACGAAATTGGTCACTGACAATATTGGGCAGAAAAGGGGATACGTTGTGAATACATCGAGAGTAAAGGCTTTACTCAAACTGTTTGTGAAAAATGTGCTGTGGGACTTTTCTACAACAAAACTAACGACTGTTTCAAAAATATTAATGTAAATTAAAATTTTTAATATTTCAGTTTATGTGCCATTTGGCAAGATGTTGCAGATATGCAACAAACCCATTTTTCCAATTAAAATTTTATTTTTCTGTTCTGATTTTTTTTTCCATGCTTAAAATGATCCATTTTAATAGCTGTGAAAGAATTTTTCAAATCGGAGTTGTTGAGTTACAAAGTTGCCGACATTACATATAGAGAAAACAAACAGAGCATTACAAAAGAAAAAATAATATCATCAAATCCGTTTTTCAGAAAATGGAACAGGTATAGTCACCTAGTGACAGAATGGAAAAAAATATATACACGAATCATTAGATTACTACATTAAGTACGTGTAGTATTTGTAACAGTTTTTTTTAAGTTTTCTTTTTAAAATTTATAAAATAACATCCGAAGACTATGAGTGTGATTCGTCTGAACATCCACTCCATGTACAGTTATGTACAGTCGTGAGGATAAAAAAGTAAACACCTTACTAACAATGCAACAAATTATTGTAGAAGAAAGTTACTGGTAACAAACGATTTGAAATAAAGTCTACGTTTAAATGACGTATATAAAGTTTGCTTAGTTGGCCATATACATATCAAAACGAACCCAAATTTTGTTTTCTTTCAATATCAATACCCCAGTTTGATGCCATAAATAGTAAATTCTATACTCTTCAGTTAGCCTAAAAACAAAGTTACATGAAATTCGTAAGATTAGTTTCAGAGAAATTATTTTTAAAAGAACATGTTTTAGGGGCTATATCCAAAATGAAGTTCGGTACTCGATTAATGAAATTTTACAGAATGACTATGTCACTTTTATTAATGTATTATGCAGGGTGTCCGGTGAATAAGACCCTCATTTCAAAATTAAATATCTCAAAAACAAAGATCAATAAAATTATGCGGTAAACGGTTTGTTTATTAGCTAAATTGTAAAAATGTTATACCGAAGTTGCAAAATTGAGTTGCAAAAACCGTTAACAAATGACGCTGTAATCGTCATGCCTATAAATTGTGCTTCGAAGTTCATAGCACTAGCGGCTCATTCCTAGATAGCTCTTTATGAAAGAATGAAAATTGGGAAAGACCGCTGTTTCGTTGGGGTGATGGGCGGAAGTGGAGACATCTGGTCACAGAATTATTCCATCAGCTTTAACTTTGGAGAATTTCAATTAATAGAATTTTCAATAAAAAGTTCAGCAATCATTGTATAAGAACTTATTAATTTTTTTTTTTTTTTTTTTTTTTTTTTTTTTTTTTTTTTTTTTGGGGGGGGGGGGGGGGTGTGATGTGCAGAAGCGGAGGTGTTGACAGAATTTAGATTTGTTTCAAATTTTGTTATAAGCTACTTCGGCCGGGATACCAATATATCTGTGGAATGTTTTTTCTTTCCCAATTGGCAGATCGTGGAATCGAATCCAAGTAGAGGGGGATTTGAAAAAAAAAAATGGAAATCTGTACTTTTTAATATTTATTTAAATTATGAAAAAAAAAGTTTGAAAAAAAAAATCTGAAGTTTCTGGTTTTAAAATTTAATTAAGCTAAAAGAAACCCATTTTTTTAAATCATTGAGCATTTATAATAATGATTTATAAATCATCTTTTTTTTAATTGTTGAAAATAGTTTGAATGAAAAAATACAAAGTTTCTATTTTTAAAATCTTAATTAAGTTCATAAAAATCATTTTTATTTTAAAAACTAATTTTCATTTTTTTATCAATGAGCACAGAAATATGGTGCAGCTTCTACCGATATGATACCAAGTGTTGGAAAGGAATGCAGAATCCAAAATACTTTTGCTTCGACGTTGATGATACGACTTATCACCAATCCCTTTTAAAAAAGAAATAACTTAATGCATAATTTCTGTCCCTAAAACTTTGTTTACAAAGAAAAGAAATATATGTGTTGTGCTAAAACCAAAATATTATGCCGTGATTTGAAAATAAATGAAAAGTACAAAATTACTTTTTTATTTATAATAATTCAGGTATAAACAATAATAAAAAATTATATGCCTTGATTTAAAAAAAATAAAAATAAATAAAAAGTACAAAATTATTTTCCTAAATATATGCATTTTGATTTAAATAATTATATGGCATTAAAAATTGAATTTAATAAAATATTTTAATAAGTTCTGTAGCACATATATTTAGTTTCCACTAGATGGCAGCACTAAACGATAATCATGTCATTAACGGCTTTCATAGTTTTTCCCATGATTCCATGCCGATTAGCTTTCCCTCAGAGTGTTCTGAGACGCACAATGTAGAGGGTGCGAAATACAAGCTGCTTACTTGATTTTTTTCCGCAGAGAGAGTTCTAGCGGCACGCAATGGAGAGGTTACGAAATGCCCGCTGTCTTGTTTTTTCCCCCGGAGTTTCAAGAAGAGGCGGGGGGAAGTGATGAAATGTTTGCAAATCAGCGGATTTCTTCTGCCGTTTTTACCATGTAAATAATGTACAGTCATCATGTAAATAGATATAATTCTTGTAGTACAGAGATTTATTAAGCTTTCTTTCTACTAACGTACAGAGTAACGTTTCCTTTTGAAGTGATGAGACGACTGATAAATATTGTGGTGCCTATATATTTTTTGGAAAGCAGATAGCTATAGTTCTTATATAATGATTTCTAAACATTTTATTGAAAATTATATTAATTGAAGTTCTCTAAAATTAAAGCTGATGCAATAATTCTGTGACCAGACGTCTCCACTTCTGCACATCACCCCAACGAAAAAGTGTTATTTCTCAGTTTTCGTTCTTCAGTAGGGAGACATCTAGAAATGAGACGCTTGTGCTCTGGACTTCGAAGCACAATTTATAGGCATTGCAATTACAGCAGCATATGTTAACGGTTTTTGAAACCTAATTTTGAAACTTCTGTATAACAGTTTTACAGCTTAGGTTAGAAACAAACCGTTTATCGCATAATTCAATTGATCTTTGTTTTTAAAATCTTTAATTTCGAAATCAGGATCTTATTCGTCGTATATCACCAATATGACCGTTTCATTTTATGTTTCAATAAAATGAGTAAAAATATTATTTTTTTTTCAAATTATGTCTTTCTGCACATTATAGACCATAGATTGACGCTTTTTAATCATAATTCGAAAACTTCTTTGAAAAAAAATTGAAATTGATAATTCGCTTAAAGCAGGACATAATAAATATAAATCTATCGAAAAAAATTGTAAGTTGCTGTTCATATTTTTTTTTCGAATATGTATACATATTTTATTTCGAGACATCTATAAAAAAATATCACGCATTTATCATAACAAAATATAAAAAAATTTCACACATTAACAACTTAAATTTGTCTATTATTTAATGGCATATTTGTGAAATAATCATATATTGTTTTGGAAATGCCATTATAGGTAATTAACAAAAAAGAAAAATCATGTCCCAACCATAGTTTATGTAACACATTGCAACACTTCCTGAATTCTTTACCTAAACTTTGCTGTTTAATGAGTTAAAAAAATCTAAGTAAACATTTTAGAAAACTCATAACGAAATCGAAAAATAGATTTCAGCAATTACCGCCCATACCGGAAAAGTAGTCTTATTATTTTGTGCAGCACTGTATTTAATCTACATATTCTACATATTCTACAAAATATGTTAAAATTTAGATAATAACAAAATGCATAATAGGTTGAAAATTCGCCTTCAACATTTTCTATCAGTATACGGAAACATACTTGAATTCTCTTATACAGCCCTGTATATTACTAACAGATTTTTAGAGGCACTACATATTAAGCTAACATTTAATTCAGGTTGAAACATAATTAAAACTACTCAAATCATACTTATAAACATTATGATTCTCAGCAGGTAATGTATCCAGTTATTTTAGTGGCCTTGTATATGATTTTATTTATATTATACATGCATTTCTTAGTAACTAAATATAATTCTACTTAAAAATGCATAATTCAATTAAAAGCTACCTTTAAGCCATTCTGCTGATAATCCGCAAAGCTTGCGAATTCTTTTGTGAAGCCCTGCATAATGATCTATGCCATTTATACACGCAACATACTAAGCAAAAATTTACTTAAGTGAGCATACCATAAATGAAATTTCGTTTCCAGCACTTATAGCTAATATACAGTGTATTTCAGATACAGTTCTCTATTCGAATGTTTTTCGTGCCTCTGTAATTGAACGATAAATGCTATGCACATCATATCAGGAGCTTGGAAGAGCAAGGGCGAATCCCGAAATTGGGATGTTTGGAAATCAAGTTCAAAGTTTTGCGAGTAAGTGTTATAGAATAGGGTGCTACGCACTTTAGCTCGACACTGTGAGAATACTAAGGGTGAACCAGGGCAAAACGGCTTACCTACGTGTTGCATACTTGTTGCATCTTAGGTAAAAAAATCGATTTTTCGGATTTGCCCTTGCTCTTCCAAGCTTCTGATATTATACAACAAGTATCTCGTAATAAGCCCCAGTAAGGCATATCATTTTCATTATTACTTTCTTCAATCTTTACAAGAAGAAATATTGGTTTCATGAAAATTTTCGAATTCCAGTTTTCGACGGATTTACACGTTTTATGGGTCAGAGATTCCAAAAAAACATGTTTTTACAAAATGTCTGTCTGTGAGTCTGTCTGTCTGTATGTGACACAAATTTTATGGGCGCTCTAACTCAAGAACTAATGCACAGAATTTAATAAAAATTTATATTTAGGTAGTCCCTGATATAGATTGGTGATGATTAATTTTTGGTGTAAATCGCCCTGCAAGTGGCGCTGCTATGTAGCATTTTGCAGGATTTCCGCAAAAGCTCTATCTCAAGAACTAAAGCACGAGTTTTTGTAAAACTTCAGATTCCGTTAGTCCTTGACATTAATGAATGCTGTTTACGTTTTGGTGTAAATCGCCCAACAGGTGGAGCTGCTATGCTGCATTTTGCAGGATTTACACTATTTTCGCAGTAGATCTATCTCAAGAACTAATGCACACATTTTCATCAAACTTCGGATTTAGTTAGTCCTTCATATGAAATAATGCTGACTACGTGTTAGTGTAAATCGCCCGATAGGTAGCGCTGCTGTTCTGCATTTTGAACTATTTCCTCAATAGCTCTATCTCAAGAACTAATGCACGAAATGTCATCAAACTTCAGATTTAAGTATAACTTGATTAATGTTGCTGCTGATTATGTGTTGTTGCAAATCGCTCAACAGGTGGCGGTTCTATACTGAATTTGTCATGATTTGCGCAATACCTCTATCTCAAGAATTAATGCACGAATTTTCCTCAAACTTCATATTCAGTTACACGTTGACATAAGTTGGTGATAATTAGGTTCTGGTGTAAATAACCCAACAGGTGGCGCTGCTATGCTGCATTTACACGATTTCAGTGGCTATCATACCTCGAGAACTAATGCATCGAATTTCATATTTTTAGAATTCTCATGATGAACAGAGATTCCCATTTAATTTGGCACTGAGATAGTGAATTTTGAAGTATTGACATGTATGAGATAGAAGAAAGTTTTGTGATGACCACAACATACTAGTATTTGAAATAGTGTTACAGCTAAAATATACTGCAAAGACGTCCCCGTTAAACAATTCTGTAACGGAATTATTTTGAGTAAACTAATAGTAAATGAATAAAGAAGTGAATTATCACATTGCTAGCTAAGCGTAAATCAACAGAGTGAAAAAACTCCTCGCCGAGAATCGAACCCGGGCCCCTGGAATAGCGCTCCAATACTCTACCGTCTAAGCTAGGATGACGACAGCCAGTTTGGCATTTCTCACATATATATATTGATAAGACTGCATTTGCAGCTATTAGATGGTATAATGTTATATGATATAATATGATATTAGATGGTATCGATTCCCGGCGTAGAGATTTTTCACTCTGTTGAGTTACGCTTAGTAACAATGTGATAATTCACTTCTTTATTCAATAATTTCAAGCGTAATTTCACTGCTGAGAAGTAGTTGAAAAATTAATTAAAAAATTGAATACTAATTGCTTTGGCACCCATATTCTTCAGAATGGGTAATTCAGTGGACTACATAAATACTTATCAATTTCATTATGTTTGAAATTATCTAACTTCATTCTAATGAACTCGAAACGATTTTTTTCCAATAGACCGTAATGTAACGGAAATTTTTGACAGTCCCTGTAAATGAACTAAAATTGCTACACGCTTCATTTTCAATACCGATTGTGCTATGGTAAACATCAATAATATACAACAAAATGAGGGCGATCCGAGTATATTTACGAGAGTTAGAGCTCGGACAGACAAACCGAAATCTTAAACACTTTTCAACTATGTTGGAAAGTGTTAAAAACAATTAAAAAGGAAAAAAAAAACGAGCTCGCGCTTCAAAGCATTAGAAAGTCAACAAAATTTTATTATTTTATTTGACTTTTTACTTGGAGTTTTAAAACATTTTGCAAAATTCAAAAAAGAACAGAAATAATAAACAATACTGATATGTATAAAGTAAACACAGGGGTAGAATCTTACCAGGACATCTATAAAATATAATCATATATTATTACGAAATACAAATAAGTTATACATATTAAACATATTTAAAATTTTATTATTTGTAACGCATATATGTTGAACAAATGTATTTCGTTTTAAAAAATTTTTACAGTTACAGATATTTATAAAAAATGAAAAGAAAAAAAAAAACAAAAAACATTGCGCTTCGAATGCATTTGAAAACCATAAATTTTCTGTAATTTTACTTGAAATCAATAGTACCAGTTTATTTGCTAATCTATTTTGGGTGAAATGAGAAATGCAGAACCTTGATTTTAACTGTAATCGTATTTTGAAAGAAGCATATGCCTTCCTATTGCATTCTTTTCTATTCTGCTTCTAAATTGAAAATAATAAAAGGAATCGATTCTTCCCTTTGAATGTACCGCATACAAATTCTCTTATAAATTTCAGCTTGATTTTAATTTCTTTTATCGCAAATTTCAATACGTAAGAATATTTGCAATGAAACCATTTATGTAAATATTGTGGCGAAATTCATAAAACTTATTGTCGGATTATTAAAGTGTATTGTAATGTTATTAGAAAGTTTATGAAGTATAAAGACTGTACGGTACTTTTAATTTAACAATTAATTTCAAAATGATGAATTTCTTTCCAGAAATTATACTTCTCATAACGATTTCTGAGCAAACTAATATTTTTTTTCAGTTTAATAGCTGAAACTTCATTGTGTATATGTTACCGTTAAAGTGTATAATCCGTTATTTCATAATATACCTAGTTATTGTATGAAATAACTAACCAAGCCCGTTAAAGTGTGTAAAATTATTGAATTTTACGATTTAACTAGTTATTTTATAGAATAACGATTGTCTAACCGTTAAAGTGTTAACGACGGCACACAAAAGCCGTTTGAACCGATTATAGCTGTTTTTAACCCGTTTTGAATCGGTTATGGCTGCTTCGCAATCAGAGTGTATGATGAATTTCTTGGACCTCTTCTTCCATGCTAACTGTCTTTCGGAGTGCATGTTTTGTCGATATATGTATTGAACTTGCATAAATTTGTAAGCGGTGTATTTAGGTTAGCGTTTTTTATTTGGGATTATTTACAAATATTTTTGCAATCTTCTTTTAAAACAATGAGTTATACAGGTATGAGAGATCAATCGGTAAATAAGAAAAACTTAATGCAAGAGTGGTTGGAATCCTTGTTAAAAAGCGTGAAACAAAGAAAAACAGCGCTATACTTACTTGTGAAAAAAATTGTAAATTCGATTGCAGAAGTAAATAAAACCAAAACTGCGCTGAAAAAATACCATGTGACTATCGGTTAATCCAGCATTATGATGTCCTAGATGTTAAGGGAGTTTAAAAGTTAATTGTGCCAGTAACAGTTGTAAAACATGGGGCCATATTTTATTGTTCAACTGATATGCTATTCGATATTTTCTACGAAACGCATATATCTACTGGACATAGTGGTAGAGACCGTATGATAAAAGAACTGAATCGTCGATGTAAAAACATTACTCAGACATTACTCAAGTATAAAGCTTTTTTTAAGCGTTTGAGAACCTTTTCAACAAAAAAGAAATATGGTCAAAGTAGGAACTATACACATAGTGTTTTCTCATCTAAATTCCAGATGTCTAGTACATCTTAAAAATTTATAGTCTCAACCTAATGGAAGCTATAACTTTATGTTAGTTTACCAAGATTATTTGACGAAGTTTGTAATTTTAAGTTCTCTTCAAACAAAGAAAGCAGAAGAAGTCGCCCGGCAGCTGTCGGATATATTTCTATTATTTGGTATATTCTGTAATCCGACAGTAACTTAGAATTTTGCAACAAAATTATAGGCGACATGAAATTAACTTGGCCGGAACTTCGTCACGATGGAGATCAACATGGTAAGCCCAGACATAGTCAGAGTCAAGGTACGTTGAGAGGTCTAACCAAAAGATTAAATAATATGCTGGAAACTTGGATGCCAGACTACCAATCTACTTCTTGGAGTCCCGGACTTAAATTTATTCAATTCATGAAAAACATATACTTTCATTCTGATATAAAGAGAACGCTTTACGAGGTTATATGTGCGGTGCTTTTACATTTCGACTGTTCACAACTTCTATTCCAAGAGACGTGCTTGCTTCAGTAGAGGATGAACAACAATTTGAAAATGCATTAAATGTGCTTGACCGTATTCATTGAATGTGATGATGACACTATTTTTGTAAAGGAAACACCTTTTAATCAAACTGTGAAAGTGTCCTTAGAGAGTTATGATAATGCTGTTCCCATCGAAATTGCACCTTAGAATGAAACTATAAAAATGTGTGTTGTGCATTAAAAAAATTAGGAAGACAGCCTATTTTACTGTAAATATGAGTAGCCTATCTATTTTTCATGCTTAGAAAGATGTTAAACGGAAGACAAAATGGTGCAGGAGATCTGCAGGTTGTGTCTAAAAAAATAAATATAGAGAAAGAAAGACAAGGAGCTAAAAAAATGTTTAGAAATTTCAAGCTACGAAAATGAAATTAATTTTTAAACACTTTTATTCTTAGGCATTACAGTCCGTATTCCATTTCAAGAAGTTGGGAGGGGAAGAAGAGATGCTAGATCTGTTTTAGCTGCCATCGTGGAAAAAAATAGCGATAGATTTTTTTTCTATTAGCAACACGAAATAAGCGAATCAAGCAACTGTACTCTAGGCATCATTTCAGTATATTTAAGCAAAAATTATTTTTAATTGAAGAAATTCTAAATATTGAAACAACGCTTTGATCTGTTGCAACAGCTCAAATTTACCAATTGCTCTATGTGCCCCATCTCTAATCTAGAGTGACAGTCATTTTTACATAACTGCTTAAATGTTCTTTGTTACTTTCTAATAAATAAACGTTCAAGTGAGAGTATTACACGCGCTCAGAGGTTTCCGTACAATAAATATATGAATTATTAACTGTATTATTAACAAGTAATATAAAAAAAAAATAAAGTCAATTCCTACTTAAGTCATCAAAGAAAAATTTAATATAACCCCTTAAGCTAATATTAGCTTTTGTTGCATTAAAATATCTCAATTTGTTGATTTTCAATAAGAAATTAAACCCTATTGGTTTACAATGGGAATTTAGCGAAATATTAGAGATATCACCAAATTGGCGTCAGTTTTGGAAACTCATTTTGGTCGCCAAATTTGGCGATATATCGCCAAGTTGGCAATAAACTTGGTGGTATTTGGCGACAGATCAGGGTCCTCCTATAGTAATCCCCCTTATAGGTATGAAGATGCGATAAATGCTGGTCAGTAACAAATAGCCTCCATTTTTTTCTCCCATATAAAACTAAAATTAATTAATTAAAATTTAATTAATGAATTAATATTTGAAAAAACTATATTAACATCATGTGTCATCCACTACAAGTTTAAAAAAATGTATTTGAACTTGAGTGGATGAATAATAAGTATTTTATTAACGATTAAAAATTTTAACAAGATATATATAGGGAGAGTGTGAACTAATAGTAGGAATTGAAAAAATCGTTACTAAAAGAATAATAAGACTTCGTAAAAAAATATACAACGTAGGGTTGGGTTTAGCTGTATATACCAGAAAAGTATAAATGGGTATGCTATAAATGTTCAAAGAGATATGAAGCCTGAATAATATCAAATATTGCTATTCTGTATGACTCTTTTTTTTTAATCTTATCCTAATCTGTTTATGATGAATTTAATTCGATACTGACAATAAAAGTAGTGCATATCTAAACTTAATATAGCATTTCATATAACTAAATTCTGCGTAGTAATAATATATTTTTTTACAGTGTAGCTAAAACAAAACCCTTGTTAAAATTTTAAACTTGGTATTATGCTAAACGAGCTTCGAGAGGGGGGGGGGGTCGAAAATGTGCAACGCCGTCTGATCCGCGACGCGTTTTTCTAGATAGGTTTTCAATTAACATTTAAAGACACGGGAGGCGTATTGAGAGATCGATTCAGTGCAAACTAGTCGCGAATCCCATATTATTTATGCGATTAATTCTCACTAAATTTGTATAATTTTAACAGTTTGACGTGTACTGCTACTGGGAATTACATTACAAAAATATGTCATTAGAAGTTGTTATCTAGGTTTTAAAAACGAATGGTACATAGATTATGCCGCACCTCTCATTCTGTATGTCAAAACCTTCCGTGCCTTTAAGGGTTAATATTTTGACTAATTATCGACGATTTTTTAAAAATCATATCAACAATGCTTTTATACTTCTGCTACGATAGCTACCTCCAGTTCTCCTCAACATCTTTGCTGAATGCCCGCAAATCGAAATTTGTGTGCAACGGAAAATTGCGCGTGTCTCAAAAACTATGTGACCTCGGGTAATCGGTATAATTTTCCTGCAAGATTTAAGTTAGCGTCTACATTCTCTATTTTTTCCGTAATTTTACTTTCAGTTGATGCGGAAATAGACGGCGGGAACACATTTTTGCAGTACATCTCTGACTATATCGCTGAAAACCTAATACCTAAAATTAAAAGAAATGTATTTTTGAATTCAGCATTACGAGAGCTTTAACACGATACCCCACACGATATAGAAATTTTTTTTCCAACTAACTTAATTTGCGCCTCTACATTTTTACTAACTATATTTGTGTCTGTTTAATAATGTCAAATATGTGGGTCAATAGTCTTTATTACTTCCCCTAATTTGAATTTTCCATGGTCCATAGTTTACGTGTAAAATGGCTGTGACATACAGACACAGGAAGGATCTTAAGGTTCCGTTTTCACTTTTTAAGTACGGAACCCTAAAAATTATGAAAACCTGCACCAACACTTTTTCTCTATTTCTTAGTCGAACTCCAAAAAAAAAAAAAATCAAATAGAAGTGAAACATACCATTCTTGAAGCAACCGCTATTAAACTTAGTTTGTTCATTTGACACATTTATGATACTATAATGTTATAATGCAAAAACAAATATATGCTCGCTAAGCTTCTATAGCTGGTTTAATCATGAGGGCACAGCCGTCAACATACGATTCGACGGTAAGTCAGAAAGGAGAGCGTCACGTGCGAAAAGCTCCTGCAAACCTTACAGAATACCAACAATGTCTCATTTTATACAAAGATATCTATTCTTAACTCCAAGCTCGGTGTCAATTTACATGTTACTTCTGTGTATCACTTCCATATTGGAATATTTGAAATCATATGCTAAAACTAGAAAAATATCTTGTTCCTTTTACATATTTTTTCAAAAACTGTTATAAAATGCCATATATTATACTCCAACTATTCTTATTATTATTGACAAAAACTATAGCTAAAGTGTTTATCTTTCTGACAAAAAATAAAATAAAAATATTTTTCCACAATGGAAAATGTGTCTTTGAAATTCCTAAAATACAAACAATTCCGCCTTTTCTCAAAAGACTAACTCACATAAAGAAAAAGAAAAGAAAACAGTCTCATGGTTCTGATTCAGAAAATGCATCCTTTTTGAGGCCATCATATGACTGTATATCCTTTTATCCATAAAGATTGAGGAAATGGCTTCGAATAAAAAATTTTATCAGTCCGTATTTTAAAGATATCCCGCTTGTAGACAGGTCTTTTTTCTGATTTTGTTCTCATGAAAGAAACATGCATGATACATTTAATGTCTATTTGGTTTTTTTGTTCAATACTGAGAGATTTTTAAACTACATGCATTTATGAAATTAAGAGAAAATTGTCAGGGTATTAAGTTTTGTTTATTTTTTTGTTAATCAGTTATTTTGAAGGATTAA
Source organism: Maratus speciosus (assembly GCA_963932465.1). Classification (NCBI taxonomy): domain Eukaryota; kingdom Metazoa; phylum Arthropoda; class Arachnida; order Araneae; family Salticidae; genus Maratus; species Maratus speciosus. Next base: position 118,266,335 of record OZ010790.1, read on the forward strand.
TTAATTATAAATAAGTTTATCCTTGTGTTCAAAAACCAAATTTGAAACCATAGAATGATTCAATTTTATAATAATTAATCCTAGAATAATCCTTATTTTTTTAGTGTTTGAAAATGAGTAATATTTTTCAATTCATATTTCCTAATTTTCAACAGAGAAATTATTTATTAGTTTAGATTATTTTTAGCTGTGTATGGGAGAAAAAATGCTACACATTTATTCACGAGAACAACAATGTTCTATATGAGTCATTCTCCAAAAGTACACATTTTCAAATAAAAAAAAAATTCCGTAAAAGAATTTGATTTTAAAGACTAATGCTATCATGTTTAGAAACTTATTACTTACTGCAAGTAAAAATCAGCAATGGCCCAGCTACATTACATTTAATTTTTTTTCAGAAACACAATTTTTTTATAAACATCATTTGCGAAGGTGAACTTTGTGCTACATTTATGTTTGTGTTGTGAGACAAAGCACAAAAAACTATTTAATATATTAGATATTAGATTTTACATCATTTTTATTATATTTGAAATAGTGATACAGAATTAAAATACGCTGCAAACACTACCACGTTAAACCATTCTGTAACGGAATTCTTTTGTGTTAAGTAATAGTAAATACTTTGCAACAATATTCTTCAGAATTAGTGATTCAGTTGACTGCATAAATACTTATTAACCCTCCGAGTGTCTTGCAAAAGGGTAAAATTGTAATGTTGTTTTCTTTGAATTTTGTTTTAAATGCTAAGAAAATATGATTCTTTCAACATTATTAAAAAAAACTCAATTACAAATATGAATGTAATCCCTGAGAGTATTAATCATTTTTCAATGTATTTAAAATTCATTAAATCTATAGAATTATATTATCTTAAATATTGCTTGTATTGCTGTAAAACCTGGAGCTTAGTGAACGGAATATTACGCCCCAAACACTTAGAGGGTTAATTTTATTATGTCTGCAATTATCTAACTTCATTAAAATGAACTCGAAACGATTTTTTCCAATACACCGCAATGTAACGAAAAACTTTTCACAGTCCCTGTAAATGAACTAAAATTGCTACCCGCTTCATTTTCAATACCGATTATGATATAGTAAAAACATCAATACTATACAACAAAATCAGGGCGATCAAAGTATATTTACGAGATTTAGAGTTCGGACAGACAAACCGAAATCTTAAACACTTTTCAACTATGTTGGAAAGTGTTAAAAACAATTAAAAAGAAAAAAAAAAACGAGTTCGCGCTTCGAATGCATTAGAAAGTCAACAAAATTACATTATTTTATTCGATTTTTTACTTGGAGTTTTAAGACATTTTGCAAAATTCAAAAAAGAACAGGAATAATAAACAATACTGACGTATATAAAGTAAACACAGGGCTAGAATCTTATCAGGACATCTATAAAGCACAATCATATACGCATTATTACAAAATACAAATAAGTTATACATATTAAACATATTTGAAAATTTATTATTTGTAACGCATATATGTTTAACAAATGTATTTCGTTTTAAAAATGCAATTACAGATATTTAAAACAAATGAAAAGAAAAAAAACAATATCACGCTTCGAATGCATTTGAAAACCATAAATGTTCTGTAATTTTACTTGAAATCAATAGTATCAGTTTATTTGATATTCTATTTTTGGGGAAATAAGAAATGCAGAACCTTGATTTTAACTGTAATCGTATTTTGAAAGAAGCATATACTTTCTTTCCTATTGCATTCTTTTCTATTCTGCTTTTAAATCGAAAATAATAAAAGGAATTGTACCGCATACAAACTTTCATATAAATTTCAGCTTGATTTTAATTTCTTTTATGGCAAATTTCAATACGTAAGTATATTTGCTATCAAACAATTTATGTAAATACTGTGGGAAATTATTAAAAACTTGTATTCATAAAACTTATTGTCGGTTCAGAAAATGTATTGTAATTTATTAGAAAGCTTAAGAAGTATAAAGACTATACGGTACTTTTAATTTAACAATTTCAAAATGATGAATTTCTTTCCAGAAATTATATTTCTCATAACGATTTCTGAGCAAGTTAATATTTTTTTTTTCAGTTTAATAGCTGAAACTTCATTGTGCATATATGTAAAAATAATTATAATTAACTAGGGGGCTCTGCCCCATGCAAGCTACGCTCGCCAACCACCGTTCAGACACTACAGAATCTAAAAACACACTAATCTGATGGGTTTTAAAAATATTAGAGGACATTGAATTATACGGAAAAAAGCTGTGCAGATCTCCCTGTAAACGAGCTTCCATTCAATTCCCTTTCATTGCAAAAATTTAAGGGCAAATCAGTTGCTGTTAAGACATCCAATGGTTGTTTTCGTTTTTGATTAAAGATGATCAGTTAAACATTTGAAAAGAAGCTAAAATAAAATAAATTAAGTATACAGAGTCTTTGTCTCCCGGTAGTTTAAAACAATCTCTATAACAATAGCCTAAGTCATGTGACTATCGTCAACAGTTCCAGGCGGACCACATCAATTTTTATACTCTAGGTGCCATTTTGGTACTTTAATGTTAGCCAGGCACAGGTGATATGTCGCCAAATATTATTCTATCGCCATCATTTTATCTATATTATAATAGTTCAAGTCATCAACTGTTATAAACAAATACGGTCTGATCCCTTCGCCGTTCATATGAAAGTTTGGCACAGATATCATATACGTCCCATATTGGCGCGATTTTTTAACGACGCCAATTTGGGGAAGGCATCAACAGCATAAACAACTACATCCGGCTTACCATATCAAGGAAAATAACGATACTTTGGCGCCAGTTAAGTGCCCGTTCCGTATATGACATTAGCGTCAGAAAAAAATCGCGCCAATATGGGACCGTAAGTTTTCCATTTTGATTAAAATATCAAAAAAAAATTCGAGTAAAATTACATAAAATTTCCATAGTTGCAAAGAATTTTTAGTACTGTTACGCTAACCGGATGCAAATCTCGCCAATACCTTTTTTTCAACTCGCCAGTTAGCATTTTTTTTTTCGAGTGGCAATATTTGGCCATATGTCATATACGCACAGAAGGTTTGGCGTGGCTTTTTTTTTTTTTACGAAAATTTGGCGAAAACCTCATTTTCAAATACCAGTTACATATGCATTTTTGGTATTACTTAGTTATTCCGTTGACAAAAAATCTATCGCCAAACTATAAGATTAAATGCCAATAATGGTTGATCGTAAATGTCACATTCACTTGACTTTATGCAAGTTTCACGTGTTTACGTCATCAAGTGATTTTTATTTCGACTTTTTATTTGTATATTTCTTAATGTTATACTAATTTGTTCTATCGTTATTAAAAATAAAATTTATGTCAATTTGTATTTTGGCGAGTGTTTTGGCGATTTATATAATTTGGCGAAATTGGTCGATGGAATAACTAAGTAGTACCGTATTTTTTTAAATATTTTCTATTATTTTCTAAAGGAAATATAAAAAAAATAATTAATAATTATAGAACAAAATAATTTATATAATTTATAAAAAGAAATAAAAGTAAATAAACATTTATTACCAAATAAACAACAATAGCCGGGTTACCATGTCAACCTTTTCTGAAATATGAAAAAAAATATCTGTTTGATTAAAATTTGAGTTGCCATCATTAGAAAAATGTATATAACATTAGAAAAAAATTAATATTTCGAAAACTAATTCGAATTTAAAAAAATTAATACCAGTTTTGAGATCTGCGGATCAATGTTGATTATTGGTGTTAATTTCATCTCAAAGTATTCCACATTTTAGGAGAAATAGCTTGGAACATAATCAGTTGTTTATACAGTCGATTCATATATCCGTTTCATAAATTCGTTTCATTAGGATTTTATATATATAGGGTAGATTGTTAAATGTTTTCACGTACCATAATATACACGTTTACTAGGGGATGAACAAAATACTTAATAACTAGAAAACAGGAATTCTGCTTTTTCAGAATTTACTATCGCCCCCGATAGAAAGAAAAAAGAAAAAATGCATGTTAAGAAATTACAACGACCATTTGGAAAATGATTTTTTCAAAGACTAAAATTTAAGACATAAAAAATAGCACGGAGTTGATCATACATTACATACGCGTTAATAGTGTTATTACACGTAAAAATTAGAAGCGACAGAAATCGCCTGCGACTCGTACGTATTATCTACCTAAAACTTACGTATTATCCGAGCATTTCATTGGCTATTCGGGAAAAGGCTTTTCCATCGTCAGATTTCCAAGAAATCTGACGGCCAATTTTAAATTAAATTTATTTCTTAAACATCTAAACATCCCACAATGTTACTTTTTATATCGTCGTATAGAGAAAAAATGTACTTTTTAATGCAATTTGTTTGAAAGCTGTATCTCAATTTGTTTCTGAGTTATTAATCTTTTTCTGTAATTTTTATTACTTTTTTGTCATAATGGCAACACTCTGTTGTCTATCTCTGTTGAAAGTAAAGGGAAATACAGATTACTGTATAGACCAATCAGAAAACGATTAAAATGATGATTAAACCAATAAAAACCTTCAGATATGCTTTTGATTTCCTACCCTTACGAGGACAATAACCATTTTTCCAAATGGTTAAAAAATATGTATATATAAATAGTAAAAAATATATTTCAATTTTAAGACGTAAAGCACACACTTTTATTTTATGTAAAATGACGTCATTTGCATCCGCTTAAGAATTCTACATATACGATCCACTCTTAAACATCTACAGTAAAGCATGCATAGGATGTCACTATCGCAAAATAATACACAAATTCAGCAAAAGCATACCGTCATTAAAGAAACTCGACAAAAAAACGGCTATCTAATGATTCATAGGTATTCATTTGTTTGTAACATTAATATAGACGATTTCAGTCGTGACGTCAGTCATGACGATTTGGTTGGAAATTGACTCCAAAGAAACGATTGCTATGTTGTATTTTCTATTTTGTTTGTGTATGCAGCTATGTCTTATATCTATATCTCACATCTAGGTGTTTTAATACTTGATATGTACCGGTAACATTTTCCCCGATTTATATTTAAAAAGAAATGACGCATGGCAACCATTTGTTTGGAGTCAGTTTACAACCAAAACATCATGACTGACGTCACACGGAAAGCGTCTATAGATACTTAAAATTAAATATAGTTTATAATAGCTCCATGTTTTAACAGAAATTTTTTGTTTATATTTTTCAAAATAGCACGCATTTTAATTACATTTTCTTTCGGTTGTTATGAGAAAATGGCAACAAAAAGATATAATTGCTATTTTTCAACTATTTTCCCTTTACTTTCTTCATAAATGGAGTACTTGAGTTGCCAAAATTAGGCAAATGTTGCTGAAAACTACAAAAAAATTTATATTTGAAATAATAAATGGAGATACAGTTTTTAAACAAATTGCATTTAAAAGGACATTTTTCCCTATACGACGGTATAAAAATTGAAAATGTGCGATGCTCAGAAATTAAAAAATAATTGCTATAGATTATCTAATCGTACTGCTTTGTTTTACGACTAGCTTCTGTAAGTTAACGTTATTTTTTGAAGACGGCACAAAATAAGCTGGTAGAAAGAAATAGCATACCGTACCGGGGGCTAACAATATTCATAATTACACAGTTTAGAACAATATATCTATCAGTTTATTCAAAAACAAATTCTTATTTAGTTCTGCAAAAATTAAGGTAACCAAAAATTAAGGTCTGGCGCTAAACTCAAAATATTAGATCGATTCTACCAGTAAAATATGACGTTATAAGTACATACTTTGCTTTATAAAACTTAAAAATATATTATATAATTCCATTAAGATAATGACATTTCACTGATTTTAAATTTCACAACGCGAACTTAGTAAAGCAATTTTCCTAACAGAAATCGAAATTTCATTCAACAAGTACTCATAATATTTATAAAGTTAACTATTAATTTTCAGTTGGTATAAAATTATAATGAAACTTAATTACACATTTTTATTTCAAAAGAGATTACCTACTAAAATTTACCAATTGCTCTATATGCCCTATCTCTAACTTAGATTGAAAGTCATTTTTACATAACTGCTGAAACATTCTTTGTTACTTTCTAATAAATAAATGGTCAAGTGCAGTCAAGTGCGTACAATAAATATATGAATTATTAAGTGTATTATTAAATAATGAAGCTATGTTGCTAAAAGAATAATAAGACTGTAAAAAAACTATACAACGTAGGGATGGCTATAGCTGTATATACTAGAAAAGTATAAATGGGTATGGTATAAAAATTCAAAGAGATACAAAGCCTAAATAATATCAAATATTACCATTCTGTGTAACTCTTTTTTTTAATCTTATCCTAATATGTTTATGATGAATTTAATTCGGTACTGACAATAAAAGTAGTGCATGAATAAACTTCATTTGGCATTTCATAAAACTAAATTCAGCGTAGTAATTAAATTTTCTTTTTACAGTGTAGCTAAAACAAAACCCTTGTTAAAATTTTAAACTTGGTATTGTGCTAAGCGCGCTTTGAAAGGAGGTCGAAAATGTGCAATGCCGCCTTGGTCCGTGCCGCGTTTTTCTAGATAGGTTTTCAATTAACATGGGAGTCGTATTGAGAGATCGACTCAATGCAAACTAGTGGCGAATTCCATATTATTTATGAGATTAATTCTAATTAAATTCGCATGATTTTGACAATTTGACGTGTACTGCTACTGGACATAGCATTACACAAATATATCATTAAAACTTGTTATCTAGGCTTTTAAAAAGGATGGTATATAGATTATGCCGCACCTGTCATTATGTATGTGAAAATCGTCCGTGCCTTTAAGGGTTAATATCTCGGCTAATTATCGACGATTTTTTAAAAAATCATTATCAACAATTGTTTTATACTTCTGCTACTACAGGCACCTCCAGTTCTCCTCAACATCTTTGCCGAATGCCTGCAAATCGAAATTTGTGTGTAATGGAAAAATGCGCATTTCTCAAAAACTGTGTGACCTAGAGTAATCGCTATAATTTTTCTGCAAGATTTAAGTTAACGTCTACTTTCTCTAATTTTTTCATAATTTTACTTTCAGTAGATGCGGAAATAGATGGGGGTGGGGGGGGGGAGATATTTTTGCGGTACATTTTCGACGATATCTCTGAAAACATAATACCTAAAATTAAAAGAAATATACTTTTGATTTCAGCGTTACGATAGCTTTCACATGATACCCCACACGATATATAAAGAAAATATGTTTTTTCAACTAACTTAATTACTTCTATGTTCTCTCTATATTTCCGCTACATTTTTCCTAACTATATTTGTATCTGTTTAATAATCTGTAAATATGTGCGTCAAGAGTCTTTATTACTTCCTCTAATTTGAACTTTCCACTGTCCATAGTAAAATTACGAGTAAAATGGCTGTGACATACAGACACAGGAGTTATCTTAAGGTTCCGTTTTGAATTTTTAAGTACGGAACCATAAAAATTATGAAAACCTGCACCAACATTTTTACTATATTTCTTAGTTGAACTCCAACAAAAAATGAGATAGAAGTGAAACGTACTATTCTTCAAGCAACCTCTGTTAAACTTCGTTTGTTTATTTGAAACATTTATGATACTAAAATGTAATAATGCAAAAACAAATTGATGCACTCTTAGCCTCTCTAGCTGGTTTAATCATGAGGTCACCGCCGTCAACGTACTATTCGACGGTAAGTCTGGAAGGAGTTCGTCACGTGAGAAAAGTTTCAGAAAACCTTACAGAATACCAACAATGTCTCATTTTATACAAAGATATTTATTCTTAACTCCAAATTCAGTTTCTATTTATATGTTGCTTCTGTGTATCAGTTCCATATTCGAATACTTTAAGTCATATGTTAAAACTATAAAAATATCTTCTTCCTTTTACATATTTTTTCAACATTTCTGTTATAAAGCGCCATATATTATATTCATATTATTATTCTTATTATTGACAAAAACAAAAACAATAGCTTAAGTGTTTATCTCTCTGACGAAAAAATAAAATAAAAATATTTTTCCACAATGGAAAATATGTCTTTGAAAGGCCTAAGATACAAACGATTCCGCCTTTTCTCAAAAGACTAACTCACATAAAGAAAAAGAAAAGAAAACAGTCTCATGGTTCTGATTCAGAAAATGCATCCTTTTTGAGGCCATCATATGACTGTATATCCTTTTATCCATAAAGATTGAGGAAATGGCTTCGAATAAAAATTTTTTATCAGTTCGTATTTTAAAGATATCCTGCTTGCAGACAGGTCTTTTCTTTTTTCGATTTTGTTCTCATGAAAGAAACATGCATGATATATTTAATTTCTGTTTTTGTAATACTGAGAGATTTTCAAACTACATGCATTTATGAAATTAAGAGAAAATTGTCAAGGTATTAAGGTTTTTTTTGTTGTTGTTAATCAGTTATTTTGAAGGATTAACCAATTATAAATAAGGTTATCCTTGTGTTCAAAAAACACTTTTGAAACCATGGAACGATTTAATTTATAATAATTAATCCTAGAATAATCCTTATTTTTTTAGTGTTTAAAAATGAGTAATATTTTTCAATTCATATTTCCTAATTTTCAACAGAGAAATTATTTATAGCTGTGTATAGGAGAAAAAATGCTACACATTTATTCATGAGAGCAACAATGTTCTATATGAGTCATTCTCCATAAAGTGCACATTTTCAAAAAAAAAAAATCCCGTAAAACATTTTTGATTTTAAAGACAAATGTTATCATTTTTAGAAACTTATCACTTACTGCAAGTAAAAATCAGCGATGTCCCAGCTACATTATAATTATTTTTTTTTTCAGAAACACAGTTTTTTTATTAACATCATTCACGGAGGTGAACTTTATGCTACATTTATATTTGTGTTGTGAGACAAAGCACAAAAAACTATTTATTATATTAGATATTAGTAAGGAGCAATTCTATATAAGAATGCATAATGAATTTATTTGGAATGAATATAAAAAATGCACAAAATATTCATCTTCCATCTGGAGCTTCTTTTCATCACCCACCTTTTATATGTTATTCAATTCTTCTCTTTTAAAGAGTTGAAACTATCTTTTTTGATTTACAGTCATTATAAATTCTTGTTAAGCATTTTTCTCTGAAATATACCTTTTCAAAATTGATGGATTCACGGAGGTGATATACACGAAAGTAAGGAACTCTAAATATTAACCTACATATTTATTTTTTTTAGAAATATTATTTTTGTTATGTAAATCAACATCTGCTCATATTATATAAGCATATATAAGCATATATCTAAGTGTTGATTTAGTCACCTTGAATTAACAGTTCCCGGATATGAGAATCTCCAATAACCATGGTTGCTTTTTTATAACAAAATCTAACACCTGAATATAAAAACAAATTTCTGGCTTATAATTTAACAACAGCAAACATACTGACAAACTTTTGCGTCAGGGAAATAAAATCTGATGATAATTTTGCCATCTATTAAAATGAAAATACAACTTAAGGTTTGGTCCATGGAGGTAAGAATTTATTGTGTGACACTCATTTCTGTACTCAGAAAACAATCACAAATACAAAGAAAGTAATTAACTATGCTAAGTTACTTTGCTCTTGTCATAGTATTAGCTAGAACAATAATTATTTAACTTTTTTTCAGTTAAATAAGTAATCAAACATTTCCCTTAGTAGCACTGGGTGGGTGACATGACAAGGAGGTGAGATCTCACATACTGTGTCAAGAAATAAAAAATATAAACTGACTATAAAAAATGTATGCACACAACACATTTAGTCTCCTTTCACTTTCAATAGAAAACATAAACTAATTCAAAAATATTCATGTCAGGTACTGAAAAAGACTTTGGGACTGGAATATTACGCTTTTGGAGATGGTTGGTTGGTTGTATTTATGACGGCCAATTAGCTGCACGAGGGATATAGGCCCAGGGGAAGTGCCCTTCGTGGGGCTCTTTCTAAGGGAACCTAACCCGTATTAACGTTTGGAAATCCAAGGTTCGAAGAAAACCACGAAAACTCCGAACGATTAGGCCGACGGGCGCGATTGGGTTCGAAACCAGCACCTCCCCTCTACCAGCTTCGAGAACAGAACCTCTCAGCCACTGGTGGGGCCCCGCTTTTTGGAGAATGACCCATATATATGAATAAGTATGTAACATGTATTCATACATATAGAACATACAGATTTCTTATATTATTAAAAATCTATTCATACTTCTTGTTCAAGGCTGGAGTAGCACAGTTGAAGTTTATTCATACCGACGGAAAAATGCCCAGACTAGGGATCTAACCTGGATATCTTGGCATACCGTGCCAATGCTTTGCCTATTAAGCTATCCGAACGATACCTGACTGACATAATTCCCTCTTATTTGTTCTACATAGCTGCGAACTGCAGAGCTTGTTTCCTTCATCTGAGATATATCTATAGCATTTACATGATAAAATTGTATGATAACACGGAAACACCTGTATACCATGTAATTAGGTCCTGTACCCATATCTCCCCATAAAGGTCCCATAAAGGGAAGAAATGTTTTTCAACTGGATAAATCATATTCATACAGTTGAGGTTTATTCCAACAGAGCAAAAAATGTCCAGACATAAAGGTAAAGCATTGGCACGACAAGCCAGGGTATCCAGGTTTGGTTCCTGGTACGAATTTCACCAACAAAAACTAAATGAAAATTTGAGATAAACCCAGTTTAACCCTTTTATGATGCCTCTTTTTTTAAGAGTTTTTAGTTTCATTTTTCTGTACGAGTTGTTTTATCAAAATCATGTTAATACGACCATTTTTTTCTTAAACCCTTATTTTTTTCATCCCTTGAGAATATTTTTTGTAATAGCATCCATTAGTAGAGTTCATTTTATGAATAACGTACTACAAATGTTATAGATAATATTAAGAAGATTTATATGATAAAATTAAACCGTGCGGTGATTGTTTCCTTAAATGAACCACACGCTATATTTTAAATTCTGACGTTCTCTTTATCAAGACTCGCGCGCATTTAATAATACATCCCTATTTACATAATCTCTGTGGGTTGTTAACAATTTTCATCACGCCAATGATACTTTTTTATCGCCTTAGTGGCGGATTGACGGAGATGTGATATTTTTCATCTAAAACCCTCCCCCTCTCCTTTTATTATTTTTTATTATATTCTTATTATTTATTTATTTATTTATTTACTTTTTTGCTGTAAGAGTTGGTCCCATCAAAAGCACATCAATATAAAAGTTGTAGATAATAGACGAAGACTTATAATACATCTTATTTCTGGGAATTAATGAAGTTATGAATTTTTTTTTCCTCAAAACACAATTTTTTTCGCCCTTTGAGGCCATTTTTAATTTTATCAAAAATCTGACACGCATAAATTTTTGGCCCTTTCCCTGGAAATAATCAAAACTTTAAACTGATTCAATATGTATCATAATTATTAGTCCAGGCAATAGGGGATTTTACCTGGCAAAATTCATGGAAGTTCTGGAAATTGGCTTACTTTATGTTTTTTGGGTCGCTGAATCCGAATTTGCAAATTCTCACCAACATTTCTCCGGCAACCCCCCCCCCCCCCAAATTTTGTAAAATGCCCCCCAGAAAAGGTTTTTATTAAAAAAATCAATTTTTTTATAGTTTTAGGGAAAAGTATCTAGAAATTCAGAAAGTAGATAAAAATTGCAACAAATTAGATATATGATTATGAATTAGGATGAAGGGTAAGGGGGGGATCTGCCTCGGAATTTGCTGTGCTGCATGGACTAAGTTGCGCAATTCCAATTAACCACTCGCGCGTTTACATTCGCCCTCCCATCTCCCCTCCGAACTTTCTCTATAAGGTTTACTTTAAGTTTTTTGGGTAGTTTAAGTTTTTTTGCCAGGTAAAATCCCCTATTTCCTGGATTTATAAGATATAAATGATCTCTAAGAACATTACCTAAATAATTCGAATTTTAAAAGGGGTGAAAATGGACGAAAAGCGTTCTAAAATACTTTCCAAATCGCGATTTCTACGCAATCTCAGGAAGTACCGAACCGATTTTAAATATAATGGTGTAAAAACGATGATGATAGCCCTCGCTCCAACATAGGCTGTATTTCATGTCGGTGCCACTACCCCAAAGGGGGTGCAGGAGCAAATAACGATCTAAATTGCGCTTATTGTAATACTGCAGGGGCTAGCAACTTGAAATCAGGCATGGTAGTTACTTATAAGATATAAATTATCTCTAAGAACATTTCCTAAATAATTCTAAATTTTAAGAGGGGTGAAAATGGACGAAAAACGTTCTAAATTGCGATTTCTACGCACTCTCAGAAAGTACTCAACCGATTTCAAAAGTAATGGTTGTAAATTGATTATTATAGCCGTTGCTTCAAAATAGGATCTATTTCATGTCGGCGTCACAACCATCTTGCGGTTGCATTTTCAAAAATGTTCTAAATTGCGGTTTTTGTGATACTGAAGGGGCTAGCAACTTGAAATTTGGCATGGTAATTACTTATGCGATGTAAATATACTCTGAGAAGAGTTCCTTAAAAAATTGAAATTTAAAAGGAGTGAAAATGAACGAAAATCGTTCTAAAAACGTTCTAAATAGCGACTTCTACGCAATCGCAGGAAATATAAAACGATTTCAGAAGTAATGGTTTTTAATTGATGGTGATGGTCCCCGCTCCAACATAGCCTATATTTCACGTTGTTGTCACTATCACCTGGGGGTTATAGGAGCAAAAAATATTCTAAATTGCGTTTTTTGTGTTACTGAGGGGGTCTCACATTTTAAATTTCGAATGGTAATTACTTCAAAGATGCAAATGCTTTCTATGAATTGTCGAAAGAAAATTCCAAATTTAAAAGGATGAAATAAGCGAAAAGCGTTCTATAAGCGTTCTACTATACATCAGCCATTTCTTAAGAAAAAGATGAAGCAAAAAATTCATTTAACGGCTGCCATTTTGATATAAGATGACGGATGAAGCTGGCTATCGAACTCATTCGAGACCTGGGTATGTACTCAGTCACAACCAAATCGGTTCATACATACGAGAGTTACTGCATGATAAAAATCATATACACTGGCTTCCAAAAATACAGAAAAACAACAAAAGTAGCGATTACTTAAAATGTTACAAGTAGATTTTAATAAAACTGAGACACAATTTACAACACATAGTAAGGTATAAATTAAAATTAAAAGAAATTACCAGACGATTCTGGTGTTTTAGAAATTTATACAATTATAAAATAAACAAAATAAATGTCTCAGTTTGGTATAGTAAAAGTACCTTTAATATGGAGTATGATCACCCCTAGAAGCAATACAGCACATGCAGCGAAGTGTAATACTGTCAATTATGCGATCGATAAGTTTGCTGGGAAGTGCGAGCCATTTCTCTTATAAAGCGTGGCAAGGGTCTGAGGAGGAGGATTGAGAGCAGAAACACATCTTCCTAAAGCATCCCAAATATGCTCAATGGGATTGAAGCTCAGTGATCGCGCTGACCATTCCATGCGTTGAATTGTTTGGTGCTAGAGATAATCTTCTACGATATGAACCCTGTGCGGTCTAGCGTTATTGTCCTGTAACACGAAATCTTTACCAATTGCACCGGCATAAGGGTGCACATAAGCATCAAGAATGTCATCTCTATAAACGTGAGCATTCATAGTTCCACATGGAACGACATGGAGGTCTGTACGTCCGCCCAAAGAGATACCATCCCAAACACAGACGCATTTTCCTCCATACGAATCTCTTTTACAAATGTTTGATGGTTTGATGGCGTGTTCTCTGTTCTCTCCAAATCAAACAATGCCTACTATCGCTTTGGAGGCTAAACTGGAATTAATTTGTGACGAGAACACGCCTCCATTGATCAGCCGTCCAGTGGACATGTTGACGTGCCCAGCTTAAACGTTCCCTCCACGGACATGAGGTGAGCGGCATACAAATATCTGGTCGCATCGCGTAAAGTCCACCTTCATGAAGCTTTCTACGCACAGTAGACGTTGATACCAAACTTCCAGTGACTGCAGCAAGGACGGATTTAAGATAAGAGGGGGTTGTTGTTCTATTCTTTCGTACACATAACCGCAAATTTCGATCATCAGTGCTTGTCGTAGCTCTTGCACGTCCTTCTCTGAACCTTCTGGAGGCCGAATCAGTGGTTTGAAAGTGTTGACAATGCCTATGAGCAACAGAAGGACATTTAGCCATCTGGCCACCTCTGTCTGACTTTGTACTACATCCAATCTTCCAATTGCTCTATATCGCAGTTAAGCGGGCAAATGATACCTCGAGGACATACTAATGAATTGGCTATCTCAATTTTCTTATCTGATAATCACAGCGACACCAGCAGCCGTACCCTCTAGCATGCATTTTTATGCTCCACACAGATGACGCAATATGATTGCAGCGCCACTAATTTGCATTTTGTAATTTTAATCAGCATTTTTTAGTTAACAACGTATCCAAATTTCATGCGGATAGGTTACTTTTTGAACAAGTTATCGCTCTTTTTGTGACTTTTCCTTAATTTTTGGAAACCAGTGTATATATAGATAGAGAGAGAGAGATAACAGCATTTGAACGGGGGGTTCTGGGGGCCATGATCGCTGAAAATACACCAACATTTTCGGAAATTGCTCCCCTTCGGTCGGCTGCAATACGTAGCTTTTTACTTTTGTATTGAAACTATCTGAAACGAAAGAAAAATATTATTTTTAGAAACATTAAATAAATTTTTTAACCACTTCTAGAAAATCTTTTAAAATGTGTGCTATGTTTGCTTTTTACTTCTAAAAATACCGTAAGCTTAACAAGGTTCTTTTTTTAATGACTTGAATGGGATTTTATTTTCTATGAAAGAGAGAAACAAATACCAAGATTGCAATTTTACTAGCACTACAATTCTATTTTGAGGATTCAAATTGGTTTCAAACTATTTCCACACTATACAACTTTAAAAACTATGTAGAGCAAAGGTAAAGAAGTTTTATCTCAAAATTACTTCAGTCTTTTTCTAGCAACGGAAAATTCGAATGTTATGTTGAGAAATATTTTCAAGTTACACAGGGTACAAAGGAAAGTCCCTTTAACCTGAAAATACTTGAGAACGGACAGAGTTACAGCTATGCAAGTGAGATAATGGTATAGTAAAGGGACTACGCCTGGATTTAATGCAAACGACAGCAGCGCCCCTGGTGGCGAAATTTGCAAGTTAGCCATTGCAAATCAAAAACGAAAACAGAGCAAAACTTTCAATTGGAAAGTTTTAGAGCATCAATTAATTAGTACGAAACGACATTTGGTTTACATGGATATAAACCTTTGCCTGTATGCCCCAAAATGTTCCGAAATCGATGCACTCCGTTTTGTGTAAATGTTTCAATGGAATAGCCAGAAGTATGAAGAAATACGCACTATTTATGATATAAATACGTATGTATCTCAATATATTTTGATAACATCACACACACACACAAAAACAGAAAAACTGTCTCACAGTGATAAAAAGTTAATATTCAATATGTTCGAATTCTCCATTGCCCACGATACACGTTTATATTCATAAGAGTAATTCTGCATACACATTTCTCAGCATGTAACGTCTATTGCAAGCCTCACCAATGCGTCGATATAGATTTAACACTTTCTAGGGCGGTGGCTAGACGGTCTAGCCACTTCATTTTAACTCCAAAACTGACAAATGGCACAAAGAATATTTTAATAAAATTTTGCTTTTGTAATGAAATAGCTAATTAGCGGGGTTTTATCTGCAAAGAAATTCGTTTGAATATTCTGGTGTCAGTCAATTATTTCATCAGTTTACGAACAGAATTTTTCTGACCTTGGAAGGGTTAATCTAAAATTTTATGTGCATTGAAAATTAAATTTTTCAGACATTACAGCACAGTTCAACGTCACATTCTGCAGTTGTGCGCTGCTACATTTCAAGAATGTGAATATGGAAAGTAGAAACGTCGCCCATCAATTTCGGACATTTTTGGGGTATACAAGAAACGATTTATCTGTGTGAACCAAATGTCGTTTTGTACTAATTAATTGATGCCCTAAAACTTTCTAATTGGAAATTTTGCTCTATCTCTTTTCGTTTTCGATTTGCAATGGCTATCTTCCAAATTTCGCCACTAAATGTGCTTCAGTCGTTTGCATTAGGTCGATCGAAATCGCTTTACTATACCGTTACATCACTTGCTCTCTCTAGCTCTCTCCGTTTGCAAGTATTTTCAGGTTAAAGGGACTTTCCTTTGCACCCTGTATATATAAGTATGTTGAAGCAAATTATCAATGGTTAATTTTATAGCATATTCATTTGTGAAATATATTTCTTTTAGTTATTTTTTATATTAAGTTAATGAAAACAAATGTATGTAAAATAAGCAGATATTATATTTTTTTTCTAGTTTGAAACGAACTCTTTTGAAACGGACTGTATATATCATATCTTTTTCACAAAATTTTACAGAAGATTATCCAACGTACTTTATAGTTTAAATAATGTTAACTCTACATATATAACATAGATAAAAATAAAGCAACACACAAATATATAGATATTATAAAATTTCCAAACACGGATGCACATAATTCAAAAAATTATCAAATTGCGCGATTTTGCTTTTTTTCAACAAAAACAAATATTTCTTGCAATATTATAAAGAATTCTTTTGTACATTTTTGGCACAGAATCCAACCTTACATACAGAACTTGTTTTTATGAATGTGATAAATCGAATTCTGGTGCCACAAAAATCTACATTATGCTTTAAATGTAAAATGTATTTCTACGATCATTACGTACAGCTAAGAAATAATGCGTTCAAAATCAAACACGTACAACTAAGAAATAAAGCGTTCAGAATCAAAGTGGAGAAAGTCCATAAAATGTTAACCAGATATATGGAGTGAAGATTATTATTTTCAACGAATTCCAATTCAGAATCATGGTAGACTAGCGTGATCTGTTGTTCAAATCTTCATCTGAAAGCTTGGATCTTTACGAAACTCAACAAATACTTATGAAGCAATACTATGAAGCAAAAATTCCTCCCAAACCCAACAAACAAAAAAATAAACTCGATCCACTTTGATTCTGATCCTCTCAAATAAATATTTGTATTGTAAGTATTCTCCTATTAGCTACATATTTCAAAATTCTACTAAAACTTAGCACCACAAGCAGCGTTGTGGAAAAAGTGCCAATAAATTAAATAACTTTGAAAATAAACTTAAATAGGAAATTTTGCATACTGCAGATCTGGAACTCTGTGGTAGGGTAGATAGACAATAGTGATTTTTAACATTTTCCAATGTAGTTCAAAAGTATGTATTGATTACCTGGCCATATGTCTGCCCGTCTCTCTGTGTGCGCTCTAATTTGCATGAATATTCTCAGAGTGAGATGTAATTGTGAGTGTGATCGCAGAGGCACTCAAAAAGATTCCGTTACTTTTTAATCTATGTGAAAAATGCTTTGGAGGTGTTTTTTAATGATGTTACTATTTTCAAAACATATTGAATTTGTTATACATTACTGAAGTGCATTACAAGATGCTTACTATTTTATATGATGTGCATAGCATTTATCGTTCATTTACAAGGAAACACAAAACAATTCGGCTACAGTAATATCTATATTGGTCCCCCAAGAAATGCATAAATTTAAAATCTACTAAATTCAAAATTATTGTAAATTCTAATTCTGATCGAACATTCTCCTTTAGAAAGACTATCAAGTTACCAGTCATATGTGGGAGATGCAAGCGCACTCCCCACCTTCCCCTTCTAACTTTTAAAAATTTAAACAATTCGGTCGCAATTCAGGATTTTTTTTAAACCACCGAATTCATTAAAAACCTGCTCGAACATCAAAGAACATTCAATCCTAACGCTGTCAGTGCTGCTGTTAGAAAAGAACTTCTGGAACTCCGTCTAGCCTCCATGGAAATAGAACGTTTGATAAAGCATTTTATAAACTGAATAAAATTAAAGGCATGCCTTCCAATCTTTCGTTTCTTCTCAATACAACTAAGATTAGAATGTTTTTTAAATAAACGAAGTTAGTTGAAAACCACGTAGGAAGAAGAAGTATGTCATTAAGAATTTTTATTGGTTGAAATTATGTTTATTTTACTTAAATGGAGGTTCTTGGGCTTTTTTGGTGATATTTACAACTGTTTTCGAATACAAAAAAACGATATATCACATTTGAACTCGTTGCATATATTTATTGATGTTTCACTTATGTATTTAATGTTTTGTTTGACTAAAAATAAAATAAAAAAAAATAATAATACGCTTTGTGGGACGGGGCATGCGCGCCCTCATTTCTTAATCGGAAGACCATTTTTATCCGGTCACAAGCATCCGAAACAAATTTGATCGCCACATTAGAAAAAAAGCATTTAATTCTATAAAGCTTATACCAACTATTTGTTTAATAAGCTGATTTTTCACAAAATGACGGTCATTTGAACAAAAAGGGTCATTTTTAAAACTTTGTCTTTATATTTTGCGAGCGTGGAAAAAAAATTACAGAAAATATTTTTTTTTTTTAAAGATTAATTTTCGGTAGTATAAGCTATAGCAAAAGCGATTGCCTTTAAAAACTAGTCGTTGGGGGCCACCGTAATACTTACCCAACATGGATATATATAATATAAAATATGAAAATAAAATATGTGATATTTGCTAAGCATTGTACCATGTTACTTTTATTCATAATTTAATTTATTTGGAATTCCTTAAATATAATTAATATAACCCCTTAAGCTAATATTACATTTTGTTGCATTAAAATATCTCAATTTGTTGATTTTCTGTAAGCAAGTAAACGCTATTGGTTTACAATGGAAGTCTATGGGAATTTGGCGAAATATTAGATATACCGCCAATTTGGCGACTCATTTTGGTGACTCATTTCGCCAAATTTGGCGATATACCGTCAAGTTGGCGACAAACTTGGCGGTGTTTGACGACTGAACAGGATCCCTCCTATGGTAACACCCATTATAGGTATGAAGATGCACTAAATACTTGACATTTACGATAAGCCATTATTGGCAGTTAATCTTATAGTTTGGCGATAGTTTTTTGGTCGGCGTGATAATAAGTAGTACCGAATTGCGTACCTTTTATCAGAACGAATATTTAAAGAGTTCGAAAAAATAGTTCCGGTTAATCGAGGTAACTGATATTGAATAGGCTTCTTCAAAATATTATTCCCTAAGCACACACGGAATTTCAAGTCTCTATCTCAATTTGTTCGGGAGATAGAGCTGTTACAGACACACAGACATACAGAAGGACGGACAATTTTTTTTTCTAATAATAACTCGAAAAATTACAATCCTATTAACTAACAATTAACTGCGTCGGATTAAGCGTCTCATTTCCAATTAAAATATATCTTTGAATTGGAATTTGAATGAAATACATGGTCATGAAAAATCGAAGAGTGTGAAAAATAGAATTACAAATATCTCGGCAACTAATTATCGAATCGCGTTCATTCATGATGCAAAATTATGTTTTTTTATTCTCTTTTATATTCACTCCTTCAAATAAACAATTTCGAAAATTTTTGTATACCATTTATCAGAACGAATATTTCAAGAGTCCGAAAAAATTGTTCCGGTTAATCGAGGTTACTGATATTCCATAGGATTCTTTCCATTATTACTCCCTAAGTACACACCCAATTTCAAGTCTCTATCTCAATTTGTTCGGGAGATAGAGCGATTACAGACACAGAGACATACAGACGGACGGACAAATTTTTTTTCTAAAAATACGTTTTTCGGAATCTCCAGTGTCTGAAACGTGTAAATCCGTCAATTTTTTTTTTTTTTTTCGATTTTCAAAACGATTACAAGATTTACCATACACTACGTATGATGGGTAAATAATAAAAGATGAATGAAATCGGTTGAATAGCTCGCTAGAAAAACGGTCATTAAGTTTGAAAAACATGGTTTCAAGGAATAGAAGTTTAAGATTTACAATGGCGTTAAATTAGTAGTGTTAGGCTAAACAAAAAATGCAAAATTTAAAAATTCGAAAGTTTTGAGGAATGCTGCTGTGAAATTAAAATTATCGTTAAATTCCAGCAACAGCTACAGCGTTTCAGAAATTCCTAAGTTTAAAAAAATTAGTTCATTACAATTAAAAGAAAATTGTTTCGCGAAAATTAAAGTTGAATTGGTACTTAATTTGTTAGTTCTTGTTAATTATTTGCGAAAGATAAAAACGTTTGAAGTTAATTGATTCATTATTTAATTTTAATGCATAAGTTTTTAAATATTTGAAAATTTGATAACATAAATTTTAAAAAATAGAATGAATTATGCTGCATAAAAGGTTTTTTCACATTTAGGTACCTTGGATATTTCACTTAGGTTTTAACTACTGTAAATGTGACAAAAAATACCTAAATGTGACAACGATGTATTTTTACTTAGATTAAAGATTATAATTCAATTTATTCAAAATAAATTATTTTTAACTTAAAAGCAGAATAATTAATCTTTTCATGTTTATATTTCACATTTTATATTTGGTCAAATATGAAATTTATCCTAAATATGAGAAACTCGTGATGAATCGCATAAAATTTATGCATAATTACCTTATGCACATTTTATCCTACTTTTTATATTTTTTTATTTGTCGAACATTATCAGATGGATTAACGAAGAATAACAAGAAATTGTAATAAAATTGAAGTAATTATACGGTATTGTTTAAAATGTATATAATAATGTTTGATTTCTTTAATCCTTAATTGCATGAATTATTCTTTTAGAATTGTGTTTTTTATTTTTATGTTAAGGATTAGACACCAGAAATCTTAAGATAGATTTTTAAATTTATTTAGTAGCATAATTTTGTAATTTTTAAAGGAGTAATATTTCTATATAAATATAGTGGTTGTAAGAAATTAATTTATGTATTAAAAATTAAATAAAAAGGTGATGGAAATTTACATCACTATGCATTTAAGGGTTAATAAAGGATTTTTGAAAGATGTTTGAATACCATGTTTGTTTGTTTTTTTGTTTTTGTTTTTTTATGTGGTAGTTCAAATAATATCATAAGACGAAACGCAATTTTTCACGTTGATTCAACATAAAATAAATAATGTAACTAAATTTTATCTGTTTGTGTAATAACTATATTAGGATTTGTTTTCAAATTTTTAATTATTGCGTAATCTTTTTTCTTCTGTTTTTGGATTTATTTATAAACGCTTTTACATTGGTATGCAGGATTCCTTTGATTTCATAGCTTTTGCCCTCTTTTGTATAAAGGCAATCAAGTATCTACCGACCACCTATCCTACAATATCCCCAGTTTGTGGTTTAATATCCTGAAAATAAATCCTGAAAACCTGAGCGAAGTGACGTATTAAAATTTAAAGTACAGAAGTTAAATATTTTCTTCTACCCATGGAAAGTGACGTATGAGTGATGTCATAAAAATAAATGGAACTGCAATTAATAATAATAATATATATTTCCTCTAATTAAATTCAATCCAAGAAACTGCTACTGCACTTCTACTTTCAACTCTAAAAATTATTGGCTCTCTCAATTTCAAAACAAAGTGACGTATTTGATTAAATAAACAACATTTAGTTATGCCTTGAAAGTACTAATAAGTTTTAAATAAAATGTATATTTTAAACTTGTAACATCTTTTTCATTACTTTAGTCGCATTTTAAGTAAGATTGTGGGCCTTTTTAATGTTCACATTATTTATTTTATGTTTTTGTTCAGATTGTTAAAATCAGCAACTATTCTTAAACCTCAAATTATTGTTCATTTTCACACTTTTATCACTCTCTCAGTGATTTCCCAAAGGTGAAATAAAAGAAGAATCTGAGCTTCCGCCGGACGCATTTAGAATTCAGACTGTAAAATAGGTGCGGCGGAATTTCTTTATATTGTCGTTGGAAAATATATAACTCTACTTCAAATCAGTTTATCTACAATTTTGCAGACACTATAAATGGTTCCATAAGAATATAATATATACTATGCATACTGTCCTTGTACTTCAAGATTATTGCATTCAAAATGCATTATAAGGAATACATTTATTTTATGCAAAATAAAAAATGTGACTCAAAAAATGTCGCAGTAATAAATTTAAACAAGAATGAAAAATCATGCATAGATTGTGAAACACTTTCGAACACATTCTCAATACCATAATAAAACTTCACAGTTTACGAAGGTGAAAGATAATTTCTAAATGAACAATTTTGAAAATGCATAAAAATAACGTATTTTAAAACCAAATTTCTGCTGTTATCATGAAAAGTCGAGGAAATATACGAATTTTTGTGCAGCCCTGTATCATGGAAGACGATAGTATTCCGGGTGATGCAGCCTTAAGCCTAAAATCGTATCGTAGAACTCGTAGATGGCGAAACTCATATATACGGCTAACTCGACATCAAAGAAAACGCGAAAAGCCGCTCAGCAGATATAGGTCCTATTGTTCTGATTTTTTTAGAACAGTCTTATATCTGCAGTCTAATGCTATTCTGAAATTTTTACATTTCTACGTGCGGTATATTGTGAGATCTAAATATCCATTTTTAAAGCAAAAGCGATGGAACAAATTCCTAATGTCAATTTCTGGAAAACGGCCCGGACGATTTTCTTTAAATTGATATATAATATGAATCTGATTAAGATGAAGTGAATAACACTTTCCTTATTTCTAGGAAAACGCGTTTTATTATTTGACATTTTCATATCCCATTAATGCAACAGTCAACCATTCAGAAGTCAACCATCTCTCTGATAATTTCTCGTCTGTGATTAGTGAGTAGGTTTGACGTCACATCGTAAGTGAGAGGAGTCTTAATCCATCTGACCAATTAGTGCAAAGTGCGGTGGGTTTGAATAGGTAGATAATCAGAAACAAAATTTGCAAAGTGGTTTTAGGTATTCTGGGTTACAGTTAAAAATCTGAATATAGGCAGTAAATCTTTTTTTAAATATTAAAATTTTAAATATCAAAATATTAATTATTGTGTCTTTTAAAATATTAAATATATTAAATCAAATTTCGATTCATATTATCTTTCTTTTTTGTTATGAAGAAATTATTATTTCACATTTCTGCTTTTTGTAGAAAAAATATTTAGATTCATTTTTAAAAATGGGGAAAATTTTACTTTAATTATATGTATTCAATATAATTGTTATTTATATATTTTTTCAATTTTCTAAGAAAAATTATTTTTTTTCAGAGAATTTTTTTAGTTATTAGTTATTTTGTGTGTATCCTATACACACATATAAACTCGAATTCAACTTCACCAGAAAGAGCCATAACACAAAAATCGAGTTTCAAATGTTAACTATCCCTTGGATTCCATGTAAACAAACCCAATTCATTAATTTTTCTTTTAAAAGCTGATTTTGGAGTTATAGTAATCATAGTAAGTAATATATGAGGTATAATAATCATAACATAGTTATAATAAGTAATTCAGTGTGTAATAAGTAAGTGTTCTCAAATAATGCAGTTTTAAAATTGGGAAATCTTCAAAAAGAGCATGAAATCTGTGAAAATGTCGAACAAAAATCAGAATTTTCATTTACATTTTTTTTTTCTCTTACTAAATTCCTGTAGAATCACATTTGCAGACAATAAACACCATTTTTCATTTATTGTAAGCTGATATTAGAAAAAAAAGCATTGAGTTTCATCCTTATTTCATGCAATTTTTGAAAATTCGCCAATTTTTAAGAGGTTTCTGCAGAAATATTTTAAAACAGAATTTAACATATTTTTAGCAATTGGGTTTGTTTAAATACAATCTAATGGGAAATTAACATCTGAAAACTCAATTTTTAGGTTATGACGGTCTGCGTTGAATTTAGAGTTCATATATATACAGGTTGAAATTAGACACTTTTTTTTTTCAATATCAGTTTGTAAAAAATGATAAGCGTTGTTTATTGTCAACAAATGTGACTCTAGAAGCATTTAGTAAAAGAAAATCAACAATTTAATGAAAAGTTTCGATTTTTGTTCGACATTTTCACATATGTCATGCTTTTTTTTGTAAATTTTCCTATTTTTAAGCTGATTAAGCAGAAGTATTTGACAGCACCATGCTTTTAAAACAGAATTTAACATATTTTTAGCAATTAGGTTTGTTTAAATGCAATCTAATGGGAGATTAACATAAAAAACTTAATTTTTAGGTTATGGCGGTCTGCGTTGAATTTAGAGTTTATATGTATGCAGGTTGAAGCTACACACTTTTTTTTGTCAATATCAGTTTGTAATAAATAATAAGTATTGTTTATTGTCAACAAATGTGACTCTAGAGGCATTTAGTAAAAGGAAAGCCGAAATTTAGTGAAAAGTTTAAATTTTTGTTCGACATTTTCACATATTTCATGCATCTTTTGTAAGTTTTCCATTTTTAAGCTGATTAAGCAGTAGTATTTGACAGCACGATGCTTTTAAAACAGAATTTAACATATTTCTAGCAATTAGGTTTCTTTAAATGTAATCTAATGGGAGATTAATATCAAAAAACTTAATTTTTAGGTTATGGTGGTCTGCGTAGAATTTAGAGTTTATATGTATACAGGTTGAAACTAGACACTTTTTTTTCAATATACGTTTGTAATAAATTATAAGTGTTGTTTATTGTCAACAAATGTGACTCTAGTGGCATTTAGTAAGAGGAAAGTAAAAATTTAATGAAAAGTTTCGGTTTTTGTTCGACATTTTACATATTTTGTAAATTATCCAGTTTGTAAGCTGATTAAGCAAAAGTATTTGAGAGCACCATGCTTTAAAACAGAACTTACCATATTTTTAGCAATTAGGTTTGTTTAAATGCAATCGAATGGGAGATTAACATAAAAAAACTTAATTTTTAGGTTATGGCGGTCTTCGTTGAATTTAGAGTTTATATGTATACAGGTTGAAACTAGATACTTTTTTTTTTCAATATCAGTATGTAATAAATGATAGGCGTTGTTTATTGTCAACAAATGTGACTCTAAAGGCATTTATAATAATGAAAACAAAAATAACTGAAAATTCTGATTTGTTAGACAATTATTTCACGCCATTTTTTAAAGTTTCCTAATGTTTAAGTTGTTTATGCAGCAATATTTGAGGACAGCATGCTTTTAAAACAAAATTTAACATATTTTTACCAATTAAGGTTTCTTTACATGCAATCTAACGCGAAATGAACATCTGAAGACTCAATTTGTAGGTTATGGCGGTCTGTGGTGAATTTCAATTCGAGTTTATATGTATAGAGGGATGAAACTCGATACTTTTTTTTTTCAGTATCAATTTTTGTTAGGGATTTTCACAGAATTATCTGAAAATGTACAGCATGCGGTTCCAAAAACACTTTAAAATCGATCATTAGTCTGAAAATTAAGGATAAACAAATATTACGGAAAAATATCGCGAATTTCGATAGATGGACAGAAAGAAGCAAAACATTGTAGATTAGAATTTGATTTAGATAGATTTATTTACTTTTATTAGTAAGCAATTATTGTATTTTAAATAAAGAGGTTTAAAGAGTAATATTTCTTGATATTCTTCTTTGAAAAGTAAATTTTTTACGTAGTAAAAGCTTTATATCTATGAAACAAACATAAAAAAAAACATTTTGTATATAGGTATGCTTTTTTAAGAGGGGGGAGGGAATTAAAGGTGAATGGAAATCACGATTTATGAGTTCATACCATTGGTCTTTAATATTTTTTTTATATCTTTTTATTATTAACCTTAAAAAAGTAATGATATCAATTCAAAAAAACCTTAACGGGTTAAAAGTTTGTGACGCAGCATTTTATCTTATTGCTATAAAATTTTTAAATATGGAACTTAAAAATAATGATATCAAATTTTAAGTGACGCTATGCTATTAATTAATGTATATATGCATACATTTATATTATTTATTTCATCATTTTATTTTTGTTTTATTTATAATTGCATGTGTAAGGATTATGTTAAATTTAAAAGGATGTATAAATTTTATTCATTGATGCTTTATCATTCACATCTTTCATAAATTCAAAATATGAGTTTTAAAAGATATGATATCAAAATTTAAGTGATGCCTTGATGTAGCTTTAAACAATTTGTTTTAAAATTCAATTTCAATTGTTTTCGGTTTGGCTAAATATATTTACACATATAACCAAAACTTTTAATTTACCAATACACTGTTTAAAATATCACTCTCACTGAACCTATACAATGCACTGTAATGTATTTATATAAAAAAAATTGATTTATCTTTTGTGCCACGCTATCCAAAATCAAAAGTAAAATTTATGTAAATGATTTCTGTGCGTCATTGTATCCAAACTAAACAAAATATATGCAAATGGATAATATGACGCACAGAAATCATTTACATAAATTTTACTTTTGATTTGGATAGCGTGGCACAAAAGATAAATCAATTTTTTCATATAAATACATTACAGTGCATTGTACGGGTTCAGTGAGAGTGATATTTTTAACAGTGTATTGGTAAATAAAAAGTTTTGGTTACATGTGTAAATATATTTAGCCAAACCGAAAACAATTGAAATTGAATTTTAAAACAAATTGTTTAAAGCTACATCAAGGCGTCACATAAATTTTGGTATCCTATCTTTTAAAGCTCATATTTTGAATTTATGAAAGATGTGAATGATAAAGCATCAATGAAAAAATATTTATACATCCTTTTAAATTTAATATCATCCTTACACATGCAATTATAAATAAACCAAAAATAAAATGATGAAATAAATAATATAAATGTGTGTATATAAATACATTAATTAATAGCATAGCGTCACTTAAAATTTGATATCATTATTTTTAAGTTCCATATTTAAAATTCTTATAGCAATAAGATAAAATGCTGCGTCACAAACTTTTAACCCGTTAAGGATTTTTTGTATTGATATGATCTATGGATGTGTATGTATACTACATAGTACGCTATAAGTTAGTACAATTAAACGCATAGCACAGCTAAAAATTTCCATTGAGGAGTTTACATCTATAAACGGCTCTTTTTGCGAAATTGTTTGTGCCCTGTATATGATCTATGGACTTCTTAAACACTAAGTAATATTTAAATAATAGTTAAATTAAAAAACGGATACCGCAACGGAACACGCACGTCCAACAACTATTGTTGTAGGTTTTAATATTTCATTTATTGCTCATTTTCTACTATAGCCCAATTCTTTTGTGTGTTCCTGTAAATGAACGATAATTCTATGTACATGTTATTCTATAATAAGAGTCTTATAGTACACCTCAGTGATATATATCAATTTAAATATGTTTAAAATAGTGCAGTATCATTAAAATACACACCGTCAACGATTTTTCCCCGTAAACCGAGATATAACGGAATTATTTTGATCGTTCCTGGACAATAACCGTAAATGCTACACGCTTCATTTTCAATACCGAACATGGCTTAGTAAACCACAATAACATATATCAATTTTATGGCAATCTGACTATATTTACGCCAATTAGAACACGGATAGGCATACGGATAGACGGGTAAACCAAATTCATAAACACTTTCCAACTACCTTCAGCCGGGGCTACTTTGGGCCACTTTTTCCTGGCTCCACTCACATTCCCAATATTAAAAAAAATTATATGTGATTTTTCAACGTCGAAATGGAGTTGTAAACAATTAACATGAAACAATGAAGCAAACTGTACGGTTTTAGCTTCTTTGGTCCATTCACTTTGTTTTATATAAAATGAATACATTTCATATGTAAATGAATACATTTTTATTGAAACCTCCTTGCAATAGCATTTTCTATTGAATTAACGCTGCAAACTCGATAAACATTTTTTTTTGTTACATTTAAACACAATAAAACAATTGTTAACATTAAAGAAACGAGAAACAGTTTTTGTCATGTTATCCTCAGCAACTGGAACAAAAACAATTAATGTAACATTTTGCTACAGTAACATTTGAAAAAAGAAAGTTACTTAAAACATGTTTTAAGAGATTTGGTTGTATAAAAGGCATTTCTAAGTAATTGGGGCTATTTTCGGACCAAAAAGGGCCTGGAACAAAGTAGCCCCGAAATAATAGTTTTCATGTTAACTTTAAGAAAACGTTAACATTCCCTGTCAAAATAAAAAGTTAAAGGAAAAACTGTGATCACGCATGGGTTATAGGTTACTAAAGGCAATATTTTCACACTTACTTTATTTGTAGCTGTTATCCTGATTGTTTCACTGTAAGAAGTTTGGAGAGTTAAAATTTACACATGAAAACAGTTGTTTACAAACACATCCAGTGTTGCCACTAAAAAAAATTAAATTACCCCCAAACTATTCAAATACCCTATAGTAGGGTATAAAATATTTTTCAAGGTCAAAAACTCCAAATTATCTTGTATTGTTTGTCCAATACAAAGAATACAAACTTTTTTTATGGGATGGACCAAAGTAGCCACGGTTGACGGTATGTTGGAAAGTGTTACATATATATATGTGTATATATATATATATATATATATATATATATATATATATATATATATATGATAAATAAAACTTATTTCATTACACTCATTTTATAATTAAAACATGAGCGATTTTTCAGATTATACAAAATATATATTATAATTAAAATTAATAGCCCAAAACGCATCTCTTATTTTTAAAGCTTATGATTCTTTCAATCAGCTGAACTAAATTATCTAATAAGCATCTCAAATTTATGAATGTTATAGGGTAAAGTGCCCATATTTCGTCTCCTCTCCAAATTTCGTCCTCCTTAACTTCTCCGCTTCTGCGAAATTGGCGCCATTTATGACGCAAGGCACTGGGGACGGAAGGTAAAAGGGGTCAGTGTTGAAAGTTTCGTTCGCCAAGACTCATACATAAATTAAAGAAGGCGAATTTCCTATTTTTAGAAAACTTGAATTCTTGTTACGTTTTGTATGTTTTACTTATGTACGTTTTACGGTTTGTAGAGCGTTATTTACTGTACTATAAGTATTTATTTCTTATTCATTGTATTTATTTTACGTTGGTAAGATGCTGACAGTGGCGCACAGTGAGTTTTAGGACACTCAGTTTATCTTACGGGAACTGAAGATCCGTAATATTGGGAAGTAGTGTGGTCCCAATTTCGCCCCCCTTGCAGTTCTTATTTTCATCCCTGGGACGAAATTGGGAATGCTTTTTCATGATATTTTTTTCAAATTTTTCCTCATGTTTGAATGGCTAATGCATAGTTGCCAACTCCCAATTTTTTGGATACCAGTAAAATCTTACAAAAATGTTTTCTTTATTTATTTGCGTTAAAACTGCGATTGTATAAAGCAGGTATTTCTGCATAAAAAATATTGGTATGAAAAAAATTGGGAGGTTTGCAACTATGCTAATGTTTCGTTATGTTATTCTTCCACTGATAATTAGTGCATTTCTTTGTGCCTTACTTTAATGTAAATTAAATTACTTAATCATTTAGAAATAAATTTTGATTTAGTTATAAGTTAAGCCTTGGCCTATTAGATTTTTTGGGGGGACGAAATTCGGACCATTTTTTCTCTTTTGCATTTTTTAGATACTTTTGAAAAAAAAAATTCTCATTCTTAAAATTTTTTTGGTACAATATTTGCTTATGTTTCTATGTGCGTGGGTAGTTAGTCTATGTAAAATCCATATTTGGTAGATTTTTACTGAAATTTACAACTTCCAAGGGCCTAAAGGTGACTGGGGGACGATAATTGGGCACCTTACCCTACGTTCACTTTTACGAATACAAGAACAGAAAAGTCTAAATCAATGCCACCATTAAAAAAATACGAAAAAATGAATAATTCAAAATGAAATAGTAGGAATTATGTAGGACATTTTAGTTAACGTTTTTCAAGTAAACTCTTTTCAGAACATAAAAACTTTCACAAAAGATCGGCAGAAATCCAAATGCTGAAATTAGCAAAATGTTTTGCATTCTTTAAATATCTCACCATAAAAAAGGTTATTCACTTCTTTTTTCTCCAGTATATTATATTGTTTTAGGTTTATTTTACTAAATCCTGTCTAACATTGGAGTTTTTCTGAAGATTATCAAACCATTAAAACTTTTATTTATTTCCATTAAAAAATACTTTCAGTAAAAATTAAGCTACTTAATGTTTTATGTACTTTTATGTGTTTTAGATGGGTGTATTAATCCTCTCGTTGCATAATTTTTTATCAAAATATTTTCAAAAAATGCGCATTTTTTAAGCACATATTTTTTTTCTACACGTATTTTAGAGTTAAAATATGTAATTTTTTTTTGTAAAAGGGTTTGGGTCAATCCATTTCAAGTGGTCCAGCACTGGTTGCTCGACCATTTTTAAAAAATTTGAAATTTTTTGAACAACAACCCTAGCATGATGGAAGTTCAAAATGACTATTATTTTAATTTTATTAATTTTTGTTTATGTACGGCGGCCATCTTTCTTTTATCGTCTGCAGCAATTTTCTCACATGAAGGGTTTACGGAATTGTAAGTAATTTATCGTTTATTTCTCCAATTCAAGTGCGGATTAAAGCAATTTGTACAGAATGCATTGGGCTAAAAATCTGGTAATAGAGTAGTTTCCGAAACTAACTGCTTATTGGTGAAATTTAAGCATAAAGTTTCAGTTTTTATCCAAAATTTGTCCGTTTACAAGAGGAAATTTTTCTAGCAAGGAAAACCGTCAACATGACTTTTTTTTTTTTTACAAATAGGCCGAAAATACTTGTACTCACACGCCAAGTTCCAGATCTGGGACTTGCTTTCTCTTCGCTAAAAAAAATCCCAAATTTTTCAAAAATGTCAAAAATCGAACTTTTGAGGCTTTGATATCTCTGGTGGGGCACGAGATAAAAATCTGAAGCTCTGGTTTCTTAGAGTACTGTATAGTAGTGTTATGCACAAGAAATTTCAGGATGGAGATTTGACTACAAGCTGAGATATGGCAAGGGCAACATGTCAAAATAATACTGCCAAACTGTTGTTTTGTTGTAGTGACAGGTGCATTAATATCAGAGTGTCATTTAATTTTTTTTCATTATTATCTTTAAATAATAGTAACAGAAAATAAAGCCTTTAGCAAAGCTTAGCAATTAATTAAAAAAATAATTATGCCTGAGGCCTACATTTTGTATGGTTTCAGTAATTTTTGTTGTAATTTTAGTAACTAAAAGAAACCTCAGCACTTTTAAATAAAGAAAAAAATATTTTTATACAAGACCTGAGACAAAAACAGAATAGGGAAAGAGAAAAGCTGTTAATGTTGGCATACTTGTTGAGACATGATCAAACGTGTGAAAACACATTCCTGCTTGTTGGTTTAAAAACCACAATTTTAATGCTGCTATCCAGTCCCTGAAACTTGTTCCTACCATAAGTATGTTATTGTAAATGAAACATTATACGATGTTACCATGAATCTCCCTCAAGTGATTTTCAGAAAGTAAAGATATTCAAAGCCCTTTCAAAATTTATACTGCTGAAAAATGACATTTTTGCATAAGTAAGCTAGGACTTATTAATGAAGCGAAACAGGTACATAGTGATTTCAAAGTTTATTTCTATGAACCAGCAGAGCCAAGATCTACAATCAAGTTATCAAGAGATGACAAGACTTGGTTCCTACAAATAAAATTTTCAGAAAGATCAAAATTCTGGTTTTGAAACCAACAAGCAAGAATGTGTTTTTACACGTTTGATCATGTCTCAACAAGTATGACAACATTAATAACATAAGTAAGCTAGGAATTATTAATGAAGCGAGACTTGCACATAGTGATTTCAAAGTTTATTTCTATGAACCAGCAGAGCCAAGATCTACAATCAAGTTATCACGAGATGACAAGACTTGGTTCTTACAAATAAAATTTTCAGAAAGATCAAAATTGTGGTTTTGAAACCAACAAGCAAGAATGTGTTTTGACACGTTTGATCATGTCTCAACAAGTATGACAACATTGACAGCTTTTTTCTTTCCCTATACTTTTTTTGTCTGAGGCCTTGTATATTTTTTTTTCCTTTATGTATATGTGCTGAGGTTTCTTTTAGTTACTAAAATTACTTACAACAAAAATTACTGAAACCATACAAAATGTATGGCTTTAGGCATAATTATTTTTTTTTAATTAATTGCTAAGCTTAGCAAAAGGCTTTATTTTCTGTTACTATTATTTAAATATAATCAAAAAAATAAATTTAAATGACACTCTGAGATAAATACTTAACTGTGATTACAACAAAACAATAGTTTGGCAATATTGTTTTGACATGCTGCCCTTGCTATATCTCAGCTTGTAGTCAAATCTCCACCCTGAAATTTCTTGTGCATAACACTACCATACAATATTCTCAGAAACCAGAACTTCAGATTTTTATCTCGTGCCCCACCTGAGATATGAAAGCCTCAAAAGTGCGATTTTGACATTTTTGAAAAATTTGGAATTTTTTTAGCAAAGAGAGAGCAAGTCCCAGATCTTGAACTTGGCGTGTCAGTACAAGTACTTTCGGCCTATTTGTAAAAAGAAAATTAAGTCATATTCACAGTTTTCCTTCCAAGAAAAATTTCCTTTTGTAAACGGGCAAATTTTGGAAAAAAACTGAAATTTTATGCTTAAATTTCACCAATAAGGATTTGTTTTCGGAAATTACTCTATTACAAATTTTTAGCCCAATATATTCTGTACAAATTGCTATAATCCACATTTGAATTGAAGAAATAAACAATGAATTATTTACAATTCCGTAAATCCTTCATGTGAGAAAATTGCTGCAGACAACGAAACAAAGATGGCCACCATGCACAAACAAAAATTTATAAAATTAAAATAATCGTCATTTTGAACTTCCATAATGTTAGGGTTGTTGTACAAAAAATATCAGATTTTTTAAAAATGGACAAGCAACGAATAAAGGATTTTCTGGACCACATGAAATGGATTGACCCATTGATCCTTTTATATATATATATATATATATATATATATATATAGAATTAGATCACGAAAAAAGCTTGTCAGAAAAGTGAATTCGAAGAATAATCAGGTAAAATCGAAATTCTAAAGTTAATCTTGGTTAAATTATTATTTATTTTATGGAATACTAAAGTAAAACATATATACTAATGAAAATATGCAAAATACTTACAAAACGTGTACTAGAAATGAAGTTTAGTATGATAACTTTCGAATCAAAGTACGAGACAAAGTCCTTTTTCGCAATCTTTGCACCAAATTCGTGTTTCTTTGTAAATTTTTTTTGCTATTTTCAGTTTATTTAACAACAAACAGCACACTGTCTACTAGGCTCTTTCTTGATGGGATAAGGGTGGTTATATGGCTAGCAAAATGTCTAGCGGTTAGTCTCTTGCGGTGGAGGCATCTTTGAACTTTCAAAAGAGCGCGCGAAATGCTTGCAAAACAAGCTTGTGAACTTCAAAGAAATATGGACAACTAAAGCTATCTGTTAACCGAGACCTGAATAAATGCAGTAAACGCCCGACTATCCGGCTTAATGTGGAGGAAGCATAGGCCGGATAACAAAAAAGCAGAATAGGCCGGAGTTATATTAATATTTACTCACTTCCAGCATCCCCCATTATACTAAAAAAAACATGTTACACATTTTAAGATACATTTTATATATACAGTACATAAAGTTTCAAAATAAGCAAAACTTTAACGTAAAACGTAGACCTAATTCGTAACAAAATGAGGAAATCTTATTTCACTGTTTATTAATAAATGATTGCACATATATGAAAAGGTATGCATAAGATAAAAGAGTCAAAGTTTAGTTTTTAGTTTTTTAAAAAGTAGTTGATACATGACTGCTTCTCCCTGTTAGCCCTCTCCCGCAACGCAATGTCCCTTCATTTACACAATCAGATAATATCAGCTGGTGTCGCTTCCTCCTGCTGACTCGTACTTTCTCCTCCATAGTCACTACAGCCTTTTTTCGCTTATCACGCCATTTCGTTAATCTTTAATAACTAAACACGAAGCACACCAAGAGTCTATACGAAAGTAACCAGGATAAGTGGAAAATAACGTCCACACTTGTTAACATCCGTTGCACGATTGACGAAACAGGTTATCAAGCCTTAATACCCCCCCCCCTCCCTTTCTGTCCTACTCTTCTATTGTATTCTGTAATCCCTTCTTGACCCTTCTTGTCGTGAGATAGCACTTTCCTACGGACGGGAACCTGCCTGCCTCGATCGCTTGCAACATTCCTCATTTTTTTTTTTTTTTTTTACGAGGCTGGATAGTACGGATAGTCGGGCCTTTACTGTAACTAAACATCGCAGAAAAGCCGAAATGAACCGTCAAACAGAAAAAGAGCGGGTTATGCTTTTAAATAGACGGATAGGGCTAATATACCTTTTACATTTACATAAATAAGTAACATTCTAACATGGAAGCTTTTTTTTTTTTTGGTTAAAACCTATAGATGTGGTAAACTTCTTATGCTGATGACAATAATTTCATAAATATAGTTCTTTTAAGTCTTAGATATGTGGTTCTTTCCTCTATATCAAAAGTTCTATTACTTCTCCGAATCAAAATATTCTTAAAAGGAGGCATTAAAAAAATAAAGATATTCAGTGAAATAGCTCATATCTTTATTCTACTATAACGGATTCTCAAAAAAACTTTCGTCTAAAGTAGCTCACTTTAACATGCCAAATTGAAGAATAATTTTCGTCCAAATTCATTTATATATCTCTGCAAGAGTAGTAAATTCAAATGACAGAATGGAGCACCTTTACAGGAAAGGAAATTGGAACTATTATTACATCTTATAGGATAAATTTGGTGAAGATGCCGTAGTTTTTAATTTTACTGTTTTAAAAATCACCTGTTGTTTTTATTTGTTATTCATTGATTTCTTGGAGGTTTGAACCCTTATGTATCATTTAAAACCTTATTTCATTTTATAGATATTATATAAAGCATCAAAAATTTTGTTTTCGTAAACACTTGCATTTTGGCATCTTACCCATACCTTTGGGTAAGATGGCCAACTATATAGGGGTAAGATGCCTTGTGGAGTTTCAATCTAAAAAAATAATTTTTGTGAAGCAGTTTAAAACATAATGGAATGAATAAAAGTAACTTTAATATTTTAGACATACTAAAGTTATTACCTTACTTAATATTAGGAAATTACAAAAGTATGAAAGTAATAAACGTTGGAAATTTAATAAAAAGACAAAACTAATATTTGAAAACTAGAAAACATGAATTCTGCTTTTTCAGAATTTAGTGTTGCCCCCGATGAAAAAAAATGCATGTATATATAAATAGTACAAACATATTTCAATTTTAAGACTTAAAGCACAAACTTTTATTTTATATAAAATGACGTCATTCGCATCCGCTTAATAATTCCACATTTACGATCCACTCTTAAACATCTACAGTAAAGGATGCATAGGATGTCACTGTCGCAAAATAATACACAAATGCAGCAAAAACATGCCGTCATTAAAGAAACTCGACAAAAAAAAACGGCTATCGAATGATTCATATTCATTCATTTGTTTGTAACATTAATATAGACGATTTCAGTCGTGACATTAGTCATGAAGTTTTGATTGGAAACTGACACCAAACAAATGGTTGCTATATTGTATTTTCTATTTTGTTTGTGTGTTGCAGCTATATCTATATCTCTCATCTAAGTGTTTTAATGCTTGATATGTACTGGAACATTTTCCAGATTTATGTTTAACAAGAAATGACGCATAGCAACCGTTTGTTTGGAGTCAGTTTCCAACCAAAACGTCATGACTGACGTCACACTGAAAGCGGCTACAGATACTTAAAATTAAATATAGTCTATAATAGCTCCATGTTTTAACAGAAATTTTTCGTTTATATTTTTTCAAAATAGCACGCATTTTAATTACATTTTCTTTCGGTTGTTATGAGAAAATGGCAACAAAAAATATAATTGCTATTTTTCCGGCGGCTAAAAAAGTTATGTTCTACTTAACATTTAAAAGAATTATGGCTCTTAAGTATGCCTATGATTAAACATTATAATAAGTTTAAATACGATAAAGTGCTTTAGAGTGCAGATTTTTTGTTGGTGTTTTTCACATGCCCCTTTGTTCTTTTCAGCTATAACTCAGATCTGCCACAGATTGCATATTTGTTTATGAACTTTGAGCAACATTTATATGGCCATCAATTTCATAGAATGCATTTGATCCAATCCCATTTTTCAGAGGTTTTATTGCATTCTGCTAGACACACAGAACGCTGATTCTCATTCACATAAAATAAATCCTCATCTTCTGAATCTTGGTAGGAAAATTAATCTCCCGTTATCTTTTCAAAACAGATCAAATTAGCGTGTTTTTAGAGTCTGCGGTGCCTTGATGGAGGTTGGGGAGCGTAGCTCTATCGTAGGCGGCAGAAGACTCTAGTTAACTAATACTATATTCTATACTATCGATATTTACATTTATTAAAATTTTTTATAACTGCATTTAACATCAAATTTTTAACAATGATTAATATTTGTTAACCAATTATTTATAAGGCCAATAAAGTTTATTTATAAGGCAGAATACATATAAAAACCTTTCAAATTATGTCCATCTTAGATTTTAATATTTTTTTGTGTCATTTTAAACATTTTAAAAATTTATGATTTTAATCAATGAATATTTTTTAATTAGTTAATTAAAAACACGATTTAATCACTGATTTAAATTATCTGATTAATATCCTTTACAAGTTAGTTAATAGCCAAGAGTAATTTAAACAAAGAAGAAGCAACCAGGCATTGGACCGCGACGGAAAATAAGCGCCATCTTACCCCAAGGGAAAACAAACGGCATCTTACCTCCAAAAATGTTCGCCGACTCACCTCAAAGTATTGGACAAGACGCCGGTACTCCTCTGACGTAAAGAAGCGGGAACCAACTGCCATTTATGATTTGTAGGAGGTCCAGGTACTGGTGCCCTCTAAAAACTTAGCTTTATCTCTCTGGTGTTTAAATCAAGACTTATATAGGCAAATAAAGAAGTCACGTACAAGATTTTTGACACTTATCAGAAGTGTTAAGACGAAATAGGAATAAAAAAAGTACCTCTTAATTTTTTTTAAGACCGCAAACGGAAATATAAGTATTCCCAGGGAACCCTCTTTCTTACAACTGAGCAGAGTTTCCGTACAGCGCCTGCGCATATGAAAACTACGTGATTCGGCATCTTGTACAACATGGCATCTCAGCTCAAGTTACCCCATATAGAAAACTATGTTTAGATCTTGGATTGGATTCAAATTTTTAAAATGATCTTTATATCTGGTGTTTTATTAGTCTAAATATTTTTAAATAGCACTAACCAATGAATCTTTGTGGCAATATATTTATGATGAAAATAAAAAATAGGGTTCAGAATTTATATCCTTTTGTTTTTCATTAAATTAAAATTTATATTGAATTTGGATGGATGAATGGTAAATTTCTAAAAGGAATCTAATTTTTTTTTTAAGAGAGAATTTTTAAATAATATCTGCTCTTAGCATACTATGTTTCCCTGTGTTTTAAAATTCCATACAAAGTTTTCATAGTTAATCCAAATTAAAAACAACATAAAACTAATGTTACAAAACTAATTTATATCCAGCAAAGATATTGTTTCAGTTTCACAAACTCGATATACAAAACGATTTTTCTGAATAATTATCCATCATTAAAAGTAAAAACCTCAAATAATTAAAATTACGTTGGTAGTAAACTTATATTGGTTATGGTGTTTATACTGAAACATAATATTTTACGCCAATATTGCTTGCTTTCAAAATATTTACAATAAAATACCAATACTGAACAAATATTGGCTTTAGTTGGGAAATGTTTGTGATAAAATGCCGCCAATATGTTGATAGTAGAAATATGACATTGGAAATATTGGGTGTGTCAGCACTTCGTTACAGCTTTAAAAATTCATGCAAATTTAACAAATTGTAGTATCGGTGTGAATATTGTAACTATAAGACTTGTTAAAGGATGGGGTTTTTGTAGCAAAAAATAAATATCTTAAATTTTCTTTGAGCTAACTTTGCTACATAAACTTCAGCCATTTGCCAAGTCTTGTATTATGGTGTAAACCGCACGTCGAAATAACAATTTGTTAATTTTTTATAAGAGTCTCTAAAAGCTGAA
This sequence comes from Maratus speciosus, assembly GCA_963932465.1. Lineage (NCBI taxonomy): Eukaryota > Metazoa > Arthropoda > Arachnida > Araneae > Salticidae > Maratus > Maratus speciosus. The sequence continues at coordinate 118,304,713 of OZ010790.1, forward strand.
CGGACTTGTAGCATTTTATTAACACGAAAACTTCCGCTTTTTACACACTTTTATTTAACTCAACTTTTCTTTGGTATGTAAAGATAGAACTTTGTAATTTATTTTTTAATCACTTCTTCAAATGCTGTTAATAACTCAATTTTAGTGGTTTTTACGTTAGGCCGCTACACACAGTAATAAAAAATACTATTGATTTTACGGTATAATACTGGCAGTTGTGTTGCCCGTTTATAACCGTAAAATAAGTAATAATATACGTCGTATAAATGATTTAAACTACTGCTAATGTATGCTACTGCTTAACGGTATATTAATAGCTAATTTTACGTTTTATTGCAGTTAATATTACGGTTTTAAATTGGCACCCCAGCTACCAGTATTATACCGCAAAATTACCAATTATTATTATTTTGTTTAGAGTGAAGAATACAAATCTAAAAATGTTGTTTTTTTGTTAGAATTATTAAGTACGAATTTGAAGAACAATTGATCTAATATATAAGATGTATACGTTAAAAAAAATTAAACTTGCTCAATGGTACACATAAACAAGAAGTTTTACATGAACTTGTACAAATAAAATTAATGATAAAGCATAATATCGACGTTTTGAACTGCTTCTGGAGCCGTCTTCAGGATAAATATGATGCTCAAATGCTTAAAAGTCTAGAAACGAATGCTCCTTAATGAGTCTTGATCACTTATATGCACTGAGAAAAAATATAGTTCTGGCATATAGAATCTAAATTGTGGCTCTAGAAAAAATAGTTCCATATCATCCTTATAAATTCTAGTTCCCTTTGATAGAGAGTTCTAGAGTCTCCTACTTTAATTCAAAGAGCGTTTTCCTATATTCTCGTGGTCAAACTTATTTTAAAATACCTGCAAATAGATGCGAACACAAGAGGTTAGTTTTAATAACTATAATTCTTGTTTATGAAACCATTCCAGAAATTAAGCGATAATTTCTCGCTATTGAAACAATTCTTTATCGTTTCGTCACCTAGAAAACAAGAGTTTAGAAATTCTAGATCATTTCGTCTATTCAGATTAGTTCTTTACCCTATTCGCATAGCTCGGAAATCTATATTTCTCGTTTAGGGATACAGAAAATGACTACCTATCCATTCTAAGTGAAGGCGGTATATATTTTTTTCTCAGTGTGAATGGAAAACTACAATAATATTATACAATATGAAACAATATAATTTATGTTAACAATGGATCTAATTATGCGCTAAACCTTGTCCAACAACTAAATGTGAAACTGCAACAACGACATATTTTTAGCCCAAAAAGTGGAAAATATAAATAAAAAATAAAGACTGTAATATATATATATTTTTAATACCTTTTAATCACTCAATAGTTCGAAATAATTAAATTATCATTATAGGTTGAGAAAACAATTTAGAAATCCAAAAAAAGTACTTCAAATAATGCTTTCTCTTTTCCTGTACTATATTTTCAGATAGAAACAGAACAAAAAATACAACTTTTTAAACAAATTTACCAGTTCACAGTTTCTACCATGTGTAAAAAAGGGCAGTCTATATATATTCCATAATCGATTTCGGTGCCCACGCCAAATGAATGTATAATGGAAATTGTTTGGTTTCGTTTGTGTTTATGACGGCCAATTATCAACACGAGGGATATAGGCTCTAATAGGGGGGTGGTGACCTTCGTGGGGGTCTTTCTAAGGGAACCTAACCCGTATTTACGCTTGTAAATCCAAGGTTCGAAGAAAACCACGAAAACTCCAAACGATTAGGCAGACGGGCGCGATTGGATTTGAACCCAGCACTTCCTGTCTACCAGCTTCGAGAGCAGAACCTCTCGGCCATTGGTGGGGCAGGGAATTGTTTGGAAACAATCATGAATTGTAGTTATGAAATTATGCGTGATTTTTAAAATCAACATCGAATACTTATAAAAAAGTTTATTTTTAAAAAACAAAATTTCAACTTTTATACTTATTTACAATTTGTATAGTGTAAACCAAACTCCATTACGAATATTTATTAAATTTGTATGAATGTTTGAAATCTGAACTTAATTTTACATTTCTTTGAACTATTTTTTATTTATCTTTAACCACAAAGCATACAATTCGTTTAAAAGAATTTTGGTGTAAACTGCACTAACACAGAATTTGTTTTATTATTAAATAATTCTACTGCCTCCTACAAGCAATGCTCGCCAACCACCATTCAGATAACGAAGGTTCTATAAACGTTAATTTGCTCTGTTTTAAAAGGATTATGGAATATTAACATAATTGAACAACAATGGTTATCTTCTGCAATCGGGTTGCAATTAATTTTCCTTTGACTGGGAGATTTTCCTGTCCTTAAGGTTAAATCAACTACTGTTATGACAGCTAACGACTGGTTTTGGCCATTTGTCAAATAACATAAATTAAACATTTGAAAATCAGCTTGTATAAGATGGCTAGGTAAACAATTTCGCTGTCTCTAATAATTTTATTCCGACGATATAAGAAAATTGTTTTAAATACGACATTTTAAATAGCTCCTATTAAATAAGACATAAGGATCAAAGTTTCCTTTTTCTCTTTTTAATATACACGTATGAATTAATAAATTTTCAATTGAAAGAAAATATTGTTATTTGTGCTGTTTTAAAATTTGACAACAGGAAAAAAATGAACTTTTCAAATTATGAAATAAATCTATACTGAAATAATGAATTTATGGTTTTTTTTTAAATATGTTAAAAAAACAGAAAAATTAAAAAAAATATTGTACACTGCATACCTCAAGCTTGCCAAGCTTGCCCCTGAGAAGGATGGTAAAAGTTATTGTTTTTGATCCTATAAAACTTTTTTAACGGAACTATTTTGATCGACTCTAACATTAAATAGCGCTTAAAATTATTCTCCAATTTAAAAACACTCTGCTTCAACGTCTTTATCGAACTTATCTCTAAACTATTAACTTTCATATTTTTATATGCGCTAGTTTTCTTAATATAAGCCAAGAAAGACCCCAGGTAACAAAAAATTAATTTACGGCAGCGATAGAAGTGGTTAATTTTTTTAGATGAGAGAGATTTAAAGTTATAACGAATTTTTGATGCAACTGGTATATTTTGCAATAAAATGACAGCAATGCAGAAATATTGGCTTTACAATTGAAAAATCTAGGCAATTAAATCTTGAATTACCAATATTACCAATATATGTCAAAATAAACTCAGTACAAACGTGCTGATTCAATTTAGTTTTGTTACTAAGGGCGTTTTAAACCTAAATTAATTTAAGCTAACTTTTGATACAAAATGAGTGTTTGAATTTGAAAACTACTATTTTTAAATTAATCATCATCCAAGTAGAGAAAAATGTATCTAAATACACACAATATTTAAACTTATTCTTATAATATATTCTAGTACTATGAAATTTCGCAAATCCCTTCTTTTCTCAGCCAGACTGATTAGGCGCCAGTGATCCCAGGTCACGTGGTCTGACTAGAGAATTGATATTAAAAACATTTTTTCTTCTTGTTCTTTTTTAGTTGGTTTTGTGAATGTGAATCTTGAACGCAGCAGATAAATAAGCTGCGTATAGGTTTTTTATCGTGGTCTTCTATTAGAAGAAATAGTTTCTGAAGTATTAATTGTTTTAAAAGCATTTCTCTTGTCTATAGTTCAGTTTAAATGTGAATCTCGAAAGTAGCATGCTGGCTGTGTATTTCTTGTTCTTCCGAAAAGGGAGAAATAAATATTCTTGAACATATAAAAGAAATTATCTGGAATTCCTAGTGAGGAATAACAAATATTATTCATATGTTTTCGTTGTATATACTGTAAATATTTATAAGTGTAAATATACAAAGTTTTTAATCATCCTGTGCTTGACTTGGACTTATACTGAACAACACCAGCGCCATTTTCTGTTGTGAAATATGTTTTATTATTTTAATGTGATTTTACATGAATCGTGAAGTTTTAATCTAATAAGCTCTCCCAAATATGATTTAAAAATATCTTGAATCGTGAAGTCTATAATTAAGCTCTCCCAACCTTGGATTTAAATTGTGATCACCTGAAATTTCATGGAATATATATGAAGATTATTCTTCAAGTTTTGGTGCCGAAAAGACCCGGAAAAAAGGTAAGAAATACCTTTATAATTCTGCATGACTGTTGATTTCTTGAAAATATACATTTTTCATGATCATTTATTTTGAACATTGAATTTAAATTTAAACATGGATAAGCCTGATAAGCTTAAAAGTAAAAGAGCTACTGTTCGTGCAGCCATTACGAAATTAATCACAAAATGTGATACATTATTATCTGTTGATATTGATAAGACTGATTGCGATTCTTTAATGGAATCGTTAGAGCTCGTAAATGAAAAGGAAGCTCAACTAAAGGAGTTAGATTCCGAAATAGATGAGCTAATTCAGGAAAAAACTGAATATGAAAAAGAACTAAAATCGGTAGAAGAATATTCTGAAAAAATATCCAGTTTGAAATTTAAAATTAAGATGAGGCTTAAAAAATGTAAAATCGAAACTGAACCAAAAGTTTTACTAGAATCAAGTAACGGTTCAAAAATCGGTAGTAAACCAGTTTCGGCAGTGAAGCTTCCTAAACTTAACATAGAAAAATTTTCTGGTGATGCAAGCCAGTTCTTAGAATTTTTTAATTTATTTACTAGTGCGATAGATTCAAACGAATCGTTATCAAAAATTGAAAAATTCCAATATCTCAAATCCTTGTTCTCTGGTCCTGCATATAATATTGTATCTGGTTTTGAACTGACAGATCAAAATTATTCAACGTGTTTGAAGTTGTTAGAAGAGAGGTATGGTAAGCGGGAAAATATAATAAACTGTTACATGAACAAAATTCTGAATCTTGAACCAGTGAAATCCACTAACAATGTTATTTCTTTAAGAAAGTTGTATGATAATATTGAAACGTGTATGAGAAATCTTGATGCGTTAGGAGTAACATCAGGCTCTTATGGCCATTTATTACTACCAATATTATTAAGACTATTACCCAAAAATTTGATACTAGATTTCCATCGAAAACGTGATCTCGATAAGGACTGTGAAGTCACCGATTTAATAAATTTTATTAAAACGGAATTAAGATGTCGTGAAGCTACTAATTTAGTAAATAATTCCCAAAGCAAAGTTCATGAAAATTCTAAAACTAAATATGAAAATTCTTCAAGTAAATATCAAAATTTTCCTCAAAAGAAAAATATACCTTCAGCTGCTGCTTTAAATACATCTACAAAACAGTTTTGCATATTTTGCAAGTCTTCTGATCATGTAGGACTAAATTGTTCGAAATTCACTGATGAACAAAAACGATATAAATTAAAGAAAGAAGGTCGCTGTTACAAATGCTTTTACAAGTCCCATTTATCAATTAATTGTAGAACAAAAATTAACCCTTGTTCCAAATGTGGTAACACTACCCATAGTACTTTGTTTTGTTTTAAAGAAACAGCAAAAGAAAATCCTGAAAAAGAAATGAAAGGTGCAATTGTATCTATGATGTCGGAACAAAATTATAAACAAAATAAAGCAACATTATTGCAGACTTGTACAGTTTCTGTGTCTGCTGGTAAACAATGCTTGTTGGCTCGCGTTTTATGTGATAGTGGTTCAGAAAAATGCTTCGTGAAGAGATCGCTAGTACAAAAATTAAAATTGAAGCCATTGCGAAGAGAAAATTTATTAGTTTATCCTTTTGGGCGGAGACGCCCTTATGAATCTTGTTATGAAGTAGTTGCTCTAGAATTATCCAGTGTTGTGCAACCTATTAACTCGATAAATATCGAAGCACTAGTGGTTGATAATATAACTGGAGCTTCTGTGAAAACACTTGAACCAGAACTTCTAGACATAATGAGAACAAGAGGCTTTAAGCCTGCTGATACAGGTCTTGAACAGGAAATAAATATTTTGCTAGGGTCTGACTTTTTGTGGAAAATATTAAAGGGAATCGAGGGAAAATTGACAAAAGAATTATACGTTGCAGAAACTATTTTCGGTCATACGGTGCAAGGGCAAATAGAGTCTAATAAAAAAGAAGTAGCTTGTTTGCGTGTTTCAGTTGAAAATATAAATACCCAACTGAAAGCATTTTGGGATCTTGAATCAATTGGCATTGCTGAAAGCAATGAAAAGAACATTACCGATCATGAGGTAATAAAAGAATTTAAAGAAAATCTAAAATTCGTAAATGGGCGTTATGAAGCAAAATTATTGTGGAAAGATTCTCGCGAATTACTTAGAAATAATCTTGAAGTAGCAAAGAAGCGGGTTTCTAGTTTAGAAAATAAATTCTTGAAAAACGATTCTTTATTTAAAGAATATAACTCCATTTTGCTAGAGCAGTTTAATGAGGGTGTAATAGAATTGTGCACCGAGAAACATTCTAATAATTCCTATTACATGCCACACAGACCTGTTATCCGTGACGACAAAACTACAACAAAAATGCGCATAGTCTATGATGCTTCTTCCAAATATGGTGATTCTCTATCATTAAACGAATGTTTGTATCATGTCCCTAACTTGAATTCTAATGTTTTAGATGATGAAAACATTCCTGTTTCGAGTTTCGAACCCCCAAATACTTCCTTGAAAATTTTAGGATTGATCTGGAACAATACAGAAGATAATTTTGCACTAGAATTACGACCCTTGTTAGAAAATTTAAATAATTCTTCTACTAAACGCAATGTTTTGAAAATTGCAACTATGTTCCTTGATTCAGCCGGATTTATTGCCCCTTTTGTTTCTGGTGAACTAGAAAATGATTGGCAAAATTGGCTTTCAGAAATCCCTGATCTCGCTCACTTGAAAATTCCCTGGCAGTATTTTAGCAACCTGATCATGGAAAAGGAGCATCTCCAATTGCATATTTTTCCTGATGCTAACCCTAATGTGTATGTTCCTGAATTTCTTTCCTTGCCCGAAGATCAGTGCCCTAGCGTTAAAATTGTTGCTACACAATTACCTGATGTTTCTAAAGAGAAGTCTCGAAAATCAGCAACCATTTCTTGTGTTGTTCAAACAAATAAAGCTGATGTAATTCCTATTTTTAATCTTGAAAAATATAGCTCCCTAAAGAAATTGTATCGAGTAACTGCATGGATATTTAGATTTATTTCTAATGTAAAATTAAAGGTAGAAAAAAGAAAATTTTCAGAATTATCAGCTGAGGAAATGTTACATGCTGAAAATTTTTGGTTAAAGCTGGTGCAGGAAAAAAGTTTCCCTGAAGTTACAAAATACTTGAAATGTAACAAAAGTATCCCTAGTGAATCGAATCTTCTACAGTTAAATCCTATGTTGTCAGATGATGTTTTGCTGTTGCTACGAGGACGGTTACAAAAGTCTGATTCCTCATTTTATGAAAAACATCCTGATGTGATTCCTGCAAAACATAAATTGACTGAATTAATCGTGAAAGATGCACATGAAAAAGTTTTTCATTCAGAAGTGCCCAGAACATTAGTATCAACTCGTGAAAAAATTTGGATTTTAAGATCCAGACAATGCATAAAATCAGTCCTAAACAAATGTGCAATCTCCAAGAACTTTAACGCACGCCCTGGTGAACAAGTTAGAGCACCTCTAAAACATATCTTGTGTTTACCTACCATAAAAGTGAACGATTTGATTTTACTAGCAACCAAAGAATCTTTAGTGAAATGCTTCCGTTTACGTGAGACTCTTCTGAATCATTTCTGGAAGCGCTTGAAAAATGAGTATCTTCTCAATTTAAAATCTGCTCACTACACGGACCAGAATAAATCTTCAGACTTTAAAGTGGATGATGTGGTGCTTGTACATGAACTTACCGCGAAGTTTGTGGAAGTTAGGAAAAGTTACTAAAACCTTTATGGGCAGAGACGGCAAGATAAGATCTTGTGAACTCAAAACAAATAATTCATTTATTAAGAGACCTATAAATCTATTGTACAATCTTGAACTCACAAATTAAAAAAAAACTCTGAACTTTTTTATTAATAGAACTGAAAAAAAAAACTCTGATATTATTAGAGACTCAAGAACTCTTTTGTTTATTGACTTAAAAAAAAAAAAATTATTTTTTTTCACTTAAAAAAAAAAAAAAAGTTTCTTGTTTGATAATATTTCTAATTTTTAGTTTATTTTTATTTTTATTTTTATTTTTTTTTTGTATTGAATATTCCAGAAAAAGTTGTATAGATTTAAATTGTTCTTTCTATTTTTAATAGCAGAAACCTGCCAACCAAATATTTTTAATTGTTTTATTATTTTTATTGAAGCCCGGTATGTAAGTATATATTTTGATTTTGTATTTTATTTATGTATAGTGTAACTGATAATCTTTTAGAATAATTTTATTTCTACTTTAATTTTTTTGAATCCCCATTTTGATGAACCCTTGTTCATCGGGGGGGAGTTTGTGAAATTTCGCAAATCCCTTCTTTTCTCAGCCAGACTGATTAGGCGCCAGTGATCACAGGTCACGTGGTCTGACTAGAGAATTGATATTAAAAACATTTTTTCTTCTTGTTCTTTTTTAGTTGGTTTTGTGAATGTGAATCTTGAACGCAGCAGATAAATAAGCTGCGTATAGGTTTTTTATCGTGGTCTTCTATTAGAAGAAATAGTTTCTGAAGTATTAATTGTTTTAAAAGCATTTCTCTTGTCTATAGTTCAGTTTAAATGTGAATCTCGAAAGTAGCATGCTGGCTGTGTATTTCTTGTTCTTCCGAAAAGGGAGAAATAAATATTCTTGAACATATAAAAGAAATTATCTGGAATTCCTAATGAGGAATAACAAATATTATTCATATGTTTTCGTTGTATATACTGTAAATATTTATAAGTGTAAATATACAAAGTTTTTAATCATCCTGTGCTTGACTTGGACTTATACTGAACAACACCAGCGCCATTTTCTGTTGTGAAATATGTTTTATTATTTTAATGTGATTTTACATGAATCGTGAAGTTTTAATCTAATAAGCTCTCCCAAATATGATTTAAAAATATCTTGAATCGTGAAGTCTATAATTAAGCTCTCCCAACCTTGGATTTAAATTGTGATCACCTGAAATTTCATGGAATATATATGAAGTTTATTCTTCAAGTACAGTTATTCGTTCAAATACATACGTTTCAACAAATAACAAGTTATGGTCATAACTAAATTATTGACAGTCATTATAAAGTTTAGTAAACAAAAAATAAAACTGCGCCAATTCTTTTGAATACAGGTTTTCTTTTTCCTTCACCCATCTTTGCTTTATTACGAAGGAAATCTGTGAAAAAATTATTTCTTGAGAAAATTTTTATGTATTTTCTGTTCTGGTTTACCAAAACATTTACATTAAATCTGAAAACTAATTATAATATCTCTTTTACAAACGAGGAAAGAACTTTTTAAATTTGCTGAAAATATTTGATTAGGTAACTTATTTTCTTGCTAAATTTAACCTTAAAGAAGTTTGTTAAATTATTGTCATTCTTTGTTCGTTTCTTTTTATGTGAAACCCGTCTCTTGATAATGCTACTGTTTACTGGTGGATTTATCTTCTAAACAACATATAAAGTAATGTTTTTGTTCCATTTTTGATAAGATGCAAATACGAGCAATATTTCAAAATTACTATTGTAATCTATTTTATTACTGTTATTCATTCAAATACTTATGTTTCAACAAATAACAAGCTGTGGTCATAATTAAATCATTGGCGGCCATTTTAATGAAGAGTACTAAAACAAAACTGCGCCAATTCTTCTAAATACAGATTTTTTCTTTCACTCATCTTTCCTTTAATACAATACGAAGTAAATCTTTAACAAAAAATTATTTCTTATGCAGAACCGTTTTCATGCATTTTCTTTTCTGGTTTACCAAAACATTTACGTTAAAACAGAAAACCAATTATCTCTTCTATAAACGTGAACAGAACTCTTTAAATTTTTTAACATACTTCATTATATAGCTTATTTTCTTGGTAAATTTAATCATAAAGAAGTTTGTTAAATTATTGTCCTTTTGCTATTGCTTATTTTTCCTGTGAAACCTGTTTCTTGACAATTCTATTGTTTACCTGATGGTTTCATATTCAAAAACGACATATAATGTTTTTTTCACTTTTGACATGAAAATTGTATTCTTAAAAAAGATAATTTTTGTTTAAAATACACTTTGTATTCATGAATGATTATAAGTTATTAAAGAAGATACAATGTATAATATTACCAGAAAAGTGTGAAATTCGGCGTTGTATAGAATGCCGAAAAATGGTCGCCAGCGTATGAAACTATTAATATTCACAAATATTTTAGGCACCCTATCCGATGTCAAATGAAAAGATAAATCATCTTGGTATAAAACACTTCCTCTAATGCCGATTCTAATGTCATGTGGCAAAGCCCACAACAATCTACGCTCGTTTCAGGAAAAGAATATGAAAGTGCAATGTGCAATATTAGAGAACAATTCATTGCATGAATCTGAAATGTAAGACAATGATGCGAAAAAAATTTATTTCTTAAACTGAAACTACTTACCAGGAATTAGCGAGTGATGTGAAAAACATTAAAGTGACTATGTAAGAACCATGGTAAAATTATCTGCAGAATCGCGATGATGCAATGTTAGTGGAAAACAAAAGTGATCTGATTTATCTCTTTAAATATGGCGCTAATGTTATCCACTTCTACATCACGCACTGAAGTTAATTCCTGTTGTCAGATCAATTTTACTGATTTCTAGCCCCAACATAACAAGGAGTGCAAATTGAGGAAGTTTCCAATATCATCTCAACAAATTCGTAGTTCCCAAAGCTTTGACTTCAAAGTGAGTGAAATGAAAGTCTAGTGCTTTATGCTCACCGGCGTACAGTGTTATTTACGTTGGAAATTTGCAAAAACCGTGCTGTGCATAACGCAAAAGTGCTAGGCGATACTAAAAATCCTCCATGGTAACCGACATTATTGACAAAGCCAATGTAGTGTCTAAAGAACAAGTCGAGATCTTGAACATGTACCGGGTATCTGCGTATAGGATGAAAAAACTGACCAATGGAGAAAGAGACTATATTTCGCTAAATTTGTAAAAGACAGGGTTTATTAGTCTGAGATCAAAAGTGCACTATATGAAACTCCATTAGGTTACAAAATCTTAAGTGGGACCTCTCAAGGGGATCGCATCAAATGGTGGTTCTCGGGTTCGCTGAAAAGATGATTAAAAAAAACTCCAACATATCGATGAACGTACAATCACTTATTTATTTATGTTCAAAAACAAAGGAAGACATCTCATAAAAATGGAGCTTCGGATATGAAGCAATACAGAAGGACATATTAAGTATCTCTATGTGTATAAACAAATTCGTTTCATCACTGCTACGCATCGTCACAGAAAAGAAAAGGAAAACAACAGCGGTTCTTTAACGGACTTTCCAGTCAGGCGGTCAGGGGCGAACTCCGTCATAATGCGTACTGAACTCATATGTCTTGGCATATTGTATTATCGCCTACTAATCAAGATTTTAACGCCTATATTACAAAGACAAAGCATTGGCGACAGGATTAGCAGACAAATTACGTAGCAGCCCCGCCTTTCGGCGCAGCCACAGGATGTGAAGCAACCCTACATGTTTCAAGACTAAGAGCGACAACAAGTCTCGATTATGTTTACATTAAAAAAAAAACAGATTGCAGTTAAATGCGATTGAGTAATCTTTAATCAATGTATGTGAACTGTAGAAAGGATAATGATAATTGAAGATATAATTTATAACTGCAATTTCAATAAATACATCTTTTCTTTATCTCATTTTTTACCCGTCAAGTTCTAATAGGAAATGAGAGTAGTTTATTTATAGCGGATTATTAAGAGCAGCTGTACAGAGTTAAATATGATCGTGATTGCATTCAAATAAAAACCGTTAGGAATTGAAATTTAAATAAATAATCGAGAATGAGAATTTTGAATAAGTGAAACAAAATATCTGAAACCATAAATCTTTATATGTGTTGAGAAAAGTTCCTTCTGAAAGGAAAAGAAAAAAAAACTTAATGAAAGTAGAAGTATGAATTATTTTAGGAAAAAGAATTACTATAATGAATTTACTTGTTTAAAGTAGATTTTGAGAAACGGGGGGTGAAATTGATATGTTGCAGATAAATCTGCCACTGGACTCATATTATCTATCCTATCGCAAAACATTTTAAAATACATACCTGCTGCGGAATAGCAAAAAATATCATATAAAAAGTTTAAAATATGCAAGAAGACGAAACCGATCGTCTATACAAGAAAAAGATAATATTGCATAAAACAGAGATGGGATTGTAGCCGATGATAAAACAAACCAATACGGTGATAAATGCGTCACTACCGAAGAGGCTTTTCTGCTACCATGCATTACGCAGAAAGTTGCTTCTTCCATAGATACTATGGTAGTGCCAAAATAATGAAGGAAATGGGAAGATACGTGTTTTATCAAGTCTTTGATTTAAAACTGAGAATGATGTTAAAGTTGAAATCGAGACTAAATTCAATCTTGAAACACAAGGAAAAACACAACGAAGGAATTCTCACGATAATCTTCGTCCTACGATCCTGGGAGATACCATGCTTGTTCCTGTATCTGACAAGGATATGGGCAATATAATTCGCACAGCTTGTTAGCTGTTGTGGACATAACAGAAGACGATTTTTACCTTCATGAGGATTTTTAAAAACTTTAAGACAACTGTATGCATGTTCACAAACCTCATTATGCCCAACGAATTTACTATGAATTGGAGTCATTTCTGGACGCGAAATACCTTTTTTGTCAGTTGCAATTGCTCCCTCCACTGGTTGTGACCAAGTGTGTATATACAGACGTGTGAAAATTATTAGAATAATTGTGAAATTTACAATAAAAACTTGTTATATTAAAGAAATATTTAAAAAATATTGATACATTTAATATTTAGTGTGCATCCCCTTCTTTTTTATTAAAGAAATGATAGCATACTTGTCCTGGCATACTTTGTATGAGTTTTCGGCAATTAATTTGTATTTCGTTGTCATAATGCCAAATTTGGATGAGTCTTTTTATTAGACTAGTCTTGTTTGTGATGTTGTATTTCTTTCTTTTTTTTTTCTTTACAATTCCCAAAGATTCTCTATGGGGTTCATATCTGGACTGTTTCCAGGCCAGGGATATTTTTTCTTTAATTAAATTAAAGAAATACAACATCACAGACAAGAATGTTCTGATAGAAAAACTCATCCAAATTTGGCATCATGACAATGAAATACAAATTAATTGCCAAAAACGCATACAAAATATGCCAAGACGTATCGAATCTTTAATAAAAAACAAGAGGATGCACACTAAATATTAAATGTATCAATGTTTTTTAAATGTATTATTTCTTTAACATAACAAGATTTTAATGTAAATTTCACAATTATTCTGATAATTTTCACACGTCTGTAAGTCTAAGTGCCAAATCATGGAAGTGCTTTTGTGAAAAAAAAGCAATAAAGTCAAATTCGAAATGACATTCAAACCTTCCTTATTTCAATAAGCAAATATTATTTGTCAAAACATGGAAAAAGGAAAGAACGATATAATGTCAAAAAACCCATTTTAAATTATGCTTACAAATATTAAAACTATTGTAAAAAGCATAACATTCTTTTAATTTTATCCAAAATGATACTTTAGAAAAAAGTAGTACTACTCGTACTCTACAAAACTTCAAAGAACATACAACCTTTCCAGCTTAATGTTTTTCATATTTTCATTAAACATTGTCTAATTTCAAAATTAATACAGAGTTTCCCTAACTTTAATGCATATGTAATCTTCTCAGTCTATTTAAAGTAATAGCTTCCTCATTCTTTCTAGAAAATGACATTTTTATAATATAATCCTTTATATTACAAAAGCTTTTTTTAACAAATTCTGTCTTAAAGGACTCTTTACACTGAATCAGCTTAAAAGCATAATTTGTAAAATGTAAAACACACTGTTTTTTCGCATTTTTGCGGAAAACTAAGTTTCTTGTTTAAAAAAGTTTTAATAAATAACAAAGTCTTTCGACAAGTTTAGTTCAGCACAAATTTGACTTCTTTGAAAGTTTATGGAAAAGAAAAACATTATAAAATGAATTAAAGTATTGCTTTTTATTTTTTAAACTTTTGAAAAATCGTTTTAATGCGTTAAATAATTCGCATATTGATAAATAGCTTTACAAAATATGTTGAATACTCAAATTACATTTTCTTTTACTTAACTACTTAGTCATTATATGCATAATCTGTATATAATATCAATATGTTACCTTATCAAACATTTTGAAAAAATAAATATCTCATTAATGATAAAAGTTTATAGTTAAAAAGTATGGTACTTTTCTTCTTATAATATGTCTTTCTGTTTACGTGTTACCTATTCGATGGTTTAATATTTTAAACGTTAAGAATCTTTATCTGGATGTATGTACTAACAACAAATTATTATTTGTAACGGAATCTATTTTTATGCTTATGTATGTATGCATATGTATGGAACACAAAACCAAAGTGAAGAAAAAAGAACATGTACTGTGACTAACGTTTTAATTGTTACAAAATATAAAAAAATATCTTTTTGATCATTTGCAACTTTTTAAAAAGTTTTTAGGTTTTATTTAGCCATGAGGGATAATATTCCTATTAAAATTGAATCACTTTGCTTTAAGTTACGTTAAGTTTTATATAAATGAATGACAACATCATAATTTTTCTATATATTAGGCTTTAGCATGTAAATACCCATAATTGAAATTTAAAACACTTCTGAATCAGTTATAAATAAAGAATGACTTTTTCCAAAGGATGAGACCCTTTTATGTGTGTTTTTTACAGATGTTCCATACAACAGTCTTGAAATCAACAAAAATTACGAATTATATCATAGTAACCGACCATCTGTCTCTAGCACTGATTAGATAATTTCCAATAGTTTACATTGCGCTAAGCATTTAAAATTGATAAAAATCCGTATTTATGTTTTTGTTATGATCAATTAAATATTCAATAAAATTATGATATTCCTGCTAAACATTTAAAAGTTCTGTAGAATTTCAATGTTCCACTTATGATTAAATGAATCACATACATTTATAAAGAACATTCCCTAAAACGATAATTTTTTCTTGTATAAATTAAAACGAAAAAATTATAGGTATGTTTTTAAATAATAATAATAATAATAATAATAATAATAATAATAATAATAATAATAATTCTTTTGCACTTGAAATATATCAGAGTTACTCTATAAGTTAGAAATGAGAAATTTTAATTTTGAGTTACTCTAACAAACGTTTAGTTCTAGTTCTTCTATCGTAACAAACTTTTCAAATTTTTAGACTGCGATACTTCAGATTGATTAGTCGTAAATTGCACGCATAGGTCAATATTCTCAGATGCACAAGAAATCGTTGATTTGATAAAATATGAAGTCGCTATGCTGCATGTATTTCTGTGTCTCTAAATATTAACGGAAAATTTGTAGTGTACCTTTCAGTTGATTTTTTTTTTTTTTTTTTTTTTTTTTTTTTTTGTAAGAAGTAAGGTTTTGGCATTTCCTTTAATCCAATTCATGTTTGTAAATTAAAAATATGGATTGAGTTTCAGTTTAATGAGAACTACAAAGGTTTATTGGGATAGTAAAGGGAACTCATGGTGAAATGGATGAAAGAACATAAATAATTTAGCATTTAAATATTTATTTAAAATATTGAAATTTCAAAGAGATGGAACGGTTTAAACATAAATAGCCTTAAACTGTCTTAATACAACCTTCGATGTCTCAAGAGGTTTAGAATACAAACTCAAACATATTCACTAAAGCATAGAAAAAAATAAAACATACACTTCCATTCTAAGCATCTTTATCTTCTTAACAGCCGTGATACTTAAACAAACTTTATTATAAATACGTAAGATCTAATCTTACCACTTTAGAGATACAACTAATTTACCCTAAATGCTAGACTAAAAATCCCTGCAAAAATCCTTCTATGTCAGCTATAATATTGCAATTTAGAATAAATAAACAACCACCCCACATGAGATGACTACCATAGGGCGGGGTTTAACGGCAATGGGAAATCAGCTCAATGCACGTAGTTACAATCATCTTATGCCATCACATTTTAAGAAGCATTGCCACGGTGGATTTCTGTGACACCCAATTTCGTTGGAGATACGCTAGAGGTTTCACTCGTCCGCAGGCAAGCCTGTTGTTGTTGTTGTAAACAACTATGAGTAAAATCTCATTATCGTACTACATAAACTGCCAAAAACAAAAAAAAAACGAATTTTGCCGCTCGCCCATAATAACAGAAACTTGGATATTCAACCGGAAACAATCGTTCATTTATACAAATAAAGTTATATACTTAAAATAGACCTTCGCATTCTAGCGTAATGTGCGCAAAGGACTTTTATGAGTCAGTGACAGACTATGTTCGGCGCCTGCTTCACAGAGCACAATTGTGAATAAAGGTAAGGTAAGGTAAGCTCCCACCTGGGAACCCCCTTTTGGCTTATGGTTAGGTTTGAAACCTGAGCCCAGGGCAGGGAAAAGTTCTACTACCTAGGGAACCCCAACCCCTAAAATTACATTTAATAGAAATATTCATTAGTATTATATATAAGTATGGATACATTTAAGATTTAAAAGTTGCGACATTGAGTATTTATCTTTTTATACTTTTAGATCACAATAATCTACATATTTACAACACTTTGATGCTATTTTCAGAATTCAAGATGCTAACAATTATATAATTTGTGTACAAGTATAAAAATACTACTTTCAATGAACCATATTCAAGTCAACAAAGGAACACATCACAGGGAAACTTGGCAAAATCATTCTGTGCGCTGCCTCTTGTAGATGTCCGTACGACTTGTGATGTAAACCCTTGCAACGCTGCAATCAAGCAAATTTGCCGCAATGTCAGAATAAAAAGCCGTTTCGATGGGCACTGTTCAGTATTCTCGAGTCTCGAATAGAGTAACATTATTTTTTTGTCCCTTGACTTTAAATAAACAGTTTCACAATATTAATTTATGGATTTGTTTACAAATTAAGACTATGGAGTGATTAATCTCTGCTACTTGATTCCAAACTTCTACAAAAATCGAAAAGAATTCATTCTGTTTCACTAACTTAGCGAGAACAGCAACACTTTCTTTAGGATGATGTTCAGTAGCTGATCTTAGGACTCACAAACATCTGGCTATTTGACCATCGCTATATTATTTTACATATTCTAAAAAAAGGGAACTAACGCTGTCACCGCCGCCGCAGCCGGTTTTGAGTTTTTTGTGACCGGAGGTCTTTCTTCTTTAATATTAAGAAAAATATTGTATATAAAAATATGAAAATCGTTGGTATTATAGAGAAATGTTTGATAAACACATTGGTGCAGACAGTTTTCAAATCGCAGAATTATTTTAAGAGATATTTAATGCTGAATCGGAACAAAATCGTTCTATTAAAATGTTTTATAGGAGCAAAAACTATACATGGGAATTAATCATTTTTAGATCGTTTTTTACGTTAGTAACTTCCGGTGTGCAGACAGAATTTATTTTTTTTTAATTTGACTCATTTTTTGAGGTTTTATTTCTATTTTAAATTCAAATTTTCAGCCTTTCGAGAGATATTTTTTACACATTTTAGAAAATGGTATTAATTTAAACTGTCGCCAACTATATAAAGAGCGCAAACAATAATGTTTGCTTCAAATTAAAAATTTATTTACACGTGATTATTATAAACAGAAAAAAAAACCACGCATAAAAAAGCAGGAACTTATTGAAAATTACGTCATAAAAACTATATTTACACGCGAATTTGAAAAGAAATAGGATATTGTAAAATAATAAATTCATTAACATGCGTTACAAGTCTTAATTAGGAGAAATTATGTCAAATTTACGTCACATTGCACTTATTAGGTAAAATGAACAGAAAATAATATTGCAAAACAGTTTAAATTTAAAAATTGCGCGAGACATTTATTTGATATTTTGAAATGATCTTTTAAACTATTTTTGATAGGACAGCGCAAATAATATTTTATTTCTAACAAAAGTGTTTTCACGTGAATATTAAAAAGGGAAAGAACAGTTTGGTGAAATTACGTCAGATTGAAAACGATACATTTAAAACGTCTTATTTAAAAGAAGTTGCTTTTCGCTTTGTTAAAAAATACCGGGAGACAAAGACTCTCTTTACTTAATTCATTTTATATTAGCTTATTTTGCAATTTTTAACTGATTTTTTGTAATCAAAGACGAAAACAGCTAGTGTATCTTTGGTACTACTTACTTATCCCGTTGACAAAAATCTATCGCCAAACTATAAGATTAAATTCCAATAATGGTTGATCGTAAATGTCACATTAACTTGACTTTAAGTACGTTACACGTGTCTACGTCATCGAGTTATTTTTATTTCGACGTTTTATTTGTATATTTATTAATGTTATACTAATTTATTTGCTCTTTCATTATTTAAAATAAAAATTATGTCAATTTGTATAATTTAGCGAGTGGTTTGGCGATTTATATAATTTAGCGAAATTGGTCGAAGGGATAATCAAGTAGTACAGCAGCTGATTTGGTCTTAAAATTGCCCAATCAAAGAGAAATGAATGGAAATCCGTTTATAGGGAGATCGCCACTGTTTTTTAAATTATAATTCAATCTTCCGAAATCTTTTTAAAGTCGATCAAACTAGTGTGCTTTTAGAGTCTGCGATGTCTGAACGGGGGGTTGACGAGCGTAGCTCGTAGGGGGCAGAGCCCCCTAGTTAATTTGAAAAATACTAAAGGTGAATTGCAAAAGATAAAAAGCAGACTTTTGGACGATCTGATAAAACTCAAGTTTTTAATACTTGACTTAAATACATGTTTACACACTAGAGATCTGCACGGGTCAGGCTCAGGCCGATTTTCATTCACGGCCTTCGGGCCGGGTCGGGCCTAGCTTATTTTTTCTGTACAGAGCCGGTACTGGTTTCATTCCTAGACTTCACTGCCAAAAATATTTAGTCCTAGTTGTGACACAGCCCGTATGAAAATCATTGTCTCAGTGTGGCCTGATCCATTGAAAGATCAGTTAAATGAGGCCAGCTCCAAAACTTTTTGCAAAAAATGCATACATTTTATAAATCGCCGTTATTCTACACTTAAATATTAAAATTTATTCTTTTTAAAGAATAGTAGATTTCTACACTTATATTATTTTTTATACAGCTAAATTAAAATATATTAAAACATATGAAAAGGAACCTGCCTATGACGGAACTCTGCTTTAAACTAAAAAACGTGTTGATCCATACAAAATGAATTTACAAATACGTAAGAAAAGAATACATAACACAGTTACATTTGCTAAGTAGGGAGCTTGTCTATAACGCACTTTTTTTTCTTTTCTAATGTAATTACATCTTGGAGGATTTTAGTGTATAGCATTTTTCAAATTTTTAACATTTCAATACATAGAATATGGATTAACTGCATTAATGATAATTGAAAAATTTACATACAACAAATAGAGGTTCATTAAAAAAGTAAGTATCGCAGCCTGCGGCACTTCTATAATAATGAGAATTATAAACATGAAAAAAAAAAGTTAAGATAAATACTTTTGGTCAGATCTCCTCGTACGAGACAAGTTTTTAACCAAATCGACGTAAAAATAATTATTTTGTAGAAATGCATTCGGGCCGGGCCGGGCTTGGACCAAGATTTTAATTTTTTTTCCCGGGTCGGGCCGGGCTCGGGCCGAACTTTTAAATTTTTTACCGGGACGGGCAGGGCCAAATATTATTTTTACTACGGGGCGAATTTTTAATTTTTGTATCGTGCCGGGCCGAAATTTTTTTTCTATAAGTCGGGCCGTGCACGGGCCTGGAAATTTCAGCCCATACAGACCTCTATTTCACACACACAAGGGCAGAGAAATTCCATCCACAAGATATGGATTCGAATCCTGTCCCTGGCTTTTAAATTGCAATTTCGTTATTTCCTTTCTATAATATCTGTGCGTAAATGATTTTATAATTTCGAAAACTTTGCACATATATGGAAATTAGTAGCTTTACGTAGTCATGTTTCCAGAATGTTCCAGAATATACGATGCTTCATATATAAAGCATGATAAAACCCAGCAGCTCAGTCAGGTTTTTGTATGTAAAACTCACTTGCTTAATCCTTAAATCATTAGAATTAAGTTTCATACGTGAAAATCTTAATGTTAGTATCTGTATCAGTTTCAGTATGAAGACAAGAAAAACACGCTTTTGTCCATTCGTCTTTTAATTATTAAAGAAGCGAGTAAAAAATGTCATATTCTGCTATCACCAGCAAGTTAAGAATTCCAAAATCAACTGTTAGCCACATAGTAAAGAAGTGGAAGGATGGTAAAGGTGTGTGCGATCTTCCAAGATTAGAAGCCCCAAGAAAAACGACTCAACGTCAGGACGCGTTGTTCCGAAAGAAATCGGTCGCTGATACAAACAAGAACTCTGCTGAAAAGTGTAAGGAGATGGCTACCGAACATGGACTCACAGTGAGTAAGGACACCATAAGACGTCGTCTGTATGCCGCTGGATTGTGTACACGGTTACTGCAAAAAAATCTCTCATCCGGACGAGGTTTGAAATTCGCTAAGGAGCACGAAATGTGGACAACCAAAGATCGGCAGAACGTCCTTTGGAGCAATGAACCCAAATTCGATTTGTTTGAAAGTGATGGCCGACGTTATATCCATCGTCCAAAATGCGCCAGAATGGATCTCCGGTACGAACGTCCAACAGTGAAGCAGGGAAATGGATCAGTAATGGTCTGTGGAGATTTCCATCGTGATGGCGTCGTCCCCCTCGTACACATTGACGGGATTAAGGATCAAAATATTTATAAAAACATTTTAGAAGATCAAATGCAGCCTTATGGTCGTAAAAAGTTGCCTAGTGGATGGATTTTTGAGCAGTATAATGATCCCAAGTACACTTCGAAAATAGTGACAAACTGGTTTACAGCTAAGAAAATTAAAATTTCAGACTGGCCGAGTCGGTCACCTAATTTCAATCCAATTGAACATCTTTGGTAACGCATCGGAAGAATAGTCGAAACACGGAACCAATCTCTTTTCAGGATCTTCAATCGGAATGGGCGAAAATCCCTAGGTCCACTTTAGAAAGCCTTGTTAATTCCATGACCAGACGATGTGTCGCAGTCCTGAAAGCGAATGGATATGCAACTAAATCTTAAATATTACTGTATTTCGTTACATGAAGACGCTTAATTTCAATTAAAGTTTAGAAAAACTGAATCGTCTAAGTAATTTTGCGAAATTCTGAATTATTTTTAATTAATGCATATACTGGGCGTCCCAAAAATGACTGATGGATTTTAAAATTCAATAATTTGCAAACGGTGACAGATAATAAAAAAATTCTTGCAGGAGGATTATGTATGATGTCAGGAGTTTTTTGCTGTGATTCCTGATTTTAGTTCAAATTTCAAACAATAGGTGGCGCTGACAGCAATAGGTGCTCAGTCCAGATCCGATTTTCGGTACTTCGGGATCCATTCAATACATTTCAATCTCTTTTTTTCGCATGGAAGAAGAGAGAGATGCTGAAAAATCGAGCATGGATTTAGCGGTTATTGCTTGCAGTGCCATCTACCGATGCTATTTATAACTAAAACTGAGAATCGCAGCATAAAAACTCCTGACATCTTACATAGCACTCCTGCAAGAATTTTTTTAATATCTGTCACCTTTTCCAAGTTATTGAATTTTAAAATCCATCAGTCATTTTTGAGACACCCTGTATCTCAATTGTTCTAATGGTGCATTCAGCTACTGTATATATATATATATTTAATATATATATATAAATATATATATATATAATGTGCAATATGTTTTATATATCTGATTTTACAAATTTAGTAAATACACAGAAAACTATACGATAACAAGAACTTTTTAATAAAACAATAGTGAATAATTACAAGAATGATAAATTAATTTTAGAGAAAAATGCATTACCACCCCTTTAAATGAGATACATGTTACTTTGTTACGCCGAGAATCACAACACATTTTCGTTTCACGAATCTCTTTACTATTCCAGAGAGTACTTCCAATTTTGTTTCTCTGGGTAGAAACATAAGTTAATTTTGGTGTTAATCTTGCATTTTGGTTTATATTTAAAAAGAAGTAAAGTGACTTCAATGCACTACACTTGCTTATTAATATCTTAACACTGATTAAAACCGAAAATGCTGTTCCTAGTAATCAAGACATTCAAATGATAATGTAAAATGCAAATAGTTCATAAATGCTGAAAATTATGTAACAAATATATTGTTATTAGTATTTTGTTGTTCTTCTTTTTCCTTTTTTTTAAGCCCCCGATATGCTATTTCTCTTGGTCAACAATTAAAGTGTCTTCCCTAAAAATTAACGTTACCTTACATAAGTCAGCCGTAAAGCGAAGCAGATGCATCATTGTACGGTTAAATTTTGTATAATCTCTGTTGCAGTTTTTTTTTTTAACTTCTAAGCATCGCATCTTTCTAATTTTTACACCTTTGTATAGGAAAAAAAAAAAGCTACTTTTAGCTCCAATTTGTTTGAAAACTGCATCTCAATTTATTTTTGAGATATTAATTTTTTTGTAGTTTTTAATGCAGTTTCATTAAGGACGTCAATTGAAGTACTCCTGTAAAATGTAAATGGGGAATAATAGATTTCTTTATCTTTTTGTTTTCATTTTCTCATAAAAACTGAAAACAAATTGTAATTAAAATATGCGCTATTTTGAAAAAATATAAATGAATAATTTCTCATAAAACATGGAGCTATTGTAAACTATATTTAATTTTAAGAATCCATATTAATGTTACGAACAAATAAATGCATATGTATCATTTGATATTTCCATTTTTTTTTTTTTTTTTGTAAAATTTCTTGAATGACAGCATCGCTTTTTGCTGGGTTTGTGTATTACTCCGCGATAGTGACGTCATATGCATACTTTTCTATAGATGTTGTTTAAGACTGGATCGTACTGGATCGTTTCTTCAGCGGATGCAAATGACATCATTTCATATAAAATAATAGGGTGTATTTTAAGTCTTAAATTTGAAAGAAGATTTTTAGAAGTGCATCATTTTCACTCCAGCAGTTTTGAAATTCTTCACAATTGGAAATGCTTCAATTTTTAAAATATCGCAATTAAAATCACACATTCATAAAATGAAAAATTTTACAAAAACTTACAGTGTCTTTGTAGAAGTGCAGTGACCCTTCGGTTAAAATAATATTTGTTTGAGAATTAGAGTAACCAATATAAGATGAAGTTTTTTATTGTAATTAATTTTGTAGGTTTATGCAAATTAATGAAACAGTTTCTTCTTAAACATTTTCTTTCGTTGGAATTCGACGGGTCCTACTTCGTAATAATAATTTTTCCTCTCATCGGGGGGCGACACTAAACACTAAAATCGAGGTTTTTTTTTTTTTTTCTTTTCCTTTTTTTTTTTTTTTTTTTTTTTTGTAAGATTACTTCAGACTAAAGGAATACTGGTATTATTTATTTGTTTTATTTGAAAATATTAGTTTTTTATATGCTCATGTAACGCGCCTAATTAACATTGACATTACACTTATTGTTATGTTTCATAAAGTATTATTCTTAATGAATGCAAAAATCTCCTTTTCTAAAAAAAAAAAAAAAAAAAAAAAAAAAAAAAACATCTAATTAGAAACCTTTTAAATTAAAAAAATTTCATAGTTTTAATAACTTTTAATCAATTAAAATTATAAGGTTAGATTGAATATGTTATAATTCTTTTCAATAATAATGAAAAAAATCCACCAATCCCAAGTTAAGTTTTAAAATTAAGAAAACAAGTGGGTAAGTGTGATCATACATCGCACAAAGGGTTTCGTTTAATATTTTTTTCAAAACACTTTCTTTCAAAACGTCCAGTACATTTATCGCCATGGAATACCTTCTAAATTTTGGCAAACACATCCTAAACTATGTTAAAGTTTCAACCATATTCGCCTTGTTATATTTCCTAATTTTGTTCGCCCCCCCCCCAAAAAAAATGCTACGATATATCACATGACGGGTATCTGTCAAATTTAGAAAAGTGCCCCCCCCCCCCTGGGGGGGAGTGGGCAGATGGTCACCATGATTTTTGACGCGGCCTGATTTTAAAAATTTATGTTATGTTTTATAAGCCATATTAAAGTTTCAAACAGATCGTCCAGTTATATTTCCTAATTTTGTTCGCGCACCTCCCTCAACCCCCCCCCCTCCTCGAAATGCGACGCGCCCTTCTTCTTTATAATTTATTATCGTGTGTTATAAAGTATCTTAAAGTTTAAAACAGATTGAATTGTTAGATTTCCTACTTTAAATGAAATCGCGGTCTGTTAATTCCATATTCCACCACCAGGGAGCGCACTGTATTCTTAACAAAAGCATATCTGAACGAAACTCCTTTACACAACCCATTAGTAGATATGTTACTCGAGGGGGTGGCGGTCTTCAGCAAGAATTTAAGATAATTGTTGAAATTACTATTCGGAAGTAGTGGTAATTTAACTTTTGACATATTTATATTTAATAAGTATAAGTAGCATGTATCTGAGGACTCCATCAAAAAACGCACCTGAAACGGTATGAAACAAAAAAGAAATATTTTGCCCCTCCCCCTCTCCCCACCTTCCCGAAATTTCACGCGCCATTTTTTATAAACTTTTTCTAATGTGTTATAAACTATCGTAAAATTTCAAACAGATCGCCTTGTTATATTTCCTAATTTTAACAAAAATGTTAGTTCCACATTCCACCACCAGGGAGCGCACTCTATTCTTAACAAAACTGTATCGGAAGGAAACTCCGTTAAACAACCTATAAGTAGATATGTTACTCGAGGTGGTAGCGGTCTTAATAAGAAATTAAGATATTTGCTGAAATTACTATTAGGAAATAGTGGTAATAATTTTATATTAAATAAGTAGCATATATCTCAGGACTCCCTCAAAAAGTCACCTAAAGCGGTCAGAAACGCTAATTTTTTAAATAAAAATCTAGCGCCCCCCCCCCCCTCCCCGGAATTTCGCGTGTCATTCTTTCTTACACTTTATCTTATGTGTTATAAAATATCTTAAAGTTTCAAACAGATCGACTTGTTAGATTTCCTAATTTTAACAAAATCGCGTTATGTTAGTTCCACATTCCACCATCAGGGAATGCACTCTATTCTTAACAAAAGCATATCTGAACGAAACTCCCTTACGCAATCTTTCCGTAGATAGATGGGTCGGGATGGTGGCGGTCTTAAACAAGAATTTAAAATATTTGCTGCGGTAACAAACGCTAAGATTTTAAAAATAATTCTAGCTCCCCCCCCCCTCCTCGAAATATCACACTCCATTCTTTTTTACACTTTTTTCTATGTGTTATAAACTAACTTAAAGTTTCAAACAGACTGAGTGGCGGTCTTAACCAATAATTCAAAATATTTCCTAAAATTACTATTAGAAAATAGTGGTATGAAGTAAACTTTCTGATGATGAATGAGTTATACTTATCTCATATCGCTGTTCAAAAAGCCCAGGCAAATTATTAGATTTCCTAATTTAAGTTAATTCGTGGTTAAATAAGCGCGTCTCTTCATTTTAATCGACGCATTTGATAGGAATAAACCGATTAATTAAATAATAATTAATATTTCAGCTTGTAATTAAGACAGGACTTAGATATGGGTATCAATGAAATCAGCGAGAAATTTGACATCGGGATGCCAAAAAATTTAATATTTAAAAAGTTAAAATTTCGTATTAAAATATGCTATTATGTTAAACCGCAGCGTCGTCATGTCTACCTGCTTTCCCGCCGAATTGAAATCTTTTTATTTCCTTGTCTTTCCAATTAAAGAAATTAAATTTTTATCGATCGATTTTTAGTGGATATTTTAACTTATACACATCGCAGAAATGTGAACTTTATACCAAATGAAAGTAGATTTTTTTCTGCGTCTGTCTATTCCATTTACAAATTTCTCGGACCAATATTTTCTGATATACGATTTCGCTTTAAAATCTCCACTTCATTTTTCGGCTTAATTTCCTCCGTGGTAACCGTGCATTCGGCTGATTTTACTGGCAACCCTTAGGAGAAACACGGATGATTTCGAGAAAGTCCGTTTGAATTTGCGTTAAAAAGGTGGATTGGTTAATTTTAGAAGTTAATTAGCCCGTAATTCGGTTAATTACCAACTTTTTCAAAATTTTATGATTTGTTGTTTGATGTGAGGTGTTCAGCTATAAGTACCCAAAGTTTCAAGTCTCTAACATGTATAGTTTCTGAGAACGGGCTCTGTGACGGACAGACGGACAGACAGACAGACAGACAGAGGAGCGAGACGAATAGGGTTTCGTGAGATGAACGAAACCCTAAAAATGGTTTCACTACCTAATGCAAAGGGGGATTATGATGGATATTTGAAAAGGATCTGAGGAGATTCATTGAAGAATTTACAAATTAGTCGTTTGAATTCAAACCCATGAAAGTCGACAGTTATGGTGCGATATTTTAATAAATTTGTAGAGGTATATAAATATTATAATTATTAATGATATTCAATATTTTGATAACATTAGACGCTAAAAATAATGTATTAGGAATACCTCAATTCTGATTTAAAATCAAACTCGCAATTTTGTATTAATGTTTCTTTATATTAAGGTGCCTATAGAGTGTGACTTTTTATCCTTCAGCTTTTCACGATGTAACAGACATTCATAATGTTTGTATATTGGGCTAATTTGATATCGGACTGATCGTGGACTGATATACCATACTTACCACGTAAGTGGGGCTTCCATTAGGGGCGAATTTCACCATGCTTATACTTCCAAAGCCTTTTCTTTCCACATTAATCTTTAGTCGTTACATTAAGAGCAAATGTGTAAAACCATCGACTTTGAGAGTCCGTATATTAGGTTACAATTGAAATCTAGTTTAAACCTAGTTAGATTATGCTAAACATCTAACATTGATGTATTAATGAATTTCTACTGAAACAACTTAAACAACTTATTAAAAGTTATAGTATTTTATTTAAATTTCATAGTCTTAACAACAACACTTCTATTTAACTTTCAAAGTGCTCTCATTAGTCATAATTCATAAGCGCATTATTATGCGTTTTTATGTTTTGTTTTTAGTTGAACTCTATAAAGTTCACGTAGTAGGTCAATATCGGTCATAATAAGGATCGAAAATACTTTCGATAAAACGTCATTATTGTTGTAATATCTGTTTTATTTTCCACATGTTTGCAAAAATATGCCACTATTACAGATGAATTGTGTTTACTTTTGTCATATTTCCTACGAAATGTATCCGGAATGTTTAAGCAATAATATTTCCTGACAATGTTGCTATTACAATGCAAATATATGCAATACAAAATGTATTCGCCCAATGTAGTATCGGCTCTACGGAGTTCTTAAAATTTAAATATTTAGTAAATGAAGACTGAAAAAATGACTGAAAGCAAACAATATGGATTCATATTAAACTTTTCAGAAAACTAATTGTGTAGACAGTACTTGAAAATCACAAATGTTTCATAACACTATACATACAAAAACGTCAATTCAGGTGTTTTAGAAAAAGCGACTGGATTTTCATAGCTGTATGTCTAACTGTATGTGTGTTTGTCTGTCTGTGCGTGATAACTGTCTCAAAAATAATCCGATTAGCTTCGCTTTTTGTGGATATTTTTGTAAGATATACCAAATTAACTTTATAATTTTCTATTAATGCGTTTGAAATGTATAAACCTTTTTGTTTCATGTTCTAATGCTTTTCTATGGTGAGCGGCATTTTGATAATTCCGACGATAATGAAATTTTATAATAAACTAAAGAAAATGGTATATTTTGAAACGTCTAATTGTTAAAATATTATTTTTTAAATAAATTTTCGCAAATAATGCTTTGAATTTCATTTTTTTAAACATTTTCATGTACTCTCAAAGTTAACTGTTTAGGTTAATTTTAAGCGTAAAATTTAACAAGAAGTCGTAAATTGTAAATAATAGTAGTACTTTGTAAGTCTTAAAATCACAAACATTCAACAATCGATTAAATTACAGAAACCATTAACTGCCATCTCTCTTCTGTCATTTATTATAAACACTTTTAATTATCATTTTCCAACATACAGAGACACATTGACAACTAATATGTAAAATCAAAACTTCAAATGTTGTCTGCATCTCTAGGTTAAATTTTATTTCATGTATGAAGAATAAAATATCCGCAAACAAATAACAAAAGAAAACTATTTTCTTACAAATAAAACTTTATGTTCTGCTGTTAGATGCGCATGCGCAACTAGCATAGCTTGCCTATTTTATTCTTTCCAGATTTTTTGTATTTTCAAATTTGTAAGAGTAATTCAAATTCATCCTGAATATTTATAAATTGCTAATGATTTTATTATCATAATAACAGAGTAATAGGGGATAGAGACTCATCCCTTGCCCTGACAAGCAAAGTTCTTTTTTTTTTAAAAAAAAGTTGTTGCTAAAATAATTTATCACAGAATACCCCTACTTGTAAATGTAAATAGGTTTAATCTAAACCGTTGATTTCCAAGAAGTATACAAAATCTTACATTCGAAAAGTGTCGTCAGATAGAAATGAATCTGAGTTGTTTTCTTCCTGTTTTACGCAATTTATTATAAATTTCCACGAATTACACTTTATAATTGAGTGGATAAAGTTACAAACAAAATGTATACATTACAAAGTTTTATAAACATATAGTTTTATGAAATATATATTTCGTTACTAGATATATTTCTTTTAGGAATAAATTTGTTTATTTATAATTAATGTAAATGTTATACTAAAAATATATTTTCTAGGAGAAGAGATAATTTAACTTGTCATTCTAAATCTTCAATGGTACATTAAAAATTCCCGTTTTACTAAAATTTCGTTTCTTTTGAACGCAAAAATTACTTCTAAATCTTTAATTCTATGATCAATCTCAGGAGATAAACAAGAAAGAAAAAGTCATGCGTACGCATAGATTATGAAACACTTTCCAACACTCCTTGAAAGCTTTAACAAAACATCGTTATTTAGGAAAATAAAGTAAATAAGATAACTAAGTAAATGTTTAAAAAATTGATTTCAGCAGTCACCGTCCTAAGCCAAATATGTATCCCAATTCTTTTGAACAGCTCTGTATGTTATCTGTATGTTGATATATATACTATGGGAAAATTTATTTTAGCAAGAAAACGCATAACAGGTTGAAATTTCTCTTTCAGCAATTTTTACTAATAGATGGAAACATACTTGAATACTTTTGTACGTCCCTGTCGTTTACCTAATATCTTTCTTACACGCCACTATTTAGCTAAAATATAATTCAAACTAAAACACTCTTAAAACTACTGAAATCATATTTCCAGAAATTATCATTCATAGACGGCATGTAACCAATTATTTGCGTGACCCTATATATCATTTTATCTATATTCTACAAACATTTCTTAATAAACTAAATGAAGTTCAGCGTAAAAATGTATAACTCATTTAAAAACCACCTTTAAGCAATTTGCGCTCATACCCAGTAACCCTTACGAACTCTTTTGTGTAGCCATGTATATAAATTATAGCATTTATACACGCCATATAATATGCATAAATATAGTGAAACATAAAACGCATATCATAATTGAAAATGCATTTCCAGCAATCAACGCCAATGTACAGTACTTCTGATTCAATATAATATCTGAAATCTTCTGTGTGTCCCTGTAAATGAATAATAACTATTCTTTGCACCACATATTCTACAGAATGCATATTTTAGTGTACTTTATAAATGCGTATAATTTTTTTATGTGTGGATGCGTGTAACATCATGAAAAAGCATTTGAAGCGATTTTTTCCCATTGGTCATAATGTAACGGAATACTTTTGACTGTCCCTGTACATTAACTAAACATGCTACGAACTTCATTTGAAATAGGGTTCGTGCTATGGTAAACGTCAATAACATCCAAAAATTTCAAAGCAACTGGAGTATATTTACGAGAAATAGAGCGCGTACAGACGGACAGACGGACAGACAAACCGAAGTGTTAAAAAAAGAAAAGAAAATGCAGTAGTATGTTAATTGCTGCATTTTCTTTGCAGATTTTTTTTATACATTTGAAATTACGTTGCCAAAAATATCGTTTTTAAGTGTAAGAGGAAATATATAAGAAAAATTTATTTTATAAAAACAGAGTAATATTTTTATTAAAAAATTAAAAACAATTTATTATTCAAGATAATATTGCGAAAAGTTATTTACCCTAAATCATATCGTTTGAAAGTCTTTACAAAATTATTTTTTCTTTACAAAGAAAATATAAATTCCGAATTGTTGTTTTACTTGTATATATATTACTTGTATTTCTTCTCTCTGTTTTATTATGTGCCTTTTAAAATATCAACTTTCTATATATAATTAACACTCTAAAGTTTTAAAGTTTTCTAAAATCAAAAAACTTCTGAAAAGCCTTTTCACAAAATCTAAGTACTTACTTTCTCATCTAGAATTAACTGAACTGGTCTATATAACAATGCATCGAATTTATCTAATGGTTATATGTCGTGCTTAAGAGCGCAACGAATAACTTAAAAGTGTTTAATCTGAGAATCAACTCATAGAAGCTTGATAAGTTATAGACTCAAGAAGAGGTGATTCACATGCTTTCAATGACAAATGTTATATATTACGAGAGAGATCCTTTGAAGCGTTCATAAGCGCTGCTATGAAAGCTTTATTGACAATTTGAAATGAATGCGAATGAAATAAAATATTGCTTTTGAATTTTGAGATGCATATTTATACTGTCAAAAATTACAATACTCATTGAAATACTAATATTAAAAACGGAATACATGTACCATTATTTTAAGCGGATTACTAATTTATTTCTTACAAAAGGATTTAAATTTTAAGTAATGTTAAATAATATATTACATGTTTTCAGATTTTTGAATCTAAATAAAATTTTGTAAGGTAAAGCTCATACGGCAAGCAAAATTTTTCATTTTGCCAAAATAATATTTTTTTCTTCATTACAAATCTTCTTTTCACATCGTACCTTAAACATACGTTACCGTTATATTACATTTTAATTAAAAAACTTTTGAGCCTCAAATTAGTTGTTGTGAATGTTGTGTGTTGAAGATTCATATTTACATTATAAAATTCCTTTACAAAATCTCGTCATTTAAGATGCGTCATTTGTAAAAATAAATATAAAGTTTACCTTTAATATCAAATATTTAAAAATACATATAATAATCATTTTAACATACTATCACTTTATTGAGTTTGTATTATAAATTACTTTTGCACAGACATCTGAAGTGAAAAACTATTGGACTATTTTTTCCTAAAATAACTATATTTTTTCTAAGCAAATCTGGAATTGTTAATAAGTTCCTCAAAAATATGACTATACTAGGGGGCTCTGCCCCCTGCAAGCTACGCTCACCAACCCCCGTTCAGACACTGTAGAATCTAAAAGCACGCTAATCTGATCGGTTTTAAAAAGATTAAAGAAGATAGAATTATACGGAAAAAACCTGTAGCGATCTCCCTGTAAACGGGTTTCCATTCAGTTCCCTTTGATTTCAAAAATTTAAGGTAGAATTAGTTGCTGTTAAGACATCCAATGGTTGTTTTGGTGTTTGGTTAAAGAAGATCAGTTAAACATTTGAAAAGAAGCTAAAATATAATGAAATAAGTAAACAGAGTCTTTGTCAATTTTTAACAGCGTTATAAAACGATTGACATAATACAATTACTAAAATTTGCTGCTTTAACCCCTTCAAGGGCGGTGGTTCATTTTTGGACCACTTAATTTTAATTCCTAAATGCAACATTAGCATCAGAATATTGGGATGAAAATTTCCTTTTTATTAAGTAAGTGAACAAAAGCATTTTTGTATTTCGAAATTTGTTTGTAAATTCTGGTGCCATTCACTGATTTCAAGATTTTACGAATAGAAGTGCCTTGTCAGTGAAAGGGTTAAACGCATATTAATGTATTCATTATTTTAAAGTTTCCTTTCCCTTATAATATTCACGTGTAAATACAATTTTCAGGACATAATTTTCAATATTTTCCTGCCTTTAACACGTACTCATTTAATAGTAATTTTAAAGTTTTTTTTCTTTTCTGTTTTTAATAGTCACGTGAAAATAAATTTTTAATCGTTAGGAAATATTATTCTTTGTGCTGTTTTTAAAATTGAAAACAATCTCTATAATAATAGCCTAAGTCATGTGACTATCATCAACAGCTCCAGGCGGATACCTTCGCTTTTTATATTCCAGACGGCCATTTTGGTACTTTAATGTTAGCCAGCCACAGGTGTGATAAATCTCCGAATATTATTCTATCCCCATTATTTCGTTTATATTATAATAGTCCAAGTCATGTAACTGCCATAAACAACAGGCTGATTCCTTCGCTTTTCATAAGAAAGGTTTCCATTTTGATTAAAGAATCAAAACTATTTTTTTCGAATAAAACTACATAAAAGTTGCCATAATCACAAAGAATTCCTGGTACTTTTATGTTAGCCGGGTGAAAATTTCGCCGATAGCTTTTTTTTTTTTTTTTAACTCGCCAGTTAGCATTTTTTTATTTTTCGAGAGGTAAATTAAAACGGTGCTACTTGGTTATCCCATCAACCAAAAATCTGTCGCCAAACTATAAGATTAAATGCCAATAATGGTTGAGCGTAAATGTCACATCCACTTGACTTTAAGGAAGTTACACATGTTCACGCAATCAAGTGATTTTTATTTCGACGTTTTATTTGTATGTTTATTAATGTTATACTAATTTATTTGTTCTTTTGTTATTTAAAATAAAAAAAATATGTCAATTTGTATAATTTGGCTATTTATATAATTTGGCGAAATTGGTCGACGGGAGAAGTAATATCATTAAAACGTTGCTTTGAAGTGGAAATTAAATCTCATGATTTGTTGCATTGTCACATACGCACCGGGTTTGGCGTGATTTTTTTTTTTACGACAATTTGGCGAAAACCTCGTTTTCAAATACCTGTTACATATGTATTTTTAAATTATTTTCTGTTATTTTTAAAATGAAATAACAATAAATAAAAAAAAATAATTAATAACTATAGAACAAAACAATTTATAACATTTTTTGTAAATAAAAAGAAAATAAATTTAAATAAGCATTTATTAATAAATAAGCAACAATAGCCGGGCTACCATGTCAGGCAAAATAACGCCATTTTGGTGCCAATTAGGTACCCCGTTGCGTATATGACATCTGTGTCTAATATTTTTCTTTTCGTTTCGTTTAAAAAAAAGAATGAAGTAAAAGCCATTTATTTTAAAGGTTTTAATTTTAAATGAAAGTGTTGTATTAAATAAAATGATAATGAAATACAAATTGAATTATGAATAAAAGTAACATGGTGCATTTCTTAGCATACATTTAAGGGAGGCCTAAGTCGTCGCCAAATTAATTTAAAATAACCTTGTCTAAAATATGAAAAAAAATATTTGTTATGATTAAAATTTGAGTTGCCATCATTAGAAAAAAAGTATTTAAAATTTGAAAAAAAATTAATATTTCGAAAACTAATTCTAATTTTAATATTCTAATACCAGTTTTGAGATCTGTAGATCAATACGGATTTTTGGTGTTAATTTCATCCCAAAGTATTTCATATTTTAGGAGAAATCGCCGTGAAACGTAATCAGTTGTGTAATCAGTCGTTTCATAGAATCGTTACATAAATTCGTTTCAATTCGATTCATTAGGATTTTATATATACTAGGGGATCGAACCCGAGCTCCTCGGGTTACAGAATTTAGGTGAAAACCATTTTTTTTTTAAACTCTAATTATTTTTTACATCTAATATATATATTAGATTGCCCACTAACATCAAAAAGAATTTTTATATGAAAAATATCAATTATGCAATCAAATAAAGTTTTGAAATTTATTAAAAGTGATACTTTCACATGTCACCGCATGCCAGGAGTTATTAACCCAAGATTTTTCGACTTGCGTCAGTCTTTCCGATCATTTCGGTGCTTTAAGCGCGTGGTTCAATCACATGTCTGTTAAATTTGTTTCTTATTTACATTATTTTATTTATTTTTCTATAGAGGAAGTTTTAATTTTGTTATGGAACATTAGACAGAAACAAATGCTGAATTTTTTACATTGTTTTAAGGGCAAGCGGATTAACCTTTCGTAATCGAACTACACGTGATAGAGATAAATTTAAAAATAACTCAAGCTTGAAAATCTATATATATTACGCTTTCATACGCGGCACAGAAATCGCGATTATTTGTTAATTGTTTAATGGCAACGCCCAAATGAAACGCATCTGGTTATTGTGTAATATTTTTAAAAAGGCTATAACAATAAATAAATTAAAAGTTTAATTAATAACTATAGAACAAAACAATTTATGTAATTTAAAAAAATAAAATAAAAGTAAATAAACAATTTATTCATAAATAAACAACAACATCCGTGTAACCATATCAAGCAAAATAACGACACTTTGGCGCCAGTTAAGTACCCCGGTGCGTATATGACATTGGCGTCAGAAAAAGTCGCGCCAACATAGTGCGTATATAATGCCTGTGCCGTCTTTTATTCACCTAATTTAAAATACAATAAATAAATAAATAAATGAAGGTATTTTTCCAGTATAGGTACTTGGCGAAATAGAGAAAAGGTCCATGGCGAGAAAAGAAATTTTTTTTCTGGCAACCGATTTAATCAAAATATTTTTTTTCAAATAAAACTACATAAAATTTGCCATGATTGCAAAGAGTTCATACTTTTATGTTAGCTGAGCGCAATTCTCGCCAATATCATTTTTTAACTCGCCAGCAGCATTTTTTATTTTTCGAAGGGTAAATTAAAACAATTGCTTTGATGTTGAAATTAAATGGTTTATAATATTATTTATTGTTTTTCTTTTCTTTTTCTTTTTTTAAAGATTTTTTTTTAAGTGAAAGTCATGAATTTTACAGGTCTCATTTTTAAATTAAAGTTATCCATTCTAAATAAAATGAGTGAAAGAATTATACTTTAATCTGAATTAACGAAATATGGAAAAAAATGCGACGGGTACAATGTTGGCGATTTATCAGCTGTGCCTGACTAACACAAAAGTAGGGAGTTCTCGATTTCTCTATCGGAATCTTCAGTTTGGCGAAGGATTGAGCAAGTAAATTAAATTATGAATAAAAGTGATACAATGCCTAGCATACATTTAAGCAAAACCAAACTGGTCGCCACGGGCGGCTAGTTATTTTAAAAACCATAATAACTCAGTCAATTAATATACAATTTTCAAACAAATTGTATTTGAAAGTAGATTTTTTTCTCTATTTGACGGTTTAAAAATTGAAAATGTGCGATATTTAGAAATTTAAAAAAGCGCTGACATAGCACGTACTTTAATTTCAATTTTTTTTCACTTTTTATTACAAATTGGCAACAAAAAGGTACAGAAATATAATA
Organism: Maratus speciosus; assembly: GCA_963932465.1. NCBI lineage: Eukaryota > Metazoa > Arthropoda > Arachnida > Araneae > Salticidae > Maratus > Maratus speciosus. The sequence goes on from OZ010790.1 coordinate 118,340,450, forward strand.
TTTCCTTTCCTCCGTGATTATTTTCCCGATTTTCCCTTTACTTTCAACCCTCCACGACTTTCAACAGAAATGCAGTTCTTCAGTTGCCACAATTACAAAAAATGTATTAAAAACTACAAAAAATTTAATATCTCAAAATTAAATTGAGATACAGCTTTCAAACAAATTGCATATAAAAGAGCATTTTTTTCCTTATTCGACTGTGTAAAAATTTAAAATGTGTGATATTTAGAAGTTTAAAAATTTGCAGTAGAGAAAATTGCAAAACCAAAATTTTATTTCAAATTTCAACGTGTTGCCATTCGCAGACTGACGTATGCGTTACGCACAGATATGTTTGTCCTTTATAATATAGATAGGGTAAATTTAGTTAGAATAATACTCCACTACATTATTATTATAATATTCTCATGCAAAGAAAGATCACAGTTTTGAAAGTCATTTTATTACCACCGGTACGGTATGCTATTTCTTTCTCCCAGCTTATTTTGTGTGTCTCCAAAAATAACGTTACCTTACAGAAGCCAGCCGTAAAACAAAGCAGTACGATTAAATACTCTATAGCAATTGTTTAAAGTTCTAAGCATTGCACATTTTAAATTTTTATACCGTTGTATTGGAAAAAAAAAGTACTTTTAAATGCAATTTGTTTGAAAACTGCATCTCCATTTATTTTTGATATATTAATTTTTTTTGTAGTTTTAGGCACCATTTGTTTAATTTTTGCAACTCAAGTACTCCATTTCTGTAGAAAGTAAAGTAAAAATAGTTGAAAAATCGCAATTATTTCTTTTTGTTGCTTCTTTCTCATGAAAACTGAAAAAAAAGTAATTAAAATACATACTATTTTGAATAAAATACGTGCTATTTTGAAAAATATATAAATGAATTGATTTCTTCTTGCTGCATTTGTGTAATATTCTGAGATAGTGACGTCATACCCATACTTTACTGTAGATGTTTATGGTTGGACCGTAAATGAGGAATTCTTCAGCGGATTCGAATGACGTCGTTTTATATAAATAAAATCGCGTGTTTTAAAACTTAAAACTGAGCTACAGTAGAGTTCCGATTATCCGAGTCCCGCTTAACCGAGTTTCCGCTTTAACCGAGTTATTTTCTTCTGATGGACTGATGGCTTCTATTATTATGAAACAGCCATTTATAAAACAGCCATCGGATAATCGGGACTCTACTGTATCTATATTTATATGCATATATTTTTTTTTTCATCGGGGGCGACACTAAATTCTGAAAAAGCAGAATTCTTGTTCTTTAGTTTTTACATTTATGGGCACATTCTAAATAAATGATGTTTTGATATTTGTATGCCCCCACAATTTTCTGTTCTGTACCTTACTAACCTCTGGTGTTGATTAAAAAAAATAAAAAATAGCTTTTTAATATGAATATATAACGTCATCACAAAGTCATTCGCTGTTTACAAAGCCTTAGAACGAAAAAACTATTGAAGACATTAATGTGATTTTTTTATCACTGTATAGCCATGTTTTAAAAATAAAATTTAATTTCTAACCCAGGGTTGGCGAACCTTTTCACATCCACGTGCCAATTTTTTTCCATAAAAATTTCAAGTGACCATGGCGTGCCAACAACCTCCCCCGCCCCATTCCTGCTCCTCCACCCTCCCCCCCCCCAAAGGAAAAAAAAGAATAATGAATCAAAATTATTTACTTTTACTATTATTAGATTACGGTAAATGTGGATAACATACCTGCAGTACCTATATACACATTAAATTGAATAATGTATCATATTGAAAAGTCAAACCAAACATCTTGCCACATGATATGATTAATTAATTATAGCAATAATTACAGAAATAAGATAACATATAAGAAATAAATATAGTAATCGTAAAAAATATTAAACTATAATCGAAACAACTTGCCAAATGATTGTAAAAATTATGGTAATACATGGCGTTGCCCCTTGGGATCTGTTGATTTTGGCATTTTAAGAATGATGGTAGTTTTATATTGGATGTAATTTTATTTTAAAACAGACAAAGATAAAAGAAATATTAAAAAAAATATTATTTACGACTTATATCTGTTTAATATTTGTTTTATACAAACTGTTAAATGGAAAATTATTTAAAAAATATTATTACAATGCATAAGAAGAAATTGGCAAATATAAAGAACATTACCTAAAAGTCTGTCAAGGACAAGGGCGGATCTGGAGGGTCCTCAAGGGGGGGGGCGATTTTAGAAATTTGAAGACTCCAATCTGATGCGTGGGTCGGGACTAATTTTTTTCACTGAGGGTCGGGTTTGGGTCCGGTTGACTTCCACTTTTTGCTGCGGGTCGAGTAAACTTCTACTTTTTTGCTGCGGGTCGGGTTTGGGCCCGGTTGACTTCTAGTTTTCTGCTGCAGGTCAGGTTGACTTCTACTTTTTTCTGTGGGTCGGGTTTGGGTCCGGTTGACTTCTACTTTTTGCAGCGGGTCGTGTAAACTTCTACTTTTTTGCTACGGGTCGGGTTTGGGCCCGGTTGACTTCTACTTTTTTCTGTGGGTCGCGTTTGGGTCCGGTTGACTTCTACTTTTTGCTGCGGGTCGGGTTAACTTCTACTTTTTTGCTGCGGGTTGGGTTTGGGCCCAGTTGACTTCTATTTTTCTGCTGCGGGTCGGGTTGACTTCTACTTTTTAGCTGCGCCTAGCGCGCTGGGTTTGGGTTAGATTGACATACATTATTTCGGGATTGAGTCAGTTTCGGATTGGGTTTTCACTATTGCGAGAAGGGTTCGGGTTGACCAGATTTTTGAAAAGTAAGTCTAAATATTTTTGAAGATAAAAACAATATACAGTAAAAGCTCCATAACGGACACGTCCAAATATATATTTAGGGATACTTTTCAATCTTCAGGATTATGTAAAAAGTACTAATTTGGTATAAAACTGCTTGTCTCTTTATATCTAAGATCAGTTGTAATTCAGTAAAGAATGCTTTGAAACTTATCAAAAAACATACCGGGTGTCCCAAAATGGACTGACTGATTTTAAAATTCAATAACTTGCAAATGATGACAGCCATTTAAAAAAAAATCTTGCATGTAAGATGTCAGGAGATTTTTTGCTGCAATTCTTGATTTTACTTTACAATAGCAGCGATAGATGGCGCTGCAATCAATAGTCGTTAAATCGGGTCCCAATTTCTGGCCTTCCTCCTCCGGGCACAGATTTAGCATCTATTGCTTGCAACGCCCTCTATCGTTGCTATTTTAAACTAAAATATAGAATCGCAGTAAAAAAACTCCTGATTAGGGGTGATTCCCAATAAATAAAAAAAAAAATCTGAAATTCAAAGCAAATTTTCTGAAAGGTTACAGTAGAGGAGGGGGGGAGATTTAATCCTGGCACTAATTATTTTTGTTGCAGGTCGGGTTAACTGTTTTCGATTCGGGTCGATTTCAGGCTGAGTCGCTGAGTGCAGATTCTTGCACAAGCTGTGTTTGTGTTAACCCGTTTCTTCAAAAGTTAGTTCAGTATATTATTTCAGATTAAAAACGATATCTATAATAATAAACATATAGATATATATATGTGTGCTGTTTTCTAAAACGACTCTTTGGTGAAATTTGCATTTCTTCCACGACTCTTTGACAAAATGCGCGTTTTCCACTACTCTTTGACAAAACTCGCGTTTTTCAGCAATCCTTTGACGAAATTCGAGTTTTATCCGCGATCCTTTAACAAAATTTGAGTTTTTTCGAGACTCTTTGACCAAATTCGCGTTTCTTTCGCGACCCTTTGAAAAAATTCGCGTTTCTTTCACGACCATTTGATGAAATTCCCGTTTCTTTCGCGACCATTAGATGAAATTCGCGTTTCTTTCGCGATTCTTTGATAAAGATTGCATTTTTTCGCAAACCTTTGACGAAATTCGTGGTTTTTCGTGGCCATTTGCCAAAATTCCCGTTTTCTGCCGCGATCCTTTGACGAAATTTAAGTTTTTTCTGCTGCCCTTTCACGAAACTCACTTTTTTCTCGATCATTTGAAGAATTTCGCGTTTTTTCAGCGGCCTTTTTACCAAATTCGCTCTTTTGCGGTGTCTCTTTGAACAAATTCACTCTTTTTCGTCGTCCTTTTGACAAAATTTGCGCTTTTTCCGTGATCCTTTGGAGGAATTGAAGTTATTTTTAGATTGACGAAATAGATTTTTTATGACGACCATTTATCAAAATTCGTGACTATTTTTATATCCGAATTTAAGCATTGATGATTTTTTTTTAATTTTCTGAACCGAACGCCTTAACCCTCTCGCCGCGTATTTTTAAGCAAAATAGCTTCAAAAATTGTGCATTTATTTTATTACATATTTCAAATCTTCATATATTTTAGAGTTAAAATATGCCCGAAACCTTTGTGAAAGAGTTTTTTTTTAAATAGAATTAGATCATAAAAAAAAAGATTTGCTGCGGAAATCGCGGGTTGTGCAAATTTTGCTACTTTTACGTTGGCCGTGGAAATCGCGGGATGCGCAGCGAGAGGGTAAATTTTTTGGAAAATTCGGAACATAATCACCCCTGCTCCTTGACTTCTTACATGACTCTCCTGCAAGTATTTGTTTTAATAGCTGCCACCATTTGCAAGTTATTGAATTTTAAAATCAGCCAGTGCATTTTGGGACACCCTGTATGTTCATTAGCTATGGGATGATGGATGAAAGAAGCATTTAAAAAAAAATAAAGCGGCCTTCGATATGTCAGTTAGAGGTTTCCCCGGGCTGAAATTTTCTGGCCCAAGTCCAGGTCCAACCCGCACAAAAAAATTATCGCCCGGCCCGGTATAAAAGCTAACAAATCGACTCCAGCACAGCCTGCATTTTGCCTTTAAAACTATTCATAAAGCACACCACACTTACTTATGCTCATATTTTATTTTCAGATTATGTTCCAAATTCATGAATACATAAAAACGATATTATTAAGGACTATTTAGGCAATTATGTACATAAACACTACTTAAAAATATGAGACAATTACATTCAAATGAAAATCCAGTTAAAAAATCAGTTTAGAATGAAAGAAACGGATGATAAAAGAAAATCACAATTTTAAAGCTCTACAAGGAACTAGTATGTTGTGGCCATCACAAAACTTTCTTCTATCTCATACATGTCAATACTTCAAAATTCACTATCTCAGTGCCAATCTGTGTTCATCATGAGAATTCTAAAAATATGAAATTCCGTGCATTAGTTCTCGAGGTATGACTGTCACTGAAATCGTGTAAATCCAGCAAAATGCAGCATAGCAGCGCCACCTATTGGGTTATTTACACCAGAACCTAATTATCACCAACTTATGTCAACGTCTAACTGAATATGAAGTGTGAGGAAAATTCGTGCATTAGTTCTTGAGATAGAGGTATTGCGCAAATCATGACAAATGCAGCATAGAAGCGTCACCTGTTGAGCGATTTGCAACAACACATAATCAGCAGCAATATTAATCAAGTTATACTTAAATCTGAAGTTTGATGAAAATTCGTGTATTAGTTCTTGAGATAGAGCTATTGAGGAAATAGCTCAAAATGCAGCACAGCAGCGCCACCTATTGGGCGATTTACACAAACACGTAGTCAGCATCATTCCATATAAAGGACTAACTAAATCCGAAGTTTGATGAAAATGTGTGCATTAGTTCTTGAGATAGAGCTTCTACAAAAATAGTGTAAATCCTGCAAAATGCAGCATAGCAGCGCCACCTGTTGGGCGATTTACACCAAAACGTAAACAGCATCTATTCATGTCAAGGACTAGCGGAATCTGAAGTTTTATAAAATTCCGTGCACTAGTTCTTGAGATAGAGCTTTTGCGGAAATCCTGCATAGCAGCGCCACCTGCAGGGCGATTTACACCAAAAACTAATCAGCACCAATCTATATCAGGGACTACCTGAATATAAATTTTTATTAAATTCTGCGCATTAGTTCTTGAGATAGAGCGCCCACAAAATTTGTGTCACATATAGACAGACAGTCGGAATTTAGAGGAGTGCACAGGTCGCGGTCGGGCCAGTAACGCTTATCATAAGGACTGACACGGACTGAACGTTTAGCTTTTATTCCGGGCCGAGGCCCGACTTGGAAATTTCGGCCAGTGCAGACCTAGGAAGAATGAAGTCCAGGCCAGGCTCGACCTGGAAGAAAAAAGTCTGGCCAGACCCGAATCTGCAGAAAAATTTAAGATCAGGACACGGCCCGGCTCTAAAAGAGGGAAGGCCTGACCCAGCACCAGTCTTGTGGATTAAAACTGGCGCGACCCGGGACGGGTCGCGCCGCTCTCAAGCTTCGCCCCAAGTCATTTCTCGTGAGGATGCATAATGCCGTTTTTCAAACCCTTTATTTGCCCAAGTGGGGGGCGATCGCCCCCTCGCCCCCCCCTTAGATCCGCCATTGGTCAAGGAACCCTGTTATTTCTCAGTCCACCACGTTTGAAATTCTCTATTACCTTGTACTTTCTGTTTTTTAGCCAATTTGGCCATGTTTAATAAATACTATTTGAACATTCCAATCTAATCAGTCTTATATTACCAGCCCTAATAGTGAAGGTTGTTTAATAACAAAAAATCATGCAATAAAAGCAAATCAGAATAATAATAATGAAATGACTAGCTACTGGAATTTTATGAGTTTTATACGTAACAGAATTGTGTCGGCAGTCAGTCGTCTGCCAGATAAATTACCCCTCTCCTTCAAGCCGACACATAAAAAGGTATAAAAATCTTCGAAAACGTGATTATAGTTTTAATTTCATTTTACAAATGTTTTATCAATCGAATTATTATTTTTTCTTGTCAGAAAAAAGTCATACTTTATTAGTCTTCGTAATATTTTCGTCATTTTAACTAATTATTTAACAAATTACAGCAACAGTTAAGTAAAGCCTCATGTGCAGATCAAAATGCGTTAAATGATGAAGAGATTTATGAAATATTGTTCTTTCATTAGTATAGAAAAGCAAAAAATAATTTGATTTGTTAGATTTCTTTCTCTTTGCATATGCGAATTACTGGCGCCAGCAGAACGAAATCGAGGAAGTGTGTGTGTAGAGGGGGGGGGGGGGGATGTATCTGAGCGGGTAGTTATAGTTCAATGATATGACAGGTGCACTAGTACTTATTATAAAAAAACAAAAGCTATTTTCAGTCAAGCTCGTGTACAAATAAAAAAGTAATAATGAGGTTCAGAATTTTAGGGAGTTTGAGTGAATTTTGAAATAAAACTTCAATTAACGGCGTGCCAAAAATATCCTCTCGCGTGCCAGCTACGGCACGCGTGCCATAGGTTCGCCGACCCTGGTCTAACCGATCGCAACTAACTCTCAAACGTAACCAACACTGTAAACAAAAACGGATTAAAATACGGAAATTGTACTGGCAACCGAAACGACAGTACTATTTCTGTATTTTAACGGAAATTTTTCCCCGTAAATTCCAGAAAATTTTCCGTTTTTCTGGAATTTACGGGAGAAAATTTCCGTTAAAATGCAGAAATAGTACTGTCGTCTCCATTGCCAGTACAATTTCCGTATTTTAGCCCGTTTTTTTTTAGAATGAATGAATCAAAAGTTAAATTTGACGAAATGGTCACACCTTGCGAAATAACTTTTGTTCTTTTTGCTACACCAAAACGGAATATCGACATTTACGTTTTGTTTTTGTGAGAGAAATTATAACTGGTGTCTTTCTAATAAAGGAATAGAAAATCCGTGAATTACAATTGAATAAATCACAGATATAATTGATTTTAAGGAACAAAATGTTTTAGGCGAATAAATCGGAAGATGACCGTATAACGCCAACAAACATTAACAAAAGAACGCGAAATATAGATTGGGCTAATAGCTAATATTCTCACTGACTTTTACGAGCACTAGCAATTTGGCTAATCTAAAATAAAAAACTTTCACCAAATGAAAAAATAATAGCAAAATAAATTCGTTGCGAATCATTGAAAATCCCTGCCGGCCCGGCCTCCAGGCGGAGGTAGATTTCGAAGTTAAGTATACTAATTTCATCAACAAAAAATAGTATCATGATTAGAGGAAAACCCACTTTAACAATTTTATCTGGGCGCTTTTGACGAGTTTTTATTTCATTTTTAAATAAGAGCTGGTTTTATCAGAATCATGCTAAGGCGGTATTAAAAAAAAATACATTTCCATGTTCAACAACTCCAAACGTTCTGGCACATTTTCAGATTTTTTTTTTTTTTTTTTTTTTTTTTAGAAAAAATGTGAAACTTGCCGACGTGATTTTTGAAAAGATTTATAAACTACCTGTGTTCTTATTTTTCATTCAATTAATTAAAACTTGATTTATAAACAATTATTTTCTCAGTAGGACAATATTTTTCATTTCTAACTCAATCGCTTCGAGGAATTCTGTTCAAAATGCCCATTTTGACATAATTTTTTTTAAATATATTCTGACTCTATGAAAAAATGGATCATTACGGTACATTATATAGTTTCTGAATAAGAGAATCTACCAATTGAATGCGTTTGAGAGCAAAAATGAATTTAAAAATGAGTCAGAAAATTATCAGTTTAGATTTGAATACACCCTTAATACGATGATTTTTTTCTTCAACCGCTATGTATTTTTAATTTGTTTTTGCTGTAAGAATTGGTCATATTAAAAACGTGTCAGTGTAAATGTTGTAGATAATATTAAGAAGATAGTATATAATAAATTCATGAGGATTTTATATCCTGTGAATTGACGAAGTTATGGAATTTTTCTTCTTCAACTCCCCTTTTAGGTAGATTTCGTATGAAATACTACCTATTGGGATCGTTCCTATGTTGGAATTTCTGAAACATTTTTGCAGATCTACACCGATCATGACCCCTAGAGCCCAAAACCACCCTTAGTAAAAAACTTTATCTATCTATCTATCTATCTATATATATATATATATATATATATATATATATATCACTTTCTTCTGGGCACGATAACTTTCGTAATTCAGCACCAATCTCTTCCAAACTGATACATAAAATCAATGGGCATAAAATCTCGGTCGAGTTCGTTAATGGGAAAAATCGGACCAAGGGGATGGAAATAGGGAGGGGTTTTGTGAAAACAGAAAACCCCCCATAACTTCTTAATTTTTGTACATATCAAATCAGTTTAAAGTTTTTATTACTTTTAAAAATATGGCCAAAAATTTATGTATCACAGATTTTTGATAAAGTTAAAAATGGGCTCAAGGGGCGCAAAAAATAGGGTTTTGGGGAGATAAAAAATCATAACTTCGTCAATTCTCAAGATATCAAATCCAATTAATTTTATTATAAATCTCCTTAACATTATCTACAACTTTTACATTCACAAGTTTTTGATAGGACCAATTCGTACCGCAAAAAAAAATTAAAAACGAAAACAAAAAGGGGGTTTGAAGAAGAAAAAAATCCATAACTCCGTCAATTCAAAAGATATAAAATCCCCATGAATTTATCATATATCTTCTTAATATTGTCTACAACATGTATATAGACAAGTTTTGAATAGGACCAATTCTTACAGCAAAAACAAATTAAAAATACATAGCGGTTGAAGAAAAAAATCATCTTAGTAAGGGTGTATTCGAATCCAAATTGCTTGTTTTCTGACTCATTTTAAAATTCATTTTTGCTCTCAGTCTTCCAATTGGTGCGTTTTCTTACTCATAAACTATATAATGTACCGTAATGGTCGATTTTTTGATAGTGGCAGAATATATTTTTAAAAATGCTGTTAAAAAGGGCATTTTGAACCGAATTTACCGAAGCGGATTGTGTTGGAAAAATCATTGTATTAAGGATGCACTCAAATCCAAACTGCTTATTTTCTGACTCATTTTTAAATTCATTTTTGCTCTCAAACACATTTAATTTGTATATTAGCTTATTCAGAAACTATATAATGTACCGTAATGATCGATTTTTTGATAGAGGCAGAATATATTTCAAAAAATGATGTCAAAGTGGGCATTTTGAACGGAATTTCCCGAAGCGATTGTGTTAGAAACGAAAAATATTGTCCTTCTGAGAAAATAATTGTTTTTATAACAAGTTTTAATTAATTGAACAAAAAATAAAAACACAGGTCGCTTATAAATCTCTTCAAAAATCACGTCAGCAAGTTTATATTTTTTTCTATTAAAAATGAATCTGGAATTCTGCCAGAAAATTTCGAGTTGTTGAGCATGGAAAAGTTTTTTTTTTTTTTTTTTTTTAATACCGCCCTAACACAAAGCCGCCTCAAGACTACAAGCCAAACACGAGGTTTCGTGACGTCACGACGCGGGGCTTAGATCAGCCGTGGAGAGCACATGCGTTATTTAAAACATATTAATTCTTTCCTCTATATTCCAATTTATTATCACAGCATATGGGGAAAAAATAAAAACTTATAGTTTACAGACGCTAATTAAGTGCTTTTTAATCAATTTCGATCACTCGAAACAATAATAATAATGATAACACAAAAACAAAATTTATAAAATAATATCACTGTGTCAGTCAAAATGTGCACTTAATTAAAGTTACATTAAAGAAAAATGGTTGGTTAATGAAAAAAAAAATTGAAGTATTAAATTTAATTTAGTGAACAGTTTTCATTATTTATTCTACTTTGAAATTTACAAAAATATCAATTATCTATTTTCTATATATTCTAAAACAAGACATTAATAAATATATGTAAGCAAAATCTACAAATATGTATATAATATATATATACACATATATATGTAGTTCAATTATTTCATTTTCAAAAATAAATAAATAAATACCAATATTCTGTCAATCAAAACCCACATTTAAAATTAAATTAAAGTGGATGAAAAATGATTGTTAAATGAAAACAAATTCAAGTTGTATGCTATTTTTATTATTCATTGTGGCTTGAAATTATACAATAAATATCCTATTAAATTTAGTGATTTGAAACATGCAAAGGAATATAATAAATTTAATATAAATAAATAGTAAAACTACAGAGTGCATGAAATTAGGTAACAACACAGATAAATTTTTCTTACTGTAAACTTTACTTAGCAGAAATGGGTAATTTTCACATAGAATCGATTAAATTGAAAAAACATAAAGCACTCATAATAAAACAAAACAAGGTCATGAAACAGAAAATTATTATTTTCTTAATTTTTGTATTATTTTAAGATATTATGCAAGGTACAAGCAATAGAGTTTTTAAAAAGTGTACTGAAACATTGTGGGAACAAAAGAAAGAAAGAAAACACTTTCATCAATTGGAATTGAAATATATATAATAGATTTTTTTTTTTTTCATTGAAAAACTGTAAATAAGCCAAAATTCGGAAAAATCCGAATTTTGGAATCGCCGAGTGCCGAAGGATTCTGGATTTTGGACTTTGTACTATATATCATTAGAAAACTAATGATTTAAATTTTATTATAACAACTTAGTACTACATTGTTTTCAAAAGAAATTTTCATACACGTTTTCCTCATAACGAGTCAAGTTGAAATCATTTATTATGGACCGATTGGGGGTATTTTTTTTAGACACCTTATAACATAAATAGAAAAACAAATAAAAGTTTCCAAACAAATACTCCTTTGCAACAAATCCATGATTTTTTGTACTATTATTCTAGTAGTATTTTTTCATAAATTGTGACCATCTTTTTGTGATACCCTGTATACAAATGTAAATAGTACCTGGTAGGAAATTTATGCATGCATACAATACGTATGAAGTTTAGCACTAACCACTTATGCATTATTCGCGAATAATTTCTACGGATAGATAAAAGGGGGGCCCCAGAATGGTGCTTGCTCCGAGGACCTAGATAGACGAAGTCGGGTCCTGACTACACAGAAAACTAAATTTATAATTATATAACAATAATTTTATTTATTGTTATTTTTAATCAAACGTTAAAAGTTATATAAAAACACACAAAATTTTTGCGAATTCGGAAGGGGGAGGGTGGATAAATTGTTTACAGTCATTGTAAAAATAAAAAGATTCAGACACATCATTCCTATATCTGCAATTGTCATGCATAAGCATGCACTGTGTAACAAATATTATAAAATGAATTTTTATTAAGAGTTTACGATTAAAAAACACCAATAAATTAGTATGTATATTGATCGGGCTTTAAAAGAAATAAGCAAGGTAACAATGTTATGCATCCATAGAAATTATGATGAAAGTTTCTAGTACATTTAAATTTTTAAGTATGAAAATATCTATAAAAATACATAAATTTTGTATCATATTAAAGACCAATCAATTCTGCCTAAAGAATAATCAGAGTTATTATTCTCACGACAAGTGTTTTGTAATAAAAGTCGATCATTAAAAGTCACTCTAATGAGAGAAATCAGAACAAATTACAAAGATAGGAAGGTGTGACAAGTTATACATTACATAATAATTAAGCTTGTAATTAAGACTTTTGGCTGAAAATGTTTTAGCATGATTAGTATCCAAGAAACTCAGTCTGACATAAATTTCAGCTATCTGGTGCCAGTATTTCCGAGTAAATAAAGTCAGAAGTTTTAATCGAAATTATTGAATAGCAAGAAAGGTAAAGTTTAAACTAATAATATTTATGCTGTACTTACTGTATGCAAAATATCATCAGTTTTCAGCGATAAATTTCTGAGTAATAATAATTTTAAAGTTTTTTTTTACTAATTTTCATAAATTAAAAGAACTGATTAAAATTTGCACTTGAAAGTTTAACAGTTGAGGTAGAAAAATATGTCACATAGGACATTAAAATTTCAAGTGAATCGAATAAATAGCTTCCAAATTATGAGGCAAAATGAGCTGGCGCCAATAGAATTGTCCAGCAGATATTGAAATCAGATTATTTTGACAAATTAATAAAGGCTATAATTAAATAATTGAAACTTTATTAATCAATAACTTTTGAGATAATTCACCTATTAGTACAATTCAAGCCCCAATTTTTAGAAAATTACGAGAGACAGGGAATGATGTAAGTCTCGACACGATCTTGTCATTTTTTCCATTTTAAATTATTGCTGTATTGAAACAGAACTAGATTAATATCGTTTTTTTTTTTTAGACACGGAATATTACAACACGATATTTCATTAGGATTTACTAGTTAACTTATTTTAAACAAATTAAAAATAAAGTAAATAGTGAACAAAAAAAGATAACTAGTACTAATAGTATATAAATAGTTAATTTGAAAATAAACTTACCTTAAAAAGAATACGTCCTTCGCTTCCGAATAAAAAACACGTTGTACTCTAATTCTAAACAGAGGAATACAAAATTCTCCTCGTTGGCGCCAGCCCCGGCTCGTTACGTCATATACGAGGGGGAAGGAAATTGTGTCTGGCTTGATAGTCTTAAGGCGGCTTTGCCTAACATGATTCTGATAAAACCAGCTATTATATAAAAATGAAATAAAAACCCGTCAAAAGCGGCCAGATAAAATTGTTAAAGTGGATTTATCGCTAATCATGATTTAGTTTTTGTGTGTGAAATTAGTATATTTGACTTCGAAATCTACGTCTGCCTGTAGGCCGGGCCGGCAGGGATTTTTGTTTTCGTTTTTAATTTTTTTTTCGGCACGAATTGATCCTATCAAAAACTTGTCAGTATAAAATTTGTAGATAATATTAAGAAGATTTATAATAAATTTAATTGGATTTGATATCTTGAGATTTGACGAAGTTATGAATTTTATTCTCCCCCAAACCCTATTTTTTGCGCCTTTTTAATTTTATCAAAAATCTGTGATACAAAAAATTTTCGCCCAATTTTTAGAAGTAATAAAAACTTTAAACTGATTTAATATGTACAAAAATTAAGAAGTTATGGGGTTTTTTCGGTTTTCACCAAACCCCTCCCTATTTCCATCCCCTTGGTCCGATTTTGCCCATTAACGAACTTGACCGAGATTTTATGCCCTTTTAATTTATGTATTAGTTTGGAAGAGATTTGTAGAATTAGGGAAGTTATCGTGTCCAGAAGAAAGTTATATGTATATATATATATATTTGATGATGGTTGGTAATGTTTAATTAATGGTTATATATATATATATATAAAGTTTTTTACTGAGGTTGATTTTGTGTTCTAGGGGTCATGATCGGTGTAGATCTGCAAAATTTTTTCAGAAATTCCAACATTGTGGGGAATGTAATAGGTAGTATTTCATACGAAATCTACCTAAAAATTCGATATTTAACTCCTTAATATATCCCTCCATTTTTCGATGTGTTCTAAAATAACCTGAGTTTTTGTAACTGCATATAGATCAGTTATTCATAAAAATTTAATTATATGCTACAGAAACTTAAAAATAAATAAATAAATAAATAAAAAGTAAGTGTATTCTAAATCTCTTGTGTAATCAAGAAAAATAAATTTAATCCGATTTAACTCATTAAAATGTTATGAAATAAAACTTCTAATCCCAGTTAACTCAGAATTTTAAGACATTGCATTCAATGAATTCTGAAAAATTCAAAATATAAACAACAAAATGTGTCAAAACTTTATTTTCTAGAATTCGTCGACTTTTCATTGAAGCCCATACTTCAAAGGCAAAGTACTGTTGCCTATTGGGCACATTAACCCATACTGAAATATCATTTTTGCTTACTGTGGCTTTGCCTGATGCTAAATTGAATTGATGTTGTGTTAGTATCTCTAAAAATAATGTAAATGTACAGTACGATTGAACATGATAAGTGACATCAATCGTTCAATAATATAAATTAGAATGTCGCCTGTACTGACACATACACACACAAAAAAAAAGTGAACAAAAATTCAGCACGCGTCGTTTGGCGAGTCTAATCATCCGTGTACTCCCCAAATGAAACATTTTTTTGTGATTTGGCGCAATGAGGAGCAGCAGCGAGAACTCTGCCTAACAGTAATACACGTTCAGGCTTAAGGACAAGGAACTATTTTTTCGCTTGAAATACTATTCAAGGGCACTTTACATGCATTATGGCATATATTTATCACACAAGAAATTTTTTTAAAAATTGGATAAAATATGGAGTTTTTCTGAATATTTTAAGCGTGATGAAGAAATTTTCAAAATTATCCATGCAATACTCAAAATGCTTCCATATCAATTAAAATCCCCAATATTTTTTATGCAAGTTTCGTTTATATATACAAATAACTCTGTGCATAGTTTTTTTTTAAACTAAATATAATTGGAAAAGTTAAAGGTAGTTAATTGCAGAAATAGGATGCCAAAATACTGAAAATTTCATAAAATTTAGAAAAAATATTTTTTTTAATCTTTATATTCAAACTAGGGGGCTCTGCCCCTGCAAGCTACGCTCGCCAACTCCCGTTCAGACGCGCAGAATCTGAAAATCTAAAAATCTAATGGGTTTTAAAAATATTAGAAAAGACTGAATTATACTGAAAAAAGCTGTGCAGATCTCCCTGTAAACGGGTTTCCATTCAATTCCCTTTGATTGCAAAAATTTAATGGAGAATCAGTTGCTGTTAAGACATCCAATGGTTGTTTTTGTTTGTGATTAAAGAGGATCAATTAAACATTTGAAAAGAAGCTAAAATAAAATGAATTAAGCATTCAGAGTCTTTGTCAACCGATATTTTAAAACAATCTCTATAACAATAGCATAAATCATGTGACTATCATCAACAGTTCCGGGCGGAGCACCTTGCATTTTATACTCTAGGAGCCATTTTGATACTTTAATGTTATCCAGGCACAGGTGATAAGTTGCCAAATATTATTCTATCCCCATCATTTCATCTATATTATAATAGTTCAAGTCAACAAATGCCATAAACAAATACGATCTGATCCCTTCGCCTTTCATATGAAAGTTTGGAACAAATGACATATAATGCCCCATATTGGCGCGATATTTTTCCAACGCCAATTTGGGGAACGCATCAACAGCATAAACAACAACATCCGGCTTACCATATCAAGCAAAATAACGATACTTTGGCGCCAGTTAAGTACCCGTTGCGTATATGACATTGGCATCCGAAAAAAATCGCGCCAATATGGGGGCGTATATGACATCTGTGCCGAAAGAAAAAAAGCCGGGTGCAAATCTCGCCAGTATCTTTTTTTCAACTCGCCAGTTAGCATTTTTTTTATTGTTCGAGTGCTAAATTAAAACATTGATTTGAAGTTGAAATTAAATGTCATGGTTTGTTACATAATTTAATATTTCGCCAGATGTCATACCGCATCATAGTCGCCACCGCATACTTGGCACGATTTTTTTTTTTTTTTTTTTTTTTTTTTTTTTTTACGAAAATTTGGCGAAAGCCTCGTTTTCGAATACCAGTTACATATGTATTTTTGGTACTACTTAGTTATCCCGTCCACAAAAAATCTATCGCGAACTATAAGATTAAATGTCAATAATGCTTGATCGTAAATGTCACATTCACTTTACTTTTAGCAAGTTACACGTGTTTACGTCATCAAGTGATTTTTATTTCGACATTTTATTTTTATATTTATTAATGTTATACTAATTTATTTGTTCTTTCGTTATTTAAAATAAAAATTTTGTCAATCTGTACAATTTGGCGATTTATATAATTTGCGAAATTGGGTGACGGAATAACTACTACATTGTACCGTATTTTTTAATTATTTTCTATTATTTTCAAAAGGAAATAGCAAAAAAATAAGTAATTACTATAGAACAAAATAATTTATATAAATTTAAAAAAGAAATAAAAGTAAATATACATTTATTATTAAATAAACAACAATAGCCGGGTTACCATGTCTATCAAAATAATGCCATTTGTGCGCCAATTAGGTACCCCGGTACGTATATGACATCTGTGTCTAATATTTTTCTTTTCGTTTTTTTTTTTTTTTTTTTTTTTTTTTTTAAAGAAGTGAAAGCCATCAATTTAAATGTTTCATTTTTAAATGAAAGTTTTGTATTTAATAAAATGATAACGAAATACAAAAAAAAAGCATTATTCTTAGCATAGATTTAAAGGAGGCCCAACTGTCGCCAAATTAATTTAAAATAGTAACCTTTTCTGAATTATGAAAAAAAAAAATTCTGTTATGATTAAAATTTGAGTTGCCATCATTAGAAAAAATGTATTTAAAATTAGAAAAAAAATAATATTTCGAAAACTAATTCGAATTTAAAAATTCTAATACCAGTTTTGAGATCTGTAGATAAACACGGATTTTTGGTGTTAATTTCATCGCAAAGTATTCCATATTTTAGGAGAAATCGCCGTGAAACTAAATCAGTTGTTTAATCAGTCGATTCAAAGAATCGATACATTTCAGGCGTTTCATATATTCTTTTCATAAATTCGTTTCATTAGGATTTTATATATATAGGGTAGATATAGAAAATTCGATGCACAGTTTTATTTGTACATATAAACCAAACATGCATAAAAGATATTGTAGATTTTAATTAATATGGAATGCGCATGGGGCATTTTGAAATATCCTTCTTAACACTTAAAATATTCAGGAAAGTTCCTTATTTTTATCCAAAAATTTGTTTTTTAATTTCTTGTGTGAAAAATATATGCCATAATGCATATAGTGTGCCTTTGAATAGTATTTAAAATGAAATTTAAAAAATATTTAAAAAAAATGAGTTTGCTGTCCCTTGTTCCCTTAATTTGCAGAAGTGTGTTTTAGAAACAAACATTATATGTGTGTTTTAGGAAAAAATAAAGAAATTGCAAAATTAAGTATGACTAAAGTTTATGATCGGTCATTCAGTGCATTTAAATTACATACAGCTTCAACATAATTAAGGTGTGCTACATTAATTAATTTAGAAAATAGATTTATAAGGATTATTTTAAAAGAAGTGATAAAAAGAAAGAAAAATCATGTGTCAGGCTTAGATTATCTAACATTTTCAAACACCTTTAGAATATTCTAATGCAATTTCATTTTTTCATACTATGGAAGGAAAAAAACACGCATGTCATAGTTGCAAACCCAATTTCAGAAATTACTGCAGATAGTCATTAAGATATTTAAATGTACTTGTGCGCTCTGTATATAATGTATAGTTTTTTATATACATCACACAATACGCTAACATTTAATTCATCTATAAATAGCAGGGGTACATTTTATTTAAATAATTATGTATATGTCGTTATTAATAATTAGTAAATCGTCAATCTACCTGCAAATCTATAAAATTTTGTTATTATTATTTAAATATGTGAGTTCGAAATAAAAAAGAAAAATATTCGCCGCCGAGCTTGAAAAGTTAGTACTCATGTCGGTGCCACAAATAGATTTGTATGGTTTATTATTAAACTTAATGCAGTTATTACTGAAAGAAAATGTACACATACTCAAAAAAAAAAAAAAAAAAATTATTATTTAACTCCCCTTCAATGGGAAATAAATCAAAAACATTTTTCAAAGTATTATACAGTAAATCAATTGGTGCGTTTAAAAAAAAAGTAATAGTTTGTAAAGAGATTAATGAGCGTGCTTGTCAATCACTAGCATGCTATTGTCAAAGCCCCAAAAATAGCTTTTTTTTACTTAATTGTCTGAGCGAAGCGAAGGCTAATACTCAGCGAAATATTACTGTCCGGACACTTTACTACTACGATGGATATTAACGCCATGTCCTACTAAAAAAAAAAGCCTAATAAAAACCTTTCGTCAAGCATAACTCACAAAATATTTGTCGGATTTCGTTTCTGATTACACCAGAAGGTACCTATGAGGGTCGCCTACTGAATGCACCTACTATGAAAAATAAGTTCCAAACCGTTTAAAAATTATATAGAAAAAACTCTTTAAAAAGCACAATTTATCTGCATACGTCACAGAAATTTGGTGTGCGTCACTTTCACCGGTTGATGTTTTCGTAGACAACTGGTTTGAACACATGGATCAAATAAAAAAAAAAAAATGCGCACGCAGTAATATTGAATAGATCAGTTTTAACCACGTGATCACAAACCTTGCAACAACCCGTGGCAACCAGTTTTGGTGGGCAAACAAATAATAATACAGTATTCCGTACCACGGCGACCGTTTTTAGCCTATTGTATAAAATCTGGCATGTTGTATGACATACAATTGTGGATGATTAAAACAAAAGACATGAGTGTTTATTGATCCGGAGGTTATCTTTCTCTGGATGTCTGTCTGTCTATCATACAGCATGCAATTTTCTTGTAAAGGATGATATTATTATGCAGTAAAACCTCCATAACGGACACACCCGATTAGTGGACACCTCTATTTAGCGGGCATTTTTTCGATTACCAACCCTTAAATAACTGTACATTTTTTACTCTCAGTAGCGAACACCTCTAAATAGAGGACAAATTCTGCATTCTCGGGGTGTCCGCTATTCAGAGGTTTTACTGTATATAATATTGATAATTATTTTACAGGGCCGCACAAAATAATAAGAATACATGAAACGAATATAAACTAAATTCGTGATTGGTAGATCGCAGATGGTAATGTAATTTTAGGAAGTCGTTACAGTCATCCGCAGCATGTTTTTAGAGTTTCGTCCATCTAACGAAACCCTACCGGTCTCACTCCTTTGTCTGTCTGTTTGTCCGTCTGTCACAGAGCCCGTTCTCAGAAACTATATATGTCGGAGACTTGAAAATTTGCATACTTATAGTTGAACACCACACATCAAACGGCAAATAATAAAATTTTGAAAAAGGTCTGATATTTAACCCTCTGGGCTCTAACTTGTGTATTTTAAGCAATTTTTCTAACTCAGCCCCTAATTTAATTAAGTTGGAGACTTATAGCTGAACATCTCACATCAAACGACAAATAATAAAATTTTGAAAAAGACTTAATATTTAACCCTTTGGGCTCTAATTTGTGTATTTAAAGCAATTTTTCTAACTCAGCCCCTAATTAAGTTGGAGACATGAAATTTTCCATACTTATAGCTGAACACCTCACATCAAACGACAAATAATAAAATTTTGAAAAAGGTCTAATATTTAACCCTCTGGGCTCTAACTTGTGTATTTTAAGCAATTTTTCTAACTCAGCCCCTAATTAAGTTGGAAACATGACATTTTGCATACTTATAGCTGAACACCTCACATCTAACGACAAATAATAAAATTTTGAAAAAGTCTATTACTTAATCCTCTGGGCTCTAACTTGTGTATTTTAAACAATTTTTCTAACTCAGCCCCTAATTAAGTTGGAGACATGACATTTTGCATACTTATAGCTGAACACCTCACATCTAACGACAAATAATAAAATTTTGAAAAAGTCTATTACTGAATCCTCTGGGCTCTAACTTGTGTATTTTAAGCAATTTTTCTAACTCAGCCCCTAATTAAGTTGGAGACATGACATTTTGCATACTTATAGCTGAACACCTCACATCAAACGACAAATAATAAAATTTTGAAAAAGTCTAATATTTAACCCTCTGGGCTCTAACTTGTGTATTTTAAGCAATTTTTCTAACTCAGCCCCTAATTAAGTTAGAGACATGACATTTTGCATACTTATAGCTGAACACCTCACATCTAACGACAAATAATAAAATTTTGAAAAAGTCTATTACTTAATCCTCTGGGCTCTAACTTGTGTATTTTAAGCAATTTTTCTAACTCAGCCCCTAATTAAGTTAGAGACATGACATTTTGCATACTATTATAGCTGAACACTTGCGATAACACGATAAATCATAAAATTCTGAAAAAGTCATATTTAACCCTCCGATCTCTAACTTCTGTATTTTAAGCAATTTTTCTAACTCAGCCCCTAATTAAGTTAGAGACATGACATTTTGCATACTTATAGCTGAACACCTCACATCTAACGACAAATAATAAAATTTTGAAAAAGTCTATTACTTAATCCTCTGGGCTCTAACTTGTGTATTTTAAGCAATTTTTCTAACTCAGCCCCTAATTAAGTTGGAGACATGTCATTTTGCATACTTATAGCTGAACACCTCACATCAAACGACAAATAATAAAATTTTGAAAAAGTCTATTATTTAACCCTCTGGGCTCTAACTTGTGTATTTAAAGCAATTTTTCTAACTCAGCCCCTAATTATGTTGAAACATAAAAATTTGCATACTTATAGCTGAACACCTCACATCAAACGACAAATAATAAAATTTTGAAAAAATCTAATATTTAACCTCTAATATTTTGTCTAGCGAAATTTTTAAATTTAAACTGTTTTGCAATACTATTTTTTTTTCATTTTGCATAATAAGTGTAATGTGACGTAATTTGTTCTATTTCAGATTTCTAACGCATGTTAATGAATTTATTTTACAATATCCTTTCTCTTTTAAAATTCACATGTAAATATAGTTTTTATGGCGTAATTTCCAATAAGTGCCTGCTTTTTATACCTAATTATTTAATCCTAATTTGAAGGTTTTTTTCTGTTTATAATAGTAACGTGTAAATATTTTTTTTTATTTGAAGCAAACATTATTGTTTGTGCTGTTTATACAGTTGGCAACAGTTTAAATTAATACCATTTTCTAAAATATGTAAAAAATATC
The DNA here is from genome assembly GCA_963932465.1 of Maratus speciosus. Lineage (NCBI taxonomy): Eukaryota > Metazoa > Arthropoda > Arachnida > Araneae > Salticidae > Maratus > Maratus speciosus. The sequence continues at coordinate 118,362,017 of OZ010790.1, forward strand.
TGTCAAAATGCTGAATATTTGAATTTAAAATAGAAATAAAACCTCAAAAAATGAGTGAAATTAAAAAAAATTAATGAAATCTGCAGACCGGGATCTTCTATTGAATAAAATTATCTAAAAATGATTAAATTCCCATGTATAGCTTTTGCTCTCATAATTTTTTTTTTAATGGAATGACTTTGTCCAACTTTAGCATTAAATATCTCTTAAAATAATTCTTCGATTTGAAAACTATATGCATTAGTGTGTTGATCAAACATTTCGCTATAATACCACCGATTTTCATATATTTGTATGCAATAGTTTTCTTAATATTAACGAAGAAAGACCTCCGGTCACAAAAAATTCAAAACCGGCGGCGGCGGCGGTGACAGCGTTAGTTACTTTTCATAGAATAGAGAGATATATAAAAATGAAAACTTGTCTATCTGTTTGTAATTCTATAAAAAATCCACAGTTTGGAAGCCAAAATTGTGAAGAGATACGTACATGTGTATTAAAACATGGCCGAGACAACTAAAGTAATCCGGAATCGAAATAACTTATAGTTAATTTTTAATTAATAAAAAACCACCAATTTAACAGCAATTTCTTATCAAATTTAAACATTTTTCGTTATAGCAGTTGCCAACAATTAAAAAACACAATAAAATTATTACTACAACAATTAATTTTCTACTGAAAGATTTCCACGTGAAAAATGAAAATGAAATAAATAGTTTGCTGAATTTAAAAAAAAAGGTGAATATTACGTCATAACTTTTCTATTGCAAGATATTCACGTGAAATATGAAAATGAAATAAATGGTTTGACAAATTTAAATGAAAGTTAATATAACTTCATAACTTTTCTATTTCAAGGTTTCCACGTGAAAGAGGAAAATATTACGTCATATTGGAAATATAAAGGGCATGGTGGATATAGTATAACGTCATATGAGTGTGAAAAATGTATTGAAGCATAATAAAAACCCGATTAGGGAAATATTGGCGTATTTTAACATTATTGCTCCAATCATAAATTGAAATAAGTTCATTTATAGCTGTATTCTTTTGCGTCTGTTATATACATTTATACATTTTTATATAGCGTTTTCATATGATTCATTCAACAACATTTCGACTGCTTTTTTTAATGTTTGTTTTGTGTTGTATGTTAAATTTTGAAATTGATTTTTCAGAACAAACTTCCTTCAAATTTTGGGCAACGCCGGCACTTTAGCTTGTAACAGATAAATGGCTTTTGTATCTGTACATCTAATGCTAATATTATAAAGCGTTATAATGTTATAAAGTATATAATATTATTAATGCTTGTACGTTTGTGAGGTGTTATCTCTGAAACTACATAGCCAACATAAAAAAATGTTGGTGGCCATCTCTGCTCCAAAAAAAAAAGACTATTTTATGTCAGTGCAAGAACCTACATCGCTGCAAAAGCAAAAAAGTTCTAAAATTGTGATTTCTGCGATATTGATTGGGTTAGAAACTTTAAATTTGGTGCGGTAGTTACTTTTAAGATCTAAATACTCGTAATGAACGCTCTCTAAAAGGTTCAATTTGACGGGTAAAAGTAAAAATTTCTAGAAAGGTTCTAAACTATGATTTATTTGGAATACTGAAATTTTTGGGATACTGTTGGGGTTAGAAACTAGAACTTTGGCATGGTAGTAATTAATAAGATGTAAATGCTCGTTGTAGAACGAATTCTAAAAAATAGAAAGACTAAACAAAGCGGAAAAAGATCTAAATATGATCTAAGTAACGAAGAACATGGAACTGTTAGGAATATAAACATGAAAATTGACATGGCTGTATTTATCATGACGTAAATTCTCGCACACGATAGCAACAAATAGCACAATTTCTAAAAATGTCGCTATAAAAAACAGTGCAGAAACAAAAAACTTTCAAAAATTTTCTATTTCTCTGTTACTGCTGAGCCCAAAATCTTGAAATTTTGCTTCGGGTTAGTTTTAAAATATACAATTGTCTCTATGAATGGTTTCTAAAAAATTTTAAATTTAAAAAGATGAAATTAACGGAAAGCGATCTCAATTACCATTAATTTGGAATTATTAGGTACAGCAACTTTAAATATTTCATAATGCTGCATTTCCTCCGCAAAACATGCGATTTAAAGGCAACAAAACTGATAGATACCCACCTAGCATTAAATAAATTGTGTAAATATTGAATAAAGACACGTGTAAAACAGTGAGTAGGTTGCCCGAAAGTACTTGTTAAAGTGTTCCTTCTCTAGGCTTTTCTCTCTCTCGCCAAGGCCACTAACAGAGGGAAGTGCCGTTTTAAATGTGATATGAATTTTTTATCCGATTCATTTTTCTAGACATTTTATCATAAGGTCATATTCTCAATTATCATTAGTAGATTTTTTATATATTAACTTATTCTGGTGAAATTTTGTAATCGGGTTCATATTAGCGTATGTTAGCTTGCATGATTTACTGAATAAATATGTATGGATTTGTAAATTACTTCAAATGACACTTTGACAGCTCAAAAGTTATGCAGACGATATATTCAGATCTTGTGTCATACTTTATGTTGTAACCATTGCCGATTTCTTTTATTTAATACATGCTAAATACAGCTCAACTTGTGCAGAATATGTTTGAAAACAAAACAATACAGCGCATGTAGTGGCCAGCATACACTCGTCATTTAAATCCGATCGAGTATATCTAAAACACACTCTAACGAAGCATTGCATGCCACTTTTGATGTATTCAGTACTTTGATACTATATTAGATTTTGAGGAGAGAATTCCTTAAATGTTATCGACAACCTCATTGCATCCGTGGAAAACAGATATTGTACAATATTAACTATTCCGGGGGAGCACACACCATATAAAGTATAGTCCATTCTTTTTAAACATCATATATTTGTCATTTAAAGTTACTCAAATTGGTGCGGAGCGTCTGATTATGCTCTTGACATCATTTTATACAGTTGAAATTCCGATATAAGTAAATTAGTGTTTCATTTTCTATTTTACTTTTAATATATTGCGTACTTTCAATTTTATATCCATGCATGGCTGTCTTGAATGGTTTGATTTCCCATTTTTTTAAACAGTGTATACGAATTTATATATAAGATTTTGTAATTCTACAATTCGTTTATTTTCATCATTTCAATTTTTCGCAGTATATGGACAATTAAAGATAACATCTCATTTTCTTTGCTTCCACATGTTATTATTAAATCTATGTTCTCAGTAATATCGCTCAGACTAATCCCTCTGAGGGAAGTCCTAGTTTTATGGAATTCATCCGTTTAAGTATATATTGAAGCTTAACATTAAAACTTTTTCCAATACTTCTAAAATTGCAGCAAATAAAACAAAATTTTTTGGGATATTTATCAAACATCGGTGTTATCAAAAGGAATTGGAAAATGAGATTCTTACTAATTGCAAAATTAAAAGAATATATTTTCTTAGCTTTTTTAATATAAGCATTAAATTTGTTAATTACTGCATTTGAGCCAAGATTTAATTTATTATAATATTTACTATCGCTAAATTCATCTGTAATTCTGTCGGTATATACTTTTTTCAAATGAATGCATAATTAAGCAGCTTTGCCAATTGTGAAAATATCAATAACAAAATTTGTATGTAACTGTTCAATGAAATCATATCTTCTGTAATTTACTTTTTATAACCATATTTTTCCTTGACAAACAAAATTAACTCATTAAATATGCACCACTCCTGTTCCAAAAATAGCCAAAAAATAGATACATTTAACGCTTAAATACAAAAGAAACTTATTCAGATATTCTTACATGCTTTCTTTGAACTTACAATTATGTTTGTGTGTGGCAGTCAAATCTTGTGACTCATTTTTCACCCAATTTCTGTTGACATAGAGCTTTGAAATTTGGAATATATATGTATTTCTGAGGAGATACATAAATTGGACATTGATTTTTTTTTATTATTCGATCTCTAAGGGGGATTGCGTGGGAGGGGTCTACGGTTGATTTCCTATGGATAATTCAATATCAGCTTCGACAATGAGTAATTGTAGAAAATTACTAATGACAGGGTTACCTCAATAGCGACAAATTTAGACCAACTTGCAGAAATATCGCCAAATTTGGTGGCAAAAATAAGTTGCCATGTATGAAGTCAACGTGATGATAACTTGTTAATTTGGCGAAATTTTTTGTGAATTTTAATAAAAACATGTTTAAAAAAAAGTTTTTTTTTTTTTTTTTTTTTTTTTTTTTTTTTTTTTTAATTTATACTTATTATTTTTAATTTAGATCTTATTCAGATCAAAAGTTTTCTATTTATTATTTTTTTTTATTAAACCAAAATTTAGTTTCTAAACCAACCAATAAAAACTGCAATGTTTCATTTTCTATTTTATTGAAATTTCTATTAATAACATGTCTAACAAGGAGAGGGCCAACCTTGTTAATCACAGATTTTGATTATTTTAATACATGTTGTAGGGTAGAGACCCCTTAATGTCAGGTTCAACAGATTTTATCCAACCCTCCTTAGTTCTTGAGAAACCGGGGGGGGGGGGGTCTAATAATAGTACACAATTTAAATACTTACATTGCAACCGCGATGACAGCTTGGTCGTAGCTCAGCTGGTACGGCGTTCGCTGGCTGATCTGCGGGCCCGGGTTCGGTACCCGAACGCACTACATTTGTTTTTATCATTTTTTGTTTTATAAATATACTTGTAATTATAATTTAATAATTTGAATTACAAATTTTAATATCATACATTAATGTTAACACACTTAAATTTATCATTTTTTATTTTTAAACTATTATTTGTCATCCTTTAAAGAGGTTTAAAAAGAAATTGGATCTATTATTGAATAATAAAAATTCCAAAATAGTGACAAAATCTGTTGTGGTGCCATCTAGTTATGATAAAATAAAAGAATATTCAAATAAAGTAAAAATAAAAGCAGAAAGAAGATAAAGGTGAAAGCAAAATAATTGAAAGCGCAAGAATACGAGTATTATCGCATTGACTTCCTTTCTTAACCCTCCGACTGTCTTGGAAAAGGGAAAAATTATAATATTGTTTTCTCTGCATTTAGTTTTAAATGCTAAAAAAAATGATTCTTTGAACATTTTATAAAAAAAACTTAATAACGAATATGAATGCAATCTTTGGAAGTATTAATCATTGTTCAATGTATTAAAAATAAATGCATTAAAACAATAGAATTATATTACTTTAAATATTGCTTGTATTGCAGTGAAACCTGGAGCTTAGTGAACGTACTAACAAGGGCTTGTCAGTGAGGGGGAGCAATACGTAAATGATCTTTTTTTAAAATCACGAATTGACACAATTGCTCAATATCATTGCATCGATGAAGAATATATAAAATACATTTTAAAAGTGATTTTTTAAAAAATTAACAGTTTTATGATGTTTTATACAACTATTTAGTTAAAAGCAAAAAATTAAAAGGTTAAAATTATAATTGATATACAATATTATAAATTTTAATTGACAATGAGATTATTAATTATACTTACAAGTATATTTATAAAACAAAAAATGAGAAAAACCAATTCAGCACATTCAGGTATCGAACCCAGGCCCGCGGATCAGCCGGCAAACGCCATGCCAACTGAGCTACGACCAACCTGTCGTTGCGGTTGCAAAGTAAGTGTGTTGTTCAAAGTGTCTGTGTACTGTTATTAGACCCCTCGGTTTCTCAAGAACTAAGGAGCGTTGGATAAAATCCGTTGAACCTGATACTAAGGGGTGTCTACCCTACAACATATATTAAAATAATCAAAATCTGTGATTAACAAGGTTGGCCCTTTCCTTGTAAGAAAACTGTCAACAGAACTATCTTATTTCCCATTACAATGTCAAGAGTTCAATATATCAATATTTAAAAAGATAACAAACTGTAATAATTTTTTTTTTTTTTTTTTTTTTTTTTTTTTTTTTTTTTTTTTTTTTTTTTTTTTTTTTTTACTCGTGGAATAGTTTTTTTTTAATCTATTGGAATATGTTTATTATATGAAAAATTGAATCGAAATGTTTGAAAACTTGTCTAATATCAAAAACTCTCTGAAACACCCGTTGCAAAACCATTGTAAAATAAGCATGTTCTTTATCCGAATCTACAAAATATTTTAAACCTAAGTTACACATAGGTTTTAAAATGTGTGTTTAAAATACACATTAAGGGTCTTTAAAAATATGTATTTCAAAACAATCTGGTCACTCCATTTTAATTTTATTTAAAGGGCACAGATTAAAAAAAACAGACAAAATTCGTTACATTATCAGTACTATATGTAGATAAAAAAAAAGTTTTACAAACCAATTGCGTAGAATCAAACAATTCAGTTTTCTAGAAAGAACATGTAAAGCTCTACAGTTTCTGTTTCTTTTTGTATCTAAAATCATTATTACAAATATATATATATATATATATATATATATATATAATACAGAGTGTCCGGCGAATAAGACCCTGATTTCAAAATTAAATATCTCAAAAACAAAGATCAATAGCGGTAAGATCCTGCGGTAAACAATTTGTTTATTAGCTAAGCTATAAAAATGTTATACAGAAGTTGCAAGATTTAGTTGCAAAAACGGTTAACAGATGACGCTATAATCGCAATGCCTATAAATTGTGCTTCGAAACCCAGAGCATCCAGCGTCTCATTCCTAGATTGTACCATATGGAAGCACGAAAAGTGGGAAAGTCCACTTTTTCTTTGGGGTGATATGCAGAAGTGGAGACATTTGGTCACAGAATTATTGCACCAGCTTTAATTTTAGAGAATTTCAATTAATAGAATTTTCAATAAAAAGTTTCGAAATCATTATATAAGAACTTATTAAATTCAATTTTTAATGCCATATAATTACCGTATTTACTCGTGCATAACCCGCACCCCGTACTTTACAAGAAAAAAGGACGAATTTTTTTATTTCGCAGATAAAGCGCACCATAAATTTGACATGCGAGTGAATGTCAAATTTATTTCCAAATTAGCGTTTAAATAATGTTACTCGCTCTGTTGCGCAAGGATCAAAGTGCAAGGAGTGAAATAAAGATGTAGTACTACTTCTATTAAGTAAGACTTTTCCCGTTTTAATTTCTTTTTTCAACATATTTCTTCATTCATATGTATATCGTGTGATTACATCCAGCAGTAAAAAATTATTCCGTGTATAACGCGCACCTAGGGTTTTTGCCCGAATTTTTTAAGAAAAAAAGTGCGCGTTATACACGAGTAAATACGGTATTTAAATCAAAATGCATATATTTAAAAAAATAATTTTGTACTTTTTATTTATTTTTTCATATTTTTAAATCACGGCAAAATATTTTGGTATTATTGCTTACATCTGAATTATTATAAATAAAAATGTAATTTTGCACTTTCCATTTATATTTTTAAATCACGGCAAAATATTTTGGTTTTAGCACAACACATATATTCCTTTTCTTTGTAAACAAAGTTTAGGGACAGAAATTATACATTAAATTATTTCATTTCTAAAAGGAATTGATGCTGAGTCATATCATCAACGTCGAAGCAAAAGTATTTTGGAAGCTGTACTCCTTTCCAATACTTCGGATCACATCGATAGAAGATGCCCCATACGTCTGTGCTCAGCGATTAAAAAAAATTAAAATGAGTTTTAAAAAGTTAAATGATTTTTTTAACTTAATTAAGTTTTTAAAAATAGAAACTTTGGATTTTTTCATTCAAACTATTTTCTACAAATTAAAAAAAAAGAATTATTTATTTAACCATTCTTATAAATGCTCAATGATTTTTAGAAAAAGGGTTTATTTTAGCTTAATTAAATTTTAAAACTAGAAACTTTGGATTTTTTTTATTCAAACTTTTTTTCACAATTGAAATAAATATTTTAAAAAGTAAAGATTTCCGATTTTTTCAAATCCTCCTCTGCTTGGATTAGATTCCACGATCTACCAATTAGGAGAGAAAAGACCTACCACAGAGATACTGGTATTCAGACCGAAATAACTTATAACAAAATTTGAAACAAACCTTAATTCTGTCGACACATGGCTCCGCTTCTGCACATCACCACAACTTAGAAGTGAACTTTCCCATTTTTCGTACTTCCATTTAGGGAAACATCTAGGAATGAGACACTAGTGTTCAAAGCACAATTTATAGGAATTGCGATTACAGTGCCATCTGTTAGCGGATTTTGCAACAAAATTTTGAAACTTCTGTATAACATTTTTACAGCTTAACTAATAAACAAAGGGTTTACCGCATAATTCTATTGATCTATGTTTTTGTGATATTTAATTTTGAAATCAGGGTCTTATTCGCTCGATACCCTGTATGAACTTCAAAAGTCCATCGTTTACTTAAAAGGTAATCATAAAAAATAGATGCTAAAAGTTTAAAATAAATACATTTCATTAAATTCCGAGTACTTTCGGTTTGCATCCCCAACTTTCATCAGGGAGAAAAATTCTTCCATTTCTATTCTAATCCTTCATTTGCGCTTCTCCGTTAGAAGTGTGGGAATTTATTATTATTCGGGTGTTGTCGGAAATAATGCTCCGGATTAAAATGTGTACATGCAATATGAGTTTTTTTTTTTTTTTTTTTTTTTTTTTTTTAATTCTTAGCATGTATATTTTTATGATCTTCTTTTAAGTAAACGATAATCTCTTAAAGTTCATATTACATTTACGATTGCATAAGCTTTTACGATTAACTCAAGATGGTATTTTTGAATTTTACTTTATGAATTTATTTATCATTATTCAAATTCAAAAACCGTGAGTATTGTCAATACTTTTAACATTATAACTATTTAAAGCATTGTTCAATCCGTAAGTGTACAAAGTTCTACGTTTAAAAACACATTTTTTTTTTAACACTCAAGCAATCTCCTTTTTAACATGTGTCTCAATTTCAATTAAAATATTTTTTTAATGAGTATTATAATTAATTATTTGAATACGAGATCGCCAATAATTTTTGAAATACAGGGTTAGCGAAAACGTTTGGACATATTTCAAAAAATCATAACTTCAATAGAAATTGGGAAAAACACATTATTATTATTATTATTATTATTTGCGAAGCACTTATGACCTCGCCGAAGTTTGATAGATGTAACTCTTTTGCGGCGATTAGCCGATGTGCAAAAGAGATTTGCAGCGTAAGAGGACTTCGTGCCGTCCATACTTTCTCCATAACCCTGTATATTTAAAATAAATTAAAAAATTCTTTATTCCCTTATTAGTCCTAAAAGAATGAAACATATCCAGAAATCTAAAATAAAAACCAGTCTGAATTGTCTAAAAAGTTTAGAGAGCACGAAGGCCTGTTGTACTGCGCATCACTTCTGCACATGGTCTGAAAGCCACAGCTGCAAAATAGCTTCAATTTAAACAAATCTTGGAGAATTCCGAAGTGCTTTGCAAAGAGAATTATTCATTCAGAAAATTATTTATTCCAATTATTACTTTTCGAGTTATGATTTTTTGAAATATTTCCAGCTTTTTCCGATGAATCTGCACACACACACACGCATAAAAATTAACTAAATGTAAAGAATATAAGCCTTTATAACTAATTAAAGTAAAAACTGTTCATTTAATTTATTTTATTTTTTAAGCAATTGATATATATTTGTCACTAGTCTATAAACTACATATATTTAATTAGCAGTAGATATTGCGCCATTAAACTTACAATTAAAGGAAAATACCATTAAATTAAATTTTTTAAACAAATCGATAATTTGAAACTTAATTTAGAATCGGATTTTTTCAGTTCATTTTCCAATTAAAGAAAAGCTGCATTCAAATACATGCAATGTTTAAAATTTGTTTATTATTTTCATTTGTTCAAATTCTTACAAATCTTCAACAAATCAAAAAATATAGAGATAGCTCGCAGTCTTTATAAAGAAAAGTTCAACAACTGAAAATGCACCAATTCTTTCAGAATTAATTATAATTTTTTTTCTTATTACGACGAAAATCTTGAACAAAAAAATTACATCTAAATGACAAAGCTTTTTCATGTATGTATTTCTTTTATGGCTTACCAAAACACAATTATACTAAACAAGAAAACCAATTATCGTTTTCTCCTGTAAGCAAGAACAGACCTCCGCCAGTTTGTTTAATATATTTGATTAGATTACTTCTTTTCTTCACAAATTTAATCGTAGAAAAAGTTTTTAAATCATTATCATATTTTTAATAACTAGTTTTCGTGTGGGACACGTTCCTTACTAATATTAATATTCATGTAGGGATTTTATCTACATAATGATTTTATTTTTTATATTTGCTATTTTTTCCCCTTTACTATGTGAAATTATTTTCTGAAAAGACATTTCCTTTAAAATTACAATACATATTTAATCATTTTAATAAATTATTAGAAATATCAATCTACATATAAATTTATGTATTTAAACAAATTCATTTGAAAGTTGCCCTTTAAGATTTGAAAAATACTAAAGTAATACACGGTGTCCCACAAAAAATCTCCCAGTTTCGTTAGTATATTATAACAGTCTAATTTAGACTATTTACAACAAATCATAAATTAAATTGAAAGTGAACTAACATCGTTTTTCTTACAAATGTTCAATATGTGCACATTTAGTTATACGGCACACATCCAACCTAAAGTTCAATTCCTCCCGCGCTTCGGTTAACAAGTAATGGAAGCAATAGTCTCTTCAATTCTGTGTCTCAACTCTGGCAAATCATTAGGTAGCAGCGGAACGTAGACACGACCTTTTATAACGACCAAAAGAAAAATTGCATGGCTCTAACGCCTTTTAAATCTTCAGCCCAGCAGTAACCCTTTACGCTCAGGAGTCGCCATTTTGCATCTGTGGCACTGCATGTGAGTTAATGACAAAGCAGCACTTGCGCATGCGCTTATCTAAAACTATTCTAGTTACTCTTTATTTGTGACCTTGAAATAACACTACAACGCTTATATTTGATAATATTAAAATTTATAACCGGGACATTCTTTTTCGGGCATTGTTTATTTTGATTGGAATAGATGCCTTTTGATGTATATTGAAAAATAATGTAGAGCAGCGGTTCTCAACCACTGGATCGCGACCCACTGGTAGGTCATGGCGGAAGTTTTGGTGGGTCATCGAGGTTAATCGAGGTTTGCCACAAAATATATCATCTGTTTAAAAAATATAACAAGTACAATATTTTACAACTGCAATGATCATGAAAGCCATTAGTTTAAACTAAAACTTTGTGAGAAGGCAGTGTTTTCTTAAACAGCCATTTGGTATTATGTTATAACCTCGTTGTGAGATATGGCAGCAGCGCGCAATCGTTATGGCAACCCTGCACCCCTGCTCTCGAGTGGGGATACCCTACCGCACACTATCTGTGCTTTTACTTTCCCCCATTTTCTTGTTTGCTCTTGAATTGACAGTCTTGCTCTGCTTGTAAGAGTAAGTGATTGTTTGCATTTTTTTTCTTTTTGATTGAGTGTATATTTGGTGTCATTATGAAATTGTGTTTTTGAACTGGATCGTACTGTAAAAGAGAGAATCCAAATGGTGAGGAACCTTCAACCTCCACTTCTACTAACAGTAATTGCTACTAACAGTAAGAGTAAAAGTGTTACTGAGCCACGGTCAAGTATTTGTAACTATATTGCAGACAACGCGAAAAAAATTTAAAAATGTGCCTGCGGAAGTATAACTCGGATTATTTGAAATAATGGGGCGGGAGGATTCGGGCACTGAAGAGGAGACAATGCGTAAGTGCTTCATTTGCTGCGAAAACTTGTCCAACGCAAACATGAAGCCATCAAAAGCTGAAAGACATTTGTCAACCAAGAACCCTGAGTAAGCCTCTTGAATTCTTTCAAAATAATAAACGACACTATATTTCGACCCAATTTACAATAGAAAAGTCAGTGTTAGACCAACAAAATAAACTACCATAGATTTTTATCAGTTATACTTGTTGACAGTAAAGCAGGAAGCGGCTCACACAGTGGGCAAGGAACTATTTTTACCTTCTTTAAAAATTACCATTTAACCTGCTTTAAATTCTTGTTTCTGTTGATAGTGCATCCTTCGAATGAAATTTGCCTATTTCGTAGGATAGGATAGCCAATAGCTTATAGAGGCCATACAACAATTGCCATACTGATATTAGATACAGCCTGGTGGGTCGCAAAATTTTTTGTAACTTAAAGGTGGGTCGCTTACCAATAAACGTTGGGAACCGCTGATGTAGACACTTTCAAGTTATATATAGCTTTATTTAAAAAATTCATGTTGTAATTAATATCTTGATCCAGCTTCCCAAATTTAAGTATTAAATAACTATTACATTTTTGGAAGAATTTCTTATAATTGAATGTTAAATTTCATATCCCAATTTCAGCCTATAAAGGGATTTTTATCCATTTTCCTTTATCTCTATTTCCCAGCTGTTTTTTTTCTTTTGTACTTCTGCATACACGTATGTGATAGATCATAAATAATAACTACGTAAGTATGATAAAGATTTCAAAGAGTTTCGTCTTCAGGTTATAAAATAACTTTTCTTTTCTTTTGAAACAAATATCCCACACACATCTTTCTAACCCATTTGCATCAGACAGACGTGCCGTGCATGTCGGGATGTTTTCGGTATTAGATGCATAACGGCGAAGCCTCGTATCGTTATTATTTGCAGTAATCTTTGTCACATGTAATCACAGAATTTATGTCATCAAATAAAACGAAGATTATTATTAACAAACAGTGGTTCGAACCATCTCAATTATACAACTAAATCACAAAATCTACTCGACGTGCGTTCAACGTCTTTCAAACGCAAGTGGTTGAGATTTTTTAAAAGACTCTTGAGTACTTCTTTGTCCTAGCGGCCCGCGGGGATGAATCGTCAAATGACAAAAATGGATTGCAAAATTGTAAGACATGTAGGATATTATAATCACATATGATGTACATAACATTTCCTGGCTTATATATCCAAGTTATATTTATAGATAGCGTATATATCTATGACATGAAGGCGTATGTAATGTATATATGGCATATAAGATGTAACTAATACCTATATATTGACGTACATGACAAATATGTGAACTTTTGGAGCATATATATGCTTATACGAGGTGTGGCTATTCAATAACGAGAATAATGCTGTAAAATATTTTATTTTAAATTTATACATACAGTGGAACCGGGTTAAGACGCGTTTCAAGGGAGTGGACAAAAGTCGCGTTTTAAGCGGTATCGCGTATTAAACGTGATTTGTATAATGTTGCAGGAACTGTGCAGGGCTTACTTACATATCTAATCATCTAAATGAACTTTAGACCTTTTATTTATATGTTTACAGTCGAAAATTGCGTCTTTTACGAATATTTAGATTAAAATTTAATTATATTCAACTTTAACTCATTGTTTCTCTTTATAAAACCGGCTAGAATAATAACTCAAAATAATTATGGATTCAAATATGGTTTGTTGTCAATTAATACGTTACGCCTAAAAATGAAACAACAAAAATAATTTTCCAGCTAGAATAATTTCTCTTTACAAAAATGTATTTTAAAGAATATTTGTGTGGCTTTTCTCCGCATTTACTTAATTCGTATCAAAAATCTAAAAGAATGCAATTTTATTATTCCGTGTGCAATTACATATTCCGAATTTTGAAAAAATATAAATGAATGACTTCTGATAAAACATGGAGCTATTATAAACGAAAAAATAAAGTCATATAAATCATTAGAAACCAGAGATTGATTTGCCGAGCTTCTTAAATGACGTTATTACTTTCTGCTGCTGGGTTTGTGCATTATTCCGTGATAATGATGTCATTTGCATACCGTTCTATAGATGTTGTTTAAAACTGGGTCGTAAAAAGTGGGATGCTTTAGGGAATGCAATTGACTTTTTTTTATTAAAAAAAGCGTATATTTTAATTCTTAAAACTGAAATATGTTTTGTAGAAGTGCGTCATTTTCACCTCAGCTGCTTTGAAATTCTTCACATGTGAAAATGCTTTATCTTTGAAAAAAACTTAATCGAAATCACACACTGATAAAACGCAATGTTTTGTGAACATTTTAAGTGACTTTATGGAAGCATTAACATACATTGTGCATGCTCTTTCTCCGAAAAATAGCGATTTATATTACAGAACTTCGTCATTCTCTCTTGGATGAATTCGTTTCGCCGAGTTAGACAAGCAATCAAAGGAGATCTTGGCAATAATTCGAGGTTTAAAATAATATCAGGTTCCCCAAGTTTTTGTCCAAAATTCTCTCTACTAATAAAATTTTATTGCTATTCTTTAAGACATGTTACTGTAATTTTATCAAAATAACATAATTTGCTTAATTTAATTTTTCGTAATTTTATATAATCTATATATTTAAAACACAAGATTTTTTTTAGTCATGTGCTCTGAGCTACTTGCTGTACCAAATTTATTAATAAATTTTTTTAACTGAAAGCTGTTTATTTGTAAATGTGCCCACACTAGCTGTTTTTTTTAATATCCCATTATTATATTTTAATTTTAAAAGTATTCTATAAAACTTCTTTAAAATGATGATAATGAGATAGCTTTAATTATTGCAGAGAAAAGAGAAATAAGGAGGTTTATTTATCTTTATCCATGTGATTATCTGATAATAATTCAAAATTGTTGGCAAAAATTGTTGTATGGGATTTAATGGCGCAAAATCCCATTAGGGACATAATATTTTAAGCGGAAAATTATGCACTGCTTTTAAAAACACGTATTTTTCTCATAAAGTTTCCATATTCCTTTTTTCCTTCTGTATGTGTACTAAATTTCAGAGGCTAGGTGAAATGCTTAAGTAAGTAAAAATGACGTCATATTTAAATGAAACGATGATTTTCTCAGATAAAACTAAACTTTTTAACAGAAATGCATCAAAAAAACATAGATTATGGCAATTTTTACTCTCCGGTACTGAGACTAGAATCTCGAGTTAAGAAAGCGACTGTTCACATGCAGAGATTTTCCTGGCAATCGTGACTTCACGTTTTGAGTTTAAATGATGTTTAAATGATCAAATAAATATACCATTTTTGAAAAAAGGGGGGATTGCGGGTATGAGAGGTTAATATTTTTAATTTATCTCTATCGTGTGGAGCTCGATTAAGAAAGATTAATCCGTTTGCCCTTAAAACAACATAAAGAGTTCATCATTTTCTTACGAATAATATTCCGTAAGCAAAAATAAAACTTCCTCTATGATTAAATAAAACACAAATTTAACAGTTATGTAATTGAACTACGCGCTTAAAGCTCTGAAATTATCAGAAAATAAAAGGCTGCCGTAAGCAGCAAAATCTTGGCCTAATAACTCTTAGCATGCGGCTAATACGAAAAAAATCGCTTTTGCTAAATTAAAAACTTTATTTGATTATATAATTCATATTTTTCATATGAAAAATGCTTTTTTATTTTTAGTGGGCAATCTAAAAAATATATTGCATATAAAAAAATATTACGTTTCAATTTAAACTAGTATATTGTCGCCATCAGAAAACTTTCTTCTATATAAATCACGTCAATTAAATCATTTAAATAGTACAAGAAATTACATACATTTAGCTCCAATTCATATCAAAGTATATCTGAATTTAAAGTTTGATGAAAATTCATGCCTTAGTTCATGAGATAGAGCAATAGAGGAAATTATGAAAAATATAGCTTAGCAGAGCCACCTCTTGAGTTTTTTACACCAAAACATAAACAGCACTAATTGATATCCAGGTATACATGGATCTGAAGTTCGTTGAAAAGTTCTTGAGATAGAGCTATTGTGGAAATCACAAAAACAGCATAGCAGCGCCACCTATTGGGCGATTTATATTAAACTGTATAAAATGTCAATTCATGTCAAGGACTAACTGATTCTAAAGTTTGATGAAAATTCGTGCATTAGTTCTTGAGATACACCTATAGTGGAAATTCTGAAAAATACAACACGGCAGCGCCACTTGTTGAGCGATTTGCACCAAAACGCAAACAGCACTAACTCATATCAAAGCATACTCGAATCTGAAGTTTGTTGAAAATCCAAGCATTAGTTGTTGAGATAGAGCTATTGCGGAAATCGTAAAAAATGCAGTATAGCAGCGCCACATGTTGAGCGATTTACACCAAAATGTAAAAAACTTCAATTCATGTCAAGGGCTAACTGAATCTGAAGTTTTATGGAAATCCGTGCATTAGTTCTGGAGATTGAGCTATTGCGGAAATCGTGAAAAAGGCTGCATAGCAGCGCCACCTGTTGAGCGATTTACACCAAAAACTAATCAGCACCAATTTATATCAGGGACTAACTGAATATAAAATTTTATCAGATTCCGTGCATTAGTTCTTTAGATAGAGCGCCCACAAAATTTGTGTCACATACAGACAGACAAACAGACAGACAGACTCACAGATGCACAGACTCACAGACAGACATTTTGTAAAAACATGGTTTTCGGAATCTCTGACACCTAAAACGTGTAAATCCGTCGAAAATCGAAAATCGAAAATTTTCACGAATCCAATACTTTTTTCTTGTAAAGATAGAAGAAAGTAATAATAACGAGTTTGCACAATTTCATGGGAGGCTACACACTTTTAAATTAAATAATAAATGTACCCGTGAATCTTAAAAGAGAAAACACTTAAAAATAAAATAAATGTTTACAGCAATCGGCGGCGTAGCAATTAAAACTAGTATGTTGTCGCCATCATAAAACTTTCTTCTATATAAATCACGTCAATTAAATCATTTAAATAGTACAAGAAATTACATCAATTTAGAACCAATTCATAACAAAGTATATCTGAATTTGAAGTTTGATAAAAATGCGTGCCTTAGTTCTTCAGATAGAGCTATACCGGAAATTCTGAAAAATGTAGCTTAGCAGCGCCACCTGTTGAGTGATTTACACCAAAACATAAACAGCACTAATTGATATCCAGGTATACATGGATCTGAAGTTCGTTGAAAACCCAAGCATTAGTTCTTGAGATAGAGCTATTGCGGAAATCACAAAAACAGCATAGCAGCGCCACCTATTGAGCGATTTACACTAAACCGTATAAAATGTCAATTCATGTCAAGGACTAACTGATTCTAAAATTTGATGAAAATTCGTACATTAGTTCTTGAGATACACCTATAGTGGAAATTCTGAAAAATACAGCATAGCAGCGCCACCTGTTGAGCGATTTACACCAAAATGTACAAAATGTCAATTCATGTCACGTATTAACTGATTCTGAAGTTTGGTGAAAATTATTGCATTAGTTCTTGAGATACAGCTATAATGAAAATTCTGAAAAGTGCAGCATAGTAGCGCCACCTGTTGAGCGATTTGCACCAAAACACAAACTGCACTAATTCATATCAAAGTATATTTGAATCTGGAGTTTGATGAAAATCCAAGCATTAGTTGTTGAGATAGAGCTATTGCGGAAATCGTAAAAAATTCAGTATAGCAGCGCCACCTGTTGAGCAATTTACACCAAAATGTACGAAACTTCAATTCATGTCAAGGACTAACTGAATCTGAAGTTTGATGAAAATCCGTGCATTAGTTGTGGAGATTGAGCTATTGCGGAAATCGTGAAAAAGGCTGCATAGCAGCGCCCTCTGTTGAGCGATTTACACCAAAAATTAATCAGCACCAATTTAAATCAGGGGCTAACTGAATATAAATTTTTATTGAATTCCGTATTAGTTCTTGAGATAGAGCGCCCACAAAATTTGTGTCACATACAGACAGACAGACAAACAGACAGACAGGCTTACAGATGCACAGATGCACAGACTCACAGACAGACATTTTGTAAAAACATGTTTTTCGGAATCCCTGACCCCTAAAACGTGTAAATACGTCGAAAACGGGAAGTCGAAAATTTTCACGAATCCAATACTTTCTTCTTGTAAAGATAGAAGAAAGTAATAATGTATGTACCCGTGAATCTTAAAAACTAGTATGTTGTGGCCATCACAAAACTTTCTTCTATCTCATACTTGTCAATACTTCAAAATTCATTATCACAGTGCATCTATGCTCATCATGAGGATTCTAAAAAGATGAAATTCCGTGCATTAGTTCTTGACATATTACTGTCCCTGAAATCGTGTAAATCCATAAAAATGCAGCATAGCAGCGCCACCTATTGGGTGATTTACACCAGAACCTAATTATCATCAACTTATGTCAATGTCTAACTGAATATGAAGTTTGGGGATAATCCGTGCATTAGTTCTTGAGATAGAGCTATTGCGCAAATCATGACAAATGCAGCATAACAGCGCCACCTGTTGAGCGATTTACACAACCACATAATAAGCATCAACATTTATCAAGGTGTACTTGAATCTGAAGTTTCATGAAAATTCGTGCATTAGTTCTTGAGATAGAGCTATTGAGGAAATAGTGCAAAATGCAGCACAGCAGCGCCACCTATTAGGCGGTATTCACCAACACGTAGTTAGCATCATTTCATATCAAAGAGTAACTGAATCAGAAGTTTGATGAAAATGTGTCCATTAGTTCTTAAGAGAGAGCTATTGCAGAAATCATGAAAAATGCTGTATAACAGCGCCACCTGTTGAGCTATTTCCACCAAAATGTACAAAATGTCAATTCATATCAAGGAATAACTGATTCTGAAGTTTGCTGAAAATTGTTGCATTAGTTCTGGAGATACAGTTATAATGGTAATTCTGAAAAGTGCAGCATAGCAGCACCACCTGTTGAGAGATTTACACCAAAATGTACAAAACATTAATTCATGTCAAGGACTAACTGAATCTGAAGTTTGATGAAAATCCGTGTATTAGTTCTGGAGATTGAGCTATTGTAGAAATCGTGAAAAAGGCTGCATAGCAGCTCCACCTGTTGAGCGATTTACACCAAAAACTAATCAGCACCAATTTATATCAGGGACTAACTGAATATAAATCTTTATTAAATTCCGTGCATTAGTTCTTGAGATAGAGCGCCCACAAAATTTGTGTCGCATACAGACAGACAGACTCACAGACTAACAGATTCACAGACTCACAGACAGACATTTTGTAAAAAACATGTTTTCGGGTTCTCTGACCCCTAAAACGTGTAAATCCGTCGAAAACCGAAAGTCGAAAATTTTCACGAATCCAATATTTTCTTCTTGTAAAGATAGAAGAAAGTAATAATTAAATTATTGCATGAGAAATGCATTTAATAGTGAAAATTACGTCATATTTTAAAATGACACATTTAAAACGATTTTCATTCCGGAGAATTTTAATGTGATGTCACATGGTATAAAAGTAGCGTGGCTAGCAAATTTATTTGTATATTACATCACTATATGCAGCGTAAATACAAGTAAATGTATGCGCAAAATTCTTTAAATGAAATTCGATAAATACATATTAGAAAATTCGGATATTCTTTTTAATTAATATAATCATTTTCAATACCGTGGTTCTGAAAGCTATTTCCAAGCAGACGGTGTTTTTTTTAACCTCGAACCTAAAGAAAGAATATTGTCCATAGCGTCTTTATAAAAAAGTAAGAAAGATAGCGGCATTTTTAACGTACCATTTTATACAAGCTGATTTTCAAATGTGTAATTGATCTTACTTACCAACCCCACAATCATCAGTTGTTGCAACAATGATGGATGAGGTCGTGGTAACAGAAAAAGGCCCCATTCAAACGGAGATGCATGGTAACCCGATTACAGAAGATAGTCGCCACTATTGGGATAATATCATTGAATCTTCCGTAAGCTGGTAATATTTTTTAAACAGGCCAAATTACTGTATTTTCAGAGGTTGAGAAGTTCGAACGGGGGTTGGTGGACGGAACTCGCCAAGGGCTGAGCCGCCTAGTATTATGTAATTGTGATGTATTGTTTACCTTTCTGTGGCTCTTTAAACGGTCACTTCCGGTTTCAGAAAGTTCATTTCCGGTTTATATTTTTGGCTATAACTTTTTTTATAATAATCGCTGAACCAAAAGTAAGGAATTTTTGAAATCCTAAATGTTTGAACTATTAATTTAAAATAATTAAAAAAATCGAAATTTTTTGCAAAAACAGCGATTTGAGGGTAGACACTACATTACACATACCCTAATTAAATTCTATGCTTATCAAAATATACCGGAACCAAAAGATGGATAGATAGGCATAGAATCCAAATTTATAAAAAAAATTTAAATATAATCGAAAA
Organism: Maratus speciosus; assembly: GCA_963932465.1. Classification (NCBI taxonomy): domain Eukaryota; kingdom Metazoa; phylum Arthropoda; class Arachnida; order Araneae; family Salticidae; genus Maratus; species Maratus speciosus. Next base: position 118,382,305 of record OZ010790.1, read on the forward strand.
CATTACCAAATGTTTAAAAAAGAGGAAACGATATTTAACTATGCATAAAATTTTTAAAAACAGTGCCATCTTTAGAAACTTGTATGAATATGTGAGTCTTTATGAAGCTATCTTTTTTAATTTTCATTAAACAACATTTCTTTTAAATTCAAACAAGTGTTTTCGAACTTACAATTTTTAAATTATATTTATAGTAAATTTCTAGTTTTTTTTTACAAAGTGACACTTTAAAATATCTTTTATAACACATCCTTTCTTCATATTTTGTATTAAAAACTCTTTATACTGATAGAGCTCAAAAGCGTATTTCACAAAATGTAAAAGACACTCTTTTTTGGCATATTTAAGAAAACTAACTTTATTAGTATATAAAAAAAAAAATCATAAATAATAAGCTCTTTCGCAAAGTTACATTTATCGCTACATTTTACGGCTTCGCTGATGGTTTACAGGAAAAATATAAAATGAATAAGAACTTTGCTTGTTATTTTAGAATTTTTGAAAAAACTTTTTTTGCTTTAAATAATCACATATTGTTAAGCATTTTTGTAAATCATGCTGAATATTTTAAAGTAGTTTTTCTTTTTGTAGCTTTTTACTAGCTTAAAACGCAGTTCTTTGAACTGTTTAGAATGTCATATTTTCTTGAAAATTTAAGTTTGCTTTTAATTTAATATATTTTTATTAAAGAAAACTCTCATAATTTTTCCTGGTATCAATGCTTTTTTTCTACAAAGAAATTCGATTCTTTTGTTTATATATAGAGTGTGTGGGTTAAAGATATCCCACAGCAGCTGTTAAAAAACTGCGAATACATGCATATTTTCCATTTAATAGTGCTCGAAGATTTTCCGTTTTGATTTGTATATTTTCATTTAAATCACGAAAAAATAAACTAAATACGAACTGAAATTATCACATTAATGTCTTTTTCTAAAATCACGCAGGATTGTTAGCAACTCTGCGGGCAAGTAGTTTTTCAGTTTTTTGACAGAAATTCTGATTTGTTTATTTTCCCACCAAATGAAGTAATTTATTTTATGCTAAAAACATATGAAATTATCCAATCTAAGTTACAATTTTCCGATCTAATTTGTGTGTTTTTACATAAATTCCATGAAATTATGCAGTATTCGCGTAACTTTTGCTGCTCAAATTTTTCCGTTTTTTGACAAAATTTTCATAGAGAGAAAAGTAATGGCTAATTCTAAGAGAACCATACATGATTAATTATTAACCCTTTATGTCCCGACGGTACTTTAAAATACCATTAAAATAACTTGTTATAAAATTCCTTTAATACATCGGTTAGTAGTAATACAATTTAGCATGAGTTATAGGAACTAAAAGCCTTATTGGTTGCATAAAACAAAACTAATTTTAAAAGGATGATTTCTTTTGCCTTTGCATCTTTTCAGCTTTCTTGACGCCAAAAGATTGGGGAGGGAGGGGGAGTTTCAGCTCGGAAATACTTCTATATTTCTATTGTAAGAACATTATATTTGTACATTTCCTAATTCTATAAAACAGTAAATCAAAGATTTTAAATAAAAAATGTGAGTGGAGTTATAAATATTGCACAGAATTACTATAAATTCAAAATTAATTAATTAATTTAAATTGGCAAAACCCTTCTAAACTCTATTGAATGATTGTGTAAATCTTCTAATGTACAGGGTGAGTACAAATGATGGAGCCGATTTTAAAAAATCATATTTTCGAAACTACTGCACATTATACAATATGTGATACATGAATTTAAAGAGAAATATACCATGTTTTTTTACCGTTACAAATGTTTGATGTGTGACCCTCTTGTTACACGGCATATGTCCAATCTGTAACACAGTTCGATCGAAACGTTTTGTAACATCGTTCTGTCAATGGTTCTGAATTCTGTGATTAGGTGTTCTTTAACTTCTGGCAGTGTCAAAGACATTGTTTATGTGCCACCAATGCCAAAAACCCTGCTAGAACTTAAGGAACGCATTTGTGCAGCATTCAGAACCATTGAGAGAGTGATGCTACAAAATGTATGGAACTAACTGGATTACAGATTGGACGTATGCCGTGTAACAAGAGGGTCACACATCGAACATTTGTAACTGAAAAAAACATGGTATATTTCTCTTTAAATTCATGTATAGCTTATTGTAATATGTGCAGTAGTTTCGAAAATATGATTTTTTTAAATCAGGAACATCATTTGAACTCACCCTGTAGTTTCAAATGTTCGCGAAAAATGCTTTAGAAGATGAAATTTTCATGAATTCATTATTTGGGACATAAAGGGTTAAACTTTGAGCAAGAGTTTTGTTTTAGCTACACTGTAAAAAGAAAGGATCATTACTACGCTGAATTTAGTTTTATGAAATGCTCTCTCTTTTTACCCGACTGCCAAGAAGGGTTATGTGTTTCACGCGTTCCTGGATTTCTTTATACCCTCGAAACATCCTAACGGCTGGATGGATTTTAATGAACGAGCTCTCTATCGATTCGTCTTTACCGTCCAATGGTTATAGGCTAGGTTTTGTTTTTATAAATTCAAAATGGCGGCCGTAAAATACAAAATTGCGGTAGACACGAAAAACAAATTTTACGCACCTTCGAGTGGCATATCATTGTATTGGTCTTTAAAAATGAAGACGATATTTCATTGACTATTTTACAATCAGAAGCTCCGTTTAAATGTTACACAACCTGGAAATTGTGTAGGTAGGATCTCTAGTTTTACTGCAACTCTAACCATCATAAACATCTAGAGGCCTCATGAAAACAGTGTTTATAGATAGGAACTAACAATTAAACACAACTTAAAAGTGATCAATACAAGTAAATAAAAATAGGTAAGTAATATAAAAAATACTTTAACATTGATGAGAAACAATTAATTAGTTCGCTTTTTACGCAGTCGGGTTTTTTGATTTTTTAAATTTAATTTTTGCTTGTTTGCTTTCTCTTTTTTTTAAACTCTTTTGCCAAGGCGATCATTACCTTTTCAGAGCGGTGTTATTGAGATTTTAACTAACACATTTCCTAGACATTGAATCAGTAAATGGGATATCACTGCCTGGACATGAAGATCTCCTGACATAACGCCTTCGATACTTTTGTTTGGAACATCAATAAAAATGTTTATTGGACTCTTTCAAACAGCAGCATATCTCTATAATAATTGATTTCATGAGATTACAAGTGCTTCAAAACGTGAACACATTGAATACCGTTTGTACATCAACAAAGCCACTAATGGTTTTCACACTGAGCTTCATTTGAGAGGCTCACAACCATAGTAGACCAAGTCGATTTTGCTTTAAAAATTAGATAGTCCATTTAGAAGATGCGTAATATCTGTTTTATCCACTCCCACAGTGAAACAAATCTGTTTTCACATACTTTCTCATATATATAATCTGTTTACAGACTTGGTTTACTGTGAGAGTGGGTGAAACATATTTTATACACCTTCTAAATGGACTATCTCATTTTTTGAAGTGGAAACTTCTTTAGGCGCGTTGAGCTTTTTTTGAGATGGAGAAAAACCACTGATTTGGAGACACTGTTACGTAACCGACATGCTAGCATTTTGGCACATAGACACTAGCGTGCCAAGCGGTGAATGACAGGAACTTTTCCCTCTTCAGATCAATCCGCAAAAGAAGAACGAAGCGAAAACTCACTTTTTCTCCCGGCGTTCACACAGGAACACACACAAAATTTACATTTTCGTTGCAGTACGCTGTTGTGTTTATTGTTAAAGACAAATACTTGATACTTTCATTATTGAAGTGAAAGCTTCTTTGGGTGCGTTTGGCATTTTTTGAGATGAGAAAAACCATTGAACTCGTGATACTGTTATTGTAACCGACACCTCTGTATATAAGTATGTACATGTATTGTGCATAGTTCGGTATGAGGAGGGCGGTCAATTAATTGTTATTGATTGCTTAATCAATAACAACAACTTACAGGCAAGCGCGCCGCATGCTTGCCTGTGCGCTATTGGTTCCCGAAATACACGTACAAGAGTTAGAAAAAGGAAATCTCATCAAAAACATCTCATGTAAAAATTAGTCAAGTCTCGTGACTCTTACTAAAATAAAACTACCTTGCTCTAGCAAAATAAAATTATCTTTATTCAACAGTTGTTATTTATGTCAAAAGTTGGCGGCAAAAGTGAACTATTCGATCAAATATTGGGTAAGTTTAGCAGAAAAACTCTGTTGTTTTTAAAATTCGTGTTATTATTGCGTTATGGTGTATGTCTATGGTGTATGTTATTGTATAATAATGAATAAAAAAACACTACATTTAAAAGTAGTTCCTGCACAATAAAACATTTCCTGACGATTAAAAAAACACACACGTAATTGTTGAAGTTTTCACTTCTATTGGCACTTCCGGAGTGCCACTGTTTTTTTTTCTTCAATATGGGCTTGATCTACTATGGTTCTGAGCCCCTTATTTATCTGCAAAGAAACCTGGAGAGCTGCCTCTTAAATGCATCTAAAATTAATAAATAATCATGTGTGGTTTTCTGAAAAATGCCTTTTCTGTCGCAGACCTGTATCTCTGTTTTAAATATCTCTCTCTGTGAGCAATTACTTTCAATATTAACATATCTATAATGCAGTCCATCCTTACGTGTATGCACGTATGCATGCAGAGTGAGAAAGGATAACAAAAGGAAAGCGAGCTATAACTTAAATTTTGTTTGTTGCAATAAATAACTTATATAGTTGAGATTATCAAAAAACTCTCTATCGTTCATTGTCATTAGGGAGAAACCTAACTTTTATATAATTAAGTCAGTCATAGTTATATATCAGTCTTAAATAGTAGTCAGCCAGTGATGTAGAGTGTTTCGAAAGATGCTATTTAGGTTATGGAACTATTTAGGAATTACAAGACCTATCGCCAAAAGTCATGGTTAATATTTTTCAATTGCTCGACAGTTGATTGACATTGGAACCGTATTAAATGATCGTTGCTATAGAGAGATGAAGGTACGAATTCTTTTCATAGACATTAGCTCTCCACATAAAACAACAATTCACATGAAAACTGTATAAAGACGTCAAGAAAATAAGGGTCTTCAACTGTTGTAACCACCTTTTTGTGTTCTCCACAACAAATAGCAGATAACGGTGTTTTTGGAGGCAGATGCGTTTTCTTCTATACACAAAATGAATGGTGCCATGTCTTTTTATTCGTGAGATGAAATTCAGTACACAATAAGAATCTTCTTCTGCGGCGAGTCTGCAGTCCATTATAGCTATTTGCAACCTAGTGGAAACCCATTTTATTAAATGGGAAGAGGCGTCGTGTTGGATGCTCACTATTGTATGTCTTTAATAAGGGATATAAGTGCAATATGTATGACAGTGCGATTTTGATGAAGTTCAAGGACCTTGTATGAAGCATTTTTAGGAAGCTATTGAAGAAAGCTTCCATTTTTTCTTGTATGATAAAAACAAGCATAACAGATACCAAATTCCGTACGATTTTCTGAAAAAAAAATATAATATTTGCCGGATAGAGTAGTCAGATATAAAGGTGAACCTAAATCTTATACACATAGAGTATATTTAGATTGCTCTAGGAAAAGTCATTACACAGTGCCAATTCCCTCGAAAATACACCGTTATTTTGCTATAATAGAATTTGATACCATAAGCATTAATGTACAATCTCATTTACAGTATGAAGGATCATAAGAGGAATATCAAGAAACGTGGTGTGGTTAATATCAAAAGTCATGTTTTAACAATTTTTGATTTAACTTGTAATATTTGTAATAGCTAATCTATTTTTAGCCTTTTTAATTATGTAATTTTTTACTATGCTATATGAAAGTACAGGGCACGTGTATACAAAATTCAGATTAATTTTGATTCTTTATATCACATGTTTTGTATTTATAACTTTAATTTTTGACAACAGTGTAGTTCTCATACTGATAAAACTTTTATGTCACTTTTCTTTTATTCGTTTAATATCTAATGCATTAACTTGTAAGACATGAGAGTTGATAATGGGTAGATTTTGTTGTATTTGTTTAAGCTACTCTAATATGTGTTTATTTGAAGTTATTGTCACACATAAACTATTTTCAATTTTAAACTGTGACAGGCCAATTTTAATACTTTAGATTGAATCAATCTAATCTTGTGTGTCTAGATATTAATAGCAGTAATCTTGTGATACTCATTTAACTAAATAATTATAAGTAGAAATGGAAATACAGTAATATTAATTTTCTTCCAGGTAAATTGTCATTTTCTAACTCTCAATAAACAGTTGCCGGGGTGGGTTATTTAAGAAGTGTTATTTGCTTCTAAATTCCCTCTTAATTACCACAAATCGATCGAGAGGTCATTATTTTTTATAGGCATAACAATAAATTCAGTATCCATACATAGAACTCGATATATGTTTATGCATTGTTGCCATTGGAGACCATTTCTAAATTTTATTAGCACCACTATGTGTGGTAGAAATTAAAAATATAGTAATAGTATGAAATTAAATAAAGAAGAATGTCAGCAGTGACACGTTTACGTATTAGCAAGTTAATACACTGAAAATATTCAGCAAGAATAATATTAAGATTAGAATAAGTATTTACAAAGAAACCATATATATTCTAAATCTCATTTTAGATATGCAATTAACAAATTTAGTGAGAAACACATAAAACCTTAACAATAAAAACAGTTCTTCAATAAAAAAAATAGCGGGGTGTTATTAGAATGATAAATTACTTTCCGAGAAGAATGAAAGTATTGCTTTAAATACGGTACGTGTTCCTTTGATAACGAGAAAATCACAACACATTTTCATGTCACGCCTCTGTTTAATATTCTAGTGAGTTCTTCTTATTCTGTTTCTACATAAGTTAATTTTAGTGTTAATGTAGCTTTTTGCCTTAACTTTAAATATTATTTCAACGACATTAATGCATTGCGTTTGTTCATTATTATCTTATCACCTAAAAAAAGAAACAGAAAATACTATACTTAATAATGTTTAAAATGACATTTAAATGATAATGTAAAGTGTAAGAAGCTTACAAATGATGTGGATTATTCAAGGAATCTAATGTTTTTGGGTTTGTTTCTGAAAAATAATTTTAAATATTTGATCTGCGAATTGTATTATATTTAAGTTATATAGGTATATAAATGTCACTTTAACTTTTATATTATATTCATTTTTAAGTTTCATAACGGATTATCTCTGTATTTTAAAAACGTTTTTTTCCTTCATCTGCTCTGAGCTTGTTATTGAACTAAATTTAATAATATATATATGTTGCATTCTAGCAACATTGGATTGGCTTTATCGTTGAAAATGCCGTACTGGCTGTCACGATAGTAGTTGTGGATCACATGCAGCGATAATGGCGTAAAAGAAGTGGTCAGAACAGATAATTCGAATCTGTTATATTAGTAGAACGAATTGTTGAAATGCAGTTGTCGAGTGAAAACAATGGAATGCATCGTTCCGTAAAGTTTCCCCAGAAGAAATTGAAAACAACTCATAATCAACTAAGCACTTTATTAGAACATCTTTCAGAAAGTGCAGTTTCCACCAAGATAATTAGCCATCGCTCCGTAGTAGTAATTAGGTTTAAACAAAATTCCAGATAATCGAATAACAGGATGGTGACCAGGGGATGGATGAAAACTGGAAATACGACTCAAATCTGTTGAAACACAGCCAGTATCAACTTTTTGTTCCTCACGTGTAAGGATACAAATATGACGTAGATCGCGCTCTCAACCAATGAATAATTAAGAATGTCACGTCATATAAAAAGTGCGAACAGAACTAGCGGATGAATTTGAAGGAAAAAAGGATAACATCAGAAATACGCGGGAAAGTAAAAATGGAAGCTAAAAGAACAATCTCGAAAGAAAAAAGCGCGGGAATGGAACATTTACTTTAAGAATACTAGAAGCGTAATATTTAAGCGATTAAGACAAGTGAGACATTAAATTAAAGGGAATTTAACAGAGTTAACGATAGAGATTATTTAAGGATAAGGATTTAGTGAAAATAAAGTAGTAATTTAGAATAAGATAAGGAAATCGCGGAATTAGATCTAATAATGTAACATATATATATATTTATATATATACTGAAAGGTGTTTGTTGGTAGATGATCCCAAATTACCTATGTTTTCTAAATTATCTTTTTAATATTTCATTATTTATTTAAAATGTTTTTAATAAAATTTCTTAAAAATGATGACAATCTGGATGCGAATTTCTCTCTATAGCATAAAATAAATTTTCTTGATCACAATCCACCAACCGTCATATTTAAAAGTAAAAATGGAAATGGCTTTCATAAAATTTAAACAAATTAAAATGATTTCGATAAATTATGTATGAATCACAAGATAACACAGATTATTTTTTGAGAAGAAATATTATATAAACTATGCAAATAAAATGAAATAAAATAATCTATCATAGTAAATAATATGTGGGGCAAAAATGTGTCTCATGAGGAATTTTGAGTTATTCGAAAAATAAAAATGCATTTTTATTTAAGAATATAAAATGTTTTAGGCTGACTTTTAGCTTTAGGCTGTTACTGTGTTGACTGCTTTAGGCTGTCAATATGACGTTATATGCACTGACCTTTATATTTGCGCACAAATAGGCTTAATCATTGTTGTTCATTTAAAGATCCTTGGAATGCACACAAAAAATTAACGTCATTTCCATTAATTCCAATGTAACTGCAAAACCCTCTGTAGACACCTCGCTTCCTACGGTGCACTCTTCTATCAAAAGAATCCATAAACACGTCTGATGTAGCAGAGGCAAGACCCCTGGTAGAAGGGTAGGTATACCAACGACTTGGTCCCAGTAGTATCTCGCAATCTCCTAACTTTAATACCCTCAACTCATGCCTTCTTAATAAGCGACGGCCCATTAAAGACATACATGTACAAGTTTAAGAAGGTCCGCACCCTTTCCTGTAAGTATTGCACAGTATCTGTCTCACACTTGTATTAATTTTGCGACTTAACAGCTCGCAGGCATATCCAACTCCACACCTCTCTTTCTAGTGGTTAGATGGATATCCTGTCCCGCCTAACTGTTCTTAACAAACTTAAATAAAATTTATGTTCCTTATAGACCGGGGGGGCGGAAGAACAGACAGTCATATCATCGAGCTCCAGGCTGAAATTCCAGAATGAGTTAAAACCCGATTCGCATAGTAAAACGCAATCGGTCTGCCAAGTCATATCTTGGAGGAAAACACCTGAAAACCCGATTTTAGCGTTTGACTCGTAGATTCACCATTATGATTTCCTGCATCCAAAGGTATGAAAACTTGAAGCACTGGGAGCAGGAAAACATAATAGTAAACCTACGAGTCAACCGCTAAAAATGGGTTTTCAGGTGTTTTCTAGCAAGATATGACTATACAGACCGATTGCGTTTTAATATGGGAATCGAGTTTTAACTAATTCTGGAATTTCAGGCGTAAACTCGATGAGGTGATTGTCTGTGCTGCTGCTTCTCGGTCTATTATGAATCTTTCCAACCTTACTCACTTCTGAGTAATGCATTCGACATATCGTTACAAGTTCTGATTAATCTTCAAGCATGATCTTCACTGTCCAGTGTCGCTTGGGAGGTATGTCCCCGGCAGTGAACTCGAAACTGTTTTGTAATTTTAGGAAGCTTGTCCATAATATGTCTCTTTCTACCCCACTTGCTGTCACGGTTTCCGACGGGTTCCGCTCCAGCTGAATTTTGTACATTTTTAGACCTTAGTAATAGGGCAGGGAGGTACATCAATGCTCTATAGACCTGGTTCCCTCGTCTGAGCATCCCTCCCTGGCCGTCGAATAATTATGTAGTATATTCAATGAAACTCAAATATTTTAAAACAATAGCTAAAATGACATCGTAATGACGGAAGCGCTGAATTGTTACGATGGTGAAAAGTACGAAATCTTCGAATAAAGGAGATATTTAATTCGCAGCACAAGATATAAAAGTCTGGACTGCAGACATTTCCATTTTGTGCTGCTGTTGTAGCCTTACCTACATATCTCAGTGAGAGATGCCAGGCTGAGTATCGTCCTCGTAGTTCAAATGGTAGAGCATTGGAGCGTTATTCCAAGGATCCGGGTTGGATTCCCGTCTTGGACATTTTTCATTCAGTTGGTTTTACGCTTAGTTAGCAAAGTGATAAGTCATGTATTTAATATCAATATCATCATAAATGTTTGTCTATATAAAAGAACAGTTCTATTATATTCGGATGCAAGGTATATTTTAACCAAATTAACTTAATGTTAAAAACTTTAACTTTATGTTCAACATAAAATGAAAATCTGTCTTTTCGGCTGGCATTTTAAGTTCAGCATTGAAGTGCGATACCTCACTTTTAATTTTATGTTATGGTTAAATCTACTTTATTTTTCATTTTCAATTTGCTCTGAGAAATCAATTACCAAATGAGGTAAATTTGTTCACTGCTGAGATAAATTTAAAATATATATGTACGCTTAAAAATTATTTTAAAATCTTGTAAGAAGCCATTAAATTGAACTTCAAATTTCAAATATATCCCATTGGAAAGTACAGTTTTTTCCCTATTCGATGGTATTAAAGTTTAATTGGTGCGATATTTAAAAGTCCTGTAGGAACAATAAAAGCAAAAATGATAGCGCAAGTCTTTCCCATCATTATTCATTTCTAAATCTAAAAACCTTGTTTGACAAAAGGGAACAATGAATTTTTGGAGACGACAGAAACGTTCGTATAACTGATACACATTGATTATGGGTATTTCTAAGTTCTTTATGAATATAATATGCATATGAAGTTTACATATTAGTTTTATAAAAAATATAATTTGTATATAAATTATAACTTTCTGTAGAAATAAATTTGCTCGTGTATACTCAATGTAAATATTATATTAAAAAGTAGAAAATATAATTTAAAATCTCTTTCTGAATCTTTAAATGAACATTTAGAAAAGCCGTTTTTACTAAGGTTCCATTTCTTTTGAAGATAAAATCATTTATAAATCATTAATTCTATCGTTAGAAAAAAAAATAAAACAACATGGAAATAATTTTGTAAGATAAAATGTGGAAAAAAAAAAAAAGATATTTTTACATTTAGGAAGATATTTTAAAGAAAGAATTTAAAAACATATATACTAACTTGTTTTTAGATGCTGTAGCTTAGTGATTCGTAATTGATTGTAATGTCAAATCTAAGCAAAGCTCGTTATCTATTTATTTTTCGCCTATTAAAAATTGCATATGTTTTAGGTAGCTTTCATTACAAAAAGCTACCTATTGCAGCCGTTCGGAGGAAAGCGATTTCAAAAAATTTTGGTATATTTTCATCGATCATGACCCCCAGACCCCGAAACCACCCTCCGTTCAAAATTTATATATATATATATCCATATATATATATATATATATATATATATATATATATATATATATCTGGCCTATGTCACACTGTAACTCTCGTATTTATGAACCGATTTGGATGTAGTTCGGTGTGTACATAGAACACACCAATGTCTCGACCGAGTTCGTTGGCCAGCTTCATCCGCCATTTTGTTTCAAAATGGCGGCCATTTAAACATTTTTTAAAAATTTAAAATTTGAAATGTGGTACCAAAAAATTGAAAATGGAAAAATATTTTTTTCTTATGTATTTGATCTTTATACAAAGACTCCGGAGCAGTTTTTGTTTCGTCTATATCTTAAAAAATGGCTGGGTTATAGCATTTTGAATTTCTAACGTGGCTGACATTTTGAAACGTCCTGAAATTTGTCACGCGATAAAAGGCGTATTTATGAACCGATTTGGATGTAACTTCGTTTATACATAGTACATACCAATGTCTCGACCGAGTTCGTTGGCCAGCATCATCCGCCATCTTGTTTAAAAATGTCGGCCATTTAAATTTTTAAGAAAAATTTAAATTTGAAATGTGGTACCAAAAAATTGAAAATTTAAAAAATATTTTTTTCTTATGTATTTGACCTTGAAAAAAGATTCGGGAGCAGTTTTTGTTTCGTCTATATCTTAAAAAGTGGCTGAGTTATTGCATTTTGAATTTCTAGCGGGGCTGACATTTTGAAGCGTTCTGATTTTTGTCACGTGATAACAGATGTATTTATGAACCGATTTGGATGTAATTCGTTGTGTACATAGTACACACCAATGTCTCGTCCGAGTTCGTTGGCCAGCTTCATCCGCCATCTTGTTTCAAAATGGCGGCCATTTAAAAAAAAATTTTAAATTTTAAATTTTAAATGAGATACCAAAAAATTAGAAAATGAAAAAGATTTTCTTTGTATGTGTTTGACCTTAATACAGAGATTCCGGAACAGGTTTTATTTCGTCTATATAAAAAAAAATGGCTGAGTTATAGCATTTTGAATTTCTATTGTGGCTGACATTTTAAAACGACCTGATTTTTGTCACGCGATAACAGGCGTATTTATGAACCGATTTGGATGTAACTTGGTCTGTACATAGTACATACTAATGTCTCGACCGAGTTCGTTGGCCAGCTTCATTCGCCATCTTGTTTCAAAAGGGTTGCCATTTAAAAAAAATGTAATTTAAAATTTAAAATGAAGTATTAAAAAATTGGAAAATGAAAAAAAAATTTTTTGTTTGTTTGGCCTTGATACAAAGATTCTGGAGCAGTTTTTGTTTCTCAAAATTTGTTCTTTTGTTTATATCTTAAAAAATAGTTGAATTATAGCACTTTAAATTTCTAGCATGGCTAACACTTTGAAACTATCTTGTATTTGTCACGCGATAACACACGTATTCGCCTATTTCGATGGAAGAAGGCATTTGGATAGTATACATCAATATCTCAACCAAGTTCGATGGCCAGCTTCATCAGCCATCTTGTTTCAAAATGGCGGCCATTAAATTTAAAAAAATTATATTTAAAGTGAGGTGCAAAAAAATTAGAAATTGAAAAAGGTTTCTTTCTTAAGTATTTGACCTCGATATAAGCATTCACGAGCATTTTTTGTTTGTCTTTATCTTAAAAAATGGTTCAGATATAGCAGTTTCAATTTCTAATGTGGGTGACATTTTGAAAAATCTTATTTTTTGCCTGCTACAGCACTCGTATATATCAACCGATTCCGATGTGAGTGAGCATGTGCACAGCAATTACTAAAGTGTCGACCAAGTTCACTGGTTAGCCTCATCCACCATGTTGTCTTAAAATGGCAGGAACTTTAAGAAATCGCCGAATTTGGCAGCCAAATATAAGTTACTGTAAATAAAAGCAGCTTGGATAAAGCTGACTAATTTCGCGAAATTCTCATTCATAATGATTTAGTATTGATAAAAATTAGTATTGAATCTCCTATATTCGGTTTCCACTAAACTGAGCTTCGTGTGTTTGAATAATATAAGTTGGCCTTTTAAAATAAGGAAAATGAAAGCTACCTCTTCCTCCCGGCACTGGCCGGAAGGACTTTTTTGAAACCCTTTTCACATTACATCATTTACTATAGTATTACTTTTTAAAGAATGCATATTGTACAATATGCTATTGTGAAACGTGAATTAATTAACACAGAATGCAAAAACTATCAAATTATTTTACGAGCATAAAATTATTTCTATGATCTATAAATTACTAAAATTTAAAATTCGCTAAATAAAGTATCTAAATTCTTCAATAAAAAATGTACAAGTTAAATTCATGACACTACATTCAAGAATCGACTTAATCGACCATAAATATTAAATATCAGGAATATATTTTATCAATAATTATATTTTCCTAAACTAAATATCTTTTACTAAAATAAAATATTTAAATTACTACTAAAAATAACATTTAACGCACAACAAAAAATTCAAATGATTATTAAGAACAGAAGGAAAATGTGGCATAATTGCTCATAAACATGATACTATGAATAGAGAATAAAAAACTACTGCAAAAAAAGATTATTATAAAAAATAATTATCAGTTTCATAATGTTATTACAAACTAATACACGTGAGATCACAGAGGCTTAACCTGCAGATTTTTAACTCAACAAAAATTCAAAAAATAAAATGTGCAACATGACACTTAACTTCCGGTTAATTCAGCTATGAATATACTTGAGGAGGGGACAAATAGTGTAGTATCTATCGGTTGCGAGTGTAGTACCTGAGGAAGTTGTCACAAGATGATGGCTGTTGTTTGCTTACATCCGATTAGGGCAGGAGTAAGGGCGGGGTAATATTCAACCATTAAAAACGAATAGAAAGTTTTGCTTTATTTACGACAAAAATTCTGCATAAAAAGTGTTAAAATAAGGTGGTCTATTCAAATTTTCTGGTGGAAGTTTGTCCCGGTGGTAATCAAATTCCCTGACTTTGACGGGAGGAATCATTTGTAGTCAGAATGTGGCGGAACCCCACAGCCTGACTACCACCGATGTAAACATACACTATTAAAAATAATAGATATTTTTGCCTTAATTATGACAGACATTTTGGATGAATAAGACGTTTGAGTAAAGATAAAATCTTTTCCAAATTCACTAGTGGGTGTTCGACAATACAGATCCGGTAACAATTGAAGCTTCAACGTAATGAGGATATGTCAAGCCCTCTTTATTCATAATTCCATGTGCAAACTATCCGGACCCTGAATCTGTAGAATAACGTTATATCAATCCGGCACGTTGATTTAATTTTTCTTTCTTAAGAAAATTCTTCTGTGATCTCTGCAAACTCTTGCTTGATATTATACAGAAAGATCTTTAACGGATCTTTTGAAATATCTCCCTAAGACTGACAGCCGGAATGTACCTCAAGTTTGTTCATTTAGTAAAAAAAAATGGCATCAATGTGCACAGAACTTATCTATGTAAACAACTTTTTTTGCGAAAATTAATGTTAGAGAAAGCTAAGAAATCGGCTGAATTACAGTCATTTATAAAGAATTAAGTCTGACGACTTCGACGCTGTTTTCATGTTCTGGGTGACTTTCAAGCAAAACACAGAACCCGAAATCACTAATTATACCGCTATCACATTATTTATTTATTGTAAATAATAAATGTGTAAGTTGAATATTGGGACGTATGTTTCTTATTGTTATTTTCAACTATTTGATTCAGACTCAATTCATCAATTCCATTCAATTATATGGAAGCCTGTCCTATGTGGAAAAAAAGTTGCTAATTACTGTTCTACGCAGTTGAAAAATTTTATATCTTTATTATCATTTTTTTAATATGAATATAGAAAGTATAAAAGAATTTAATTGCTTTTCTTCTGTTATTCTTCTGGTTTCCTTCTGCATATTTTGTGTAATGTTTAATTTTCAGAAAAAGCAATCTCCTTTTCTTAATGTCCATTTAATCATGAAAAAGTACAACTGAGTAATGTATTTCAATTTTCACTTGCATGTAAGTTCATGAGAGAAAATACTTTTGTAATCTTTTACAAGAAAAGCTTTCAGGCATGTAATTACTTATTATATATATTTTTAATTTGTAGTAAAAAGAGTTATCCATTTTTAGAACGATTTAATCTAGTGTTTGCTAAATTGTCTGTCTATGAATAAAAGAAAATATATTTTAAAAATAGAAGTTGTTTCATAATCATTTTTCATTTCTAGTATTTGTTCGAAGAGACGTAAAGAAAACAGAATTAATTCCTTTTTTATAGTGTTTTTTAAAAAAAATCCGCATATTTATTTTTATTTACTTGTCTTTTAATATGGCTGAAAAGAAGAGATTTATTTACATTGGCGCAAAAAATCACTAAATAATTCAGCAATTTCTTTATTGTTTTGGAAGAAATCAAAACAGCTGTTTAAAATTTTGCTGAAATGTGTATAGTATGATTCATGAATCTTATTTTTAAGGTTTTCTATTAGCGTAAGCGACATTTTACATAATACTACAATTAGAAAATTGTTGTAGTTATTAAGTGTCTAACAACATTTTTCTTATCAGTTCCAAATTAAGAATTATGTATGAGTGAAGTAATTTTTCTAGTTACAGTTAACCTAGTGTTTAATAATTTCCTTAGCATCTATCAACTGATAAAGTGCCAACTTTGCTGGGTAAGCAGAATTCTAACAGATACTAATCTTCAGGACTCTTTAGCATTTCTTCTACTATATTATATATTCGACTGCTATTGACTTCCATTTTAAATTTTTTACAGATAAATACCTGAAAAGTTATTTACGATTTATGTACCTTCTAGACATCTTGCTTTTTACCTTTTAAGGAATGCAAATGAAGTGGATTTTTGAAAATATGAGATATTGGAAATTGATATCTTAAGATTTAAATTTGCTTAGAAGAATGAACTAAAACGTTAAGATCACACACAATCAGGTAGCTAATATTGGAGTGGATAAAAAGAAGTTATCTTGTTTAAAATAGCAGAATAATTTGAAAAAAGTTTTGAGTTTTAAAAAGTTCCAAATCTGTAGGAGCATTTTGATGAATTTTTAATAAGTTACAAGAAATCTATACCAAGAAATGTTTCATACTGATTTAAGAACTTAGGATTTTAGTTAAAATTTTAAATATAAGCAACAATATCCTAACATTTGACAAAGCACCACATTTTCGTGATATTTTTAAGTTGTGAGTAATAAGCCATATTGCGGCTAAATCAAAATTATGTACAGAGTATAGCCTCCTTACTTTCCATACGTAGACGCCACAATCTTTAAAAATGGACTCATCACTCCAAAATTTGATCCGCAACTCTAAGATTTAGTACACAACTTTTAATAGAGCATATTAAAGATACAAGGATACGTCATTCACACGCCTATGTACAACTATAATACATATGTACAGGCTTTAGGAATTTCAGAAGAAATCCACTGATTCGGAAAAACAGTTCATCATTTCCCGCCTCTCAAAAACTCCGGGGGAAAAACAAACAAGCAGCTTGTATTTCGAACACCTCTACATTGTGCGTCTCACAACCCTCTGCGGGAAAGCTAATCCGCAATGAATCATGGGGAAAAATCTATTTGGCAGCCCGCTAAAATTAGAGACTGTCGTGTGCTGCCATCTAGTGTAGCAATCTTTAAATATTTGTTACAAGAGGTCAATTTTTTACACTTCTTCAGTTTTATGAATTGAGATTCAAAACACAGAGCACATTCTATACATAGGATGGAGAGAATTTAGCATTAAAAATGTTTGAATTAAGATTGATACTAATAAGGATACGATTTTAATTTAGTGTATGACTTGCAAAAGAAAATACAGTTAAACAATTTCCTGATAATTCTTTGAAAATGTATGGTCAAAAGCGGAAAACAAAGTTATAATTCACGATCTCCAAAACATTGTCAAAACTGACAAAATTATATAAATAATAATACTTAATAATAATAATAATAATAATAAACAGACAAAAAAATTAACTTAAAAGACTTTAATCGATAAAATTAACGTTGCTTTCATTAGAAAAATGACTGCTATTTTAAAATCTGAAAAAGAATCTATATTATAAAGGACAAACATATCTGTGCGTAACGCATACGTCATTTTGCGAATGGCAACACTTTGAAATTTGAAATAAAATTTCGGTTTTGCAATTATATCTATGGCAAATTTTTAAACTTCTAAACATCACACAGCTTAAATTTTAACACCGTCGTATACGGAAAAAAATGCTCCTTTAAACGCAATTTGTTTGGAAACTGTATCTCAATTTATTTTTGAGATATTAATTTTTTTGCAAATTTTAATACAAATTTTGTAATTGTGGCAACTGAAGTACTCCATTTATAGTGAAAGTAAAGGGAAAATAGTCATGGTTTATTATTTTTATTGATTATATCTTTATTGATGCCATTTTCACATTACAAATAAAAGTAAATTTTTTATCATTTTTGAACAGAAAATGATGTCAAACATTAAAAAAGAACATGCATTCTTCTTCATAAATCCGTTACATTTCAATATTTTTACATTACGCTGATATTGAGTTTGAGACGCTAGGCAAAATGATTCAGTGAGTAAAAATGATGACATATTTAAAACAATACGATCATTTATTTTGATAAAACTAAATATTTGACCAATACTAAATGGCCAATACTATGACAACTAAAGGCAAATTTCTGAAATTTTTTTTTCGCAGGTATTGAGATTAGAACTTAATGTTTGTGCGAATGTTCAAATGAAAAGTTGTATCGGACAAACGTGACTTTAAGTTTGGAAATACATTCATTAATAATGTATTGCGCGTTAAAATACTTTCAAATTGTGAATTTGAGTGGTGCGTAATGTAAATTATTAGAATGTGAAAATAAAGTACAGTTTAGATTTTATGGGGGGAAAGTTTTATGATGCGACAAAGTGAAATCCTTTTTACAGATTTTTCATCCAGTAAATACAAACATAAGAGCTCAATCGATAAATTCATCATAATTACTCATATTGATTACGTATTCTAATAGAGTTTAAATTTTCAATAATTTAAGCAGTTGGAGTTTGTGAAAATAATATTTTGGTAATTTTAGGTTAAAAATATTATTTGTTTTAAGAGTGAGACAACCAATATTAGATGATTTTTATATTGTAATTATTTTTGTATATTTATTATAAATTCGATCTGAAGTTCCTTTCTAACATTTTAGTTCGTCGAATTTCGACGGGTTCCAACTCGTTATTTTAATATTAGGATTGCATCATGCATTGCAACGATTTTCCCGGAGAAATTATAATTATCCAGTATGAGCTTCTCTATATACATATAAGAAAAGTGCAGTTATGTTGTTAAGCATTGGCCAGTTTTTGACATATTGCAATAGGAGGACCTGCCGGGAAGACTTTTGAAGGGAAATAACTCGAATTATTGTTCTTATATGAAGAAAATACTGATAACCTTCCATAAATACCCCTCCCAGATTACTCTGGTACCGAACCTACGTCCTTCTGTAGCTTCCATGCTAATCACAGATCTAAATACATACTTTATTTTATTAACTACAACTCACTCGTCCGGCTTTGCTTTTGTCCGTGATAATTTCCTTAAATATACCTAAAATAAATGTTGTTAAATTATTATATATATTTAAACTAAATTTTTTTAACGATACGAATGATTTGGAGTCCATTGCTTTCAGTAGTGCACACTCTCAATTTTGTATAATTATATATTTTAAAATGAGAATATATCCAAAGAAACTTAGTTTTGGAGCCCCCATTGCATTCGGCAACATACGCAGTTCTACAACTTGTGCGTCCGTTCCATATTATAAAAAATGTCAGAAATCTAGTTAAATCAAATAATATTGGTACAGCCTTTAAACCTCAAAACGCTATAAAGAATATATTGTGTAAATTCAAGCCAAAAATTCGCACCTCCCCTTACAAAATATCGATATATGTAGTTTACAGTATCCCTTGTAAAGACTGTAATTTTGTATTTCTTGAAGAAACTGGACGTTCATGGAGAATCCGCTTTTAAATCCGGCAATTTACAGTCAAAACTTGTAAATCATGTAGTAGATACCGACTTCATTCCAGATTCTGAAAATATTGCAATAATTAAATCCAACTGCAATATTTTTAAAGTAGATTTTTTTCTAGATGATTCGTTTACAAAAATTCATAGATTAACCCTAACTGAAGCATGTACAATTCCGCTGGAATATTCTATGTATATTCTTTTCTGAATAAGTGTAAACAACAACTTCGGTCTCGATTGACCTTTGTATGGATAAAGAGTTCATAAAAAGTTTAAACTGCATGATTTAATTATGCGATACTAGTGTGTATTTTCATTTATTTATTTCATAAATGTCAGACTTTAAATACTTTATTAATTACATTCATTGTTTTACATTTAAAAAATCATGCTTATTTTTTAATGACGTTAATTATATTGAAAGAAAAGTTTAAAAGATCAAGATATAGCTTGGACATTTTTTTTAAATTCTAGATTATATCATATATTGACAGCGATACTTGTTAGGTTAGCTTTACAGAACAAGAAAAATAAGTTTCATTTACCACAGAAACAAAATCGGAGAGAAGCACGAGATTTCTAAAAAGAAAACGATTTCCAATTAGTTAGCGCAATCATTCCAAATCATATTAAAGTTACTGTACTTTTAATTTTAGTAGAAAAGAATGTTGTTTGTAATTATGTATCTATTACGTGTTTCTTTTTTTATATTAAAGTTTTCACTAGTTAACATAAAATCATCAATGTTTAAAAAAAAATAATAGCAATTTTATATATTACTCATGACACAAAGTTTAAATTGGATTTGATACAGTCCATTCTAATAAATACAGGGTGTCCGAAATATATCTTTACGCTTTTAAAAAAATAATTAAAAATAAACAAACAATAATATGAACAAACAATGAACACTTACGGTTTTTATGTAATATAAAGAAATTATCTTCTTCTTTTTTTTTTTTTTTTTTTTTTATTCCACGATTTTAATGGGCGCACCATTAGTCGCTCGCAACAAATGGAATCTATACGAGATTTCTAACTACGTTCAATGAACATTGCAGAATCAACAGTCTGGATGGCCGCTGTAATTCAACTTTCCAGATAATCTGTGTCACGAAGTGGAGATTGGTAAACAGTTTTTTTCACGTATCCCCATAAAAAAAAAGTCCAAATGTATTATATTGAAATCTAGGTAGAACTCCTCTTCCAACCTACACTGCTCAAAAAAACAATTAGGGGAGCACATGGTTTTAAAAAAGTTACGCAAATATTTTCACCGATAAGTAACGTAAAATAAAACATCCATAAATTAAAGCTTAGTAGAAAACAGTTAAAGAAAACTTCAGATGCAAATTAAAGTTTATGACGTCAAAAACTAGAAAAAGGAGATAAGTGCACAAATCGGAATTTTGCAGAAACGTCTGTTTTACTGTCTCATTTGTAAAATTAAATTGCTCAGATTGTGTTTTGAAAAAAGGTGACTTGAAAATGTCACAACAAAGTGATTTAACGGAATCTATGGTTTGGCGTGTTATCGGGACGGTTGAATATGGGGAAACAGAACGGAGTGTAGCGGATGCTGTTGGGGTTGCAAGAAGTGTCAATCCAAGGCTGTGGAAGTTATTTCAAGGCACATGGAATGGTAGATATAGACATGGGCAAGGTCGACCATGTGCTACCACAGAAACTAATGACCGATATATCCTGTTAACAGCTCGTCGAAATGGAACGGGCAATGCTACTCTGCTGAAAACATAGTTGTTCTTGGCCACAGAACGAAAGGTGTCCAGCCAAACAGTCCGAAATAGGCTTCATCAGGGTATACTCTATGCACATAAGCCAATGGTCTGTATTCCGTTGATCTAAAGCAACTGTGCGTCCCAAAGAAGGTGGACAACTGAACATCGGGTTTGGAGGCAACGATGTTGGAGTCAAATTCTGTTTACAAACGAGTCACGATTCAGTCTGGATGTGACATCTGATGTGTTTTGGCATAGAGAGAAAGAGGCACTCAAAATAATCTCAAATTCGTTCGTGAAAAATTACATTACAGACGAGGTGGGTTGATGCTATGGGCTGGAATCAGCATAAGTGGACGTACGGGCCTACATGTCATTCGTAATGGCACTTTGACGGTCCGAATTTATACAGACGAGATACTGAGACATCATGTCCTATTTTATGTCGCAGCAATTAATGATTTCTTTTTTTCCATGCATGATAATGCCAGATCTCATACAGCTCGTCTTGTGGAAAACATGCTTGAAGCTGAAACATTACAGCGTATGTGATGACCAGCATGCTCTCCTGACTTGAATCCGATCGAGCATGTTTGGGACATACTCAGACGACGCATTGCTGCGAGACCAAGGCCTCCTTTTACTGTCCGGTGCTTGGAGATTGCAATTCTTGAGCAGTCAAACAGTATTCCTCAAAGCCTTATCGATAACCTCATCGCATCCATGGAAAACAAGTGTGCAGCAGTCTTAGCTGTTCCAGGACACCACACACCATATTAAAATTCTTGCATCATTTCTAAACAATACTTTTTTTAATCATTAACCTGTAACCAAATTGTTGCCCTAAACCATCTTTTCATGTTCTTTCCACCTTTTCAAAGAATAAAAGCTCCCTTACATTTTTTTGCCCCTGTTTTTCTGTATTGCGTAATGATACACATGTACTATCCATTTTATGCCCATACATGGCTGTCTTGCACTGTTCTCTTCACTTTTTTGCTTGCTCCCCTAATTTTTTTGAGCAGTGTATTTTGCACTTGACTTTAAAAAAATGATACTTTCTTTATGCAACATAAAAAACCATAAGCACATACCATCGTTTTTTAATTATTATTATATTATTTTTAAAAAATGTAAAGATACATTTCGGCACCCTGTATATAGAATAAAAATTGTGTTTTTACTTTTTATAATCTAAGTCTTTATGAAGTAGGGTATTCTGATTTATGAAAAAAAAATATTACCTCAAAATAAAATTACTATTATTTACACTGGTGAACCAACACTTTACCACCAAACTTTCATTGTGAATATTTGTATGCTAGAATAATGTAGCTTGCACATGACAATTTTATGTTGTAGTACGATATTTGAGTGTTAGGTTTAAAAAGGTTTCATAGTAGATTTAAAAAACATTATTTCGGTAAAATGTATCATATCAGCCAGCTAGTTATTTTTCTAATATTTGTTTCAACACATTTCATATCCCAGGTCAAATTTTTCTAGAAGTTTCAGTTTCACTTTTGCAAAAATTTCTTGAAAATGCATCACCATTGCTTTTTACTAATATTCTTCTATTTTAGAAAAAAGAAATGATGTCTACAGAAAATATTTTAAAAAAACTTTTACTCTTTATGATCAAAAAGGGATCTTAACACACTTTGTGATTATTACTGAAAACGAAATGTTTCACGGTTCTTGAATTCTTGAACAGAAAGGATGATATAAAGTCATATCGTTTAGTATATAGAAAGCACAGGAGAACGTGAGTGAAAGAACTCAAATAATTTGCTTGAAAAGTACTAGACTCTAATGACGTTCTGAATTGTATGAATCAATAAGTTTTTTGTATGACAGCAAATTAAAGAAGTTAAAGTTTAAATTCTAGTGGTAACCACGTTTCTTTTTATCGTTTCTTTTTCTTTTTATCTAGGCTACATTGAAATTTTCTATTCAGGAAAAATAAAAACTGTTAAGCGCATTTAAATCATACAGTGGCATACAAAAAACCCTTAATATTTAGAGCATTTTATGTATATATATATGTATATATACAGTGTGTCCACGTATAACCTGACTGACCTTTATTTTCGCAACCGTTGGTCCTAGATGCATACTTCCAATTACATAATTGCTTTAAATAAGGTAAAGAATTATTTTTATAGTCATTTGGGTCAAGAAAAACATTTATTAAAAAATTACGAAATTTAAATTTTTATACGGTTCCCGGTCCTATAAGTGATATTTACTAAAAATTTACTGTGACACTAACAAGTAAGACAAAACAGTCTCATTCATCTAACATTAAAATTAGACCGAGTTATGAAACTTTGAAAGCATGACTTATACTACTTTTTTGCAAATCAAAACAGATGATTTTGACCATGCTTTTAGCTGTCGTGTATAAAGTACTTAAACTTATTTCAAGGTACAGGGTGTCCAGCGAATAAGACCCTGATTTGAAAATTAACTATCTCAAAAACAAAGATCAATAGAATTATGCGGTAAACGGTTTGTTTATTAGCTAAGCTGTAAAAATGTTGTACAGAAGTTTCAAAAATTAGTTGCAAAAACAGATAACAGATGGCGCTGTAATCGCAATGCGTATAAATTGAGTTTTGAAGTCGAGAGCCATAGCGCCTCAATCCTTGATGGCTTCCTATGGAAGAACGAAAATTGGGAAAGACCGCTTTTTCGTTGGGGTGATGTGCAGAAGTGGAAGCATCTGGTCACAGAATTATTGCCTCAGCTTCAATTTTAGAGAATTTCAATTAATAAAATTTTCAATAAAAAGTTTAGCAATCATTATATAAGAAAAAAAATATTTTATTTGGGTAATGTGTTGACAGAATTGAGATTTGTTTTAAATTTTGTTATAAACTACTTCGGTTCGGTTACCAATATCTCTGTGGTATGTCTTTTCTCTCCTAATTGGTAGATCGTGGAATCGAATCCTAGTAGAGGAGAATTTGAAAAAAAAAATGGAAATCTTTACTTTTTAATATTTATTTAAACTGTGAAAAAAATTTGGATAAAAAAATCTAAAGTTTCTGGTTTTAAAATTTAATTAAGTTAAAAGAAACCCCTTTTTTAAAAATCATTGAGCATTTATAATAATGATTCATAAATCTTTTTTTTTTTAATTGTAGAGAATAGTTTGAATGAAAAAATACAAAGTTTCTATTTTTAAAAATTTAATTAAGTTAAAGAATAATTTTAATTTTAAAAACTCGTTTTAATTTTTTTTTATTATTGAGCACAGAAATATGGTGCAGCTTCTAGCGATAGGATGCGAAGTGTTCGAAAGGAATGCAGCATCCAAAATACTTTTGCTTTGACGTTGATGGTATAACTTATCATCAATTTTTTTTTAAAGAAATAATTTAATGCATAATTTCTGTCTCTAAAACTTTGTTTACAAAGAAAAGAAATATATGTGTTGTGCAAAAACCAAAGTATTATGCCGTGATTTAAAAAATAAATTAGAAGGGAAAAATACTTTTTTATTTATAATAATTCTGGTATAAACAATAATACCAAAATATTATGCCGTGATTTAAAAATATAAAAAATAAATAAAAAGTACAAATTATTTTTCTAAATATATGCATTTTGATTTAAATAATTGTATGGCATTAAAGATTGAATTTAATAAAATATTTAAAAAATTCTTATAATGATTTCCAAACTTTTTACTGAAAATTCTATTAATTGAAATTTTCCAAAATTAAAGCTGATGCAATAATTCTGTAACCAGATGTCTCCACTTCTGCACATCACCCCAATGAAAAAATGGACTTCCCCAATATTCGTTTTTACGTAGGGAGCCATCTAGGAATGAGACGCCATTGCTCTGGACTTCGAAGCAGTTTACAAGTATTGCGATTACAGCGCCATCTGTTAACGGTTTTTGCAACTAAATTTTGAAATTTCTGCATAACATTTTTACAGCTTAGCTAATAAACCAACCGTTTACCACATCATTTTATTGATCTTTGTTTTTGAGATATTTAATTTTGAAATCAGGGTCTTATTCGCTGGACACCTTGTATCTGCGCTTTGAAAGAAATCGTACAAATATTACGATTAACCTTTATTAATTAAGTTTCAGATTAGTTAAAATAATTGTATTTTAACATATGTTTTATTTTGTAAGGATTTGAGGCTAGGATTTCTTTTAACTAAAATTATGTTATTTTCATAAGGTTTTATTTAACTTGAAACGATCGTCTTTACAGTTTAAAATTTGTACTCGAACTTTAACTTACTTTCAAATGTCCGGTCGAAGTTAAATTTTACATACTGACTTAAATCCAATAACAATGTAACATTATTATGATTTTCTATTCTTATCATCTTATACATACTTATAATAAAGGATAACACAAAAAAATTCGGATAGATTACCGTCAAGAAGTTTAAGAAATAGTTTTAGATTAGATAACATAAACCTACGATGGTTGTGTTTTTTAACTTTTATAATTACATTTTATGTATTTTTTAACGCTGAATCAAAAAATAGCCTTTACTTTTAACCATCATTTCAAGATTTTTCGCAAATCGTAAATTTCAAGGTTAAAAAATAGCGAAAAATCTGATACTATAAAATAGATGTAAGACTTTTTTTATTCAGTTTAATTTTATTTAATTCAATAATTTATTAGATTTTTTGGCATATACTGGGTTTCTTACAGCTAAATAGCTCGAGGGGTCCGATGAGGTTGGGAGGGGAGGGGGGATCAATTTTAACTTTTAGATTTTTAACTTTCAAATTTGCGATTTGAGAAAATTCCTGCGTGATGGTTTAAAATGAAGGTCATTTTCGGATTCAGTGCTAAAAAATGCATAAAAATCAATTTTCAAAAGCTAAAAAACATGCCACAACCCAAATTTTTATAGACAGTGTAATCTAACAGCTTTTTAAAATATGTATCATTTTGTAAAGAATTGAGGCTGTTGTTTTTCATCCTTTCATTTAACAAACAATCTGTTATTTTTATCCTCTTATAATGTTCAGTACAAATTGTACATTTTGCAGTAATATGCCAGAATGACTAAAGATTTCAAATTTATATTGCAGTGCTAATTTTACTCTCAACCATTTCTTTAATATATCTGACGAAATTATATTTCTACTAAATTTGTGAATGACCCCTAATATACAGCAAAAAATATACCCCAACTTTAAACAGCTATTACTCGGTTAATTTTAATTGTAGAATAACGGGTCGATTTTTGCCTTACTAGCCAGTGTAACAGGGACATTTTACTAAATATAACTTATAGAACCGGGGACCGTATAAAATTTTAGCTTCTGTAATTCTTCACTAAATTATTTTTCGCTTCAAACTTTTTTTTTTTATCTTAACCCTGCTCCTAATTTTGACCATTTTTGTAATTGGGAGTATGCATCTAGGACCAACGGTTGCAAAAATAAAGGTCAGCCAGGTTATACGTGGACACACTGTATATAATTATCAAAACATTAATTTATTTTAAATGAAACAGTAATGATTATAATTCAGTTGTGCTGATTTTACTTCACACTCTTTATTTTGTACGAAATGATATACCTATATTCCTGGAAAATAAGTAAACACCCCCTACTAACAGCGAAACAAATTATGGTAGAAGAAAACTACTGGTACCAAACGATTGTTAAGAAAGTCTACTTTTAAATAATGTGCATCATGTTTGCTTAGG
Organism: Maratus speciosus; assembly: GCA_963932465.1. Taxonomy (NCBI): domain Eukaryota; kingdom Metazoa; phylum Arthropoda; class Arachnida; order Araneae; family Salticidae; genus Maratus; species Maratus speciosus. Next base: position 118,409,250 of record OZ010790.1, read on the forward strand.
AGGCCATCTACACATCAAAACAAACCCAAACTTTGTTTGTTTTTTCCATAACAATACCCAATTTTGACATCATAAATAAATTCTGCACCCTTCAATTAGCTTCAATACAAATTTTCCTGAAATTCGTACGATTAATTTATTTTATTATAATATTCACAGAGAAATTAATTACTTTAAAATGAGCCTATTTTAGGGGCTGTATCCAAATTGAAGTTCGGTACTAGATTGTTGAGATGCTGCAGAATGACTCAGTCCCTTCTAATTAATGTATTATTTCTTGCCAATATGGCCATTTCCCTCACTTAATATGCTTCGATTATTGCCAAGCCCAACTGTTTCAATAAAATGAGTAAATTATATTTTTTTAACTATGATTTTCTGCGCATCATAATCCTCTTAAATCATCATTTTGACGTTTTTTAAGCATAATTTGGAAATTACTTGGAAGAAAATTTTGAAATTTTGGTTTCGAATAAAGCAGGATATATTAAATATAAATAGATGGGCGACTCTCAAAAGGTGGGCACTGGACACACGTCATAACTTTAAGCCTTTCAAACATAACTTTAATTATCATTGACTTTATTTATTTTTTTTTACACTGAGTTTTTAATTCTATTCACAGACAGAAAATGACATAATTTATTGTAATAGCTTTGTATAAATATCTTAAAATTTTATTATTTTATGCTAAAGAGGCCAATTTCGGACATTCATAACGTTAACTGCTCCAATGTACCACCAAGAAAAAGAGTTTTAACTTTTTTCCAGGTGATTCTAATGGTAAACAACGAATGCATAAAGGAAAAGGATGATTTTTTGATAATTTCGTTAAGAGATGGCAGGCTGATTTATTGCTTTTTTGAAGATAGAATTACTTTTCTATAAAGAATTTTTCTGTATTTTGTTATGTCCGAAAGTAACGTACGTAACAAACCATTTGATTTTATTATTATTATTACTGGATAACAAAAAGTTAATTATACATATATATATATGTATACAGAGACATACATTTACTACATTCTTAGTCTTAAGAATTTTTTAAATACTAAGAGCAACGTCCAAAATCTGTAACGTACGTGCGAAAAAAAATGTCCAAAATTTGTAACGTACACAACTGCTAATTAAATGCTTTAATCATTAATTTTCCAGAATAGGTGCTGTCTTTTAATGTTTGTGTATAATTTTTTAGACATACAATTAAAAAATATTTATATAATATATTTATAGACAAAATACTATACTATTAAAAAAATTGGCCTTAAAATTGAAAATTTGAAAAATTATATATAGTTAACGTTTAATGATCCCACCTTTTGAGAATCTCCCACATCAAAAAAATTATAGGGTGCAATTCAAAATTTTTTTTAATATTAATTCTATGAATTTTAATTCAATGTATAAAATTTAAAAAATCGCAAATCGAATGTATTTGTGTTTGGGTTTTGAAGTATTATAACCATACAAAAAATCAGAACATTAGGATTATAATTTCATGCGATGTTAATGAATATCTGAAAATGCAACATTAGATTCTCTAGATTTTTAATGTTTATAATTCAGAAACTTACCGTCCAAATGATATGAAATTTTGTTTTCTATGCATAGTTTCAACAGAATATTTAAAATATATTGTCATAATTTGGCATTGATATTAAAAAGAAAAAAAAAATTGGACTGGTTTTGGTTTTCAGATGACCCCTTAAGCAAATTTTATATACATTATTTAAAACTAGACTCTATTTCCAATAGTTTGGTAACAGGTAGTTTTGGTTCCAGTAGTTTGGTAACTTTATTCTACTATAATTTATTGCAGAGTTAGTAGGGGGTGTTTACTTTTTTCCCACCACTGTATATATATGATACAGTCGTGGGGGAAAAAAAAGTAAACACCTCTACTCCTCTACCCTAACTCTGCAAAAAAATATCGTAGAAGAAAGTTACTGGTACCACACGATTGGTAATAAAGTCTACTTTTAAATGATGTGTATAAAATTTGTTTAGGGGACCATATACATACTAAAACGAACCATAACTTTGCTTTATTTTCAATAGCAGTACACATTTCTGACAGCATAATTGCCCACACCCTTCTACACCCAATTCTACACCCTTCAATTAGCCTAAAAACAAATTTTTTATGCAATTCGCATTATAAGTTTCCGAGAAATTAATTAATTTAAAACGAGTGTATTTTATGGGTTGTATCCAAATTGAAGTTCGGTATTCGATTGTTGACCGAGAGAGCTCCCTTCTTGATCAAGGCATCTTAAGCGCCACTCAAGCAATCATTGAAGAATGCTAGATTACAGGATAGTAGGGCTGGACGATATAAAAAATTTAATATCGCAATATATCAACGAGTTAATATCATTATCGGTGATATATCGCGATAACTACTTTAAAATGTGAAGGAATAGAAAAATTTCTTATTGCTAAAGACAAATGGTATAGTAGGAATAATTTTATTGCAAATAGCTGTAGGAAGCAAAGAATTAATGTTTTATACCTATTTGCTCACGCAATATTCTTTAAATATATATATGATACAAATAAATACTTTAGAAAAAGGAACCAATATTCGTTATCTATTTGCACTTATATCATTGATTACATAGTGGTTTTCTTTACCTTGTTCTCGATTCTTCCTGTTTTATGTATTATTTATGAATAACTTTTTAACTATTTAATTTTATCGCTTAAACGGAGAATATTATTTTAAAAAAAACTTTACTAGATAAACTAAAAAGTTCTCAATTTTAGGACGTTGATGATTTTAAAATGATTAAAATAAGTGAAAAGCAAAAACTGAAACAGATTTAATGTCATAATTGCATGTACTCGTAATTAAATAGTCTTCAGTGAATGACAGATGCAGCAGAAATTTTATTTTTTAATCTTTTTCTAAGAGTATCAATACATTCTTAATAGTTAAAATATTAAGAAAATTTCTCTGTCTTTATACCTTCATATTTGTTTATCTATGGATGAATAAAACATTAAAATTTTTAAAATAGACATATTCAAATCCCATTTGGAAATAGACCTATGCTAAGGAAAGTTCACTTTTTTATAAATATTTTGTAAATAACATCTAGACCCATAACAACATATTTTTCCAGAAAGAAACTAACAAAAAAGAAAAACTTACCATAAAATTCTACTTGATTACGCAAAATACTCGGTTTGATATTTAAATCTGTTTTTTATTTCGAAAGTGCCACTGAATTTAAAAGCAAAAAAAAAAAAAAAAAAAAAAAAAAAAAAAAAGAAAAGAAATGTTGCAAATGAAAAAAAATAGAAATAAAATAAAGTTATTGGCTAACAAAAACAAATACATAAAGAAAACAATCGATATTCTGCATTAGATTTCAAGAAGTTCGAAATCAGAGAGTCTTGGTTAGTTCAAAGAAATCATTGCATTATAAATTTATGAAAATACTCATAACATTTATTTTAAAAGATTAATAAACAAAAAAAGTTTAAAGCATTAATAATCATATAATTATTTACAAATGAATATACATCTTATAGATACCTACGCCTTGTCCGGATGGCTTTTTAAAAAGCCGTCATGACAGAAAACTCCACCTCCCCCCCCCCCCACCCCTCATTTTAGCGCGAGAACACATTATTCAAATTCTATTCTTTTAAATGGTATAAAAAGGACCTTGAAAGTGACATCAAGTTTGTGGTGCTTAAGTGCAGAGAAAAAAAAACAGTTGCAAGCAAACAAAAAAAGAAAAAGAATGAAAATCAAAATCTTCTTTTCCTTACTGTTAAAAAAATAATAATAATCAATGTATCCATATCTCCTATGTAAATTGACCGATTTCTTTCAAATTTTCAGCTAGTTGAAATAATAGTAAATTAAGCTGTGTAAGAAATTTTTATTAAAATTTAATTATTTATTAGAAAGTTACAACGCCTTCCGAAACTTTGAATGAAAAGCAGGAGCGCATCTGCGGTTTGTTTTCGTTTATTCACCTCGCTCCGAGAAATCGGAAGTCATATGTTTACACAATCAGATCATTATGTTTTTCAATGCAGAAAGAAACCATGGATAGAGCTTTTATTTGTTTATTTTTTTCTTTTTAACTCAAATATCTACTTTAGTTTTATTATTTTTAAGTACTATCTTTTTTCAGTATTGTAAACGTGTTTCTGATATAAATAATTTGCGGGGAAAGAGAGTGTTCAATGTGGATAGATTTTTTTTCTTACATTAAAAATATTCGCTATTAAAACATCTGCTTTAATATTATGGTTTTTTAGTATTGAAAACGCATTCTTGACGTAAATCACGCACTGTTTTTTGTATTTTGGGAGAGGAGGTGGGGTGGAGGGCGGCGATATATATATATATATATATATATTTAATTAAAATGAAACGAAATTCGGAATCGCCAAGGTCCAATGGGTGCTGGATTTCGAATTTTGTACCGCATATTTATGTATAAAAATTCAAGTACTGGATTTTTCAGATTATTTGTGCGTCTGTGCCGGCCATAGAACATGGTATATCAATTTTAGTGATCTTGATCTGATCACTTAAGCAATTATAAGCACTAGTGTTGACTCTAAGCCGCTTTAGCAGGGCGCAGCGGCCGGCGGCCCTTTTTATTTCTATTTTACGCCTGGCGGCCCTTTTTATTTCTATTTTACGCCTGGCGGCCCTTTTTATTTCTATTTTGCGCCCAGCGGCCCTTTTTATTTCTATTTTGGCACCCGGAGGCTCTTTCGAAATTCTTCCGATGCGCCCGGCTGCCTTTTTAACACTTCCTATACGCCCCGTGGCAATTCAGTTGATCTCGGAAAAATATCACAAATTCTAGGGACTCTAAACAAACCAGCTCAAAATATTTTTTGTAAACAAGGTACAAGTGTGCTCTTTTTGAAAAAAAGTGCCCTTTTATTAGAATAGTATTCCCTTTTTGAGAAAAAGTATAATTTTTCAGAATATTGTCCCCTATGTGAAAAATTCCCGCCCGGCGGCCCTTTTTTTCTAGAGTCAACACTAAGCACGTAAACCTATAAAATTTTTAATGTAATTTAAAATGAAAGGAAAATGTGGTTAAAGAAAATCCAAACTTTTAAAGAATGAAAAAAGAAAATAGATTTTTAAATTATACTCTGTAGTTTTTTAAGCAAAAATAAAACTTCAAAATTTCTATTAAAAATGTATTATATAACTGTTATTTTTACCAAAAAAATAGAGAGAGAAAAGTAAAGTAAGGGAAACTATCAATTCGACGTATACTACAAAAAAGTTCAAACCCGACCCAGTCTTCAAATTAGATTCTTGCATCGTCTCAGGTTACCCGATTTTACCCGAACCCGACCCGACACGCGGTTCGTGTAGACCAACCATTTTAAAAGAAAGTCAGGAATATATTTTATGAAAAAAAAACTATATAATTGAACATTAATGAGTGTATATGTATTCAATTTTGTACTAAAAAGATAAATTTGATATTACAGAATAATTCTTTTTTATATTGTATTAAAATATGAATTTATTTTCTTCCACTTCGAGTTTGTGATGAAGTGTGCCGGGTGTCAGTCGGGTTGACTTTAAGCAGAGTTTTCGGGTTTGGCTCTGGTAAGACGCGACCCGTGCCGCACTACACCCCGAGTGAGCAGAAAAAAAGGCCGACCCAGCCTGCATGTCCAGAGCAAAAAGGAAACACGGCTTCAGTCTAATGACACGAAGTTAATCCAAGCGTTTCAGCCCAGTTTGCAGACATCCAGTATAATGGCATTTAATAATATTACATTTACAGACTTTAAAAATAAGGCCCAGATGTAGTAATATTTTTTATTTTTATTGTTCTTTTTTATCTTTTTGCTCATTTATGTCATTTTTTAAGACACGATTTTTTTTGTCTTATTTAAAATTAGATAAATTATATAATAAAAAAAAATCAGAAATATATTTTCATTGCAAAATTACAACTGGAATTCGTTTAACTAATTTCCACGCCCGTGTGAATATTATCAATAAAATCAATCAGTAAAGTAAATCTTATAAATAAAGTAAATCAGTAAAATAAAGTAAATCAATTCTTACCTTGAATGTAGTCCATCATATTGTAGAGGATGATTATATTTAAGATGTCTCCATAAATTAGAAGTAGCTTTTGCAAATACCGGTCGAACGCATATACTGCATACTGCAATTTTTTCATTTATTACTTCACCATTTTCATTACCTGGGCATCCAAAATATTGCCACACGTTATCTTTTTTTTAAATCACTTGATTATAATTCGGGCAATTTACCCGACACCGTACGTTCATCTTACTATAAAATATAAAATCACTGCCGATAACTCTCTCGAGAAGACCATACGAACGAGCATTGAATGAAGCCTATAGACAGTAGCAATTATTGACTCAACAATGAACAGATGTTCTAGCTCATGTCATTGGCCAGGGCGTATCAAACTTGATATGTTCTAATATGTCTAGACCAATAGTAGCAGCGAAATTAAATCAACGACGATTAAAACATTATTCAGTAACGAACGGACATATGTATGTTGATATATTAGAATATGAATTATTCTGGGTCTGGGATATCAACAAAAGACAGATTATCACAGGAGGGGAGTTTAGAATAGAGCGGGGCTGCGAATAAATGCACCTATCGGATGAGAGAAAGGATTGAAGAAGTCATTGGCCAGAACGTATCAAAGACTTGATATGTTCTAATATGTCTAAACCAATAGTAGCAGCGAAATTAAAACAACGACGATTAAACCATTGAGTAACGAACGGACATATGTATGTTGATATATTAGAATATGAATTAGTCTGGGTCTGGGATATGAACGAAAGACAGATTATCACGGGAGAGAATTTAGAATAAAGCGGTGCTGCGAATAAATGCATCTATCGGATGAGAGAAAGGTTTGAAGAAGTTATTGGTTACGCAATATTCAGCGCTTTTTCTTCTTGCGGTTCGAAGTCGTGGTGCGGGAAAAAAATGTTATTGGGATATATAAGTAGAGGCAGAGATTAGATATCGCTATTGGGATCTATCGTTAGAGTCAGAGCTTACATATTGTTATTGCGATAGTTAAAAAATATCAATATTTGACCGATATATTGATAATTAATCCAGCCCTACAGGATAGCATAATAAATTTCAAAATATCTAGTCACATCTATCATGGACGGCCCCTTAAATCATCATTTTGCTGTTTTTTAAGCATAATTTGAAAACTACTTGGAAGAAAAATGTGAAATTTTGGATTTCCATAAAGCAGTACATAATAAATCTAAATCCATCAAAAAAATTGTAGGTTGCAATTCATAATTTTTTCGAATATTAATTTCATAATTCATATCATAAATGTGTAAAAAGTGCAAATTCAACGTATTTATGTTTGGGTAGTTTAGTATTATTGCTACACAAAAAATTAGCACATTAGGAGCATAATTTCAGAAGATATTAATAAAAATATGAAAATGTAATTTAATATTAGAAGCACTAAATTTTGAATGTTTAAAATTCAAAAACTTATCATTCAAATGACTTGAAATTTGGTGTCTAGGCATAGTTTGAACCGAAGATTTGAAATATCTTGTTAAAATTGGGTGTTACTATTGAAAAACATGAAGTTTGGGTTCGTTTTAATATGTAGATGCCCCCCTAAGAAAAAATTATATACATCATTTAAAAGTAGACTTTATTTCCAATCGTTCGGTACCAGTAACTTTCTTCTACGTTAATTTGTTGAGAAGTTAGTAGGGGGTGTTTACTTTTTTTTTCCATGACTGTACATGTGTGTGTAATGTCCTACATTCCTTCCGATCAATGAAAGTCTTTGAAAAACCAACATACTGAATATCAAATTTTGACGGTTACTCAGTCTGTTTAAGCATGCATGCTATGACGTTCCTGGATCAAATTTCTATACTTTGTACTATTTTTAAGATACTCGAAAAAACTTTATTTTGCACTGATTGATACAGACTGTGTGTTATGTATAATATAAAATATCTTTAGTGTCATCTGGCAATGTGTAGAGAAGCAGCCTCATACTCAGGCAGTTTAATAGAGATCACTAGCTGAAGCAAGCAAAATTTCATTTACGGCAACCCTTGTTTTTGTTCGTTTTCTGGTAATTCAGGGTTGCTATGCAATTACTTCCTCAAGTAATTTTTGGTAGAAGAATATCTCTCTCTATATTTTTTTAATTGTAACAATACAGTCAAATATGAAATTAGTGGTTTTTCCTTACGTAACTTTCAAGTGTAACTTTCTCAATAAATCAAAGATCTTGAAATAATTTAAAATGTTAAATATATGCAAAAAATGAGACAAGAACATGTAGACTGAATATTAACAATGTAAAATGCGATGTTTCATGTACCAAAAAATTAATTTCAAACTAGTCGTTCCGGTTCTTTTGGAAGAATACTTTGATTGTTTTTCAAAAGGTACACTATATCAGATTTAACAAAAATTTAAAAAAAAAAATGGACTCGTTTCCTCAAAGTTTGTAATTTTAGCAGGAATGGGTATGTTTACGGAAATTTTAATTTTGCATTAATAAATGTAATTAAATGTATATGAGATAATTATATCGAAAATGTTAAAAAGTTGTTATGTGTATGCATATTTACATAATATACAGAATATCCCAAAAATAGTATAAAGTTAAAAAATTAATTTATTAATATAAATATGAAATTAAAATTTGGGAGTTCGATAAAAGTTATGTATAAAACAATTCTCTCTATTTTAACGATTGTTATAGTTAAACTAAATCATTAGAAAACGGAACATAAAATAAAAAACTTTAAATTCAATATAAATTCGGATTTATAAATTGTTAACTTTCGGCAAAAGAAAAAAGCGACGTATTTTTAACCAATTTAGATTAAATTTATATTAATTTTATATTTAACATAAAGTGAAAATCTTTTCGGTTGGCAGATTTCATTTTACATCCAAATGGCGCTACCGTATATTTAATCTCATTTTATGGTTATTCTGGTTTTATTTTTTATTTATTTATTTATTTATTTATTTTACAATATGGCAAATCAATTTCCAAATGTGATAACAATACCACAGATGTTCGCTGTTGAGAGAGATTTTAAAAATGACTTGAATTTTTTTTTTAAAAAATAGTAAAATGTCACTAAATTGCGAAACAAATTTTCTATCTAAATTCATTCTGAAGTACATTTTTTTCTCCATTTGTTTGAAATTATGCGAAATTTAGAAGTGATGTATAAGCGATAAAAAGAAAAGTGAAACCGCAGATCATTACCACCTTCATCATAAATACATTTCTAAATATAGCAACTGTGTTTGGTAGCCGTCCAAAAGTAAACTATGAATTTATGGAGATTACGAAAAAGTTCGTTGTTAAAGAAATAGGACATTTTCGACAACGAATTACTGCATTACAAACAGAAAGTGCAAACACTTTTTTTTTTTTTTTCAAAACTTTGGAGGACATTTTTTTCTTTTTAATGATAAAGAATTATTTCAGCACAGCAAAGATTTCTTACAGTAGATAAATTCCTCGCTCCATCATGCATTACAGCCACAAAACGGATGCCCCAGGAAACGTTTAATTTAAAGCATTTTATGAACGAATTGAAACTATTTGTCCTTATATAAAGAAGACATACCGCATTTCGGGTCTATAAGCCATGTTTTTAAACCTGAAATGGCGCATTTTGAGAGTATTTGGTGTGTAAGCCATCTGCTTAATTCCGTCCAGAAATAAATGGTACGTTTTTTGAGAAAATAAAAGTGTTAAGGAAAAAATTACGTGTAAAAAAATATCATTAGAAAATGCAAGTACAGCAATGATTATCGGCGCAAAATATAAAGACTTAAGTGATAACTACAACTTTCAAAGCATCTCAAACTCCTTGAACAATGAGAGGGGTGATATTTTGTGGGATTTAGGTAAAGAAGATTAAATTAAGTGCATTGAAGATTAGGATCCATAAGACGATTCTGTGTATGTGGGATATTTGTCAGAACTTTTTGAATCTAAATATCATGACGGACAATTACATTTTTCAAAGAAATAATTTCCATGATCGATAGTATGTTAGAACTAAATTTCTGTTTGTAACTTTTTTGTTAAAATATTTCAAAATACAATATTATATACTTTCTTTTGTGTTTTTCATTTCGTACTTATTAATTTTAATCTAAAATTAAATTAATGTTTGTATAAAAATAATAATTTTTATTTGTTGTGCAAAATATGTCAAAAATGATTAATTTTGTAGGTCATAATACGAAGGAGACCGATGTTTATCTCGTAGCTATTAGTACAGCTATACACTGTAAAAAAATACGGGCTAAAAAACGGAGATTCTACTGGCATTCGAGACGCCAGTAATACTTCCGTATTTTAACGGAAATCCCCCCCCCCCCATAAATTCCAGAAATTCATATTTTTACGAAAATTTTTTCCCATAAATTACAGAAAATTTTCCGTTTTTCTGGAATTTATGGGGAAATATTTCCTATAAAGTACGGAATTAGTACTGGTGTCTCGATTGCCAGTAGAATCTCCTTTTTTAGTACTTTTTTTTTTTTTACAGTACAACCCGCGATCGTCGTATGTCTGCTTATATATATAAGTCGACTGCTGAATTTTCTTTACGTTTTGGTGGTTTAAAATGTCGACTTATGCAGCAGAAAATACGGTAATTTAATGTATCATTCGTTTTCTGACAGCAGAATAATTATAAACACTGCCCATAAACATTGAAATCTGCACAGAGTTAGTGGCATTTTGTCTTCATTGCAAACACTCACTAGGAAACATTCCAAACTGCCAGTTCTGGGTTTTGACGAGGGTGGCATTATTCGCAAGCTCTTACCACGAGAATCACGAAATGTATAGAAATTATACTCCCTAAACGAATATTTCACGAGATATGGCACCTTTTTTCTTTCAGAATAAGATAAATAAAGAAGGGAAATCAGCATGAGATTCCTTCAAAAGCTATTGAAAACAGGAATTGTGTCTTATAACTAATCATGACAGCGTTTTTCTACTCTAATGTGTTGAAAACACAAGCGTTTCCAACACCAGGCATAAGCGTTGAAGGGCATTATTGTTTAACAGTGAGCACTTTTTGATATTTTCCCCTGTGTATATCATTACCGTAATACCGTTTCGTAATACGAAAACACTTTGTTACGCTGCAGATTTTTGTGAAATTGGAGTTCATTAATTTTTACTTGCAAGATTGCAAAATAGATAAAATTATTTATCTGAATCTAAGCAGCAATTTATCCATAATTATTTTTAAAAATTTCAAATTAATTTCGAATAAATAAACTTTCATTTAAAAAACAGAATAATGATTAGATAGACACTAAATCTGAAATTCTCGTTTTCAGATTTCAATGTTTTACCTTTTGTTATAGACCTTTTTATTGATAATCATTATTTTTTCTTTAGAAAAAGTGTCTTTTGTTGAACTTTGCTACTACTGGAATCTGTATAATTACAACTATATGTATAATGCTTTTTTTTTTCTTTGCTAACTTTGAGCTAATAGCATCTTTAGTGTCAGAGCGGCCATTTTTCGTTTGTAGTAAGAACCTGGCATCATTAAAAGAAATGCTTAACAGTGTATAAGAAATTGCCTCCACCACTAGAGTTGCATATCGTGACTTCTGAAAATTTAAACATGGATTCTTTTAACAACGCCGATTTCAGATCTAAATGAAAAGTTAACAGCTTCTGCATTTTGCGTCACCGCCCCTCAATACTAGGCCTGAGCCAACACCGTCTCGATATGTAAGACGATATATAACTGAAAATTAATATTTTAAATTAAAAAAAAAACATTTAAAAGGCATTCATTACTGGATATTAACTCCAAATGTTGTGATTAAAAAATGAAAGATTTTCATGATATAAAGAAAAGAATATAAAAATCCATTTTGTTTCAAATAAAAGTATGATTGATTTTCATATGCTGTATAATTTAATATTTAAATTAATTTGGAAAAATTTGGAAAAATTTTGCTTCAAAAGTAATTTTATTGTTAATCCACCCCCCTCCCCGAAAAATAAAAATCAGGACTCCTAGTAAAACTTTAACTGGCGAATTATTCTTCCGTATGTACTCATTTTTAAATAATTATCTTTATCAATGTTTGAACCGTATTTGATTTCATGAAAGAATAAAATTATATAATTGAGAATAAATATTGTAAATAAAACCATAGAATTGTTAAAAAGACGTTAATTACTGAATATCAATCAACTCGGAATTATGTTATGAAATATTTTCATAGGGAACAATAGAAGAAATTAATGGATTGTTCTAAATAATAGTAAGAAAGATTTTGTATTCTGTGAAGATTAAATTAAACAAGTTAGAATTTAAAACACCAAATAAAATAAACTAAGACAGACTGGAGCACAGTTAAAAAATAAAATTTATAAAGGCAATAAAAAACAATTAAAAATACAATATGTAAACGTGTCGCTTGGCGAAACGTTTACATATTGTAGTTTTAATTGTTTTTTATTGTCTTTATAAATTTTATTTTTTAACTGTGCTCAAGTCTGTCTTAGTTTATTTTATTTGGTGTTTTAATGGTTTTTAAATTCAGACGTTAAATGTATATGTACTGTAAGTTAGAATTTGTACGTCAAATATGGCAAATGAGGTGCGTTCGTACTGTAACTAGTTTTATAAATAATTTTTGCACCGCATATTGTACTGAATGTATATTTTAGTACACTTCATAAGTGCATATCAATTTCATTCTGTTCGAAAGGCTGTAACATCATTAAAATGCACTTGCAATATTTTTTCCCATTAGCCTTTGGCCGTCATGTAACAGAAAACTTCTGACTGTCCCTGTAATTAAACTATACATCCGATTTTCATAAAATTTGAAATGACTAGACAAAATTTTGCAACAATTATATATTTAAAATTTCAGACCATTCAGGTAGTTTTTGCTCTGTTATATGCGGACTGACAGACAGAGAGACGAACTGAACGATAAATATAGGTGCTACGTATTTATATAATTACGAACGCACCTAAAAAATTTTTGAAGGTTTTTGTTTGTTTGTTTAGTTTTTATTTTGGGAGGGGGGGGGGGGGGATTATTTGTATAGTTAGATATAAAAACGTAAATTTTGATTTGGGGATTCTCAGTAAAAAGTTAACTGGCGAATTTGTCTTTGCTGATAGATTTACTCCCTAGCACTTCGTCCACCTCCACATATTTAATGGATGGATAGACCTGTCTCTTCGAGACTGTACTGCCTGAGCGCTGACACAAAATTAAGGCTGTCGTAGGCGTATTTTTTTCAGCGATTTCACGGCCCATTCACATTTAATATCAATAATTTCTAAAAGTTTTCTCCGGAATATTTTTCTGAGATTCAATAAATAAAAGAAAACTTTTATAAAATACTGGTGTGTAAATTCATGGTACCGAATAAACGCTTAAAAAAAATCCGCGTACGACAGCCATAATGTCAGCGCTCAGGCCTAGTATTCAGGGTCGGTGGAAGCCTCAATACAGATTCTGAAAGTTTTATATGTCTATTTTTCCACCTCAAAATATTAATTTTGGAACCTTCTGGGAGTGGGAAAGTTAGTAATTAAAGCTTTTGATAAGTCAACTTCTCAAACCCCCTGGCTAATGTTCAACCTATTGGCGTAGAATGCATTCGCATATTTAAAATATCTCGTCGGGAAAATTAACGTTTTTAAATTAATTTTTTGTGTACTCTTCTTAAAGAACTAGCGGGCTCGGCCCCTACGAGCTACGCTCGCCAACCTCCGTCCAGACATCGCAGACTCTAACTGCACGCTAATTAGATCGGCTTTAAAAAGATTTCGAAAGATTGAATTATAATTTAAAGAACAGTGGCGATCTCCCAATAAACGGATTTCTATTCATTTCTCTGTGATTGGGGAATTTTAACGCCAAATCCGCTGCGATACTACTTGATTACCCCGTCGACCAATTTTGCCAAAGTATACAAATTGACATAATTTTTATTTTAAATAACGAAAGAATCAATAAATTAGTACAAAATTAATAAAAATACAAATAAAACGTCGACATAAAAGTAACTGGATGACGTAGATACGTGTAACAACATTTCAAAAAAAGCTAATATAAAAGGAATTAAGTAAACAGAGTCTTTGTCTCCTGGTATTTTTTAACAAAGCGAAAAGAGAGTTCTTTTAAATGAGACATTTTAAGTTAATCGTTTTTAATCTGACGTAATTTTGACCAGGCTATTCTCTCTCTTTTAAATATTCAAGTGAAAATACTTTTGTTAGAAATGAAATATTATTTGCGCTTTCCTGACAAAAATAGTTGAAAAGATCCTCTCAAAATATCAAATAAATGTCTAGCGCAATTTCTAAATTTAAACTGTTTTGCAATATTATTTTGTGTTCATTTTATGTAATAACCATAATGTGACGTAAATATGACGTAATTTCACCTAAGACTTCTAACGCATGTTAATGAATTTATTATTTTACAATATCCTTTCTCTTTTAAAATTCACGTGTATACTTTTTATGACGTAATTTTTAATAAGTTCCCGCTTTTTACACATAATTATTTAATTCTAATTTGAAAGTTTTTTTCCTGTTTATAATAGTCACGTGTAAATAAATTTTTAATTTGAAGCAATCATTATTGCTTGCGCTTTTTACACAGTTGGCAACAGTTTAAATTAGTACAATTTTGTGAAATCTGTAAAAAATATCTCTAGAAATGCTGAAAATTTTAATTTAAAATAGAAATAAAACCTGAAAAAATGAGTCAAAATAAAAAAATTAATGCAATCTGCACTCCGGCAAATTCTAACGCATAAAATGATCTAAAAATGATTACACTGTCATGTATAGTTTTTGCTGCTATAAAACTTTTTTAGTGGGACGATTTTGTCCAAATTTAGCATTAAATATCTCTTAAAATAATTCTTCGATTTGAAAACTGTCTGCATCAGCGTGTTTATCAAACATTTCTGTATAAAACCACCGATATTCATATTTTTGTATGCATTATTTTTCTTAATATTAACGAAGAAAGACTTCCGGTCACAAAAAATTCAAAACCGGCGGCGGTGACAGCGGTAGTTACTTTTTTTTAGAATAGAGAGATGTTTCTTTTTCTCTTAGTTGTAAAAATATTTCTAAAATATAGGTTGAATTTTATTTAAGTGTTAAAGTCTTACTCAAAGATCGTCAGCTTTTAAAACATTAAATATTAAACTAAGCATTATGTTTTAGAAATATCCTGACAACTAAGAAAAAAAGAGACATCCTTTAAGAAGATTGCAAGGAAAAAAGAAGTTAAAAATATTAATTTCCTAAGGCGACTTTTAAATATGTGAATGCATTGTACGCCCATATGTTTAACATTAGCGAGAGGAATTCGGGAGAAGACTGGCCAACGTCCCGTAACCTATGAACTTGAAGTGAACCAAATATGGAAGGAATCTATGCATGGGCATCTATTTATCTAGTGTATCCTTAAATACTTCTTCATTTTTATTTATTTATTTATTTATTTCGTCAAACGTATATTCTAAGAGAGTTTTTTTGCATTTTTTTTCAAAATGTGCTCTCTAAAATTAAAATTATATATATTTTTTTAATTATTGCTTTGCCAGATTTCTATATCCAGTTTAAAATATTTCAATCTTGGTTTCAGGACACTTTTACCAGTGCCTACCACTCAGAATGATCCTACGGTGGAAAATACGAATTATATTATTGTTCTAGGATTCCTGCTGAATAAATTTTACAAATATTTATCAATTATAATTATTTAAAATTTGTCAAAACTAATTGGGATTTTTATTCGAAAATAAATCGCTTTTATTTTCAAAAACCTACAAAAGTTATCTTAGTCAAACGCTCGTTACACCTGCATTCCTCTTAAAAGACGTAAAATAAAGTTATCTTTTAGAAAAAAAATGAAGATTTTAAAATTAATTAGTGAAGTTTTTTGCAGTTTTACATTTGAAAAAACCTTTCCCTTCAGAGGAAAATTATGTGAATTAATGAGATGCTTCAAGCGTCTGTTTTAATAATTCCGAATCTCAGTCATACTTCAAAAATTTTATAGATTTTTTAAATTCGTTTTTAATAGAAATATTCATTTAACTTCGAAATGCACATTGAATAAAATGAGAAAAAATTATATTCACTTTTTTTAATGTTAAACAAACTGTAATGATATAAAATTAATTTTCCTATTATAAATACTAGGGGATCATGCTCGGGCTTCCCGGGTATGTATATAGGTGAAAACATTTTTTTTAATTGAAAACTAATAAATTTTTTATATGCAATAATTTTTTTAGAAATCACACTTACATTAAAAAAAGCATTTTTCATATGGAAAATACGAATTATACAATCAAATAAATTTTTGAAATTTATCAAAAGCGATGTTTTCTTATTAGGCCCATGCTAAGAGTTATTTGACCAAGATTTTGCTACCTATGGCATCCTTTTACATTCTGATAATTTCAGAGCTTATATATGTCTGTTAAATTTGTGATTGATTTATATTATTTTATTTATTTATTCATAGGGAAGTTTTTTTTAACGGATATTAGCCGTAAGAAAATGATGAACTCTTTATTTTGTTTTAAGGGCAAACGGATTAATCTATATTAATATAGATAAATTAAAAAATATCTCATGCTTAAAAATTGTTTTTAAAACCATAGACAATCAAGAAACTGAGATGAACTTTGCAAACAAATGCCATTTGTAAAAAAAAAAAAAATCGTATTTGGTGATATAAAAATTTAAATTGTACGATTACAAATATGTTAGATTTGTGTTTTTTCAATATTATTCTTTTATCTATACTAATCTATACTAATATTATAAAGAGGTAAAAATTGTTTATTTGTAGGAGGCAAACTCTGGAACTACTGAACCGATTCCAAAAGTAATGTTGTCAAAATGATGGTGTTAGTCCAACTTAGAACATAGGCTATATCTTATGTCCGTGCAACTGGTCAAAAGGGGGTGCAGGAGCAAAAAACGTTCTAAAAATGCAATGTTTGCGTTACTGAAGGGCGTAGAAACATGAAATTTGGAATGGTAGATCCTTATAAGATACTAATGATCTCTAAGGACATTTAACAAAAATCGAATTAAAAAGGGGTGAAAATACGCGAAAAGCGTTCTAAAAAACATTCTAAATGGCGATTTTTACGCAATATCAGGAAGTACCAAACCGATTTCAAAAATATTGGTGTCAAAATGATCGTGACCACCCTTTCTCCAACATAGGCTACATTTTATGTCGGCGCCACTACCCCTAAAGGGGGTGCAAGAGCAAAAAAAGTTCGAAATTGTGATTTTTGTGTTACTGAAGGTTCCAGATACATGGAATTTGACATGGTAGTTACTTATTAGATATAAATGATCTCTAAGAACATTTCTTAAAAAATTCGAAATTTAAAAGGGGTGAAAATGCACAAAAAGCGTTCTAAAAAGCGTTCTAAACGGCGATTTTTACGCAATCTCAAGAAGTACCAAACCGATTTCAAAAATATTGGTATCAAAATGATGGTGACCACCCTTGCTCCAACGTAGGCTAAATTTTATGTCGATGCCACTAACCCTAAAGGGGGCGCAAGAGCAAAAAAACGTTCGAAATTGTGATTTTTGTGTTACTGAAGGGTCCAGATACATGGAATTTGGCATGGTAGTTACTTATTAGATATAAATTATCTCTAAGAACATTTCTTAAAAAATTTGAAATTTAAAAAGGGGTGAAAATGCACAAAAAGCGTTCTAAAAAACGTTCTAAATGGCGATTTTTACGCAATCTTAAGATGTACCAAACCGATTTCCAAAATAATGGTGACAACCCTTTCTCCAATATAGGCTACATTTTACGTCGGTGCCACTACCACTTAGGGGTTGGAGAAGCAAAAAACGTTCTAAATTGCGATTTTTGTGTTACTGAAGGGCCTAGAATCCTGAAATTAGGTAGGGCAGTTATTTATAAGATACAGATGTTCTCTAAGAACATTTCCTAAAAAATCGCAATTTAAAAGGTGTGAAAATGAGCGAAAAGCGTTCTAAAAAATTTTCTAAATTGCGATTTCAACGCAATCTTAGGAAGTACCGAACTAATTTAAAAAATAATGGTGTGAAAACGATGGTGACAGCCCTCGCTCCAACATAGGATGTATTTCATGTCGGTGCCACTACCCCAAAGGGGGTGAAGGAGCAAAAAACGATCTAAATTGCGTTTTTCGTAATACTGCAGGAGCTAGAAACTTGAAATTAGGCATGGTAGTTACTTATAATATATAAATGATCTCTAAGAACATTCCCTAAATAATTCGAAATTTAAGAGGGGTGAAAAGGGACGAAAAACGTTCTAAATTGCGATTTCTACGCAATTTAGAAAGTACCCAACCGATTTCAAAAGTAATGTTTGCAAATTGATGATGAGAGCCCTTGCTCCAATATACGATCTATTTCATGTCGGCGTCACTACCACCTTGCGGTTGCATTAAAAAAACGTTCTAAATTGTGATTTTTTGTGATACTGAAGGGGCTAGCAACTTGAAATTTGGCATCGTAATTATTTATGAGATGTAAATACTGTCTCAGAAGAGTTCCTTTAAAATTTGAAATTAAAAAGGGGTGAAAATGAACGAAAAGTGTTCTAAAAACTTTCTAAATAGCTATTTCTCAGGAAATATAAACCGATTTCAGAAGTAGTGGTTTCAAATTGATGGTGACAGCCCCCGCTCCAATATAGCCTATATTTAACGTTGTTGTCACTACCACCCGGGGCTTACAGGAGCAAAAAATGTTCTAAATTGCGTTTTTTGTGCTACTGAGAGGGTCTAACATTTTAAATTTGGAATGATAATTACTTCAAAGATGCAAATGCTTTCTAAGAATTGTCGACAGAAAATTCCGAATTTAAAAGGATAAAGTGAGCGAAAAGCGTTCTATAAACGTTCTAAATTGCGATTTTTATGCAATCTTATGAAATACGAAACCGATTTCAAACATAATGGTCGCAAATTGATGATGATAGAACCTGCTCAAACATAAGCTACATTTTATGTCGGTGGTTGTAGGAGCAAAAAACTTTCTAAATTGCGATTTCTGCGGTACTGAAGACGCTAGAAACTTTAAATATAGCACGGTAGTTACTTATAAAATATAAATGTCCTCTAAGAACAGTCGAAAATAAATTCGAAAAAAAAAAGGGGCGGAGCGAAGGGAAGGAGCGAAAAGCATTCTAAAAGAGTCCTAAAAATTACGATTTCTTACGAATCTCAGGAAATAATAAACCGACTACAGACGTTATTGGTTGCGAATCAAGAGTGATAGTACCTGATCTTATACGGGATATATTTTTTGCCGGTGTCACTACCACCTGGTTGGCAGGAACAACAAGAAAGTCTTTAAAAACATCTAAATTCCGTTTTCTATAGAATATTAGGAAATACCAACCGATTTCAAGGTTAATGTTCGCAAATTAATGGTGACAGTCTCTGTTTCAACATTTTTCGAGACATTCAATTTCAACTCATTTTCGGCATTTTATGTTGGTGTCACTAACACCAGAGAGGTGGTAGACTGTTAGACAAGAACCTTGGAATTTGACATGATGGTTAATTTTAAGATGTAAATGTGTTTAGATAATTCTAAAAACGTCAAAACTTCAAATGAATACTGAAATGTGCGTAGGAAAAAGAGCATAAAAGTCTCAGAATACTTTCTAAATTATCATTTAATTGGAATTAGTTTTAGTTCTTCTTATTAATTAAAATCTCATTTCTGTCTATTGCACTTTTATAATGAAGTTTAGACAAACTGTGGCTTAATTTGTAATTTTTGAATTATTTCACGAATTGAATCATTACGCGAGCAAAGCCGCGGGGTTTGCTAGTTTGTTTATAAAAGAAGTATTAATTTCGTTAATTTGTCTTTCACAAATATGTTAGACTGGTGGTTTTTTTAATATTATTCTTTTATTTGTCTATAAAGGAAGTATTAATTTCGTTATGCAAAAATAGTCAGAAACAAATGCTGAAAAAGATTTGTTGCTGTATGTGCAAAATGCTTATTGTTATTATGCATTGAAACCGGTACGTGATAAGATAAACTTTAAAAAGATCATGCTTAAAAATTATTTTAGAAAATATAATATATGAATCAATTCAGATACAGTTTTTAAACAAATTGCTTTTGAAAGTAAATTTTTTCCCTATGCAACGAAAATTGAAAATGTACGATGGTCAGAAGATTAAAAAATTGCAGTAGCGAAAATTTCAAGACCGAAATTTGATCTTGAAGTGTTGCCATTCGCAAAACGACGTCAGCTTTACGCACAGATACGTTTGTTCTTTATAATATAGATAGATACTTAATCAGTAAAATATAATAAACATCAGTTATTAAGATGTGGTTATCAACTGAGGCTCTTATGCTTGGTATTCCGGAATGAAAAACAGCAATTTTCACTTTCTCAAAATTTGCATGCGCACTTCTTATATATCTATATTCATCATTTAAAAAAAAAAATTGTATTTTGTTTGATCATTTAAAAATCATTTTAACTCAAATCTTGAAGTCTCGATTGTCAGCAACATCTTTTATGTGAACAGACGCATTCTTTACTTGAGATTCTAATATCAATTCCAGAGAGTAAAAATTTCATATAATTTATGTTTTTTAGACGCATTTGTGTTAAAATGTTTAGTTTTATCTAAGAAAATGATCGTTTTCTTTTAAATATGACTTCATTTTCACTTAAATAAGCATTTCGCCTAGTGTCTGAAATTTTGTATTAGTACACATACAGAAGGAAAAACAATTTAGAAAATTTATGAGGAAAAATGCGTGTTTTCAAAAGCAGTATTATATTTTCCGTTATTATGGCCTAATATAATATTCTGCTCTTAATGGGATTTTGCGACACTAACCAATATACAACAATTTTTATCAACAATTTTGAATTTTTATCAGAAAATAGCATGAATAAAGATAAAAAATACCTCATTAATTCTCTCTTGTCTGCAATAATGAAAGCTATCAAATTTTCACCGCTTTGAAGAAATTTCATAAAATGCTTTTAAAATTAAGATATAAAATTGGGAATATTTAAAAAAAGAAACAGATAGTGCGATCACATCTACAAATGAAGAGCTTTCGGTTTAAAAAAAATATTAATAAAATTGGTTCAGCAAAAAAAGATCAGGGCAAATGACTAAAAAACACACTTGTGTTTTAAATATATAGATTATATAAAATTAGGAAAAATTAAATTAAGCCAATTATGCTATTTTGATAAAAATTATAGTAGAATGTTCTAAAGAATAGCATTGAAATTTTATTACTCGAGAGAATTTTGGACAAAAACTTCAGGAACAGGATATTTATTTTAAACCACGAATTATTTGTTTGCTTGTCTAACTCGGCGAAGCAAATCCACCCAAGCGAGAATCATCAATTTCTGTAATATAAATCGCTATTATTTGCATGTCACCTCCCTTTTATAAAGACACTCTAAATTTTTGTAAAACATTGCGTTTTATCAGTGTGTGATTTCGATTACATTATTTTCAAAAGTGAAGCGTTTTCACCTGTGAAGAATTTCAAAGCAGCCTGGGCTGTGAAAATGGCACGCTTCTACAAAACATAATTGAGGTTTAAGAATTAAAATACATGCTTTTTTGTAAAATGACGTCATTTCATCCGCTAAAACAATCCACTTTTACAATCCAGCCTTGAACTTCGTCTATAGAAAAGTATGCATATGATGTTTATATGACGAAATAACAGACAATAATCTTGACATAGCCCATATTTTAATTTCACCTTTTTTTTCAGGTTTTATGAGAAAATGGTAACAAAAAGTTACAGTATCTCCTATTTTCGACTATTTTCCGTTTACTTTCAATGACTTTCAATAAAAATGGGGTACTTTTGTTGCCATTATAAGAAAAATGGTATTAAAAACTACAAAAAAATTAATATCTCAAAAATAAATTGAGACAGCTTTCAAACAAATTGCATTTAAAAGAGCATTTTTTTCCTTATACGACGATGTAAAAATTTAAAATGTGCGATGTGTAGAAGTTTAAAAATTTTCAGTTGAGAAAATTGCAAAACGAAAATTCATTTCAAATTTGAAAGTGTTGCCATTCGCAGAATGACGTATGCGTTACGCACAGATATGTTTGTCCTTTATAATATAGATATCACATTCTAATTTAAAAATAACATTCTCCAAGAGCACACAAAAAATATGAAGGCACTTTAATATGTTTCTTACTTATAAGTCGTCGTTTAATTGTCGTCCCGATTATAAATATATATATATTATTTTTACAGGAAAATATTTCGTTTTAATTCAGACTACAAATGACAAAATGTGTATTCCAATTTTTTCCCGTTGAATTTCAAGTATCAGACAAATTTTCGGTGCAACTTGTCTATCTCCGGCGCCCCATTTCCCTCCCCCTCTCCAAAATCCATTTTCTTATGACAAGTACGCACCAACAATTCGGCTTCAAAACTCCAGGTAAAGCAGAAGTAGTTCAAGTAGTGGTGGCCCAGCTGGCAGAGCATCAAATTGGCAGCTGAAGGCCGCGAGATCGAGGCCTAGTGTTGGCTATAATCTGCCAAGTACGCAAATGGTTCCTGGTGCATGTAAATCCGTCGTGGGTGCAAAGTCCTCCGACTTACCTGTGAATTATACCTCTAGAGGTGCCTTGCTAGATGAAGGTCTCGTTGCCTGATCAAGATTCCAAATTACGAGATCAACATAAGTAGCAATGTGCAGGTTCCAAACAACAGGATATAAATGTTGAGCAACCGACATAGCACCATTCACAACAAAGCAATAAGCACTGTCGATACGATCTAGGCGCTCGTTAGGTTTATTGCCGCTACGCTGCGATTAGGCGGTCACTCGTTCCGATACCAGGTATGAAACAAGTTCAGCTGGAGCTTCCCGGCAGGTAGGGGCCTGGTCATCGGTTAGAAAGAAAGAAAGTATCAGATGAATAAATATTTATGAGTACCAATTTAGCACTGAACGCCTAGATATGTGAAAACTTTAGACTAGGAAATAGAAAATAAGGGAAAATAAAAAAATCCCTGCCGGCTCGGCCTACAGCCACAGGTAGATTTCGAAGTTAAGTAATAATTTCACGAACAAAAAATAAATCAAGATTAGAGATGAACCTAGTTTAACAATTTCATCTGACTACTTTTGACGAATTTTTAATTTCATTCTTCTGTCATTTATCAGAATCATGTTAATGTGACTTTTTTTTCTACACCCCTCCCCTCTCAACTCATTTTTTATTTAAAGTTTCATTTATTTATTTATTTTTTGCTGTAAGCCATATTTTGTGAATTGACGAAGTTATGAATTTTTTTTTCTTCAATTCCCAGTTTTTTTTAGTTTTTAATTTTTTTTTTCGTTGTAAGGGTTGGTACTATCAAAAACTTGTCAGTATGAAAATTGTAGATAATATTAAGAAGATTTGTAATAAATTTAAGTGAATTTCTATATCTTGAGAATTGACGAAGTTCTGAAGTTTTTCTTCTGAAAACCCTATTTTTTTTTTTCGACCCTTGAGGTCGTTTTTAATGATATCAAAAATCTGTCATACATAAATTTTGGACTTTTATCTAGAAGTAGTAATAACTTTAAAGTGATTCGATATGTATCACAATTAAGAAGTTGTGGGGTTTTATCTGTTTTCACAGAAACCCTCCACATTTCCACCCCTTTGTCCGATTTTGCTAATTAACGAACTTGACCGATATTTTCTGCCCCTTGATTTTATGTATCAGTTTGGAAGACATTTGTGCAGAATTATGGAAGTTATCATGTCTATAAAAAATGATACATATATATGTATATATATATATATATAGAGAGAGAGAGAGATAGATAGATAGATAGATAGATAGATATGGAACATTCTCACAATCTTTTGACTTTTATGTCCCTGAATTATAAGTTTTACTTTAAAGCATTTTTTGTGTGTTTTTTATTTCACAGCCACTGAATTTTTTTCAAGTTTTTTCTCATGCAGAAGTATGCTAGAGAAATAATGTCTAAAATTTTTTGACAGAAAATTTACAGCAGAATTTAAATCAGCATTTAAATATCAATTTCAAGATTGTGGCTTTATTGGTAGTCTTACCGCCCCCAAGGTTTATTCCTGCCCCTTTCGAGATAAATTTAAAAAAAATTAATTTAATACAATGTTAGCAACTGTTTCTAAAAATCAATGAACATTGCGGCTATCAATTAGCTTTAATATGATTTTCTCAAAAATTGGTGGTAATTTTCCTTACCGTTCCATCCTTACCGTCCCTTTTTTCCCCATTTCGTCCCTTTTCTTCCCATTTCGCCCCTTTTTTCCTACAGCGTCCCCTTTTTTTACCTTACCGTCCCTTCTTTAACACCCCTTTAAGACAATGTTATACAAAAATTCTGTATTAAAAGTACTACATATTTATTCTTTCTTATATGACTGTCTATGGGTACTATGCAAATTCATTATAAGTAAAAATTTAGAAGAAAATAAAAAGTTATTGGGATAAAATGGTACGCAAAATAAAACTCACAAGTTTAACTTAAACCTCAGTTAAATAAAAAAAATGTTCGCTGTTGTCCATTTTTTTTTTTTTTTTTTGAATCATTAAGGCATTGGTCTATCAGAATAAAATGTTATTTTAGCAAGTTTAATTTCACCAGATTTTTATTCCCGAAAGTCAAAAGATTGTTAGAATGCCCCATATATACATATAACGTTTTGAACTGGGATTGTTTTGGTGTACTAGGGGGACACAATCGGCGAAGATTTTCAAAAAATTTTCAGAAATTCCAACATAGGGGAGAATGTAATACGTAGTAGGGTGGAGCGAAAATATATATATTTTTTTTTTAAATCAAAAACGGGTAGGTGCCAAATGTTGCCTTTCTACTGGTACATCAACTGCGTGCAATTTTACCGCTAAAAAAAATGGCTTGAGCCTGTGCTTTTGGTCCAAATTTCGAAATTTTGGGTAAAATTTGGCATTTTATTTTAAAAATTCAAAAATTCCTATAGAGGTGATTATTACTTAAATGTGTTATTTAAAACCTTTATTATTAATGACTTAACATATTTAAACAATAAAACGATATCATTATTCTGTATAACTGGAGCAAAACTGACTACTTTTGGTACAAAAAAGGCGCTGCCACTCTGTTGTGTCTTACAACTTACTAAGTAACAGCTCTTACATAGTTGTTTTCAAAACTACCCAGGAGGCACCACGTGGAGGTGGCTGCATTTCATGTCACAACAGTGCATAACTCGACCATCCTACCATCTGAGCACAGTGGTTGTTTTATACATTGAATAGTGATTTTTTATCAATGACTGGCTAAGTTTTCTATGTATCAACCTAGTCCATCTCTTCTTTGTATCCACAGACGTTGGATGCTGCTGCTGTGACACTCCTTCACGTATATTTCTACTGCTTGTGTATTATAAGGCAAGCAGAGTAATGCAGTGGAATTAATAGAATCTATTCAACCGTCTATTATCTTCACCAAATTTGCATCCAGTTAATGCAAAGTGATTGGGAGTTCTGTTACTACAACATTTAGGTATTTCATCTTTGAGTATGCCATCATTTACTCTACCTTTCGCATTTTTTATACGCTGAGAAGCTTGCTTTTAAGTGTGATGGCGATCGTTGGAGACCATTGCAATAAGAATTTGTTCTCGATGTGCAAAGCAACAATTGTCCTAAATAAATTTTCTTAGTATTTGTTTTATGTCGTTTTCTGTGATGTTTAGTAGACGAGTAATTTTCCATAAGTTTTCAGATCCATTTTTTAGATGTGGATCACATTTGTTGTAAACCATCCTGCCGCATAAACTTGGATTATATACTTTGTAAGTGAACCTACAGGCTTTGATGGTCAATCAGTGCTTATATAAAAGCGAAAATTTTTATACTGATTGGAAAATTGTTGTGGTAAGAGAACCTCTAATCAATATGCATTAATCGGGTGCAATCTTGGTGAAGGTAATAGACGTCTGAATAGATTACATGAATACCATTCCCACTGCATTATACTGTTCTGTTGTACCCACTGCCTTCTGTTACACAAGCAGTAAAAAAAAAACGTGAAAGAGATCACAGCAGTAGCATCCAAAGTCTGTAGATACAAAGATGGACTACGTTCATACATAGAAAAAATATGCCAGTCTTTAATTAAAAATCACAGTTCAATGTATAAATAAAACATTGTGTTCAGATGGTAGAGTGGTCGATCTAGATGTCCTGGGTAGTTTTGAAAGCAACTAGGTAAAATCTGTATTCTAAACAACAATTCGTTGAATGACACAACAAAATGGCAACAGTTTTTTTACCGAAAGTTGTCAGTTTTAATCCAGTTATACGAAATAAAGATATTGTTTTATCGTTTAAATATGTTAAGTCATTAATAATGAAGGTTTAAATAACACTTTTAAATAATAACCATCTGTATAGAAATTTTTGCTTTTTTTTTGTTTTTGTTTTGTTTTGTTTTGTTTTGTTTTTTTTGAAAAAATGTCAAAATTTCCCCAAAATTTCGACTTTTGGACCAAAAGCGCAGACTCAAGCCATTTTTTTTTTCAACGGTAAAATTGCACGCAGTTGATGTACTAGCATAAAGGCTACTTTTGGCACCTACCCGTTTTTGATTTTTTAAAAAAAAATATTTGTTTCCGCTTGTATTTATTACGAAATCTACCTAAAAAAATAAAACAGTAAATAGCAACTGTTCTAATAGCATCGTCACCCAAATTCGGCCAAAATTTAAAAGTACTGCTACCTAAATGAAAATGTCTACATTGCCGTCACTAGGATGGAGTGAAAAAAACGAAAGTTGGAATTTTGATTTCGGATAGCACCCAAAAGTTGCCTTTTAGGACGTCTAATAAACATTCAAAATTTCATGAATTTTGAAAAACTCCTTCAGGGCACTACCAGGACCTTCATATTTTCATTATTTAGTACAATAGGTTCTTACCATAAATTGTACATTTACAGTGTTTTTTGGTAATCTCGTTTAACATTTTTGAATTTTAAATGCTTAGTGTAACTTCATATATAATTTTTAAACTTTAAGCCTTTATTTTAAAATATTTGAAACATTCTATTGAGTTTTACACATTGTTTACACATTGTTTTTTCTCATTTTTAGAGTCAAAATGAGTGCGAGTGGATGCAAATCGATGTTTACCATTACTAGAAGTGCAGTAGAATGCCCACCATTTGGTACTCCTTCAAAACTAAATGAAGTTGAATTGAAAACAATAGCAGATGTTATTAAACATTACTTACAAGTCAATAATTAAAGCTCAACTGTAAAAGTGAAGAACCACTAAAGTCAGAGGTAATTAAAATCCTCTGAGAAAAGACCGAAGAAATTTGGAAAAAAGCATCAAATTGTAGTTTCCCAGAGGCGTATTGATCAAATACTGAGCAACAATTTTTCTGAATACCAGAACCTTATTCGATTCCCCTAATCCAAAAGAAATGATAATTACGTGAAGTAGGTTCAGATTTACAAAGCTGAAGCTATAAGTAAACTTTTAGATGTTTCAGCGTGCAAATGCAAACAAATTCCTAAGTGTACCTGCAAAAAATCAAAGAAGGTGCCTCTAAAAGAACAAGAATTTCTTCTTGACCAAATGTCAACAAGAAATGTGGTAATTAGCACACTCGATAAAGCCAAGTAAATTGAAACAAAGAGACGACATACAAACAAAGAACTCGATGGGGGTCTAGAAAGGAAAGTTCAAAGTCTGCCTCTAATCAGGACAGTACAGTTGTTATGTATTCTGACAGGGGTAATGAAGAAAGAAGTAGTAGCACTTCATCAGGATGTGAAGAATTAATATCCGTATCACAAGCATCTACTTCTAAGGAAGAGTCACAAAGACAAGTGAGAACACGTCTACCTACGGTTTAAAGGGTCTGAGATCAGTATGAGGTTTCTGATAGATGCGTGGCAGAAATAACTTCTGCAATTCTGGAAAATGTTGGTATTGTAACAGAAAATGATTCATCACATATAATTGACAGATGCACAGTACGCAGAAAACGAAAGAAAACTAGAGAATGTGCTAAAATGAAATCTTTACCTAAGGTTATCTGAAAGCTTTAGAAGCAGGAATCGAAAGGATATATTTTGATGAAAGAGAAGATAAAACACTACATCAGGAGATTTAGATATAGATTACATCGAAGCTGGCATATTAGCGTCTACAAGGGACGACTAATCTTAATTTCAAAAAATCTAATAGCACCATTGTTTTTCCCAGTGTTTACAGTTGTTAAGTTACAACATATGGCCATAAGTGTATTAAGGTTTAAGTTGTTTTCAGTGCAGTATTTTAAAGCGCTTTCTGCAATATGCTTTTCTGATCCAGAAGATGGTGTAATGTATCCCAGATACAGTGAATTTGGCTCTTCAATCAGATATACATGTTCTTTACTTATAGTTCTTCGATGTAATATATCTCCAATTTTCTTGATGAAGTGTTTTATCTTTTCATACATCAAAATATATACTTTCGATTCCTGCTTCTAAAGGTTTCAGATCACCTTTTTTAGCACACTCTCTAACTTTCTTTTGTTCTCTGCGTACTTTGAGTCTGTCAATGATATGTGATGAATCGCTGTCTGTTACAATGCCAACATCTTGCAGAATTGCAGAAGTTATTGCTGCCACGAATCTAACAGAAACCCCATACTGATCTGAGACCCTTTAAATCGTAGGTAGATGTGCTCTCATTTGTCTTTGTGACTCTTCCTTAGGAGTAGATGTTTGTTATATGGATATTAATTCCCACACCCTGATAAAGAACTACTACTTCTTTCTTCATCATCACTGTCACAATGCATAACAACTATACTGTCCTGATTAACTGATTATGACTTTAAACTTTCCTTTCTAGCCCCCATCGAGTCTTTGTTTTTATGTCGTCTCTTTGTTTCAACTTACTTGGCTTTATAGAGTGTGCCAATAACCATCTTTCTTGTTGCCTTTGTTCAAGAAGAAATTATTGTTCTTTTAGAGGCACCTTCTTTCATTTTTCGCAGGTACACTTAGCAATTGGTTTGCGTTTGCATGCCGAAATGTCTAGAAATTTACTTACAGCTTCAGCTTTGTAAAACTGAACCTTCTTCATGTAATTATCATTTCTTTTGGATTAGGGGAATTGAATAAGGTTCTGGTATTCAGAAAAATTGTTGTCTAGTATTTGATTAGTACGACTTTGGAAAATTACAGTAGCTGATGCTTCTTTCCAAATTTCTTCAATCTTTTCTCAGAGGATTTTAATTGTCTCTGGCTTTGGTGGATCGTCACCATCCCTGGTGTGTTTTAATTAATTGTCTTGTATGTAAGTAATATTTTATAAGAGCTGCTATTGTTTTCAAAACAACTTCATTTAGTTTTGAAGGTGCACAAAATGGGGGACATTCCAGTGCACTTCTAGTAATGGTAAACTTCGATGTGACTCGCACTCATTTTGACTCTAAAAATGAGAACAAATAATTTGTAAAACTCAATAAAACGTTTCAAATATTTTAAAATAAAGACTAAATTAAAAAATTATAAAGAAAGTTACACTAAGCAATTTAAATTTAAGAATGATAAACGAGATTACTAAAAAACACTGTAAACGTGCAATTTATGGCAAGAACCTATTGTGTGAAACAATGAAAATATAAAGGTGCTGGTAGAGCCCTGAAGGAATTTTCCAAAATTCCTGAAATTCTGCACGTTTATTAGAGATACTAAAAGGCAACTTTTGGCTGCTATCCGAAATCAACATTCCAACTTTCGTTTTTTTCACTCCACCCTAGCCGTCACATGTTACAAAAAATGGGTCACTATGACACCACTAAAAAGTCGATATCTCGCATTTTGCGTTCCAATTATTCAGACATCGTGATTTTTTAATTTACAGTGGTGTAACTTCACTGTGGAGTCACGAAGTGAGGATCATAATTAGATGATCATAATAAGACGATAGTCATAATAAGATGACTTAAATATATCACTTTTTAGTCATAATTGTACCTGTTGTACTTATGACCATTTTCATATGTGACATCAGTGTGACATCACATCGAGGGGCTGTGTGCTACTTGGGTAGTAGTTTTAATATTTAGTTAAAATATTTTTATTATTTTAAAAATATTTTAAATTTGAAAATATATAGTAAACTCAATATTGCTCAATATGTAGTGACTTAAAAATCGTTAACTATACGTTAATGCATTCAATTTGCCGATCAAATATGTGAAAGTTTTAAAGTATATATTATAATTTAAAATTAAAATTTTCGTTATTTCTTATACTTTTATTCAGTTATTTTTCAGCAATTCCTTGAGGGACGTATAAACATTGCTTTACTGTGTAAAGAGTATTTGGAAAAACCAAGTATGTTTATTTTAAACACAAAATACGATATCGGATAAAAGTCGGTTTTAGACTTACAAAAACTAGATATGGAAATTTTTGCCTAAGGGCGTATATGTTACGAATTCTAAAATATTCTGGTCATGTTCTCGTTTTATTCGATAGAAACAATTTTCTAAAATTTCTCTTTGCAAATAACAAGAAAAAAAAACACTGTTTTGTCACTGCCAAGACAAGAAATGTCACATTATTGAAACTATGGAGTTATATTATTCGTATTGCATATGAATTACCCTTCCCCTTTTTAGGTGCGTTCGTAAATTATATAAAATAAATACGTAGCACCTACAGTCGTCATTCGTCTCGTCTGTCTGTCTGTCCGTCCGTCCACATATAACAGAGCAAAAACTACCACGCCGAATCCTCTGAAATTTTAAATATATAGTTGTTGCAAAATTTTAACGAGTCATTTAAAATTTTATGAAAATCGGATGTATAGTTTAATTACAGGGACAGTCAAAAGTTTTCCGTTACAGTACGGCCAATGGGAAAAAAATATTTCAAGTGCATTTTAATGATGTTACAGCCTTTCGAACAAGATGAAATCGATATGCACTTATGAAGTGCACTAAAGTATACATTCAGTACAATATGTGGTGCAAAAATATTTTTAAATCTAGTTATAGTACGAACGCACCTCATTTGCCACGTTTGACGCGCAATTTCCAACTTGTTGAGTTACAAGATGTCAAAAATGTTGATTTTTTAAAATTTCCAATATTTAATTTATTGTAAATCAGCACTGTTAAAAATTTTGCAGCATTCTGGCAAGTCATTCGACCGTTTTTTTGAAAAAACGCTTTCATAACCATAATTTAACTATATTCTGACCATAAAATGGCCAATAATATGGCCAGAATAGTGTTACATTCACGGTTGTGTAACCGTTTTCGGAAAAAACAATCAAATGACCTGCCAGAATGCTGCAAATTTTTAACAGTGAGGAGGAAAAAGAGATAACATCCTGCTTTTTTTATGGATTTATTATGATAGTAATAACACACAATGTTATCTCTTTCCGTTCATGAGATATAATTTTTCAAAAACTTGCATTTTGACTAATATTATACTATATAATTATACTTTAAAGTACCTCAATTAAAAAATACAGCTCGACGACAATTACATGATTTAATAGAAAACATTGCGCAGCTTCCAGATATTTTTTTAATTATTTTTTATCTCTACTAGCTGGAGAATAACTTTAAACGTTGCTCAAAATTTTAAAAATGTTTGAATTTTGTAAATTTTTTAAGGTAAGATTTTTTAAGGTACGATTTTTCACAAATATATTTTAACTTCTTTTCGATTTAGATAATAATACCTTCTTTTCCACATATAAAGTATGTGAAAAATCAAAAAATAGTGCTTCAATCTTCGAAATTCTGAGAAATAAATAAATGTTTATATTTTTGTTTATTTTTTTAACTGTATCAGCACAGCTTTAAACTAACATTTTTCAAATTTATAAATGTAATCCACAACGTTCATACATTTATATATAGGCATAAAAATATAAATATAAAGCACAATTTCTAGAGAAATATATAAAAAGAGTAAGGATTTAACAGAAGAAAAAAAACTAGGAACATTCTATTATGAACTCTCATAAAAGTGTTCAAAATACTTTATGTTTTCGATTTTTCAAAAGGGAGAATGATGGGAAATCATTTGTACCTAATGAAAAGGACTGAAAAATATATGAGAGTCATCGGTGTTTATTACATGAGTTCTTTTTATTTTTTCTAAATTGTTTAAAATGCCAAATATTTATATATATATATATATATATATATATATATATATATATATATATATATATATATATAGTATACAGCTTGGTACGCATAAACATTCTGATAATCCACATTTAGATTAAAATGCCCATTATGTAATGAAATATTTTTTATGAAATTAAAATTTATAAAGAAGAAATAGCGGTACGTTCTTCTTTGGTTACAGTAATCTTTTTTAATGCACGGTAGGAAAGGTATTTTATTATTCTTATAATCTATATATTTATAATATATAGATTATAAGAATAATGAAATACAATAATAATATAGATATCTCAATATTTATAATTGTAAATGTTTGAAGTGTTATTTTTCTTTATGTTTTAGTAAAATAATTGCGGATTTTACCACTTATAAATAAACAATTTAACACATTTAATCATTTTAAAAACAATAAAACTCTTTTTTTTTTATTTGTAAATAAAACTAAAAACTAGTTAATTATTAAAAATTGATAAGAATTTATTAATAAATAACTAGAAAACAGGAATTCTGCTTTTTCAGAATTCAGTGTCGCGTATATATATCTTCCCTATATATATAAAATCCTAATGAAACGAATTTATGAAACGGATATATGAAACGACTGAAATGTAGCGAATTTATGAAACAATTCTATGAAACGACTGATTAAACAACTGATTATGTTTCGCGGCGATTTCGCCTAAAATAGGGCGTACTTCGCGATGAAATTAACACCAAAAATCGGTATTGATCCGCAAGTCTCAAAACTGGTATTAGAATTTTAAAATTCGAAATAGTTTTCGAAATATTAATTTTTTTCTAATTTTAAATACTTTTTTCTAATGATGGCACCTCAAATTTTAACCATAACAGATATTATTTTTTATATTTCAGAAAAGGTTATTATTTTAAACTAATTTGGCGACCTTTTTTGCCTCCCTTAAATGTATGCTAAGAATAATGCTTTTATGTTTTTTATTATTTTATTATTATTTTATTTAATATTATTATTTTATTTAATACAAAACTTTCATTTAAAACTGAAAAGTTTAAAATTAATGACTTTCACTTCTTTCTTTTCTTTTAAACGAAACGAAAGACAGAATTTGACGGGGGGCAGAATTTGAATAATTTGTCCTTTTACTTATAGTTACCTCAAAGTAATAAATAGGACAGGGATTTTTTTTAAATTTAAAGAATTTAAAAAAAATTGAAAGTGTATGCACAAAAGGTTAATCTTGATTTTTTTCTTCTTTTTTTACAGTTAACATTTCAGACACAATTTTAACTAATCTTTTCTGCCAGGCAACAATGAATTTTAAATGGTCAAAAAATAGTATGGTGGAGGAGAGGGTGGGGGGGTAGAAGAGAAAATTCGGAATGTGGGGTTGCCTGAGACGATTGATCATTATTTTATTGCCTCTTCAACTTAATAAATAGTGCAATGTGTGAAGAATGACGAAAAATAGAGTGTGTGTGTGTGTGGGGGGGGGGGGGGGGGTAGGATTTCATTCGAAAGAAAAATTTAGATGATTTATTCAAATATGACGAATTACTATTTTAAAATAACAAATAAAACAACTAGGACGAAATAATATTTTTAAAAATGGCGAAATTTAAAAAAAAAACTGAAGAATTTTACAGATTTTTAATTTTGTGCACTAGGAGCAGACCAATGTTTTTTTCTAAAAAACTCAAATAATAATAAACATGTAACATCATTAAAATGTAACTGTAATTGACTTAATTGCATGCATCAACTTGCAATTATTTTAACTGATTGATTTAATTGCAGGATACAGCTAAATAATTTACGATTTATCGTTGAATCTAATTATAATCGAATTGATTTTAGTTTCAACTTTCTATTAACTTCTCATCGCAATTAAATTAAAAACAATTAATTTTTAATGAATTATCTCAATGAAAATATGTTTTATTAGTGCAATCAACGCGTCACACAATTATGCCACTTAAAAAAAAAAAAAATAAAATAAAATAAAATAAAATAAAATAAATTAATTCAGTAGTAATGCTACTAAAACTAAGTTCAATTGTGTCATAAAAACATGATAAATAGAATTATGTTTATTACAAAAAAATCTTTACGTGTGTTTTTAATTTTCCTAAAAAATAAAATACTTTCACAGTTTCTCCGACACATAGTAAATTAATGAAATAAAAGAATATCATAAGAATGTAACGAGAATAAAATAAAATAATGAATGAAATATAATAACATAATGAATATAATGTAATAAAGAATATGATGAAATAAAAGAATAATAATGAACTGAAAAAAAACTTATATTTGAATTATATATATTGTGAAATTAAAAGCATTTTAATCCGAAAAAACTCTTTTTTTTTAAGCGATGTTTTAATTGTAAACCACGGTGCAATGGCATTTCGTCATATTTTATTCTCTGCGTGATAACATTTGCGGAAAAACAAATGAAAAAAGCAATATCTCTTTGCTCTGAGCAAAGGAATGGGTTTGCTGTTCGATACGCGTATGACGTCACGAACAAGAAAGGGTGCGTAACATGTAATTCATCTCCGCGCCAAACGTTACTCTAGTGATAAGGTGCTCAAAACGTGGGCCTTCCTGAAAAAGCTACCGGCTATGGGCAGCAATTGATAAAAATGAATTTTTAGGGCGATTTTTTTTTAAACCATTTATTCAGATCTCTCATTAGATTGTATGATAAAAATTAAATTTCTTAAAAGTATTCCAATAGCGTTGGAAAGTGTTTCATAATATATGATGTGATGCATGATTTTTCATTCTTATTTTATACTTTACTAAAATAATTTCAATAAAATTCTTTTCTCTTTATAGAATACTAAAAAAGATTTAAAGGAATAATAGAGATGGATTTTTGTAAAAGAAAAAACACAGTTTTGTATTAATGCTTTTATTGCACATCTTTCTAAGTTGCACTTTTATTTTGAGCTCATTTATTAAAATTCGAAATCCCCACCCTCCTGTTTTATTACTACCATATGAGTATTTGTAAGTAGTTACAGTAAATTTAACTCTTGTGAATTGAATTTCGAAATATATTTGCATGAACTAAAACTGCAGGTATTGTTTATCTTTAAGTACATATTGTTTATCTTCTGTGAAAATGTTTTATTATATGACAACCCCCTATTAGGTTATTATGAACCAAACAATGTCTAAATAGTTTGATAACCAGTATTTCATAACGAGTACCCGACCGAATGTTCAGTTTCGTTTTTGTTTTTGGCTAATTTCGGTCGAAAATCTGCGTTTCGGCGATTATTCGGTTTCCGTGAATAAACATCGGCTTATACCGAAACTAAAATCGGGTCTCATAAGCATGGGCCTATAGAAGAACCCGTACACTGCCCAAAAAGTTCCTATATTTTTCGTTCGTGCTATTATATATATTTTTTAGTTTTTCAAATACTATATAAGAGAGTTGAATTGTCAGTATTAACAACAAAAACATTCTTTGTAATAAGAAAATTCAAAACACTGAGACTAAGCTATATAAGTGGAAGTTCTACCAAATCTAATTCCAAAAACTCTGAAAATTAATTTCACGTTCGCATACATTTTCACGTTCAACAAGTATGTTTTACAGATAAACATCATAAATTGTCAGCATTAATATTTACATTAAAATTAATACATTTCACATATAAATTCAGTTAAGCCGCTGAAAATGTACATCCTAAAAAACAAAACTTCGGTTTGAGAAAACTAATTAATATTCTATAAAATCAACTCGGAAATGTTTCCGAAAATCAATGTTATTAAAAGAGACTTTGATTTTACAAATCGTTCTTTAAATAACGAAAAGGTATTGGTTTCCGAGGTTTGTAAAAATAAAAAACACTTTTTGGAATCGTGGGTAATTCGGAATAGGTTATTGTGTATTTTCTTTCATGGTTATATTGCCTTTTCGTAAATGAACACCCGTCTTTTTTTACGCAGTATGTAATCTTGCTTTGCAGTAGCATTTTACGAAATACATTTCGGGGTGGCTGCACAGACCCTCACCTCTTCGAATTGACGGTTGAAATTTCAGGATTAGACAGAACTCGATTTGCATATTAAAACGCAACTGGCCTGCCAAGTCATATCTTGGTGGAAACCACCTGCAGACACGATTTTAATGGTTGATCGGTAGGTTTATCATTGTGTTTTCTACATCCAAAGACATGAAAACTTGGAGGTCTGGGAGCAGGAAAACACAATGGTAAACCTACCATTCAACCACTAAATTTGAGTTTGTAGGTTTTTTCCACCAAGATATCACTTGGCTAACCAGCTGCATTTTAATATGCGAATCGAGTTTTAACTAATCTTGGAATTCCAACCGTCAACTCGATGAGGTGATGGTTTATGCCTTGGTCTAAAAGGCTCATGTTTAGGGAGCCTATTTGTCGAATTGGCGAAAGATAGAAAGTGCAGTTAGTTCTATCGCCAATCGTCGTATCGGAAGTTCAGCACTCAGTTTCGATCGGAAGTTCAGCTTGAAATGGGAGGGAATGAAATAAGTCAGTTTAAAATTACGGCGTTGCCAAAATCGACACATTATTTTCCACTGTGTGTGCTAGATGAAAAAAAAATGTTCTTCGAAAGAAATAATGTTATGAGCCAACATTTGCACGAATGATGCGTAACTTTTCTATATAATTTCTATTTTCTTAATAACGCTATTTGATAAATCATATGAAAAAAAAATCAATGTTATTAAATACATATTCAGAGTTGCTTTTTCCTTGTACAAACTTATATAAAAAGGAATTTCGTTATTATGGTATGATCTATATGGAATACTTCAATATCTGACGCATACGGTATTGCAGCCAACCATCATTCTGCAATACGACTTCCTAGTACTCCCATGAGGCACGATTCTCAGTTCTGTTTGGATGCCGGTTGTTAGAGCGACACGGTGAAGTAAAAGCTTATTCTCAATTCTTGCAGTTTTTGGAAGGTAAATTTTATACAATTCGTATTAATTGAAAAATCTCATCGTCAGTGATGTTAACCAAGTTCAGTATAAAGTAGAACAGTTATATTTATCTCTGTGTTAGTCCGTTTTCCACTAGGCTAACTTGTTGACGATTGAAGAGGTTATGTTTTTCAAGATGGTGTGTCGGTTAATATGGAACATCAGCTAGACAACTGCTTCAAGACGAGTATAAAAATTAAAACTTTTTTCAAAGAATCCAATGATTTGTAGATGATACACTAATGTTTACTAATTAAATTATTTCGGTTATTCTTTTAAATGGTGGTTTTTCTTGCAATTTTAATATTCATTATGACCCTGTTCCATGTTACCCGACTGGTTCCCATTACCAGAAAATTGTAACTTTTTAAAAAAAGGTAAATATTGATATGCATTTTTTTCTTCCACTTTAAACGCACAAAAAATGTCTTAAGAAATACTCAAAGTTTGTTGTTTGCTAACTTTTAATGTATCTCAATTTTTTATGTTGACTTACAAATAAAATTAAATGTAATCATCATTTGTTCTACCAATTTTATTTTCAGACATTAAAAACACACTAAGATTTCATAGTTTATCACACAGCCAAAAAATAGCGTACATGTCATAAGTCTTAAAAACATATATATACTTTAACACAAATATTCAAGATAGTTTAAAAATATTTTCACCTCCCTTTTCACCGAGGCATCTTCAGTTAATGACGTTTTTCGTCTCACTCTCTCGCTAATCCTTGCTTTCCAGATTTTCCCTGTTATTTTTCCCTATTTTCAAAATGTGTCGCCATCTATTGTCTATAACTGCGTGTAGTTGATCATTGCAGGTTTCTGATTTTGATGAGATGATTTCAATGGCTTCTCTTATTAATGCGTAATTTAAACTATTGTATTTTGCTAATTTCTCGACGTTTTTAAAATCTATTGTGATGGGGGATTTTCTATTGAGTCGTGCTATGGCCGTAGATGATTTATTAAGTCGTATATCCCGTTGGTGTTCTTTAATCCTGTCTTGTAGCTTTCTTTTTGTCATTCCTATATATGACATATCTTTTCCTTCATTGTTTTTGAAATTAATTTTGTATATTCTCGATGTCTGTAGGTGTGAAATTTTCTCAATGTCTGTTCTAATTGATTTAAATATTGGTAGGTCAGGGGTGATAGGAGTATTTATTCCTAGTTTTTTAAATTCTCTTTTTATTTTTAATGAAACACCTTTTATGAAAGGGATTGAATTTGTAAATTTTATAACTTTCTGGGCTGGTTCTATTCTATTGTACCTTTTTTTCACTTTTTCAACTAATTTTTGTATCGTTTTAGTGGTATATCCTGCATCCTTAGCTATTGATCTGATTTTATTTATTTCGGTTTCTAGGAGGTCTTCTGTTGAACATATATTTAGTGCTCTATGGATATATGTATTTATTGCAGCTATTTTATATGGAAAAGGGGTCCTTGAGTGTTTGGAGATTATGTAAGAATTTGCATTTGGTTTCCTGTATACTGTAGTATGGAGATTATGTTCTGAACGAGTAAGTAAAACGTCAAGAAATGCCAGATTGTTATTTTTCTCTACTTCAACTGTAAACTGTATATTTTTATCATATGAGTTAAGTTTTTCTAGTAAGGGGGTGAGGTCTGTGGCTTTATTAGTTATTGCAAATACATCATCCACATATCTTATCCATATTCTAAATATATCTTTTAAATCGTTTTTCATAATATTTTCTAGTGTTCTCAATTTCCACTCTGCTACTATATTCGATATTGGGGATCCCATAGGTACACCTTTAAGTTGTTTATATGTATGACCATTAAATTTAAAGAAATTTTCTCTTAATACTAAATTTGTTGCACTTTGTAATGTAGTCTTGATATTGTAGTCACTATTTTCTCTGTCAATTTTCTCATTAATGATATTGGCCATTTCTTCTGTATCTATAGAGGGGTAAAGGTTTATTACATCTAGGCTAATCATCAAGTCATCTGGATTTGGTTTATATTCTGTGATTTTTTGTATGAATTGATTTGTTGAAATTATTGAAGTATCTGATGGTGGTAATAGTTCTTTGTAATAATCTTTTAGGTATACTTCCAGGTCATAGGTTGGGCTTGATCTTTTGTTTACTATTGGTCTTATTTTTACTGGATTTTTGTGGTCTTTTAACTTTCCAAAAATCGTGGGGTTCTGGCATGGTTTCCTTTACATCATGACTGTGTCTTGATTTCTGCAACCAGAAGTTTAATTTCTTCCTCAGTTTCTTTTCATGTTTCCTCCTCTCAAACTCTCTGATTTTATCCAATTTAGTTAATATTTGTTGTTTTTCGTTTGCTGACATTTTTTTCATTTCATCCAATTGGTATTGTAAGTCCTGTTTCAGTTTCGAGATGAATGCATATCTTCTTTTAATAACTTTATTCATAATTTTCCGTTCAAAGTATATAATTTCTTTTCTAAAATATTTCCATATGTATTTATTTCTAATTTTCAAAAAGTTTGGAATTAAACTGTAGTATTTACAGTCTTTTAAGAAACGGTTATGGCGTATCTCCCGGTCAATTTTCAGTTGGGTTTTCACGAAAATTTCACACCTACAGACATCGGGAATATACAAAATTAATTTCAAAAACAATGAAGGAAAAGATATGTCATATATAGGAATGACAAAAAGAAAGCTACAAGACAGGATTAAAGAACACCAACGGGATATACGACTTAATAAATCATCTACGGCCATAGCACGACTCAATAGAAAATCCCCCATCACAATAGATTTTAAAAACGTCGAGAAATTAGCAAAATGCAATAGTTTAAATTACGCATTAATAAGAGAAGCCATTGAAATCATCTCATCAAAATCAGAAACCTGCAATGATCAACTACACGCAGTTATAGACAATAGATGGCGACACATTTTGAAAATAGGGAAAAATAACAGGGAAAATCTGGAAAGCAAGGATTAGCGAGAGAGTGAGACGAAAAACATCATTAACTGAAGATGCCTCGGTGAAAAGGGAGGTGAAAATATTTTTAAACTATCTTGAATATTTGTGTTAAAGTATATATATGTTTTTAAGACTTATGACATGTACGCTATTTTTTGGCTGTATGATAAACTATGAAATCTTAGTGTGTTTTTAATGTCTGAAAATAAAATTGGTAGAACAAATGATGATTATGAATGATATGACGTTATAAAAGAATAGATTATAAAACTAAAATTAAATGGTATTCTATAATATCCGAACTTTCTCTATATATTTCATTAAGTCGTGTTTAACAAGATATAACAGAATATTTTCATTTCATTTTATTAAAAATTAATAATGAGAGGTAAATAAACCATAAGTCTATAAAATATGGCTTTATATATACAGTAGAGCGCCAATTATCCGAACTCCAATTAACCGAACTTCCAATTATCCGAACAGCAATTTCTCACAAAAATATTTTTTAACCGAACTTCCAATTACCCGAACAGCCTATTTCCCTCAAAAAAAATTTTTTTAACCAAACACCCTATTAGATCTGGATATCAGATTTTAAATGATGATGAGATTGTGAATGATATTCAAGACGAAACAGAAATTGAAAACGAATACTCTGAAAATGATCATGGTCCATCACATAACGAAGCCTTTGAATGTTTGGAAACAGCTAGGAAATGGCTCGAAAGCAGAAGAATGCTGATCCTATTCAACTAACATATTTAAGAAGAATTCGAGATATGGCAGGATGGAAAAGAATGTCTTCTTTGAAACAAGCAACAATCGAAAGCTTTTTTGCTTAAATTATGATCTCTGGCTTTCAGAAAATGATAATAAAAAGTAAACAAAAAATTTTAAAAAGACAAAAATCAATTTTTAAACATGCCAGCATTAACTAGGGCTGTCAGTCTAATGCATGGATAAAGTGTGAAGATTTTTATATAGTCAGGAACATCCGTTAAATTGTCTGTCCATTTATCCGAACTTTTCCTTATCCGAACTAGGGTCGGTGCCGACTTGTTCGGATAATCGGCGCTCCAATGTATCTGTGAATTTTTCATGCATGTATTTAAATCAAATATTTTATACTTTTATATTTTATACTCTGTCTGTTAAAAATAATTTCTCTAATTTCTTCGAACATTACAAATGATTGAGATAAAGAAATCTATTAAACTGATAAAAAGATAAAAATGTATTCATTTTTATCTCAAAAATATATTTATTTTAAAACAATGCATTAAATGTAAACCGCGCTAAAATAATATTTCTTTCTCTATTTTCTCCACCTGATACCATGTCTAAAAGAAACCTTCTACTTACAGCAGAAAGGAAATAGTGTTGTTGTTTGCTACTTGCTGCATTTATGACGTCACTATTAAGACCCACACTCTAAACTGAAATGTCTTAAATTCAGACACTTAAGTGTCTGAAACAGAGTGTTCAATTTTCAGACATTTTAAAGTGTCTTAATTTTTAAGACACTTGTATCCGTCTGAATTTAAGACATTTCAAATGTCTGAATCGCATCCATGTTTGACCACTTCGACAGACATTTTTTCACCTTTTTTTTTTTTTTTTTTTTTTGTAAGCGTTATACACTCTAAAAAAATACATATCCCTTAAAATATAGCAATCGTACTGCCACTCCAGACTCCAGTACCATTTACAAATATTAATGGAAATTTTCTAATGTAAATTCCAGAAAAAATTCCATGTTTTTCGCATATTTCTGTATTTAAAAATTTCCACTTAAAAGATAAAAAAATACAATTCTTCAATGAACCATTCTACCAACCGCTTTCTTTTAAGTACATATTACATTACATCCAATTTCATATTCAACTACTGTGATTTTTAACACTTACCCTCGACGGGGATCGAACTCAGAACCACTGGTCACCAGAAGGGCTCGCTATCCATTCGGCTACGGGGTCAGCAGCTCCGCTTCGAAATAACGTTATTTATCAATCACAAAAATGTATTTTAAGTAGTAGTAGCGCTTTTTTCCCACTCTAGAATAATTTTGAACATTTTACACACTCTCTTTTTAGAAATTTGAATATGTGGCATTTTAATTTCAGTTTTATTTTAACAAATGAGGACATAAAGTCTGGGTTCAACCGTAACAATTATGTTAGCTGAATTCGAACCAGAACGAAAGCTAATTTTTAAGTTTCGATGAAGAGAAATGAGGGTATTTTTACTTGTAGCTTCACCTGTTCGTTTGATGTAAATTGAAAATTGTTTAAATTTATTCATCAATTTTAAATTTATAAATCCCGCATTCCATAACAGATTTTTTTATTTGAAAAGTATTCTTTCAGTAAGTTTTTATGTTTTTTTCATACTTTTATAGTTTATATCCGAGTAAATAAAGCTGCATGATGTTTTATTTATAAAATAATACTGTGCAAATAATATATACATATATGTATACAGTGGACGCTCATTATAACGACCCCTAGCGTGCTAAAGATGAGGGTCGTTATAATGGAAGGTCGCTATAACGAAAGAAAATCTCTAATCATGTGCATGGAAATTAAGGTTTCAAAAGAAATTTTATTATACAACATTATTACTAAATTCTGTTTACTTTCGTATCAAATAAACATTGACAATGAATAATTATAAAAATCAATTTAAGAGAATGATTACGCAAAAAATAATTTCTTGCGTATTAACATTTATTTTCAACTAAAAAAATTCGAAATAGTTGTCTATTTTTTGTGTATTTGATGTTTTCTTTAAACTAAATTTTCCATCTCAGTTAGAGATGATAAGTAAAAAATGTCTTAAAGTGTCATTTTAAGACATTTTACAATAGGCATTGAGGTGCCTTTCGCCGTTCTACAAAATTAACAATTCTTTTAAATATCAAGTAGGCGACAGATGCCGCCACATACGCGCTACTTCGAAATAGACCTTTTTGAACAGAAGAGAAGACGTTTCGTGTTTGGAAAATACAAAAAAATTATTCATTTTTGTTCTTAGACGCATCAAATTGGCAGGTGATGTTATTCAGAAACTAAGTGATCGAAATAAGCTTTCCATTTTTTTATGAATAAATTACCTATCGATTTATAAGCGACCAAAAAAAAGTTTGAATTAGCGGCATATTTAAACAACTCATTTCGGAAAGGAACGCTGAGATAAGTTATAATTTCTAAAATAGAACACAGGTAACAAAAAAAATTCCTCTTTAAACGGGTTTTATAGATTAGGTAACGCATCTTTATGCAATGAAACTTTTTAATCATATGGGACTGGGTAAAATTTCGTTTTTAGCAGGTTTTTGTCTTAACAATTTTAAATTTATTGTTATACCGCATTTTTTTAAGCAGACCACTGAAAATTATCTGCTAAATGCATTTCAGTAAACAGTAAATAAAACTGTAACGTAAGTAAACCTTTGTATAACGGAAACTTGGTTGAAATGAAAAATTTCATGGTTTCTGCGAAGCAACACCACTTTCTAAGATGCATGCCTTTTACTAAATTTTTGTGATTAAACATGACATTTTCTATAAATTAACACGTTAATCGCCACGTCAGCCACCGGTGGCTGAGAGTGAACTTTCCGTTCAATTAAAACGCGTCTTTTACCGATGACTGACGTCTAAAATATGATACTAAAAAATATATATATATTGTTTTAAGTAATTACTGAACATTTATTTAAAATTTACCTGCCTTTTGTTTATAACAGGATTATACTTTCTTAAAAATTACTTTCAACATTGTAAATTTTTCAGCGCTTCAGTATCAGTCACCGTGGCACTTAACGTGTTAAGAAGGGGGTTGTGGCCTCATCTGCCTATCCCTTAGATACGCCACTGGTTTGAATAAAAATAAATAAATCATGTCTAATATACGTGAGTTAGTAAGTGGAGAATGAAATATATGGGTTTATCCTTGAAATATTATATTTTTTCTTTTAAATAGAACTTTTTAAATGCAAAAACACGCAAAAAATGGAAATTTTTCTGGAATTTACGGGAAAAAAATTACATTAAAATATGTATATTGGTGTCTCAATTGGCAGTACACTTTCCATATTTAAACGAATATTTTTTACGGTGTATAAAGCTAACAAAAAAAGTAAAAACGGTTGCCTATTGCAA
Source organism: Maratus speciosus (assembly GCA_963932465.1). Lineage (NCBI taxonomy): Eukaryota > Metazoa > Arthropoda > Arachnida > Araneae > Salticidae > Maratus > Maratus speciosus. The sequence continues at coordinate 118,453,674 of OZ010790.1, forward strand.
CATGCAGGTTGATCAAAGATGGATGCGATTCAGACGTTTGAAATGTCTTAAATTCAGACACATACACATGTCTTAAAAATTAAGACACTTTAAAATGTCTGAAAATTGAACACTCCATTTTAAGACACTTATACGTCTGAATTTCAGACATTTCAATTTACAGTGTTTATCATAGTAAAACATAGTTAGACACTTAAGTGTCTTAATTTCAGACCCCTATGATGTCTGAAATTTCATATTCAGATACTTAAGTGTCTGAATTACCTTTTCAGTCACATATGTGTCTGAATTTAAGACGCCTTTATTTGCAGTGCATATTCTACATATTCTATACATAGGATTGGATTAAATACCGCACGATGGACGTTAAAAATTATTCCGTTGGGATTCCAAAAAGAGAAGTATAGTGGCTGGTCAGCACCGCATACAAGAAAAGTCTGAAATTGTACGTCAAACGTGGCAAATGAGGTGCGTTCATACTATAAATAGTTTTATAAATATTGGTGAAATTTTGCAACAATAATTTTTTGGGTTTGGACAATATTTTGCAACAATTACGTATATTAGATTTTCAGCCATTCGGTTGGGTAATTTTATGCGCTGTTACATGTGGGGACAGGCAGACGGACGGACCAGACAACAACTACAGGTGCTATGTATTTATATACTTACGAACGCACCTAAAAAAAAAAAAAAAGAAAAACTGTTAAAGAGAAATTGTTTAACTAAAGGCACTTACTGTTGCATGTTACGTAATGTACGTAGTATAAATTACGTATTAATATTGTTACGTAATATAAATTACTATACACTTAATACATGATTATTTCTCCGCATATTAACTTTTTATACATTTGTATGATATTTTTAGATATGGCGCATTATTACTTTTGACTAAATTGAAACCAGAAAATAACAAGTTGGAAATTGCCCGTCAAACGTGGCAAATGAGGTGCGTTCGTACTATAACTAGTTTTATAATTATTTTTTTCACCCCATATTGTACTTAATGTATATTTTTTTACACTTCATAAGTCTGTAACATCATTAAAATGCACTTGCAATAATTTTTTTCCCATTCCCCGTAATGTAACGGAACAATTTTGACTGTCCCTGTAATTAAACTATGCATTCGATTTTCATAAAATTTGAAATGGCTCGACAAAATTTTGCAACAATTATATATTTAAAATTTCAGACCATTCGAAAGGCTGTAACATCATTAAAATGCACTTGCAATAATTTTTCCCATTGTCCATAATGTAAAGAAAAACTTTTGACTGTCCCTGTAATTAAACTATACATCCGATTTTCATAAAATTTCAAATGGCTCGACAAAATTTTGCAACAATCATACATTTAAAATTTCAGACCATTCGGTTGGCTAGTTTTTGCTCTGTTACATGCGGACAGACAGACGGACTGAACGACGACTATAGGTGCTACGTATTTTTATAATTACGAACGCACCTAAAAAGGGAAGTAAAGGAAAGAAATACGGATAAATTTGCACGGTTTTGTTTTATATAAATGTATTGTTACTATTAGGAAGGAAAATAAATATATTCTTCTTTATGAGAATTAGCTTCAATGTTTGCTTTTATTGTACTCAAAGTAACTGCACATAAAGAGAGAGAATAATCTTACTTAAATTTTTCTCACCTTTCAAACAGAAACATTATGTGTCTCAAATAGAATGTAGTACATTTAAAAAATAGGAAAATTCTCTCTTTGCATTATGCATCGAATGGGCCTGAAAAAAATGTTATCATTTTAAAGTTAACACATTTATTTTCAGTTTCTGTCACTTCAATCAATCACTAACGCATTTCATCCCTAAGAATTTGCAAGCCACATTTTGATTATGCATGACTTAGTAAAGAGGAACTTCATTTGTCTTATGTTCCATTTTGCATAGCGAGATATATCTTTATTTTTTTTTTCTTTATCAAAAATAAAATCCTTTCAAAAATTTATTTCTCGATAGAACTTTTTAATTCCCTATGATAAGAAACGTTTCTTTATTTCTTGTTTTAATTCAAATATTTTTTTATTATTATTATTTAAAATATTTTAGAATTATACTCTTTTAGAACAGAAAAAAAGATGAACACTATAAATACCGATATTTTTGTTCAAATAAAACATTGCACTATGTTTTATTACAGGACTGTTCACTGAAGAAAACATTTTTTTTTCTTTTTAGCCTTCCATATGCACTTAAAATTACCTTTCCCCTAAAATATGAACTTAATTATCAGTAAATTATTCTACACATAGCGTTGAATTAAACACTACGCCAAGGAAGCTCAAAACCTGAGCTTTCATTAAATTATTCCGCTAGGATTTCAAAAAGGCAAGTGTGGTGTTTAGTATCATATGCAATATAAAATCTGTTAAAGAGAAATTGTTTAAATAAAGAAACTGTTATACGTTACGTAATGCTTTAATGTAAATGATAATACACTTAATAAATGATTATTTCTCAAGATATTAAATTTTATATATTTGTATGATATTTTTATGTATGACACATTACTACTTTTGACTAATTTGAAATTAGAAAATAAAAATAGCGATAAAAAAAAAGAATACAGATAAATTCGCATGGTTTTGTTTTATCTGTATGTATTGTTAATATAGGGAAGGAAAAGAAATATATTTTTCTTTGTGAAAATTAGCTTCAATGTTTTCTTTTATTGTATTCCAGGTAAATTACACATAAACATATAGAACAGTCTTACTTATATTTTCCTCACATTTCAAACAGAAACATTATATGTCTCAAATGGAATGTAGGCCATTTTATAAAATAGGTAAATTCTCTCTTTGCATTATGCATCGAATAGACATGAAAAAATGTTATCATTTTAAAGTTAACACTTTTATTTTCAGTATCTGTCACTTTTGAAAGCATTTTCAATCAATCACTTACGTATTTCGCCCCTAAGATACATTAGTATTTCCAAACCACATTTTGATAATGCATGACTAAGTAAAAAAGAACTTCATTTGTCTTATGTTCTATTTTACGTAGCGAGATATATCTATTTTATTATTTTTTTTTTCTTTATCAAAAATAAAATAAAATCCTTTCAAAAAATTATTTCCCGACAGGATTTTTTAATTCCTTATCACAAGAAGCCTTTCTTTATTTCTTGTTTTAATTCAAATATTTTTCTATTATTATTTAAAATATTTTAGAATTATACTCTTTAGAACAGAAAAAAGATTAACGCTATAAATACCGATATTTTTGTACAAATAAAACATTATACTATATTTTATTACAGGATTGATCACTGAAGAATTCATTTTTTTTTGAAGGGCCTAGCCCTTTTAGATTCACATATGTACTTAAAATTACCTTTCCCCTAAAATATGAACTTAAGTATCAGTAAGTTATTCTACACATAGTGTTGGATTAAACACTACGCCAAGGATGCTCAAAACCTGAGCTTTCACTAAATTATTCCATTAAGATTTCAAAAAGACAAGTGTGCTGGTCAGTATCATATGCAACAGAAAATCTGTTAAAGAGAAATTGTTTAACTAAAGGAACCTACTGTTACTCGTTGCATAATGCTTTAATATAAATTATAATACATTTAATAAATGATTATATCTCTAAATATTAAATTTTATATTAAATATTATTTATCTCTAAATATTACATTTTTTGAAGAGAGATAATAATCTTACTTAAATTTTTCTCACATTTCAAACAGAAACATTATATGTCTCAAATGGAATGTAGGCCATTTTAAAAAAATAGGAAAATTCTCTCTTTGCATTATGCATCGAATGGACGTAAAAAAATGTTATCATTTTAAAGTTAACACATTTATTTTCAGTATCTGTCACTTCTGAAAGCCCTTTCAATCAATCACTTACGTATTTCTCCCCTAAGATACATTAGTATTTGCAAAACACATTTTGATAACGCATGACTAAGTAAAAAAGAACTTCATTTGTCTTATGTTCTGTTTTACGTGGCGAGATATATCCTTTTTGTTATTTTTTTTCTTTATCAAAAATAGAATAAAATCCTTTTAGAAATTTATTTATCGGTGGGACTTTGTAATTCCTTATGATTACTATCTTTAGAAACATTTCTTTATTTCTAATTTTCATTAAATTATTTTTTTATAGAAAATATTCTAAAATTATACTCTTTGGAACAGAATTTAGAATAATAGTATTATAAATATCGGTTCCTCTATAGTCAACTTAGTAATTACTTCGATTCCCTTCAAATGAAGTTTAAACGATTTGTTCTCAAAGCTCGCCAAAATTGGACGCCTCAAGAAGAATGAACTTCCAGCCAATAATTTCGTTACGATAAGCAACCTGCTAGAAGCTCATCAAGAGTAAGATTTTCCTTCGTGCCAAATTTCAAGATTTAAAGTCAATAAGAAGTGCCCTATAGGTTTTGAGACTAAAATCTATAGGTTTCTTCCGGTTGTCAAAAACCTTGACATTTAGAACAAAGGGGTGTTATAACATATATAAAGGAAAATATCCAAAAAACATTAATTTTTAAATTTATGTCGATTTTTTATGTGGCAAGCTCATAAGTTTCTCTGATCGTTACTAATTACAAATTATATCATTGTAATGAATTGTTTTTAACTCTAATATGCTCGTACTTGTACTTTCTCGTACTTGTCCTGATTTTTTTTTTCTTTCAGAGTTATTTTAGTGTATTATTTTTAGATTGTTTCTAATCTACACTGTACAACAGTGGTTTTGTACTAGAACTAAAATTAGTTGATTCTAGATCACATTTGGCGCTGATTCCGGATATGCTTTCCGTTTATCTCTAGTTGGTCCAGGTTTTGAGAAATTTGCATATTTAAATTTATGCAAATTGAAGCTTTTTTGTGCTATTTTATGCAAATTTTAGATACAATATACAGGGTGATTCAGCTCGTCGGTGACAAACTTTAAGGATCGATAGAGCACACCTAGACGAACATTTTTGAATAGGGAATGTAGGGTCCCTGACGCGATGGTAAGGCGCTAGGCGCTTTCGAAAATTTGGGTGCCGAAATTCGAAACGTCATAAAAACTAGGGAAATGGTTAGATTTTCTTGCTTGTTGCGTCGAAATGATTCTGTTTGTTTAGACTTTCTTCAGTACCAATTTGATAAGCGTATCTCTTAAAACATAGATAGGGGGCGCTGCAGACTTTGGAGAGCTAGACAACAACTTTAAGCCCGTTATTTTGATAATTTAACACATGCTCGCCAAAGTTTATACTATAACTTAAAGTTTGAACCCAAAAGTAGAGCCCTGCAAAAAGCGTAAGAGCCGGAATAAAATGTCAAAGTACAGGGTGGTCGAAACTCGAAGGCTCCTAAGAGATAAACAAACAGATTTCTTGACTTATGGCATGCATTTTCATGATTCTGTTTGCTGGGGCTCTCTGAAACTCAGTTGAACGGTACAAAAGGAAACATCGATAGGGGGCGCTTTGGGCAAAAAACATAATTCGTTGACATTTCGGACGCTAACTGGAAACGGGGCGCTACGATCAGTTAGTAATAATGAAAACACATTTTCTACCTCTGCTCAACACTTCTGAATAAATTTAGACCAAAAACATCAATGATACTGGAAATTTATTTACAAAAAATAACACTACAGAAGATGCTCGAAATTTCGACCTTGGGCCATGATGCAGGCTTCGCACCTCCGTCGCATTGAGGAGTGTGTGTTTCCAACAATGCCAGGAGTATCTCTGATCTGCCCTGCAGCTGCCACAATGCGCGCCACAAGTTCTTCAGCACTGCTGACAGGTGTATTGTATACCTCGGCCTTCAGGTAACCCTAAAGGAAGAAATCCAAGCAGGTGAGGTCTGGTGATCGGGCAGGCCAGTGAACTGGACCCCCACGCCCGATCCACCGCTGGCCATACCTTGCGTTTAGATGGAGACGCACGTCGTTCGTGTAATGGGCCGGAGCTCCATCGTGCTGGAACCACATCTGGCGACGCGAACCTTCGGGTACGTGGGCCTCATCCAGAAGCTGCGGCAGCACTTGATCCAGGAAAATCAGGTAATTTCCACCTGTCAGCCGTTCAGGTAACAAATAAGGGCCAATGAGGCAATCCCCCAGAATGCCGGCCCGCACATTTACTGAGAAACGCTCCTGGGCTGCTCGGCTTCTGGTTTCATGTGGATTTTCATCACACCACACATGACTGTTGTGGGCGTTCCACATTCCCTCCCGGCTGAAGGTGGACTCGTCCGTAAACAAAATGCTGTTTACAAAACGGGGATCCCTGGATCTCATCGCCAAGTACCATCTTGAGAATTCCACTCGAGGGCCAAAATCCTGCTCTCTGAGCAACTGCACCCGCTGGATGTGGTAGGGGTGCAGATTCCGGGAACGTAAGATGCGCCACGCAGTTGCTTGCGAAATGCCAACATGTCTGGCGATATCTCTCGTGCTAAGACCTGGGTTGTCCTCAACCAGGTTAAGCACAGCCTCTTCGTTGTCGGGGGTGCTCACTGATCGCTCCCGTTCAGGCCTGCCTCCGTCGAAAGATCCCGTTGTGGACAACCTCTGGTGTACTCGAGCGAAGAAGGCATGGCAGGGGATTTGCCTGTTGGGGTAACGCTCGGCGTACAACCGCTGAGCGGCTCGTCCATTACAACCAGCAGCGCCATACGCCAAATGCATGTCAGCCAATTCAGAGTTTGTGTACCGTTCCATCCTACTACCGATCTGCAGACAAGTAACCCGAAGCTTAAGTAGGTACCGCACGTTCAAAAGACGTGTCTGCGCATACAACTACGTCATCTCGCGTTGTCGTCTACGCATTACGTATCTTTTGCATATCGATATGGTACGATATCTTTTGCATAAATCAGCAAAAAGCACCTTATGTAAATTTTATTGCGCGCATTGTGCATGATTGAAACCAGCTATGTTTGTTAAAAAAAACAAACAAACTGCAGTTTTAATAGCTTCTTATGATAAGTAAATTACTCTCTTGTTTTGTTTCTAACTGATCGTAGCGCCCCGTTTACAGTTAGCGTCCGAAATGTCAACGAATTATGTTTTTTGCCCAAAGCGCCCCCTATCGATGTTTCTTTTTGTACCGTCCAACTGAGTTTCAGAGAGCCCCAGCAAACAGAATCATGAAAATGCATGCCATAAGTCAAGAAATCTGTTTGTTTATCTCCTAGGAGCCTTCGAGTTTCGACCACCCTGTACTTTGACATTTTATTCCGGCTCTTACGCTTTTTGCAGGGCTCTACTTTTGGGTTCAAACTTTAAGTTAGAGTATAAACTTTGGCGAGCATGTGTTAAATTATCAAAATAACGGGCTTAAAGTTGTTGTCTAGCTCTCCAAAGTCTGCAGCGCCCCCTATCCATGTTTTAAGAGATACGCTTATCAAAATGGTACTGAAGAAAGTCTAAACAAACAGAATCATTTCGACGCAACAAGCAAGAAAATCTAACCATTTCCCTAGTTTTTATGACGTTTCGAATTTCGGCACCCAAATTTTCGAAAGCGCCTAGCGCCTTACCATCGCGTCAGGGACCCTACATTCCCTATTCAAAAATGTTCGTCTAGGTGTGCTCTATCGATCCTTAAAGTTTGTCACCGACGAGCTGAATCACCCTGTATGTCACATCTAATTGGGTTTTCTAGATAATGACTACTTGACTATTTGCTTCAGATAAATGTCACGATTTGCATATTCTTAACATTTATTTATCAGTTATTAAACCTAATTTGCATAATTTTCAATGGTGTAATGTTTACATCACTATCAACTTTAAAATAGTTGCCACAGAACTGATGTAATTTTTTTCTAGACTAGATATTTATTTCAAATCTGCAGTCTGTTTTCTTATGTAATGTCTAGTTTTTGAGTAAGATGAATTTCTACTTTTGCACGGCATTAACACAGGTTTGATATAAGATACTTTTTAGGGGTGTGTAATTCATTGACAAGAAGGTGAACAGGGTCAGATTCATATCAGAGACATAAACAAAAATTTATATAATTGAAAAAAAAAGTAGTAGAATCTATCCTAACTAGTTGAAGTTTATCATACAAAGAATCATAAAAAGCTATTTCTGGCTTTTTTGACCAAAAAATAAAATTTCACTTTTTTCAAAAACTAGACTGATAGAACTAAACAAATACAAGATTTGAAATCAGCTCAAAAATCTGGTTTAGAAACATATTAGCGTACTCGTGCGGCAGAAATATTTGAACGTCAAAAAACATTATTAGAAAAACATGAAAAATATGCAAATTAGGTACAATATTTCACAGTCACATGTCAGTATAATCTCAGAAACAACGTTTTTGTGAAGTAAATTAGGTAGTAATCATAACATAAAACAAAAAACCCTGTCTGATATTGTTTTATACCTTAAATTTGCAAATAATTGCATAAAATTTACTAAATTTGCATAAATTGAAATATGCAAATATCTCTCAAACTTGACGTGCTGGAGTAAATCTAAAACTAGATTCGGAATCAGCACAAAAAAAACGCATAAAAACGACTAATTTCTGTTTTAGGACAGAGGAAAAGTTCAAATTTGTTGACCAGTGCTATTAGTCTGTCTAGTTACGTTTTAAGTATTAGTTATGTAATATTTGTAAGCAAGTATTCGTAAGTAAATATTAGTTAAGTAATATTCAAGAATGTATGAATATAAACGATATTCAGCAGAAATGGACCTCATTAGAATGTTAAGCATTAATCTATGTTTTTTCAGATTATGGTTTTTGCATATCTTTATCTCATATAGACATTTAATCGTAAGTAATATGAATAAGATTAACTAAATTAAAGCTTGAGAAATTTATATTTAAATAATATCATTATTGAAATTATATAATATACAAATTAAATTACTCGTACTGAATACAATTATCATTTGATATAGTTAGAAAAATAAGTGCAATGAAAGAAGTAATAACGAAATTCGTATGGCTCACCTTGAGTCATCAGTGAAATTGGTTTTTGTAACTATGCTGATATTAAGTAATGTCGTTTTCTATATTCCGTTATCAGAAAATTGTAATTTATTATTGATTTTGTATGCAAATTCAATTTCCTTTATCGTAGTAGAAGCGAAATCTCTTTATTCATATTTTTTTTATGTAATTTCCAATGAGGTGGAAATAAATCTTACGAATGACATAGTTATACAAATTATCATTATGGAAACATTAAAAGCCATTTTTAGTATTACAGTTTAACATTATCTATGACTGTTTTTACACATCCTCGTTTATTTATAAAATAAATGTTCTGAAAATCATATCTTCATGCAATTATTTCACTTTATGTACAGACTAATACGAGGGCTGTTCAACAAGGAATGATCATAATTTTTTTTATTAGAATATTTTATTGCACACAAATGTACTTTTATGTTCCATTGTTAGCTTAATGTTAATGAAAAGGTGGCAATTTTTTTCATTTATTTCCAATAGTACGCCATGAAAGTTCAAATAATTTCAGTATCACCTACGGAAACGATGGAGCCAACAAGCAATAAGCAGTATGCTCTTACCTACTGGAAATTTTGCTTTCGCCTGAAGAAATCGTCAGTCGAAGCATATGCTATAGATTTATGGAAAGTCTTCTCTTCCCCGTAGGACAGTTAAAAAGCAGATGGTTTGAGATGTTTAAGGAAGAGAAAGACAATCATCTTCAAAGGCAAATGGGCCCAGAATACCTGTAACTACGCTTACAGAAGTCAATATTAATAGCGTCGCTATTATTGTTAGAGAAGAACGTTAGATATGAGAAGTGTTAAAAGTATTGAAGTTATAACTGAGTGCGACCCACACGTTGATAACAGAAAATCGAATATCAGACGTGTTTGTGCGAGATGAGTTTCGGGATTACTCATACCCGAACAACAAGACGTTCGCATTGAAGTTTGTTCAAAATTGAAGGTGGTGTTACAGGAAGATGAGATGAATTCCCTAATATGAAGAAACACCTTCGTGGAAAGTATTTTTCATCATTTAAAGTATTGTTGAAGACGGCGGAGACGATTTTCAGGGACCTATTTAAAAAAGTGGTTTCCAGCATTTCTTTGAAATTTGAAAAAGTGCGGGACAAGTTCAGTGCATTAAATATGAACTACATTTGAAAGCACCGTTAAAATTTAGCAATGAGTGAGGATATATTGACATAAAACAATTATGATAATTCTTTGTTAAACAGCCCTCGTAGATAATAATAGGAAATACATTAATGGAAAATACATCCCATGAACACTTTATAAAGAAAGAAAAACTATGAATTCCCGATGAGAAAGTTCTCTTTCAGGCTAAAATTCATGACGAGCTTTCATTGTTTGAACAGAAATTTGAACTCAATCGTACTTATGAATTTGCAGTATTAGTCAATCATGTAAACCTGAAGAAATCAAATGCATTTATCTACAATAAGTTGTTTTGCTTTAAAGTGCTTTTTAAATTTTGTACTAATACATGCATTTCATCTTGTAAAATAATCAAGAACGATTAATCCAAATAAGCATTATTACACTCAGTATTCTAACAAAATATAGCACAGATTTTCTTTCTAAGACCCATCTCATATCTGTTGAACTTTTCGTGGTACATCCGTATATATGCGGGGTTTTCTTTTGTGACTCAAGGAGCATGTCCGTATATATATGGTTTCATTCTTTGCTGCACGAGGAGTAAAAATTTATACGTATATTCTAAATGGAATTTATAAGGGAACTATTGCTATCTGTTGCTAATCTTTTAAAACATATTTTCGGCACAATTATCTTGTAGGGTATCTGCAGTTCACAAAATTGCAGGCTGTTGCACTACTTTGCCCCCTTTTTTTATATAAGAAAAAGAAAAAAAATATCCTCACATCCACAGTATTTGAAAGGAAAAACGCACTCCTGAAAAGGTTAATATATTTTTATTTACATCAAATGATAAATAAATTCATTCTTTTTGCTAATTAATGTAAACTTAAAATAGTCTCAATACTTTTTAATAATTAATTATTTATATTCAAAGTAAAAAAAAAAGTTATAAATTAACATAATATATGTAGATTTTCAATTTAACCACAAATAATAAATGCATACTAAACATATTGCGGTCCATATTAATTCATATTAAGGCCATATTTAATTGACAGACGAAGCTTCCCTTTTCACAACAAATGGCTTTGGAATGGCGTGCATATCAAAGAATGTCCCAGGGACATAATGAAGGTAAGCTCATTAGTTTGCTCTTGGAAATTAATTTATTTACGCTGAATTACGCTTTTTCACATCTGCTCAAGGAGATTTCTCTAGTTTAATTAAGATTACCTGATGAAAATTACAAAAAGGAACTTTCTGATAAGGCTCAAAGAAATCTTTATATAATAAATGCGGTAAATATTTGGAGCTTAAAATGAAACTTTCGTATAAGTTGGACGATTTACACACAAATGTGCATTGAATTATTCAAAATAGGTCGTTCAAAACAATCATGTTTAAACTTCCGCAGGTTTGTAAAACAAATAAAGATCAAGCATGATGATTCAGAATTAATTAAATGTATTATATAAATATAATAAAAGAATAAAGAACGGGAAATTTCAGTCAAGTCTATGGCATATGCTATTATTGCATATCTAAAATTGAAAGTAGCGCATCGCGCTACCACGCTACAAGTCCACAGCTCGACTCTGAACTTGGGCAAGATTCACTCAGCCCTTCGTGGTCGATAAAATGAGTACTAAGCTCGCTTCGGAGCTAACGACTGAGGGATCCGCGTTTGGTTGACAACCTAACCGGGACATATCCTGTATGGCACATCAGGACTCATGGTCTAATAAACAGGGTCCGACACTGTAAGTCAAAATCCTTAATGGATTATAGCGCCACAGAGTTTAGTTAGTTATATTTCATATTGAAAGTACCAAAAAAAATTACGATAAATGCTTTTATAAGAGTCGTAACTACGTATGGTAAGACTTGTGTGTATAAATGTACTTGCACTAGAGCAAACGCTTGAAATTTCCAAATAAACTTAGCGATAAGTGCTGAAATATTGCCATCAACAAGATCAGCTTGAAAATAAATTGGCGAAATTACCATTGCGATGCATCGCTGACCATAACTGAAATCTTCCATATATAAGGCTCATATCAAAATGAAGGATTTTAGCTGTGATATTTTGACACAAAATACATTCTTATAAACATGAGTGAGTATTTTTAGTAAGCATCCTGGTAGCAATCTTTTCCTTACAAGTGTCGATCAAATGTGAACTGGATTTTTTTTTTTAATTTTGAATAAAATACAAAATTATCAATGAAACATTATTTTTTCCGAAATTTCCTGATTTCAAGATACATTTCCCAAGGTGATAAGTATATCTTTCTTCATTATCAGAAAATAAACGGGGTTCGTACTTTCCGCAATTGCGCAAAAACATCTCAACTGTCGAATTGTGATCTCAACACTGACCTCCAAATGCTACTTTTAATGGCCTAAACATATGATACTTACAAGTACCGATTACAGACTGGGTATTTTGACGTTACCCTGTAAATTTCTTCAAGTTTCTTTTAAATTACAGCTACTATATGCTGAAGGGAATTAATTGACTAATAGGGTGACCGACCCAGTAGTTGATCAAATAAAGTCGGTGCTGCAAGGTTTTTATTATATTTCCTTCATTTTAAGTTTTAGGAGTAAAGTAACATTATTTCTACAACCCTTAATTAATGTCCTATAATAGTCAATAATTAAATTCTGCTGAAATTAAATAGCAACAAAATTATACATAAATAGTTTTCTTAATTGCCATTACCCCAGTAGTTGATCAGGCGAATCCAGTTTTTGATCGATTTCATTCCAGTAGTTGATCACTTGTCATTTTTATCTTTTTTTCAATGTAAGTAGAAAAAATTAAACAATTTGAGAATAGTAAACATTTTAATGAGACGAATAAAAGTAAAAAATACAATAACTTATAAGCAATATTGAAACTCTAATTCAGGGACAGAGAAAAGATTTCTTGTTCTACCGATTTTTGTTGGTTCAATGTGGAAATAACTTTATCCAACCTATAAAAAAGGAACACTTCCGTAGGCGCCCACATGCCGCCTTGGAAGCCGACGTCGCTCCTTCTTTTTTCATTTTCAATATTTTCCAAAATGACAACGTGCTCATCAATATACTTTTGCACCGTCTGCCAAGTATGGACAGTTTTCTCGTTTAAGGATTCCACTCACACACTCTCACCGGACGAAACTTTGGCACAGGACTCAAAGATGTGTGAGTTGCTCAGTCGCTGTTTTATCCACCTAGTCGGAATTTTAGATAGTCTTATATCTTGTCTTTAATGTATAAGTTGTTGCTTCCTCTTTTCCCTTTTCTGAATCATTTCTTTCTTTCTCTTCTTTTTCCTTTTCCCTTTCTTCGAAAGACATTATCCACTGTTTTAACGTTGTCGCATAAGGCAACTGCCTCTTTTCTGTTTTTTCTTCTGTGGCGAGTCGTGAGGCCATAGAATGTTGTCTGCAAAAGCTGGACTGATGTTTTTTTACTTTAGCTACACCTAAGTTTCTTGGGCGCTGAGGAGTCGCAGAATTTGGAAGTGGGTCCGTCTGCCTTGAAGGATCTGGTGTTGCATGATCATGATCAAATATTGTTCGAGGATCATCAGATCGCAGAGCAATATAAGCAGTTGGTGTTAGGCGATCACCAACTGGCGATTCAGGTTCGCTCTCTGGTGTCGCAATGTTCGTTTGAGTTTGTTAAAGATATTTTTTCCGCATTTGCCTCCATAAATGGAACAATTCAAGAGCCTCAACACCAATCTCCCATTCATCCCCTTCCACGCTTCTGAACTTCTGAGTTCTGCCTTTTTTGAATAGGGATTCAGTGTACAAAAGCATCATGATGCTGAAGTTTTCCGCTCTCCTATTCTAGACCAATTTTCACGTTGGTTTGTTGGTGGACAATGTCGTTGCTTACTGCTGGTGTACCTTTCGTAGTCTACAGCGTCTGCGTTAAACAAAAACAGACTGCATTTCCGAAAGCCGTTTTTAATGATTTTCGGAGTCTGCTTCTCGAAGTACACTTGCAATCAAAGATCCAAATAGTGGTTTTGTTACCACTTTGTTTCCAGATTTAGTTTTCCAATGGTAAACGGTTTTCCGCCAGTGCACTTTGAGAGGCCTGAAAATAGCAACGTCAGCTGGTTGGAGTATGTGTGTTGCATTCGGGTAAAGAGCGAAATGAAGTATTTGATTCGCTGAGCATAACTTTGCCACTTCAAGAGTTAAGTGGCTCTTGTGGCCATCTACCAGAGGTAATATGGGTAGTTTGATATTTTTCTTTCTCAACCAAGGCAGAAATACTTTTGCAAGATATTTAAAGTAGGTGCTCCCACACATACAACCTTTCAATTTATTTACCCATTCCCCAGTCGTCTGGCACATTCTGTACAATTTTAAGTAATATTTTCTGCAATGGGTAAAAGATCATACCAGGAGTAACCTCTCCTGCTGCATTGAAATCAACCATCACGATTATAGCTTCTTTTTCATTACCTGTTTTTAATTCATATAAAATGTTGAATGAAATGGGTCCTAAAACTTTTCCCGTTTTTGGACAAGTTTGAAAACCGCTTTCGTCAGCATTAAAAATTCTTCCGGAATCAAGAAGAATGTCAAGGCAGCCTTCAGTTTCGAGATATTTGGGAAGTTCTTGGAACCACTCGCAGATGTTCGGCTCTGACACTTCTGCTCTTGCAGTGTTGATAGCATTTGCATACATATGAGCTATCCAACTGCCTCTTCGCATGAATCCTTTAACCCCTTGATAGCAACCACTTGGGGCAAGCAATTGCGTTTGTGTAATGCTGAATTCTCACCGGAAATTTAGAAAAATTTTATTTCAAATTAAGGAAAATCAATTTTACTACTTTTTTCCACCAAAGTTAGAAAAGTAAAATTTCATAAAATTTTTCTCGTGCAAATCTTCATAGGTGGGATAAAAATATATCCCACCGCCCATCAAGGAGTTAAACCATGTTTTCCCCGGAGTCGAGTTTGCAAAAGGGTTTGGACTTTTATCGGCTTCAATGTTTTTTTTTACGGTTTCAAATAAAATCCTCCTCTTAATCGGTAACTTTTTTTTGGCATAAGCATTTATCCAACCAACAAGGATCTGTTCCTCTTTTTTGCTTTAAAACTGATGAATGTCCCTTCGTCTCACCTCTGGCGTTTTCCCTTTAACCTAAAACAAAAAAGCTTATTAATGGAAACATAGCTGGAACATTTCGAACAGGGCTATTGATTCGAAATTATTGAAACACCCTTTTTTCTCACCCTTTTCCTCTGAGTACTGGAAGAATTTCTTTTTCGGCGGCATAATGAATTCTGAAAATAAGCAATAATGGCTTGGTAAGCAAAAAAATTAAAAAATGATCAATTAATAACTACGCATGTTGTTAGCCAGTTGTTGATACACTGATCAATAACTAGAGTCCTCGAAACCAATAATTGATCACAGCCGATCAATTTCTAGAATGTGCTTATTTAATAAGACCAGAAGTTGATCAGTCAAATTTCAACACCTAAAAAGAAGTCCATCGAAAATCTAAAAATTAATATTTAAAATATCATCCTTGGACTGTGATTAACAACAATTCTTAAAAAAATATAAGTTGAAATAAGCAAGATGGAAGGGTATTATTCTAATTTACCGTTATTGTCTCCAACTAATCAAAAACTAAATTTTTACACTTTCTAATAAAAAAATTTCATAATATGGCTTCTCTTACAGAGGATAGCTGAAAACTATGTGACAACAGGTGCACTAACATTCGAACAAAAATATTATGTCTAGTGCTACTTGTAAAACTCATATCCGCCGGAAATGGAGCAATATTTCAATAATTTAATTAACTACTGGAGCAGTCACCCTAGGTGGATAAAATTTCTATTCAAAATCTGCATTTTGGTTCATCAATATGTAAGTTTCGCGGGTTTCGTTTATCGGGAAGATGACTGCACTAAAAGTACGATAATCATGAAAATGTTCGATAAGAAAAATGCCTTTAAAATCTCAGAATACTGTCACAAGGATCATGCCGGCAGATATCCGAGATCCGCCTTAATTGTGAAGTCGTATACGTGAATTTTCTTGACACTAGTATCTAAGAAGTGTATTTTAGATCTGAAAAAAAAATGTCGGGTAATTTTACGCAAGAAATTTGATAAAAATCCGTTGCGCAAAGAGGGATTTATTTATTACACTCTCATTGTAATACCGACTGATAAACCATCTTAAGTGGGTTGATTATTTTTTGGCCAGTCTGCCTGACATCCTCAACATCTACGTCAACACACTCTATCACACTTCCAATACATGTAAGAACAGAAATGCGTTTTACATTTGACCGAACTACATAATTTCAATTTAGCCTGCATTCTTTTAGCATTTTTAATATTCTTTCTTTTTACAGTACTTCATGCAACCACATTCATTTTAATCCGCTTTCTTGCCGATAAGGTAAGTTGGGGTAACTGGGCCATAAGATATTTTATAAAAAACCGTTGACGTTTTTTAAGTTTTAGCTTTTGTCAACATTGCACCCCATCTCTACTTCTTAAAACAACGTGTGTCAACTCAATCATAACTCTGCCTTTGCTGCAATAGGGTGCCGAATATGTAGGTTTTTTTTTTAAGCAACGTCTATTTGGTTAAACTTCCTCGGCTCTTTATTAAAATACGGTAAGTACTTTTATTAAACAATATTTTTATTTAAAGATTAAACACATAACTACATTAATATTATTAAGTATCTATACATATTTACATCATGTTTCAAATGTATGTCCGGTGTTCCAGTTACCACATATTTTATTTAAGAATGGGGTAACTGGACCATATGGGATCCAGTTACCATAACAATTATAAATATCGTTTTAGGACACCCGGTATATATATATATATATATATTTTATATATATATACCGGGTTCAATATATATATATATATATATATATATATATTGAACATTTTTGTCTGATAGAGGGAACCTAACTGAACACATTTACAAAAGTTCAGACTTTAATTCAAATGAATATTAGCCTTTTGAAACGGAATTGCCAGAATCTCCAGAGTCACATTGTAAAATCGTGCCCAGTTGCCCCCACGTAACCTTATCGCTTATGTTAATCATTTCGACGTGGCCCCCAAGACCATTCTTTGAACGACTTTCATGATTTTTTTGCATATGATACTTCGAAGACTTTTCAGTAAACGTAATCTGGGAAATTTTTTATTTAACTTTCATTTATTTTTTATTTTTATTTTACCAAACATTTTCGATCGAAGAAAAATAACCAAAAAAATTTTGAAATTCTAAGAGATAATATTAAAATATATTTTTTAAACTTAAATATATATTCATAAATAATTTTTGTAATAATATACTCAAAGTTATAAGAAAAATTAAATCTTTTAAAGGTGGAATATTTATGTTGATTGGGATACCGTTGTGAGATAATATTTATGTTCGATATGGAAATTAAGTTTAACGTTTTAAAATGTGGTAATTCTTAATGTATGAAAAAGATCGTAACTGTTTAGACTTTATTCACTTGCGAACTTAACGAAATCGTTGACGATTTACATAGGTAGAATAGAATGTTGAATTTGTAACAAAAACATTACAATATTAAATAGTGCTGTAATTTCCATTTCACAGTTTTACTATTACAATTACATTATGCATTTCAATAAAAGGTGGAATTTTTCTCTTAAAATATCAATTTAAATATAGAAATATCATTTTTAGGTGCGTTCTTAATTATATAAATGCGTAGCACCTATAGTCGTCTTCTGACCCGTCCTTCTGCCCGCATATAACAGCGTAAAAACTACCCAGTCGAATGGTTTGAAATTTAATGCACATAATCTTTGCAGAATTTGGTCGAGTCATTTCAAATTTTGTGGAAATCAAATCAAAACTTAAAAAGATATTAATAAACGTTTTCTACATTTTATTAAATACTATCATACGTAATTACTTCAATGATATCCCATCATAGATAATGTTTCTGGATTGCCATGGTGATTATTTCCTTTTTAAGATGAAGTCCTGTTATTTCCGTATTACTGAATTTAATATAAAGAATCGTAATAAATTTTATATTCATACCTGTTTGCATAAGAGTGCAACAGCTATTGCACCAAGATCTGAATATTTATAAAACAAGTTATAGTACAAACGCACCTCATTTGCCACGTTTGGCGTACAATTTCCGACTTGTTAATATTGCAGTTGATTATATTTGTATCATGATCTTGAATATGTCGCCCTCTGAGCAATGAAGCATGTAGATCCGAACTACCCAACCAAATGGTTCGAAATTTAATATATATAAACGTATTTTTAATACAAATCGAAATTTAATGCAGTAAAACCTCCATAACGGACACTCCCGAATAGCGGACACCTCTATTTAATGAACAGTTTTCCAATCCCCACTCCTAAAACCTAAATTTTTGTATGTTTAACCTCTGAATAGCGGACAGTAATTTTGGCGATAAAGGATAAAAAATTATTTTTAACGAGAAAAAAATGGAAAAAAAGTAAAAAGCCTCTAAATTTATCAAGGCAATGTGTCACAAATTTTGTGATCACAGATAAATGCAGGGGGTGGGGTGGGGAAAATCCCCCTCCCCCACGTCCGAGAAAGAAAACGTCCCTCCTTGAAAGATTTGGGATTTTCTGCTGATTAATGTCTAGCAGTACAAATTTCTTGATCCGCAAAATTACATAATACATACATCATTTTCTCTTTCGTTTTAAATGCGTGTAAGACAATTTCGTTTACAATTGGCATGAAACTTTAGGATACATCGCTGACTAATATTTTTGTTTTATTATACCCAAGCTCAAACAATTTTATTGGGAAATTGCGTACTGATTTTTTGGCAGGGAGAATTAAAGGCGCCAAGAATGCGAGAGAGAATAAAGCTATTTCGCAATGTCGATTACTGTTTGTGATTAATACGTATTTCGAGAATGGCCTCAAAAAGAAAACGATTAACTTACAAAGAAAAATTTTAAATTGTAAGTGTATCTGAGAAAGAGAAATTTAATTAACGGATACTTGCTGAACGTTTTAAAATAGGTAAAACACAGGTGGGAGAGATTTTATGAAATAAAGAAGAAATTTGTGGATTCCAACTCTAAAGAGAACACCAAATATGTGAAATTGAGGAAGACTAATTCCATTGAAATTGATTTTATTATTCTGAATTGGTTTACTTTGATAATAGGATGAAAAAACAACAAAGAAAAGTTCTTTTGTTTTTGGACAATACAAGTTCTCATCCAAAACATTTGAAATTCGACAATGTTAAAATTGTGTTTTTTTTCCTCCAAACACAAGTTCAGTATGCCAGCCGCTTGATAAAGGCGTAATACACAATTTTAATGCTTGGCACAGAAAGCTTGTATTACGCCACATTCTTGCAAAGTTAGATTCTAACTGCCTAAAATTAGTTAATGCTCTCGATGCTATAATTTGGATTTCCTCGGCTGTAAAAAAAATGAAACCGGAAAGAATACGATAATGTTTCAGAAAAGCAGGCCTTATATTAAAAGAAAATGAAACACACATTTCCGACACAAGTGAAAAATTAAGCGAAATAAGTGAATTAATGAAATGTATCAGGAGTGAAGAAACTGCCGAGAATTTCATTAATATTGATGATGAGTTACCTACTGAAGAAGAATCAGTTGATGTATGCGATTATATTCCTTCAGAATTTTCGGGAAAAGCTGACTTTATTAGTAACGATGAAACAGATACTGAAACAGGAGATCAGAAGGATTAAAACTACTAACAGAGTTTAAACTTCACATTGAAAAACAAATTATATGTAATCGTAAGCAAAAGCAAACTTTTTTGACAGATTTTTTTCGTAAGAATGTAATAAACTGTGGATAAAGGTATGCACAATTTTATTTCTGTTTTATTGCTTAAAAATTTTTAATTTCTGATTAATCATATAATAGAGGTTTCAGGACCTATAAAAGTCAATTAGTGACATATTAAGCATTTCTTAGCAATTTTTGAATCTCTGAAGTTTTCCCGGGAGCGAGGAAACTGTCCGCGCTCCCGAGGTGTCCGTTATTTAGAGGTTTTACTGTATATATAAATGGTGGAATTTTCCTCATAAAATATCACTTTAAATATAGAAACATCATTTTAGGTGCGTTCGTAATTATATAAATACATAGCACCTATAGTCGTCCTCTGTTCCGTACGTCTGTATAACAGCAATCTATATAACAGCGCAAAACTAGCCAGTCGAATGGTGTGAAATTTAATGCATACAATCTTTGCAGAATTTTGTCGAGCCATTTCAAATTTTGTGGAAATCGAATCAAAACTTAAAAAGATATTAATAAACATTTTCTACATTCTGTTAAATCCTATCATACGTAATTACGATAGGTAATGGTTCTAGGTTGCCATGCTGATTAGATGCTTTTTAAGATGGAGTCATATTATTTCCGTATTTAATATATGTAATCACAATATGCAATTTCGTATTCATGCATTTTTTCATAAGAATGCAACAGCTATTCCACCGAGATCTGACTATTTATAAAACTAGTTATAGTACGAACGTACTTCATTTACGACGTTTGATATACAATTTCCGACTTGTTCCATTTTAGAATCTGCACATCAAAAACAATTTACATTCATCAAAGTTTTAAAATCCCGAATTCTTACACTAATAATGTGTAGTAATTTGTATTTAATTACAAACGGCTAACCTCACAGTAAGCTTTCTTTTTCTGTCTGTTTTATAATAAAATATGATCTTGGGTAGAATGCATATAATTATCTTATGAATTATATAAAATGTGTTATGGTAATGAAAATTGAAAACTATTGTCATTCTACGACATATTCAACAAATCTCAGTGGATACTAAAAAGATTTATCAGCAGTCAGCTGGCATCCTTTATTCCCTAGTGATTGAAATTTACATTCTCGACAAAGATTATCATTCTCCCTTCATATTTCATTACAGACACTGGTAAACAAGCAAGATTCTTGAATATTTATCTAAATGAAGATTGTACTCATGATTTATGCATTTTAGAGGAAAAGTAATATCGGAAGGTAATTTTGACGGAAACATTAGTTGTCGCGAAAATGCAGCAAATAATGATGTCATCTATTGTATGTAGCTTGCTAACCCAATTCTCTAAGATAAAACCTTTATTCAGATTTTAATGACGTACTAAGTCATCCTTTAGTTATTGACTTACCTCCTGCATTATTAAACTTAATGAACTTTTTTTAATATGTTTATGTTTAGTGTTGCGATATCAATTATTCTTACTCAGATTGTTACACATATTCTTATTCACATAATAACAAAAATTCAACAAGTATGTTTAAATACTTTTAACCCTTTATATACCAAATTATTATGCCACATCATATTTTTGTGAACCTTGTTTATCATATTAAGCCACGGCGTGAAAAAAGAATACTTCTTTTGAAAAACTGAAAATTGAAAGAATGCAAAAGTTTTTCTTTTTTTACAAACACAGTTACATGCAGTGTGCCCAAACATTTGTCAGCAAATTTAAAACATCAATAAAAATTCAATAATAGTTGATATGCAAGGTTTCAGATTGAACTAAAATGCTTTTACGGCTGTCAAATTTTGCCTAAAAAAGTAAACATTCTTATACTGTTGTCTTCAAGTTTGAGCAAGAATGTTTTAGAATATGTAAAGGAATTTTCAGATTTTAATGACGTACCAAGTCATCCTTCAGTTATTGACTCACCCTCTGCTTCATTAAACTTAATGAAAACTTCTTTTAATATGTTTAGATTTAGTGTAGCAATATCAATTATTCTTATTCAGATTGTTACAAATATTCTCATTCACATCGTTACAAAAATTCAACAAGTATAATAAAACACACACATAAAAACATATAACACACATATATATACTAATGTAACACATACAAATAACGCCTGCATTCAACAGTTAACAGTATATATAAATATTATACAGTCATACATACAATAAATACAATAAACCCAACTTGGGTGAAAAATTAGCAAGAGCCAGGAATCGAACCTGGGACTGCAGCATTCCAGGATGTCGCTCTAACCACTGAGCTACTCCGGCCGTAACCTGGGTCTGCAATTTTTCACTAATAAACCATGTTGGGGAAGTTGTGTGTGTTACATTATATATTGTATATCGTAGATCGATGTAATAGTAAAATCTATTCATCGTTGTCCGGTCATCCAAGGCTGTCGTATAGATGGCTGGTGACTTCCCCAAAATGGTTTATTAGTGAAAAGTTGCAGACCAGGTATCGGCCGGAGTAACTCGGTGGTTAGAGTGACACCCTGGAATGCTGTGGTACCGAGTTCGATTCCTGGCGCTGGCTAATTTTTCACTCCTGTTGTGCTTATTGTATTTATTTTATGTATGTCTGTATAATATTTATATATTCAACAAGTATGTTTAAATATTTTTAACCCTTTGTATACCAAATTGTTACGCCACATCAAATTTTTGTGAGCCTTGTTTATCATAATAAGCCATTACACGAAAAAGAATAAGAGTTATTCTGAATAACTGACAATTGAAAGAATGCAATAGTTTTATATATATATATATATATATACAATTACGTGCAGTTTGTCTAAAAGTTTGTTGTCAAATTTAAAACGTCAACACAAATCCAATAATTATTGACATACGAGTGTTATCACTAGCACAGGTAGAAAATTGCATTTTAGCAACTTTTCAGATACTTTTTATTTTCTTTGTAGAGACCACGTTTGGTTTACCATTTTATATTGTGATCTGAGGGAAGGTACGAATTCAGGAATCTCAAGGTATTAAAAGCATGTTGGCCACTTTTTTATTTCCTTAAAAAGGTGTACATGTCCTAGAAAATCAGCTTAAATTAAAAATTTTTGATACCGTTACCTGGAAGATCCATTGCTTTTATAGGAAAAGAAGAAACACTGCTTGATAGCTTTCTATCGTAAATAACAGTACACGGCAATTTTATCTACTTACGTATGAAAATTACTTCACGAATATAAAGAGCAGAGCCACAAAATGCGCGGAGCTCAAGAAGAAAAATTTAGAACCACTAAAGTTATTCTCATAAAAAAGAGCGATTGGTGTTCGCAGACAGTAGAAGACTAAAATTTGCAAACCTTAAGCTAATGCTGATTGACTTAAAAGAAAATATTTATTTCGCGTTAGATCTAAAAACAAAATAATAAATAAACATTCCAATTAAAAAAATATTCTAATGGCGCCATATTCTGATTGACGCCACATCAACAGGTCGTTACTCACCTTCAACGCTAGACATAAGTCAGCAAATATCAAAACTTTTCTTTTAAAATAGTGTTCTACTACTAAAAATGGGGAAAAAAATCTATTTCTGTTTCACTCAGATCAAAATAGCATTAAAAGTAGTACTTGCAATGGAATATGTAATTTTTTAGGAGAAAGTAATTTTTTGTTTCTATACGAGAACGAGAATAAATAAAATTGTCAATTTCAGGAAGTATGAGCCCGAGTCGGAAGGCTGGTATAAAAAGTAGAGCTGGAGCCCGTGTCAAACCGAGATCGGGCTGAACCCATCTCATCTAATACGTCAAGTTCAGATATTTTCAGTATCACCTACGGGAACTAATGAGATAAAACGCAATGAGCAAGTATGATTTTGCCTAATGGAATTTTGCTTTCGCCTGAAGAAATCGTCAGTTGAGGCGTAGTATTACATTAGGGAATTCATCTTATGTTCATGTACATCACCTTCAATTTCAAACTACCTCCACGCGAAAGTCATGTTTTTCGGGTATGAGGACGAGGAGTCTCGGAATTCAAGGCGCACAAACACGTCTCATGTTCACTTTTCTGTTACCAACGTGTGGGTGGCACGCCATTATAACTGCAATATTTTTAACAGCTCTCATATCTAACGATCTTCTCTGACAATAATAGCGACGGTATTATGTTGACATCTGCAAGCTCAGTTACAGGAACTTCCTGTGCATCTTCCTTTGAAGATGATTGTCTTTCTCCTTCTTAAACATCTCAAACCATCATCTAACTGTGCTACAAGGAAGAACATACTCTCCATAAGTCTCCTATAACATACTCTTCGACTAACGATTTCTTCTGGTGAAAGCCAAATTTCCTGCAGGCAAGAGCGTACTTGCTCATTGCAGGTTGCCTCCATTGTTCCCGTAGGCGAGACTGTAAGTACCTGAAAATGCATAGATGCCACTGACGTACTACTGGCTGGAAATAAATGAACAAAACAATTACCACGTATTCATTACACGTTAATCTAACAATGGAACATAAAAGTAAATTTGTGTGCAATAAAGTATGCCAATAAAAAAATTATGATCTTTCTTTATTGAACAGCCCTCGTAAATAAGTAATGTAAAAAGAAGATAACTCAATAAAAATATAATTTCTGAAATTACTGTATATATCTCGTAATGTGTACGAGTTATTTCGTGCAGCACTGCATATGAGCTATAGAATTCATACACACCACGTAATAAAATAAAAATTAGATAGGTTTAAAAATTTATACCACAGCGTGAAATGCACTCCTAATAAGTATCAATCAATCAATCATAGTCAGTCCTGTGATAGAATTCTATTTGTGTCTCTGAAAATGAACGATAAATGCCATACACTCCATAATCTACATGAAAACATGTTGCAATTCACCTGATTCTTTTAAACGTCATTAAGTTTGAAGTAACATAAAATCATTAAAATGCCCCGCAAACGATTCTTTCCAATAGATCATAATTTAATATGTAACAGAATTCTTATGTGCATCCCTGTATACGTTCTATAAATAATACTTATCCTGCGCTTTAGAAAACATCGACGCATATCAATCTCATTATGGTTGAAATATCGTAACTTAAATAAAACGTAGCCATAATGTAGCGTATACCATAATGTAGCGAAATATTTTTCTGTAAACGAACTATAAATGCTATGCACCTCATTTCCAATACCGAATATTCTATAGTAAACCACAATAACATACAAAAATGTATAGGGTGTCCACTCTTAACGGTGTCCAATGGTTAATTCCTAAACCGTTAGTCGTAAACATATAGTTCCAGTTACAAAATGTTTTAAATGAGATAAAGAAGTATTTTTAAAGGGATTGGGTCAATAAAAACATTTTTAAAATAGGACGAAATTTAAATTTCTGTACGGTCCCGCAGTCTTATCTATACTAATATTATAAAGAAGTAGAATTTTGTTTCTTTGTTTCTTTATTTCTTTGTTCTAGGTAATCTCTGGAACTACCGAACCGAATTCAAAAGTAATAGAATGAAAATGATGGTGTTAGTCTCTGTTCTAAACATAGGCTAAATCTTACATCATGCCACTACCCCAAAGGGGGGTGCAGGAGCAAAAAAATCGTTCTAAAAATGCGATTTTTGTGTTACTGAAGGGCCTAAAAACATGAAATTTGGCATGGAAGTTATTAGAAAGAAATTATTTCTAAGAACATTTCTTAAAAAATTCGAAATTTAAAAAAGAGCAATATTGCGCGAAAAGCGTTCTAAAAAACGTTCTAAATAGCAAGCTCTACGCAATCTCAGGAACTATCAAACGGATTTCAAAAGCAATGGTTGGAAATTGATAGTGACAGCCCTTGCTCTAACATAGGCTCTATTTTATGTTGGCGTCACTACCATCTGCGGAGTTAGGAACAAAAAACGTTTTAAATTGCGACTTTTTTGTTATTAAAAGGCCTAGAAACATGAAATTTGGCATCGTAGTTACTTATTAGATATAAATTATCTCTAAGAATATTTCTTTAAAAATTCGAAATTTAAAAAGGGTGAAAATGCGCGAAAAGCGTCCGAAAAATTTTTGAAATTGCGATTTCTACTCTATCTCGGAAGTATCAAACCGGTTTCAGATGTAACCGTTGGAAATTGATGGTGACAGCCCTTGCTCTAACATAGGATCTATTTCATGTCGTTGTCACTACCAGCTGGGCAATGCAGGAGCAAAAAGCATCCTAAATCGCGCTTTATGTGATACTGCAGGGGTTAACAACTTGAAATTAGGCATGGTAGTTACTTATAAGCTACAAAAGATCTCTAAGAAAATTTCCTAAAAAATTCGAAATTTAAAAGGAGTGAAAATGGGCCAAAAGCGATCTAAAAACGTTATAAATTGCGATTTCTACTCAATCTCGAAATATCAAACCGATTTCAAAAGTAATGTTTGCAAATTGATGGTGACAGTCCCTGCTCCAACATAGGCTATACTTTTTGTTGTTGTCTCAACCACCTGAGGGTTTCAGTAGCAGAGAATATTTTAAATTGCATTTATTGTGATACCAAGGGGTCTAGCATTTTGAAATTTGGCACTTAAAAGATGTACAGGCTTTCTACGAACCGTCGACAGAAAATTTGAAATTTAACAGGATGAAGTGAGCGAAAAACGTTCTAAATAATGTTTTTTTATGCAATCATTAAATACCAAACAATTTTAAAAAACAGTAGTTGCAAATTGGTGATGATAAAACCTGCTCAAACATAAGCTACATTTTATGTCGGTGCCACTACCACCAGAGGGTTGCAGGAGCAAAAAACGTTCTAAATTGCGATTTCTGTGATACTGAAGAAGCTAGGAACTTGAAATATGGCATAATAGCTACTTCTGAAATATAAATGCCCTCTAAGGACAGTCAAAACAATTCGAAATTCAAAAGGGGTGAAGCAAAGGGAAGGAGTGAAGTCCCAAGTTACGATTTCTATGCAATCTCAGGTAATAATGAACCGATTCCAAAAGTAATGGTTGTGAATCAATAGTTACAGTTTCTGGTCCTACAGAGGCTATATTTTTAGCCGGTGCCACTTGGGTTGGCAGGAACAACAAACGTTCTAAAATAGTGATTAAAAACTTTCTACATTACGTTTTCTATGTAATATTAGGAAATACTAAACCGATTTCAAAATTAATGCTGGCAAGTTACTGGTGACAGTTCCTGTTTCAATTTAGGCATTGGTGCCAATACCACCAGAGAGGTGGTAGACCGTTAGAGAAGAAGCTTGGAATTTGACACGATGGTTAATTTTAAGATGTAACTGCATTTTAAGAAGAAACATCAAATGAATACTGAAATGAGCAGATGAAAGGAGCATAAACGCTTCAAAATAGGGTAACACCGCCAGTAGTTGATACCCTTCCAGTAGTTGATCAAACTTTTGAAATATTGCGCCATTTCAGGCGGAAATGAGTTTTACGCATAGCACTAGACATAATAGTTTTGTTTGAATGTTGGACTAGCAGTTGTCATATTGTTGTCAATTTTCTGCTGTAAGAGAAGCCAGTTAATGAATTTCTTTTGCTAGAAAATGTAAAATTTTAGTTTTTGATTAGTTGAGACAATTACGGTAGGTTAAATTAATCTACTTCCATCTTGCTTATTTCAAATAATACTTTTATATGAATTACTGTTAATCACATCTTAAGCATGATATTTAAAAGATTAATTTCTGAATTTTCGACTGATTTCTTCGATTGATCAATTACTGGGAAAATTGCAATTGAAGAAACTATTTACTTATAATTTTGTTACTATTTAATTTCAGCAGATTTCATTTTTACCCATTATAGGACATTTATTAAGGATTGTAACAATCATGTTAGTTCTAAAACTTAAAAGGAAGTAAATATAATAAAAACCCAATAGCACCTACCTTATTTCATCAACTACTGGCTGGGTCACCCTACTTTCTAAATTATCATATAGTTAAAAGTAGTTTCAGTTCTTCTTATTAATTTAACTTTTTGAGGCGCAGGCAATTACGTTTGTGTAATACTGAATTTCCACTGGAAATATGGAAAAAAATTATTTCAAAATAAAGAAAAGCAATTTTTCAACCCTTTTCCTCCCAAGTTATAAAAGTAAAACTTAATTAAAAGTTTCTGGTGCTAATCTTAATTAAACTTAGGTGGGATATAATATATCCCACCATAATAAGTTTCACTTCTGCCAAATGCAGTGTAATAATTAAATTTAGTCAAACTGTGGCTTAATTAGTAATTTTTTAATCATTCCTAAAAGTATAATTTCTTCTAATAAAAATTAAGACATACATCACTTGAAATATTTCAACTATTACGCGAAGAAAGCCGCGGAGTTTGCTAGTAAGCTATATTTAGTAAGTATATCCTATTTCTCTAAAAAGTAAGACAAAAAAGAAAAAAAAAACTCATTCATTTACAATTAAAACTGACTGAGTTACAACTGTTTAAAGTTGAAGTACCTTCATTGCTGTGAAATAGGGTTTATTCACAAATTTTCTAGAAATATAAATAATCGTCAGATATAGAAAAAAATAACAGTTGAGAGTAAAATTAAAATAACAATAAAAACCTTAAATCTATTTTCATTCTGACATATTAAAGCAAAATACAGGGGTATCTGAAAAAGTGGGCAAAACTTTACGAGCAAATTTCGTCATAGAATGTATGGCCGGAAAACAAGCGGTGAGAAGTTAAAAGATAGTTTTACACTGTCCCAGGGATTGGTTGAGATTGTCCCATAGTTTGGCCACCAAGATCACCGGATTTCTTGTGTTTGGACTTTTCTGTGGAGCCATATGAAAAGCCTAACCTACCAGTGTCCCATTTAAACCGGTATGGATCTAGGCGGCAGGATTACCGTTGTTGGCGGCAATATTCGGGAAATGCCTGGTGAGCAATTTATTTGAATACATAAATTACATCCCTATTAATAAAATGTTTTCTGAAGTATCTCCTCATTCTTGTGTTAATTCTTTGACTGCGACAGTGGAAAACTACCTTTTAACTTCTCACCGCTTGCGTTCCGACCATACGTTCTAGAACGAAATTTGCTCGTATAGCTGCGTTATATTATCCCGTAAAGTTTTGCCCCCTTTTTCAGATACACCCTGTATACAACTTGTACTGAAAATATAAGTGAAAAAATAACAGACTTTTTCTTAAATGAAAAGATGAAAAGCAATAGTCTAAATTAATTACAAAACAAAGCAAATGTTAAAAAACAATTATTTTAACCAATCTGAAATTAATAATAAAAATTAACGCTATTTAATGGTTGTACGATATGACTACTTTCAGCTAACCCTTTAAGACCTGACCTACACAATTGTGTAGGCGATCCTAAAGAAAATAAAAAAAAACATTTTCCTGTTTTTGTGCAATTTAAAGTCGAGCCTGCACTCAAAGAATTGGATGGATCCTCCCTTGCCATAACCTGACATCCGGTATTTTTTTAATATGTTTTTCAATCAAATATCATCCTATTAATTAGGGAAAATCACCAAAACTTTTCATTTCTACCAAAAATCTGCCGATCTTAAAAAGTATCGTGCAGATACACGCGAAATATATAAATCCTTCTAATACTTTAAGCACTTCGTGTACGATCCCACAAAGCATAGCCTAACTTATCAGTGTTCAGATGCAGAAAATTGATGTAAGTCATGCAATTCAAAGTTTCATAACTCGATCAATTTTAGTTCAGATGAATGGGACTTTTTTTTTTTTTTTGTCTTACAAGTTAGTGTTATAGGAATTTTTTTCTAAATATCACTTATAGGACCAGAGAACCGTATAAAAATTTAAATTTCGTAACTTTTTAATAAATGTTTTTATTGAACCAAACAACTTTTTAAATAATTTTTACCTCATTTAAAGCATTTTTGTAATTGGAACTACATGTCTATAATTAACGGGTTGGAAATTAGCCATTGAGCTCCGTTGAGAATGGACCCCTGTATATGGCAATCCGAGTATATTTACGAGAGTTAGAGCACAGACACACAGACAGACAAACAAAATTAATAAACACATTTTAACTATGCTGGAAAGTTTTAAAAAGTAAAAGGAGAATAGAGTTAGAAAGCTTTTCACATATAAGAAGATTTTAAATATATCTTGAAGGATTTTAAAGTTATTTGTATGAACACATTCGCACAGAGAGAGTGCTAAGAAGCATGTATACTCACGGATTAAAACTTAATATTTCCTGCTAAGAAGCAATTACCTCATATAGTTCACTAATGGCATTGATAAATGCCTAACAGTAATTCAATATTACACTAGTTATTTATAAATTTTAAAGAAAAAAGTAATATTAAAAATTTTTTTTTTGAAACATGGTAGTTATGAGAAAGGTATAGTTAATATATTCGTCATCTATTTTTTTGTCTCTTGCTTATAAAGGTATGCAAGATTAAGCTTTTATTCAGAAACTAATGATGCGTTAAATCATCGTTTAACTATCTGTATGCCTGATTAAATTTAATAAACTTGAAGCGTAGAATGTTCACAATATTAAAAGTATCGTGTGAATAAATTAAATTTTCTAATAATAAAGTTCGGAGTTTTTTTAGACTAGAGTTTTTCACTCTTTTTAACTCAAACTGCAGTTTAGCCTATAGTGAAACATCCATTGCATTAAATTAAAAGGATTCAAAAGAAGTAAAAAAAACCCTTTTATTATTATTATTAATACAAAATATGTACCAACATAATAAAAGGAATATATTTTCTAATAAAAATAGCGCACTGTCAGAAGGTTTTTTTCCTTTCAGATTACTTTGATATACAGGGTGATGACAATGGCTCCTAAGAATAAATGATTCATCGAGTTTAAAACCATGCATTTAAAAAATATCACAGACGAAACACTGAGTGATATAGAAAAAATAACTGTTATGTATTTAAGTTTATATTCGTATCATCACAAATTTTCAAAGTAGCTTTCTCAGGTTGCATGGTACAGGTCTATGGGATATTCGAGTTAGGTACATTCCTTCGATAGCATAAATACACTGGTAAAGTGGTTATTAAGCTCAACCAAAGTTTCCGGTAGTGTGTACGGGGAGGGATAAGGGAAAAAATCACCAATCATGATAACTGCAGTGCTTCTTTCTGCATGGAACCATTTTGGAAGTGGCTTGTATTGGTATTTGGTAGCAAACGCCAATTTTAAAAATGACATGTTAACATGTTCATGAATCATTTATAATTTTATATGTTACATATTTTGAAAGGTGTATTTTGAGTCCGATAATTCATTTATAATAACACTGAATCCCGTCAAATTGCGACATGTACGTACTACATACGTTTCACAAAGTTTTACTTTTCAAAGTTAAAAGTAGTATAAATACGTTATCTATCTATTCTATACTTATCTATACTCATATTATAAAGAGGAGAAAATTGTTTATTTGTCGTAGATAAGCTCAGGAACTACCGAACTGATTCCAAAAGTAATGGTATCAAAATGATGGTGTTCGCCCAACTTAGAACATAGGCTATATCTTATGTCGGTACCACTACCCCAAAGGGGGTGCAGGAGCAAAACACTTTCTAAAAATGCGATTTTTGCGTTACTGAAGGGCCTAGAAATATGAAATTTGGAATATTAGTTACTTATAAGATATAAATGATGTCTAAGAACAGTTCTTAAACAACTCGAAATTTAAAAGGGGTGAGAATGCACAAAAGCGTTCTAAAAAACGTTCTAAATGGTAGTTTCTACATAATCTCAGGAAATGCCGAACCGATTCCAAAAGTAATGGTATCAAAATGATGGTGTTAGTCAAACTTAGAACATAGGCTATATTTTATGTCGGTGCTACTAACCCAAAGAGGGTGCAGGAGCAAAAAACGTTCTAAAAATGCAATTTTTGCGTTACTGAAGGGCCTAGAAAGATGAAATTTGGAATGTTAGTTATAAGATATAAATGATGTCTAAGAACAGTTCTTAAGCAATTCGAAATTTAAAAGGGGTGAAAATGCACAAAAAGCGTTCTAAAAAACGTTCTAAATGGTAGTTTCTACATAATTTCAGGAAATACCAAACCGATTAAAAAAATATTGGTGTTAAAATGATAGTGACAACGTTTGCTCCAAGATAGGCTACGTTTTATGTCGGTGCCACTACCCCCAAAGGGGGTGCAGGAGCAAAAAAACGTTCTAAAAATGAGATTTTTGCGTTACTGAAGAGCCTAGAAATATGAAATTTGGAATATTAGTTACTTATAAGATATAAATGATGTCTAAGAACAGTTCTTAAGCAATTCGAAATTTAAAAAAGGTGAAAATGCACAAAAAGCGTTCTAAAAAACGTTCAGCGTTCTAAATGGTAGTTTCTACATAATCTCAGGAAATACCAAACCGATTTTAAAAATATTGGTGTCAAAATGATAGTGACAACGTTTGCTCCAAGATAGGCTATGTTTTATGTCGGTGCAAAGGTACCTCAAAGTGGGTGCAGGAGCAAAAAAAGTTCTAAAATGCGATTTATGTGTTACTGGAGGGCCTAGAAATATGAAATTTGAAGTATCAGCTACTTATTAGATATAAAGGATTTCAAAGAACAGTTCTTAAACAATTCGAAATTTAAAAGGGGTGAAAATGCGCGAAAAGCGTTCTAAAAAACGCTCTAAATGGTGATTTCTACGCAATCTCAGGAAATACCAAACCGATTTAAAAAATAATGGCGTCAAAATAATGTTGAAAATACTTGCTCCAACATAGGCTATGTTTTATGTCGGTGCTACTACCCCAAAGGGGGTGCAGGAGAAAAACGTTCTAAATTGCGGTTTTTGCGTGACGGAAGGGCCTTGAATCGTGAAATTTAGAATGGTAGTTAGTTATAAGATATCAATGATCTCTAAGGACATTTCTTAAAAAATCGAAATTTATAAGGGGGGTCAAAATGAGCAAAAAGTCGTTCTAAATTGCAATTTCTGTGCAATATCAGGAAATACTGAACCGATTTCAAATATAATGGTGTTAAAATGATGGTGACAGATCTTGCTCCGAGATAGGCTATATTTTATATCTGTTTCCACTACCCCAGAGGAGATGCAGGAGCAAAATGAGCGAAAGGCGATCTAAAAACGTTCTAAATGCGGATTTGTCACCAATATTTCAGGAAGAATCAAACTGATTTCAAAAGTAATGGTAAGAAATTGATGCTGACAGCCTCTGCTCTAACATAGACGCTATTTTAAGTCGGTATCACTATCACCTAGACGTAGCAGGAGCAAAAAAGCGTTCCAAATTTCGATTTTTGTGATCGGTAAAGGCTAGTAACTTAAAATCAGGCAAGGTACAGATTTATTATATATAAATAATCTTTAAGGACAGTTTCGAAAAAATTGGAAATTTAAAAAGTGGTGAAAATTAGTGAAAAGCGTTCTAAAAACGTTCTAAATTGCGATTTCTACTCAATCTCAGGAAATTCCAAAGCTATTTCAAAAGCAATGGTTGCAAATTAATGGTGACAGTCCCTGCTATAACATAGGTTATATTTTATGTTGATGACACTGCCATCTAAGGGTTGCAAAAGCAAAACATGCTCTAATTTGCGTTTTTTGCATAACTGAAGGGTCTAACACTTTGAAGTGTGGAATGTTATTTACTTACAAGATTCAACTGCTTTCTATGAACTGTCGAAAGAAAATTTCAAATTTAAAACGATAAAGTGAGCGAAAAGCGTTATAAATTAATAATTTTTATGTAATCTTATCAAATACCAAACCGATTAAAAAAATAATGATAACAAATTGTTGGTGATAGAACCTGCTCAAACATAAGCTATATTTTATGCCTGTGCCACTAACACCAGAGATTTGCAGTAGCTAAAAACTTTCTAAATTGCGATTTCTGTGATACTGAAAAGGGTAGAAACTTTAAATATGGCATGGTAGTTACTTATAAAATATAAATGCCATCGAAGGAACGTCGAAAATAAATTCGAATTAAAAAGGGGTGAAGCAAAGGGGAGGTGCGAAAAGCATTCTAAAAAAGTTCTAAATTATGATTCTATGCAATTTCAGGGAATATAAACCGATTATGAAAGTAATTGTTGCGAATCAATGGTAACACTCTCTGATCCTACACAGGCTGCATTTTATGCCAGTGATTATACCACCTGGGATTCACAGGAACAACAAACGTTCTAAAAAAGGGCTTTAAAAGCTTTTTAAATTACGTTTCTGTGGAAAATTAGGAAATAACAAACTGATTTCAAAATTAATGTTGGCAAATTAATGGTGACAGTTCCTGTTTCAACATAGCCCTTTATGTTGAGAGAGGGGGTAGGACCTGGAATTTGACATGATGGTTAATTTTAAGATGTAAGAAGATGGTTCCTAAAAAATTCAAAACTTCAAATGAATACTGAAATGAGCGTATTAATTGAACATAAAAGTTTCAAAATATTTTCTAAATTATCATTTATTTAGTTTTATTTCATTTTATTAATTTAAGTCTCATTTCTGCCTAATGCAGTGTAATAATGATGTTTAATCAAACTGTGTTTTAAATAGCAATTTTTGAATTATTCCTAAAAGTAATAAGTACCTTTTAATAAAATAAAATATTACTTTTTAATAAAATAAAGATTTAGTTAGTACCTTTAAATAAAAATTAGACATATAAATATCACTTGGCATATTTCAACTATTACGCGAGCAAAGCCGCGGGGTTTGCTAGTAATCTATACTTCTATTATAAAGAGGAAAAAATTATTTATTTATAGGAGGTAAGCTCTGGAACTATTACCGAACCGATTCCAAAAGTAATGGTATCAAAATGATGGTGTTAGTCCAACTTAGAACATAGGCTATATCTTATGTCGGTGCCACTACCCCAAAGGGGGTGTAGGAGCAAAAAACGTTCTAAAAATGCGATTTTAGCGTTACTGAAGGGCCTAGAAATATGAAATTTTGAATATTAGTTACTTATAAGATATAAATGATGTCTAAGAACAGTTCTTAAACAATTCGAAATTTAAAAGGGATGAAAATGCATAAAAAGCGTTCTAAAAAACGTTCTAAATGGTAGTTTCTACACAATCTCAGAAAATACCAAACCGATTTCAAAAATATTGATGTCATAATGATGGTGACAACCCTTGCTCCAAGATAGGCTATGTTTTATGTCGGTGTCACTACCCCAAAGGGCATGCAGGAGCAAAAAACGTTCTAAAAATGCGATCTATGTGTTACTGAAGGGCCTAGAAATATGAAATTTGAAATATTAGCTACTTATTAGATATAAAGGATTTCTAAGAACAGTTCTTAAACAATTCGAAATTTGAAAGGGGTGAAAATGCGCGAAAATCGTTCTAAAGAACGTTCTAAATGGTGGTTTCTACACAATCTCAGGAAGTACCAAACTGATTTTAAAAATAATGGTGTCAAAATAAGGGTGTCAAAATGACGGTGACAACTCTTGCTCCAACATAGGCTATGTTTTATGTCTGTGCCACTACCTGAAAGGGGGTGCAGGAGAAAAAACGTTCTAAAAATCCGATTTTTGCGTTACGGAAGGGCCTAGAAATATAAAATTTTGAATATCAGTTACTTATAAGATATAAATAATGTCTAAGAACAGTTCTTAAACAAATCGAAATTTAAAAGGGGTGAAAATGCACAAAAAGCGTTCTAAAAAACCTTCTAAATGGTAGTTTCTACACAATTTCAGAAAATACCAAACCGATTTAAAAAATATTGGTGTCATAATGATGGTGACAACGCTTGCTCCAAGATAGGATGTGTTTTATGTCGGTGTCACTACGACAAAGGGGATGTAGGAGCAAAAAACGTTCTAAAAATGCTATTTTAGGGTTGAATAAGGGCCTAGAAATATAAAATTTTGAATATTAGTTAATTATAAGATATAAATGATGCCTAAGAACAGTTCTTAAACTATTCGAAATTTAAAAGGGGTGAAAATGCACTAAAAGCGGTCTAAAAAACATTCTAAATGGTAGTTTCTACTCAATATCAGGAAATACCAAACTGATTTAAAAAACATTGGTGTCATACTGATGGTGACAACGCTTGCTCCAAGATAGGCTATGTTTTATGTCGGTGTCACTACCCCAAAGGGGGTGCAGGAGCAAAAAACGTTCTAAAAATGCGATCTATGTGTTACTGAAGGGCCTAGAAATATGAAATTTGAAATATTAGCTACTTATTAGATATAAAGGATTTCTAAGAACTGTTCTTAAACAATTCGAAATTTGAAAGGGGTGAAAATGCGCGAAAATCGTTCTAAAAAACGTTCTAAATGGTGTTTTCTACACAATCTCAGGAAATACCAAACCGATTTAAAAAATAATGGTGTCAAAATAAGGGTGTCAAAATGACGGTGACAACCCTTGCTCCAACATAGGCTATGTTTTATGTCGGTGCCAGTACCCGAAAGGGGGTGCAGGAGAAAAAAAACGTTCTTAAAATCCGATTTTTGCGTTACCGAAGGTCCTAGAAATATGAAATTTGAAATATTAGCTATTTATTAGATATAAAGGATTTCTAAGAACAGTTCTTAAACAATTCGAAATTTAAAAGGGGTGAAAATGCGTGAAAAGCGTTCTAAAAAACGTTCTAATGGTGGTTTCTACACAATCTCAGGAAATACCAAACCTATCTAAAAAATAATGGCGTCAAAATGATGGTGACAACCCTTGCTCCAACATAGGCGATGTTTTATGTCGGTGCCACTACCCCAAAGGGGGTGCAGGAGAAAAACGTTCTAAATTGCGGCTTTTGCGTTACAGAAGGGCCTAGAATCGCGAAATTAGGAATGGTAGTTAGTTATAAGGTATCAATGATCTCTAAGGACATTTCTTAAAATAGTTGAAATTTAAACGGGGGTCAAAATGCGCAAAAAGCGTTGCAAAAAATTCTAAATTGCGATTTCTATGCAATCTCAGGAAGTACTGAACCGATTTCAAATAAAATGGTGTAAAAATGATGGTGACAGATCTTGCTCCAAGATAGGCTATATTTTATATCTGTTTCCACTACTCCAGAGGAGATGCAGGAGCAAAATGCGCGAAAAGCGTTTCAAAAACGTTCTAAATGCCGATTTGTCGGCAATATCTCAGGAAGAATGAATCTGATTTCCAACGTAATGGTAGGAAATTGATGCTGACAGCGTCTGCTCTAACATAGACGCTATTTTGTGTCGGTATCACTATCACCAAGACGTTGCAGGAGCAAAAAAGCGTTCTAAATTTCGTTTTTTGTGATCGGTAGGGGCTAGCAATTTAAAATTAGGCAAGGTGCATATTTATTAGATATAAATGATCTTTAAGAACAGTTTCGAAAAAAATTGGAAATTTAAAAAGGGGTGAAAATGCGCGAAAAGCGTCCTAAAAACGTTCTAAATTGCGATTTCAATCAATCTAAGGAAATACCAAAGCTATTTCAAAAGTAATAGTTGCAAATCAATGGTGACAGTCCCTGCTATAACATAGGTTATATTTTATGTTGTTGTCACTACCATCTGAGGGTTGCAAAAGCAAGACATGTTCTATTTTGCGTTTTTTGCACAACTGAGGGGTCTAACACTTTGAAGTATGGCATGGTATTTACTTACAAGATGCAACTGCTTTCTAAGAACTGTCGAAAGAAAATTCCAAATTAAAAAAAAATGAAGTGAGTGAAAAGCGTTATAAATTACAATTTTTAAGCAAACTTATAAATTACCAAACCAATTAAAAAAATAATGATGACAAATTTTGGTGATAGAACCTGCTCAAACACAAGCTATATTTTATGTCTGTCCCACTACCACCAGAGGGTTGAAGGAGCTAAAAACTTTCTAAATTGCGAATTCTGTGATACTGAAGAGGCTAGAAACTTTAAATATGGCATGGTTTGTTACTTATAAAATATAAATGCCCTCGAAAGAACGTCGAAAATAAATTCGAATTAAAAAGGGGTGAAGCGAAGGGAGATGCGAAAAGCATTCTAAAAAAGTTCTAAATTCGATATAAATTCGAACGATTCTATACAATTTCAGGGAATATAAACCGATTATAAAAGTAATAGTTGCGAATCAATGGTAACAATCTCTGATCCTACACAGGCTGCATTTTATGCCAGTGATTCTACCACTTGGGGTTCACAGGAACAACAAACGTTCTAAAAAAGGGCTTTAAAAGCTTTTTAAATTACGTTTCTGTGGAATATTAGGAAATAACAAACCGATTTCAAAAAAAATGTTGGCAAATTAATTGTGACAGTTCCTGTTTCAACATAGCCCTTTATGTTGAGAGAGGTGATAGGACTTGGAATTTGACATGATGGTTAATTTTAAGATGTAAGAAGGTGGTTTCTAAAAAATTCAAAACTTCAAATGAATACTGAAAGGAGCGTATTAATTGAGCATAAAAGTTTCAAAATATTTTCTAAATTATCATTTATTTAGTTTTATTTCATTTTATTAATTTAAGTCTCATTTCTGCCTAATGCAGTGTAATAATGATGTTTAATCAAACTGTGTTTTAAATAGTAATTTTTGAATTATTCCCAAAAGTAATAAGTACCTTTTAATAGAAAAACTTTTAATAAAATAAAATTTTACCTTTTTATAAAATAAAAATTTAGTTAGTACCTTTTAATAAAAATTAGACATATAAATATCACTTGACTTATTTCAAATATTACGCGAGCAAAGCCGCGGGGTTTGCTAGTAATCTATACTCCTATTATAAAGAGGAAAAAATTGTTTATTTGTCGGAGGTAAGCTCTGGAACTACCGAACCGATTCCAAAAGTAATGGTATCAAAATGATGGTGTTAGTCCAACTTAGAACATAGGCTATATCTTATGTCGGTGTCACTACCCCGAAGAGGGAGTAGGAGCAAAAAACGTTCTAAAAATGCGATTTTATCGTTACTGAAGGGCCTAGAAATATGAAATTTGGAATATTAGTTACTTATAAGATATAAATGATGTCTAAGAACAGTTCTTAAACAATTCGAAATTTAAAAGGGGTGAAAATGCACTAAAAGCGTTCTAAAAAACGTTCTAAATGGTAGTTTCTGCACAATCTCAGGAAATACTAAACCGATTTAAAAAATATTGGTGTCATAGTGATGGTGACAACGCTTGCTCCAAGATAGGCTGTGTTTTATGTCGGTTTCACTACCCCAAAAGGGTGTAGGAGCAAAAAACGTTCTAAAAATGCGATTTTAGCGTTACTGAAGGGCCTAGAAATATGAAATTTTGAATATTAGTTACATATAAGATATAATTGATGTCTAAGAACAGTTCTTAAACAATTTGAAATTTAAAAGGGGTGAAAATGCACAAAAAGCGTTCTAAAAAACGTTCTAAATGGTAGTTTCTACACAATCTCAGGAAATACCAAACCGATTTAAAAAATATTGGTGTCAAAATTATGGTGACAACGCTTGCTCCAAGATAGGCTATGTTTTATGTCAGTGTCACTACCCCAAAGGGGGTGTAGGAGCAAAAAACGTTCTAAAAATGCGATTTTAGCGTTACTGAAGGGCCTAGAAATATAAAATTTTGAAAATTAGTTACATATAAGATATAAATGATGCCTAAGAACAGTTCTTAAACAAGTCGAAATTTGAAAGGTGTGAAAATGCGCAAAAAGCGTTCTAAAAAACGTTCTAAATGTAGTTTCTACACTATCTCAGGAAATGCTAAACCGATTTAAAAAATATTGGTGTCATAATGATGGTGACAACGCTTGCTCCTAGATAGGCTATGTTTTATGTCGGTGTCACTACCCCAAAGGGGGTGTAGGAGCAAAAAACGTTCTAAAAATGCGATTTTAGCGTTACTGAAGGGCCTAGAAATATGAAATTTTGAATATTAGTTACATATAAAATATAAATGATGTCTAAGAACAGTTCTTAAACAATTCGAAATTTGAAAGGGGTGAAAATGCGCAAAAAGCATTCTAAAAAATTTCTAAATGGTAGTTTCTACACAATCTCAGGAAATACCAAACCGATCTAAAAAATAATGGCGTCAAAATGATGGTGACAACCCTTGCTCCAACATAGGCAATGTTTTATGTCGGTGCCACTACCCCAAAGGGGGTGCAGAAGAAAAACGTTCTAAATTGTGGCTTTAGCGTTACGGAAGGGCCTAGAATCGTGAAATTTGGAATGGTAGTTATAAGATATCAATGATCTCTAAGGACATTTCCTAAAAAAAATCGAAATTTAAAAAAGGGGGTCGTAATGCGCAAAAAGAGTTGTAAAAAATTCTAAATTGCGAATTCTATGCAATCTCAGGAAATACTGAACCGATTTCAAATATAATGGTGTTAAAATGATGGTGACAGATCTTGCTCCAAGATAGGCTATATTTTATATATGTTTCCACTACCCCAGTGGAGATGCAGGAGCAAAATGCGCGAAAAGCGTTCTAAAAACGTTTTAAATGCCGATTTGTCGGCAATATCTCAGGAAGAATGAATCTTATTTCAAACGTAATGGTAGGAAATTGATGCTGATAGCCTCTGCTCTAAAATAGACGCTATTTTGTGTCGGTATCACCATCACCAAGACGTTGCAGGAGCTAAAAAGCGTTCTAAATTTCGATTTTTGTGATCGGTAGGGGCTAGCAACTTAAAATTAGGGAAGGTGCATATTTATTAGGTATAAATGATTTTTAAGAACAGTTTCGAAAAAATTGGAAATTTAAAAAGGGTTGAAAATGCGCGAAAAACGACCTAAAAACGTTTTAAATTGCGATTTCTACTCAATCTAAGGAAATACCAAAGCTATTTCAAAACTAATGGTTGCAAATCAAAGGGTGACAGTCCCTGCTATAACATAGATAATATTTTATGTTGCTGTCACTACCATCTGAGGGTTGCAAAAGCAAAACATGTTCTAATTTGCGTTTTTTGAACAACTGAGGGGTCTAACACTTTGAAGTATGGCATGGTATTTACTTACAAGATGCAACTGCTTTCTAAGAACAGTCAAAAGAAAATTCCAAATTTAAAAAAATGAAGTGAGTGAAAAGCGTTATAAATTACAATTTTTAAGCAAACTTACAAATTACCAAACCGATTACAAAAATAATGATGACAAATTTTGGTGATAGAACCTGCTCAAACATAAGCTATATTTTATGTCTGTTCCACTACCACCAGAGGGTTGCAGGAGCTAAAAACTTTCTAAATTGCGATTTCTGCGATACTGAAAGGGCTAGAAACTTTAAATATGACATGGTAGTTACTTATAAAATATAAATGCCCTCGAAGGCACGTCGAATATAAATTCGAATTAAAAAGGGGTGAAGCGGAGGGGAGGTGCGAAAAGCATTCTAAAAAAGTTCTAAATTACGATTCTATGCAATTTCAGGGAATATAAACCGATTATAAAAGTAATAGTTGCGAATCAGTGGTAACAGTCTCTGATCCTACACAGGCTATATTTTATGCCGGTGATTCTGCCACCTGGGGTTCACAGGAACAACAAACTTTCTAAAAAAAGGCTTTAAAAGCTTTCTAAATTACGTTTCTGTGGAATATTAGGAAATAACAAACCGATTTCAAATTAATTTTGGTAAATTAATGGTGACAGTTCCTGTTTCAACATAGCCCTTTATGTCGAGAGAGGTTTTAGGACTTGGAATTTGACATGATGGTTAATTTTAAGATGTAAGAAGATGGTTTCTAAAAAATTCAAAACTTCAAATGAATACTGAAAGGAGCGTATTAATTGAGCATAAAAGTTTCAAAATATTTTCTAAATTATCATTTATTTAGTTTTATTTCATTTTATTAATTTAAGTCTCATTTCTGCCTAATGCAGTGTAATAATGATGTTTAATCAAACTGTGTTTTAAATAGTAATTTTTGAATCATTCCTAAAAGTAATAAGTACCTTTTAATAGAAAAAACTTAATAAAGTAAAATATTACCTTTTAATGAAATAAAAATTTAGTTAGTACCTTTTAATAAAAATTAGACATATAAATATCACTTAGCATATTTCAAATATTACGCGAGCAAAGCCGCGGGGTTTGCTAGTAATATTATAAAGAGGTAAAAATTGTTTATTTGTAGGACGTAAGCTCTGGAACTACCGAACCGATTCCTAAAGTAATGGTATCAAAATGATGGTGTTAGTCCAACTTAGAACATGGGCTATATCTTATGTCCGTACCACTGGACAAAAAGGGGTGCAGGAGCAAAAACCGTTCTAAAAATCCGATTTCTGTGTTACTGAAGGGCATAGAAACATAAAATTCGGAATGGTAGTTACTTATAAGATACTAATGATTTCTAAGGACATTTCTTTAAAAAATTGAAATTAGAAAGGGGGGGAACATGTGCGAAAAGAGTTCTAAAAAACGTTCTAAATGGCGATTATTGCGCAATTTCAGGAAGTACCAAACCGATTTCAAAAATAATAGTGTCAAAATGCTGGTGACGACAATTGCTCCAACATAGACCACGTTTTATGTCGGTGCCACTACCCCTAAAGGGGTGCAGGAGCAAAAAACGTTCGAAATTGCGATTTTTGTGTTACTGATGGGTCCAGATACATGGAATTTGGCATGTTAGTTAATTATTAGATATAAATCATCTCTAAGAACATTTCGTAAAAAAATCGAAATTCAAAAGGGGTGAAAATGCGCAAAAAGCGTTCTAAAAATAGGTTCTAGATGGCGATTTTTACGCAATCTCAAGAAGTACCAAACCAATTTCAAAAATATTGGTATCAAAATGAAGGCGACAACCCTTGCTCAAATATAGGCTACATTTTATGTCGGTGCCACTACCCTTGAAGGGAGTGCGGGAGCAAAAAACGACCTAAATTGCGTTTTTTGTAATACTGCAGGGTCTAAATCTTGAAACTAGGGATTGTAGTTACTTAGAAGATATATATGATCTCTAAGAACATTTCCTAAATAATTCTAAATTTTAAAGGGGTGAAAATATACGAAAAACGTTCTAAATTGCAATTTCTACGCAATCTCAGAAAGAATCCAACTAATTACAAGAGTAATGGTTGGAAATTGATGACAGCCTTTGCTAGAATATAGGATCTATTTCATGTCGGCGTCACTACCACCTTGCGTTTTCCTTTTTAAAAACGTTATAAATTGCGATTTTTGTGATACTGAAGGGGCTAGTAACTTCAAATTTTGCATGGTAATTACTTATGAGATGTAAATACTCTCTGAGAAGAGTTCCTTAAAATTTGAAATTTAAAAGGGGTGAAAATTAACGAAAAGTGTTCTAAAAACGTTCTAAATAGCGATTTCTACGCAGTATCAGGATATATAAACCGATTTCAGAAGTAATTGTTTCAAATTGATGGTGACAGTCTCCGCTCCAACATAACCTGTATTTTACGTTGTTGTCAGTACCACCTGAGTTTACAGGAGCAAAAAATGTTCTAAATTGCGTTTTTCGTGTTACTGAGAGGTCTAACATTTTAAATTTGGAATGGTAATTACTTCAAAGATGCAAATGCTTTCTAAGAATCGTCGAAAGAAAATTCCAAATTTAAAAGGATTAGGTAAGCGAAAAGCGTTCCATAAGCATTCTAAATTACGATTTTTATGCAACCGATTTCTAACATAATGGTTGAAAATTCATGGTGATGGAACCTATTCAAACATAAGCTATATTTTATGTCGAGGGTTGTAGGAGCTAAAATCTTTCTAAATTGCGATTTATTCGATACTGAAGAGGCTAGAAACTTTAAATATAACACGGTAGTTAATTATAAAATATAAATGTCCTCTAAGAACAGTCGAAAATAAATTCGAAATTAAAAAGGGGTAAAGCGAAGGGAAGGAGCGAAAAGCATTCTAAAAGAGTCCTAAAATATGATTTCTATGGAATCTCAAGAAATAATAAAACGATTACAGAAGTTATTGGTTGCGAATCAAGAGTGATAGCCCCTGATCCTATACGGACTATATTTTATGCTGGTGTCACTACCACCTGGTTGGCAGGAACAACAAGAAAGCATTTAAAAACATCTAAATTCCGTTTTCTATAGAATATTAGGAAAATACCAACCGATTTCAAGTTTAATATCGGCAAATTAATGGTGACAATCTCTGTTTCAACATTTTTCGAGACATTCTATTTCAACTCTGTTTCGGCATTTTATGTTGGTGCCACTAACACCAGAGAGTTGGTTAACAAGTTGTTACAACAACTGTTAAACAAGAAGCTTGGAATTTTACATGATAATTAATTTTAAGATGTAAATGTGTTAAGATGGTTTCTAAAAAATTCCAAGCTTCAAATGAATTCTGAAATGAACGTATGAAATTAGCATAAACGTCTCAAAATA
The DNA here is from genome assembly GCA_963932465.1 of Maratus speciosus. Taxonomy (NCBI): domain Eukaryota; kingdom Metazoa; phylum Arthropoda; class Arachnida; order Araneae; family Salticidae; genus Maratus; species Maratus speciosus. Next base: position 118,497,923 of record OZ010790.1, read on the forward strand.
AATAATAATAAATCCAATAAAAGATAGTCATACAAATATCACTTGTCATATTTCGACTATTACGCGAGCAAAGCCGCGGGGTTTGCTCGTATTAAATAAGTTCAAAGGGCAACGAGTGCGCTAAGTATTTTATTAAGGGATTATGTAGAGAGCGTATTACAGAAATTACGTATAAGTGTGCATTTCGGATTCAAATATCCTGGGACACAATTTGCATGTGCAAAGGATCTTTTTACTTTCACATTAATGATTTTTACAGATTATTTCCTTCGGTATTCTTGATGCAATTTATCAAACAATAGAGTACATATTGAAGTTTGGAGGATTTTACAAATTTCTTTAATTATGTTTAAGTTTAAGGTGACAATATGCTATGTTATTCTCATTCCCATACTTTTTACTGTACTAACAATACATTATTTGAAGAACTTGGCACCATTTTTGTACCTTGCTTAATGATTAGTTTTGTACGAGTAGTATTTTACAGATTTCCAATCATTGCATCATTTTAGGAATCCCGATATACTTTTTATGCTTTCTGAAAACTTCATAACAAAAACTACTTTGATACACCGAAAATTCAATGTCAAAAACTCTAGTTAATTCCGGATTATTATCACAATCCTGCTAAATGTGAAAAAAAAAATTAAAACCCTTTCAGTTAAAATAATATATTGGCATCAAAAAGCAATATAGGATTATAGTCTTATTGATAACCAAATAGGTAATATGAGAATACTAAAAGATTCGTGTATATTGAAATTTAATTTTAGTGCTATGATCTCTCTAAAAGTATAAATTGTTAGGAAGTATATATCCTTTACTCTCTAAGTTATTAAAATTTACACTTCCTGCACTGACATCATTCTCTATCCACATTTCATCCCTGAAACAGGTAAACTCGAATATTTACACTAAAGGTCATTTCAATCGCAATTTATAATTTTTAAACGGAAAGTAATATCCAAAATTAATTTTGCTTGAAACATGGCATTCGCGGAAGTATAGTAAATATTGTTCTCATTTATGATTACTGGCTAACGTAAGTCATTATTCGTGGACTAATAACATAATTAATCATTCTTTTGTTATCCAATTAGCTTCTGTTTTATTTTGTTTAAAGAACTTATTTTAACTTATTCATTTTAAGGACTGGAATAACAATGTTTTTTTACCCAGTTTACATCAGGAAATACAAAATTCTTTAATATTTAAAAAACGATTACAGGATTACGGAAGATTGAATGATGACCACTATAACCTTTGTCCAGACCTCGCAGGCAACGCACCAATTTGCACTATTTTAAAAGCGATTTCCCGATTACGGAAGACTGAATGATGTCACCACAATCAGTTGCGATCTTCTGAAATCGGGTTGCCGACCGAGTTCCAAGGTCGTATCGAACAGCTGACAGCTGTTCCATAACTGATTAAGTAAAATCTATCACATATTTGAAAGTTAGCTTTCAATAAAATGGTTAAATAACTGATGTCGCTGCCTCCTGGACTCTTGAATAATACCTATATGAAAAGGGGGGGGGGGTTAGACGGTATAAGAAATTCGGTTTATATGTATATATGTTTTTTATGTATAACATAATCTATTACATTTAATTTTTTTGCATGTAATAATTATTTTAAGTTTTTTCTCTTTTAATGTGCACGTGTAAATATTTTTTCATTTCAAAAGTTTTTGGAAATGTTATTATTTTGACTTTTTAAATATGACGCAATTTTCAGCATTAAAATGCTTTCCGACGGAATAATTTAATTGTTTTAAAGTTTTGTTTCGCTTTTAATATTCACGTGTAAATATATTTTTCAACTGAAATTTTTTTCGAAATAATATTTGCGCTTTTTTAAAATATGACAGCAGTATTTTTTTAAACGATTTCTTCTAAATATTAAATAAATATTTATTCAGGTAATGAAATTTTGAATAAGGAATTGAAAAAAGAAGCCTCAAAAAATGAGACAAATTTAAAAAATGATTGCGCTCTGCACAGCACCAGTGTTGTCAGATGGGCTACGTTACTAAAAATCAGATTCTTGATTGGCACCACTTTTTTGAAATAGTAAAATGTGTTTAATTTAATGACATATTAATTAAGGCAAAAACAAAGTGAATTTTACCGTTACAAAAAAGTGGTGCCAATCATGAAATCTGAATTTAAAAAAAGTAGCCAACTGGCAACACTGCACAGCACAGTCTTAGTCAAGTATGTTCCTGAGAAAAATGGTGAAAAATGGTTATGTATAGTTTTTGATCCTTTAACGCTTTTTTAACTGAACTTTTTTGACTAATTTCAACATGAAATAGCGCTTGAAACATCAATTTAAAAACTGTCTGCTTCATCGTGTTTCTAATACATTTCTCTATAACACTCAAAGTTTTCATACTTTTATATGCAGTAGTTTTCTAATATAAGCGGAAAATGTCCCCGGTCACAACCAATTCAATCACGGCAGGACAGCGACAGCAGCGTTGGTTACTTTTTTTTAGAGAGACGTGTTTTTTTAGAGAGACACTAAATAACTCACAGCTGAATACGAGTACAAAAATAAAAACGTCATTTTTAGTTAATAGTGCTAAAAAGTTTAAATAATACAATTATCTCCATAAAATACATTCGTAATATGGAAAATACACTTAAAATATTTCTGAGGAATTATAATGTTATCTATAATAATAAAGAGAGATGTCTGTGTGTTTGGAATTTTGGGAAGGTACTTGTATGTCTCAAATTATGTACCTCAAAGACAATATTTTGATTTTTTATTAGGTTTTTTAATTTACTCTTTTACGCGATTTTTATCGTTTTACCGCGTTTAGCAGCGGGTTTTTTTTCTTACATAAGTAAACGGAATTAGGTTTCAATCTTTTTGCCCAATATAGGAAAATTTGTCCTCTTTTGAATAAAGTTTATTTTGAATTCTTACAGCGATTTTAGAATTTTTCGTGAATTTTTTTTTTTTTTTTAAGAACATCTTTCCACCGAAAATGTGGTCTTTTTTTTATTTTTAAAAGATATCTATTGAAAGTCTTCGGTAAATTTTTGTTTAAAAAAAAATGAAAATGAAAGTTTGTCTGTCTCTCTGTCTGTAATGCTATACAAATCCGCAGTTTGTAAGCCAGAATTCTGATATGTTATGTACATGTGGTATTAAAATACAGCCGAGGCAACTAAAGCAATCTGGAGTCGAAATAATTTATAGTTAACTTTTAATTAATAAAAAAAACACCAATTTAAGAGCAATTTCCTATCAAATTTAAGCATTTTTCGTTGTAGCAGCTGCCAACAATTAAAAATTAAAAATTCACAATAAAATCCTTTTTTATGTTCAACCCGTAATTGCGCGAGTTCTTTAACCAATGTGAGATATACAGATTACGTACGCCACGCTGCAATACTAAAAAGCTGTAGCGGGTATTACGATAATTCTTTTAACTCGCGTGCAAATAAATAGAGATATTATACATACTACGTACGCCACGCTGCAATACTAAAAAACTCCAGCGGATATTACAATAATTCTTTTACCGCAAATGCAAATAATCAGAGATTATTGAGTTGCGCTTAATTATTACAATTTTTTTTTTTAATAAATGCAAACATTTTATTAGAAACATCAATAAAACTTTTAATTCTATTTATTCCTTTATTCCAAAGATATCGTTTTATCGTCTGCTGCCATAGTAACATGATAAATTTAATTTAATTTTAAAAAATGCGCAATAGTAGAAAAATATTTTACTAAATCGAATAGTTATTTTTAATTTTGGTTTTAGAATTAAATTCATGAACTCCCGTGCATAGAACGGGTTAAACAGCTAGAATATATATATAAAACTGACTTTTTCTCCAAATTTCAAAATAAAGTAATATTGAGGTATTTTCTCGGAAATGGACCTCCGAGGGGACTTTTATTATTCACGTGAATTACGAACAAGCCAACTTCCTTTCTATAGAGACGAATCAGGGTTATTTTGACATCCCTGTTTTTCGGATGTGAGGCGGCGAGAGATGATAATTTTTAGCTATTTCAAAATTAGGCATGTGACACAGGAGAAATAACAATTCTGTTTCCTTGCTAAGAGAGTAAGTACGTCTACGCGTGGTTCTAAAGAAGATAATTATTAATAAGAACTATTTTATAGATTATTCATGTTTTTCTAAGGAACTACTGATCAAACGTTAAAGTGTAATATATCATGTATATTTAATATGTCAGAAATTGATTCGTTAATATGGCAATCACTATAGCGAGCGGTGATCGCTTGTATCTCGGTAGTAAGTCCGTAAAACGGTGGAGACGCTATAAAACACCAAAAAATTATAAAAATTATAAAAATTTGAGGTTTAATTTGAAAACCGACTGGAGGTGGCGTAGCTTTTCCAGGTGTATACCGCTGAAGGTAGTTTCGGCTGTAACACTAGGCTCGTTTGGAAAGATTTTTATCTAAAAATAAAAAAGGACAATATTTCGAGGTCCGTTTCGAAAAACTGACCTGCGAAATGAGCGAAGATCTACTAGTCCTTTATGACAGAATTACTAATGTATTTGAGCGAAATGAGCGAAGTTCTTATGCGTCTCCTACAATGATTTCTTTATGAAGTTACTCTCTCTGAAATTTTCGAATAATAGAGCAGAAATACGTGTTCAAACATTTTTCTAACGATTCCAATAAAAAAAAATTTTAATGCAAATGTTTTGGTGGAGAAATTTCTGGAAACAGTTTATTATTCGCAAATAAAAAATATCGTCTAAAGCTTTCAAATTCATTCTTCTTTCAAAATTGCACATGTAAACAAGATGTGGGCAGGTTTTTTCGCTTTCCGAAGAGTAATATTCTTATTTTGTATTCTTTTTTATGTGAAACGCATGACATAAAGTGCAAAATGAACAATATTATTAACCATACTGCTAAATCCGGCTAATCAGTAATTCCACATGGAAAAAAAAAGACTCCAAATGGAAACAAGGAAGAAAAATCAAGCATCAATCATAGATTATAAAACACTTTCAAACACTTCCAGAATATTTTAACAAAACTTCGTCCTTTAATAACATAAAGAAGAAACCTAAATAAACATTTTAGAAAACGCATAACACATTTGAAAAAAAAAGATTTCAACATTCACTAAATACACACTCAGAAATGAATACTCAGATTTCACGAAATTTTCTTTGTTTTTGACGAAACGGTTTCCTGGAATATGCTCCGAGTGAATATTTCGTCAAATTGATGAAATTACTTTCTTCACTTGTTTGACGATATAAATTTCCTCAAAAGTTTTGTAAAAAAAGGGCTGGTGGCGCCATCTATTGCACAGTTTGGAAGCTCCTCTACCAAGGGAAGAAAAAAATCACATCTCGTTTTCCTCGGCGTGATTTGAACCCGCGAGCTTTGGGGTGGGAGACACTTGCTCTACCGACCAGGCTATTGGGGACTTATATAAATGTGCTTTTAGACTGATGTAATGAAAGCTGCCGCGTGATTATATTTTTATAAGATAGAATCGGATTTTATCGGTGCTGAAAGTTTTAAGGAAGGCTAATTTATGTGTTTCTCATGGTTGTTTCTCACATGTTGTTTTTATGTGTTTCTGATGGTCAATGAATAATTATAATATGGCTTGATTAAATCATTTATTTGTGAAATTTTCTTTGCTCAATGAATGGTTAGAATATGGTCTGGTTAATTTGTTGCACACAAATAACGAACTGTGAAGGGCATATTGCGTGAGATTTTATCAGCTTTGAATAGGTGGATAAGATTTTAACACTTTACTATTTATAAAAGGGAGAGGGATCAATTATGTTTATTTTTATTCTGATTGAAAACAGAATATACTTCTTAAATAAATTTTTAAAAAGGATATCCCGGATCTTTGAAATTTTATTGATTAAATTTTCTTTTTGGATGTTTTTGAACACAGGAAATATATTCTTTTCGAATTAAAACATAACGAACAACAACATAAGTAATAATAATCATAATAATAAGCATTCCTAAAAATTTTAACAGCTAAAAAAATAACTTATGAAGAAATAATAACTACCTATATTTCAGTATTTTCTGAAAAGCACTAAAAAGTGCTGTTTTAAAAATAAATTATTACGGGACTAATACAAACAAGCAAATATCTGCTTGCTAAAATCGCAGGATTTGAGGAGGTACAGCAACGGTTTCCTTAAAATGCATTGAGTCTGACCGTGATTGAGGAAAAACTTTCGTCAAATATCTGAGAGTTTACCTTTCCTTAAAAGTCACGTGATGGTGATAGGAAATGATCGTCAAAAACGACGAAATACAGCTTGAGGATTGCTAAATCGTCAAAAGTGAGAATTCTATTTCTGAGAGTGTACAGCAGGAAAGGTTCTTCAATTCTTTTGTGCAGCTCTGTATATGACCTATATATTTGTATATATTCTACATAGTATGCTAAAATTTAGTTTAGTTAGAAAATGTATAACACAACTGAAAATTCCCCTTTAGCAATTTCTACCAATCGAACGAAACGCACTTGAATTCTTTTGCACAGCCCTGTACATTATTTAAAGACTATTAGACACGCCACTTATTTAGCTGAAGTTTAATTGAAGCAAAAACACATTTGAAACTACTGAAATAATACTTCCAGGAATTACTATCGATAGACGGCCATTTATCCAGTTTGTTGTTCAGCCCTGTATATACTTTTATTTATATACTACAAACATCTCTGAGTATACTAAATGTATTTGAGCTTGAAAATGCACAACTCAAAATAACAAACACCTTTAAACAATCCACACTCTCTCTTAGTGATGCTTATAAATTCTTTTGTGTAGTCATGTAAATGGTCTATTGAATTTATATACACCACGTAATGTGCAAACATTTAATTAAACTTTAAAAGCATACCCTAACAGAAAATGCACTGTCAGCAATCATCCCTAATAAACAATACTTCAGATACCGTATTATATCCGAAATCTTTTATTGTCCCTGTAGATGAACGATAAATGTGATGCACATCATATTCTACTACAAGCATCTTGTAATAATTCTCAGTAACGTTTTTCAAATTCACTATACTTGAAATATTGAAACTTAATTAAAATACATTGCAAACCGTTTTTCCCCGTGAATTATCATTTAACCAAATTGTTTGTGTAACCCTGTAAAGGAATGATAAATGCTCGCTCCCCATATTCTACAGAAATCATGTTTTAGTGCACCTCAGAATTTCATCACTTTCATTATCTATATTATAAAGGACAAACATATCTGTGCGTAACGCATACGTCATTTTGCGAATGGCAACACTTTGAAATTTGAAATAAAATTTTGTTTTTCCAATTTCCTATACTGCAAATTTTTAAACTTCTAAACATCGCACATTTTAAATTTTTACGCCGTCGTATAAGGAAAAAAAAGCTCTTTTAAATGCAATTTGTTTGAAAGTTCTATCTCAATTTATTTTTGAGATATTAATTTTTTTGTAGTTTTTAATACCATTTTTCTTATTGTGGTAACAAAAATACCTCATTTCTATTGAAAGGCATTGAACGTAAACGGAAAATAGCCGAAAATAGGAGATACTGTATCTTTTTGTTGCCATTTTCTCATAAAACCTGAAAACAAAGTTGAAATTAAAATATGGCTCTGTCAAGAATAGTGTCTGTTATTCCGTGATAATGACGTCATATGCATTCTTTTCTATGGGCTAAGTTTAAAACTGGATTGCTTTAGCGGATGCAAATGACGTCATTTTATAAAAAAGCGTGTATTTTAATTCTTAAACCTTAATTATGTTTTGTAGAAGTGCGTCATTTTCACAGCCCAGCTGCTTTGAATTTCTTCACAGGTGAAAATGCTTCACTTTTGAAAATAATGTAATCGAAATAACACACTGATAAAACGCAATGTTTTACAAAAATTTAGAGTGTCTTTATAAAAGAGAGGTGACATGCAAATAATAGCGATTTATATTACAGAAATTGATGATGCTGGCCTGGATGGACTTCCTTCTCCGAGTTAGACAAGCAAACAAATAATTCGAGGTTTAAAATAATATCATGTTCCTGAAGTTTTTGCCAAAAATTCTCTCGAATAATAAAATTTTAATGCTATTCTTAAGGACATTCTACTATAATTTTATCAAAATAACATAATTTGCTGAATTTAATTTTTCATAATTTTATATAATCTATATATTTAAAACACAAGTGTGTTTTTTAGTCATCTGCTCTGTTCTTTCTGCTGAACCAATTTTACTAATATTTTTTCTAACTGAAAGTTGTTCATTTGTAGATGTGATCCACTATCTGTGTTTTTTTAATGTCCCCACATTTATATTTTAATTTTAAAAGCATTTTATGAAATTTCTTCAAAATGATGAAAATTAGATAGATTTTATTATTGTAGACCAGAGAGAAATAATGAGTTATTTTTATCTTTATTCAAGCCATTTTCTGATAAAAATGTTTCGAGTTAAAATGATTTTATAATGATCAAACAAAATAATACAATCAATATAATTTAACATTGCATCATCAAACAATAATAATTGCAAAAGTTGCAAAATTTTGCATTAGTTGCAAAATGATCAAACAATATAATTTTTTTTTAAATGATGAATATGGATATGAGAAGTGCTTATGCAAATTTTGAGAAGGTGAAAATTGCTGTTTTTCATTCCGGAGTACCAAGCATAAGAGCCTCAATTGCTAACTACATCCTAATAACTGATCTTTATTATATTTTACTGATTAAGTATCTATATTATAAAGAACAAACGTATATGTGCGTAACGCTGGCGTCATTTTGCGAATGACAGCACCTCACGATCAAATTTCGGTCTTGAAATTTTCGTTACTGCAATTTTTTAATCTTCTGACAATCGTACATTTTCAATTTTCGTCGTATAGGGAAAAAATTTACTTTCAAAAATTTACTTTTCTTTGTTAATTGACTGATGTATTACGTTTTCTAAAATAATTTTTAAGCATGATTTTTTAAAAGTTTATCTTATCACGTGCCAGTTTTAATACATAATAATAATAAATATTTTGCACATAAAGCAACAAACATTGTTCAGCTTTTGTTTCTGACTATTTTTGCATAACGAAATTAATACTTCCTTTATAAACAAATAAAATAATAATATTTTAAAAACGCTAACATAACATATTTGTGAAAGACAAGTTAACGAAATTAATACTTCTTTTATAAACAAATAAAATAATAATATAAAAAAAAACACAAATCTAACATATTTGTAATCGTACAATTTAAATATTTAGATCACCAAATAGGATTTTTTTTTCAAATGGAATTTGTTTGCAAAGTTCATCGCAGCTTACTGATTGTCTATGGTCTTAAAAACAATTTTAAAGCATGAAATATTTTTTAATTTATCTATATCGCGAGGAGCTCGATTACGAAAGATTAATCCGTTTTGCCTCTAAAACAAAATAAAGAGTTCATCATTTTCTTTCGGCTAATATCTATTAAAAAAAACTTCCCTATGAATAATAAAAAAAAAATAATATAAATAGAACACAAATTTAACAGACATGTATAAGCTCTGAAATTATCAGAATATAAAAGGATGCCGTAAGTAGCATACGGCTAATATGTAATTAGCATACGGCAAATAAGAAAATATCGCTTTTGATAAATTAAAAAAAAAATATTTGATTTTATAATTCGTATATTGAAAAATGCTTTTTTAATGCAAGTGAATGATCTAAAAAATTTATTGCAGATAAAAAAGTTATTAGTTTTCAATTAAAAAAAATATTTTCACCTATATTCTGTAACCCGGGAAGCCCGGATACGATCCCCCTAGTGTTTGTAACAGATAACATCATTAAAATACGTTGCAAATGATTTTACTTCATAGACCATAATATAACGGAATACTTTTGAGATCCCTGTACCCGTATTGTATGTACTGTAGATATCTTATTCCATAATAACAATCTTCTAGTTTACCCCAATAACATATACGATATAAAAAACAGGTGGAAGTAGAGAGAAAATTAAAGCTCGATCTAAAAAAATTACAGTAAAAAATTGTCAAATTGTTTCAGTTTAAAAAAGTAAGTAGTGCTTAGAAAAATAATGGAACCAGATTACCTGAAAACTTATGAAATTACCGAAACTTTTGTTGATAGCTGAAAATGTGGACTGAGCTTTACTGATGCCTTATATTCAAAATCATATTATCCACCCAAAATGAGTACTGGGTATAGTAAACAGAATATGTAGTAATGTGCAAAAAAATTTCTGTCAGGCCCAGAATTGTGGACATGATAGCATAAGTCAAGCTAAACTCCACAAAGATGAAACAATGTAAACCATGAAGTAATATTTTAAGTATATCATTAATATAGTCATGTTGTTGAGGAATTGTTGTTATTAACATTTCTGACATAACACATGTAGCGTAATAATTTTTAGTTGGGGCGGTTGTTTGGTTAGTTGAAGTTGATGGATTAAGTTCCTGAAAGCGTCTGAAAAAGATGTGAAATGATATAAAAAACTGGTGGAACCAGAGAGAAAAGTAAAGCTCGATCTAAAAAAGTTACAGTAAAAAATTGTCAAATAGTTTCAGTTTGAAAAAGTAAGTAGTGCGTAGAAAAGTAATGGAATCAGATTATCTGTAAAGCTCATGAAATTACCCAAATTTTTGTTGATAGCTGAAAATGTGGACTGAGCTTTACTGGTGCCTTAAAATCAATCAGGGAAGTAAAGGCATGTTAACTCGTTCTGAATTCCAGTCATTCATAACCCTTTTTAAAATTTGGGTTCATAAGAATAGGTTAGAGGTTGATTTGGAAATGAGCAAGAACATGAGAGGTATCGAGAACATAAGAGATCGTTCAGTATGGAGTATGGACCGAATTCCATTTCAGGGGTCACTGATAAGTCTGGAAGATCAAAGCCCAAAGTAAGCCCAAAACCCTAAGCATGTACGATTCAAACATATGCTAACTACTTGTCTGGTCATTGACATAAGGTTCCCTTTTCACAGTAATTACATGAAATAAAAATTATTACGTTAGATGTGCTATGTCACAAATGTTAATAACAACAATTCCTCAACAACCTGACTACATTAATGTTATAATTAAAATATTATTTCATGGTTTACATTCTTTTAGTTTCGTGGAGTTTAGCTTGACTTTATGCAATCGTGTCCACAATTCTGGGCCTGACAGAAATTTTTTAGCACATAACTACACATTCTGTTTATACCCAGTACTCATTTTGAGTGGATAATATGATTCTGAATATAAGGCACCAGTAAAGCTCAGTTCACATTTTCAGCTATCAACAAAAATTTGTTCAATTTCATGAGATTTACAGATAATCTGGTTCCATTACTTTTCTACGCACTCCTTACTTTTTTAAACTGAAACTATTGGACAATTTTTTACTGTAACTTTTTTAGATCGAGCTTTACTTTTCTCTCTGGTTCCACCAGTTTTTTATATTATTTCACTCCTTTTTCAGATCCTATCAGGAACTTAATCAACCAACTTCAACTAACTAAACAACCGCCCCTACTAACCAATCAATGATCTCAATCAACCTGCCTAACCAATTGCCCCAATCAAAAGGAAACAGAAACGTTGGTTCACCAGGTATTTCAAGAGCTCTGATGACCTCATACTTATTGCTAGTCCCGATATTGGGATATTATACTTTACTCAGGAGTGGTCACCAGACTAGCCCTTAGACTAAGTTTTATACATACTGTGATCGCTTGAATTTTTCTGCTATGTACCTACACTCCTCTGGTTTAAGGAACTATGCAGTATCCTAGGTCAACCCCCTCAAACACGCAAAAAAGCTAGTGAAAGAAACAGTCATAAGAAATGAATTAAAACTGCGAAAAAACTATAAAAAGGGAAAAATTCTGTTTTGGGGACTTAATGGAAATTTAAAATTTAAAAAAGTCTTAAAACGACTGAATGCAGAAAAATGATCAAAAGTGATTGAAAATATTATACAGTACATCTATTAAATAATATCAGAAACATTGCTAATTTTGGATATTTATAATAATATTTCGAAGGTCAAACTAAAATACCGCGATAATGACTAACATAGTTATATTTAACTGTAACCATTGATAAAAAAATCAGGAAAATTGGAAAGTAAGTGTCCTTTGTTAAGTATGCATTAATTAAGGAGATAAATTACGTAAACGAGTCTATTGATAATTGGCTATTTAGTACGGATAAATTATATAATTGAGTCCACAGACAATTGACGCATGTTACCGGGAGTCGTTTAAGGCATAATTAACTTAACCGTAAGTACACGCACCTATTTTTGTAATGTTAACACGCGCATGGGGTAAATCTCACCTCATTTTGTCTCCCATAATATTTTTGGCTATATGCGTTTTAAAAACAAGTCTAGTACTCTATATTGTAAAATGCATCAGTACTACTTCTTTTTAGGGAAAAATCAAGCATTTCATATTTATTTTTCGATTTTGTATCAGTTTCTGTAAAAATGGCGGGTTTTTTTTTCTTAGAAAATATGCAACGATTTGTTTTATCTCTTAAAACATGAATTATTTTATAAAATTTACAGTAATTACATTTAATACACTTTCATCAACATATACAGGTAGCTTTTACTTCACTTTTTCACTAAAATTATTTTAGTGTGTGTTATCCCGTAACGAATGAACATATCAAAGTGTAACGTTTGTACACGCGTGGAATTACTTAATCCCAAAAGCCATATTTCTACCATTCTACCCAGCAAAGTAAAGACATTCCTTCATACAACCTTTCTCCACTTTGGCCTTGAAAGGCACTAGGAAAGTCAGAAGTGTCCTGTAAAATGACGTAATTTTGAAGTTTTTCACCTGCATAACCCCTTCTTCCGCAGGTAACCGCAAGGTCTCCCGCCAACCAGGCCGTCCGCATATGTACCACACCATAAAACGGCAGATCATATAGAAAAATGAGCCTTGCTAAAATGACGTAATTTTGTAGTTTTTCACCTTCATAAACCCTTCTCCCGCAGGTAAACGCGACGTCTCCCGCCAGCCAGATCGTCTGCATACGTACGACACCATAAAACGGAAGAGCATATAGAAAAATGAGCCTTGCTAAAATCATATGACGAAAACGTTGCTAGCTCTTAGACTATTACTTTCGCCCTAACAATATTATCTTTTTTTTAACTCGCGAAATTGAATTTCATTTGCATTATAATGACGCAATTATAGTAAAGTGTTTCAGCTTTTAATATTAAAATGCATGTTTTCTTTGGCACGTGCATACGATTTCCTTGACAATACGCAAGAAAATGCAATAAATACAACCAAATGAACTAGTATCTACGGAAAATTTATTTCATATGGCTTAAAAATAAATCTTTCACTTTATGGATGATAATAATAAGGCTGATGTCAGACGAGCGATTTTGAAAAGCAGCCATATGGACGCTCTCTCTTGAGAGTAAACAAATCTTCTGGTCTGGTCAGACGAGCGCCCATAAATCGTTGCGGTAAAAATTCCGAAAATCTTCACGTCGAGGCTCGGCGTTTTCCCCCAACTGGCTAGCAGCTGGTGGCGTGCTCAAGTCTTTTGTTTCTTCTATGCTGTTCAGACGAACCGTAGTTTTGACGCTGACTTTAATTTTCTTTATCAGTGATTCGTAAGTTTTTGGTTCTGGTCGCGTATCGAACATTCTCGCTAGAATTTAAAATGGATTTAATACACGTGGATCAACTAATTTTTGAAATACAAGAGCGTCCAATATTGTGGGACACATCATGCTTACATTATATAAAGATTACACTATATAAAGTTAAAAATTAAAATATAATAACTTGGTTAAAGATATCTGGCATCCTTGAATTAAAAAAAAAGGGGGAATCAGAAAAATCTAAAGAAGATTAGGAAGTTGTCTGTAAATTATATGAATTAATTTTGTTTCATATAAACAAACAAGTTGGAAATTGCTCGTCAAACGTGGCAAATCAGGTGCATTCGTAATACAACTACTTTTATAAATATTTTTTGCACCGAATTGTACTGTATATTTTAGAGCACTTCATAAGTGCATATCAATTTCATTCTGTTCGAAAGGCTGTAACATCATTAAATACACTTGCAATATTTTTTTCCCATTGGCCGTAAAGTAACGGAAGATTTTGACTGTCTCTGTAATTAATCTATACATCCGATTTTCACAAAATTTGAAACGACTCGACAAAATTTTGCAAAAATTATATATTTAAAATTTCAGACCATTCGGAAGGCTGTAACATCATTAAAATGCACTTGTAATATTTTTTTTTCCCATTGGCCGTAATGCAACAAAAAACTTTTGACTTTCCTTGTAATTAAACTATACATCCGATTTTCATAAAATTTGAAATGGCTCGACGAACTTTTGCAACAATTATATATTTAAAATTTCAGACCATTCATTTGGGTAGTTTTTGCTCTGTTATATGCGGACAGACGGACTGAACGTCGACTATGGGTGCTACGTATTCATATATAATTACGAACGCACCTAAAAATCATTTAAAATTATGTTAATGTTACAAGTTAACGTTTTATAAGAAAAGTATTTAAATAGTAAAGTATTATTATAAGGAAAAATTGAATGTAATCTTTATCAAATACTGCTAATAATAATACTATTTTGTCCTAGTATGTACTAAATTAAATTCAGGAGTAATTGCAGGGGTTTTCCTTTGCGGGTTGCAGGGTGAAAGAGGCAGTTTGCGAAAAGTAAATTCTTAAGTTTTCCTTTCTGGGGGAACTTGTTTTCTTTGCAAATTACAGATTTTTAAACCTACAATATTAAAATAATTAATTAATAGTATGTTTTTATCGAAAAGATTTTTGTGAAAGGGCCTGTTTTAAATTACGATTTTTGAGAAGAGGCCTGTTTTATTAAATGGATTTTTGTGACGGGGCCCTAAAAAGACAGAAGATGTTGCATTTCTTAATAATAATGAAATAATAATAAATTCTTAATAATGATTCTTTGAAATTAAAATCATTACAAGTTAGATCTGGTTTTGAAAATCCGGTATGGGAAAGGAGACAGCAAAACAGAGCCTCTGTGGTCGTATCCGGTACCGGTTCTATTTACTGCAAGCATGTAGTTTCAAAAATACTGTAATTTGTTTTTGTTTTTTTGTTTTTTTTTTTTCTTTTTTAGATCACAGGCTATCAAAGCCTGAGAACTAATGTGCCCGCCGGTTCTGTATGTACGTAACGCGATAACTCTTGATACAAACATCCGATTTGCTTCAAATTTTTTTTCTAGGTTCATTCTGATAAGGCGCTTCCCTGATTAGTTTTGGGGGTTCATTGGTTAAGTTAACGGGGGCTAATCCCATCTTTAATTTAGATAAAAAAAAAAATATGCAGAATTATCCAATTTGCTTCAAAAAATTTTCTACGTTCATTCCGATAAAGAGCTCCTCTGATTAGTTTTTGGGGTTCATTGGTTAAGTATAAAGGGGAAAGGGGAGTCTAGTCTCCCCTTTAATTTAGATAAATGTGTTTTTCATGCAGAATTATTCGATTTGCTCCAAATTTGGTATACCGGTTTATTATATTAAGAAGCTTCCCTGATTAGAGTTGGAGGTTCATTAGTCAAGTATAAATTGGCAAAAGGGGGCTAGTCCCCCCCCCCCCTTTAAATTAGATAAATATGTTCTTCATGCAGAATTATTCGATGTTCTCCAAATTTGGTACACAGTTTATTATGTTAAGGAACTACCTTGATTAGGTTGGGAGGTTTATTAGTTAAGTATAAAGGGGGTAACGGGGGTTAGTTCCCCTTTAATTTAGATAAATGGGTTTTTCATCTAGAATTATTCGATTTGCTTCAAATTTGATATACCGGTTTATTCCGATATAGCGTCTCCTTCATTAGATTTGGAAGTCCATTGGTTAAGTATAAAGGGGGAAAGGGGGGCCACGTCCCCTTCCCTTAATTCAGATAAATGTGTTTTCATGCAGAATTATTAAATTTTTTTTTTCTGGGTTCATTCTGATAAGGAGCTTTATTTAGCGAAATGGTTTTTTCATGGAGAATTATTGGATTTGCTTCAAATTTGGTATGCAGGTTCATTCTGATAAGGCGCGTTCCTGATTAGATTTGGAGGTTCGTTGATTAAGTATAAAGGGGGAGAACGGGGCTAATCCCCTTTCATTTATTTTTTGATGGGCATTATTCTTTGAAATAAGAGTATAATATACAATTTGTGTGAATAGCCTGTGAGCTCAACGCCATCAGTTTAACTGGGCACATTTCTTTTTATTTATTTATTTATTTATTTTTGAAAAATACTGTAATTTATATTTTAATTATTTGTATAAGTAAGTATACCATACCTGCCAAGTTTTACGCTTTTTCTCTCACCACTATTTTTTAACATATAAATTTGTGTTATTTAATTATCGAAAACCTAAGATTAAATAAGTCTAATCAAAAATAGTGGTACGGAAAAAGCATATAAGTTAAAATTTATGATATATAATATTCTTTCAAAAGGCTTTTAATTGTAGGAAAATGATGATTTAAAAAAATTGCAATTTTTGTAAAAGTTGTGTCTTGCTATTTGCATAGGATTTTTGCTTGGGTCGGGTCGTGAACTGTATCAGAATAAACTATCTGGGTTTGACCTCGGACAAACTTTAAGCTTTTTTACACTTGAGCTGAAAACTGTGGTCCATGTAAACCTTTAAGTGTACTATTTTACGCTAAACGTAGTAATTCATTATATATATATATATATATATATATATATATATATATATATATATATTGTAGAGATAAGAATTACTGAAACCTCGTTAAAAGGAAAGATATCTTCTTTGCTATTTTTGAAGCAAATATAGTTAAGTTTGCCGAGGGTCTCGCGTTAGGTTGACCACCTGGCCGGGACGCATGCTGCATAGCACCTCGGGGCCCAAGATCAAGAAAACAGAGATGGGCACTGTCGGCCCAGATCCTTCTTGGATTGTATAGCTACAGAGTTTAGTTTTAGTTTATAGTTAAGTTTGGTAAAGTGGCCGTTCCGTTTTCTTTCCTTTCTTTTTTTTCTTTTGTAAAATTTTGTGTACAGCAAAGTTAATTTTCTATCTATTACTTAAAATAGGATGAACCCAGTACGGTCTGTGTATATTTCTTTTTACTAATTTCTTGAATAACTAACATAAAATTACAAAATCATTTATTTGCTGCAGAAGATCTATTTTGCTTATTGAAAACATCGAATGGAAATCATTCTGTTTTGGCGATAAATAATGTCGTCTGCTCTATGTGGCGGGAACGGTACGTAGCGCTCGTGTGACCGGGATAGCGCAGGTGTTTATTTTTCTTGTTGAAACTACAAGCGTTCAAAAAGTCGTTCGTCTGACTTTTGTCTAAGGATTAATTTCAGAATATCAGGAGTCTCTTTTCAGAATAAAATGTCATTACAAAGTTATGTCAGTTAAACAGAAATTGACGTCACACCTAGCAAACGATTTTTTTATTATTATTATCTTTACCTAAATTGTTTTCTTGAAATTAAAACTCCTGTATTAAAATAGATTTTTTAACTTTAAAAGCATTCAAACGAAGATACTACGTCATTTTAACACGTGTTAGTTAAAGTTTTTACATATATATAGGAAAATTTTTCATTTTCTGATTAGAATGACGTCGATTTGAAAAATGCAAAAATATAGCTAAAAAATCTGATTTTTATTGGTTCGTAAAAATGAAATACGCGTGTTATCACTTTTTTTAAATTATTGTGCCGCTTTTTAGGATCTGGCAACAGGAAAGAAATGATTGAATTAGAAAATTTAAAAAGGAGATGTTTCTATATTGTTAAATTATGGAACGGTGTGTAAAGTTTAAATGGGTGCTATTCCTTTAATATTGGATATTTTTTTACCCGACCTTCCAAAGGCAAATCACTAAATTAAAAGCTTTCAAACAAGCTATTACTCATCACTGAACGTTTACTGGGTTGGATTGTAATTGAATTGTTGCCTTCATCATGTTTCAAAACGTTAAATATGCGGCTGAGCTCTACTATACAGCACTATCGTGCTGTATGATAAATTTCATTATGTTTAAAATTTTGTAACACTATTAAAATACACTGCAAATGATTTTCTCCATAGACCATAATGTCACGAAATACTTTTGAGTTCATCTGTATATGAACTATGAATTTTACACATTTCCTTTTCAATATTTAACATGACATGGCAAACCTTAATAACGTATATCAATTAACATATATCAATGCAAGTACATTTACATGAGTTAGAGCAAGGACAGACCGATGGCAGACGGCAGACGGACAGACCGAAGTCATAAACACTTTTCAACTATGTTGGAAAGGGTTAAAAAAGCCATGGAACAAAGGTTCGATTCCGAGACTGAAGAGAAAGTTTCTGTGAACTATTTATTGTCTCAGATTTCTCTTACTATGGAAAAATGAAAATAAAAAGAATAGAAAAAAATGTTAAAATCCACTCATCATAGTATCAGGAGAATGAGTTACGTCTGATATTTACAGAAAAAAATTGCATTTCTTTACCCCAAAAATCTCTCCTGTTCCATCAGGTTAAGGCTATTAGCCATACTTCTAAATCTACTGCTATATTTTTAGAAGAAAATAAAAAATTAAACTCAAATTGAGACCATTCCACTTAAATGCATGCTACCCAAGAAGCCGATGTGTCTCCTATGCACTACTGTGCATTTTAACTTTTTGAACAAGCTATTTATAATCGGAGTTCCAAAATATTTTACTGATTCTGGAAGATTGTGCTCGAGGAGGGGAGCAAAATAAACCTTGAAATTTTAAGAAAAGCTCTTTTATCTTGGAAATCACGATGGAATATAAAAGTTCAACAAAAGAGCTAACAGACTGAACGTTAGAAAATAAGATTCTTATCTTTGTTTCTTTATTCAAAATCGTTACAAAAATGTATGAACACCCTCTGTAGTTTGGTCTGACGTTCAATCGTTCGCTTAAAAAAATTAATCTGACACGTATGATCCTTGAGTAATAATTATAGATCATAAGTGCGATAAATCAAACATTAAAAGCTTAAATTGAAACCCGCGCGGGAGATTGTTTACACAATTTAGAACTTATGAGGTTTCGACTAAGGCAGGGACGACGAACCTGTGGTACACGTGGCAAGCAGAATAATTTCGCCACAGCATTAAATTAGGTTCTAAATCAAAATGACACAAAATGCACGACTACCTGAGTTTGTTTAAATTATCTTGGTTGAAAATTGAAGAAATTGAAATACAACTTAATGAATTCCAACATAGTTCAATACAGGCTCAACATTTTTAATCAAATTATTAGAGAATTTGAAAAATATCGAAAAAGAAAGATAACCAACGCATTATAAGAAAATATGCCGATGATAAAAGTATGACAAATAAGAATTTAATTCCCATACTATGCGCTGTTTAAAGAATCTGGCGGCTACTATTTTGATAATCATTCCTGCGATTCCGTATTTTCGGCAATGAATAATAGGTAAAACTAGAGTAGAAACCTTTTATCAGATGCATTCAGTCCAGCTTGCATATTCATAAAAAAAAAAAAAAAAAAAAAAAAAAGGTATAAATTTGATACAATGATATAGCATCTAAAATGAAACAAAAGAAATCGCAATTTTATTTTATTTACTTTCTAAAATATTAATTAAATTAAAAAAAAGAATTATATTGCACATTGTAATCACCGTATGTTACCCATGTTTTTTCCAAACCTTTAAACATATTTTGAAAAACAAAATTGTCCCGCGAATGTGAAAAACATCATCCCTGATCTACTCCATGTGCCAAAGCAGTTTGCCATTGGCGTCAAGACTTTATGGTAAACTTACATTATTTTGCCTTACGCGTGCAAAAACATGATATAGCCTTAACAAGTGTTTTAAAGTATTAGCAATCGTTAGTCGTACTATTCGTTTTTTTTTTTTTTACTAAATGAAATTTTTAATTATTTATTTTTAATTATTTATTTTGTTTATATAAATTTTTTTTTAAATGTCCGTACCAAG
Source organism: Maratus speciosus (assembly GCA_963932465.1). NCBI lineage: Eukaryota > Metazoa > Arthropoda > Arachnida > Araneae > Salticidae > Maratus > Maratus speciosus. The sequence goes on from OZ010790.1 coordinate 118,518,011, forward strand.
CATCAAACTTGATTCCTAGAATTCTCGATCGTTTCCAGACAGCATGGAAGGTTCCTAAAATTGTCATTTTTATTTCTTATGATCGCAGTGCACGTCTTGTTTCGGAAATGCTCAACAACAAAATTTCTTCAGGGAACTAAAGTAAACTTGATGTTCATTTCAAAATTAGAATTTATAAACGTCTGCTTTACGTCATCAAAAGAATGTTTGAAAATAAACTCGCTGATATTCATTATGTGCAGGTCCCAGATACGTTTCGCTAGTTAAATTAATATCTTTGAATTACATTTAATTATTCTACATTCAGCTTTCAGTGTATTTTGCTTTTAAACTAGTTGGATATGACAATACCAAAACTTTCTTCTATCTCATATGTGTTAATACTTCAAAAGACGTACTTTTCTTAAATATGAATTTTAAAAACGAACAAGATGCTGAAGTATGAGTCGCTGAATGATCATATAGTGCAAACCAGAATTACACCAACTTTGATTTCGATCTTACATTTTTGCTTCATTTTATTAATGCGACTAAATACGAGTAAATATCAATTATTTTGTCCAATACTTTTCTTCATTCTATCGTACGTCAGCTGCTTACTAATCGGAGATTTACCTGAATGAGAAACACCCTACGCTGTACGAGCAGCCGATACAACATAAGTGCGAAAACTATTCACAACTTCTTCACTTAAACTGCAAAACATTCGCACAAAAATCGTTATCACAGCTCCCCCTTCTGGGGGAACATCCCATTTTCAACTGGGACCTGACGTCCGTATTAAAAATGTATGTATGAAGTTTGGTTTAATTCTATCCATAACTTCATACACTTTCCGATGATACAAAAGAAAATTCTCCCAAAAATCGCTATCACAGTGGCCCCTTCCTTGGGAATATCCCTATTTTCAACTGGGACATTCTGGCCATAGCCAAAAACATATAATATGATTTTCTTTTTTCAGTTCTATGCATAACTTCATACATTTTTCGACCCCTGACTCGTAAAACATGTAAATCCGTCCAAAACCGGAAGTCGAAAAAATTTTCGATTACAATTATATAAATAAACTCTTTAATAAAAAAATGTTTTTAGACTTGAATTTCAAAAATATTTACTGAGTTTATTATCCCAAAATAGTAAATGTCATAATAACATTTTTCCAAGAACAATCTTAGTTATTTTATTTTAATACATAATGGCAAGAGAAAGAATTTAAAACAAATTTTGTATTCTTACATCTAGAAAGTGTGAACAGTACATCTACATTTAATTACTAGGATTATTGGAAGATTTCGACTCAGATATAATGAGTAGTCAAGGTCACACATACAGGTAATACGATTAAAGTATATTTGGAGTGAAGCACAGTATCCTGCTAACACGCGGTCTTCAGATTAATTGATTATTTCATTTTAATTTTTTTAAGCGGAGATGTAAACAGGATCATTATTTCAGAGATGAGTAGATATAATCACAAAAATTTTCATATTACGTCTGTTGAAAAAAATGTTTTAATCAATTTGAAAACACACATATATATATTTTTTTTTTTATGTATTTTTATATACAACTTTTAAACAGATAAACCGTTTACGGTATTTCGATTGTGTCTGTCTGGCCGCGTAAATGCTCTCGAATTTGCTATGTACTTGAATATGTTATTGAGATTTACTGTAGTATGTTCGGTATTGAAAATGAAGTGTGTGGCATTTATAGTTCGTTTACAGGGACTCTCAAAAGAATTTCGATTCGTTAACACTATGGTCTATATCGGGGGGGGGGGGGGGGGTAGGAATCGTTCGGGATGTACTTTAAGGATGTAAGACTATTTCAAACGTATTGAAGTTATTTCATTGAAGTGCACTATAAAATGTTTACTGTAGAATATGCTGTGCATATGGTGTGTATCATTCATTTACAGGGGCACACAAAGAATTCGGTTACTGTACTGTCTATGAGCGATAACTTCAGCTTGTACGTTTCCGATTGGGGAATTACAGGACTGCACAAATGAATTCTATCACATTTCCGCTAATTGGCAGAAATCGCTGAAGGGAATTTTTGAACTGTAACCCCTTTCTTAACTAAATTTCGGCATGCTGGGTAATATATATATTAATATGTAAATTATATACAAGGCTGCACAAAAATAATTCTGCTATTTTACCGACTCCAGACGGCAACTACTTTAAAGTTGAAAGTAATGTAAACATTACAGATTTAAAAATATGCAAATTAGGCCTTATAACTGGCAGATAAATGTTAAGAATATGCACATTGCGACATTTATCTGAATCAAATAGTCCAGTAGTCATTATCTAGAAATTTTAATTCAATCTGAGATTTATTGTACCTAAAATTTGTATAAAATGGCGCAAAAAAGCTTAAATTTCCTTAAACTAAATGTGCGAATTTCTCAAAAAACTTGACAACCTAGAGGAAAACGAAAAACATATTGCAGTCCGGGATCCGATGACATCGGAAGCCCCGCCATCGCGAAATTGAAAATTTTTCACCTTAATCAATAGTAAAAAGTCATACGAACAAAATGAGCTACGTACGACTAGGTTTGACAAGCCGAAAATATGTTTAATTAAATTAATTATTATTAAAAAATTATAATGTTTTATCGTCATCGCGGATATTGATCACTCATAGAGCATTTTCTAGAAATTTTTGCCCTTTTTTAGTAAAACTTAGTATGACAAACTTTATTCTGCCAAGAAAATCTGTCAGAGCTATTTTAAGAAGGCGGCCGGTGATAAAATTTCAAATTTATTTTATTGAGAATTTTTACCGGTGGCTACTTTATTTCGCGTCCAAACGCTGGCTAAGTGTCGGCTTTTTGCGAAAACGGTAAATTATTACAGCTTTTTAATAATAATTAATTTAATTAAACTTATTTTCGGCTTGTCAAACCTAGTCATACCTAGCTCATTTTATTCGTATGACTTTTTACTATCGATTTGCATAACAAATATTCAATTCTGAGATGACGTGGCTGTCGATGTCACCGGCTCCCAGACTATTTGGAATCAGCGCAAGAAACTGATCTAGAATCAACTAATTTCAGTTCTGTGAAAGAACCATTGTTGTTCAGTGTTATCGGATATTTAAAAGATATTTTTTTAAAATATATTTTATTAGATTTTAAAATTACTCACTATATAAAATCTCTAATTTGCAATCTCAACAGATTTATGAAATAAAATTGGAATTTTATGACCTTTTTTAGTTATATCCCATTCCCTGAAGTCAGTTGTACGGACATACATTGGCCTCCGAAGGTTAAGGAACAGCGATCGGATGCTTTCGATTACATACATTGTTTATAGAATATCTACCGAAATTTTTGACAAATTGTCCTTGAATTTTGAGGATGCTCGACTTCATATGTTTCAGTGAGGACTTAATCGCGGACACAATTAGGAGACCAACAATAAATTTAATAATAAAATAATGTTTATGATCATCCATGCACCTAACAGAAAATGCTCAAAAGTGTCTGTCACTGTAGAAAATGACTATGTGGATTCTGTTTAACGGTCGTGTGCATTTGTGTAAGCATAGCACGCATATTTGTGTAGGTGTTGACGTTACTGTGCAAAAATTTAATTTTTTCTTCTTTCTTTCTTTTTTTTTTTTTTTTTTTTTTTTTTTTTTTATAGCATGCAGAGTTTTCAACCAAATTTAACATCACCGCAATTTCTCAACAATCTCACTCTGCCTTTTTGAGTTTTCGCAATATTTGACTGGACTTTTTAACCGAGTTGCCTTATAGCTGACTACCAAATTATGAAATAAAAATTTTGGAATCTTTCACGCATGCGCAAATAAAAATTATTTCATACAAATGCCCATATCGCATTAATTCATTATTGTTGTTACTGGTACTTGCGTTTTCTCTTACTGCTTTTCTCATATAGAGAAAACGCAAGTGCCAGTAACAACAATAATGAATTAATGAGGTATGCGCATTTGTACAATGAAATAATGATCCTGTTTATATCTGTGCTTAAAAAAATTAAAATGAAATAATCAATTAATCTGAAGACCGGAATGAAAAGTTGTATCTAACATTGGTATGGCAGGTGATTGATTATTCTTCTCTTTTTAACTTTTTTTAATTATTATTATTTATTTATTTTTTACATTGTTCGTACGCATCTACAACTTAGAATTTATCGTATGCTAAATTTAAACTTTCTACGTTGAGAGTTTTTAAAAAAAGTACAGTGAAAATGATTTTCTCTCATTTGACGCAATTAAATCGTTATTTTTTAAGAAACTGTTATTTGTGAGAATCACGTCCCAATAGTAATGTGGATATCAAATTTAAAGGTTTTAGCCCCGATAGTTTCGGAATCCTCAAGATTATAAAATATTTTCCAATCATTTCATCCTTTTAATTATCGAATAATAAAAAATATATATTTTTAGCTAGTATTTACATTTTAAAATGGACCATTAAATAAAATTTCTTATTTTTCATCTCAAAGTTTTTTTTTTCTTTTGTTATACCACCCCTTTCATTGAAAGCAGTTGTACGGATATATAATTATTTATTTATATTTACAGTAGAACCTCGATTATCCGAAGTAATTGGGACCGACCCTCTTTCGGAAAATCGAAATTTTTGGATAATCGAGAATGCTTCAATTTTGAGATTAAGGAGAAATATATGCAATATATCTTATTATCGTAACAAGTGCTTAATAAAAATAAAGCAATAGCAAAACAGAAACAAGAATAAATTACCTGAATTTTAATTTTGAAATTAATTACCTTTTACATGTATCACAAGGGTTTGAAAAAATGTTTTGCTTGTCGCAGTTTCGATTGCTTTTGCTTTGAAGTTCTATCACGGAGTTTTCTAATATTATTAGTTCACCAGTATCACAGTCTTTCTGTTATTCCAGCCATGCCAAACCTTTTGCAAAACATTCAAAAGCTTTAGAATTGCTAATTTGTTCGTTTTCTTCGTTCCATTCTACAGGTTACGGGAGCTCAAGTTAAATTCAAAGGAACTCTAAATAAGAGGACCGAAAATACTTATATGTTACCGGAAAGAACCGCTTGCACACAAGAAATATGATAGTTAAAAAAGAAGCTTTCAAAATAGATTTTGCACACAAGGAATGTGGTAGTAAAAAAAAAAAAAAAGCTTTAAAAATGGATATCGGTTAACCGAGGTTTCGGTTGAAAGAGTTTCGGATAGATTAGGTTCTACTGTATATTTGGAACTGTTGTGAGCGAGCAGACAATCAATTTGATAGCAGAAAAAGATATTTTCATGAAATCTTTTCATAAAGAATTGCTATCTTCATTTGATGTCTTGAAATTTATTAAATTTCAATTTTGGCTCCAAAAGAATTGCTATTGCGATAAAATTAATCCTAAAGTAGGGGAGACCGGGGCTAGTAGGCGCAGTTTTTAGTTTTTGATTTTTATAATTTGTTTATTTAAGTTTTTTAACAAACTTTAACTGCACTTTTAAAGAACAGACATTTGGCTATAAATACCAGGAGTTTTGAGTTTGTAGCTTTTGTAATTTATGTTTAGCGGAAGCCTAAATTAAAAGGTAAATTGTGCGCCAACCTACCCCGTCACGGAGCAAGATGCCTATACCTATGGGGTAAGTTGGCACACGCTTTATAAAAATTTAAATGAAGCTCAAATAAGACACGCAGTTAAGCGAAATCAATTTCATTATTACCAGTAAGTTTAAACAAAGGCGTTATAGCCGTACAATGTAAATTCTAAGTTATACAGACATAAAAATAATGAATAAAACATTAACATTGAGTAACTTCTATCCTACTCCATAAAATCATCAGAGTTACGGTTGTCACAAATAAAAAATCGAGTGTCTCCGTTTGGGCAAGCCACGTGTGCCCAAAATCTTGCATTGCAACCACTTTTCTCGTTGTTTGCTGATTTTCAAGCTACCAGTGCACACCAAACGAGCCAACTTGACCCGTGTTCAATGTGCCTACTTGCCCCATAATAAATTTCTTCACAAAAGGTGGACACGTAATCCTCTAAGCATAAATAATCCAAGTAAATCACATATGGGGTAGGTACAGTTAATCATACACTAAGAAAAGCTGCACAAGTTAAATCGCAATTATTGAGATAAGTATTATAAATTAGAAAAAGAATGAAGCAACAAAAAATTACTCATGAGTGCAAAAAACAGAAAAATCGTAATAAATGTCCACTGCATGTAGGTAACGATGCAAAACTACATTGATGATTGTAAAAAGCAATATGAAAGGTACTCTGTGACTGGTTGCGCAATCTATCCACAAACAGGCGATTTATGAGGACTGCGCCTACTTACACCTGTAGCCAACTAGCCCCGGTCTCCCCTAATAAAAGATATACCCTTCAGGTCGAACATATAATGAACGTAAATAATTTATTAGCTTAAAAATAAAAATACAACTTTCAATGCAATCAGTTTCAAATTGATTTTTTAATTAACTCTAAATTGAATGGTCTTCTTCCACATATTTCCACTTTAAAAAAGGCAGATATCATATCTTTGTTAAGAAATTGAAATTATTAATAAGATCTGTTAACGGAACTCGACTGTTTGTACGAAACATGTATAATAATTCTTTAGATTTTTGAAAATCTTTACTAGCGATAGAGTTCTTCAAAGAATTCTAATCACTAAGAATCAATTTAATACTATCAGACACAACTCTTCCTTTTTATTTAAAGGATCTCAATTTTGTATTTGTTCTGCCTTTCGTATAACTATATATAAATCAAGAATACAAACATTGAGGAGTGATGATATTTATTTATCACTACATGGACCTATTTATAAGACACATTGTTTCGAGTACGTTCCTTTAAAAAAATTAAAATATAAACAGTGTCAAAAATTGGAACTGCAATTAACTTGATACATTGGGAAACTTCGAAAAAAAATGATATTGTATTTGTTTTATTAATGTGATTTTATATTTATTTATTTAAATTAATATTTGTTTCAAACTACATTTTTCATTTATTCACAAACTTTAAGTGTAACGTACTTTCTCGAATATTCTTTTTTGTCACTTAATTAACTCACAAACTCATGATAATGGATGTTTATGTAAATTTAAAAAAAATTAAACAAGAAAGTTTATTAAGCTGTAATATGTACTCTGTAACAATAACACATAAAAAATAAAGTTATAATCACAGTATATTATTTTATTGCGTATTATGTACATGGATTTTTAAGAAAGTTGTCAGCCGATCTATTGTAGTTTTTCCTTTTAAATATCTGTTTCGATTACTTTGATTTTTTTAGCTAGTGCAGTAATACTACAGGATCAATTAACCAGACTAATCGATGCAAACCTATATCCCTACATTTGTCAAGATATCGTTTCATAACTCCTAATCTTACTACCAGATGGCAGCATCACATTTACGGTTAAAAATTCTGTGTGTCTATTTTAAAGGTTGCGCGCAAATAAATGTATAAATAATCAAGGTTTTGTGAAATTATGATTGTGAAAACTTTCAGTGAGAAAACAGAGAGTCGAAAAAATAATAAATAAAAACAATTTTCATTCCAATTTTTCAAATAAATATATTTTTTCATTTATTGCAAATTTAATATTTAAAAATTTATCCCATACTTATCAGTACTTGTATGAATATTCTGCGATTTTAGTTTATTTTAAATTTATATGATGAAAATATATTTAAATAAGTTGAAATATTTTTAAAGAGTTAAAAGTAAAATATTTATATTACCAATGGGCTCTTCGCAGCATATTAATAGTGGAATTTTTATATTCATTTTAGCAAAGTTGTCGCCAAATTATTGTTAGAAAAAGAACTATTGCGGTGACAGTAATTTCCATCGATATTTTGAATAAACGTGCCCATTGAGTCGATGCAAATTTCTAGAACAATGCCAATGAAATCGTTATTTGTAATTTCTAATCTAACTTCTAGATGGCAGCATCATATCATGAATAACAAACTTTGTATTACAAATCTCCCTGATTACAAGATACGTTATTCTAATTATTATTATAACGACTTATTTAATAGATTTATAATACACGATTGAGCAAATTACTGATTATACGGCGATCAAAGCACAGGAATTATGCCCGATAATGGAAATCATCGAATCAATTGGATGATCTATTATGAGTGTCCCTTTCTATCAGTAAAACTGCAACTAGTACATGAAAAATACATAAAATAAATTAAAAATGCGTAAAATATTTTACGTAAAAAATACAACAAATTAGGAAATTTAAGAAAGTACAATTTAAAAAAAGAAATTGTAATTACCTTTACATTGTTTGCCTTTAAATAAAGTAATATTTAAACGCGCAAATAAAGTGATATTTAAACGGAAGAAAACATCAATGCATCAGTAATATAATTATAAATATATTTTCTTCATTTGTGGTTTATTGCAGCCAGATATGGGTTCTGCTTAGTAAAAACATTTTACAATAAGATGCCTAATTTTCAGGGCCGGCCCGGATAAAAGGTGAATTTGCCTACTCGACCAGGTATAAAAGCTAAAACTCCAGTCCAGCATGGGTCGAGTATAAAAGCTATAACTTCAGTCCACTCTGGCCCGGTTTGTATTTCTATAAAAAATAAATTCATCAAATTTCAGTCAATTTTAATCAAAATTTGAGTCAATTTCTATAAAAAAAAAAAAAAAAAAAAAAAAAAAAAAAAAAAAAAAAAAAAAAAGCACGAAATTTCTGAACCCGCAAAATCCCACAGTTAAAATTCTTTTAAAAGAATATTGTTTATATATTTATGCAAAAACTTTAAAAGATAGCATGTTGCAGATTATGTATTCATAACTCATGGGAAGCTTAGTGACAATATTAATGATCGCTTAGACCTGAATTTCTCAAAGTGTGGCACATGAATTCAAAGAGGTACGCGACAGGTGTTGTAGACATATACGACGATTTACGACACAGTGGAGCTAAATGTATCACTAAAAAGTTTTATCATCTAATTGATTGACCAAAATTTAATAACATACTAAGACTAGATGTTAAAGAAGACTTGTGATTGTACCTTAGTAAATTAAAAACGAAAATTCAAGAAACATTCTATCTAAAGAAAACAAGCACAATTGTCACATTGAAAAACTTGTTAACGATAAAGCTTACATTAAATATATTTTATTTGTATCCATCCGTTGTTATTTTTATTTCTGTTTTTCTGTTCATGATTTCCAGAAGTACAAAATAATAATAATAATAATAATAATAATAATAGGAGTATGATTACATTCAAATAGACAATTTTTTTTTTTAAATGTAGCTTAGAAAACAAAATCTGAAAAACTAAAAACTTCTATGAAACTTTGAAGTTTTTAAATCATAACTTTAAAGTATGCTGCTCGGTGGGAGGGGGAGAATAGATTCTTAAAAATAGTTCTCTTTAGTTTATTACACCAAAATAAATTTAGAATAACTCCTTTGACAAAACTATCATTTTCAGAAGAAAAAAGATTGACAGCCTATCCCTGCCTGAATCGATGGATTAAAATGCAAGCCCGTGTCTAATGAAATGAATTTGGCCTGAGTCTAATTCGTGAGTCTTACAGATTTTTACATCAGATGATTTTCCCTTCTTCATCCATATACTATAGTGGTGGACTTATATGATGAGTGCAGTGGCAAATGCCACGGACTTGGAATCTCACAGGTCACTTGATCTTCGGAGAATTATTTAGATTTTACGATTTATTTTATTTATTATTAATTTTAGGGGTTTAGTAATCGGAAGTTATAAGAAAATTTATTATCAGGAAGTAGAAATAGAAACATTTCAGTTAAAACTCGCATTTTGGAGGAAGATTTACATCAGCAACACACCACTCAGGCAACACTTTTAGAAGCACAAACTTGAACTGTATTATATGATTATTTTAATTATGATACCTATGCTTCTAAAAAATTAACGTTTTGTCGTATTTTGAAGTTAAAAGGAATTAATTCAAAATAAACAAGTAAATGTTAAGAAAATGTAAATTAAAAGACTTAAATCGTCTTTTCCCTCCGAAACTTAAATACCCCTGAATTTTCTTAAGTAAAGCATGTTTTATTAAATTCTAATTCCGATAGCAGATGGCAGCACCAACTCTATGAATAAATAACTAGCCTTTCACAAATAGGCAATATATTTTAAGTTTATTATAAATTCTGCGACTCGTCTCACATTTTAATAAAGCTTTATTACGTAAGAAATAGATTTAAAATATCATCTCTTTCCTTAACAAAAATGCGTAAAACTTATTCACTTCTAATAAAACTAAGTAATAATTTGTTTTTGTTCGGCAATGGAACGCAAAAATGTCTTTTTCTGTGTCTGACAGTGCATTTGAATTCTATTCAGATTGATTGATTAATTGATTTTGTGACGGCCGATTATCTACACTAGGGATATAGGCCCGAGGAGGAGTGCCCTTCGTGGGGGTCTTTCTAAGGGAACCTAACCCGTATTAACACATGGAAATCCATGGTTCGAAGAAAACCACGAAAACTCCGAACGATTAGGCCGACGGGCGCGATTGGGATCGAACCCAGCACTTCCCGTCTACCAGTTTCGAGAGCAGAACCTCTCAGCCACTGGTGGGGCCGTGAATTCTATTCAGAGAATTGTTCCTTTGTACAGTCGTGGAAAAAAAAAAAGTAAACACCCCCACTAACTCCTCAACAAATCATCGCAGATGAAAGTTACTGATACCGAACAATTGGAAATAAAGTCTATTTTTAAATGATGTATATAAAATTTGCTTAGGGGGTCATCTACATATTAAAACGAATCCAAACTTCATTTTTTTCAATGGCAATACTCAATTTTAACGAGATATTTCAAATCTTCGGTTCAAACTATGCATAGACACCAAATCTCAAGTTATTTGAATGATAAGTTTTTGAATTATAAACATTCAAAAGTTGGTGCTTCTAATGTTAAATTACATTTTCATATTTTTATTTATATCTCCTGAAATTATACTCCTAATGTGCTATTTTTTTTTTTTTTTTTTTTTTTTTTTTGGCAATGATTTAGATTTATTGATGGATTTAGATTTATTAAGTCCTACTTTATGGAAAACCAAAATTTCACATTTTTCTTCCAAGTAGTTTTCAAATTATGCTTAAGAAACGGCAAAATGATGGTTTAAGGGGCCGTCTATGATGGAAGCGAGTAGACATTTTGGAATTTATTCTGCTGTACTGTAATCTGACAAGCTTCATTGACTCTTTGAGTGGCGCTTAAGCTGCCTTGATCAAGAAAGAGGCTCTCTCGGTTAACAATCGAGTACGGAACTTCAATTTGGATACAGCCCTTAAAATACGCTCGTTTTAAAATAATTAATTTCTCGGAAACTTATGGTACGAATTGCATAAAAATTCGTTTTTAGGCTAATTGAAAGGTGTAGAGTTCATTTATGCTGTCAGAATTGTGTACTGCCATTGACAAAACCAAAGTTTGGGTTCGTTTTAATATGTAGATGGCCCCCTAAGCAAATTTTATATACATCATTTAAAAGTAGACTTTATTTTCAATCGTTCGGTACCAGTAACTTTCTTCTACGATAATTTGTTGAAGAGTTAGTATGGGGTGTTTACTTTTTTTTTTTCACGACTGTACAATCTTTCAAAGATTGGTGAAAATTGCACTTGCACGGTATAACAAAGAAAATTCTTAAAAGGTTAGCATTCAAGGTTTTAATTTGTTAAGTACACGACGTTTATGTATTACTATAAAATGTCATTGTTACTGACATGAGTAAAAATTAGGCATTATTAATAATTGGAATGCAAATGATGTAATAAAATTAAATTCGATAAAAAATTAAGAAAGAGGGCAAAACAATTCTTTAGAATTTTATATCAGCGTGGTATAAGTGAGAGAGAAAACAACCAGAGATTTTCTAAGGTGCGTTCACAATTATATAAATACATAGCACCTATAGTCGTCGTCTGGTCCGTCCATCTGTCTGTTCGTCTGTTCACATTTAACAGCGCAAAAACTACCAAACCGAATTGTTTTAGATTTAATATATATAATTGTTGCAGAATTTTGTCGAGTCATTTGAAATTTTATGAAAATCGAATCAAAACTTTAAAGATATTAATAAAAGTTTTCTTCATTCTATTACATCCTATCATACGCAATTAATTCAATGATATCCCATGATAGGTATGGTAGTTCACGATTCTAGGTTTATATGGAAATTACGTGTTATTTAAGATGGAGTCCTATTTCCATATTACTGAATTTAATGCATATAATCGTAATAAATTTTGTATTCATGCATTTTTGCGTAAGAGTGTAACAGCTATTGCACCAAAATCTGCATATTTAAAAAACTAGTTATAGTACGATGCACCTCATTTGCCACGTTTGACGTACAATTTCCGATTTGTTTTTCATTATTACCCATATGGTGTTGCCAAGACCTAAAGAAATCAACTTATAACTGAAAAAATGATACAGCGAGACAAACAAAAGTAATAAGTCCATAAGTAAGAAGAATTACCATGTACGGTTGAACATTTTCCAATTATCTGTCACGAAAATCCATTTGCATGAAAATATAGTTTGTTTTTTTCCACAAAATTTTAATTTCCATACGTCCCAGGATCTTATAAGTCATATGTAAAAAAAAGCTTCGTGCTCTGACAATTAAAACTGTAAAAATTAAATTTTTGTATGTCTAAACCTTTCTGAGATATAATACTTTGAGTTTTATAAAAATTTCTTTCCGGCTCTAAAAACTTTTTTTTTTTTTCGTTTTTAATGACAGAAAACGCCGAAAATTCTTATAATTCCTCATATTATAACTTGAGTTTCGGTCGTACAAAAATAGATATTTTACTGTTTTGTTTCTGAAAACATTTTTCTAAATATAACTTTTAAGACCTAGGGAACCTACAAAAATTTATTTGCGTATATTTTTTAAAAAATAACAATATTGATCTAAATGTATTTGAATCTAATGAAGAACAACATTTTAAACATTTTTGCAATTGGAATTACAGCCGAAATCGTTTTATTCGAGCACTCAAAACGAACGATTTATACCCTAGCAATGGTTCATCTTTTTAAATGAATTAAGATTTTAAGGGTTTTTACGAGCTACAAAAGCAGAATCAAGACTAATACGGCTAAAACTATTGTTCGTTCCAGTGTGATTTTCAGCGAAAATTAGGCTAGAATTTGGAAATAAATCCGTTTTTACTGAACACTGTTTTCTCTCAGCAATGATTTTTCCACGTTACAACTGTGTGTCAAAATGGAGTAATTTATCAGTTTTAACAGACAAAATTTCAACTTTAAAGGAGACTGAGGTCTTGAAAGAATGAAAATATGAAATGAGAGATAATGATGTTTCAAATACTGCCTCTTCTTTTTATTTACAACTGAACCATGCGAAGGAAGGTCCAAAGAAGAAAAGCATTATTTGTTTATTTTTTAAATACGGACGCAGGCTCATATTCACCAGCCTTTTCACGTCTCTCATTGCACTGTTAAAACGAAAAGGTTGTGTAAAATCAATAGCTCTAAAATTGCAGAGTTTGCAATACCAGCTGCATTTTTCTGGGGGAAAAGAGAAATGGCCTCTTTCATTACTGTACGCCGTTCATGTCCTTTTAAATTACTAGTTCCTTACACTGTAAAAAAGATTCCCTTACTTTACACCGAAAAGGGTGGCAACTAAGTTGCCTCCCCAAGTGGTGTAATGAAATTCCATTTCTAAATTGGTGTAATGAGCCACCAGCTATCAATTGGTGTAAACAAGCACCACTTTTAGTGGCAACTTAGTTGCTGCCATTTTTGGTGTAAAGTCACGCTACTGCTTATCTGGTGTAAAGTCACACTACTGCTTATTTGGTTTGCACTTTAACAGTAAAATAAAAAACAGTTTAAAGATTACATTTTAAATCTAATGCAACCATAATTTACAATAAATAGTTTCACGCAAAGAGGCTGCTAAGCATTGTTTTAACTGCGATAATTTATTATCTCAATTAAACATTTATTTTAAACATTTTAGTTTTGGTAAACAACGAAATTTCCTCACAAATCATTCGTACGTTACATCTGAATTTACGTCATGTGTACTTGACTCTTTTTTTTAAAAACTCAGCGTAGGCCTGACTGGTTTTTGAATAAATAGTCTAAGCAAATTAAAATAAACATATCAAAAATACAACTAAACATTGCAAATTGTACAAAAATCAGACACAGAGAGCTAAAAACCACCAACCTCTCAAGCGGTAAAGAACAATTTTTATCACTTTTAAAATGCAAATTAAAAATACTTAACGGCATAATTAATTAATAAACACTACACCGCTAGAAAGCTTGAAGTTTAAGCTTTTAAAAGATACTAATAGTTAAGCAAAATGATAAGGTTTAAATAGTTTAAAAAGGTGCAAAACAAAGTAAACAAAATGCATAACGCTATCGGAAAGTGGTCTGAGGTAAAAAAATTTATACCAAATTTCATGAATTTTTTAAACATATCTAAACTCAACTCAGGAATACACGGTGGGTGGCGGAGTATACGGGGGTGGCGGCCCGTACTTTATAGAACATAAAACAAGTATTAGTTTTTCAAAATAATAAATAAAAAGTTGAAAACAAGCTATGTTAACATATGTCAACAACAGTAAAAATCCCATATATTTCTAATGGGAGAGGGCTAACTGGAAAATCGAAAAATGTCAACTTTTGAAACGCTCAGCAAATACACAAAAAGTGTTCAAAACTTTTAAAACTAGATAGAATCTTGAAGCTTAAGCTTTAAATGAGCTGAATATCACATTAATTTTTCAGAAAAAGTTAGTTTTTGTAGTTAAAAAAGCTTAAGAATATCGTTGTTTACGTAATGTATTTCCTATGGGAAAACGGAAGTCATAATCCTAAAAACGATTCTTTTTAAAATGGCTGGCAAATAGTTAAAACTTATTGAAAACTTAAAATTCTTGGTTAAAAAATAATTTACGATCTTTAATTTACTGAACGTCTCAAAAGTGACAAAAATGCCAAAATCTGAAAATGGCACCAATACACTGTAAAAGTAGGTTGACTTCACATACTCATAAAATTATAAATATAGCAGCTATAAATACATAGTAGGTATAAAAATGTTTGAAAATGATTGCAGTATATATATTAAACAGGATTTTTTCCAAAAATATGAAGTTAAACATAAGTTTTAAGTTCTTACCCTATTCCGAAGAAATTAGCCAAAGAAGACGAGCATTTTTTCAGCGATGCTTCAGTGGTGAGAGCTATGAAGGACCCTTTCAGCACTGGTACTGCAACAGAAGCTGGTTAACTGCTTTTTATTTAGTGATCATTACTGAGAAACATTTTCGAACAAAATCCGAGCCTGTAACACGGCTATATAAACAGATTTCAAAATGGCGGACTGGATCATATGTCGATTAAAAACTTTACACCCGAACTGGTGTTCGGTTTAAACAATTTCTTTAAAAGATTAAAATTAAACCGTTTTGAGTGTATCATGACACTTTATTCCATGTTTACACCAAACTTAGAGTATATTTATTCCTCATTTGGCATTTCATAAACTCAAATTAAGCGTAACCATATACGCATTTTTTTCATAGTGTAGAGATTTCGACTTCAGTACTGTGATTTTGTCTAAAGAAAAGACCAGTGTAAAGAAAATGGTACTCACAAAAGCAGGACTGAATATTTTATGTTAAATTTACGATATTAAATTAGTTTTAGTATTGAGATAGTTACAGCAATTAATAGTATACATACATACATACATAACATACACAATGGTACTACAATCCAAGTACAATTTTGACCTCCCTCAATATACCTCGCCAGACCTTCTGATCTCTGGTCTTTAATTTATAATCTATAATTTGGTTTTGTGCTAGATCTTTCTTCTCTACCTCTTCTATCCATCTCTTCCAGGGTCTACCAATACTTCTTTTTCCTATCAATGTACCATTATATATCTTCTTTGCGCTTCTCCCATCCCTCATTCTGATTAGATGTCCTAACCACAGCATTCTTCTTATTTTTATGTTTTTATTTTTATTTTTATAGTATTTATCAATTAATAGTAGTGATTAGTTTAATTAAGCGCGTGTTTTTAATATTTTTATTATCTTCATGGGTATTACGAGTAAGAGTTAATACGGAGACTTTTATAGTTACTTTGGTTCTCAAATTAACCCGTTAACTCCCAAATTGGTTTAAAATTTAATTTAAGCCAATTTTTTTTAGAATATTTTTAAAACATCAAAAATTAAGAATTTCTGTAGTTTTTCTCATAATAACAAAGTAAATCACTTTTAAAATTTACCAGCCCTACTAGTGGCTGAGAGGTTCTGCTCTCGAAGCTGATAGACGGGAGGTGCTGGGTTCTATCCCAATCGCGCCCGTCGGCTTAATCGTTTGGAATTTTCGTGATTTTCTTCGAACCTTGGTTTACCAAGCGTAAATACGGGTTAGGTTCCCTTAGAAGACCCCCACGGAGGGCACTTCTCTCCCCCCCCCCTTAGGGCCTATATCCCTCGTGCTGATAATTGGCCGTCATGAACACAGGCCAGCCTGAAATAGACCATGGAAAAGAAGCAACATGTTTCGAAAGAAAGACACTTTTCATGAGACGCAAAAAAGGCCTGACGTTACTAGAGCAGAAAGCAAAATTTTTTTCACTCTCGTAGTTGTAGTAAGTACTACAGGTGGTATACACACCCAATCTTACAGTGCCCTTATCACGCCCGGACACATAAGATGATCCACTCGCGCACAACTCCTAATGACGACACTCAAGTGTTCAGGGATCCAGCAGAATCCTACCCGGGAATCGTTAATCTAAATTCTTTGAGTAGCCATACCGTTTTCTTGAGTAATTCCATACATGAAATGCATGTCGGCAAGCTCCGCTTTGGTGTAATACATATTGCTCGTAATCCGTGTGAGAAATGAAGGTTCAAGCCAACGAAGAGCATTCATCCGCCACATTCAACAACGCCCTCTACTGCCTCAACAATGCATTTCCGCACCCACATTCCAATGTGAAATCTGTATATTTAGGTTCCCTTTACCTGTCTTTACATTTTTTACATATAGTTCTGAACTACCTTGTATACTACCACTATTATAAAACGGAAATCTTCATGGCAGAGTCAGAATAATAAATAAAAAAAAAAAAAATAGAAACCCTACAGATAGAAATGTTTGTTATCATTATTAATTTGTAGGGTGTTTTAATTATATAGGGTATAAAATTAAAACATGTATGATAAATCAAAAAATATGTATGAAAGCTTATGTAGTAGTTGGTTTCTAAAATTTAAAATGAAACTTTTGAATTCGATCGTTCTATATATTTTTACAACGACCATCGAACGTGTACGGTTTTTACAAGTATAGGTCTCACACGGTACTTAAAAAGGTTTGTCTTTATCACCACTATTATAAAACAGTAAACTTTGTGTTATACGCCTACTTTAGATGTTAAAAGAATCTGTCAAAAAGATTTTTCTTTTAACATATGCGTTAGAAAAATAAAAATTTAGGAACCCTACAATTAGAAAAGTTCGTCATGCATTATTAATTTGCAGAGTGTTTTAATTACTATATAAAGTTTTAACTACTTCTGAATAGAATTAAAAATGAAAATATCGTTGATGAGCAATTTTTCTACAAATTCAAATACATATTTTAATATACAGAAAATGGGGCAGGGAGAATATTGGATAGCTTTAAACATCACAGCCACAGTTTAATCCAAATCAGGAAATTCACGGAGCATGAAACATTTTTGCTTTTGTGTGTAGCAGAGCGTGAACTGATCTTAACTTGATACTAGATCAGTAAATAGTTCCCACAATTTTGTTTTTTGAAAGCGCTTGGGAACGAAGAAAGGGTCGAAGTTTCTCTAGCGTACTAAGAGCAATATGAAAGACATAAATTTTATACGCACAATCCCAAGTGGATTTAGAATTTAAGTATCTATTCATGTACTGAAAAAATATCATTTAAGGTAGACTGGAATTATTTTAAATACACTTGTGTATTGTAACTTTATCGGATATTAATCTATTTCCTCGTATAGTCTCCACTAGGGTTTGTATTAATTTTCTACGGTGTAATATAAGAGATATTTCACACATTTTTCAGGTCAAATGTGTTGAAGGGCAGTCACATTTAGATCTATTCTTAAGTAGATTCATGGGTGTAAAATTTACATGTTGCATTTAAAATAAATAATGTAAAACGTGGAAAAAATTCCGAAAACGAAATAACCAGAAAAACAGTAAAAAATAATAGAATTATAATTTTTTTTAATCAGCATTGTGGTAAGGGAACAGAAGGTATAAATTTATATACTTTTTTTTAATAAAAATTTTATGGTTACTGAATTTTAGTTGCTTTCTAAAGTAGCTGGATGATGAAAGGTTTTCAACAAATTGTTATTTTTATTTTTCTGTTAATGGTTTAGTTCTTCTGAGAAAAAACTCCAGAATGAGCCTATTCCAACAAAAAAAGAATTTTCACAATCGAAGCATCTGCACAAAATCACCTCGTTGAGATTCATTAAATGCAAAATTCTTCGAAAAATTCAGCTAATAAAAAAATACAATTTTTGGGAAAAATCCCTCATCATCCGGCTACTTTTCGAAGGCAACCGAAATTCAGCTCTCATTGCCACAGATATCTTTCTGAATTTTCACTATATTCGACTGATGTTTTTATAAGCTGCTTCGTAGAGTTGACTTCCAAAACATGAAAAAAAAAATCTTTGGTTTACTTCACGCATGAGCAGTTAAAAGTTATTTCATACAAATGCTCATATTTCATTAAATATGTAATAGATTTATATTCTAATTGTACTGTGATGTTTCTACGTCATTTTATAAAATTTTCTTAAACCAGCACTAAATTTGGTTGAAAACCTTTCATGAAGTGTTGAATTCAGGGAGTGGCCCGGGGGGGGGGGAGAAAATTTCCCCAGGAATAATGAGATAATGCTTTGTTCATGCACTGTTTACTGTATGTAGAATATTTTGATGATACCTTAATATGTCAATTATAAATCAGAAGGTCTCAAATCGTCTTAGATTGTCCAACAGCCGCTTGCACTGCCTTGTGGCAAAATTTGGCAGCAGCATTACAGATCCTTAAAATTATCTATTGTCTTGAAATTAGCACGCCCAGGTCAAGCAACAGTGGGCTGCACAATTGCACATGTCATTTGTAAAAATGTTTTCAAGTCTTAAATAAAAGCGGATATTTTCTTCTTGGTCTGCCGTTGGATGGGGCTCTGCTTGTAAGTAGAATTAGCCTCCACGGCCCCTGGGCTTAGGGGTTTATCTTAGCCATAAGCCCAAAGCAAATCTTTCGGGGGCGAAAGATTTGAGATTCTGTGTTTTCAATGGTCAAAAATGCAATCCCCGCCCAGGAATTCTATAATGCCCCCCCCCCCCCTGGAGCCACTTAAATCTCTCCCGGAGAAAAGTTTCTTAATTCAAAACTGCTGGCTTGCCATAAGCAAAACTATTAAAAAATTGCTTGAATTTTTTAAAAGAAATCGTTATATCTTCATGAATATTCGTGCTATTCTTACACAAATTAACAAAAATACTGTACAACATCCACATACTCATGTGCTACACCGACAGGTCTTTTCGTGCGATTTATTTTACAAGGTAATTCCAAATATTATTTTTCTTCTTCAGTTTGCTGTTGGTCTCCTAATTATCCTTGTGATGAAATCTCCGTTGTAAAGTATGAATTCAAGCGTGTTCTTTACAATCCCAAAATTCTAAAAGAATTTGTCTAGTATTTCTTTAGAATTTCATGAAAAGTATAAAATCAAAAGTGTCCGTTGATTATTGGCAATTTAGTGTACCTTACAAAACGAAAAGGGAAATCAGACACATTGTGGAAAACAACAAATCAAGACTAGCATTTTGATTGAAATCCAACTGCTTAGCTAAAACTTCACTGTGTCTTACTCAAGCTAAGCCTAAATATTCATTCAAAAAACTAAGGTTAATAATGATATTTTAACGATTTTTTTATGAGTATGATGGCACCACAAAGCTTAAATAACATTTATTCATGCCAAGCATCACTACGCCGTGTGTTCCAATTTCTGAAAAATTCTGTGGATGCGATAAGAAAGAGTTACAGATTGGAAATGATCACAACGCTACCGACAAGGGAAATCAACCAACAATTACAACTAGTGAGGAAAAGTATTACTTAATGAAATAATAGGTTCAAGTAGTATCTTATCCTTGTTGTCCAATTCAACGAATAAATAGATATTCCTTGCCAAGTTACGTAAATTTAGGTATTGCACCTGGTCGGTCTCCTTCAGTTTTGGTGCAATCGCAAAAGAAAATACTTAACGATCTAAGATGAATATCTGCAAACTGTGAGAGTCAGAAATAGTATAGTTGGGGTGCCAGTAATCCTTCTGTAAAATTCAGTATTTCACTGCCGCTGGAAAAAGATCATATTAACAAGTTTGTTATCAGTGCTCCTAATGCAAGAAACCTAACATATTGAAATATGTGTTGTAGTAAAAAGTTTCTGGCTGAAAAAATTAATTCCAGTATTAAAGACCAGAAATCAGTACATTCATCACCAGTTGACCTCAAACAATGCTATACAGCCTGTCTCATGGACTTTGACGCTTAATTTAACAAGTTGCAACTACTAAACACATTGCTTTAAAAGCTTGCCACTGTTTCAATTGGTCTGCTTTAGTAATTTATTTCCTGCCGAAATATTTATTAATTTATCCATCTTTGAACTCTCCCCAAAAATTAAATTCATAAATTGAACACCACTTTCAGAAGCTTATTTCTCGAAAGGGATACTTTTGATTTCATTACAGTTAATGCCACTGTAAAGAGCATACCATATTTCACAAGAATTTATTTTCTTTTCGATCTCTTCCGAGTGAAGTAAAACAATAAGGTTCAAAACACCCATTTTGCGAGAGATTTGCTACTATACAGTGTCATCGAAAAATAATACCTAGATTTTTAATAACTGTCACAAAAAAACCATGAAAGGTAATTTATTGGTTTTAGTCTTATAATGTGCGACAAAAAATATTTTTTTTTCATATCTTAGTATGTTTCAATGTGAGCACCGAGTTCGGTGTGCACCAGGAGTAAATGTGTGTAATGTGAGAACCAAGAGCAGTTTCACCTGGATAAGTTCTCCGAAAAAGCCGCTGTACACTGACTATTGACTTCGATTCCACATACCAAATCACGCACCGTGCTTTTTGTTGCACGGTCAACATCGTACTGTGCTTTTTGTTGCACGGTCAGCATCGAACTGTGCTTTTTCTTGCACGGTCAATATCGTACTGAGCAGCTGCAGTCTAGCGCGTCGGCTGACCTTGACGACTGTGCAACTAATCCGCGCATAACATAGACACGCAAATGAATTCTGGTGAACTAAAAGCAAACTTGCGTTCACCAGTTATCGTGTAGTGAAAGAATTACTCATTTAACGTAAAAGGTTTCGATGTTATGATTGTTTTAAATCTAGGCATTATTTTTCGATGACCCTGTATATGGATGCAAACTACTTTCCGGGCACACTCAAATATATTTTTTGAATATATAAATCTAAAATTGTGGAACAAGGATCTGCTATAACAAAACAACAATTAGTTATCATATGAGAATTACTACAGCGCCCTAGTGGCAAAATTTGGAACGTATCGACCGTATTTCAAAAAGTATGAGAGAAAGAGACAAAATGTTAATTAAAAGAGCATAGAGCATCCGAGATTTAGCATAATAACATCTTACACGAAAAAATATCTTTATTAGAACCACTGAAATGCATTTATGCCGGTGATTATTAATCGAAAAAAATAACTTTTCACAGCTTCAATTAAAGTTCTTTTTACATGTAAGACGTCATTTCATATACTAAATCTAGAATAATTTATACCTTTGTCATTGACAATTTCTCGCTTTCTCACACATTTTTAGAGATAGAGACGATGACTTTCAAATTTAGACACTAGGAAACGCTGCAGCCACTCTCATATGATAGCACACAGTCGTTTTGCTATAGATGAACATTTGATTCACAATTATATCTTTATCCATTCAAGAGATATTTGAATGTTACCGGTCTTTACTTTGAACCCTGATATAGCTATAAATTTCACGTAAAGTAGGTATTTTAAACCGTGTTTACGGAAAGAGGCTACTTAAACGGAAGATGCACAAAACGAAACAAACGTTTTCTTGTGAATAAAGTGTGGGATTTTGTTCACTTTCTACAAAAGGCAATCAAATCAGCAACGTCTTTGTTGAGATATAGGTTTCTGCAAACTGGGATGAATAGTGGAATTTAATATTTAAGGGGATTTCAAAAATGAATAAAATAATAAGTATTTAAGAAGGCAGGAAACTACTTCAGCAGCTCTATGACATGTTCATAGGTAATTAAGTGGTATTGTAATTTGCTCAGTAGTTAAATCTTATTAAACTAAGAGCCAAATTAATCGTGACAAACCGTATGGCCTAGTTTCAGGCCAAGAGCAGATGAGTGCATTGTTTTTTTGCTTTTTTATCTTTAGAACTGCAATTTCGTTTTTCAGCACATAAAGTTGTACTAGATCGCATATTTACAATATATAAGGTTTCTTGTATCATGCGCAGTAACATGGCAAAATTGATTATTTGATACTTTTCCCCGCAGAGGTGAAATAGTGAACGTTATACAAAGACCTTGGTTTTCACACTATAACTACTTCTGTCTCTAACATTTTTCAGATATCCATTTCAGACTTATATGTATGTCTTGTAGCAATTGCATTAAAAATGATGGAGGTCGAGCAAGAACCCCTCGTCCAGTTGCCACGAAATTAACAAAATTCGATAAAAGGTACGCAACTCGCACATCAGGTAATCATGGACGAATAGTAACTGAGAGTATGTTCAGTGGTATTGGCCGGCATATTTCTAGTACTCTTTGCAGCGTCTTGGATGCCAGAAGAAAAAAATCGAGGGAGGGTAAGATTTTCGAACAGGTATTCCAGTGGTCAACAATTTAGGCCACACTTAAAAAAATTGAGAATATAAGCATCAATTAAGTTAAATGAAGAAAGTTTTGTCAGAACATCCGGGGCAGGACAATTTTAATCATACCAAATTAAAAATAATTCAAAAATAAAAAATGTAACTAAAAAAAGGGGAAATGTTAAAAAGTCTTCTACCGATTTTTTTTTTCAATGAGGTGTATTAAAACAATGTATTATGTTACCCTTCAGCTCCGCCTCCTTGATTCCTACATTTAAGATATTTTTTAAACAGGTGAACATAAAAAAAGAAAACTAAAAATTGTCTTTCACAAGGGGTTCAGTGGAGAAGAACACCTCTGACGAAAAAAAACTTGATTTCTTTTCCAGTTATAGTTTAATTATTTTAATCCTTTATCTACTGAGTTATGAATTAATGAAAATTTTATCTTCTAAAGCATTTTACCTGAATTGTTAAAACTACATTAAAGATTTACATAATAATTTAATAAATTTTAGAAGAATTGGAGGATTTAGAAGGATTAATTAAATTTGAATTTATGGGAATTTTGTGCAATATTTATAACATCACTCAAATCTTTTATTTTAAATATTTTTCTTAATACTTTGTAGAATTAGGAAATGTACAAATATAATGTTCTTACAATAGAAATATAGAAATATTTCCGAATTGAAACCTTCCCCCAACGCCAAGAAAGCTGAAAAGATGCAAAGGCAAAAGAAATCATCTTCTTAAAAATATTTTTTTTTTTTTTTTTTTTGTGTAACCAATAATGCTTTTGGAACAAGATAAAGTAATGTATCTATAACTCATTCTAAATTGTATTACAACTAATTGATGCATTAAATGAATTTTATAACAAATTATTTTAATGGTACTTATAAATACCGTCAGTAGATGAAGGGTAAAGCACTTGGGAAGAATAAATGTTGCTTTTTTTGTTTTGTTTTGTTTTTTCAAAAACACTAGAGAAAAATACAAATTTATAATTAAACTGCAGCATCTTGGAAGGGCAATGGCCCTCTCCCTTTCCTACCGTCGGTTGCTGGCAACCATGTGTGCTGCTATCACATTTCACATGAAGTAAAGAAAATTTAATTCGAATGCAGCTGTGAATCAGACAACATGCAACTCTGTCTAAATATGTGGATTGTGGCCCTACCTTTCTTATGTGATTTTTGCATGCATCTTATTTACTTTTTCATTGAAAAATATGGGAAATTAAAACTTCTCATTTATTTTCTAAAAGGAGGTGCTAAAATGTATTAAAAAGTTCTTTATAAGATAAAAACCGTCAATGATGTTAAAAATCCCAAGCGCTTTAAACCGTTATCTGAAGAAGTTTATGATAACGGTTGAAAGAGCTGTGGATTTTTAGCATCATTTGACGGTTGTTATGTTATAAAGATCTTTTCAATGTATTTTAGCACCTTTTTTAGTAAATAAATCAAACGTTTTCACATCGTATATTTTTCATTTATTAATCGAGGTGAACATCACGTCCGAAAATTATAGTTTAAGCTATATTTTATAATACTCTTTCATTTTTATCAGATATTTTAAAATCACAGTACATATGTAAATGTTTTCTATTATGTTCCCAACAAACACAAATTAGCTTACAATTTATTTTCCCAAAATTTATGTCAGAATCTTTCATATTATATTTTTATTTAAAGAATAATATTCAAACTTTTATTTCTGTTCAAAGCTAAAACTGAGCTCACGATACGCTTCTAAATTCAATACAATTTCAGATTTTATGTATTAGACTAGATATGTTCAGTGAGCCACATTAATCATTCATATTTCTTTTTTTTTCTGAACGGGAAATCGATTAGTGCTTAACATAAATAAAAATTCAAGCAGAAGAACTGATATAAAAAAAAGGATTTCTTTTTTTATTTTCTATTTGAATAGATGCAGCACAAAACTAAAAATATTTTTTTCCTCTTTTTCTTTTCTTTTCTTTTTATTCAGAGCTGAAACAGAAAAAATGCAGTGTCTCCGTTCTGATCGTTGACCAATAGCTAATTCCCAAACAGTTAATTTTAGAGGTATAGTTAAGGGGTGTTTTAAATGTTGTTATTCATCATATGAAAACCCATTTGCGTCAAAATAGTTAGTTGTTTAAGGGGTCTCGTGACTCTTAAAATTGAAAAAAAAAATGAAAAAAAGAAGACCATTTTCGACATTTAATATCTTAAACTGTACATGGTTTAAAAATACAATTTTAATTGGGATGAAAGATATAAGTATGTTCTTTCATTTCATATATTTAAAAAATTGCAAGATGCAGAATTAGCATTTACAAGGGGCTCCAAACTGTCAGAGATTTGACGAGCAGAAAATTAGTATGTCAGCTTACGCGCAGGATTACAAACTAAATACTGCAACTAGAATGAAAATTTTGGTGCCTACTTATACTTCAGGCTACAATAATTACCCTGAACCTAAATAGATTTGTATTTAAAGCATTTATATATTTTTAATACAAAGTTGTATTGGTACTTTTCGGTTAGCCGGGCGTCAGTGTTATACATACATTACATACATACATACATATATATATATATATATATATATATATATACATAAATATACAGATATATGGTCACATATATATACATATGTATTTACATATGCATTTATACTATGTAAACATATTTACATATGTATATTACATAGGTAAATATATTACTACATACATATGCTAATATTTACATATGTACTATGTTTATACTATGTGGGTGTTTGTGTGTACATATATGTGTATATATATGCATATATATATATATATATATATATATATATATATATATATGTGTGTGTGTATATAAGACTGGCGCCCGGCTAACCGAAAAGTACCGTTGTATTTAGCTAATACAAAAAAATTTAAATTTAAACAGTATAATCACGTAAAAAACATAATATTTTGAACAATAAAAAGGAAATTTCAGAATTAGTTTATACAGACTATCATGAAACACATGTTTTGAAAATTTCATGAAAACATATTCAGAAGTTTTTGAGGTATCCTGCGCGTTATGCCCAAAAACATCATTTGGAGACAAATGACTTCAAAGTTTCGGAAACGCGTCTTCAGCTATTGAACGGGTATAATTCTAAAAGCCACAAGTTCTGTTCTAAAAGGAATTTCATAAAAACAATTTATATCAAAATGTTCAGAAGAGATACGAGTTTAACATCTATAAAAATTAAAATTTCGAAAAATTTGAAGCTTTAAAAGTCCTGAGACCTCTCAAAAAGTTACGAATTTTTAAATTTTACATGGCTCCTGGGTTCTTTAAGTTATATTTACCCGTAAGGCATGGTGACGTCACGGCAACGTCGTTGTGAAGTCACACTGTGATTTTGTGACCGTCAATGTGACGTCACGTGACGTCGATGTGACGTCATAGTGACCAGAATGCGAGGTCGTTATGGCCGTTTTAGAGGTCGTTTGTGACGTCACATTGTGACCACTCTGTGAAGTCACGGTGTGACAAATTTGTGAAAAGTGTGTCATTTGTGACTATTTTGGCATTAACTTTGTGACGAACCTGTGACGAAAGCGACAATGCTTTGAAATCACACTGTGACCAATTTGTGAAATATGTGACATTTGTGTCGAACTTGTCATAAACACTGTGATTTCAAATGAAAATCAAATTTCAAATTAATTGCTTAAAAGACGCAAATAGTGAAAATGATTCTATGCTGGGACTCGAACCCGGGCCATCAGTACAGTGCACTGACATTCTACCGACTAAATCACATGGAACGATACCCAGGCTGAAAAATTTGTCACTATTACATGTTGGCAAGGCTACAAACGCATCACAAGATGGAATATTTAGCGTGAGCCACCAACATGATGCAAACACGAAACTTAATTAAATCCAGCATCGATTGAAATTATATTAATACTTGGAAATTTTTCCAGAGAGAACCATTCGCCTTGCATACAATATTTCAAATGAAAATCAAATTTCAAATTAATTGCTTAAAAGTCAATTTTAATTTGAAATGTTGTATGCAAGGCGAATGTTTCTCCCTGGAAAAATTTCCAATTATTAATATAGTTTCAATCGATGCTGGATTTAATTAAGTTTCGTGTTTACCCCATGTCGGTGGCTCACGATAAATATTCCATCTTGTGCTGCGTTTGTAGCCTTGCCAACATGTAATAGTGAGAAATTTTACAGGCTGGGCGTCGTTCCATGTGATTTAGTCGGTAGAATGTCAGTGTGCTGTACTGATGGCCCGGGTTCGAGTCCCGGCATGGAATCTTTTTCACTCCTTTGCGCCTTTTAAGCAATTAATTTGATATTTGATTTTCATTTGAAATATTGTATATAAGGCGAATGATTCTCTGTGGAAAAATTTCTAAGTATTAATACAGCGATGAATTTTAAAATAATCTTTTGCTGTAAATATAAAATCTTATCTTTTTACCGTACTTTTTAGCAAAATATCGCTATTTTGGAGTTTTATTCTTCTAAAACATTTAAAATTTTTCCACTTAAAAAACAATGCTTATCAACTGCCATATTTTTTTATTAAGTTCTATGCTTGATATTGAGTTCAAGCTTGATATTTAGAATGTGTAAGTTTTTTTTAATTTGTTGTTATTTGTCATTGCTTTATTAAATATGAACATGGAGACTAACGGATATTAATACAACTATTATTTATAGAGTGGCATGATAAGCGATATTTATTTAAATTTTTTATTCCCGTGTATATTGTATTTTGTGAATATGAGCTAAATAGATTTGGTATGTTTTATAGGAAAAGACTGATCTAGGAAATAGAAAAAAAAAAAAGAGTAAGAAAAATCATGCGTTAAGCATAGATTATAAAATACTTTCCAACACTTTCTGAGTGCTTTAACAAGACATCGTAATTTAGGGAAATGACGTAAATAAGATAACTAAGTAAACATTTCAGTAAACGCATAAAACATTTGAAAAACTGATTTCAACAGTTACCGTCCATAGCCAAATATGTTTTCCAATTCTTTTGAACAGCCCTGTATTTGATCTGTAGGTTGATACACTGAAAAAAATGAAGTACTCAAAAATGAGTAAACCGACGTACTCATATCGAATTGAATATTTTTGTATCAAAAATGAACCTATGCTTTCTCTATTTTGAAACATCACATGTTATAAAACCCAAACAAACGAATAGTTTTGTACCCTGTAATGGTTCATTTCATTTATAGCGGCATAAATGATGTTTATTAATGTAAATATTAAATTATGCACAGCATTTTAAAAATAATTTAAAAGTGCTTAGAAATAATGCTCTTGTCATAAAAATATTCGATTTGAGTATCTTGTTAAGAATTTTGCTATTTTTCTTAATAAATAATCAATTAAACATTTCTTGTTAAGAACTTTGAACGGGAAATAAATGTCAGTACATTTTTACTTTAAATTTTAGGGGGGGTTTTTTTTGGGGGGGGGGGCAGTGCATAACGATTCATATTTGATCACAACCATGGAATAAAAAATGAATACATGTGTTTCTCAACTTTGAGTACATTTGGATCGGAGCTATTTTGAGTATGTGACGCATTTAAAATTGAGTACTTCTTACTCAATTTTGAGTACCCATTTTTTTAAGTGTATATATACTATATAATGGGAAAATTTAGTTTAGCAAGAAAACGCCTAACAGGTTGAAATTCTTTTTCAGCAATTTATACTAATGTAAGGAAAGATACTTGAATACTTTTGTACAACCCTGTAGTTTACCTAGAATCTTTATTACACGCCACTATTTAGTTAAAATTTAATTCAAACTAAGACACTCTTAAAACTGCTGAAATCACATTTCCAGAAATTATCATTTATAGACGGCCATGTATCCATTTCCTTGCGTGACCCTGTGTATCATTTTATCCATATTCTACAAACATTTATTGGTAAATCAAATGCAGTTCAGCGAAAAAAAACGTAACTCATTTAAAAACCACCTTTAAGCAATTTGCACCCATACCCAGTAATCCTTACGAATACTTTTGTGTAGCCTTGTATAGGAATTATAGCATTTATATACACGATACTATGCATAAATATAGTGAATCATAAAAGCGCATATCATAATTAAAAATACATTTCCAGCAATCATCGCTAACGAACAGTACTTCGGATACAATATAGTATCTGAAATATTTTGGGTGTCCCTGTAAATGCTATATACGTATTATTCGTATTATACATGAAATAATTTATAGTATGCAAACCTAAGCGACATACATCAATTTCATTATATATGAAATAGATTAACATAATTAAAGTATGCTGCAAACAATTCCCTCCACCCCTATATCATTATGTATTTGAATTCCTTTTTTAGCCCTGTAAATGAACAATAGCTATTCTGTGCATCGCATAGTCAACAGAATGCATATTTTAGTGCCCTTCATAAATGCATATAAATTTTATTATGTTTGAAAGCGTGCGTAAAATCATTAAAAATCATTTGAAACGATTTTTTCCCATAGGCCGTAATGTAACGGAAAACTTTTGGCTGGCCCTGTAAATGAACAAAGTATGCTTACAAACTTCATTACAAATAGGTACCGTGCTATGGTAAACGTCAATAACATCCAAAAATTTCAGGGCAATCCGAGTATATTTTCTGGAGTTAGAGTGCGGACAGACTGCTAGACCGACAGACGGGGAGACAAACCTAAGTCATAAGTACTTTTCAACTTATGTCCTATATTATGTATCCTGTATTATATGAACTTTTAAAAAATATATACTAAAGCAGTTTAATCTATAACTTCCTATCAGGCATGAAAAACACTTTATTTCAATGCTTAAATATCATATTTTACTTTTTAGTGCCAATAATTACGCGTATCATAAACGTAGAAAATGAATTTACAATAGAAGAAAATTTAATAACCGATTCAGAATGTCTATAATTAAATGTTTGATTAAAATCACAAGCAGAAAAAATGCTTACATACAATTAAAAAAAAATAAATATACCAATTTGAAAAACACTAAAAATAATAATTAGTATTTATAATTGTACTATTAAACAACAGCAAAATACAATAAATAAATTAAATGCATTATTAGATTTAACAATATCTCAAAAATATTTCCGCATGGTATAAGGAATTACTATTATTTTATAATTTTGGCAAATGTTAAATCTGAAAACATTGGTTTGAAGATTTAGGATTTTAAAAGATAATTTAAAATATTATTAGCACTAAAAGAAAATTCTTTCAAATGTTTCACTACTGTAATATGTAAAAATATATTTTCCCAGTATAATGATAATTTCTAATCTGAAACAGTTTCGTAATCTCATGATAATCGAACATCATATTTAACCCCAAAATAATAATAACTATAAGTGTTAGTAATCAAAAAATAGTAAGAAGCCGATAAAATAATTCCAAATCATTGTCGTTCCATACATTTTCAATCTCAAGTAAGAGTAAATTAATGTTTATATTAATTCCAGTATGAACTTAAGCCTGAATCAGTCTCCGCGCAGATTTTTTTTTTTTTTTTTTTTAAGCGATGGCAGATTAAGATAATATTTTCTTTACAGTTATCGAATTGAAAAATATCGCTTCTGACAGTTAAAGATCAGTCTCTTACAAATATAACATAAAACTATTTAACTCATAATATACAAATCAGGAACAAAATATTTAAATTAAATAACACTTACATATACGTTCCATTAATATCCGTGTATCCTAAAATGGTCATTTCCTTATCTTAAAGTGTTGTAGACTTGGTGATGTTCTAAAAACAGTGAACAATTTCCCGCGTCTTCTCATATTTATTTTTCTGTGGGCAGACGATTTTCAAGCAGATGTTCTGTTACAGATTATTTGTTTTTGTATACAAGAAATATTGAACTTGAATGCGCAGTAATTTTCTGAAAGTATCGTTAATTAAAATTTTGTATTTGAAGACATGTCCAATATATTTAACCTTTTCTTTTTATCCGTACCAAATAATTCAAGTTAAATGTATTGTAAAGTTCCTTTTTTCTAAATAATTATAATAATAATATTCATAATTAGAGTTTATTAGATAAAACATTGTTTAAATTTTTAAAAGGTGTAAAAATAAATTTAATAGTAATAACGACACCCCCCCTTTTTTTTCTTTTTTTTTTTTTTAAGTAAAGTTTGTTTTGCACAAAGTTTGTATATTTCTTTTATTTTCAGAAAATGCTAATTTTATTTAAAAAGTCTGAAAGAAGTAGAATTTATGACTTGAATACAAATTATAAAAATATTCTAAAGCAAGAAATGCATAGATGACTAAACTGTGAAGACTCTTTCTACGTGCTCATTAAAAGGTGCAGATTTAACTGTAATAGAAAATTTATAGTTTGAAACCACAGAAGTGTTTCGAATAATCCTGGTCGGTAAAAAAAGAAAGAAAGAAAGAAATTTCCTCCCAGCAAACTAAATATGTAAAGTGTATAAATTTAATAATCCTAATTCTAAATATATTATCCAAATGCTAGATAAAATTGAAATCATGAAAAAGTATACATTCACTGTCTTAGATATCAAATGGATAAAATATAGCCTGAAAATTTAGTTTATTAATGCTTGTATCGTGCACTTTATTTATTATGCCCCCCCCCCTCCCCTTTAGTGACAGAATTTACCATTTGCTATCCACTAATATATTTTCATTCCTTATGCCGCTATAACTCGTGACTGCTTAAAATATTTCTCTTCATTTTCAAAGATTTTTGAAGTTCATATTTTTGTCACACTGTGACTTACAATATAGTGGGTTTTTTTGTCACATATGTGACGTGACGTACGTTACATAGCAGTGACATAACAGTGACGTCACATTTTTTTTTATTGCCAGAAAAATATAATTTTACAGTAAATAACATGTTTTAAAGAATTTTCGTAATTTTTTAAAGTTTTCAAAGAAGTTCACATCTCAGTCACAATGTGACATCAATGAGTGGTGGCATTTTGGTCACAGATGTGACGTGACCACAGTGACTTACAGTGACGTCACAACGACGTCACCGTGACCATGCATGCTATGAGTGTAGTAAACCTTTATTCATGCCGCAATAAATAAAAAAGCAAAAATTTCATTCTTCTACGACCAAAAATTATCGAGTTATGATACTTTGAATTTTAGGAATTTTGGACGTTTTCTATCACAGAAAACGCTTTTTACCTATTTCTGTCAGAAAATATTAAAAATTCAAAATATCATAATTCTATTGGTTTATAGAAACATAATTGATTTTTTGTTTTTTAACTTGTTAGAGCATAGAGAAAGGGTATAAGTTTATGTTATAAGACCCGTCATGGAAAAATGTAAATTTCGTAACTTTAAAAAAATAACAATTTTGACTCTAAAACATGAAATAATTCTTTAAAAGTATTTCGTAGATCGTACTTTTAGGATTTATATTTAACTCATTCACTGGAGTACTTTGATGAAAGCTGTAATTGATTAAAAGTTAGCTCTTGAATAAGCATGCCTGTAACTTATTGAAAGTCGTGTAAGAACATTTTTACGTTTTAAGAGAAGTGATCGTGCCAGGTAGCATCTTGGAGTAATGTGAGTTTACAGTACTTCAAGTCGTGACGAGAGCCAGTGTGAGAGAGAGCTAAACTATAATGGATAGTGATTTTGTAATACACGTTAATTGATTAAAAGATAGCTGTTGAAAAAACATATCTGCAATTGATTGAAAGCCGTGTAAGAATATTTTTATATTTTAATAGAAGTGATTGTGCCAGCTAGCATATTTTAGTAATATGTGTTTACAGTACTTCAAGTCGTGAAGAAAGCCAGTGTGAGAGAGGGCTAACTTACAATGCATAGTGATTTTGTAATACCCGTTAATTGATTAAAAGATAGCTGTTGAAAAAAACATATCTGTAATTGATTGAAAGCCGTGTAAGAGCATTTTTACATTTTAATAGAAGTTATTGTGCCAGGTAGCATCTTTTAGTAATATGTGTTTACAGTACTTCAAGTCGTGAGGAAAGCCAGTGTGAGAGAGGGCTAACTTACAATGCATAGTGATTTTGTAATACCCGTTAATTGATTAAAATATAGCTGCTGAAAAAACATAGCTGTAATTTATTGAAAGGCGTGTAAGAACATTTTTACATTTTAAGAGAAGTGAGTGTGCCAGGTAGCATCTTGGAGTAATATGAGTTTATAGTACTTCAAGGAGCGAAGAGGGGCTAACGTACAAAGCATAGTGATTTTGTAATAAAGATCTTGGCATCACAAAATTGGCGAATGAGTATGAACGATTTCATACAAGTTGAAATTATCAGCTACGCTAAATAATTTCGATAATTTGAATTTTATGACAGGGCTACCAGAATAACAATCTGAAAAACCCTAAATATTTTCCAAGCGTACATTGGCAAAAATGTTTTAGAAAACAGAAGAAAAAAACTGCATGGACAGAACAATTTCATCTACTGGGATATGTTTATGATCTAATGAAGAAATAATACTCAAAAATTAATCAGACAAAATACTTTTTCGAACGAAAACTAAAAAGCGTGAGAACAAAACATAGGCCGAAAATACTACGTCAATTTTTATACTTTTATTTTTCGCTTTCGTTTTGTTTGAAATTCAAAGACTATAAATCATATAATCTGATTATAACTGCGTGAGAGATAATTGGGAGGTAAGTTAAATATATATCTACCCTATATATATAAAATCCTAATGAAACGAATTTATGAAACGGATATATGAAACGAATTTATGAAACGGATATATGAATCGACTGATTAAACAACTGATTACATTTCAAGCGATTTCTCCTAAAATATGAAATACTTTGCGATGAAATTAACACCAAAAATCAATATTGATCCGTAGGTCTCAAAACTGATATTAGAGTTTTTTAATTCGAATTAGTTTTCGAAATATTAATTTTTTTCTAATTTTATAAACATTTTTCTAATGATGGCAACTCAAATTTTTATCAAACCCATGTTTTCTTTTCGTATTTCAGAAAAGGTTAACATGGTAACCCAGCTATTGTTGTTTATTTGATAATAAATGTTTATTTACTTTTATTTCTTTTTACAAATTATATAAATTATTTTGTTCTATAATTATTAATTATTTATTTGTTATATTTCCTTTAGAAAATAATAGAAAATAATTAAAAAATACGGTACTACTTAGTTATTCCGTCGACCAATTTCGCCAAATTATATAAATCGCCAAAACAATCGCCAAATTAAACAAATTGACATAATTTTTATTTTAAATAACGAAAGAATAAATAAATTGGTATAACATTAATAAATAGGCAAATAAAAAGTCGAAATAAAAATCACTTGATGACATAAAAACGTGTAACTTGCTTAAAGTCAAGTGAATGTGACATTTACGATCAACCATTATTGGCATTTAATCTTATAGTTTGGCGATAGATTTTTGGTCGACGGGAAAACTAAGTAATACCAAAAATGCACATGTAACTGGTATTTGAAAACGAGGTTTTCGCCAAATTTTCGTAAAAAAAAAAAAAAAAAAAAAAAACACGTTAAACCTGCTGTGCGTATGACCATCTGGCTAAATATTACCACTCGAAAAAAAAAAAAATGCTAACTGGCGAGTTGAAAAAAAGCTATTGGCGAGATTTGCATCCGGCTAGCGTAACAGTACCAAGAATATTCTTTGCAACCATGACAAATTTTATGTAGTTTTATTCGAAAAAAAAAATTATTTTTTAATAAAAATGGAAAACTTACGGTCCCATATTGGCGCAATTTTTTACTAACGCCAATGTCATATACGGAACGGGCACAAGGATAAGCCGGATGTTGTTGTTTATGCTGTTGATGCGTTCTCCAATTGGCGTCGTTAAAAAATCGCGCCAATATTAGACGTATATGACATCTGTGCCAAAGTTTCATATGAACGGCGAAGGGATCAGACCGTATTTGTTTATGGCAGTTGCTGACTTCAACTATTATAATATAGATGAAATGATGGCTATAGAATAATATTTAGCGACTAATCACCTGTGCCTGGCTAACATTAAAGTACCAAAATGGCACCTAGAGTATAAAAAGCGAAGTGGTCCGCCTGGAACTGTTGATGATAGTCACATGACTTAGGCTATTGTTATAGAGGTTGTTTTAAAATACCGGGAGACAAAGACTGTGTATACTTAATTTATTTTATTTTAGCTTCTTTTCAAATGTTTAACTGATCCTCTTTAATCAAAAACGAAAACAAGCATTGAATGTCATAGCAGCAACTGATTCGCCTTTAAATTTTTGCAATCAAATGGAACTGAATGGAAACCCGTTTACAGGGAGATCTGCACAGCTTTTTTCAGTATAATTCAGTCTTTTCTAATATTTTTAAAACTTATCAGATTAGCGTGTTTTTAGATTCTGCGGTGTCTGAACGGGGGTTGGCGAGCGTAGCTTGCAGGAGGCAGAGCCCCCTAGTATATATATATTTAATGGGAGATAATAAGGGCGGGAACTAAAATGGATATAATGAATAGATTACGATAAATGAAATATAATTGAAATTTAAAGGAAATAATTAATTTAAGAAAAATATATGTTAAGCATTATAGACATGTGTACCTTCGTATGAAGAAGAACAATATTGCAAAAATTTTCTCAATTGGAACTATACCTGTAATACTAACGAATATTGGTGAACTAGAAGAAGGGACACACTGCCTGTACAATCAACAGGTAACATATATTGAGCATGTTCATTACAAGATGAAGAAAAAGAAAAAAAAAACTAGGACTACAATTCAATTATAACACACACACATAAACAATAATATTAAAATAAAAATAGAAGTATCGTTTTGTTTCGCAGGAAATTGTATACATATAAGCACATCATTTCTTTTAATGTAATGGCGCCATCAACATATTGAAATTTAATCTACCATTTAAAAGTTCAACAAGAAACCCATAATTGTATTACATATTTAAGTTCAGCACTTAAAACAACTTTTAAGTACACACTTTCATGAAGTTTGAATTAAAAAACAGGACTTTTTATTTATTTATTTATTTATTTATTTACTGTCCTCTGGCCAGCTCTTTCTACTTAATTTATTTTAATAATTATTTCTAAGTGAAATCTGTTGAGTCTGCACCATCATTTTTAAAAATATTTTCATTTTTATATTATAGTTTTAATTTTAAAAGTATTTGATTAAATTTCTTCAAAATGGTGGCAACCGGGTTACATTCATTATTGCCATGAAAAGTTAAAGAATTAGTTTATATTTATTGAATTGTTACATCTTTATTGATGCCTTTTCTGACTACATTAAAAAGGAAAATATTTTTTTAATTTGGATAGGTAGTGCTTAAGATCATCGCTTGGCTCAAGGCTCCTAAAAGTTAACTGGCATTATTTTTAAAAGAAAGCATACATTTAAAAACGTGAAACTTGAATACAATCTTATAATTGCGTTAGTTTCACGTCATTTTTCAGTCAACCACTTCTGAAATTAGAAAATAAATTTTCAAGATGTAAAGGGTTATGAAATTGATTGTCATTTTAAAAAGGCATTCAAATACAAATGTTCGTTTTCATTAAAAAAAAAACTGACACATTTTTCTACGATTGTGTTTAAATGACACAATTTACGTTAGCATTTCATGCATTCTACACTAGATTAGACCCAAAGGTCTCTTAAATATTTCTCCAACACTGTAAAGCGTCCTAATCTAAAACAATTAGTATGCTTATATCGATTAGAATCACTTCATGTCTAAGAGAAATCAGGCATTAACTTTTATATTACTATTACATTTCAACATAGTTATATCAGCAATTTTTCATTTCTCTGTTGCAGAGTTTGAGGACATAGGATTTTAAACGAATATAGGAAATATAAAAGTCAGCGAAAAACATTCATTTTTACGTGATTATAATATTTTAGCGATTATAGTTACATTTATTACATTTCAGTTTTATGAATAAAAAAGGTTATGCAGCTATTTTATATTAAAGAAAACATTCCGCCGTTTTGTGTTTAATACACCTTTTTTCGGAAAGCAGCAAAATGCTTCGGCGTGTGAAACTGACATCGTCTTTAACAAGAAAAGGGCATTCTCGTTGATAAAACTGAAATATTTTACTACGAACGCATCTAACTGATGTAAATTTCGTTCTTATTTCTTTGACAAAACTAATATTAGAATGTCTTGGTGATCATAGAATTAGAATTTCATGGTTTCATATGCAAAATTCTCACTCCCATACCTGACTTCAGTTATTATTGTAAATATAGTGATAGCCTGTTGCGAGTTAAAATATGTATGACCAAAAACATAAAAACTATGTATGAAAAGTGTGTTTTGATGAAAATAATGGTATGTTAATCTTGAAATGCATTTTATCACTGATAAAACTTTAAAACAAAGCAACAAAAAAATTATGTGGAAATGACGCATTTTTAGATAATTTTGTTTTCATTCCGTAACTGAAAAGAATTAGATTTAAATCTTAAATTGGTAAATTTACCTTGATTATTTACCTTGGTGGTAGATAGTGGATTATTTTATTTTGAATGAACCTATACATAATATCAATCAAGTTTCATTTTCCATCAATGTGTCAAGTTTAAATTACTGTAAACAGAATTATAATGAGTTAAATTCAAAATATTAATTGTTTTTCGAGTTCGATTAGCAACAGAAGATTTTAATTATTTTTTTTCTTCTAGTTTTATTATAAGTTCATCTAAAAGTTCTTTATTATTATTTTCGGTTATTACGTCATATTGCGGCAAGTTTCATCTCGTATTAATTGAAATAGCATCAATGCACACGAACAATTAAAAAGTCTAGTGCATTTAATTGAATTTAACCCAGAACTAAAGTGACCATGAATAAAAAAAGGCACAGTTCAATAGCTCTGCCTGTTGGATATTCAAATAGAAAAAAGGACAAACATATGTATTTTTAAATACACAGGTCTGCGAAATTGAACTGTTGGAAAAATACAAGAGAAGTTTTCGCTGATTTTTATGTTGTTTAGTATGCTGATTTCGAAAATGATCTCCATTTTTTCCCATCACATCAGGATTTTTTGTAAAATCGACATCGTTATTTTTGCTAAAATCCTATTTGAAAAGGAATTCCCTCATGTATGTACTATCTAGCAACAGTGGTTTTTATCCATTTAAATATATGTTAAATAATCGATTCTTGGTGAGGCAAATTGATTTTTTAGTAATCGTTTATTTTTTTATAGGTTTAAATGAATAAAAACCACTGTTGCCAGATCGCACGAGCCGCTTGTTGTCGAGAGAAAAACAAAAAGTTCCCTTGAGTTTAAATTTTTACATAAAATTGTGGCACAGTTTCTAGAAAAAAATCCCCAACATACTATTTTAATTTGTTTTTATTAAGGTAACTTGCATAAAGTAGACGATTGACTAACAGGAACAAATATTATGTATGTGTACAAGAAAGTTTGAAACAAATTTTACACTGAGCAAAAAACGAAACGAAACAAAACAAAATAAGTAAGTTTCTATTTAAGTACGCACTCTTTTTCCTTTGAAACTTATTTTTGACGTTTATCTTTCATTTTCAATCTTAGGCCTATCTCATATTAACATCCAAAAGTAGTCAGCGAGAATGTTCTTGCCCCATCTTCTTTGATATTTGCGCTTCATAACTTTGAAGTCTTGATGGAATTTTTCACCCTGTTCTTTGCTGGCTGATCTTAAATTTTCGGGAAAAAAGTCCACATGTGAGTGAAGAAAATGCATTTTGACACTCATGGAGCAACCCAACGATTGAAATTTGTCCAGCATATTCATTACAATAGTATTGCAAAGTCGTGATCCTTGTAATTATCCAGAAATTTACTGACGACATCTTTGAAGGCAACCTAAGCTCCTTTTTCCTTTGTTGTCAAGCTAGTCTCAAATTCTTTATCCTTCATAAGCTTTCGGATATCTGGACTAACAAAGATTCTCTCTTTCAACTTGGCTTCGGATAAAATTGCAAACTTTTTGCACAGGCATTTGAAATAATCGCCATCTTTTGGAATAGCCTTGACAAACTGCTTCATTACACCTAATTTTATATGCAGAGGGAGTAAAAATACATTTTTTTGGCTCCACTAAGTTGTTCCGAATCACAATCTTGGTGCCTGGTTCAATATTTTGTCTTTTTGGCTATTCTTTTTTGACCCAATGTGAGGCTTATCACGGCTGTCCCACCTACAAATGAAACATTTATACTTTGTGTATCCGCTTTGTTGACCAAGAAGCATAGAGATAACTTTCAGTTCACCGCAAACGGTCTAACCGTCGTCGGTATATTTTATTTTGCTGATGACGAGAACCAGGTTTTTATAGCGTTCTTTTACATGCACCGAGTGTCCAACTGGTACAGGGCCCCACCAGTGGCCGAGAGGTTCTGCTCTCGAAGCTGGTAGACGGGAGGTGCTGGGTTCGATCCCAATCGTGCCCGTCGGCCTAATCGTTCGGAGTTTTCGTGGTTTTCTTCGAGCCGTGGATCTTCCATGCGTTAATACGGATTAGGTTCCCTTAGAAAGACCCCCACGGAGGGCACTCCCTCCGGGCCTATATCCCTCGTGTAGATAATTGGCCGTCAAAAGTCAACTCAACTCAACCCAACTGGTACAGATGCATTCTGCCTTCCGTGATGAAGAAGGACAGATTAAGGCTCCTTTTCGATAAATCTATAAACATCCTCCATTCATCTTTATCTTAGGTGATGTTAAATTTGCTCACTAATCCGGGAACATTGGAACAATAGACCAGGTGCTCCTCTTCCTCAAATTACTTAACAAATTCCTTTTTCGATTCCTGTACCAATATAAAGAGGGTTTTTTGGCCAATAATTTTTTTTCTTTCAGTCTGGAGCCCAACAATTCAGCTGCTTCTTTCGAAAGGCCATGACCTCTAGTAAGATCTATAAGTTCAACCTGAGATAAGAGCTGGGGGGAATTGCTTCCAGATGTTTTTTATTCAGTATCGGAACCTTGAACTTCTAGCTATTCCCAGTCTGAAGACTCTGAAGAGATGACTGGCAATTCAGTTGGAGGCAAAGGCATTGGCACATCATGTCTATGAGGAGAGAGGCGTATGGTCGATGGAATTTAAAATTGAAATCCAAATAAATTAGAATTTTGCAAGAAAACGTGGCGTGATAGAATTTTTTTTTTTTTTTTTTTTTTTTTTTAATTTGCACCAAAAAATACATAAGGTTCAGCTATCAATTCCCTTGTATATTTTTGATCACAGACTTGTGTTATTAATTTAAAATATAAACTGTGGCGCATTCTTACCCAATAGAAACTGAAATAAGGCTACAATGTTCATCTTGAAAATATACCATAACATCACCCCTTATTAAGTAAAGAAAGTTGAAATTGTATCAACATAATTTTTTATAAACATATTACATATTGAATTTGATGAAATTGATGATTCTAGCTATCACAGAAATGATGAAAAGCACAGTACAACAGCGCCATCTGTCTAAAAAAGATGCACCCATACCTACTCAGTACCAATTTGTGTCAAGCTCTAACTGAATACGAAGTTTGATAAATTTCATCCCTTAGAGGACTGTATACATTTTACACGGAAATCGTGAAAAACACTGCTTAGCTACCAGCAGCATATATAGCCCGACTGTTGGACTATATACACCGAAACTTAATCAGCAAGTACAAAATCTAAATGAATATGAAGACTGGTAAATTTCAATCCCATAGATGCCGAGAAATAGATATAGCAGAAATCGTGAAAAAAAATCATAGCAGCGCCACCTAATGGACGATATGTACCCAGATCTAATCAGCATCAATTTATACCAGTGTCTATCTGAATAGAAAGCGCAATTTCGTGCATTAGTTCTTTAGTTAGATCGGCCACACAATTTGTGTCGCTAACAGACTAACAGATAGACAGAAAGACATTTTCTAAAAATAATTAAATCATTCTCAGAACCTCCCAAAAATTGTAAATCCATCAAAAAAGGGAATGGAAAACTTTGACGATTTCAACACATTTTTCTATGTACATAGAAGAAAGTTAAAAAAAAATTATTAATGTATCGTAATTTGCGTTAATGTTTGAGATTTCATGCAACAATTTTATGGTGAGGCAAATTGCTTCACCTATTAAAAACCCTTCTATTTATAAACCAATTTGTGACTTTAATAACAATTTGTACAAAACTGTATATAGAGCACTAATGGCTTAAAACGAAATTCTTATATTTTATTTGCAAAAGTTTCCTAACTATTATAAATATATTAAATTACGAGCAAAAATATCTATTTATGTAACTACAAAATTTCACTATAATAACTTCAAAGCAAATGAAATGATAAAATCATAAAAGAGAAGGATTGTTTCAACGTTGTTATATATCAATGTGATTCACGTCTGTTATTCTTGGAAAGTAGATTTGAATATTTTATTACGTACAATGTTATATACAGGAATAGGTAGATTGATACCATTTATTTATGCTGTATACAATCAATCATTCTAACTTAATGGCCCATAAAAGGCAAATAAATATATTCATAAAATATATAACCCCAGTATCTTCCAATAAAACATTGAAATATATCGGAAAGAAAGATGGGTAAAGTAGCCGGCGTTGTCCGGAATTTTAAGAATGTTTGTTTTAAAAAACCAATTTCAAAATTTAGCATACAACATAAAAAAACAAAAAGAAAAAAAAACAGTCGATGTGTTGTACACATGAATCCAATGAAAACCCAATATAAAAATGTATAACTTTATTTAACAGACACAAAATGATACAGCTATAAATGACGTTAATTCCATTCGTCATACGAGCAATAATGTTAAAATACGTCAATATTTCAATTATCGTGTTTTTATCATGCTTCAATACATTTTTTCATACTTATATGACGTTATACATTCACCACGTACTTTATATTTCCCACGTACTTAATACTCTCTTTTTAACATAACATAACTTTTCTATATAAAATGTTCACTACTTCAAGAAATAAGAATCTTACTGTAGTTGCAAAATTTGTTAAAAACTTAAAATAAACATTTTTATTAGGCATTAAAAAAAAAAAAAAAGAAAAAAAAAGAAAAAAAAAGAAAGAAAGAAAAGAAATTGCGTGAAATAATTGGATTACATACACTTGCTTCAATCCAAAAGTTCTCGAAGTACATTTAGTATTTTTAGTATAATACATTTAGTATAATCTGCAGATAAAATAAACCAATTTAGAATCATCGATTCGCTATTTAATAAAATGAGACGCATATTTCTATTACATATTTAGCTTCACTTACTGACAAGGAAACCACTTTTGGTGCAGATCTCACCCGCCTAGTATCAAGACCTGGTGCATTTTGTAGTCCTGAGAAAGTTAGGAAATTTCTCTGCTAAAATCCTATTATATATATATATATATTAAACATTTAATTTTATATTATTGGATTTTTGATTGTTAATTTTACGCCAAAAGTGAGTTAAGTCGTCAAATATGGCGCTACAAACATTTCTGACCTACTACCATTCCTACTTTATCTCTCAAGTATGTGTGCGGTACGTATTAGAATTAAATCAGATCGTCATTTGTTTGATAACTGACAGCATAAGAAACAAAAATTAGGCTTTTCTTCTATTCAGATGATAAATGTATAAATAGTAAATATATTTCTGTTAAAATCTTTCATGATCATTAAAAACTACTCTTTTTTTAGAGAAATATAAAGTAAAGAAATGATTTTCTTTTGAAGTCGAATGGAATAAAGTTTCGAATGTTTAAAATGAAATGGTGTTGTATTAAATAATGTGGCTTTTCGTAAAAGTTAAACTGTGATCTATTGCTTTTTAATTAAATTATTAATTATAAATTAGTATAAATTTAAAATTATTTAGTTAATATTTTTATGAATTGAATAATATTCAAAAATGAAAATAGTAAATATTATTCAGTCTACCCTAAATTATTTAGCAATAAAAAGTATGGAACTGCGTCAATAACTATTACAGAAAAGGAATTTGAAAAAATAAAGGAATTTTATCTGCAATCGAAAAGTTAGTCTTCAAATCTGAATCCGATGATTATCGAAAATATGGATATTTCTATCATTGATTTTTCATCAACTGATGATTTAAATGACCAATGGAAATCTACTTTTTTAAAATGCTAAATATATTGTGAAAAACGCCAACTTTTTTCCTTCAGAAAATGTAAATATAATATTGTAATTTTTCAAAATCAAATTCATAGGTTCTTAGAAGAATTTTTAAACTTTTTTCAATGTGTTATACTTATTATTGACTAATTTGTATTTTTAAATACTTATTTAAAAAAAAAAAACTTCTATGTTAATAGTCCGATTTAGTAGGTTTCGAGAATTGCATTTTTGGAAAGTTATGCTGCTGTAAAAAAAAAAAATATATATGATTTTAACAGAAAAATTTTATAGATTCTCAAACTTCGTAATATAGCTATGGCTTTAAAATGCACCAGGGTCTCAATGCTATGTGGGAGCAGCATCAAATATTAGTTTCCGTGTAAGTAAAATTTCTGATTCAAAACATTCATTTGATCAATGGATTATGCTAAAACAATTTCGGAAC
Organism: Maratus speciosus; assembly: GCA_963932465.1. NCBI lineage: Eukaryota > Metazoa > Arthropoda > Arachnida > Araneae > Salticidae > Maratus > Maratus speciosus. The sequence continues at coordinate 118,561,775 of OZ010790.1, forward strand.
TTTTGGACCGCACCAAGTATATTTTCTATTGATGTATAGAAATTTATCTTTTCATCTATACTTATATCATACTCCTATTATAAAGAGGTAAAAATTGTTTATTTGTCGGAGATAAGCTCAGGAACTACCGAACCGATTCCAAATGTAATGGTATCAAAATGATGGTGTTCGCCCAACTTAGAACATAGGCTATATCTTATGTCGGTGCCAGTACCCCAAAGGGGGTGCAGGAGCAAAAAACGTTCTAAAAATGCGATTTTTGCGTTACTGAAGGGCCTAGAAATATGAAATTTGGAATATTAGTTACTTATAAGATATAAATGGTGTATAAGAACAGTTCTTAAACAATTCGAAATTTAAAAGGGGTGAAAATGCACAAAAAGCGTTCTAAAAAACGTTCTAAATGGTAGTTTCTACATAATCTCAGGAAATACCAAACCGATTTCAAAAGTAATGGTATCAAAATGATGGTGTTAGTCCAACTTAGAACATAGGCTATATTTTATGTCGGTGCCACTACCCCAAAAGGGGTGCAGGAGCAAAAAACGTTCTTAAAATGCGATTTTTGCCTTACTGAAGGACATAGAAATATGAAATTTGAAATATTAGTTACTTATAAGATATAAATGGTGTCTAAGAACAGTTCTTAAACAATTCGAAATTTAAAAGAGGTGAAAATGCACAAAAAGCGTTCTAAAAAACGTTCTAAATGGTAGTTTCTACATAATCTCAGGAAATACCAAACCGATTTAAAAAATATTGGTGTCAAAATGATAGAGACAACGTTTGCTCCAAGATAGGCTATGTTTTATGTCGGTGCCACTACCACAAAGGGGGTTGTAAAAAACGTTCTAAATTGCAATTTCTATGCAATCTCAGGAAATAATGAACCGATTTCAAATATAATGGCGTTAAAATGATGGTGACAGATCTTGCTCGAAGATAGGCTATATTTTATATATGTTTCCACTAATCCAGAGGAGATGCAGGAGCAAAATGAGCGAAAAGCGTTCTTAAAACGTTCTAAATGCCGATTTGTCACCAATATCTCAGGAAGAATCAAACTGATTTCAAAAGTAATGTTAAGAAATTGATGCTGACAGCCTCTGTTCTAACATGGACGCTATTTTAAGTCGGTATCACTATCACCTAGACGTTGCAGGAGCAAAAAAGCGTTCCAAATTTCGATTTTTGTGATCGGTAGGGGCTAGCAACTTAAAATTAGGCAAGGTAAATATGTATTTTTATAAATGATCTTTAAGAACGGTTTCGAAAAAATTGGAAATTTAAAAAGGGGTGAAAATGCGCGAAAAGCGTTCTAAAAACATTCTAAATTGCGATTTCTACTCAATGTCAGGAAATTCCAAAGCTGTTTCAAAAGTAATGGTTGCAAATCAATGGTGACAGTCCCTGCTATAACATAGGTTATATTTTATGTTGCTGTCACTACCATCTGAGGGTTGCAAAAGCAAAACATGTTCTAATTTGCGTTTTTTGCATAACTGAAGGGTCTAACACTTTGAAGTATGGCATGGTATTTACTTACAAGATGCAACTGCTTTCTAAGAACTGTCAAAAGAAAATTTAAAATTTAAAATATGAAGTGAGCGAAAAGCGTTGTAAATAACAATTTTTATGTAATCTTATCAAATACCAAACCGATTAAAAAAATAATGATGACAAATTTTTGGTGATAGAACCTGCTCAAACATAAGCTATATTTATATTTTATGTCTGTGCCACTACCACCAGAGAGTTGCAGTAGCTAAAAACTTTCTAAATTGCGATTTCTGTGATACTGAAAAGGCTAGAAACTTTAAATATGGCATGGTAGTTACTTATAAAATATAAATGCCCTCGAAGGACTGTCGAAAATAAATTTGAATTAAAAAGGGGTGAAGTGAAGGGGAGGTGCGAAAAGAATTCTAAAAAAGTCCTAAATTACGATTTCTACGCAATTTCAGGGAATATAAATCATATATAAAAGTAATAGCTGCGAATCAATGGTAGCAGTCTCTGATCCTACACAGGCTATATTTTATGCCGATGATTCTACCACCTGGGGTTCACAGGAACAACAAACGCTCTACAAAAGGCCTTTAAAAGCTTTCTAAATTATGTTTCTGTGGAATAATAGGAAATAACAAACCAATTTCAAAATTAATGTTGGCAAATTAATGGTGACAGTTTCAATTTCAACACAGCCCTTTATGTTGAGAGAGGTGGTAGAACTTGGAATTCGACATGATGGTTAATTTTAAGATGTAAGAAGATGGTTTCTAAAAAATTCAAAACTTCAAATGAATACTGAAATGAGCGTATTAACTGAGCATAAAAGTTTCAAAATATTTTCTAAATTATTATTTGTTTAGTTTTATTTCGTTTTATTAATTTAAGTTTCATTTCTGCTTTATGCAGTGTAACAATGATGCTTAATCAAATTGTGTTTTAAATAGTAATTGTTTTAATTATTCCTAAAATTAATAAGTACCTTTTAATAAACTAAAATATTACCTTTTAATAAACTAAAATATTACCTTTTAATAAAATAAAAATTTACTTAGTACCTTTTAATAAAAATTAGACATATAAATATCACTTGGCATATTTCAAATATTACGCGAGCAAAGCCGCGGGGTTTGCTAGTAATATTATAAAGAGGTAAAAATTGTTTATTTGAAGGAGGTAAGCTCTGGAACTACCGAACCGATTCCAAAAGCAATGGTATCAAAATGATGGTGTTAGTTCAACTTAGAACATAGGCTATATCTTATGTCCATGCCACTGGCTAAAAGGGGGTGCAGGAGCAAAAAACGTTCTAAAAATGCGATTTTTGTGTTACTGAAGGGCCTAGAAACATGAAATTTGGAATGGTAGTTACTTATAAGATACTAATGATCTCTAAGGACATTTCTTAAACAAATCGAAATTAAAAAGAGGTGAAAATGCTGGAAAAGCGTTCTAAATTGCTATTTTTACGCAATTTCAGGAAGTACCTAACAGATTTCAAAAATAATGGTGTCAAAATGATGGCGACAACATTTGCTCCAACATAGGCTACATTTTATGTCGGTGCCACTAGCCCTAAAGAGGGTGCAGGAGTAAAAAAAACCCTTCGAAATTGCGATTGTTGTGTTACTGAAGGGCCCAGATATATTGAATTTGGCATAATAGTTACTTATTAGATATAAATGATCTCTAAGAACTATTCTTAAAAAATTCGAAACTTAAAAGGGGTGAAAATGTGCGAAAAGCGTTCTAAAAGACGTTCTAAATGGCGATTTTTATGCAATGTCAAGAAGTACCAAATCCATTTAAAAGTTAATGGTGTCAAAATGATGGTGACAACCCTTGCTCCAACATAGGTTACATTTTATGTCGGTGCCAAAGGGGATGCTGGAGCAAAAAAACGTTCGAACTGCGATTTTTGAGTTACTGAAGGGCTTAGAAACATGAAATTTGTAATGGTAGTTATTTATAAGATATAAATGATCTCTAAGAACATTTCTTAAAAAATTCGAAATTTAAAAGGGGTAAAAATGCATTAAAAAAAGAGTTCTAAAAAACGTTCTAAATGGCGATTTCCACGATATCTCAGAACGTACCCAACCGATTTCAAAAGTATTGGTTGGAAATTGATGTTGATGATAACCCTTGCTCCAACATAAGCTCTATTTCATGTCGGTGTCACTACCACCTAGGGGTTGCAGAAGCATATAACGTTCTAAATTTAGATTTTTGTGTTACTGAAGGGCTTGGGGTCCTGAAATTAAGCAGGGCATTTATTTATGATACAAATGGTCTCTAAGAAAATTTCCTAAAAATTCGAAATTTAAAAGGGGTGAAAATGAGCGAAAAGCATTCTAAAAAACTTTCTAAATTGCGATTTCTACGCAGTCTCAGGAAGTAACGAACCGATTTTTAAAATAATGGTGTAAAAATGATGGTGACAGCTCTTGCTCCAAGATAGGCTATATTTTATACAGAGAGTGACAGTTTTTAGAGTGACAGTCCCTGATCCTATACGGGCTATATTTTATGCCGGTGTCACTACCACCTGGTTGGCAGAACAACAAGAATGCCTTTAAGAACAGCTAAATTACGCTTTCTATAGAATATTAGGAAATACCAACCGATTTCAAGGTTAATGTTGGAGAATTAATGATGACAGTCTCTGTTTCAAAATTTTTCGAGACATTCTATTTCAACTCAGTTTCGGCGTTTTATGTTGATGCCACTAACAACAGAGAGGTGGTAGACTGTTAGACAAGAAACTTGGAATTTGACATGATGGTTAATTTTAACATGTAAATGTGTTAAGATGGTTTCTAAAAAATTCAAAACTTCAAATGAATACTGAAATGAGCGTATGAAATGGGCCTAAAATTCTCAAAATACTTTTTAATTATCATTTATTTGGAATTAGTTTTAGTTCTTCTTATTAATTAAAATATCATTTCAGTCTGTTGCACTTTTATAATGACGTTTAGTCAAACTGCGGCTTAATTTGTAATTTTTGAATTATTCCAAAAAGTATTCTAATAAAAATAGTCTTGCAAATATCACTTGGCATATTTCAACTATTACGCGAGCAAAGCCGCGGGGTTTGCTAGTAATATTATAAAGAGGTAAAAATTGTTTATTTGTAGGAGGTAAGCTCTGAAACTACCGAACCGATTCCAAAAGTAATGGTATCAAAATGATGGTGTTAGTCCAACTTAGAACATAGGTTATATTTTATGTCGGTGCCACTACCCCAAAGGGGTGCAGGAGCAAAAAACGTTCTAAAAATGCGATTTTTGCGTTACTGAATGACCTAGAAATTTGAAATTTGGAATATTGGTTACTTAAAAGATATAAATGGTGTCTAAGAACAGTTCCTAAACAATTCGAAATTTAAAAGGGGTGAAAATGCACAAAAAGCGTTCTAAAAAACGTTCTAAATGGTAGTTTCACACAATCTCAGGAAATTCCGAACCGATTTAAAAAATATTGGTGTCAAAATGATAGTGATAACGCTTGCTCTAAGATAGGCTTTTAGATGTTTTATGTCAGTGCCACTAACCTAAAGGGGGTGCAGGAGCAAAAAACGTTCTAAAAATGCGATTTATGTGTTACTGAAGGGCCTAGAAATATGAAATTTGAAATATTAGCTACTTATTAGAGATAAAGGATTTCTAAGAAAAGTTCTTAAAGAATTCGAAATTTAATAGGGATGAAAATGCAGAATAAGCGTTCTAAAAAACGTTCTAAATGGTGGTTTCTACACAATCTCAGGAAATACTAAATCGATTTAAAAAATAATGATGTCAAAATGACGGTGACAACCCTTGCTCCAACATAGGCCATGTTTTATATCGGTGCCACTACCCCAAAGGGGGTGCAGGAGCAAAAAACGTTCTAAAAATGCGCTTTTTGCGTTATTGAAGGGCCTAGAAATATGAAATTTGAAATATTAGCTACTTATTAGATATAAAGGATATCTAAGAACAGTTCTTAAAAATTGTTTAATAAAAAGTGTGTTTTAATATATATATTGTAGTATGAGTGTTTTATTATAGTTCTTAAACAATTCGAAATTTAAAAAAGTTGAAAATGCGCGAAAAGCGCTCTAAAAAACGTTCTACATGGTGAATTCTACACAATCTCAGGAAATACCGAACCGATCTAAACTAGTATGTTGTGGCCATCACAAAACTTTCTTCTATATAAATCACGTCAATTAAATCGTTTAAATAGCACCAATTCATATCACAATATATCTGAATTTGAAGTTTGGTGAAAATTCGTGCATTAGTTCTTGTATAGAGCTATAGCGGAAATTCTGAAAAATGTAGTATAGCAACGCCACCTGTTGAGAGATTTACACCAAAACATAAACAGCACTAATTGATATCAAGGTATACCTGAATCTGAAGTTTGATGAAAATTCATGCATTAGTTATTGAGATACAGCTGTGGCGGAAATTCTGAAAAATGCAGCATAGCAGCGCCACCTGTTGAGCGATTTGCACCAAAACATAAACACCACTAATTCATATCATGGTATACCTGAATCTGAAGTTTGTTGAAAATCCAAGCATTAGTTCATGAGATAGAGCTATTGCGGAAATTGCAAAAAATGCCCAATAGCAGCGCCACCTGTTGAGCGATTTACACCAAAATCTATAAAATGTCTATTCATGTCAAGGACTAACTGAATCTGAAGTTTCATGAAAATCCGTGCATTAGTTCTTGAGATAGAGCCATTGCGGAAATCGTAAAAAATCCAGCATAGCAGCGCCACCTGTTGAGCGATTTACACCAACACGTAATCAGCATCAAGTCATATCAAGGACTAACGCACTCTGAAGTTTCATGAAAATCAGTGCATTAGTTCTTGAGATAGAGCCATTTCAGAAATCGTAAAAAAGGCAGCATAGCAGCGCCACCTGTTGAGCGATTTGCACCAAAATCTCTAAATTGTCTATTGATATCAAGGACTAACGGAATCTGAAGTTTCATGAAAATAAGTCATTAGTTCTTGAGATAGAGCCATTGCGGAAATCGTAAAAAAGGCAGCATAGCAGCGCCACCTGTTGAGCGATTTGCACCAAAAACTAATCAGCATCAATTTGTATCAGGGACTAACTGAATATGAATTTTTGTTAAATTCCGTGCATTAGTTCTTGAGATAGAGCGCCCACAAAATTTGTGTCACATACACACAGACAGACAGACTCACAGAGTCACAGACAGACATTTTGTAAAAACATGTTTTTTGGAATCTCTGACCCCTAAAACGTGTAAATCCGTCGAAAACCGGAATTCGAAAATTTTCATGACTCCAATACTTTCTAATTACATCTAGAAGAAAGTAAAAATAATGGCGTCAAAATGATGGTGACAACCCTTGCTCCAACATAGGCTATGCTTTATGTCGGTGCCACTATCCCAAAGAGGGTGCAGAGAAAAACGTTCTAAATTGCGGTTTTTGCGTTACGGAAGGGCCTAGAATCGTGAAATTTGGAATGATAGTTAGTTATAAGATATCAATGATTTCTAAGGACATTTCTTAAAAAATCGAAATTTAAAAAGAGGTCAAAATGCGCAAAAAGCGTTGTAAAAAACGTTCTAAATTGCGATTTCTATGCAATCTCAGGAAGTACTGAACCGATTTCAAATATGATGGTGACAGATCTTGCTCTAAGATAGGTTATATTTTATATCTGTTTCCACTATCCCAGAGGAGATGCAGGAGCAAAATGCGCGAAAAGCGTTCTAAAAACGTTCTAAATGCCGAGTTGTCAGCAATATCTCAGGAAGAATCAAACTGATTTCAAACGTAATGGTAGGAAATTGATGCTTACAACCTCTGATCTAACATAGATGCTATTTTATGTCGGTATCACTATCACCTAGACGTTTTAGGAGAAAAAAAGCGTTCTAAATTTTGATTTTTGTGATCGGTAGGGGCTAGCAACTTAAAATTAGGCAAGGTACATATTTATTAGATATAAATGATCTTTAAGAACAGTTTCGAAAAAAATTGGAATTTTAAAAAGGGGTGAAAATGAGCGAAAAGCATTCTAAAAACTTTCTAAATTGCGATTTCTACTCAATCTGATGAAATAACAGAACTATTTCAAAAGTAATGGTTGCAAATCAATGTGACAATCCCTGCTATAACATAGGTTATATTTATGTTGCTGTCACTACCATCTGAGGGTTGCGATAGCAAAACATGTCCTAATTTGCGTTTTTTGCACAACTGAGGGGTCTAACACTTTGAAGTATGGCATGGTATTTCCTTACAAGATGCAACTGCTTTCTAAGAACAGTCGAAAGAAAATTCGAAATTTAAAAAGATGAAGTGAGCGAAAAGCCGTATAAATTACAATCTTAAAACTTAAAAATACCAAACCGATTAAAAAAATAATGATGACAAATTGTTGGTGATAGAACCTGCTCAAACATAAGCTATATATTATGCTCAAACATAATATGCTTTATATGCTCAAACATAAGCTATATTTGTCTGTGCCACTACCATCAGAGGGTTGCAGGAGCTAAAAACTTTCTAAATTGCGATTTCTGTGATACTGAAAAGTCTAGAAACTTTAAATATGGCATGGTAGTTACATATAAAATATAAATGCCCTCGAGGACTGTCGAAAATAAATTCGAATTAAAAAGGGGTGAAGCGAAGAGGAGGTGCGAAAAGCATTCTAAAGAAGTCCTAAATTACGATTTCTATGCAATTTCAGGGAATATAAACCTATTATAAAAGTAATAGTTGCGAATCAATGGTAACAGTCTCTGATTCTACACAAGCTATATTTTATGCCGCTGATTCTACCACCTGGGGTTCACAGGAACTACAAACGTTCTAAAAAAGGCCTTTAAAAGTTTTCTAAAATGCGTTTCTGTGGAGTATTAGGAAATAACAAACCGGTTTCAAAATTAATGTTGGCAAATTAATGGTGACAGTTCCTATTTCAACATAGCCCTTTATGTAGAGAGAGGTGGTAGGACTTGGAATTTGGCATGATGGTTAATTTTAAGATGTAAGAAGATGGTTTCTAAAAAATTCAAAACTTCAAATGAATACTGAAATGAGCGTATTAATTGAGCATAAAAGTTTCAAAATATTTTCTAAATTATCATTTATTTAGTTTTATTTCGTTTTATTAATTTAAGTCTCATTTCTGCCTAATGCAGTGTAATAATGATGTTTAATCAAACTGTGTTTAAATAGTAATTTTTGAATTATTCCAAAAAGTAATAAGTACTTTTAATAAAAAAAAAAACCTTATAATAAAATAAAATATTACCTTTTAATAAAATAAAAATTTAGTTAGTACCTTTTAATAAAAATTAGACATATAAATATCACTTGGCATATTTCAAATATTACGCGAGCAAAGCCGCGGTGTTTGCTAGTTTACTATTAACAAATAATTGCGGAAACTAGACCATGCATGAAAGCTGTTATTTAACAGAGCTTTATGTACAGGATGTCCACTCTCAACAGTGTCCAATGAATAATTTCTAAACCGTTAGGCATAGACATATAGTTCCAATCACAAAAATGTTTTAAATGAGGTAAAAAGCTATATTAAAGATCGTTTTGATCAATAAAAACAATTCTTAAAAAGTTACGGAATTTAAATTTTTATGCTGTCCCCGGTCCTATTAGGGGCGGTCCATAAATGATGCACATTTCATCCTCCCCCCCCCCCTTGTCACATGTCACACTATATTACATAAACATACACTTGCAGTTCAGAAACAAAGCACTACTTTATAGCAGGGGCGGATCCAGAGAATCGTTTTGGGGGGGGGGGGGCGATACCGAGTGACATATAATCAACGTAGTCATACTTTCTGTTGCTCAAATCCTTCCTTGCAGCTAATTATTAAATGAATATAAAATTAATTTGATTTAAAAATATTACAGACTCTCGATTATCCGACATCCTATTAACCGAAACACTCGGTTATCCAGCACTCTTATTTTATAATCCGCCCTCTCCGCAAAGTATCGTTTATTGTTACTTATTAGGTCGTAAAATTAAAAACGTTATAACAGAATTTATTTATTAAATGTCTTTTTTTTTCTTTTTTTGTTTACTCTTATACTATGGTAATTATTTATCTTATTTTTTGTTCTTTTAGTTATGGTAAACAACGTTAATAACACAACCTTGCGATGATTATCTTTTTAAACTTTTGATAATTGATTTTGATGTAAGACTTTTTACAAATTTGCGATTTATGGAAAATCCTAACGTGATGACATGGTAAAAAATGAAGATCATTTTTGGATGCAGCACTAAAAAATACATAAGAACCAATTATCGAAAGCTGAAAAACATAACCATCACATCCATTTTTTAATATCAGATTTCTGAAAGAGGATAATCTCTGAAAAAGGATCCCCTTCAGAAATCTGACGGGCCTTTAACATACTAGAAAATCAAAATGTGTCATCTAAGTGGTGTGTATACCTCTTCACTGGCGTGGATACAAGGAAGGGGGGAAGAGATCGCCCCGATCGCCCCCCCCCCCCTTTTGGATAAAAAAATATAAATCCACCGATTTTCGCGAATTTCGACAAATGGTCGCCGAAAAAAATCAATTTCGTCAATCGTTCGCAAATAAAACTAGTATGTTGTGGCCATCACAAAACTTTCTTCTATATAAAGCACGTCAATTAAATCATTTAAATAGTAAAAGAAATCACATCAATTTAGAACCAATTCGTATCAAAGTATCACTGAATTTGAAGTTTGATGAAAATTCCTGCATTACTTATTAAGATAGAGCTGTAGGGGAAATTCTGAAAAATGCAGCATAGCAGCGCCACCTGTTGAGCGATTTGCACCAAAACACAAACAGCACTAATTCATATTAAGGTATACCGGAATCTGAAGTTTGATGAAAATTGGTGCATTAGTTCTGGAGCTAGAGCTATTGTGGAAATCACAAAAAAATGCAGCACAGCAGCGCCACCTGTTGAGCGATTTAAACGAAAAGGTACAAAACATCAATTCATGTCAAGGGCTAACTGAATCTGAAGTTTCCTGAAAATCCGTGCATTAGTTCTGGACATTGAGCTATTGTGGAAATCGTGAAAAATGCTGCATAGCAGCGCCACCTGTTGAATAGAAACAAGAGAAGAGGGAAAAGAATTACAAAAGTAATTTCCATGCTGGAGATAAGAAAGGAGATGATGGGAGATCATTGACAAGATTAACAGAATTTTTAGAAATAAAATATGCTTCATGAAAATCCAAGGGAGAGGGAGAGGCAGGGGAAGAAATAATTTTGTCCATGGATAAATCGAAACAATGACTGGAAGACCAACAGTGAGAAGTAATCGAAGATTTAGAGATTTCTTGATTTGCAATATACCTCTGATGCTCGCCTAATCTGAATTTTAAAGCTCTCTTTGTTTGACCAATATAACCTAAATTGCAAGAGCAAGGAATAAAATAAACATCCCACCGGTTCTCAGTAGGAATAGGATCTTTTAGAGAAGGGAATTTAATTTTATTCATAGGTTTGAAGATAACTTTAAAATTAAAACGAGAAAGGATTTTAGCAATTTTAAAACTGAGAAGAGAATAAAAGGGCAAAACTATTATAGAGTTAAAATTAGGAGGATTATTTGAATCAGAAAAAGGACGTTTAGGCTTATTAAATTTATACCTTAAATTTATACCTTATATCTTTATCAATCAAAGAGGGATTATAACCACGAGCAAGGGCAAGAGATTTGAGATAATTAATTTCATTATTCAGAGTAGAAGAGTCAGAAGAAATGCGTAACGTCCTAAAAACAAAAGTATAAAAGGACGCCACTTTTTGTTGAGGAGGATGATTTGAAAAAGCATGAGGAGAAAGAGATACAGCGAAAGGTTTTCTATAAACGGAGGTAGAGAACCGATCTGGGTGTTTCGAAACCAAGACGTCAAGAAAAGGAAGAGAATTGTTCTCTTCGACTTCGAGAGTAAATTGAATACAAGGATCAACAGAATTAACAAGAGAAAAGAGATTAGAAAGATCCAGGTCAGAGGGAATTAAAATGAAAGTATCATCAACATACCTAAACCAGAAAGGAAATTTATATAAACTGAAGAGTTTTTCTTCAATAAAATGCATATAAATTATCACATAAAAGAAGAGACAGTGGATTACCCATGGCCAAACCCTCAGTTTCAGAATAGAAAGAATTATTAAACTGAAAAGCAGTTTGCCTGACACAAATACTAACTAAATGCAGGATTTCATCAATCTCCATGGAAGAGTAATGAAATTCGCGCAACCTTCTTTCCAAACAATCAATTGCCCCTTGAACAGGCAAGTTAGTGAAAAGGGATTTAACATCTAAGGAAACCATTATATAATTGCAAGGAGAAAGGCGTTTAATTTTATCAACAAAGTCAAAAGAGTTTTTCACAGTGTGAAAGTTAGTGGAAGATAAAGGAGCGAGTAACTTAGAAAGGAACTTGGCAAGTTTATAAGAAGCAGTACCAATATTGGAAACGATAGGGCGAAAGGAAAGAGTAGGTTTATGGACCTTAGGAAGAGCATAGAAACGAGCACAATTAGCGATAGAAGGGGTGACCAAACGTTTGGTGTTATCATTAAGAAAGACAGAATTTTTAATGACATGCTTGATATCAGATAAATGCTTAGTAGAAGGATCCTTCTGTAATTTGGAATATGGACCAGAGTTTAACATAGATTCAACGTGGGAAATATAATCAGATTTATTGAAAAGAACTGTTTGACCGCCTTTATCAGCCTTACTAATAAGAAGGTTAGGAACGGAATTAAGTTCCTCATGCTTTTTTAAATCATCCTCCTCAACAAAAAGTGGCGTCCTTTTGTACTTTTGTTTTTAGGGCGTTACGTATTTGTTCTGACTCTTCTACTCTGAATAATGAAATTAATTATCTCAAATCTCTTGCCCTTGCTCGTGGTTATAATCCTCTTTGATTGATAAAGCTTTGTATAAATTTAATAAGCCTAAACGTCCTTTTTCTGATTCAAATAATCCTCCTAATTTTAACTCTATAATAGTTCTGTCCTTTTATTCTCTTCTCTGTTTTAAAATTGCTAAAATCCTTTCTCGTTTTAATTTTAAAGTTATCTTCAAACCTATGAATAAAATTAAATTCTCTTCTCTAAAAGATCCTATTCCTACTGAGAACCGGTGGGGTGTATATTTTATTCCTTGCTCTTGCAATTTAGGTTATATTGGTCAAACAAAGAGAGCTTTAAAATTCAGATTAGGTGAGCATCAGAGGTATATTGCAAATCAAGAAATCTCTAAATCTTCGATTGCTTCTCTCTGTTGGTCTTCCAGTCATTGTTTCAATTTCCCCATGGCCAAAATTATTTCTTCCCCTGCCTCTCCGTCTCACTTGGATTTTCATGAAGCATATTTTATTTCTAAAAATTCTGTTAATCTTGTCAATGATCTCCCATCATCTCCTTTCCTATCTCCAGCGTGGAAATTACTTTTGTAATTCTTTTCCATCTTCTCTTGTTTCTTTTCTTTTTATTTTGTAAAAAAAAGGATCTTTTGGTTTTTTCTTGTTTTATTCTTTTATATTTCTTTCTTTATAATTATTATTTATATTTTTTAATTTACTTCTTTTATTTTATTTTAATTTTGTTTATTTCTTTTATTTCCATTTTTCCCTATCAATTTTTCTTCTATTTTTTGGCAACACTTTTCTCTTCTGTATGTTCCCCTTTCAGCTAGCGCCATCTATCGCATTCTTTGCAACATTCTCTCCCTTTCAGTTCATTTTTGACCTTGTCCGCTTACGGACACGTGTTTACTGTAGCTGATGACGAACTGTTATATTTTTAGCTCGAAACGCGTCCTGTGTTTTGCTTTTATTTTATGGTGATTTTGTACAAAGTTTTATTATTTTAATTGCTTCATATCGCCAGTTTTCGGTGCTGTTTCGCTGTCAACTTGGTAATTTGTTCTTCCCTTCTTTGCCCCGATCTAACCCCCCACCCGGTGGATGCGTGGCTAGGGGAATCTCCTCCCAATGCTAATTGTGCGCCAATTTTGACGACCCTTTGACTAAATTCGCGTTTTTTCAGCGATTCTTTCGCGAAATTCGCGCATTGTTTTCGCAATTCTTTGAAGAAATTCGCATTTTTTAGAGATCTGTTGACGAAATTAGCGTTTTTTGCGTGTTCTTTGACGAAATTCGCGATTTTTCGCGTTCCTTTGACGAAATTGGCGTTTTTGCGCAATTCTTTGACGAAATTTGCGTTCCTTTTGCGATCCTTTGACCTGCGAACGATTGACGAAATTGATTTTTTTCGGCGACCATTTGTCGAAATTCGAGACAATCGGTGGATTTTTGGGGAGAGCGATCGCCCCGATCGCCCCCCCCCCCCCCCGTGGATCCGCGCCTGCGTTATAGATCATATTTAAAATTTTATTTTTAAACTTTAACTATGTGTTTAATGACATTTGTGAGCATAACAATAAAAATGATTCGTACACTTATGTTGCATGAAATAAGATTAAGGTTTACAACAAAATACATAATATACAGTAGTAATAAAATATTAATGTGAAAGAGCAATTGAAAACAGTAGTATTTTGGAATTTGAAATGGTATTTAATATATTTGGCTTTAAATCTTATCTTTACATTATCAACACAAAATACTTTAATTTCAAAATATCTACAAAATTTAATCTGCTGATTTTTAATGCTTTTATTTTAACCAAACTGTGTGATGTCACATTTCTTCTTACCCCCTCCCACTTCCTTGTCACAAACTGTCACAATTTCCCGACCCCCTTCCCCTCCAAACGTGACATCATTTGAGGACGACCCCTTAGTGATATTTAGTAAAAATTTCCTATTACACTAATAAATAAGACAACAAAAAACTCTTTCATCAAACACTAAAATTTACCGAGTTATGAAACTTTGAAATGCAGGACAATTTTCTGCATCTGAACACAGATAAGTTAGACGATCCTTCAAGGGGTCGTACACAAAGGATTTATTTCGCGTGTATATTTCTGCATTGCAGCCGAAGGGAGTCACTTTGAGCAAATTTTAAGGTACATTTAATTTTATTAATTAAGTTTTAGATTAGATAATCTAATCTCATTTTAAACTATGTATCACTTTGTAAAGAATTGCGACTGTTGCTTTTCATTGTTCAATTTAACAAAATTTCTGTTGTTTTTTTAACTTATATTTTTAGTACAAGTTGTATATTTTTCTTTAATAAGTCAGAATAAAAATAAATTTTAAATGCAATGTTAATTTTACACTAAAATATTTTTCTTTTTTTCTTTTTTTTTTTTTTTTTTTTTTTTTTTTTTTTTTTTTTTTTTTTTTGTATCTAACAGCTATTTATATTTCTAGTAAATTTGGGAATGACCCTTAGTTCAAATGAAAATTTTGTAACCTAGTTCTAATAATTAAAAATTTTATTTTCATGTAATTTAACAAAAAACAGGTGCAACTGGCGACTTGATAACTTTGTTGAAATGGTGAAATGGTTCTGTCTTATTCCGATGTTATAGAGTTACCTTTTGGTAACTAATTTTTATAAAACGAAAAGATTAGACTTGTTTAATGAGAGGAGAAAAATGGATGCAGGAAAAAAGAGGTATGTAAATACTTTAATTTTGTAAAGCATTGGCTTTTATGCCGATATGTGAAATGTAATTTTGTGGCCCATTCAATTTTCTCTTTTCCTTTAGATTTTATGTTATTATTATCTGTTTCCATAAATGTACTGTAAATGTTTTTATTGCAAGTCATTGATAGCTGTGCGATATCTTTACTCCAATAACATTCACTACAGATAGTATAACCATTGAATTAAGGGGTCTCAGGACTCTTAAAGCTTTAAAATTTTCGAAGTTTTAATTTTTTTAGATGCTAAACTCCTATCATTTCTGAACATTTTGATATAATTGTTTCCTTGAAATTCCTATTAGAACTGAAGTTATGGCTTTTACATTTATACACGTTCAATAGCTGAAGCGTCGTTTCGGAAACTTTGAAGCAATTTTTCTCCAAATGACGTTTTTGGGCATAACGCGCACGTTATCTCAAAAACTTATGAATATTTTTTCATGAAATTTTCAAAACGTATGTTTCATGTTAGTCTGTATAAACTGAACCTAAAATTTCCTTCTTATTGCTCAAAACAATATTTTTTAGGTGATTATACTTTTGAAATTTTCTTAATTTTGCATTAGCTAAATACAACTTTGTATTAAAAATATAAAAAGCTTTAAATACAAATTTATTTAGGTTCAGAGTAATTATTATAATCTGAAGTATAAGTAAGTACAAAAAGTTTCATTCTAGTTGCAACACTTATTTTGTAATCGTGCACGTAAGCTGTTATGCCGATTTTTTGCTTGAAAAATGTCTAACAGTTTGGAGCCCCCTGTAAATGCTAATTCTGCATCTTATAATTTTTTAAATACATGAAATGAAAGAACATACTTATATATTTTATTCCAATTAAAATTGTGTCTTAAAATCAAATACATTTTAAGATATTAAATGTTGAAAATGGTCTTTTTTTTTTCATTTTTTCCAATTTTAAGAGTCCTGAGACCCCTTAAAACGCAATTCAATAATAATAAAAAAAAAACATAACAAATTTAATAAAACAATAAAAACGCAAAATTATTTATGTTGGAAATACTCGCCCCTAGAATCAGTTTTGTGAAGAAATCTACTGTATATATATTTTTCCCTCGCGAATAATGTTTGTGAAAATATGCTAGTGATATATGCAACAATACATCATGTTTTATGTGAACTATTCAAAAAATAACTTTTCAGCGCATGGTAAGGAGTTCTTCTTTGTGTCACTAGAGAGCAGCACCAAAAGAAAAAAACTGTCCATTCTCCCTTTTTCTACTCACAACTCACAGCCATCAGATTTCACGGTACTAATACGATATGGCAGAACTGAACAGACTTCAATCAGACGATTAATATCAAACTTTAATTTAAATAAAGGGACTTTTTTAGGTAATCAAAAACTGCTTTATTGCATGAAATAGAGCGATCTGAGAACACTTTTACAGCCCCAAGACATTTTAGTTGATGCTCGATGTTCATGCATATCAGACCTGCGGTCTGATTATTTTTGTCTCTATTGTTCTTGGAAGCTATGCCCCAGAACAAGGCATATATTGAAACTACGCATCAAAATGCAGTTTAAAACTGCTACGACCAATTAGAGGTCTGCACGGGCCCGGGCTTGGCCCGAGGCCCGTACCCGGCCCGGCGGAATGAAGGCGAATTTTCAAACGGGCCGGGCCGGCAGAATTAGGACAATTTTTTCAACGGGCCGGGCCGGCAAAAAAATTAATCGGGCCTGTCGGCCCGATATAAGAATTTAAGCGAAGCAGATAAAATACGAACCATTTTCAATTAATATGATTTTCTCGAAAAGTATAAGTGTGCGTCACGAGCCGATGCAAGTTTAACAACATCATTACAGAAATGTAACATGTCCATCGTAGAGATCGACATCGTACAGTTACAAGATGTCCGATTCCGAGTTTAATTTTTTTTCAGAAGACTCGTGCCGGGACGGAACTGGTCTTAATCGATCTCAGGATGTGTAGAACAGTCATTGTGTTTTGTAGTATTAATAGTGATAATGAACTTCTCTTAACAGTATCTTTATAAATATACCTTAAGGTCGTTCTCATATTCACTGCTTAACAATGCGAAGCTTTCAGACACATTTTCTGACAAAATTTTTAACTATAAAGCCATAAAATTGACAGGCCTGCCTATTGAAGGCATTTGGAAACGAATAGCTTTTTCCATATTTGATAAATTACTTACAGAGATAACAGAGATTCCTGTTACGTGACTGTACGTTTTTCCCCTTTCCTCTGCTATCGCTTCCGGAAATTCAATTCAAAACGCTAACTTTGACAGTATTTTCAGAAAGATATATTGCTTTTATCTATGAAAAAACGACATTTACATAGCTTCTGAATAAGAATACCTGCCAATCTTACGCGTTTCCGAAAGGAAAAGAATTCATAAATGTGTCGAAATGTAGCTCGTTTGGATTTGAGAAAAGCCTTAAAAATGAGAGAAATATTTTCAAAAACCTACTTTTTATTATACAGCTTCAAAAATTATCATGTTTTTAATCCTTTATTCTGAACTACATTAATATTTTAATGAAACCTTATTTCCATTTTGAAATGTCTGTAGACACGATGACTAAAACACTGTAAGTAATCGTTAATGTTTACTATTGTGTGCTCTTTGTTTTGCTAACATCATAGAAATGTAAAATATACTGTAAAATGTTCCCATAAATATGTATGTAGTATTCATTAAAAGAATCTTAATTGTATGTTGAGAAAAAACGGATTTTTTTTTGTAGGTATTGTGTCGGGCCGGGCCGGCCCTGTTTTCACTGATTTTTGTACGGGCCGGGCCGGGCCAAGATAGCTCACGTTCGGGCCGGGCCGGGCCCGAACCTGGAAATTCCGGCCCGTGCAGACCTCTACGACCAATATCCTGTATATAATTTAAATTTTAAACTAACCTGTTTATATTTTATAGTGTTTTAATCAACAAATAAATGCATAATTGGAAACTGAAGATCAGCTCTCATCTCCAACTGTTTTATTGTGCAGAATCCTGACTACACTATTCACTCCATAAATAAAATAATTGCAAGTACCAATAATCATCTGCTACTCCTACGGATTAATCTCAGGTAGGACACTTTTTATTATATCTCAACTGTCATATATATGATTGATAACTGAACTGGGTTACTTGGCCAATAGCATGTATCACTCACGATTTTTCCCTTAACATTTTTAAAAATGTAATTTTAGGACCCATTAAATTTTCTCTTTTCATTTAGATTTTATGTTATTATTATCTGTTTCCATAAATGTACTGTAATTTTTTTTTTTTTATTGGAAGTTATTTATAGCTGTGCGATATCTTTACTCCAATAACATTCACTACAGATAGTGTAACCATTGAATTAAAACGCAATTCAATATAAAAACATAACAAATTTAATAAAACAATAAAAACGTAAAATTATTTACACTGAAAGTAACTACACAGATCTCTACACTAGTATTCACAAGCCACAATCCTGGCTTATTCTTATAATCATAGTCGCAATGTGCCTATAACGAAAACAAACTACCGGTTGTCCCAAAAATGACTGATGGATTTAAAAATTGAATAACTTGCAAACGGTGACAGATATCTCAAAAAGTTTTGCAGGAGGGTTATGTAAGATGTCAGGAGTTTTTATGCTGTGGTTCTCACTTTTAGTTACAAACAGCAGCGATAGATGGCACTGCAAGCAATAGGCGCTAAATCCAGGCTCGATTTTTTGGCCTCTCTCTTCTCCCATGTAAAAAAAGGAGATTAAAATGTTTTGAATGGATCACGAAGTACCAAAAATCGGGTCTGGAATTAGCACCTATTTCTCGTAGCGCCATCTATTGTTTGAAAATAAAATTAAAATTAAGAATCACAGTAAGAAAACTCCTGACATCATAATAACCCTCCTGCAAGAATTTTTTAAATATCTTTCACCGTTTTCAAGTTATTAAATTTTAAAATCCATCAGTCATTTTTGGGGCACCCGGTATATCAGTTCACACAGAACGTTTTAGCGAATGACCTCTGTCTTCGCTGTCGCAGGCAAGGACTAACTTCACCTCCTTTCATTTCCTCTCCCTCTGCTGGTTCGGATCCCTCTAGTGGGGTCTCGATCAAAGACGTTTTCCTGTTAACATTCGATGCATATCTTCTTTGGAGGAAAATTGGCGATATTGTTCTGTCTCAATATCCATGCTATGAACTTAGTCACTATTCTCTAGAATGTAAGAATCTCTATTTTCTAGAATGCACACCTGTTATCTCTTAATTTTACTAGTTTTGTAATGAGTATTTCGTTTAAACTAGAGTTTAAATTTTCAGCAGATCCCTCAGACCGTTGCTGCTCGATGTTCATGCATATCGGACCTGCGGTCTGATTATTTTTGTCTCTATTGTTCCTGGAAACTATGCTCCAGAACAAGGCATATATTGAAACTACGCATCAAAATGCAGTTTAAAACTGCAACGACCAATATCCTGTATATAATTTAAATTTTAAACTAACCTGTTTATCTTTTATAGTGTTTTAATCAAGAAATAAATGCATAATTGGAAACTGAAGATCAGCTCTCATCTCCAACTGTTTTATTGTGCAGAATCCTGACTCCACTATTCACTCCATAAATAAAATAATTACAAGTACCAATAATCATCTGCTACTCCTACGGATTAATCTCAGGTAGGACACTTTTTATTATATCTCAACTGTCATATATATGATTGATAACTGAACTGGGTTACTTGGCCAACAGCATGTATCACTCACGATTTTTCCCTTAACATTTTTTAAAATGTAATTTTAGAACCCATTAAATTTTCTCTTCCCATTTAGATTTTATGTTATTATTAAAACTCAGACTACCCTCTGATTAAATCAGAATGTTTAGATTGACTAAATAGTTATGGGTCATCCTTTTCCATACTACACTGAAAATCATCATCATCAGCATTATCTAAATCATAATCATAAGAGTCTTCAAATATGTCTTGTAAAAGAATTTTAGAAATGTGTAAATCGTTTAAAACAAGTTGTAAATCTGAGGACGATTTCAGTACATAAAGGCTTTCTTGTATTTAGATATGTAACCACTAAAATCGCATGAGTAAAACAGACAGTGATTAGTGTGGTGTTTAGATCCTCTCCATTCCGCTAGGATACGGAATCTGAAAGGTTATTTTGACCTTTGGACAACGTTATTACCCTCTTTTATTTAACCCTTAAACATGGGCTGTGACAGAATTGTCACGTTTCAGCGCGGTTTTTTTTTTTTTTAAGAGCCCTTTCAAAAGGTTAACTTAACGTTTCTTTTGTAAGTAAAGATGGAATTTTGTGATGGATTTCTAACTCATTTTCTGATATGCTAGAATTTAAAAAAAAAAAAAAATGTAAACAGGTGTGTTTTCTATGCCAATACAAAATTTTAATACTCTTATACCTTAATTATAAATTAATAAATTTAAAGGTATTTTTCTGTTATGCTGCCGCAAGGAATATATCGCCAGTTATCCTTTACGGTTCCAATGTTTATACGTTACCAAGACAATGGATACAATTAGGCGCAAAACCAATCTTGTCAAAACAGGCATACTTGCTGTGAATGGCAAAAATGATGTATTTTAAACATGGAGATATAGAAAATATTAATGACTAGAGAACAGGAATTCTGCTTTTTCAGAATTTAGTGTCGCCCCCGATGAAGAAAGAATATATGTATATATATACAGATAGTACAAAATATATTTCAGTTTTAAGATTTAAAACACTCGCTTTTACTTTATATAAAGTGACGTCATCCGCTGAAGAATGGAGGATATTCCACCTACGTCATGATCACGTGGTCAAGGCAAAAACTTCTAGCGTAAAGAAGGGAAAGCTTGGTAGACGCAATGTAAATCCCCGCCAGCCAGTGAAACAGCTCATGAGGAAAGCAGTAGTAGCATACCGTCTTATCAGTTAGAAGTTCTTTGGGTAAATTACCGGTACGACGTGACATTTTTCAGCCTCGAACCCAGATTTGGAATATAGTCCATTCCTAATTTGCGATCCAGTATTAAACAACATCCACAGTAAAGTACACATATGAAGTCACTATCGCTGAATGCCAAGAAACCTGGCAAAAATATCGGCTATCTAATGATTACCTTTATTTGTTTGTAATATCAATATACTTAAAATTAAATTTCGTTTCTAATAGCTTCATGTTTTATCAGAAATCATTGATTTATATTTTTTCAAAATAGCACGCATTTTAAGTACATTTTTTCGGTTTTTATGGGAAAATGGCAACAGAAAGCTATAGTTGAAATTTTCCAACTGTTTTTCATTCACTTTCTACAGAAATCGAGTACTTGAGTTGCCAAAATTAAACAAATGTCGCTAAAATCTACAAAAAAAGTAATATCTCAAAAGTAAATGGAGATCCAGTTTTCAAACAAATTGCATTTAAAAGTACTTTTTTTTTCCAATACGACGGTATAAAAATTTAAAATATGCGATGCTTAGAAGTTAAAAAAATTGCAGTAGAGTATTTAAGAGTATTTCTTTGTTTCACGGCTGGCTTCTGTAAGCTAACGTTATTTTTTGGAGACACAAAATAAGCTGCGAGAAAGAAATAGCATACCGAGGACCGGGGGCTAAAAAATAAAACATGCAATAATTAAAAAAAAAAAAACTCTTATTGAGTCCTACTGTAGCCCGTGGTATACCCGGTCGTGATCCCTAAGTTTAACTCCAAAACAGGAGAAATATTTTTTTTTCTAATGAAAAAATGTTTTGATATTTTTTTTTCATATAATTTAAAATAAGCTTTCTAATTGCAACAGGCAAATTGTAAGAACACTTGCCTATGATAAAAGTCATGTTTGTGCAAAAATGGTACGTCGTGATACATTACATTTATTTTGATTGTGAAATTCAGTGTCAAAAACTGCATTAAGAACTTCTAAAATTATAATAAAAGGGTTTTTTTTATACCTGTGTTATTGTTTGTTATACGTGCAATTTTAATGAAATATTTATGACATTTTTATGAAATATAATAATTTGTAAATACCAGAACAAGGAAATGTTTAATTTTTCACTTTTTAATTTAGTTTAGAGATTGTTAATTTTTAGTATTTAATAATTTATTCCAACCCGAATATTCCTTTGACTAATTTGCTTATTAAGAAAGCATAAAAATGTAATGTTAACTATTAATACTTCCAAAATCATTTTAATTCCTATTGAATTTATTCTAACAGTAATTCATCGAGTCAATATTTATGCTCTTAATGTTTGATTATCACAATTTATAACAAGAGTTGTCTTTTTATTGAATTAATTGCCTATGTTGTGATATTTTAACTTTCTTCATCGTTTACTTTACATTAAAAAAAAAACAGAACTTTAATATTTGCGATTTAATTATTGCGATTCAATTATGCTTTATAATATTTACAAGTCAAGAGAAAGAAATATTTCAATATTAAATATTCATAAATTCAAAGAAGTTTTTATTTCCCATTAGATTTAATGCTGGAATAATTAGCGAATGTACATCAAAGGTTAATTTAACAAATTAATAGATTTTTTAATTTTTCTCTTTTTTAAGTTGGCTCAATTAATTAATTCCCCGGGAAAGAAAGAACATTCTTGATTTTAAGAAATGGATGAATTTTCGAATTTAAATGAAGTTTCGTGGTTTTTAAAGATATATCATATCCATGATTTTGGAGTACTTTGTCTAGGAATTTCAATTAATTATTTTGAATAACTTTTGACAGTTTTGCACTTAATGTCAAAGTGATGTTTGACAATTAATTTTTGAAACATTCTTATGGTCCACTCAAATATTCTGTCACTGTTATAAATTGACTAGCGATAAATTAGGGTTTTTTTATTGCACGGTACATATATGTTGTATTAGATTAATAATAGTAATTCTTTATGCATATTTATCTAAAATTTGACTTCTTTAATTGGATGAGTTATTATGACTACGCTCTTGAAGCATGAGTAGTTTGAGCACCTTTCAAAGTAATTTATGTAGTTTTGATGTTTCACTGAAAATTTTCAGTAATATATATATGAGTTAATTTTTGTATTTAATGAAAACAATTGTACTAGCGGTTTTAACTACTCGGATAGGTATGCGTAGCTGCCAACTGGGTTTTCAAATAATTGAACATAGTACGTCTGATCACAATTTAAATTTAAAAATAGAGACATTAAATATCAGACATTTAATAAATAAAAAATCACATTGATATTATAAAATAACTAGGGGGCTCTGCCCCCTACGAGCTACACTCGGCGACACCGTTCAGACTTAGAAAGGCTGTAAAAATGCAGTAATCTGCTATTTTAAATAGATTACAAAAGAGCAAATTATAATTAAGCGCCCAGTGTCGATGCTCTGTAATCGGGTTGCGACTATTTTCCCTTTGATTTCACTTAACATAATGAACTGCTTTCGCTTTTTTGTGATTGATTAAGTAAGACCAATTAAATATTTGAAAATTAGCTTGGATAAAATGTCTAAGTGAACAATATCGGGATTTTATAACGTCTCCCGGAATTTTATAATGACGCTATAAGAAAATTGTTTTAAATGTATCGATTTCCATATGACATAATTTTCACCAAAGTTTTCTTTCTCTTTTTAATATTCCCTTGAAAATACAATCCGTCATTTTTTAACATAAAATTTTACATAGACTTGGATAAAACTTGCCCAAATGTTGTAGAAATATCTGGAAATAGGTTTTATTTGCATATAAACATTATTTAGTAAAAACTGCTTTTGTGTTATACATTTCAAACCACAAAGAGCAACACCACAAGGTTCAAAATAAGTTCGAATGAAGCTCTGGTTCCAGATATATTCATATACTTACTTCTGTTTAGTGCTGCTATCTATCTATATATATTTTTTTTTAAATAAAAGGATCGTGGATAATATCTGAAAAGACCGCAAACGTATATAATAGGTATTTTTATAGCTGAGAGAGTTAAAAGTTGACCCCGAAAGACTCTCGGGCATAGTTCGCTTCATCGAAAACGGCAAGCCGAGTGACACTCGGGCTTAGACGTCAAAGTGTTAATAAACTTTAAAATAAGCAGTAATGTAGTACTACTGCTAGAATATTTGCAACACGGTGTACTACTGCTTATTTACGGTTTATTATTGTTAATTTTAGAGTATAATACTGGCAGATGGGATGGAAGTATTATACCGTAAAATCAATATTTTTTTTCAACCCCCGGTATGCTATTTCTTTCTCCCAGCTATTAAATTGTCGTCCATAAAAAATAACGTTCCGTTGTATAAGCCAACCGTAAAACAAAGCAGATGTACTGTTGAATACTTTACTGCAATATTTTAAACTTATAAGCATCGCACATTTTCAATTTTTAAACCGTCGTATTGGAAAAAAAAGTACTTTTTAATGCAATTTGTTTGAAAACTGCATCTCAATCTATTTTCGGGGTAATAATTTTTTTGTAGTTTTTAGCGGCATTTGTTTAATTTTGGCAACTCAAGTTTTTCATTTCTGAAAAGGGTAAAGAAACATTGTTGGAAAATAGTAATTATATCTGTTTGTTGCTACTTTCCCATAACTACTGAAAAAAATGTAATTAAAATACGTGCTATTTGAAAAAATATAAATGAATAATTTCCGATAAAACATGGAGATATTATAAACTATATTTAATTTAATTATCTGTATTACAAAAAAATGAAGTCATATAAATCATTATATGGCCATTTTTTTTTGTGTGTGTTTTCAGCGATTGTGACGTCATATCAATACTTTACTGTAGATGTTGTTTAAGACTGGATTGTAAATGAGGAATTCTTCAGAGGATGCGAATAACGTTATTTTATATAAGTTAAGAGCTTCTGTTTTAAGTCTTAAAACTGAAATATGTTTTGTATTATCTATATTTATATACATGTACAATATATATATATATATATATTTTATCGGGGGCGACATTAAATTCTGAAAAAGCAGAATTCCTATTTTCTAGAGTTTTCTAGTGGGCTTTTTTTTTCAGCAGTGCAGTAATTTCTATTTTGTTTCATTTTGTAATATTAATGTGCATTCTTATTTATTAAATGTCTGATATTAAATTTCTACTTTTTTAACTTCGAAGATTTTTTCAAGTCAAATAAACATAATTTAAACTAGACAAATTAATTGATAGGATGTTTTTTTCTTTCTACATGGTTATTATAAATTTATTTTATTTTATAAAAATTTTGATTTTAGTTTTATTGACAAAAAAAAAAAAAAAAAAAAAAAAAAAAAACTGGAAAGTTGGAAAGTTGGAAGATATTTATATATAAAGTAAGCATCAGCAAGCTAGATGTGCTAAACGTTCATTATTCTGCAATTTTTCGAAGTAGAAGTAGTTGGAATAACTTACATCATAATTGGTTACGTTTTAGTGCCTTCAATGAAAAACCGATAAATATTTCAATTAATTACTATATTTAATGAGAATAAGTGTACTATGTGTTTTACCTACCCAGATATGTATAAAAAGTAAGCATCAACATGTGCTAACTTTTGGTTATCGTGTATGTTCTTGAAATACGAGTAGTGGAAATAACTCTCCTCATAATTGGTTACATTTCGATGCTTTCAATGAAAGGTTGATTTCTATAATTATTTCAATTAATTACTATATTTAACAGGAATAAGTTTACTAAGAGAAATATTTTCTACAATGCATGTAATGCATAAATCAAAATAAAAAAGTTAATGTAACTCCACAGATACATGTACAACGTTCGTATAGCAGATTGTGTGTTAATAAGAGTTAGTTATCGTGTAATGTAAAATGAAAAAGAAAAAGATTTTTACGCTAAATATTAGGTAATAGTAAGTTAAAAAATTCTTGGTTTATGCATTAATAATGACATTTTTAAAGTATATGCTTTGATATTTAAAGCATGATTTAAAATGTGAACGAGCACAGACTAACTTTCTCACCTTTGATAAAATGATAAATAATAAGATTGATAATATTTTAACTCCACAGAATACGTGTGAAATGTTAGCATAGCAGATTGTGTGTAATAACAGTTGGTTATCTTGTAATGTAAAATGAAAAATAAAAAATTTTTGTGCTAAATATTCATCTATTGAAAGTATTACTTATTTTCCTTTTCTTTTAAGTTTGGAATAATTATAGGGAAAGAATGCATCAAAATGCAGCTCAACAAAATTACTATATGTTTTATGTTGCCTTTTAAATGCAATCAATTAATTACATTTTTCCTTAGAGAAAGTACAGTCGTGGGAAAAAAAAGTAAACACCCCCTACTAACTTCTCAACAAATTATCGTAGAAGAAAGTTACTGGTACCGAAAGATTGGTAATAAAGTCTACTTTTAAATGAAGTATATAAAATTTTCTTAGGGGGCCATCTACATATTAAAACGAACCATAACTTTTTTTTTTCAATAGCAGTACACAATTCTGACAGCATAAATGAAATCTACCCCCTTCAATTAGCCTAAAAACAAATTTTTATGCAATTCGTACCATAAGTTTCTGAGAAATTAATTATTTTAAAACGAGCGTATTTTAAGGGCTGTATCCAAATTGAAGTTCCGTACTCGATTGTTAACCAAGAGAGCCCCTTTCTTGATCAAGGCACTTTAAGCACCTCCCAAGGAGCCAATGAAGCCTGTTAGATTACAGTACAGCAGAATAAATTTCCAAATGTCTACCCACATCCATCATAGACGGCCCTTA
This sequence comes from Maratus speciosus, assembly GCA_963932465.1. Lineage (NCBI taxonomy): Eukaryota > Metazoa > Arthropoda > Arachnida > Araneae > Salticidae > Maratus > Maratus speciosus. The sequence continues at coordinate 118,588,704 of OZ010790.1, forward strand.
AACCATCATTTTGCAATTTTTTAAGCATAATTTGAAAACTACTTGGAAGAAAATTGTGAAATTTTGGTTTTCCATAAAGTAGGACTTAATAAATTTAAATCCATCAAAAAAAATTGTAGGTAGCAGTTCATAATTTTTTCGAATATTAATTTCATAATTCATAATTCATATAATAAAATTTTAAAAATTGCAAATTCAGCGTATTTATGTTTGGGTATATTAGTATTATTGCTACAAAAAAATTAGCACGTTAGGAGCAAAATTTTAGGAGATATAAATAAAAATATGAAAATGTAATTTAACATTAGAAGCACTAAATTTTGAATGTTTATAATTCAAAAACTTATCATTCAAATGAAATTTTGTGTCGAGGCATAGTTTGAACCGAAGATTTGAAATATCTTGTTAAAATTGGGTATTGCCATTGAAAAAAATGAAGTTTGGATTCGTTTTAATATGTAGATGACCCCGAAGAAAATTTTATATACATCATTTAAAAGTAGACTTTATTTCCAATCGTTCGGTACCAGTAACTTTCGTCTACGATGATTTGTTGAGTAGTTAGTAGGGGGTGTTTACTTTTTTTTTCCACGACTGTACATTCCTGCTTTAAAAAGTAAGAGCCTTTTTAACACTTTCCAACAAAGTTGAAAAGTATTTATGACTTCGGTTTGTCTGGCCGTCCGTGTCCGCCTGTCCGCGCTCAAACTCTCGTAAATATACTCGGATCGTTCTGAAATTTTTGGATGTTAGTGACCTCTACCATAGCACGATCCCTGTTTCAAATAAAATTTCTAGCATGTTTAGTTCATTTACAAGGACATTCAAAAGTTTTCCGTTACATTACGGCCTATGGAAAAAAGTCGTATAAAATGGTTTTTAATAATGTTACATACTTTCAAACGTAATAAAAATGGTATGAATTTATCCAGTGCACTAAAATATGCATTCTGTAGAATATATGGTGAAAAGAATAGTTATTATTCATTTACAGGGCCACACAAAATAATTCCTTTACAGAACGATATAGGGGTGGAGGGAATTGTTTGATTGCGTCGTATTTTAATTATGTTATATTATTTCTTATATAATGAAATTGATCTATGTCACTGAGGTTTACTATAACTTATTTCATGTATTATATAATACGAAATGCATAGAATTTACAGGGACACACAAAAAATTTCAGATACTATATTGCATCCGAAGTATACTGTATAATAGCGATGATTGCTGGAAATGCATTTTTAATTATGTTATGTGCTTTTATGTTTCACTATATTTATGCATAGTATAATGTGTGTATAAATGTTGCAATTCGTATACAGGGTTACACAAAAGAATTCGTAATGGTTACTGGATATGAGTGCAAATTGCTTAAAGGTGGTTTTTAAATGAGTTATGCATTTGTACGCGGAACTGCATTTAGTTTTTTTATATCGCCACGCTCTTATTATAACTAATTACTCTTTACTAAGGAAGAAAGCATAACTATAAGATTACTTATAGTTTAATTTACATATTTACAATAGCTGCTAAAACGCTGCTTTCAGAACAAGTCACATTTTACAACTGCGCAGAATATTCTCGGCTACGTGCAAAGCCTTACGATTCCAGATTGTGCAGTGCTGCCATCTATTAACATAGATCGCTAGTATTTCGGATTCTTGGTTAAGGATATAACACCCCTCCCCTCATAGTTCAAACGAACTACAGGCAATCTTGTTCTTTGACTTCTTCGAACTGGAGCACTTTTCTTACAGTCCTCGTCATTGTTTTTAGTCAAATTGTCTTTTACAGTTTTATCTGTCGTAACATCATTTTTATTACTCACAACTGTACCTGCCACAATATCATGCGAAGGCTGAGATTGGCTTGGTTCTATAGTATCATCATTATTAAGCTGTTCTTTTATTTTTCCATTAATTCCAGAAAAACGGTTTTGGTTAACCCTTTCATACCTATCATAATTACTGTAATTTTTACCACTATGTCCCATATTTTCAACTTTATCTGACATTGGTTTATCATTTCGATTTATCTCTACAACTCTCTCTGGTATTTCATAACTTATCTCTCTATTTTCTCTCAACTGATCAACGTGACGTTTACACATTATTCCGTCACATCTATTTACTAAAACCCATCTACTCCCCAATAATTTCACAATTTTTCCTTTTACCCATTTCTCCCCTTTTCCAAAATTTTTAACAAAAACTAAATCATGAAGTTTATATTTGTGCAGGGGTTGCTGTATTTTAGGTTTTGATGGTAATACCAAGTGAAGGGCTGTTCGAACTGGCCTTCCAAACATTAATTCAGCAGGAGTTTTACCAGTCACCGAATGAGGAGTGGAATGATTTTCTAACAAAAATCGTGAAATTGACAATGTTATGTCACTTTTATCTAGGTTTTTAAGACAATTTTTCACAGTTTGCACATACCTTTCCGCTTGTCCGTTCGAAGATGGATGATAAGGTGGAACAGGCGTATGTTTAATTCCATTATTTTTAAGAAATTCCTCAAATTCATCACTTGTGAACGCGGGACCATTATCGCTGACCAATTCAACAGGTAATACAAAAGTAGCAAAAATTCTCCTTAATACCTTAATTGTAGTTTTACTATCAGACCTGGGTACTACTTCTACTTCCAACCATTTAGTATAAGAATCGACTACTATTAAAAACATTTTACCTTCAAAGGGACCGACATGATCTGTATAGATCCTTTCCCAGGGCAGTTCAGATTTCCATTTCAAGGGTTCCATTTTGGGACAATCCCTCGCAAACATCTGACATCTATTATAAGAATTTACCATTTGTTAAATTGTTTTATCCATATTTGGCCACCAAACTACCCCCCTAGCTTTCGCTTTCATGCTCGATATACCCTGATGAACGGAATGCAGTAATTTTAATATATATTCACGGCCTTCCTCTGGTACGATCACTCTGTCCCCACAATAGACAATTTTCTAGACAGGAAATTTCCTCCCTTCTGCGAAAATATGGTTGATATTTTTCTTGTTTAACCTTTCGCGGCCACCCATGTAACACCCACTCTAAAATTTGTTTAGTTACAGGATTTTCAGTTGTCCACTTTGCAATAGTTTTAGACGTAATAGGACAATTATCATTATTTGAAACGAACATTATTTCCGCAGGATTACTCACTATATTTACAGTTTCTGGGAGAGGTAATCTACTTAATGCGTCCGCATTTTTATAATTTTTACCCTCGCGATACTCAATTGTATAATCATACCCAGCTAACATTAATGACCATCTCAGCATTCTAGGTGATAATGTATCAGGTACCTTTTTTACAGGATCAAATTATCGAATTAAAGGTTTATGATCTGTTATAATTTTAAATTTTTTTTCAGCTAAATATTGGTGAAATTTAGTGACACCAAACATTACAGATAAAGCTTCTTTATCAATCATGGCATAATTTCTTTCAGTTTTATTTAAAGTTCTCGAAGCATAAGCAATAGGTTTCTCTTTACCCTCAACAATGTGGCTTAAAACTGACCCTATACCATATTCAGAAGCATCACAGTTTAAAACTATATCTTTGTTTACATCCTATAATTCTAAAACAGGAGATGTACATAATAATTGTTTAACTTTTTGAAACGCTTTTTCATACTTTTCTGACCATGTCCACTTTATTACATTATTATCTAATAATCTATGTAAAGGTTCTAAAACATCTGAAATATTAGGCAGGAAGTTTCTATAATAAGAAATTAAGCCTAAAAATGAACGCAGTTGAGACACATTATTTGGAATAGGAGCATTCAAAATAGCATTAACTTTTTCTGGAATAGGTCTAATTCCTTCCTGAGATATTTTATGACATAAATAAGAAACTTCCGAAACCATAAATTTTAATTTTTCCCTATTTAATCTTATACCATGCTCAGAAAAGCATTTCAGAACACTTTCAACTCTTTCAGAATGTTCTGATTCATTACTAGCACTTATGATAACATCATCTAAAAATACACCAACATATTCAAATTTTTTAAAAAATATGTTCAATTTTTCTTTGGAGCATTCCAGGAGCACATTTTACCCCAAATGCTAATCGTAACACATTAAACAAACCTTTATGAGTATTTATAGTCAAAATTTTACTACTTTCTTTATCAACAGGTTGTTGTAAATTGGCATCTTTTAAATCAAAAACAGTAAAAAATTTACCACCTGATAATTTAGAAAATAATTCTTCCATTCTAGGAAGAGGGTAATTATCATTTTCAGTATTAGCATTAACTGTTGCTCTGTAATCACCCCATATTCTAACAGAACCATTTGTCTTAGGAACAATTACTATAAAACTAGCCCATTCTGAATGATCAACAGGTTTTAAAATACCCTCATTAGTTAATCGTTCCAATTCAACATCAGTAGCTTTCCTTAAAGCAAAAGGAACAAGTCGAGACTTAAGAAAAACTGGTTTTGCATCTTTTTTCAATTTTATTGACGCGGAGGACCCTTGATTGTTCCGATCCCGTCAGCAAAAACATTAGAAAAATTTCTAATTAAATCATCTTTCGAAATGCTTTTAATCATATTTATATTAGGCCAAAATAATTTTGATGCTTTTAACCAAGTTTTTCCGATTAGACTCGGGCCCTCCTCTTTAATAACTAAAATTCTTAAATCAGGTATACAATATTCATCAACAACAGCATTTACTTTTAATTCCCCAAAACAGTTAAAGAGTCTTTAGTATAAGTTTGTAATTTAATATTAGATTTAATTAAAGGCAGCTTACCTGAGAACAATTTATGAGCAACACTTTTACTTACAATAGTATGAGCCGCACTGCTATCAATTTCAAATTGTGTATTTACACCATTTATTTTAACCGATTTCATCGAGTTGTCGTCTATGAAATTTAAATAATATTCTTCCTGAACAGTTTTAATTTTTCTGTTCTTAAAAGGTTTCTCACTTTTCATTCCAAATTTTCTGTTACGACAACAAATTTTTAAATGCCCCAATCGATGGCAGAAATGACATTCTGCAGATTTAAAAGGGCAAAACTTGGGATTATGATTTTTAGAGCATCTGTAAAACGGTTTCTTAGGCGCGAATTCATCTTCTTTAGACTTAGTAGCATGAGCGGACGTCTCCACTTTCGATTTCTCTCCTTTAGAAACACGCACTTGATTGACAGTCGTAGTATCTCCGATGTGTAGGGATTTCACTCCAGCCTCAGCTATGCCAAATGACTCAGCTATTTCCATCGCTGTTTGGAACGTTAAATCCCTGGAATCCAGTAATTTCTGCTGTATCTTTTCATCTTGGATGCCAAACACCAACTGATCATGCAGGCGGTCATTAAGCGTATTTCCGAAGTTGCAGTGTTCGGATAACCGACGTAACTCTCTTATGAAATCGGCTATATTTTCTCCTTGCATCTTTAGTCGTTTCTGGAACTTAAATCGTTCCACAATTTCACTAGGGCGTGGTGAAAAATGATCCATAGCTTTCTTTAAAAAATCATCGTAACTGATTTCTTTAGGCGTATTCGGAACAATAATATCTCGTAAAATAGCAAACGTTGTTGTTCCAACCGAACTTAATAAAATATTCTTTTTCATATCATCATTTTTGATGCTATTCGCTGAGAAATAAAAATCAATTTTCTCGACGTAAATAGTCCAAGGAACATTTGCATTATATTCTTCCAAGCGTCCCAGGGAAATTATTTCTTTATCGGTCATTTTACCGTTCTCTTTTTCTTTTTCTTTTTCAAAACAAAAAAATTTTCACTGCATTTTAATTTGGGTTAAATCCCATACGTTGCCACTTTTATATCGCCACGCTCTTATTATAACTAATTACTCTTTACTAAGGAAGAAAGCATAACTATAAGATTACTTATAGTTTATTTCACATATTTACAATAGCTGCTAAATCGCAGCTTTCAGAACAAGTCACATTTTACAACTGCGCGGAATATTCTCGGCTACGTGCAAAGCCTTAAAATTCCAGATTGTGTAGTGTTGCCATCTATTAACATAGATCGCTACTATTTCGGATTCTTGGTTAAGGATATAACAGGTTTACTAAGAAATGTTTGTGGAATATAGATAAAAGATATACAGGGTCACGCAAAGAATTCGATGCATGGCCGTCTATAAATGATAATTTATGGAAATGTGTTTTTAGTAGTTTTAAGAGTGTTTACTTTGAATTAAACTTTATCTAAATAGTGGCGTGTAATAAAGGTACTAGGTTAACTAAAGGGCTGTACAAATGTATAAAAGTATGTTTTGATCTATTAGTATAAATTGCTGAAAGAGAAATTTCAACCCGTTATTTGTTTTCTTGCTAAACTAAATTTTCTCATTATATAGTATATATATCAACCTACAGATCAAATACAGGGCTGTTCAAAAGAATTGGAATACATATTTGGCTACAGACGGTAACTGCAGAAATCAGTTTTTCATATGTTTCATGCGTTTTCTAAAATGTTTTCTTAGTTTTCTTATATACCTTATTTCTCTAAATAACGAAGTTTTGTTAAAGCATTCAGGAAGTGTTGGAAAGTGTTTCATATTCTATAATTAACGCATGATTTTTCTTACTTGTTTAAATTATAAATGTATTTTCTGTTGTTGATTATCGAGGTACTTTCCACAAAAACACAATAAAATGTTTAAAATATCATTTGACAATTATGTAATTGATATTAGAATGTTCATGTACAGTACAGTTTTCTTAGATAAACATCCTCATGGCATATTTTATTGCTTAAAAGATGATTGAAAATTTATTTGTTTTATGGGTCAATATCTGAAAATTGGACAATTCGCGTCCACTGCCAATAATGTTCCATTAACTACACTAAAATCAAAAACTGAAAAATGTAATACATTGTAATATTTGTTATTCCAATTACCATTGATAAATGGATATATAATGATGGATAAAAATTAATTTTAAACTTCAAACAAACGAAATTATCATAAAGTAAAATAATGCTATAAAGTGATAAAATATCATTTTATCAGATTGACGATCGTTTCGTCGCACCAACGGCGACATTTTCAAAATCATTCACGATAGAACATATTTTCACATAATTTAAAAATAATAAACATAGTAAACAATGTCACGAGACATGATGCATAATGAAAAACATTGAAAACATAAAATAAATTAAAATTAAATTAGTTATTTGATTTAACAAAACAATAACACGGTAAATAATATCACGAGTCAACTTACATAATGAAAAATATTGCAAAAAATAAAAAAAAATTAAAATTATCTTGGCTATTTGCGAGCGTGGATTAATTTTTACTATTGTTACTAAAATTACATAGCATCTCTTTCCAAATTTTAGGTAAATCTAGGGACACTGAATCATTGCAATATTCTTGTTACGTAAAAATATCTCTATTGATTCTCGGATTATGGATGGTAAATAAAATCTTGATGTGTAAATTAACTTGCTATTTTTAAAATCGATCCCTAAAGGTTCTTCGCTGCATAATCTGGCCAAAACTGTGGTTCATCTGTTGTATTTGATGTCTGCTATATGTTCTTTGATTCTGGTTTTAAGTTTTCTACCTGTCATACCTATATAAAACTGCTTTGTTCCATCTTCTTTGGTGAAAGATATTTCGTATACTCCTCATAACTGGTTTGACTCTATTGGATCTATTTTCTTGCATACTATATTTTTTAATTTCATAGAAGGTTTTGCGACTAGGGAGATATTGAATTTATTGAATTTATATTTCAAACGTTCGAAGAAACCAGGAAAATATTGTAAAGTGGATAACATGAAATTTTGTGGATTGAAATTTCTTTTCTTTTTATTCTGCAAGCTCGTAATTAAATTTCTATGCCACCAAAGAAAGCGAAGCGAATTTTTTTCTTTTTTTTTTTTTTTTTTTTTTTTTTTTTTTTTTTTTTTTTAATTCAAGCCTGTTGAATTAAAGGAAAATACAACAAGCCCCACTAATAAATATAAACAGAAAAATTCATGTATTCGAAAGTAATAGGAGAATATTTCTAGATTCGGTTGCCATGTTTGAAATATCAGATATAAAGTCTTGATGTCTTTTTTTGATTTTATTAACCAAACGTAAACACAGCAATTTAAATATTTAACAATTAAATAAGACAATTATGATAAATTCCAGGAGAGCATATCAAGATTAACTTCATTTTCGAGATAAAAATTATTCCACACTAAAAAAAAGAAAAAAAGAGAAAAAAAGAAAAAAATAGTTTACAATTTAGAAAAAAGAAAAGGTGTTTCCAAAGCAAGAAGCTAAAACAAGTGACTGATTTTCTTAAAAAGGTGTAACGCAGCTCTTTTTGCACACTATGTATGGCATTGTTATTTGTTTACTGTTCTTTATTTTAGTGATTTGGACGTAAAGCAAAAGGTGCTTGATGTACTGTGCATATTTATGTAATTTAAACGTTTTATTATGTTTTTTGTAAAATAACTAGGAAGCGCTTCCCCCTACGAGCTATGCTCGTCAACCCCCGTTTAGACACCGCAGCCTCTAAAAGCACGCTAATTTGATCGGCTTAAAAAATATTTCGGAAGATTGAATTATAAGTTTAAAAACAGTGGCGATCTCCCTATAAACATATTTCTATTCATTTCTCTTTGATTGGGGAACTTTAAAACCAAATCAGCGGCTGTTAAATGATACGACTGTTTCCGTCTTTGATTAAATAAAATCAGTTGACATTTCAAAATAAGATAATATAAAATGTCTTTGCCTCCCGGTATTTTTTAGCAAAGCGAAAAGAAAGTTTTTTTTAATGACACTTTAAATGTATCGTTTTGAATCTGACGTAATTTTCACTAAACTTTTCTTTCTCTTTTTACTATTCACGTGAAAATAATTTTGCTAGAAATGAAATATTATTTGCGATATCCTAATAAAAATAGTTGAAAATATCATCTTAAAATATTACATAAATGTCTCGCGCAATTTTTAAATTTAAACTGCTTTGCAATATTATTTTTTGTTCATTTTACGTAATGTGTAATGTGACGTAAATGTGACGTAATTTCTCCTATTTAAGACTTCTAACGCATGTTAATGAATTTATTATTTTACAACATTCTTTCACTTTTAAAATTCACATGTAATATGGTTTTTATGATAATTCTCAATGAGTTCCTGCTTTTTATATTTTCTTGTTTATAATAGTCCCGTGTAAAATAAATTTTTAATTTGAAGCAAATATTATTATTTGCGCTGTTTATACAGTTGCAAAAGTTTAAATTAATACCATTTTCTAAAATCTCTCTATTCTAAAAAAAAAGTAACTACCGCTATCACCGCCGCCGCCGCCGGTTTTGAATTTTTTGTGACCGGAGGTCTTTCTTCGTTAATATTAAGACAAATAATGCATACAAAAATATGAAAATCGGTAGTATAATACAGAAATGATTGATAAACACGCTGATGCAGACAGTTTTCAAATCGAAGAATTATTTTAAGAGATATTTAATGCTAAATTTGGACAAAATCATTCCACTAAAAAAGTTTTATAGGAGCAAAAACTATTCATGGGAATTTAATCATTTTTAGATAATTTTATACGTTTGAAATTCCCGGTGTGCAGACTGTTTTTCTTTTTTTAATTTGACTCATTTTTTGAGGTTTTATTTCTATTTTAAATTCAAATTTTCAGCATTTCTAGAGATATTTTTTACAGATTTTAGAAAGTGATATTAATTTAAACTGGTGCCAAATGTATAAGCAGCGGGAAAAAAAAATGTTTGCTTCAAAAAAAAAAAAAATATTTATACGTGTAAATAAATTAAAAATTTATTTACAAGTGACTATTTTAAACAGAAAAAAAACATTTGGAATTAGAATTAAATAATTATGTACAAAAAGCAGGAACTTATTAAAAATTACGGCATAAAAACTATAATTACACGTGAATTTTAAGAGAGAAAAGAATTTGTAAAATAATAAATTTATTAACATGCGTCAGAAGTCTTAAATAGGAGAAATTACGTCATATTTACGTCACATTACAGTTATTACATAAAATGAACACAAAATAATATTGCAAAACGGTTTACATTTAGAAATTGCGCTAGACGTTTATTTGATATTTTGAGAGGATACTTTTCAACTATTTTTATTAGGAAAGCGCAAATAATATTTCATTTCTAACACAAGTATTTTCACGTGAATAGTAAAAAGAGAAGGAACAGTTTGGTCAAAAGTACGTCAGATTAAAAACGATTAATTTAAAATGTCTTATTTAAAAGAACTTTCTTTTCGCTTTGATAAAAAATACAGGGAGACAAAGATTCTGTTTACTTAATTCCTTTTATATTAGCTTATTTTGAAACGTTAACTTATTTTACTTAATCAAAGACGAAAACAGCGATTGGCATATGTATTTTTGGTACTACTTAGTTATCCCGTCGGCCAAAAATCTATCATTCTCCAAACTATAAGATTAAATGCCAATAATGGTTGATCGTAAATGTCACATTCTCTTGACTTTAAGCAAGTTACACGTGTCTACGTCATCAAGTTATTTTTATTTCGACATTTTATTTGTATTTTTATTAATGTTGCACTAATTTATTTGTTCTTTCATTATTTAAAATAAAAATGATGTCAATTTGTATAATTTGGCGAGTGCTTTGGCGATTTATAAAATTTGGCGAAATTGGTCGACGGGTTAATCAAGTAGTACCGCAGCGGATTTGGCCTTAAAATTCCCCTGTCAAAGAGAAATGAATAGAAATCCGTTTATAGGGAGATCGCCACTGTTTTTTAAATTATAATTCAATCTTCCGAAATCTTTTTAAAGCCAATCAAATTAGCGTACTTTTAGAGTCTGCGGTGTCTGAACGGGGGTTGACGAGCGTAGCTCGTAGGGGGCAGAGCCCCCTAGTGTGTAAAAAAATATCTCTCGAAATGCTGAGAATTTGAATTTAAAAGAGAAATAAAACCTCAAAAAATGAGTCAAATTAATAAACTGAGTGCAGTCTGCACACCGGGAAATTCTGAGGCATAAAATAATCTAAAAATGATTAAATACCGATGAACAGTTTTTGCTCCTATAAAACTTTTTTAATGGAATTATTTTGTCCAACTTTAGCATTAAATATATCTTTAAATATTTCTTCTATTTGAAAACTGTCTGCATCAGCGTGTTTATCAAACATTTCTCTATAATTCCACTGATTTTCATATTTTTGTATGCAATATTTTGCTTAATATTAACGAAGAAAGACTTCTGGTCACAAAAAAATCAAAACCGGCGGCGGTGGCGGTGACAGCGATAGTTACTTTTTTTTAGAATAGAGAGAAACATAGTTTTTATGTTGAATTTTCTTTTTTTTTTTTTTTTTTTTCGTGTTTCACTCCATTTTCAGTCTTTTTCGTATTATCCGCGATCTTTGTTATCCGCGGTGCCCTTGCCACCCAATTCCGCGGATAATCGGGGCTGTACTGTATGTATCATAGTATATAATTGCATGTAGTAGTTGGTACATTAATTTAAAAAAATAAAAATTTTGGAATGAAATTGTCCGGTTTTTAGATATTGACTCGTATGGTACTGATGTATGTTATATAAGAATTGACTGCGGAATTTGTAGAATAAAATATAGAGAGCTTTATACAGGTGTCCCTAAAGTCCCTGATACATTTTAAAATTCATTATAAAATCAATAAATTATCGTACAGGGGTGCAGTTTGGGCTAAAATGCTTCTCACTGTGAAAACTTTTCGTCAAGGCAATAAAAAATAGTTTCAAACTTCGATCACAGATGGCGCCACTTGTTCATATGTTTGGTTTCAAACATGCGGTTTTTTTTTTTTTTTTTTTGGTTTTCAGAGTAGTTTCGATTTCGTAGGTTTTCGAAATACCAACCTACGCAATTAGCTTTTTCACTTGCAGTCGTCACTTCTGTATCACAGAGTCAAAACTATTCTGAAAAACAGAAAAAATGCATGTTGGAAAGCAAACATGCGGTCAAGTGCCGCCCTCTATGATCGATGTTCGGAATTATTTATTTCAACTCGCTTGAAGAAAACTTTTCATCGCAAGAAGCATTTTAGTTCAAACCACACTCCTGTACGATAATTAGTTGATTTTATATTGAATTTTAAAATGTGTCATGGTCTTTTGTAACACCCTGTACAACACGCAAAATTTCGGTTTCATATATTGAATTTGTCATTATTGTGAATGCTCTTGAATTATGAGAAGTTAAAATATCTTTCCCCAATATTAATTATTTTGGTTCTTTCAATGAAAGATTGATTTAAATAAATATTTCAATTAATTATTATGTTTCATAAGAATGAAAATACAGTAGAACTTCAATTATCCTAAGTAACTGGGACCGACCCTCTTTCGGAAAATCGAAATTTTCGGATTATAGAGAATGCTTTAATTTTTAGATTAAGGAGAGATATATGCGCTATTTCTTATTATGGTAACAAGTGCTTAATAAAAATAAAGCAATAGAAAAATAGAAACAAGTATAAATTACCTGAATGTTAATTTTGAAATTAAGTCCCTTTCAAAAAGGTTTGAAACAGTGTTTTGTTTGTCACAGTTTCGATTGTGTTTACTTTGAAGCTCTATCACGAAGTTTAATATTATTAATTCACCAGTATCACAGTCTTTCTGTTGCTTCAGCCATGCCAAACCTTTTGATAAACATTCAAAAGCTTCAGAATTGCTAATTTGTTCGTTTTGTTCGTTCCACTCCGCAGCTTACCGGAATTCAAGTTAAATTCAAAGTAATTCTAAAAGAGGGAATAGAAAATACTTATAAGTACGTGTCGTTCGGAAGGGCCGCTTGCACACAAGGAATATGATAGTTTAAAAAAAGGCTTTAAAAAGGGATTTTGCACACATGTGATAATAATAATAATAATAATAATAATAATAATAATAATAATAATAATAAAAAAAGCTTTCAAAAGGGATGTTGGACATAAGTAATGTAATAGTAAAAAAAAAAGCTCTAAAGATAGATTTCGGTTAACCGAGAGTTTCGGATAAAAGGGCTTCTACTGTACTAAGACAAGGATTCAATACTTGTATGCATACATAAAACCATAACAGGAAGACTAATATTCCAAAACTAGTCCTCTACAACTAATATTGTAAAAACAAAGTTCACATCAATCACTTAGGTGATAATAGAAATAATAAAATTTACTTATTTTCTGTTAATCATACTTATTATCAGCTGTACCAATATTTCCAATGAAACAACACGATTTTTCAAAATTTGAAAACAAGAAATTTTTGTTAGTTTCAGCTTCCATATGACAAAATTTTTTAACTTGAATTTTTATTCCATTATTTCAATTAAGTTTATTACTTTTAGACAAGAAATATAAACATTACTAGCTGACGCAGAAACCATTTGCATTGCATGAGATCTTCGATGTTTAGATAAAAAGGAAATAAAATCTAATTTAATTATACATTTGCAAAAAATATACAGTATTAATTTTATTAATTTTTTTATTATCGGAAAGAAATTATGTTTACAATGTAAATTAACTAAAAATTAAGAAAATTACATTCTGCAAATTGTGCAATTGTAACTGCAATCCTCTGCTGCAATTCTAGTTGAATGAGTTTATAAGAATATGGCGACATACGGCACGGATAATAAAGTGCCATTAGTCGAGAGAGTCTTGCATAAAATTTTGGAGAGCTTGCCACTCTTGCCAAGCTAATGTTTGTATACTAGTATAATTCGTGTGAATAAATTCATCCAAACGAGTATCGTGAAGTTCTGCAGCGTGGTTTGAACAAAAACTTTTAATCTGAACATATGCCCTGTACGTACAGACTCTGTGTTGTATCAGTGTCCATTCATTTACATTTTAAACAAGTTTGAAAAATATTATTTCATACGGATCATTAGTATTTAACTCTTTCAGCTCCTTTTAGGTGCGTTCGTAATTATATAAATAAGTAGCACCTATAGTCGTCGTTCGGTCCGTCCTTCTGTCTGTCCGTCCGTCCGTCCGCATATAACAGAGCAAAAACTACCCAACCAAATGGTTTGAAAATTTAAATATATAATTGTTGCAAAATTTTGTCGAGTCATTTCAAATTTTATGAAAATCGAATGCATAGTTTAATTACAGGGATAGTCAAAAGTTTTCCGTTACATTACGGCCAATGGAAATAAAATTATTTCAAGTGCATTTTAATGATGTTACAGTCTTCCGAACAGAATGAAATTGATAAGCACATATGATGTCGACTAAAATATACATTCAGTACAGTATACGTTGCAAAAAATATTTATAAAACTAGTTATTGTACGAACGCACTTCATTTGCCACGTTTGACGTGCAATTTCCAACTTGTTTATAACAATTTTAGTAAATACCGAAAAAAAGTCATACAAATTCTGAATTACATTACACTTGTTTTTTAAGAGAATGTAATCTAAAATTAATTTAATCGATTTAATCAAACGAAACAAGAAAAAAATATATATTCACCATTTTCGACAGTAGACGATATCCGATTAATTACCTTTTTCTTTCCCTTTTTTCCACAGAAATGAAATAAATTATAAAATACCTTTAGAGAAATTTTGAAAAAAATTACAAAAAAAAAATCTCGGAAAGTAATTCAAATTTTAAAATTACGAAATCTTATGTCATATCCTCGGATACATGTGGATAACTGGTGTTAACTTCACCGTTCTGCGTCCCATATTCAAGAGTACTTGTGAAGTACAAACAGGCAGTCAGATTTTAATATAACATACGAGCTGGAGTAGCAAACCGATGTGTTGCATTTGCATTCCATAGGATACTTCAATTTTTGGGAGAAAAGGAAATCTGATTTAATTCTATATTTAAAAAAAAAATATATTTATAATATAAATTTATTAAATTTTGTATTATAATCAAGAAATCATGGTTACATTTAAAGGAACTAAAAATTTCGAACAGTACACTTTGCAAGCTACTTGGTTTTGATGAAATTATAGTTGAAAACCTTTTTAAGAAAATGGGGATATATTGGAAATACAATTTCATTAGTCGAGAGAATTTTGGATAAAAGTTTTGGATAAAAATAAACAATTATTGCCCAGCTAATGTTTGTTTACTTGTCTAACTTATCTAAGCGAATTCGTACAGGCAAGTACGAGGGTGTATCAATAAGTTTTTGCCCTCACATAGAGATAATTGAGTGAAATTTATGAAATTGCTACATTTTATGAGTCCTTTTGTATATATTCAGTGTGCACAGTAACACATTTGTGCAACCGGTATTTCAAAGAGAGAGAGGGGGGGGGGATGTATTCCAGGACGTGCGATAGTAGACCCAAAGCGGGCATTTTTCTGACTTTTACAGACCCCCGCGTGTGACATATTGTTGGAAAGGCCTGTAACCACTTATTCATGCTATACACCTCCTGAGCTCCTCCTTCCAAACTTATTCTCCGGTGGGGGGGGGGGGTTGCTTTTCAAAATTTTAGGGACATCATTCATGCCCCCCGGGGGCAAATTTGGGGGGAAGGGGCTCGGAAGGCCCTTAGTATGAATAAGTGGTCACAGACTTTTCCAACAATATGTCAAATGTGGGGATCGGATAAAGTTAGAAAAATGATGCCCTTTGATTCTACTATAGCGCCTCCTGGAATACATCCTCGCCCCTCTCGTTTGCAGAAATGTGTTACTGCGCACAGTCACTATATAGAAAAGGACTAATACAATGTAGCAATTTCATAAATTACACTCAATTATTTCTATGCGAGGGCAAAAACGTATTGATACACATTAGTATCGTGGAGTTCTGTGGTATGGGTGGCTATAGTTTGGACAAAAAATTTTTAATCTGAACATGTGCTCTGTACGTATTTTCAGACTTCATGTTTAATCAGAGTCCATTCATTTACATTTGAAACAAGCTCGAAACATATTATTCCATATGGATAAATATTATTTTTTTAGCTCTGTATTATAATTTTAGTAAATGTGAAAGTAAATCATATTAATGTTCTTTACATTTCATATATATTTTTATAGAAAATGTAAATAAAAAAAAAATCCTTGAATCGATTTATTCAAACAAAACAAAAATAAAGATACTTGTTCACGCTTTCGTATAGCAGACGGTATTCCATTTTTTACCCTTTTATTTCGTAATTTAGTTGCCATATTTAGAAAAACTTCGTCAAAAGTTACAAAAAAAGGTAATAATAATATCTGGAAAACTAATTAGAATTTCAAAATTCTGAGAACTTATTTAACATGATTGAATTCATGCAGATAACTGGTGTAAATTTCATTGAGCTGTGTTTCATATTCTAGAAAGAGTGATTGTGAAATATAAATATACAGTCAGATTTTAATATAATAGATTCATTATACAGACAATTGACATTTTAATAAAATATAATGATTTTCAAAATCACTAAACAATTAAAATGTTAATTTTTACATTTGAGAAATTTTATATTGAATATTTACCTAATTATTCTGTTTCAAATGCTTTCTAATAATTTCCTTATTAAGAAAGCCCCACCAGTGGCCGAGAGGTTCTGCTCTCGAAGCTGGTAGACGGGAGGTGCTGTGTCCGATCCCAATCGCGCCCGTCGGCCTAATCGTTCGGAGTTTTCGTGGTTTTCTTCGAGTCGTGGATCTTCCATGCGTTAATACGGATTAGGTTCCCTTAGAAAGACCCCCACGGAGGGCACTCCCCCCGGGCCTATATCCCTCGTGTAGATAATTGGCCGTCAAAAATCAACCCAACCCAACCCAACCCTTATTAAGAAAACAAAAAATTAGTAATGTTTAAAAATAATGCTTTCAAAATCATTTGTTGTTCTAGTTACATTTATGTCAGTAATAATTAATTAATCAAAATACTAAGATCAGTTTCATAAATTATCACATTTTATTTTCAGCGGTCTTTTTTCGTAGATAAATTCAATTATGCGCTTGTGTGGATTTTTTTCCCTTCAACTTTCACTTTGTATTTATTATTTTTTTAATTTTAATATTAAATTAATAATTTGAGATGCAACTATACTTTATAATATACTCTAATCTAAAGTATTCATATTAAAATTTCAGACATAAAATACAATTGTTTTTATTTCCATTATAGTTACGTCTAGAATTATTAGCGAAACCATGTACCAAACTTGAATTTAATAAATTACTAGATTTTTCTGAGTATCGTCTTTTTTGTTAGAATCAATTAATTAATTTTACATTTAAAGAACTGTCATTCCTGATTTTAAAGATAAGAAGAAATTTTTGAATTATTAAATGAAGTCTCGTACTTTTTAAAGATGTATAACATATATTTTTATTAAGGTACCTCAGCAATGAAATTTAGTTAAACGTTTGGAATACTTAATTAGTATTAAAATTATCCTTGACAGCTATCTTTTGAAAAATTTCTCTTCAAAAATTGGAATGCTAATACAGCTGATAAAAGTGATTTATTTATCAAATGAAATATCACATGCTTCAAATTATAAGCAAAATTTCAGCTTCACTCAGTTGAATCTGTCAATATGTGGACGTTCTTGAAATATGAGTATTTAGAATAACTTTGTTAACTTTTTACTTTGGGTTTAAAAACTAGTCGGATGTGGCAGTCCCAAAACTTTCTTCTATCTCATATATGTTAATACTTCCTGAAAAATGCAGCATAGCAGCGCCACCGGTTAGGAGATTTACACCAAAATCTAATCAGGAACAACTTATGTCAACTTCTAACTGAATCTGAAGTTAGATGAAAATTCGTGCATTAGTTCTTGAGATAGAGCTATTGCGATAATCAATAATAATGAAGCATATTTCCGCCACCTGTTAGGCGATTTACACCAACAAATAATCAGCTCCAAATTACACAGTGCTCAGCAAAAGTTTAGACAATGATCGATTATGCTACTGAACTGAGAAGTATGTAACTAATTGTTGTAACTCAACTGTCATATATTACTGGGGACTTATCTTTCATACATAAACAATAATTTTTAATTTATACACCTTACATAATATATAATGACAAAAAAAATTTAACATTGTGGCAAAAGTATAGACAATCTGTCTGTTAACAGAAAAATATCCATAAATTAAAATCGAACTGCACCTACATTGTCTGCTATTAATGCAAAAATGTGACTTTCCATTGAAGAAACTAAATCCTGCATCACTTGGGGGTCTATTTCGTACCAAACACGTTCAACAGCAGATCGAAGTTCATTTACAGAGGAGTATTGTAAAAAAATTGCATAAACCGTATGAGATATGATGTCATAAAAGTTTTCGATTAGATTCAGATCAGGGATACACGCGGGCCAGTCGAAAACAGTAATATTTTGATAGTTAAACCAATTTTTTGATTTGTATGCAACATGAATAGACGCATTATCTTGCTCAAATACACACTTTGGAAGAGCTAAAAGTTCACCAAATGGCTGTACATTTTTTTCCAATGTGTGTATGTAGTCTTACACTGCTTGACGACCATTGCAAAACTCCAGATATACTTGAGAATTAAAACAAAATGATGCCCAAATCATTAACTATTTCGAGGACGGTGTCCTTAAAAAGGACACCTAATTTTAATTCCAAAACTGACAGGCTGCACCAAGAATATTTAATTAAAATTTGCCTTCTATAATGTACGTAAAAATAAGCAAGTTAGTATTTTCTAATAAATTCGTTTATAAATTCTGGTTTCAGTCCATTATTTCATCAGTTTTATAAACAGAATTACTCCGCGATGGAAAGGGGCTAATTTGTTGTGAGATTTCAAGGCTAGTTGTTTTATCATTTTCATGTAAACTAATGTACATCTTTCTTTAATTCATCTACGAAACTTATCCGTTGACACAGAAAGCTCTGATACACCTTTAATGCGAATAGCAGTCATCATTTGTCTGTATGCCAGTTTATGGATCCATCTATAATCTCGTTTTCTGGCCACACGAGGCCTTCCAGATCTATGTTTTGCTTTGAAAGAGTCACCCTTAGACAGTACTTAATAGACAGACTTGTTTGGACTATTCAAAGTAGCTGAAATTTCGGCAACAGTCCTCTCTTTCGATTTCAGCTTCCATGCTTTAATTACTTGATCTGCCTGAAAATTTCTAGCTCGCGGCATCTTCACTAACCGATACTATCGTTTGGTGCACTTAAATATTTCATGCATGTGACGTCATAAGTTTTAAATTTGCGTTTTTCCGTGAACAGTTGCCAAAAAATCACAAACGTGTCTAAACTGTTGCAATATGTAAATTTCACTTTTTTCAGTTAAATTAAATAATATCCTATATTAAAACCGTTATTTCTGTCCTAAAACGTTTGAAATATATTTAAAAATAAGTACAGCCATTTCTATAACTCAAGTGTTCGTATTTTTTATTTAAAGGTTAAAAATCACCAGTGTCTAAACTTTTGCTGAGGACTGTATGAAGGACTAACTGAATCTGAAGTTTTATGAAAATCCGTGAGTTAGTTCTTGAGCTAGAGCTATTGCGGAAATCGTGAAAAATACAGCATAGCAGCGCTACCTATTGGGCGATAAACACCAAAAACTAATCAGTACCAGTTTATACCAAGGTCTAACTGAATCTAAAGTTTTCTGAAATTCCGTACATTAGTTCTTGAAATAGAGCGCCTACAAAATTTTTGTCATATTTAGACAGATTTACAGACTCTCAAAGCGACAGACAGACACTTTCTAAAAACCATCAAATCGTGTTCAGGACCTTCTAAAACGTATAAACTCATCAAAAACCGGAAGGTGAAATTTTTAACGAATCCAATATTTTCTTCTTCTAAAGATAGAAGAAAGTAAAAATATTTAATTATCTATCTATATTATAAAGGACAAACGTGCCCGTCCATAAAGCTGACGTCATTTTGACGTTAGCGTTACCAGATGATTAAATTTTGTTTTTGCTGCAGTTTTTAGGTGCGTTCGTAATTATATAAATACGTAGCACCTATAGTCGTCGTTCAGTCCGTCCGTCTGTCCGTCTGTCCGTCCGTCTGTCCGTCCGTCTGTTCGTCCGTCTGTCCGCATGTAACAGAGCAAAAACTACCCAACCGAATGGTCTGAAATTTCAAATATATGATTGTTGCAAAATTTTGTCGAGCCATTTCAAATTTTATGAAAATCGGATGTATAGTCTAATTACAGGGACAGTCAAAAGTTTTTCTTTACATTACGGCCAATGGGAAAAATTATTGCAAGTGCATTTTAATGATATTACAGCCTTCCGAAAGATCTGAAATTTTAAAGATATAACTGTTGCAAAATTTTGTCGAGCCTTTTCAAATTTTAGGAAAATCGGATGTATAGTTTAATTACAGGGACAGTCAAAAGTTTTTCCTTACATTACGGCCAATGGGAAAAATTATTGCAAGTGCATATTAATGATATTAGAGCCTTCCGAATGATCTGAAATTTTAAAGATATAACTGTTGCAAAATTTTGTCGAGCCCTTTCAAATTTTAGGAAAATCGGATGTATAGTTTAATTACAGGGACAGTCAAAAGTTTTTCTTTACATTACGGCCAATGGGAAAAATTATTGCAAGTGGATTTTAATGATATTAGAGCCTTCCGAATGATCTGAAATTTTAAAGATATAACTGTTGCAAAATTTTGTCGAGCCCTTTCAAATTTTAGGAAAATCGGATGCATAGTTTAATTACAGGGACAGTCAAAAGTTTTTCTTTACATTACGGCCAATGGGAAAAATTATTGCAAGTGCATTTTAATGATATTACAGCCTTCCGAATGGTCTGAAATTTTAAAGATATAATTGTTGCAAAATTTTGTTGAGCTATTTCAAATTTTAGGAAAATCGGATGTATAGTTTAATTACAGGGACAGTCAAAAGTGTTCCGTTACATTACGGGGAATGGGAAAAAAATATTGGAAGTGCATTTTAATGATGTATCAGACTATGCGGTTTATGAAGTGCAAAAAATTATACATTCAGTACAATATGGGGTGCAAAAAATAATTATAAAACTAGTTATAGTACGAACGCACCTCATTTGCCACGTTTGACGAGCAATTTCCAACTTGTTTAAACTTCTAAGCATTGCACATTTTTAGATAGAATGCATACAGCCTATTGCAGTCGTTACCATGGTGCGACTTTTGAAAAATTCCTTCATAACTTTTCATTATATGACTCCAGGAACCCAAAACTACCCTCACCTAAAAAATTTATATATATCTATATATGTACTAAATTTTGACCGTACGATAAAAGTCGCAATTATGCATTCGCCTCCAAACTCACCAAAAATATTGAAATCGCTAATATCTCGGTGGGGATTGCAAATGGGTAAAATCGGCCCAAAGGGTGGAAATGGGGAGGGTTAAAATGTTTGAGTACCGCCTTAACATGATTCTGATAATTCAACTCGTAAAGAAAAACGACAGGAAAATTTAAACATTTTTCGTTATAGCAGTTGCCAACAATTAAAGGACCGCAATAAAATTCTTACCACAACAATTACTTTTCTATTGCAAGATCTCCTCGTGAAAAATGAAAATGAAATAAATAGTTTGACGATTTTTTTTTTTTTTTTTTTTTTTTTTTTTAAGTGAATATTACGTTATAACTTTCCTATAGCAAGATTTTCAAGTGAAAAATGAAAATGAAATAAACAGATAAAATATAGATAAAATGACAATTGATAAAAAGTTTATTTATACAAATACGTCACTTCGTTTTAAAATGTGAGAGCCAATAATTATTAGAGTTGAAAGTAGAAGTAGATGGATTTATTTTAAAAATTATTTTTAAAAACATAAAAAAATGAGTAAATTGCGGTGCAATTTTCAAGCAAATTGCATTTGAAAGTAATTTTTTTCTTTATTCGATGATGTAAAAATAAAAAAATCCCTGTTGGCTGGGTATACAGGCGGATCGTTGCCTATGAGTAAAGAAAATACAAATTAATTAACTGCAGTTCCATTTATTATGACTTTTGTCTCGTACGTCACTTTCATTTTAAATGCATAGCTGGGCTGTCGAAGTAGCAGTGTTTCAGATTAAATTTGCGTAGAAGGAAATATTTAACTGCCATACGATAAACTTTAATGTTTCACTTTGCTCTAATTTTCAGGATTTATTTTCAGGATATTTAACCATATATTGGGTATACGGCTTCGTTACGTATAATTGATTGTTTTTACAGACGATTTCAATAGATTCTTTGATAATGGATGAGTAATAATTGGATGTTGGGTATATAATTTTTGCAGGATCAAAATCTATTGAGATATTCTGATTAAAACTTAAACGAAAGAGAGTTGTGGATTAACGACAAGATTTTATACCTGCTATATTAACAGATCTCTCTCATTTAAGTTTTATTGAGATGGCTAATAACTCGGCGGGGATTGCAAATGGGTAAAATCGCCCAAGGGGGTGGAAATGGGGAGGGTTAAAAATTTTGAATACCCCCTTAACATGATTCTGTTAAAACCAGCTCTTACAGAAAAAATAAATTAAAAACTCGTCAAAAAGGGATAGATAAAAATTTTAAACTGTGTTTATCACTAATCTTAAAAGCCGAAATCTGTAAGCGTTTAGTTTTTGCTGGCGAAATTATTACTTAACTTCAAATCTATCTCCGTCTCTAGGCCGAGCCAGCGGGGATTTTTTTTAAATTTTTACACCATCGAATAGGGAAAAAAATTACTTTCAAATGCAGTTTGTTTGAAAATTGCACAGCAATTTACTCATTATTGTTATGTTTTTGAAAATAATTTTTAATCATGATTTTTTTAAAAATCTATCTATGATTGCGTACTGACGATTAGGATTGTATTTAAGTTAATATAAATTGTTCGGCATTTGTTTACGGCTAATATTCCCTAAGAAAATTAAAACTTCATTAATAAATAAATAAAATAATAAAACTCAAATTTAAGGCATGCAATCGAACAACGCGCTAAACCACTGAAATTATCAGAATCAAAAAGGCTGCTGTAAATAACGATCTTTAGCGCTTCCTTTGAATGTTAACTCCTGGCACGAGGCCAATATGAAAATTTCGAGACCACGAAAGTATAGAGTATACGAAAGTATATTGAGTACCGAACTTTAAAAAAATTTAAAAAACCTTATTTGAATACATATCTGCTATTTTTCACATAAAAATTATTTTTGATATTGTTAGTGGGCAACCTAAAAAATAAATTAAATGTAAAACATCTATTAGAGCTTTTAATAAAAAAAAATAGTTTTCACTTACATTCTGGAACCCGATAATACAGGATTGAATCCCCTAGTTTTCTTAATTATTCAAATTGGCATATCGTTTAGAATAATTTTCTTGTTCAGAAATAGGGAAGTTTTGTATCGTTAACACTCGATTACTATCCTTGCATCTGTAAGATACTGCATTCACTGTTTTTCTGACTGTAGAGCAGGGGTCGGCAAGTAATTTTAAGTGGGGTCCGAATACTTTTGAAAACTTTTATCGTGGTCCAGAGGAAAAAAAACACGTAAGTAATATAAGTACTTATTATTATTTTTTTTTTTTTTTACATACACATACACATAATATGAAATAGAAAAATCGTGTATCCTCTCTGAAATTACTACATACACAGGTATACGGTCCGAAAATTTTTACATACACATAATAAAACAGAAAAGGCAGGTATTCGTTTGAAAAATTCATGCGAAAACTTATACTTGAGGTCTTGAGACAGCTTTTCATAGTTTGGTTCACGTCGTGAACATTTAATGCTAAGAGTGTCTTCAAGGTGGGCGTCCATTAATCTCGAACAATATTTGAGGTCTAAGAATATTTGGAGTACTAACTCTAGTAGTAATTTTCAAATAAGTCGGAAATTCTAGATTAAACGTGGAAAATGAGGTGCTTTCGCTTTCTTTTTTTCTTCGCTCTCTTGAAAAATTTCCTCTTTTGGACTTTCAGCGTTTTTCATTTTTAGTTCTCATTTGTTCTTCGAAAAATTCATTTTGTAGAAAGTTTTTCACATACATATGCGGAGCAAAACATAGTAGCCAACTTAATAGCTAGGTTTTTGAAATTTTCAAACTTTTCTGAGATATATTTACAGAGGAGGCAGTTTAATGCATTTGCAACGAAATATCTTCTTGCAAGTCAAATATCTCAATTTGAAGTAAAGCTTTTTCAAGACCGAAAAAACGGCATTATATGTGAAGAATTATATTAATTTAAATTATTCTTCTATTACAGTGAAACCTACAGCTTAGTGAAATCATGTTTCAGTTCATGGTGCTAAGAATGTTAAGTACAACATGTTCTCTGGAGACTTAACATTTATAGTTATTTTGCAGGGCCCACGAAAAATTAACTTATGGATGTATTGTTGTGTATTGGATGTAATTTTTCGCAGATTTTAATGACCGTGTCAGTTCAAGTCCCCATATTTATCTGTATTAATAAATGAAAGATATTTGTTTGTGTGCCTCCTAGTGACTGATAGGGAAAAGTACTGCACGTAGATGTACGTAAGTTTGGATGAGGATAGAATAAAGCCTATAAAGTAAAAATAATAATAATAATAATAATAAAAATACATAAATACAGGAACACGGAAAGACCAACATACGTAATAATTTTAGATTCTTTAATGATAATCAAAGTGGACGCTGTACAGATCAAGACTTTCGGAGAAAAAAAGTATGAAAATCGGATCATCCGTCCATGAGTTATAAGTCGAAATAACAAAAACAACAACTTACAAACGAATTGTATGACCTCCTTCGTTGACAGTCGGTTAAAAATATGTTTCTTATTTTTTTTTAAATCAAATATATATATATTGCTAAAGATTTCCTTAACAAATGCACAATACCACAATCATAAAAAAAAAAAAAAACCCGGCTGTATATGGCCCGGATAGAATGAAGTTCAGGCCCGGCAGACTCAAATCTACAAAAAAAAAAAAAAAACTACCGCGTTCTGTCACAAATCTAATATGAAAGCAAATTGGCCCGATATCGTGTATAAATAACCAGCTTCAAAAACGCAAATGTGGCCATAATCATATTTCTCCCCTCATACCTCAATTACCAGAAAATAGTCCCAATTTTAGAAAATAATCAAGCAAACACTGTTACTACAATTACACTTACTGTTGGAATAATTGCTATACTTTACAATTACGTTTTTAGCTCCTGAGTGAAGCAATCCATTGTAGAACATCTAAGTCAAAAATTTGAGAACGAATGAACGATTGTCTCGATTATTATTTACTACGATGACGATTGTTCTCGATTGTAGAATTTTTGAAAAATCACCCATCACTAAGTATATACTAGAAGTGTATTACGTGTTAATTGTTAAAAATACAATACAAATAAAAATACATAAAAAATCGCCACATAAATAAATAGATATGTAATATATCTAATAATTTTATTTATTTCACATTTTTTTTTTTGCATTTTTTTAAGCAATTAGAATTTCACAATAATATAAAATATTACCTATGCTTAACTTATATTTATTTAAACACCCAAAATTCGTATAATTTGCCGTTTTGAGCATTATAACGGCCGTTGTGTAAGCTTTGCTGTTATTTGTTTTAAAGTATAAAGTATCAGGGCTTAATTTGCGCCGGAGCCCACCGGAGCACATCTCTGGTACTTCTCTGTTTCTAGTAAATTTTTAAATATTGGTAGGAATTCACCGGAGCTCATAAATACAGGGCTCCGGAGCCCAGTGCAACAGTGCTTTTTTTTATATGATGAACGCTGCCCATTTTAAGGCTCACGGAGTCATTTCCTTTTATGAGTAGATATAATTGCCATGTATTGTTATTCTGATAGAAATCAATCGAACAGTGTTTCCTCTTTTTCTATAAAAGCATAGACTCTTTCCGATAGCGATGTCAAATTTTTAATTTAATCTGATTTTCAGGGACTCACCTCAAAGATTGCTAAGCGGAAGGAATTGATTATAGTTTAAAATATGCACTTTTTTTTTGGAAATTGAAAAACTTTGGTCTCTTCTTCAGCATGTAAATATTAATTTCTGTAAAATTTATTCATTTTTTTCATAAAAATGCATAGCTGGCGAACTATTCCTTTTTTGTGTTAGCACTATTTCGAATCATAATCCTTACAACATTTAATCCCAGAATTCTGCAATTAATTAACATTAAAAATAAGCCAAGATTTCTATTCGGCAGGAGTAATAACTAAAACGTGGAATTTTGAAAATAATGTATGGAATCTAAATATGCAGATTGGAGTGACATGGGGGGGGGGGGCGGTACGCTAAGTTTGTTAGTTACTGCAGAATACTAGGGCTCCGATACTTTTTTTGTTAGAAATTAAGCCCTGGTAAAGCTTGTATAATAATTCGTTTAAGGAAATGCTTCTATACTTTTTAAAGACACGTTTCAGTTAAGTTCGTTTAACAAATATAAATTCAAATCAAACAAGTCTAGTACTAAAACATAAAATCCGTTCGATTATTTACAACAGTGCTTCTGAACCAGTTGAACAGCTGTATACTAATGTGGTGTGGGAAGATTTCAAGCGTGCCACAAAAGTTTTTCTATCAAAATTTTATGAATTAACAACAATGTCAATTTAGCATACAATATTTCATTATTATGCAATTTTCTTCGAAATAAAGTTTAATGCTATAAAGTACAAAAGATATAAACTCAAATCAAACACGACAACACAAAATCACTTCGATTATTTGCGAAAGTGATTCTCAACCAGTTGACCGCGGTATACTAATGTGCCGTGAGAGGTCCTCAGATGTGACGCGAAAGTTGTTCTATCCAGTTTTTATGAATTAACAGAATTTGAGCTAAAGCATACAACAATCTATATTATGTAATTTATTTTGTAATAAGGTTTAAAAGTATAAAGTTTCCATTACTATTATTTTCATCATTATTAATTATTTGTTTAAATAAAAAAGAAAAATGCCCAGCTAAACTGATGGCATTGAGCTCACAGGCTATTCACACTAATTGTATATCATACTCTTATTTTAAAGAATAATGCCCCTCAAAAAAAAAAAAAAAAGTGAAGGGGAATTAGCCCCCGTTTCACCCTTTATACTTAACCAGTGAACCTCCAAATCTAATCAGGGAAGCTCCTTATCAAAATAAACCGGTATACCAAATTTGGAGCAAAGCAAATAATTCTGCATGAAAAAGCCGTTTATATAAATTAAGGGGGGTGGGGGACTAGCCACCCTTCCCCCTTTATTCTTAACCAATGAACCCCCAAAACTAATCAGGGAAGTTCCTTAACATAATTAACAGGTATACCAACTTCGGAGCAAATCGAATCATTCTGCATGAAAAAACCGTTTATCTGAATTAAGGGGGTGGACTAGCCCCCTTTTCCCCCTTTATTCTTAACCAATGAACCCTCAAAACTAATCAGGGAAGTTCCTTAACCTAATTAACCGGTATACCAAATTCGGAGCAAATCGAATCATTCTGCATGAAAAACCCATTTATCTGAATAAAAAGGGGTGGACTAACACCCCTTTTCCCCCTTTATCCTTAACCAATGAACCCCCAAAACTAATCAGGGAAGTTCCTTAACATAATAAACCGGTATACCAAATTCGGGGCAAATCGAATGATTCTGCATGAAAAACCCAATTATCTGAATTAAGGGGGTGGACTAACCCCCCTTTTCCCCCTTTATCCTTAACCAATGAACCTCCTAAACTAATCAGGGAAGTTCCTTATCATAATAAATCAGTATACCGAATTCGGAGAAAATCGAATCATTCTGCATGAAAAACCCATTTATCTGAATTAAGGGGGTGGGCTAGCCCCCCTTTTCCCCCTTTATTCTTAACCAATGAACCCCCAAAACTAATCAGGGAAATTCCTTAACCTAATTAACCGGTATACCAAATTCGGGGCAAATCGAATGATTCTGCATGAAAAACCCATTTATCTGAATTAAGGGGGTTGGACTAACCCCGTTTTTCCCCCTTTATCCTTAACCAATGAACTCCCAAAACTAATCAGGGAAGTTCCTTAACATAATAAACCGGTATACCAAATTCGGGGCAAATCGAATGATTCTGCATGAAAAACCCAATTATCTGAATTAAGGGGGTGGACTAACCCCCCTTTTCCCCCTTTATCCTTAACCAATGAACCTCCAAAACTAATCAGGGAAGTTCCTTAACATAATAAATCGGTATACCGAATTCGGAGAAAATCGAATCATTCTGCATGAAAAACCCATTTATCTGAATTAAGGGGGTGGGCTAGCCCCCCTTTTCCCCCTTTATTCTTAACCAATGAACCCCCAAAACTAATCAGGGAAGTTCCTTAACCTAATTAACCGGTATACCAAATTCGGGGCAAATCGAATGATTCTGCATGAAAAACCCATTTATCTGAATTAAGGGGGTTGGACTAACCCGTTTTTCCCCCATTATCCTTAACCAATGAACTCCCAAAACTAATCAGGGAAGTTCCTTAACATAATAAACCGGTATACCAAATTCGGGGCAAATCGAATGATTCTGCATGAAAAACCAAATTATCTGAATTAAGGGGGTGGACTAACCCCCCTTTATCCTTAACCAATGAACCTCCAAAACTAATCAGGGAAGTTCCTTAACATAATAAACTGGTATACCAATTTCGGAGAAAATCGAATCATTCTGCATGAAAAACCCATTTATCTGAATTAAGGGGTTGGACTAACCCCGTTTTTCCCCCTTTATCCTTAATCAATGAACTCCCAAAACTAATCAGGGAAGCGCCTTATCACAATGAACCTAGGAAAAAATTTTGAAGCAAATCGGATGTTTCTATCAAGAGTTATCGCGTTACGTACATACGTACGTACATACATACATACAGAGCGGGCGGGCACATTAGCTCTCAGGCTTTGATAGCCTGTGAGCTAAAAAGAAATGACTCTATACTTTGTAAAGCCACGCTTCAGTTAAGTATGTTTAAAATATAAAAATTCAACTGAAATAAATCAAATACGAAAAAAAAATCACTACGATTATTTACACCAGAGATTCTCAACCGGTGGACCGCGGCACACTAATTTACCGTGAGGCATCAAGTGTGTTGCGAAAATTTTGCTATCCAGATTTTATGAATTAAAAGAAGTATTGCTAATATAGTATACAATATTTCATATTATATAATTTACTTTGCAACAAGGTTTTATTACTATACAGTTGCATTATTTATTTTAATGTTATTATTATTATTATTATTATTGATCGTCAAAAGGAAATTCCTCTACATTTTAAAACCTAGTTTTAGCCAAGTACGTTTGAAAAAATATAAATTCAAATTAAGCAAATCAAATATGACGACGCGAAATTACTTTCATTATTTACAACAGTGATACCCAACCGGTGGAGCACGGTATACAAATATGTTGTGAAAAGAACTCAAATCTTCCACGTAAGTTTTTCCATCCAGATTTTATGATTTAACACAATTATTGTTAATTTAGCTTACAATATTCCATGCTATACAATTTGCATGGTAATAAGATTTAGTGCTATAAATTTGCATTATGTATTTTATAATTATTATTACTTTAGTTTATTACAGTGTTCGTAATTACTGACAATAGTGCTAGGGAAATCATGTTAATGGTCTCACATATGTATAAATTTATTACGTTCAGAAAAAAAAATTCCTTCTGAAGAAAAGGATTGTAGTATAAAATTAAGCAGAAATGTTGTAATTAGTGATATGGTATAATCTAGCTAAAATCTTTTTTGAAAATATTTTACAAACGTTGGATTTGTGTTATGCTTTTTGTCTTTATAATTTTGATGTACGATTTTAAGTGAATTTAACTCTGCTGTTAAGAAAAATATCAAGAAACACTAATATACAAATAACTACTCAAAATTACTTCGATTATTTACAACAGTGATTCTCAACCGGCGGAGCGTGGTATATAAATGTGCCGTGAGAAGACCTCAAGTGTTCCACGAAAGTTCTTCCAACCAGATTTTACTATTTACAAAAAGTATTCTTAATCCAGCATACAATTTCCATGTCATACAATAAGATTTAGTGCTACATAAGTTGCATTATATATTTTATATTTATTGTTATTTTAGTTTACTACAGTGTGCGTAATTCCATGCGAGGGAAATCATGGAAATGATCACTCTTTTGTATAAATTTATTACATTCAAAAAAAAAAAAAAAAAAAATCCCTCTGAAGATTAGGATTACAATTTAAAATTAAGCAGAAATGTTGTAATTAGTGATATGGTATAATCTAAAAAAAAAAAAGACAGAACAAATTTTACAAAAGTTAGATTTATGTTATTTTTTAAGTTCGTAGTTTCAATGTACCACAGTGATTCAAAGTGAATTTAATTGTGCTGTTAAGAAAAAAAGATCAAAAAACACTGATATACATATAACTTCTCAAAACAGCAGACAAAGATTTCCTCTTTTGAAACCGATAACATCACTTACAGGCTTCGCCAAAGTAATATTGGCGAACAGACTTGGCGGAAAAAGCAACACACGGAACACGCTGGTGAATCGTTGGATCTGTGTTTTCCAGTCACAAACAGTAGCTGGCCTTGCGGGCGATTACGTATGGGTTCTGTGTTCTTGTGTGTGTTATTTCGCTGAAAACGCATGAGATTGGATTAATAAAAGAACTTTGAAAGGATTAAGAAAGAGGAGCTTAGAAGTGGGGAAAAAAATCACCGGGAGGAAGAAAACACATAAACAATGTGAGTGGAAATTTTATCACTAACTTTTTTCTTCTTGCTAGGCTGTATGTTTTACACAAGATATTAAATATAAAAACATCATGGGTGAAGGGAAAGAAAATGTATAAATTATTTTTTTTTCTTCCTAGCTTGGAGAACGTACTTTAAAATTCGCATAAAGTAAAATATAAAAATATTTCAGCGAATTTTTTTTTTTTTTTAATTTCGAGAAATTTCTAAAGATTTTAACATTGAATTTTATTTTTTTAAAATTATGATTTTGCTAAGTTTGGAAAAATCCCACAGGTTGTGCCATATACATGGTTATTCAAAGTCACCATTCAGTGAAACTTGAGTATTTTTCTGGAAGATTTTTATGTTTTATTATATATTTTTAAAAATGTATGGAATGAAGTTATCAAATTTTCTCTGTGATTTTTTTTTATATATAATACACCTGCAATATATACTTTTTTCTATTTTAATAAACAAGATATATTTTTTTTTCATCTGAGTTCTAAACGTAAGTTTTTGACATGAATGAAAAACAATCACAAAAAAAAAAAAAAAAGAAAAAAGAAAACGGAAAAGCAAAATAAATAAATAAATAAATAAATAGAAATATTAAGACTTGAGAGAGAGTTTAAAAATAAAATACGAACATTGAAATTAGCTTTCTTTTAAATTATTTATCCGACGATTAAGAATACTGAGCGAAAAATTCAGAAACATTACAATTTGAATTTATTCCTATATTACTTTTCATTCCAAAACTCAAAGGAAAAGAAATCATTTAAAATTAAAAGAAACTTGTTTAAATTTAATAACTGTTTTTATATTACTAATAGCATTTTATAAAAATTATTTTTTTTTTAAATATTATTCGTCTAAAAATTTTGGCACGTGCTTAGCTCTTATTACATCTATTTTTATGAGTTTATTTATCGTGTATTATTATTAATTATTTTTTAACAATATACATATTACTCTACAGTCCTGGAAAAAAAACTATCGTCCTGTACTAACTCTGATTTAATTCATTGTATAAAAAAATTCATGGTAGTAATTGATTAGCAATAACGCCTACTAATTAACGCTGTATTTAAATTTTGCTTTGAGGTCATCTACATACAAAAATTACAACAACATAAAAAATTTTTCAATACTAACACCTACTTTTGAAATCTTATTTGAATTTTTCGCTAACTTTTACTTTTGTATATCAAACGGAAATACATTCGACCAAGTAGTTTAAGCATTATACCGGTTTCAAGTTTCGAACTGCTAATGCTAAGTTCACTTTTAATTGTTGCAAAGCAACTTGAAATGTGGGTAGTTTTCTAAGCATAATTCAAAAACTCCTTGGCAGTATGAGCGGTAATTTCAAATTCGTATACTTGAAGCATTTAGAAATATATATATTTAAATAAAATTATATGTTCCAATTAATATTTTTTTTCAAAACTTAATTTAAAAAAAATATATATTTTGAAATTAACTTTCGAAAAAAAAATGTGCAGTGAATCCTACGAATTTCTTGACATAAATCTATTTCTGAAAGCTTTAAGTATGCGAATTCAAAATTACAAGTTAATCTGCCCAGTAATTTTTAAATTATAGTTAAAAGAAAAAAAAACTTGCCCTACAGTTGGTTTTGCAACGAGTAATAATGATTTTAACATTTGGATTTCCAAACTTTAAAACTTTTAAATATTTGACAGAAGGACTCCCCGTTTGGTTTGCGAATGCAAAATTTGTGGAAGAAACTAAATCTGCTGACGAAATTAGATGTTAGTGTCAGAAAAAAAGTAGAAGTTTGTTGTAATTTCTGTATGTAGACGACCCCCTAAGCAAAATTTAAGTATACCGGGAACCAATAAACGTTATTTCTATCGAATTGTATCAGTCGGATTTTTATACGACGATTTTCTGCAGAATTAGTACGGAGTCATCACTTCCCCCCCCCCCCCCCCAGTAATGTATATTGAGTTTTTTATGTATTTATATTTTTTCACTTTTATGATGTATATAATATTGCCCACGTGTTAGTTTTAGTATTGAAATTTAATTGGCATACTAATCGTTAAATTTATACCACCCAACATGCATATTTATTTTTTAAACAATAATGCAGAAATGAGTAATACAAAGTACTCCTTTTCTTTCCGGCGAATAAAAAATCGTTACGATCATTATTAACCATTTGGAAAAATGGTTATTGTTCTCGTCAGGATGGGAAATGAAAAGCATATCTGAAGGTTTTTATTGGTTTAATCCGCATTTTATTCGTCTTCTGATTGGTCTATACAGTATTTCTCTTTACTTTCAACAGAGATATGTTGCCACTATGACAAAAAAGTAATAAAAACTACAAAAAAAAATTAATAACTCAGAAACAAATTAAGATACAGCTTTCAAACAAATTGCATTTAAAAGTACATTTTTTTCTCTATACGACGGTGTAAAAAGTAATAGTGTGGGATGTTTAGAAGTTTAAGAATGAAATTTCATTTAAAATGGGTTGTCAGATTTCTTGGAAATCGGACGATGGAAAAGCCTTTTCCCGAAGAGCTAATGAAATGCTTGGATAATACATAAGTTTCAGGTGGATAATACGTACGAGTCGCAGGCGATTTCTGTCGCTTGCAATTTTTACGTGTAATAACACTATTAATGTTTAATTCATGGCGTACGTAATGTATGATCCACTGCGTGCTATTTTATATAATTTTTTTGTTTGTTTGTTTACTTTTTAAATCGCGCCATAGTAACAAACGCTTTTTGTTGAAAATTTTCGGTTTTCTATTTTCAAAAAAATAAACTATTTCAACTTTAAAATTGTTTTCTGGGTGGCGAGTAACCAGAGGCTGTGGCATCTGTGATGTTACATTTCAAGATTCAGCCACTGAGTATAACTGGGTTCTAGCTATGGCAGTGCTCATTTAATCTGTAGAAAAGAATGCACTTAAGTGGAATACTTGGTAGGGAGGAATAGATTAGGAAAATACAGAGTAATATTTCCTTACTCCCCAGAAATGTGTCAAAATAGTAAATTTTACACTGGACTACATGCAGATGACTTTTGTTTAAATTCCACTTTAAATGTACCTACCTTTTGTCAGTATATGAATCAATGACTGAACTTGTATTTTTTTTACAGACAAATAAATATTAAATATATATTCTACATATAAAAATAAAGTATTGTAATAAAACCTTTAAAGCAAAATTTATACAAAAAAATAAATAATCACAATTTTACTTGAGTATATATCGCGAAAAAACCCCCGCCATTAATCTATAAATAAAAGTTAACATTCTAGTTCACCTTGAGTTACATAATTAAAATACATACAAAAGCACAAATAATTACGCAAAAATTACTTTCAGATGCACTATCATACGATATCCATGGAGTAGGGCGATAATTGCTGCAAGCTCATTTTGTTGAAAATTTGAATAACTTTATCTGGCATCTCATCTGACGTACAACATTTAAATCACAATGTTTTCTTCTGGACAATTCTCGAATGAGCGCAAAGAAAATAATAACACCATTTAAGTCCTACTGATGACGGCTTTGTAATGGTTGAAAACGTTCTAGTTTTTTCTGGTGTATTTTAAGATACTTTTAATTTGTATTTTAAATATCTTTATATTAAATTTATGCACCTGAAAGTAATTTTTTTGCAATTATTTGTGTTTATATACGCCATTAATCTATATTTTGGAAAATAAGTTATCGTGAATCTACAGAGTCTGGAACTAAATTAAAAAATTATATCTATTTCCGTTTGTCTAATAATAAAAATTTATAAATTTTTCTCATGATAAATTTCACGGTCTATGTAGTAAATCCCTTTTTTATACTAAAGACAAAACGTTAGTCTGCCTCATATTCTACCCGGTGCAATTTATGGTACTTTTCGGTTAGACGGGCACCAGTGTTATATATACATATATATGTATACATATATATACATATATGTGTATATTTATACATATATAGAAGCTATATGTATACATATATATATATATATGTGTGTGTGTATATATACATATATATGTATATATAGATATACATACATATGTACATATAACACTGGCACCCGGCTAACCGAAAAGTACCCAAATTATGAAAGGAAATAACTAATCTCGTTTTGATTTTAAATATTATTTTCAAAATATTATGAATAGAGAATAGAAGTATGGTGAAAGCGTTCTTCTTCGAGAAACGTTTTAATTTTTTTTTTTTTTTTTTTTTTTTTTTTACGTATCTTCCCTTTTCTTCCAAACACAATTAAATATATAAATATTATACCATACTAGCTGAAATACCTGGCGTTGCCCAGTATTTTAAACATGTTTGATTAGAAAAATCAATTTTAAATTTAAACACCGTACGGACAACGAATCTCGTGCAGATATGCTCTCTTTTTAATTATACTGAAAGCCTTGAGATATTTTGCTTTTATACCAGTATTTTAAAAAAATCTTTCCTAAGCCTAAATAAACATAGTCTTGATTCTTGAAAAAAACTTGAAAAAGAAATGTAAATTCATGAAAACTCTTCAAGATATCACTTTCTCTTGCAAAAGTCATGTATTGCAAATCCATGGTACTCCATTGTGAAATTTGGTAATTTTTTATTTGAAAAATTAAAGATTTGAAATTTATATCAAGAAAAATACAATTTTTTTATTTCTAACGCAATTTGTTTAACAATTTTCTGATAAACACTTTTCGAGCTATTAATTTTTTCAGTAACTTCAAATGTTTCATTTTCCAAGATTAATCTGTGGCAACGATTGGCGAAAAAGCCAGCCGTCAACAACGTTCTATTAAACAGGACACAAAATTAACCAATTCTATTTGAGAAGATTTTAAGGCGTGATAATACATGTCGATATTCTATGTATTCTGTCTAAAGTACGGAATCTCCTACTCAAAACCAATCATGGATTTTTAGCGATGACCTTAACAATAACGAAGATATTATAGCAAAACATTAAGCGAACGATCTTTTCTTCGAAAAAAAAAAAAAAATGTAACTATTTCTCAGTAAAAGCTGGAAGTTCATTTTAATTCAGCCAACAACACAGTATTTTCACAGTAACGTATTCGGTTATTGAATGTCTAGTTCAGTGGTATTTGGAATGCATATGTTAGCTATTTCCAACGCTCCACTGATATCATTACATTTCAAATAAAGAAAGTAAACCCCATAAAAATGCCATTAAAATATCTTGATTATTGTTAAAGATTATAAACTAAAATTATTTAACCACTTGTAGTGAGGCCTGTATTTTTAATTGAATAAGTGAATTGCAATTTTGGATATCATAACAAAAATTGTTTTGCTTTTAACGTGTATTATCATGCCTAAAAATTTAGCAAGAGCGTTTTCGAATACCCTATGTGCGGGATTGAATCTTAAAAAGTTAAAAGTCAAGTTAAAAAGTAAAAAGTTAGAAAGTCAAGTCCTACTTAATGCTTCTAAAATTTAAAAAAAAAATGTAATTATGTTAATGATAAATAGTACATAACACTACGATCTCCATATTTGAAATAATCCTGATTTTTAAATAGTAAACCAAAATTTGACATAATGAAAAAAATGCAGGTATATTAATTAGAATGAATAAATGATATGAATAAAATTTTAAAGATAAAATAATTCAATTAACACTATTTGAAATAGTCCTGATTTTTAAACTGTAAACCAAAAATTTGACATAATGAAAAAAGGCATGCATATTAAATAGAAAGAATAAATGATAATTTTTAGAGATAAAATTGTTCAATTAACGCTACGATCACCATATTTGAAATAATCCAGATTTTTAAATAGTAAACTAAAATTTGACATAATGGAAAAAGGAATGTATATTAATTAGGAAGAATAAATGATATGAATAAATTTTTAAAGATAAAATAATTCAATTAACACTACGATCTCCATATTTGAAATAATCCAGATT
This sequence comes from Maratus speciosus, assembly GCA_963932465.1. Lineage (NCBI taxonomy): Eukaryota > Metazoa > Arthropoda > Arachnida > Araneae > Salticidae > Maratus > Maratus speciosus. The sequence continues at coordinate 118,625,426 of OZ010790.1, forward strand.
TTTTAATAGTAAAGCCAAAATTTGACATGATAAAAAATAACATGTATATTAATTAGAAAGAATAAATGATATGAATAAATTTTTAAAGATAAAAATATTCAATTTGAAGTTAAAATTATACACTTAAGAAAATCTGTTTTTTTTTATTTAATTAATATGTAACAATGCAATCTCCATGTGAAAGATATCCAAAAACAATAGATATATGTTTAAGGAAAGTATAAGTAAATATATAAAGTAACTATGTAAATAAATATATAAAGATATGTAACTATATTAAATAAATATATAGGTATATGTATAAATATAAATATAAATATGTGTAAAATTAATTTAAGTCAGATATTCATAATTAAAAGAAATAATTTTAAAATTTCTCAGATCAAATGATTTGAAAACAAATGACAAAAATTAATTCTCAAGATTATATTATCACATATTGAAAAATAAAACTTTATCCATACTACTATAAACTGTCCATTTTATTTATTTATTTTATATTGTTATTCATTTATAATTTTTAAAACATTTATCTGCCTTTGTAGTTTTTTAAAGGTTACACATATATGGCAGATTTTCCATATTCAAATGAAATGCACAAACTTATGTTTTAAATATCTAAACAGAATTTTCATTATCCACATCAAAAGTATTCGCATGCTAGAAATAAATTAAAAGAAATAGTATCAAAAATAAGCATAAAAGGAAAGACGGAATATTATATTTTAAAAATAATAGGTCAAAGAATAACGAAAACGAAACGTACAATTATTTTATAATTAAATCTGATTCTGAATAGCTGATTACTACATACTTTCCCGATTTAAGTTTTTATTATTTGCATGAATTTAAAGGAAATAGTATAATTCCAAGGTTTGATATTTGTTTTTAGTCAATTGTAGGTTTATATTCTTCCCTAATTTTCGGTGTATTCAACGATTTTAGTGTTATTTTTTCCTTCCTTGCTAATCAAATTCACGCTCCAGGTTAATGCATTGTTGAAGCAGAAATAAATATTACAGGTGTGATGTAAGAAAATATACTTTTATTTTAGTAACAAAAACGCATTTCTTTTAAAATTTCATATGTTTTCTTTCAAATATTTTTCATTTGGCAATAGTTTCTCGATACTGATTTTAAAAATTACAAAATTAAATATAAGGTTTCTAAATTAAAAGCCTATGCTCGTAACGTAAAAATCGCAAGCGAATGTTAAATCAATGACAGAGTCCATTTAAAATATTTCTCGTTTTCATTTCCGTATTTTGCTTTTGATATTTTTTATAGGATATTTGAAGTAGTCTACAGTTGTCTAACTATATAATGTCATATTTTTTCGATTTTAATTGCATTTTTTTATGGGGCCACTTTCAGTTTCTGAACCGCTTCCGAAACTGAAAGTGTCATCAGAAAAAAAAAGCTGCAACCAAAATTTAAAAATAGAGTCAGAAGATATCCGGTTAGACATAAACCTCGGATAAACTGTACTAAAAAAAAAGTTATTTTAAAGTAAGTGCAAAGATAAATTTGAAAAAAGTGCTTCCATTGATTTAACATTAGTTTACACGGGTCTTAGGTTCTTTACTTTAAAAGAAAGGGTGATTTCTGTAAACCAAGCGTTTTTAACACTTTCCAACACAGTTGAAAACTACTTATGAATTAGGTTTGTCTGGCCGTCTGTCCGTCTGTCTGCCCACACTCTAACTCACGTAAACATACTCGAATTTTCATGTAATCGGTGTATGTTAATAATGTTTACGGTGTCATGTTCGGTATTCAATATGAAATGTGTAGCATTAATCGTTCATTTAATTGGGTACTCAAAAATTTCCATTATATTATGGTCAATGGGGGAAATCGTTTGCAGTGTATTTTAATGACATTACGCTACTTCAAATATTTATTCAAAATTAAATTAAAATATCAAAAACAACTGCTATAAATCACTGAATTTCATTATAAAAGGATTACTATAGGGTAGGACGTTCATAGCATTTATCGTTCATTTACAGGGACACACAAAAGATATCGTTTACAGAACTGTCTGTGAGCAATAATTGCTGGAAATGCTTTTTCAAATTCGGTATAAGATTTTAAATTTAACTAGCCTTTTGCATGTTACTCGATGTGTATAAATTCTATACCTCGTATGCAGGACTGCACAAAAGAATTCAGGTACCATTCTCCTTATTAGAGAAAATTGCTGAAGAGGAATTTTCAACTGTGGTATGTATTTCCTAAATGAACTAAATTTTTGCATGCATGTAGTTTACAGATGCAAATCTATATATCATATACAGAGCTGCTCAAAGAATTCGGATAGTTTTCCGATTGCACATGGGAATTGCTGAAACTGGATTGTTAAATGTCTTATACGTTTCCAATTGGTTCAATTAGACATCACATTTCAGCTTATTAAACGTTGAAGTTTTGATAAGGTGTTCTGAATGTGTTAGAAAGTCTTCCATAATCTATGCTTGACGCATGATTTTTTCTTTCATGTTACATTTATTGCTTTGAATTTATAACAGACTTCATGGGGGTGTATGTTTTACAAGTTATCATGCCTGTAAGAAAATATTTTTCATGAAACCATTCTCCAAACATTTTATTAATACTAAACCTGCCACTTTAAAAATGGAATGGTTATTAAAACTTTGAAACGTGAATTTTAATCTTCCACAAAATGCTCAAAATTTAAGAAAATAAAATAGAAGAATAAATTCGTCTGTTAAATGTTTAAAAAAAATCCTTTTGGATAAAAACGTTTATGAAAATTCTTAAAAGCAAACATAAGATATAAGCTAATATTGATTAAAATTACTGACGTATTGGATAATTTGAATAATATTACCTCCGTGTTGGGACGTTTACACTTTGTGATTTTATTATCCTTACCTACTAAGTGCTTCGAATAAAACTTTAACATTTATTAAGAAATAGCAATGTTTTCGCTTGATGGTGTTAAGCTATGAAAATATCTAATCCACTGCCAATGTTTTTGTAATATTGTAAAGATTGTCAACAGGAAATTCTAAGCCCATAAGTAATATATTTGTTCAATATAGCAACAATATTAGTAAAGAAAATTGTATTCTCCAAACAATACCAAATAAAAGTTGCTGTATGGCTGCCACTATATCGGATTCAATATAAATTTGCATAAAAAATCATTATCATAACTTATGTTTAATGTACTACAAGCCCATATGTAAGACATTTGAGATAATTTACGTCAATGTTTTAACATACGAAAGTAACTTGTAACTACAAGTGGTGTATAGAAATAACAGAAAATTTATATAGGGCATTACCTGAAGATATTGACTCTAAAAGTGCTAAATTTTCTCACATTAACTACAGAAAATTCATATGGAGCATTACCTGACAGATATTGACTGTAAAAGTGTTAAATTTTCTCCAATTAACCATTAACCCCATAACCTTTCCTAGAAAAATAAAATTAGTTTTGCAGATGTTAGTACTCTGGATTTAAAACATCATTTCATTTAAATTAAAAAAATAATAATAAAGCGTTACCCTGTGTTCTTCAATCGATTTAAAAATAAACACGGAATTTCACATATTCAGTGTTCTCAGTTTCTCAATATTCAGTGAACATAGAACCTTTAAAAAACGAGTTTCTCAATTTCCTTTAGTTAAACAATGTACGTAATGTGGTTTTTTTTTTTTTTTTTTTTTTAAGATCTCGTCATTTTTTTATGCATCTTTTGACAAGACATAAATTTCAAACATAGTTCATCTTCTACGGGAAAAAAGTACATATTTGTATTTTGAAAAATGGCAAATGCTTCTTATTTCTACGAAAATAATATATATCCACGAACGAAAAAATAATATAGCCTTTTCCGAATTACGCACGTTTCCGAAAAACGTTCCTTTATCTTTAGAAACCTAATAAATCAAATACATGTTCCCATTTAAAGGAGCATTTATAAAAAAAAAGTTTTTTTATGCGCGTAATTTTCGGAAACGTTTCCGAGTAGCTTTTGCAGTGCATTAATCAGTTTTCGCAAACCGAAATATTGGTTTTACGGATGCCATCAACTCTCAAGTAAATATTTTAATATTTTAATTTCGTAGCCGAATTTATTCATGCAAGAGTAACAAAATGTCAGTTTTAATTTTAATGATATTAATTTAGCATGTTTGTCTGTTAAACAAGTTTGTTGAACAAGAAATTGATTACTTGTGAATTGATAACATCCAAAATACCTATATTCTGTTCTGAAAATACTGGTTAATACGCTGCAAAAACTACATGGAAAATTACAGGCATCAAAAGACATTTTGTTTTTAGAAATTATTTTTAAATCTCGAAAATCTGCACTGAGAAAAAAATATGGTTCTAGCATCTAGAATCTATTATGTGGCATTAGAAAAAATAGTTCCATGTCATCCTTATAAATTCTAGTTCACTTTTCTACAGAGTTCTAGATTCTCCTACTAGAATTCAAGAGCGTTTTCTTATATTCTCGTGGTCAAACCTTTTTAAAAATCCCTGCAAATAGATGCGAACACAATAGGTTAGTTTTAGTAACTATATTTATAGTTTAGGAAACCATTCCAGAAATCAAGCGATCATTTTTCGCTACTGAAACTATTCATTATCGTTTCGTCACCTAGAAAACAAGAGACTAGAAATTCTAGATCATTTCGTCTATTCAGCTTAGTTGTTTACCCTATTCGCATAGCTCGGAAATCTATATTTCTAGTTTAAGTATTCAGAAAATGACTACCTATTCATTCTAGATGTAGGCGGTATATTTTTTTTCTCAGTGTATTGATTGCTGATATTTCTAAAGATAAAGGAATGACTTTCGATGTAGTAACTCGGAAAAAGTTATATTTTTCGCGGTTATATTGTATTTTTGTTCGTGGTTATATTATATTTTCGTAGATTAAGAAACTTTTATATTTTTTAACTGCCAAATTTCTCTGAAAATAATCTGCTGACTAAAAAAAATTCTCTGATGCATATTGCACGTTTTGCGTTTTCTTATTAAGTCCACAAATGTGTGTGCGCAATTTTTTCCGCTCTGTTAACTATCTAACTACTATTTTCTCACTAGTAATAAATTAATTTTATAAAATGTGTTATAAAAATAATATATTAGAAAAAAGTTATATTATAAATTTATTATATTTAACACTTGTGCCATAAAATTTCATTATAAAATTTTTTTAGTGTTTTACCGATGGTGCCAGAGTCTGCTTTTTATTTAATGTAAAACAAATTGACCTGACGCTTCTATTTTAGTGCTATTGGAAGAATTGAAATACTAGTAATTTAAAATCAGTCATCAACGAACAAAATGACATCTGTCAAAAATTTTAATTTGTAATTAAGGAATTTGTTTGCATAAATACTGAAGAAATGTTCTTCAAAGGAATTAACAGTTTTACGAGATTCGGCAAATATTTGACCAAATGAACTATACGTTATTAAAAATGATTCCGCTAACAATTTAGTATCAGTTATCAAAAAACAAACTGTTAACTGTAAAAAATTTGCATTTTTATTTTAAAAATTTATCTATACCAATATTTAAGCAATATTGCTGAAAAGCTTTTACACCTTTACGCGATTCAGTAAATACCTGACCAAACAAACTATACATTATTAAAAATTATCCCGCTAACAATTTCGTGTAAGCAATCAGCGAACAAAATAATAGCTGTATTAATACATGGAAATTCCATGTATTAATACAGATTCTATCGGTGCTGGATTTAATTATGTTTCGTGCTCGCCCCAGATCGGTGGCTCACGATAAATATTCCATCTTGTGCTACGTTTGTAGCTTTGCCAACATATAATAGTGAGAAATTTTCCGAGCTAGGTATCGTTCCAAGTGGTTTAGTCGGTAGAACGTCAGTGCGCTGTACTGATGGCCCGGGTTCGAGTCCCGGCTTGGAATCTTGTTCACTATGTTGGCCTTTGCGCCTTTTAAGCAATCACTTTAAAATTTGATTTTCATTTGAAATAAAATAATAGCTGTCAAAATTTTGAAATTATACTTTATAAATCTATTTATGCAAATATTGAAGTAATACTGCTCAAAAGAATAATCTATATTTGATCAAGCGAACTATACGTTATTAAAAATTATTCCCTTGCCACCTTTAATTAATAAATAAAAAAAATATTCCAGTTCAAATATTTCCGAATTCTGAATTCGTGATTCTTATTCAACTTATTCTTTAAAAAAAGACGGAAATTTCAAGAACACCTGTTCCCATCTCTTGATATCGATTGATAAATAACCGACTTTTAAAGATTCTTTTCATGAATTGTACGGTCAGAAAGGATTACGCCTTGTCTGCTAAGTTGCTAAATCAGATACTATCACATTAATGAAATTCCCATCAACGAAGAATTATAATTAGTACTTTTGGAGCTTGCGTTAGGAACTTTCCCGGCATGCAATAGAATAAAGCTTGCTGGTCTTCGTGTAACGAAAAGGATACATTTAAAAATATATTGACTTTAACACAGCAAAAAACAATAGTGTAATCTCTCAATTTGCTGAATTTCAATTTCCTACACTGTTTATTGTTATTACTTTCTTCTAAGAAAGCATTGTAAACGAAATTTTTTTCGACGGATTTACACGTGTTAGGGGTCAGAGATCCCAAAAAACTTGTTAATGCAAAATGTCTGTCTATCCGTCCGTGTGCCGCCATTGTATCATCGAAAAGTGTATGATGTTTTATAGAACTGAACCAAAGTTTTTTGTTAATATTTTTGGCTATGGCAAGTAGGTTCTGCCTGAATTTGGAACAATTCCGCCGGAAAGAGACGCTGTAATAGAGATCTTTGTGCCATTTTTAGTATTGTACCATCAAAAATTTCATGAAATTATGCATATAACTGCACCAAATTTTTTGTGTATGTTTTTGGCTATAGTAAGCAGGTCCTCCTTGAATTTGGAAATATTCCGCCGGAAGGGGCACTGTAATAGTGATTTTTGTAAAAAATTTCGTAGTTCTATGGCCCATCGGTGGATCGTGCAACGACGGGAACTTCGCATCTTGCTAAGCCGGCTATTCGCAAACAGCTGATATACAACAGAGTAACGAAAAACTATTGATTTTTATGAATGCCATGATCGAGATTAATTCTTTTTTATTCCGATTAATTGACTGAATCAGAAATTTAAGATGAAATCAAAGTTGGTGTAGTATTGAACTAATAATATTGAAGTATTAACATTTTCAACTACTTTTATATATATTAAGATGTATGAGATAGAAAAAAGTTTGGGACTGGCACATCCAACTAGCATAAATTTATAAAACATATGAAGGTTTTCTGAGACATCTGTTACTCAGAAAAATGACTGCAGACTGGATAAGAAATGTTTTACATGCGTCTTCCGTCTAGTCTTTTCTACAACTAGTACCATACATAGCTATGCGCAATTGCTTCCACTTTATATTTTGTTAAGGAGTTAACCCTTTCAGGGGTAAAGTACTTCTGCTGCTAAAATGTCGAAATGATTGAATTATACCAAGATTTATGAGCAAATTTATTTAAAAGACGACTTTATTTGTATTGAAGCAAAAGATTTTCTTTACGTACATTATTACGAAAAAAAAATTATAAAAAATTCTCCTGCCATTGTGGCTATCTATACATTTAAAAGACAAAGCTATTTTTCAGTCATTTGCCCTGTGCTTTCAACTGAACCAATTTTGCTAATTATTATTCCTTTTAATGAAAGCTTTTCATGTGTAGATGTGCCTGCAGTAGCTATTTTTAAAATATTTCCATTTTTATAATTTAATTTAAATTTTTAATGATTTTTATGGAATTTATACAAAATGATGGGAATTGGGTTACTTCCATTGTTGCAGAGAAATAAGAAATAATGGGATTTATTTATAGTTATGGATTATATCCTTATTGATGCCATTTTCACATTACAAATAAAAGAAACTTTTTAAATTTTTGATCTGAAAAGAACGTCAACCTTAAAAAAAAAAAAAAAAAAAAAAAAAAAAAAAAAAAAAAAAAAAACGCGTTCTGCATTATCCTTAACATTTCAATGTTTTCTCAGTACTCTGATACTGGGTTTAAGACGCTAGGCGAAATGATTTAGTGACTGAAAATCATGTCGTATTTAAAACAAAAGGATCATTTTCTTTGATAAAAATAAATATTTGACCATGAATGGCCTAAAAGACAAATTTCTGAATTTTTTATTCCCGGGTACTGAGATTAGAACCTCGAGTCAAGAGTGAATGTTCACATGAAAAGTTGCATCGCACATGCGTGACTTTAAGTTTGGAAATATATTCCTTAATAACCTGTTACACGTTAAAATACTATTAAATGGTATATACGGATTTGAGTGGAGCGTATATAAACTTTGAGAATGTAAAAATGACGTAAGGTTTAGATTTTATGGGGGGGGGGAGGGAATTCTATTATGATGTGACAAAGCGAAGTCCTTTTTGCTGATTTTTCATCTCGCAATACCAAACATGAGAGCTGCAACCGGTAAGTTCATCATAATTTCTCATCTTGAGTACGCATTCTAATACAGCTAGGGATGAGATTTCCGCGTTTTTTCACACCGGTATGTTCTTAGAGAAAATGTTGTTCTGTTAAATCGCAGTGCTGAACAGTGCTGAACAGTGAAGCGGCGTTGAGGAATTAGAGTGTTCCGATTAAATGAAATATCATGTTCTCTAACAAAATACTGGTGTGCAAAAACGCAAAAATCTCATCCCTGAATATAGCTTAATTTTTCAATAATTTAAACCGTTGAAGTTCGTGGGAATAACATAGTGGTAATTTTAAAGGTTAAAATTTAAAAAATATTATAAATATTGTTTATTTTAAGAGTTAGACAACGGATGTAATATTAATTTTTTATTGTAATTATTTTTTTAGGTTTTTTTTATAAATTCGGTCTAATATTTCCTTTCTAAACATTTTCGTTCGTCGAATTTCGACGGGTTCCAACTCGTTTGGGATTACAATTAAGTGGATATATACCACAGCTCTTCATGTGGTTAACTAGCATCTTTCAACTATTAAACTTCGGTATTTTCTCGGAAACTGGCAATCTTTTGTCTAACTTACTAGTCTTTTATCACTACTTTTAATCACTAGTCTTTTGTCTGACTAGTCTTTTGTCAAATTGTAACTTTAATAAGTTAAAATTTTCATGAAATAGCACAGTTAACCTTGCGCTCATATTCCCGTTGCATCGAACTACAAAGAAAATATTAACAAATGCCTGCAAGTTCTCAAAGATTCAAATTTATATTTAAACAAGAAAGAAAAAAAAAAAAGCAATTTAACAAATTACAACGACCATTTGGAAAATGATTTTTTCAAAGACTAAAATTTAAGACATAAAAAATAGCACGGAGTTGATCCTACATTACGTACGCCATGGATTAAACGATAACATTCCTGGACCCATCATGAACAAATTTTAAAAGAAATTTCAGTTTTACAATTTTCGGTACTGTAAATTTTTAACCTTCTACGGAGCTGGTCATATATTACGTACGCCATGAATTAAAGATTAATAGTGTTATTACACGTAAAAATTGCAAGCAAGAAAAATCGCCTGCGACTCGTCAGATTTCCTATGAAACTTATGTAATAGCCAAGCATTTCATTGGTTGTTCGGGAAAAGGCTTTTCTATCATCAGATTTCCAAAAAATATCACGACCAATTTTAAATAAAATTTCATTCTTAAACTTCTAAACATCCAACAATATTACTTTTCATACCGTCGGATAGAGAAAAAAATGTACTTTTAAATGCAATTTGTTTGAAAGCTGTATCTCAATTTGTTTCTGATTTTTTTTTTTGTAGTTTTTATTACTTTTTTGTCATAGTGGCAACACTCTGTTGTCCATCGTTGTTGAAACCAAAGGGAAATACAGATTACTGTATATACCAATCAGATAACGAATAAATTGCGGATTAAACCAATGAAAACGTTCAGATATGCTTTTAATTTCCTACCCTGACGAGAACAATAACCATTTTTCCAAATGGTTAAAAAATCATGCGTCAAGCATCGATTATGAAACACTTTCCAACACATTCAGAATAATGTAACAAAACTTCTCCGTTTAATAAGTTGAAATAGAATGTCTAACTGAACCATTTGGAAACGCATTAACGCATTTGAAAACCCACTTTCAGCAATTCCCATCGACATTCGGGAAATTACCCGAATTCTTTGAGCATTCCTGTATATGATATATAGATTTGTATTTTGTATATATAAACAACATGCATGCAAAAATTTAGTTCAGTTAGGAAATACACACTACAGTTAAAAATACCCCTTCAGCAGTTTCTGCTAATAAGGAGAATGGTATGTGAATTTGTGCATCCCTGTATAGGAGGTTTAGAATTTATGCACAACGAGTAGCATGCAAAACGTTTGTTAAATTTAAAAGCGCATATCGAAATTAAAAGCTTTTAACTGCAATTTGTTTGAAAACTGCATCTCAATTTATTTTTGAGATATTAATTTTTTTGTAGTTTTTAATGCTATTTCTGTATAACGGACTCATAGTAAACTCGACGCAGTAGCGATCGTTCGGTAGTCTCGGGGACCTTAGGCTTCCTTTACGCTTTTCGGTGTCTTTAATTTGTGTAATTTCCCTTTTAAATTTGTCCGGTTTCAATTTTTTTTCAACCTGGCTTGCGCAAAAGAGTCGGAATAAGAGTAGAATAAAGGTCTGCGGACGTAAAGAGGCCACTCGCCGCGGCGGTAAAGGTAAAGTAAAGGGCAAAAAGTTGGGAAATATTAGATTACTATATCTTTTTGCTGACATTTTTTCATAACAACTGAAGTAAATTGTAATTAAAATACGTGCTATTTTGTAAAAATATAAATGAATGATTTCTGATAAAACAGGGAGCTATTACAAACTATATTTAATTTTAAGTATCCACATTAATGTTAAATAGAAATGAAAAAATTATGTATCATTTAGATGGGCGATTTATTTTATTTTTTTATTTTTTTCTGTCGAGTTTACGACATTGTTTTTTGCTGGGTTTCTGTATTATTCCGCTACAGTGATGTCATATGCATAGCTTTCAATAGATGTTCTTTAAGGCTAAAGTCAGACGAACGTCTTTTTGCACGCTTTTTTCCTTACATATTAGGGATAATACGTAAGGAAAAAAGCGTGCAAAAGGACGTCCGTCTGACATTAGCCTAAGACGGGATTGTAAATGTGGAATTCTTCAGCGGATGCAAATGACGTCATTTTATACAAAATAAAAGTATGTATTTTAAGTTTTTAAACTGAAATAAGTTTTGTAGAAGTGCAACATTTTCAATCCAGCGGCTTTGAAATTCTTCACAGGTGGAACTGCTTTACTTTTGAATTAATTTTTAAGTTTATTATACTGTAAAATAATGAAACAGTTCCTCCTTAAACATTTTCTTTCGCTGAAATTTGACGGTTCCACCTTGTAATAATAATAATATTTTTCTTTTACTCATCGGGGCAACACTAAATTCTGAAAAGCAGACTTCCTGCTTGTTTTTATAACAATTTGTAAATCATGTGGAAGTTTTTGAGACAATATGTATGTTGCCCAGAAGATTGACATCAGAATGGATAAGAAACTTTATAGACATGCCTTTCGTCTCGCCTTTTCAACCATTAGAACCATTTGTAGCTATGCGCATTTGCTCCAACTTTATGTTTCGTTAATTAGTTAACTACTATCTTTGAATTCTTAAACTTCCGTTTTCTATCGGAAACTGTCAATCTTTTAACTATTAAACTTCAACATATAATCGGAAACAGACATAATATTTCATTTTAATCTGAACTAAACAGTTTAATGTTTTAGATGCCCCAGTAATAATGAACAACAAATAAGATATTTAATGTTTATCAGCTGTCAAAAAATTAGAATTTATATTAAAAAGTATTCAAATTAATACTGAATTAATGTTGCTCAATGGAATACACTATTTTATGCAATTTAGAAAAATCTTTGTCAAAAGGAAATATACACTTTTAAGAATGATTCCGCTGCAATGCATGCTACTAATAAATAAATAAAACAAATTATTCCGTTTGAAATATTTCCGAATTTTAAGTTTGTATCTCTTATTCAACTATCCTTTAATAAAAAACGGAAACTTCAAGAGCACGTGTCCCCACCCTTTAGTTACCGATTATTAAGTAGCCGACTCTTTAGAATTTATATTCTTAAAAAATATTCAAATTAATAATGAATTAATGTTACTCAATGGAATACACTATTTTATGCAATTTTGAAAATCTGTGGCAAAAGGAAATATACATTTTTAAGAATGATTCCGCTGCAATACATGATACTAATTAATAAATAAAACAAATTATTCCGTTTGAAATATTTCCGAATTTTAAGTTTGTATCTCTTATTCAACTATCCTTTAATAAAGACGGAAACTTCAAGAGCACCTGTTCCCATCCCTATAGATTATTAAGTAGCCGACTCTTTGGAATTTATATTCTTAAAAATTATTCAAATTAATAATGAATTAATGTTGCTCAATGGAATACACTATTTTACGCAATTTAGAAAATCTTTGGTAAAAGGAAATATACATTTTTAAGAATGATTCCACTGCAATGCATGCCACTAATAAATAAATAAAACAAATTATTCTGTTTGAAATATTTCCAAATTTTAAGTCTGTATCTCTTATTCAACTATCCTTTAATAAAGACGGAAACTTCAAGAGCACCTGTTCCCATCCCTAGTTATTGATTATTAAGTAGCCGACTCTTTGAAATAGTTTTCTTGAATATTGTGGCAAGTAAGGATTACCCCTTGTCTGCAAAATTGATGTAATCAGATACTCTTGCATTAATGGAATTTTCATCAGCAAAGAATTATAATTAACATAACGACTTCTTTAAACAAAGGCTTTATTTTAGTACTTTATGTCCCGAATTATAAATCAGAAATTTGCTCTTCTTCAATAATTGTCGTTAATGTCTGAAGATATCCAAAACAACTTATATAATAATTATTTGATTTTTAGATGGATTTTAAAATAAACCTGATTTAAAAAATAGGTAGTAAAAGTTTTTTGTAAAATATTTACAAGAATTATTAGATTAATTAACAAAAAGTACCGTTATGGAAACCTCACAATTCTTACAAGAACAATGTAAATAAACATATTGTGATCCTATCTGTAACTGAGAAGCGTTTTGTAGTTGAAAATATTTCGTCAAACATTTTTTAATAGGAGAAAAGCTAAATTCATGTAAATGGTTGAGAAAATAACCACATTTAAAAATATTTAGCTTCGACTGTTTCGCTGGGCTTGCTGAATGTGATCCAACGAACTATTTTGTAAGAAAAGTACCATATACTTTTAGTAGTAGACGAATTAAACAAATTTTATATTGCATTTTCTTTAATGGGACTTTAAAAGTCCCGTTGGAGCATAAAGGATTAATTCTTATTGTGGAATGTTGGTTTTCAGACCGGTGTATTTTAAGTCTTTGGTAAATGCAATCTTCCAATATTGAGAAATATTTTAATTCAGATGTAGAATATTATTTAGTTAATTTTTTTAATTTATAATTTTTCTGATGAAAATATCAATAATTATACATCTATAGTACACTATAAGATCAAAGAATAACACTGTCTCTTTCAGTAATTTCTTGACTAACTTATATCCATTTCCAAAGTCTTCCCTCTGTAGAGTTAGTTTTAATAAGTAAATCCAAAGAATTGTTTGCGGAACAACAGAATAAGCTTCAGATAAACTGTTTAAATATACTATACTAGCAGGCTATGCCCGCTGCGCTGGTCAATTTTTCCAAATGAACATTGGTGAATTTGAACTTGCATTTTAAACAATATGGACCTTCAGCTGGACCTTACTCATTGCTGAAAACGATGCGAACGCCATTGTGAAATAATATTACCTTAAGCGTTGGACAAAATTTAGCTATTAAGAGGTAATTCTTTTAGTTGATTACTAACAATGCACTTTTGGTAGGGTAATGAGACCGTTATGACAACAGGAATTAATAGCTCTATAACTAATCAACATATAATGAAATGTTATATACTAACACCATTCCTGAAACGTCATGTAACAGTGCCACTTGTATCAAAATACATTCCGTCTACGGAACGTAATTACGGAAAATAATTTTAAAAAAAAGGCTAAACTTTCATAATCAGGTTCACTTAATTTTTAACCTTTTTTTTTTTTTTTTTTTTCTTTATGACTAAGTAGAGTTGAACAATATGTATACACTAAAACCTTTTCCAAAATTATTACCTAACCACTTGGGCACAGATGTCATACATGCCCCATATAGGCGCGATTTTTTTCTGACGCCAATGTCAGAAACATTGCAATACGCAAGAATACTTAACTGGCGCCAAAGTGTCGTTATTTTGCTTGATATGATAACCCGGAAGTTGTTAATGCTGTTTATGGTTTCGCTAAATTGGCTTCGGTAAAAAATCGCGCCAATATCGGACGTATATGACATCTATACCACCATTTGTGGTATATCCTATCAAAGTATTATAAACAATCGGAATGAAATGCAAATTTCCGTTTTAAATATATAGTAGATGATGATGATGCGATTTTGTGTAATAGAATTCATCGTGAAATTTTCGCTTCAAACATAAACGATGCTTTCAACATTATAGCTAATACACCAATATGTGAAGTATCCGATTACGGAAGGTTAACTTGAATTCCTATGAGCCCAAAGAAAAGTAAATATGTGGCTTTTGTGATACTTTTATGTTAGCCAGGCGTAGGTAATAAATCAACAAAGATTGTTTTCATACCATATTCTTATATTTATTATTTTCTTTTAAGATACAAACCTTTCACTCATTTCATTTAAAATGCATGCCTTACACTAATTTTATTTAAAAAACTGAAAAGATAAACAATAACAGAAATTAAAAACAAAGAATTATTTTTAATTTACATACGCAAAATGTAACTACTGCTACTGGCAATTTTAAAAATGCTATTGGCGAGATCTGCACACGGCTGTTATAAATGTACCCATTTTTTCTTCTTATCGAGGAGAAAATTATAAATCGCCAAATATTATTCCGATTCCAATTTCTTTCATTGAAAATAATTTTTAAGTCGTTACAAACATTGCTTTCATATTTAAATACTTTCGTTGGTACTACTTAGTTATCCCGTCGACCAATTTCGCCAAATTATACAAATTGACATAATTTTTATTTTAAATAACGAAAGAACAAATAAATTATTATAACATTAATAAAAATACAAATAAAACGCCGAAATAAAAATCACTTTGTGACGTAAACACGTGTAACTTGCTTAAAGTCAGGTGAATTTGACATTTACGATCAATTATTACTGGCATTTAATCTTATAGTTTGGCGATAGATTTTTGGTCGACGGAATATCTAAGCAGTACCTTTTCGTTCTATAACGCTAATCTCTTAGTAAAATTGTTCCTTTTATTTTACATAAAATCACTATTTTTTTTTTTTTTGGTACTACTTAGTTATCCCGTCGACCAAAAATCTATCGCCAAATTATAAGATTAAATGCCAATAACGGTTGATCGTAAATGTCACATTCACTTGACTTCAAGGAAGTTACACGTGCTTACGCACTCAAGTTATTTTTAATTCTACGTTTTATTTGTATCTTTATTAATGTTATAGTAATTTATTCGTTCATTCATTATTAAAATACAACTTATGTCAATTAATGTAATTTGGCGAGTGGTTTGGCGATTTATATAATTTGGCGAAATTGGTCAACGGGATAACTAAGTAGTACCATTTTTTTTTTTATTAAGATGTTCGTTTTTTTTTTTTTTTTTTTTTTTTTTTTTTTCAAACTCATAGAGCCGTTTTTATTCTTTATCCAAAAGAGTTAATTTGAATTTTTTTCGTTGCTAGAGTAATGGATGAATTGTTAGATATTTTGAGGTTTAGACGCCAAAGACACCGCCAAATTAGAAAAATATGAAAAATGTCATGAACTGTTGGACTTATAAGAATTTACTTGGCACCAATCGGTTCAGTATACAAAAATACATTAAATTATGCTATCATCTGACGCATAATTAGAATATCCCATTTTTAAGGAATTTTTTCCCTCCCCTTGCAAAAACGCCGTAGGGGTGATATTTTAGAAAATCCTTTCTTAGCGATACTATATAGACATGCCATTTGGCGGTGACTCGATGATCGAAAATTAGTCCAATATCATTTGAAATATTACATAACAGAGAAGAAATTACGAAGAAAGACGAAGAAGAAATGACGAATTACAAAAGACTTGCAATTTTTGTTTTTAAAATGTTGAATTTTTCGATAATAATAACGCATGATTGTATAAATTTCCTTAAAAACTATCTTCATTTCCTAGATTTCGAAGGTGTGAATTTTCCTATAAATGATATTGGCGATTTGACTTAAGAAAAAATGAAATAAACAATAAATAATATTTGCTTAAAAAATGGATAATATTCATTGATCTGAGTTCGAGTTTATAAATATCACATGCTTTCGGAATTACGGTGAAAAACATTAAAAAAAATATGAAATTATTTTACAATATGTATGTGTGGCAGAAATTCACACTAAAATTTAAGTATTTGATTCCATTTTTAAAATATTAACTGATATCTATATATGTTACAATTGAATATAAAAATGTACTCAAAAAAAGATCTCGTTCACTTGAAAAAACACCATTTATGAGAATATTTTAAGCTAGTGTCACACTTATGCATTTTTGACTTAAAATCACATTGTTTGGCGACAAAGTAAAATAAAAAATCGTAAAGAAATAAATAATAATTACACATGTAACTCACAATTACATCTGTTTGTTTCTTCTATAAGTTACGTGATGGGGTTTAGATAAAAAGAAAAAGAAAAGAAAAAAAAAGAAAAAAAAGGTCATTAAAAATTCATCTAATCAAATTTTCAGATTCATTTCTATAATCTAACGCAAGCGATAATGAGCCAAATAATGCTTATCAATTGTAATCTTTCTCATTAAATTAATTTTTACGCATTACAATTATTTCTTTCAGGTTTAAATTAAATTACAAATATTTCTTTTAGGTTTAAATTAAATATATTCTTTTTTTTTTTTAACAAAATCCCTCATTTAAATGGATTTTTCTTCCTTTTTTTACAATTAAATATCAGTAATTATTTTTTCATTTATTTTCTAAAGGATACAGCGATTTCAATTCATTTATTGCCAAAAAATAACCTCTGGCAACCTTTTCATTCAAAATAACAATAAAATGCGAAATTTATTACCAAAAATCATAGTTATCCCTGTATATTTTACTCATAAACCACCACGTGAATATTCTCTGTCGAATGACACAATTTGCAAAAAAAATCCACCGGGTAGTTTTTGAAAACATTCGGGCGGAACTTTTAGATCTTACTGCTTTATAATATATATGATATTTTACTCATAAACCACCACGTGAATATTCTCTATCGAACGACACAATTTGCAAAAAAATCCTCCGGGTAGTTTTTGAAAACATTCGGGCGGAACTTTTAGATCTTACTGCTTTATAATATATATGATGATGATGATATGATATGATATGATATATATACCTCGTTCAAATTTTCAATCATTAATAAAATACTTATTATTCATCCTATCAAGTTGAAATAAATTTTTTTAAACTTGTACTGGATGACAATTGATGTTAATACAGTTTTTCCAAATATTAATTCATTAATTAAATTTTAATTAATTAATTTTTTACATGGGAGGCAAAATGGCGGCCATTGGTTATTGAAGCATTTAATGCACATTCATTTCTATAAGGAGAGTTTCCATAGGGGGGACCCTGTTATGTCGCCAAGTACCGCCAAGTTTGTCGCCAACTTGGCGATATACCGCCAAATTTGGCGACCAAAATGATTCGCAAAAAGTGACACCAACTTGGCGATATCTCTAATATTTCGCCAAATTCCCATAGACTTCCATTGTAAACCTACTTGCTTATAGAAAATCAACAAATTGAGATATTTTAATGCAACAAAAACTAATATTAGCTTAAGGGATTATATTAAATTTTTCTTTGATGACCTAAGTAGGAATTGACTTTAAATAGAAAATTTTTATATTACTTGTTTATTAGAACAACACTTTTGGAATAATTCAAAAATTACAAATTAAGCCACAGTTTGACTAAACTTCATTATAACAGTGCAACAGACATAAATGAGGTTTTAATTAATAAGAAGAACTAAAATTAATTCCAAATAAATGATAATTTAGAAAGTGTTTTGAGACTTTTATGCTCATTTCAGTAATATTCATTTGAAGTTTTGAATTTTTTAAAAACCATCTTAACACATTTACATCTTAAAATTAACCATCATGTCAAATTCCAAGTTTCTTGTCTAACAGTCTACCACCGCTCTGGTGTTAGTGACACCAACATAAAATACCGAAACAGAGTTGAAATAGAATGTCTCTAAAAATTTTGAAACAGAGACTTTCAACATTAATTTGCCAACATTAACCTTGACATCGGTTGGTATGTCCTAATATTCTATAGAAAACGGAATTTAGACGTTTTTAAAGGCTTTCTTGTTGTTCCTGCCAACCAGGTGGTACTGACACCGGCATAAAATATAGCCCGTATAGTATCAGGGACTATCACTCTTGATTCGCAACCACTAACTTCTGTAATCGGTTTATTATTTCCTGAGATTCCATAGAAATCATAATTTAGGACTCTTTTAGAATGCTTTTCGCTCCTTCCCTTCGCTTCAACCCTTTTTAATTCAGAATTTGTATACGACTGTTCTTAGAGGACATTCATATTTTATAAGTAACTACCGTGCTATATTTAAAGTTTCTAGCCTCCTCACTGCCGCAGAAATCGCAATTTAGAAATTTTTTTGCTCCTGCAACTCTCTAGGGGTTTTGCAACCATTATGTTTGAAATTGGTTTCGTATTTCATACGATTCCATAACAATCGTAATTTAGAACTCTTATAGAACGCCTTTCGCTCACTTCATCCTTTTAAATTTGGAAATTTATTCCGACAATTCTTAGAAAGCATTTGCATCTTTGAAGTAATTACCATTCCAAATTTAAAATGTTACCCCCTCTTTAACACAATAAACGCAATTTAAAACATTTGTTGCTCCTGTAACCCCCTGGTGGTAGTGACATCAACGTAAAATATAGTCTATGTTGGAGCGGAGACTGTCACCATCAATTTGAAATCATTACTTCTGAAATCGGTTTATATTTCCTGAGATTGCATAGAAATGGCCATTCAGAACGTTTTTTAGAACTCTTTTCGCACATTTTCACCTCTTTAAAATTTCGAATATTTTAAGAAATGTTCTTAGAGATCATTTATATCTTATCAGTAACTAACATTCTAAATTTCATGTTTAGGCCCTTCAGTTACACGAAAATCGCATTTTCGAACTTTTTTTGCTCCTGCACCCCGTTTGGGGGTAATGCCACCGACATAAAATGTAGCCTATGTTTGAGCAAGGGTTGTCACCATCATTTTAACACAGTTATTTTTGAAATTCGTTTGGTACTTCCTGAGATTGCGAAAAAATTGGCATTTAGAACGTTTTTTAGAACGCTTTTTGCGCATTTTAACAGCTTTTAAATATAGCATTTTTTTAGAAATGTTCTTAGCGGTCATTTATATCTAATAAGTAACTACCATGCAAAAATTCCATGTATCTGAGCCCTCCAGTAACACAAAAATTGCAATTTCAAACGTTTTTTTGCTCCTGCACCCCCTTTAGGGGTAGTGGCACCGACATAAAATGTAGCCTATGTTGGAGCAAGGATTATCACCATCATTTTGACACGATTATTTTTGAAATCGGTTTGGTACTTCTTGAGATTGCGTAATATTCCCCATTTAGAACGTTTTTTAGAAAGCTCTTTTGTGCATTTTCACCCCTTTTAAATTTCGAATTTTTTAAGAAATGTTCTTAGAGATCATTTATATCTAATAAGTAACCACCATGCCAAATTCCATATATCTGGACCCTTCATTAACACAAAAATCGCAATTTCGAACGTTTTTTTGCTTCTACACCCCCTTTAGGGGTAGTGGAACCGACATAAAATGTAGCCTATGTTGGAGCAAGAGTTGTCACCATCATTTTGACACCATTATGTTTGAAATCGGTTTGGTACATCTTGAGATTGCGTAATATTCCCCATTTAGAACGTTTTTTAGAAAGCTCTTTTGCGCATTTTCACCCCTTTTAAATTTCGAATTTTTTAAGAAATGTTCTTAGAGATCATTTATGTCTAATAAGTAACCACCATGCTAAATTCCATATATCTGGACCCTTCATTAACACAAAAATCGCAATTTCGAACGTTTTTTTGCTCCTACACCCCCTTTAGGGGTAGTGGCACCGACATAAAATGTAGCCTATGTTGGAGCAAGAGTTGTCACCATCATTTTGACACCATTATTTTTGAAATCGGTTTGGTACTTCTTGAGATTGCGTAATATTCCCCATTTAGAACGTTTTTTAGAACGCTTTTCGCGCATTTTCACCCCTTTTAAGTTTCGAACTTTTTATGAAATGTCCTTAGAGATCATTAGTATCTTATAAGTAACTACCATTCCAAATTTCATGTTTCCAGGCCCTTTAGTAACACAAAAATCGCATTTTTAGAACGTTTTTTGCTCCTGCACCCCCTTTTGGCCAGTGGCACGGACATAAGATATAGCCTATGTTCTAAGTTGGACAAAAACCATCATTTTGAGACCATTACTTTTGGAATCGGTTCTGTAGTTCCAGAGCTTACCTCCTACAAATAAACAATTTTTACCTCTTTATAATAGAGTATAGATAGATAGATATAGATATAGATATAGATAGATAGACTAGCAAACCCCGCGGCTTTGCTCGCGTAATATTTGAAATATGCCAAGTGATATTTATATGTCTAATTTTTTTTAAAAGGTACTAACTAAATTTTTATTTTATTAAAAGGTAATATTTTATTTTATTAAAAGGTTTTTTTTTATTAAAAGGTACTTATAACTTTTACGAATAATTAAAAAATTACTATTTAAAACACAGTTTGATTAAACATCATTATTACACTGCATTAGGCAGAAATGAGACTTAAATTAATAAAACGAAATAAAACTAAATAAATGATAATTTAGAAAATATTTTGAAACTTTTATGCTCAATTAATACGCTCTTTTCAGTATTCATTTGAAGTTTTGAATTTTTTAGAAACCATCTTCTTACATCTTAAAATTAACTATCATGTCAAATTCCAAGTCCTACCACCTAGGGCTATGTTGAAATAGGAGCTGTCCCCATTAATTTGCCAACATTAATTTTGAAATCGGTTTGTTATTCCCTAATATTCCACAGAAACGTAATTTAGAAAGCTTTTAAATGCCTTTTTTAGAACGTTTGTTGTTCCTGTGAACCCCGGGAGTTAGAATCATTGGCATAAAATATAGCTTGTGTAGGATCAGAGACTGTTACCATTGATTCGCAACTATTAATTTTATAATCGGTTTATATTCCCTGAAATTGCATAGAAATCGTAATTTAGGACTTTTTTAGAATGCTTTTTACATCTCCCCTTCGCTTCACCCCTTTTTAATTCGAATTTATTTTCGACGTTCTTTCGAGGGCATTTATATTTTATAAGTAACTACCATGCCATATTTAAAGTTTCTAGCCTTTTCAGTATCACAGAAATTGCAATTTAGAAATTTTTTAGCTCCCGCAACCCTCTGGTTATAGCGGCAAAGACATTAAATATAGCTTATGTTTGAGCAGGTTCCTATCACTAACAGTTTGTCATCATTATTTTTTTAATCGGTTTGGTATTTGATAAGATTGCATAAAAATTGTAATTTATAACGCTTTTCGCTCACTTCATCTTTTTAAATTTGGAATTTTCTTTCGACTGGTCTTAAAAAGCAGTTGCATCTTGTAAGTAAATACCATGCCATACTTCAAAGTGTCAGACCCCTTAGTTGTGCAAAAAACGCAAATTAGAACATGTTTTGCTTTTGCAACCCTCAGATGGTAGTGACAGCAACATACAATATAACCTATATTATAGCAGGGACTGTCACCATTGATTTGCAACATTACTTTTGAAATAGCTTTGGTATTTCTTGAGATTGAGTAGAAATCGTAATTTAGAACGTTTTTAGAACGCTTTTCGCGTATTTGCACCCCTTTTTAAATTTCTAATTTTTTCGAAACTGTTCTTAAAGATCATTTATATCTAATAAATATGTAACTTGCCTAGTTTTAAGTTGCTAGCCCCTACCGATCACAAAAATCGAAATTTAGAACGCGTTTTTTCTCCTGCAACGTCTAGGTGATAGTGATACCGACATAAAATAGCGTCTATGTTAGAGCAAAGGCTGTCAGCATCAATTTCCTACCATTACTTTTGACATCAGTTTGATTCTTCCTGAGATATTGCTGACAAATCGGCATTTAGAACGCTTTTCGCGCATTTTGCTCCTGCATCTCCTCTGGGGTAGTGAAAACAAATATAAAATATAGCCTTTCTTGGAGCAAAATCTGTCACCATCATTTTTACACCATTATATTTGAAATCGGTTCAGTACTTCCTGAGATTGCATAGAAATCGCAATTTAGAACGTTTTTTACAACGCTTTTTGCGCATTTTGACTCCTTTTAAATTTCGATTTTTTTTAGGAAATGTCCTTAGAGTTCATTGATATCTTATAACTAACTACCATTCCAAATTTCACGATTCTAGGTCCTTCCGTTACGTAAAAACCGTAATTTAGAACATTTAACTCCTGCACCCCCTTTGGGGTATTGGCACCGACATAAAACTTAGCCTATGTTGGAGCAAGCGTTGTCACCGTCATTTTGACACCAATATTGTTTAAATCGGTTTGGTATTTCCTGAAATTGTGTTGAAACCACCATTTAGAACGTTTTTTTCAACGCTTTTCGCGCATTTTCACCCCTTTTTAATTTCGAGTTGTTTAAGAACTGTTCTTAGAAATCCTTTATATCTAATAAGTAGCTAATATTTTAAATTTGATATTTCTAGGCCCTTCAGTAATACATAAATCGCATTTTTAGAATGTTTTTTGCTCCTGCACCCCATTGGGGTAGTGGCACCGACATAAAATATAGCCTATGTTGGAGCAAGGGTTGTCACCATCATTTTGACACATATATTTTTTAAATGGGTTCGGTATTTCCAGAGATTATGTAGAAACTACCATTTAGAACGTTTTTTAGAACGCTTTTTGGGCATTTTCACCCCTTTTAAATTTCGAATTGTTTAAGAACTGTTCTTAGACATCATTTATATCTTATAAGTAACTAATATTCCAAATTTCACATTTCTAGGCCCTTCAGTAACGCTAAAATCGCATTTTTAGAACGTTTTTTGCTCCTACACCCCCTTTGGGGTAGTGGCACCGACATAAGATATAGCCTATGTTCTAAGTTGGACTAACACCATCATTTTGATACTATTACTTTTGGAATCGGTTCGGTAGTTCCAGAGCTTACCTCCGACAAATAAACAATTTTTTCCTCTTTATAATAGGAGTATAGATATAGATAAAGTATGTAAATAGTATAAATATTAAATAATTAATAGTAATGCGTCGAAACTGTAATACTAGCTTACAGTCGAGACAATAGGGGATTTTACCTGGCAAAATTAATGGTAGTTCTGAAAATCGGCTTACTTTATGTTTTTTGTGTCGCTGAATCCGAATTTGTAACTTCCCACCAAAATTTCCCCTGGCAATCCCCCCCCCCAAATTTTGGTAAAATGCCCCCCAAAAAAGTTTTTATTCAAAAAATCAATTTTTTAATCATTTTAGGGGAAAAGTATCTAGGAATTCAGGAAGTAGACAAAATTTCCAACAAATAAGATATATGACATTATGACGTGGGATGAATGGGGAGGGGAGATCTGCCTCGGAACATGCGCCGCGGTGCTGCGTGCACTAAGTTATGAAGTCCAGGCAATAGGGGATTTTACCTCGCAAAATTAATACTAGTTCTGGATTTCGACTCACTTTATGTTTTTTGGTTCGCTGAATCCGAATTTGTAACTTCCCACCAAAATTTCACCCAGCAATCCCCCAAAAAATTGATTTTTTGAAAAAAATTGGGTTTTGAGAAAAGCGCGCGGGGAATGTTCCGAGGCAGCCCTCTCTCTCCCCGTTTATCCTACGTCATAATGTCATACATCCTATTTGTTGTAAATTTTGTCTAGTTTCTGAATTTTCGTAATGCTTTTCCCCTAAAACAATAAGAAATTTAAGTTAAAAACAACAATTTTGGGGGGTTTTCGGGGGGGGGGGAATTTTGGGGGGAAGTTAAAAATTCGGATTCAGCGACCCAAAAAACTTAAAGTAAACCTTATAGCGAAAGTTCGGAGGGGAGACGGGAGTGCGAATGTAAAAGATGTGAGTGGTTAAGTGGAATTGCGCAACTTAGTCCACGCAGCACCGCGGCGCATGTTCCGAGGCAGATCCCCCTCCCCATTCATCCCACGTCATAATGTTATGTATCTTATTTGTTGCAAATTTTGTCTACTTTCTGATTTTCTAGATACTTTTCCCCTAAAACAATAAAAAAATTAATTTTTTTAATAAAAACCTTTTTTGGGGGGGCTTTTTACCAAAATTTGGGGGGGCGGTTGCCAGGGGAAATTTTGGTGGGAAGTTAAAAATTCGGATTCAGCGACCCAAAAAACATCTAGTAAGCCTTTTTTCAGAATTACCATGAATTTTGTTAGGTAGAGCCCCTATACGGTCTCTATTGCCTGGATTATTAGGTATTTTGTATAAATTTCACATTTACGGAAGTAGAAAGTTATAAATGTATAAAATGATCATATTGTCAGAAAAAAAGTCACACTTTCTCTTTTGTAACAACTGAAAATTCTTTCATATCATTTTTCTAAAGAATTCATTTCTCACTGCGACTAATGCATACTTAATTAATTACTATTAACATTACAAAAAATACGTTACAATAATAATTTATTTAAAGAACGAAACTTATTTTGTAAGTTGGCAGCAATAAAAAAATATATCGCCTATTCCCATCGCTTGTTGCACATTTAATATGTAATCGAATCGAAAAACACTTTTCTTGAATTTTATAACAAGTAAAAATTACTCCTTGTCTGTGAAGTTGGAGTGATACTCTTGCAATTATTGAATTCCAAAAAATTACTGCAATGAGTTCTTTAAGTAAAAAGTTCGTAGCAATAAGTTTGGTACCTTTGCAATCTTGTAGCAATGTAGTAAAGATTTTAGCAATAAAAAATATAAGAGCTCCTTATTCCCAAATCTTATTACACATTGTTAAATAATCAAATCATAGAAAAACTTTTCTTGAATTTGATGGCAAGTAAAGGTTATTCATTGTCTGTGAAGTCGCAGTAATACTCTTGCATTAATAGAATTCCCACACGAAGAATTATAATTAGCATAACGACTTCTTTAAATAAAATCTTTATTTTCGTATTAGTCTTATCGTTAAACGGTGGTTGTCAGTATTTTGGATTAATACTGATAAGCAAACATGCCTCTGTTGTAGTCCAGAGTGTGTGTTGATCTCAGATAGATCGTATGTGATAGACTGATGTATTTGGATAGAGAAGCTTTACGTTCTCTGTTTCACGTGTTAAACATTGCGAAACTGCATGTTTTTTTAAAATCTGAACAGAACCTAGCGAAAGAAATATGAAAGTATTCACTTATAATGTTAAAAAATAAACCATAGACGACCAACTTGTTTGTCGATGAGATCGAATTTTGTATTTTAAAAGTGATCGCGATACACCAAAAATTTGTTAATTTTTTACAAAATTTTATTTATCTTAAATATTAATATCAAGTGAAATACAGAATTGATATTTAAACTAATCATTATTACATTAAAGAAATTGTTGCATTGCATTAGTCCTTTTTTACATAGTAACCGTGCACAGTAACACATTTCTGCAAACGGTATTTCAAAAAGAGGGGGCGGGGGTAGGATTAATTCCCGTAGACCCAAAGGGGGGAATTTTTCTAACTTTTACCGACTCCCACATATGACATATTGTTGGAAAGGCCTGTGACCACGTATTAATGTTATGCCCATCCTCAGCCCCTCCCCCTAATTTTCCTTCCGGGGGGGGGTGTCTTTTCTAAATTTTGTGGACACCATTCTTGCCCTCGGGGGGAAATTTGGGGAAAGGGCTCGAGGGGTGCATAACATGAATAAGTGGTCACAGGCCTTTCTAACAATATATCATAGGTGAGGGTCGGCAAAATTAAGAAAAATGCCCCCCTTTCGGTCTACTATCGCGCCTCCTGGAATACATCCTCCCCCCCTCTTTTTGCAATACCGTTTGCAGAAATGTGTTACTATGCATGGTGACTATATAGAAAACGACTAATATAATGTAGCAATTTCATTATTTTTACTCAATTATTTCTATGTGAGGGCAAGAACTTATTGATACCCCCTCGTATATATATTGAATCACAAAAACTAAAATATATATTCCAAATTGTCTCCTCAAAACACGCCACTGCAGCCAGAAAAAAAGTCACTGTATCTTATAGATACAAAGGAGTGTTAATACATAACCGAGTATCAACAGAGCACTATGCAAACAGAGTGTTAATACATATTTTGTGATTTTAAAAACACAAGGGAATAAACCGGGCTTCCCGACTTACAGAATATTGGTAAAAGCTATCATACATATTATTTCGGATGTTAACATCCTCTTTTCTCCGCTCATACTAAAGACAAGGCGATGTATTTTTCGAAAGATTCTGCAAGCGGTTTTTGACGTAGTATACTTATATTTCGTTAAAGCACGTTGTATGATTGAAAAAAAAATCAGTTAATCAAAAATTAATGAATATGTAATACATGAATTATCACATTGCTAACGAAACGTAGAACCAACAATGTGAAAAATATCCACGCCGGGAATCGAACCCAGAACCCTTGGAATAGCGCTCCAAGTGCTCTACCATTTAAGCTACGAGGACGATGCCCAGCTTAGCATTTCCCACAAGTGGTCCCACATATGTGGGAAATGCTAAGCTGGGCATCGTCCTCGTACCTTAAATGATAGAGCACTTGGAACGCTATTCCAAGGGTTCCGGGTTATGTGGTAAATGCTAAGCTAGGCATCATCCTCGTAGCTTAAATGGTAGAGCACTTGGAGCGCTATTCCAAGGATCCCGGGTTCGAATGCCGGCTTGGACATTTTTCACATTGTTGGTTCTACGTTTCGTTAGCAATGTGATAATTCATGTATTATATATTCAGTAATTTCGAGCATCATTTCACTGCTGAAAATTAATTGGAAAATTAATTAAAATTATACAAAAATTAATGAAAAAATGCATCAGCAAATAATCTCAAATATTGTGGCGAAAAAGCTTTGCATGGGCATACTTTTTTTTTTTTTTTTGATAACTCTAATAGATTTTTTTCATTTTATATAATTTTTTTAGAATGCCCACTATCAATGCTAAATATCATACTTATATTAAACTAGTGGGTAAGTGTGATCACAGATCGCACAGAGGGTTTCGTTTAATATTCCTTTAAAACACTTTATCCTTTTGCGAAATCTGTTAGTTCCACATTTCGCAACCAGGGGGCGCATTCTATTCTACACAAACCTCTATCAAAAGGCAACTCTGTTTTACAACCTATCCGTAGGTATATTAGTCGAGGGGATCGGGTCTATAGCACCCGAGATAGGTAGGCGCCCCAGGAAATTGCACGGAACATTCTTTTATAAGCCTTTTATTATGTGTTATGAACTATGTCAAAGTTTCCAGCATATCGACTTGTTAGATTTCATAATTTTAACAAAATTGCGTTATGCTAGTTGCAAATTCCACCACCAGGGAGCGCACACTATTTATAACAAAAGTGTATCAGATCGAAACTCTGTTAAACAACCTATCAGTGGATGTGTTACTCGAGTTGGTGGCGACCTTAAGCGAGAAATTAAGAAATTTGCTGAAAGTACTATTCGGAAATAGTGGTAACTAAAATTTTGACATTTTTAAATTTCATAAGCAGCACGTGTCTGAATATATCATAGTCCTCAAAAAACGACATCTAAAAAGGTCGTAAACGCTAATTTTTAAAAAAGAAATCCAGCGCCCCTCCCCCGCCCTCCCTTAACAGGAAATTGCATGCATCATTATTTTATAAGTTTTTTATTATGTGTCATGAAGTATCTTAAAGAAAATAAGTTAAAACTAGTGTGAATGAATAAGAACAAAAAACTTCTTAAAACACCATCAAAAATTATTAAATGCGCTAGGCCTTTCGAAAGATCTGAGTCTTTCTTCGTCAGGCGCAAAGAAGACGTCCTTCTACTATGAAAGCAGCAGGAAGACCTGCTGCTGTTATTAGTTATTAGTTTAGATTGTTAGAATATAGAGTCTTCCTGCTGCTTTCATAGTAGATTGTTATTAGTTTAGATTGTTAGAATATAGAGTCTTCCTGCTGCTTTCATAGTAGAAAGACGTCTTCTTTGCACCTGACGAAGAAAGACTCAGATCTTTCGAATGGCCTAGCGCATTTAATAATTTTTTATGGTGTTTTAAGAAGTTTTTTTGTTCTTAAGTATCTTAAAGTTGCAAACTGATCGCCTTGTTATATTTCCTAATTCTATCAAAATCGCTTTACGTTAGTTCCGCATTCCACCCCCAGGGAGCGCACTCTATTCTTAACAAAAGCATATTTGAACGAAACTCCTTTGCGCAATCTCTCCATAGATACATGATCGGAAGGGTGGCGGTGCGGTCTTAACCAATAATTTAAAACATTTTCTGCGATAACAAACGCTAAGATTTAATAAATAAATCTAGCCCCCCCCCCCCTCCACTCCTCGAAATATCACACTCCATTCTTTTTTGCACTTTATCTTATGTGTTATAAAGTATCTTAAAGTTTCGAACACATCGAGTGGCGATCTTAACCAATAATTTAAGATATTTCCTGAAATTGCTATTCGGAAATAGTGGGATGAACACTTATAAACCTATAAACTTTTTCATATTGAATTATTAATACTTATTTCATAGAGCGCCGTCGAAACACCCCACGCAAATTGTTAGATTTCCTAATTTAAATGAAATCTCCGTTAAAAAAGCACGTGCCTCCATCTTAATCTGGCGTTTGATGGAAATAAAAGGAATTAATAAAATAATAATTAATATCTCAGCTCGTAATGAAGCTATCTCTTCGAACCGGGTATGTATTAAATCTGCGAGAAATTTCCAGCCGGATGTCAAAAAATTTAATATTTAAAAAATTTAAATTTCGTATTAGACTTCCCTCCCCTTAAATTTCTCCCGCGCCGATATGCCTGAGAGACGACGACAGTTGCCTTCCGGTGAATGGAAATCTGTTTTCATTGTCTTTC
The DNA here is from genome assembly GCA_963932465.1 of Maratus speciosus. Classification (NCBI taxonomy): domain Eukaryota; kingdom Metazoa; phylum Arthropoda; class Arachnida; order Araneae; family Salticidae; genus Maratus; species Maratus speciosus. Next base: position 118,654,938 of record OZ010790.1, read on the forward strand.
CAAACGCAGAAATTAAATTTTTATCGATCGATTTTTAGTGGATTTTTTGCGTTCTATCCTACGCAGAAATTTGAAATTTATACCAAAATAAAGTAGAATTTTTTCCGCGTATTTCTACACCTGTTACGAATTTGTACGACCGATACTTCGGCAGATCCGATTTTGCTTTTTCAAGGTCCACTTCAGTTATTGCTTAAATTACTCCGTGGTAACCCTGCACCGGCTGATTTGACGGAGCATCCGCCGAATTTACTGGCAACCGTTAGGAGAAACTGAGGAGGATTTCGATAACGTGTGTTCGCACCTGCATTCAAAAGGTTGATGGGTTAATTTTAGAATTTAATTAGCCCGTAATTAGGTTAATTACCAACTTTTTCAAAATTTTATGATTTGTTGTTTGATGTGTGGTGTTCATTGTTAAAATTTTATTTATCAAAATATTAAGATTCATTTTAAGGGGTCTCAGGTCTCTTAAAATTGAGAAAAAAGAAAAAAAAATGATCATTTTCAACATTTAATATCTTAAAATATATATAATTTTAAAACGCAATTTTATTTGGGATGAAAGATGTAAGTATGTTCTTCCATTTCATGTATTTAAAAAATTGCAACATGCAGAATTAGCAATTATAGAGGCCTCCAAACTGTTCGACATTTGACGAGCAGAAAATTGGTATAACAGCTTACGCGCACGATTACAAAATACATATTGCAACTAGAATGAAAATTTTGGTGCCTACTTATACTTCAGATTGTAATAATTACCCTGAACTGAAATAAATTTGTATTTAAAGCATTTTTATATTTTTAATACAAAGTTGTATTTAGCTAATACAAAATTTTGAGAATTTCAACAGTATAATCATCGAAAAAAATATTTATTTGAAGAATAAAAAGGAAATTTTAGGTTCAGTTTATACAGACTAACATGAAACATGTGTTTTGAAAATGTCATGAAAAAACATTCAGAATTTTTTGAGATATCGTGTGCGTGATGCACAAAAACGTCATTTGGGGACAAACGACATCAAAGTTTCGGAAATGCCGCTTCACCTATTGAGCGGGTATAATCATTAAAGCCATAACTTCTGTTCTAATGGGAATTGCAAGTAAACAATTATATCAAAATGTTCAGAAAAGATAGCACGTTAACATTTAAAAAAAATAAAATTTCGAAAATTTTGAAGGTTTAAGAGTCTTGAGACCCCTTAAATAGAATAAGTTCTTTAGGCGCACCAAATCTTCTCCAAGCAAAATTTGTATTTACTATACAGGGTGTAAGTGAAATAGGGAGCAAAACTTTACAGGGGGGATAGAACTAATCAATGCGAGCAAATTTAGTCATAGAATGTATGGTCGGAACGCAAGCGGTGAGAAGTTAAAAGGTAGTTTTCCACTGCCTCAGTTAAAGAATTAACACAAGAATGAGAAGTGATACTTCAGAAAACATTTTGTTAACAGGAATGTAATGAATGTACATGCTCAAAGAAATTACTCAAAAGATCTTACACCAGTTGTAATGCACGCTTCGCGCTTGCGGGATAGGGACTGCCGCACATTTGAGAAGACACCAGGCATTTCTCGAATATCGCCGGCAACAACGACAATGCTGGCGACTAGATCCATGTCGATTTCAATGGGGTACTCGTAGATTAAACTTTTCATATGGTCCCACAGGAAAAAGTCCGAATACGAGAGATCTGGTGATCTTGGTAGCCAAGCTATGGGACCATCTCGACCAATCCATCGCCCGGGAACAGTGGAAAACTGCCTTTTAACTTCTCACCACTTGCGTTCCCACCATACATTCTCTGACGAAATTTTCTCGTATAGCTGCTTTCTATCACCCCGTAAAGTTTAGCCCACTTTTTCGGATACACCCTGTATACCAGTAGATAGTAATTTGAGTAAATTTCGTACCCCAACATTTGACGGTAAAATATGGTAAAAGAAAGGGCGAAAATGCTGTAAGTTACAAACTTCCAAATGTTTTTATTTCATTTTGCCTATAAAGCATCTGTTACTTTTAGTATATCAAAATAATCTTTTAGAAACATACGACCACCTGCTTATATAATTGTTAAGGCACTGGCTACTAATCAAAAAGTGTCGAGTTCGAAAACCAATGACTTAGATATTTGTAGTGGGTCGGATATTCACTTTAAACGAAGATTTCGGCCTCTGGGCACTCTCTTGAAAAGCTAAAGATGATTGTGTTAAACAAAATCAATTTAAAAACTTGATAAAGCACACGGTTGATTCTCATGAGACATGAGATTTTCAAAACAAAAATATATCAAATGTGGCAACGCTTTAATTTGTATAAGTTAAAATTTTAGATTTGCTTTAAAAATTTAAAAAATTTTTTATGGGTGTTTATTATCGAATAAAAAAATATTATTGTAAAATATGATTACCTCGGCAGTTGAACCATTACTGTGGTATGTACGAGTATATGTTGTATATGTCAGCAGAAGAGCATTAAGGGCACATGGAACATAAAATGGTTCAAATTTTTGAGTTTTTAATTGAGTTATAAATTGATAAAACAAAAACAAAGTTGATGGTGATTAATATGGTGATTAATATGATTATGATGCTGGAAGATTTTAAAATAATGTATTTAAGCATTGTGGGTGTGTATATAGTTTTTCACCTTTTCGAAAAAGGTGGTTTTTTGCTGCTTCGGTACACTTTTCTAAACATCTATTTTAGGTGAACAGTTGAAACTTTCCAAAATTGTGTAACTAACTCTATTTGAGAATAATAAGAAGCGATTTTCATTTTGGCCTAAAAGAAATAGAATTAGAAATATTTCACTAAAAAACCTTTAGTACCAAACAGGACTTGTGACATGCCAGGTAAAGGATTTTCTTTAGTTTTAAAAATGATAATTTTATATTTTCTCTGAAAAAAAACAGTATTTATTGAATGTATTTCTCATGCAGTATATTTATACATAAAAAATTGTTATATAACATATCAAATAAAGAAAATCTGTGGCAAAGACATTTAATTTTTCGTGTTTCATAAAAATCACCCGTATGTACAATTTAACTTTACTGTGGAAAAAAAAAATCTTTTGAAATATTTCCTATTTTTTATGTAATAATTTCTGGTCGCTTACAAACGTTCTAATTGTGATAATGATCATTACTATTCAGCATGAAATATAAATAATTTGCGAGTGAATTTACTTTACGCAAAAAAAAAAAAAAAAAAAAAAAAAAAAACGTTTAATCTAAAATTAGTATATGATTATGACGTTTGGAAGTAGGAAGAATGAAATATGGACTACGTAATGTCTAGTGGCCTTAGAATTTTTTTTTTTTTTTAAGTAGTCGCTACAAAACTGCAAGCTGCCGGTCTATTATTAAAGAATACCCTCACAAACTCTGAGACATCAAGTTCGCCTTGAGTGATCATCTTGTTCACGCAAGTGTGACACAATAAGCAACAGTTCTTTACGTGACCAATGTCATTAACTTCACGACTCATGTTCAAGGCCGGGCCAAAATAAGTGAGAAAACAAAGATCAATACCAACGACACCGGTGTTATGAAGTTCATGTACCTTATGGAATAACTGTTTTATTCGCTTTCACTCTTTCAGTCATAATAATACACTGAATATTATTACATTTTCTTGTGTTTCTTTTTTCTAATAAATAAGCTTATGGCTTAATTTTTTCTAAACTGTATGGATTCACATATATTAAAATTTTCAAGGATATTCACAGGGGCGGCTTTAGTAGACATGTATCCCTGGGCGAGAATTTTCAGTGCCCCTACCAACGATGCCTTTAAAAAAATTATTGTGTTTATATAACCAAGGTTTTTTTTTTTTTTTTTTTTTTTTTTTTTCAGCTTAGTGTTTAGTCTTCGCCCGTCCTCTTTCCTTTAACCCGAGACTAAAGCCAAGCCACCTTCGTAAAGATTTCTCGTAAATAATCACAACCTCGTGGATTTAATGTATTCATGAAGTTATGGAAATTAACTATAAATCGTTACAATTCCCCATAGAAAAACTGAAATCTTACCTTTTCCTTTTATCGATGTGGTACATGGAGGAACGGTGCGGAGGGAACACATTCACTTTTTTTGTATTCAAGATGATAAGGCATCTTTTATGACGCAATGATGACTATTTCTTTAAATTTCCTCCTTATTACGCTATCGATATTTGCATTTCATGATTTATATTACAGAAATATTGGTATTGCACATGATCGATTTTTAAGCAGTCCTTCGTGAAAAGCTTATTATTTCTTTTGTGGTTTTTAGAATTTATGAAGAACAAATAATTATTTTTAAAAAATACGAAACGGCTTCTTATAATTGGTATTTGTGCAAAATGTTGTACGTCGTACATTCGCCACAGGTGCTCTAAAAGCTTCACTTTTTGACTCTTTTCTCTTTTGTTATCGGGTAAAAAATATAATACGCGAGTTTTCTGTAACCTCGATATTATTTGAAAGATCTTTCAGAAATACGAATGTCGAGCAATATTGTAATAGACTTCAATCCTCAACCGCATGCAAGCATATGCATTTGCGCGCATAGACCACTTTTCCTCCTTCCACTCCTTTTACAAATACATGTATATATATATATATATATATATTTGCGTCTGAAAAACTATAAACTATGCAACCATGGAAGTAGCCTTGAGGGAAAAAAATAAAGGTCTCAATCTGTAAGGTATTTTTTCTTACCTTTTTTTAAATCAATTTTCTAACGCAATAACGTTTTATTAACATTTTTGTGTCATGCTAATATTTTATAATATATAAGTTATACTACTGATAAAACTACATAGAAAATAAAAATTTTATTAATTAAAGAATTATAAAACATTGCATAAACGCACTACCAGCAGGGATTTTTTTTAATGCAATCAGATATTGATAAAAAAGAAACACAAGAGTGTTACTTATATGAATTCTAAAAAAATCAGATAAACTCAAATTTTAGGTATTTATGAAATATTTCAAAGCTCTTAGCGTATTCAAGTTGATTTTTTGCAAAGAATAAAAAATTATAGCATCATTTATCATCAACATGGAATGGGTTAATAAAATGTGCAACGAACAAGATGATGAAAGATTCAACTTTCGATATAAAGGAGCTTACTTGGAGGCATTAATTCATTTTTTTATCTTTAGCAGTTGCATAGAAGTTTTATCAGTCTCTGTACAAAAATACACACATATGTATAAATACAATCTGTATTCATCGAACACGAAAAACATGTGCTTTGTTCTACGAAACTACTGAAATAAATTCAAAATTCCACTTTTTTTTTTTTTTTTTTTTTTTTTTTTTGGTCAGACGTTCATCATTCTGTAAGAAAGATAAAGAAAGTATGCAATAATTACGTGATTTCGTAAGGATACAGAAAAAAAATCACATGTAAAATAGTTGATATTGATGTATTTTTTCTCTCGTGAATTACTGAAGTGATTTAAATATTTTATTTAATAGTTTTACAAAAGTTAAACTGTAAATTGAATGATCTACAAGAAATTTTAAAAAAAAGTAATAATTACATTAAAGGAAACCTCGATTTTGTTTATTCGTAAAATTGCGTAACTTCTATTTTACGTGCGATTTTATTGTTGTAGATGATTGTTTGCTAAATCGTGCAACTATTGTAATTTTCTTTAGTATTGTTATTGCCGAACAAACAATTTATACATTAACTACTCACAAAACTGTACAAAAAAGAATACTAAAATTCTTCCGACGCTCCGGGAGAATAAGGAACAACAATTCTAGTTTTTTAATTTGAATTCCCAAATGTTGTCACAAGGATGGGAATGGAAGGGAAAACAACTTAAAATATCATGATATTGTTAAATTTAAAAAAAAAATACAAAATACAAAAATTGTACATCTAAAATCCTAGTACTTTCAGGTACGCTCGTCATCAGGGTTCAAAATAAAATACTAAACAGAGAACAGAGTCCTTACAAGTCAAAAGTCACTGTAGAATATTTCAAAATGAAGCGTAAGAGATGTTAGTTGGTGGTTGAAAACCGCTACGCTGTATGGCGAATGATAACCGGTCACATGCGATTTTAGACGTTTTGTTAAATATCTAGACCAATACATGAGGAATTATCCTGAAACTCCAGGTGTATAAACAGAATAGTATAGGTCATATATTTCCGCGAAGATTTTTTTTCCCGAAACTCCATAGGGGACCCTCAACAAATTGAAAAAGAACGAGTATCTTTTGGATAACCCTGTAAAAACTAATGTAGCAAAAGCGTTCAAACTGTGGAACATGATTCAGAGACTTATTGTAATAAATTGTGTTCAATTTTATGAGGATAGCATGTATACTAGTAGAGAAATTAAGGTTTTTATAAAAACAGTCCCAAATTTTGGTTGATTATCCGTTGATTAGTACAAATATAGCGTACACAATATTGCACGTACTACTATATTTGGATACAACTTCTGATCTTTTAGCTTCCTTTTGGGAATAACGGATTTCGAACTTATTCTGTTGACGATAATTTTCAGAATTTTTAAGCTATATTTTTGAGACTTTCACAAAAGTTGTTCTATACACTTAGCTAATACATTATGCACGTTATATTTTGATTGAGTTCGCGTAAGCACAGTAAATCATTGTTTAATAAACCTGATCATTTTTCATCCAATTTTTATTATTTTTTAATTTTGATTGCAGGGTATTATGTACAATGCTGTTTGTCATATAGTTTCTGAAAAGAGCACTTTTTTATATTAAGAACTCTGCACATCATGAGCGAAAAACTTGGCAAAATTTGGGACTGTTTTTATAAAAACCTTAATTTCTCTACTAGTATGTTATCCTTATAAATTTGAACACAACTTACTACAATAAGCCTCTTAATCATGTTCTTCAGTTTGAACGCTTTTGCTACATTAGTTTTTACAGGGTTAACCAAAAGATATTCGTTCTTTATCAATTTGTTGACGATCCCCTATGGGGTTTCTGGAAAAAAATCTTCTCGGAAATATCTGGCCGATACTACTCTGTTTACATACCTGGAGTTTCAGGTTAATTTCTCATATATTTTTTTAGACATTTAACAAAACGTCTAAAATCGCAAGTGACCGGTGATCATTGGCCATGTAGTGTATTCTAACTTAGTAAATTGATCCACATTTTGGTGTTATTGTAGGATAAAGTATCTTTACAGATAAATATTTTTCTTTTATATCACAAATTAGTTTAAATGTGATGATTTTTTATTTGTCTCCTGTGAGGAGGATGATCTAAGCACACAGAGTTCTGTCCCCATGGTTCAAAACCTATGAATTATTATATGAATGGCTTGTTTGAACAAGTAACCAAACGCACTGCCGTGATGCTGGCAGTGAACCCAACTGATCCACAGAATTGGAGCAGCTTTTACCAGATTGCGGAGCCATGTTTGTTCTCATTATGGCTGTGAGGGTCGTTTCTTTAATCAAACTCTCTTTACATCGATACAATCTTTATGTCACGTATCCATTTTGACATTAAAATTTCTTTTTCACTCGGATATTTCATGTTATCATCTTTCACCAGTAACTGTCATATAATTTATCTCGAACCTCTGTAAGGTAGTTATATCTTATGCTTAATCTCTATAAAGGTGAATTAAAATAGTACTATTATTTAAACTTTTTTTTCGTCGGATTATGTGGTCGATAAATTTTAAAGTCTTAGGCAATTATTTTGCCGGTAATTTTGTTATTCAAATTAGTTAAATTTTTGGAACTTTAAATTCAATTAGTATTTAATTTTTAAATAATATATACAGCTTAATAAGTAGAGATGCTTGCCAAACAATTAAATTGTTATTTATAAAATAACTACCTTAAGCATTAATACATATAATTTACTCTATCAACCATATATTCGAAGCAAAGTTTAAGTGCAACAAAAATTTCGACCATTCCCGTGTTTATCCCAAATTTCTTAAATCTTTAATTATTCCCGAAAAAATTCTACAACTCATTTAAAATTCTTTCGCTTTTTTCTTCTCCAGGGGAATCTTTTTTTAATCTGCCGAAACTTCTGAGCAGTGTGAATTTTTTAGAAGTTGTTTGTATTAATGTTCGTTGACGTTTTAGGCTTATTATAAAATATTTTTTACTAGAAGTAACAATATACGAAACATTCAGAATATCAGAACATTTTTTAATATAAAGACTAACTTATTCAAATCATTTTAATAATAATAATAATAATATAAATATATATATATATATATTAATAGGAAGAAGATTTCCATTACATCCACCCAAATGTCGGAAAAACATTCCTTTTTTTTTTTTAGCAAATACTTTAAAGTAGATAGCTATATAATCTCTCAACTTTTTCTACCAAGTTGGATCTGACACATTTTATAATACTTTTTTTTCTTATAATAATTTCGATAATTTCGTATATAATTAAAAAATATATAAAATAACACATGCTCTTTTACATTGCAGAATGTTTTATATAAATGTTAGCAAGTGTACAAAAAACCTATTTACACAAAAACAAAATTACGAATTCGTTATTTCTATTATTTTTGTCAAAGTGTGGGGTCGTTGAAAATGCTTAATTATCTAAAATGCGATAGTTACTTATATTTGTCTGAAGTAACATATTTGCTTTAAAGTAAATTTCATTCTAAAAAATAATTCAGTGGCCTTTAACCTAAAACTACCGGGGGAGGGGGGGTTATAAAAAAATAACTTATTAAGACTTGCTTTAACAAAAAGCCTTCTGTAAAACTTTCTTTTTGAGAAAACAGAAGTTTTACGCAATCCATATTTGATTTTATTAAATTTAAAATATTTAATAATAGTTAGCTCTATAAGCAAGCAATTTTTCTCTTAAGATAATAGACGGATTTTAAACACTTTATAATCCTTCAATCCTTCAAATGTTGATATTGTAAATTTATAAAAAATGTAAAATTATACTTACTACTTTATATGTTGAACTATTTTTCAAGAAAAAACAAAATTTTTTTCGCACAAAAACAATTTTACGAATTTATTATTATTATTTTGTTTTGCTTTGTTTCATGAAATTCAAGTTCATAAAATTCAAGGGACTCTGTACCTGTCATTTTGATAAAAAATGACAAAGAATTCGAATTTCAGAATTTTATTTTAAAGTGTGCCTTAGTATTCTTAGACCATTCTGTCCAAATTTCGGAGCGATTCGATAAATAATAAAGGAGATATACTTAAGGTATAAAGATGAATTTATTAACATTTATGTGTAAGTGAAATGTTTAAACTCATTTTACTCACTTCGCAATTTTTTATATTTTCATTTTAATCGAAATACTAAGGTTTCTACAATAATTAAGTAAATTGGCCGACATTTAAAAAAAATATTTTTAGACCCTATGTGTGATAACTAAGTAAAGGTTTTTTAATATGTTTATAACTTTAAGAATAAAAAAAAAAGAATTATGAGCTTAAAGACATGCCATTTTCCTACGTTTTTCCGTATACATTTACTACTTATTATTTTCTTCTGATCTACACTGCAAAAAATAAGTTGTTGATTTTACAATATTATACTGACAGCTGAGGTGCCAGTATAATACTGTAAAATTAACAATTATACCGTTAAATAACAATATTAAACCGTAAAATGAACAGTAATATACTGCTAAGTAGTAATATATTGTACATTTCTGTATATGTATTTATAAAACGGTATGTAACTCTTTGTTTATTGTTTATTACTGTTAATTTTACAGCACAATAGTGGCACCTCAGCTGCCAATATTATACTCTAAAATCAACAATTACTTTTTACAATGTAATGGACTAATCAAAAATCCGATACTTAGGTTTATAGGAAAAAAATATTCTGAATAAAGGATGAAAAAATCTATTTGCAAACATGAAAAATGAAAAAGAAGAATGAATTTTAAAATTGTTAATTAAAAGAAATCAATTAAAAAAATGTTCTTGTTATATTAAAAATTTAACGCTTTTGAATTTAACGCTTTGATCTATTATGACCATTTTATTCAACCTTTATTCAACCATGAAACTAAAAATATAAAGTGGGTTATAGTTACAAAATACATTTTTTTGGTACCGAGTCCCCTTAAGTGCATAAGTCGCTTAGTCAGTATGTTTTGTATAATTTTTTGTTAAAAAGGAACTCTCCTTTACATAAAAACAAAATTACGAAATTTACGAATTTGTCATTTCTTTTAGTTTTCTCAAAATGCAAATTCGTTCAGGACTTTTAATTGCGTATAAAATGAGAGAGTAACTTGTAATGCTTTGTCAGAACTAGCATATTTGTTTTAAAACAAGTACTTTAAAATAACCAAGCGGCCATTTACCTTCAGCCATTTGTTGAAAGAAATGAAAAACGAATTCCAGATCATTCTCTACAACTGTCGGTATGGAGTGAGAGTAGGAGGTTGATTACTTAGTAGGAAAATTGGCTGAAGGAAACGAGAGGCAGACCCGAAATTTAAATATTAGGTAATAGAACATGACAGTCGTACTTTTTAAAACAAGGAACACATTTCTTTTTTTCTTTATTTTCGCGGCATTTTCTCATTTACTTTCGACATAAAGTATCGCAACAATTTGTAACTGTAAGTTAAAATGAAAAAGTCAAGTGAATGTTGAATTATACATTTAAAGAGAATTGGTTTATTTCTGTCCTTCGCATTCAGCAAGAATTTTTATATTTTATTTTTATAATAGCGCATAAATTGAACAGCATTGGAAACTATTTAAGTAATCAAGCATTCTTTTAACAATTTAAGACTAAACCAAGTAAAAAAAAATTATATGCAAGTGTAAAATTACATTTTTTCAACTTGGTTTACTTTCCTAAGCTTAAATATTAAGTAACAGAACACGACAGTCACTTTTTTTTTTAGTAAGCAACATTTTCCTTTTGCTTTATCTTTTCATTTATTTTCAAATTATCTCGAGAAAATCTTACCATTATTAAAAGGGGAAAAAGTTGAGTAAAAGTGTTCAATTATACATTTAAAATAATGGTTTATTTTTGTGCTTTGCATTCTCAAAATATTTTGATTTAGCTGTAATGATATAACAGATAAGCTGAAATAATGTGCATGAAATATAAATTTCAAAAATTTTAAGTAGTTTTGGAAGAAATTAAAAACAGTCTTTCACAGATGCAAACACAAATAAAACATTCAACGCAAATATTTTATAATAAGAATAGTTTGATAAAAATTTTAATAAAACGTATTTTATTAATTTATTCATTGAAAACTTCATATCGCAAGATACCCACAAGCACACACGTGTATTTCAACCAATGAACAGAAGGGATGAGTGTAACAAAATTTTTTCTGAAGTTATACATTACTGTAAAGTAACGCCTCCACCTTTTCAACGGAATACCATCAACCAATTCATGTCCACACCATCCCAGCAAACACCGAGCTATCGGTAAGCAATCGGCCGACAGCCGCTTGCCAATACCGCCGGTATTGGCACGATACCGGTTCCGTATCTTTTTTGATACGCCGCGCGAATGCGGCCCAATTCATAAGACACGCAACATGTCCGGTATAGGCAAAACATTATACCGACAGCACGCCGATAGCTATCCATACGAATGCTGGCCGCAGTCCGACACCCGCATCAATTGAAAAAAATATGTTTGATGGCGTCATCTATGAGCCATCGTGAAATCCACATTTGAAAGGAACGTATTTCGGCGCTGGAAGAGGTTGGGTTTGATCCGACGAACCCAAGGACAGGAAGTAGACGCCTTAACCACTTAGCCACTCAGACTTGATCTCGGGGACTTGATTCTATGAGGTAAGATGGGGAGGACCGAGGCTAACGAGAAAGACAGGCTACCGCGGTGGGTCCGATTCTTCTTTTTTTACAGACCGCTGGAGTCACGTGATGCTCTTTTCGCACACCTTCATTGGTGCATTCGAGCATCACGTGACTCCAGCCGTCTGTAAAAAAAGAAGAATCGGACCCACCGCGGTAGCCTGTCTTTTTCGTTAGCCTCGGGGAGGACTTATCAATGCGTAATGGTTTGCCGTTGAAGGTAATTGGTAGATGCGAAAATTAAAATTTTGAAGTGTTTTATTTTATTTTTTATTTATTTATTTGTAATTGTGTTACGCGCGTGCATTTAAAAGTTAATTTAATATTTAAATGAATGAAATAAATGTCTTAGCGAATTCGTTAAAGCAAACGAATTTAAGAAAAAATTTAAGATTAATTAAGATATAGATATAATTAAGAATAGATATAAATTAAAAAATAATTAAATATTTTTAGAGGTTTTGTTCAGTTAATCAAATTTCCTTATTAGGAATTATAATGTACATACACTGCGTTAATTTATAAAATATACATTTTTAACATGGAAAAATTTATTTTAATTAATAAAAAGTTGGTAATTAATAACTTTTAATTAGAATAAGAATTCATTTTATGTCGTTTTAATGATTTAAAGTAGAACATATATTTAATGAGTATGTTGCAATATTAATTTGTTACTTATCAATATTTTTCATTTAAAAAAAAAAATAAAATAATTAATTTACATATTTTTTTTTCTTTTGGAAGATAATTTTTAAGCACATTATTCTTGAACTTCGGGATATGAAGAATATTTGTCAGTGAAGATTTAGTCACAAGGCCTAACAACGACAAATTGAATACTTAAAAATTTTCAGCAAACTGTCCAGTTACTCCAATGTTTCCATAGTAAACGATTACAGAATCATAATTTAACTGTATTCTGACGGTAATATAGACAACAATATTGTTAAAATAGAGTTAAATTACGGTCATGTAACAATTTTCAATAAAAACGGTTGAATGACTGGACAGTGTGCTGCTAATTTTTAACAGTGAATAAAAATAAAAATACCCTATGTTATGTAAACTCCCTGTATTATAAAACACTCAAAATGGTGTTAAAAAATTATATATCTGTAGCTCTATCAAATTACTATGTGTGTACTGTAGAACACATGTATTCATTTGCGTAACAAAAGGGTGTATATTCATGAAGATACTCGTATATACGATTATTTTAAAAATTCAAAAACATTCAACATTATTTTTATAATATGTAGGATTTTCAATAAAATTTCAATCCACTTTCAAAAAACTTTAAAATAAGCAGGAGAAACATAAAATTACAATTACTAAATGGATGTATTAGCTATGTGATGATATATGAGCATTTGTATAAAAAATTTGTTACCGCACATGCTGGAATGATTATAACAAATTTTCTTCCATAATTTAGTAACCAATTATATAGAGAAACTTTCATACTGCGGCTAGTCAAATAGCATGAAAATTCAGGGAATTATTGGCGTGAGCGTCAATTTTAACTGTTTTCTAAAAGCTACTTTAGGATAATGGATTGCTAACAAGCTGCAATTTTAAAAATGTAAAGTATTGTAATTTGAGAAAAAACGATTTATGATTAAAATGTCAATCTGTAAGAAAAATCGCTTACCGACCAGTCATTTTTTAGCATACAACTGTAATATTGCTCAATTCATTGCTGATAAATTCCTGAATTTTCAAAACATTTGACTCTGTTTTATGTCAGTTTGGCTATATAGTTGACTACTAAATGATAAAAGAAAAATTGCTCAGTCATTGGCACATGTGAAATTAAATATCATATCATACAAATGCTCATATTTTATCAAATATTCAATATATTCATTTTTTATTTCATTATAATGTCTCTACTACACTTATCAAATAGTCTGAAAGTTAATTTACTTGAAAACCCTGCATTTTATAAACAAAAAGCATACTTTTTGGAATTTTTAAAATAATCCTTCATATATTCATGAATTACAGTCATACCGTCTAATAAAATATAACTTAATGTTAAATTTTAGTTTACATTTGCATGGAATTACACTTCTTATAATAAATTCAAAATATATTACGCTCAGACTTCGCATTGCACTTAGGCAGATTATGAAAAATATTAAGTCGGAAAATAATATTTATTAGATGAATAAATACTGAAAGTTTTAGAAATAAAAAATGTCGGCACGTGGATAATACCATATAACAGATAACATCATTTATGGAATTTATTAAATTGAACTTTTGCATGCACAAATCATTTAATTTATAAATTATATTTAGATTATAGGTAAAAATTAACTTTGGGAACCTAATGAAAATATTTCCATGAGGATAAAAAAAAAATATATTTATTAAATATTTTGTATTTAGTTATCTCTGAGTTAAAACGTAGTATTAATGTTTTATTAATACTACTATAACATCGCATTTTAAATTGAATCCAGCTTACAAATATAATATTTTTAGAAATTTTAAATTAAACTTACAAAATAAACAAAATGGTTATTAAAAAAAAAAAAAAGATATATGTATATATTAATTTTCTTCAAATTATTTGATGTCCATAAGATATTTATTAATTTTGGTATGTACATCATGAATTTTACAGGCATTCAAATGCAGAAAAGATTTGATTTTTCAAATTCTATTAAGATTTCATTTTTCAAATTCTATTTTCAAAGAAGTTTGCTAATTTTCATATTCATCCAAATAGCTAAAATTTAAATTTTTGTCAAAGAACCTCTTTGTTTGTTTTTACAATGTCTCTGATTTTCACATTTCATGACTTCAGTGCATATTGTTACTTATTTATTTATTTATTTATTTCTACATTACGAGGCCTCCCAATTCCTTTCTCGTGTACATTTAAAAAATACTTTAAAATTTCAAATTTATTAAAATATGTAAAATTTTAATTTGTGCCAAAAAATCTCACTAAAAAAATATTTTAAATAATGTTTGATTTTTTCGTATCATGACTCCTGTGCTTTTCATTCTGTTATTTCGTTGTTTTGATTTTTTTTCTCAAGCCGCTTGCCGGAAATTTTTCTTTCCAGAAAACAGGAATCTTTGTAGTACTTCTCCGAATTCTAAAAGATTTATAGATTTCTCAAAGACTACCAATTCCTTCCTCTTGTACATTTAGAAAATACCTTTCTTTTTTCAAATTTAGCCAAATACGTAAAACTTTAATTTGTGTCAAAGAATCTCTTAATAAAATATATTTTCTAATATCTCTGATTTTCTCACATCACGACTCCTGTGCATGTGACCCCCCCCCACCCCACCCTGCGGATCAGGCGGTTTACCGGAAAGATTTCTTTTGAGAGAATAGGAATCTTTGCAGTCTCTTTTCTAATTCTACGGGACTTATATATTTTTCAAAACCTCCCAGTTTCTTCCGCATGTACATTTTGAAAATATTTTCAATTTTCAAATTTATCCAAATACATAACATTTTGATTGTGCCAAAGAATCTCTTTAAAAAATACTTTTTTCCCAATTTCTCTAATTTTTTCATACTATGACTTCTGTGCATTTGATTTCGTTGGGATTTTTTTTTCTTTCTGCAAGCAGTTTGCCATAAAGTTTTCTCTCAAGAGAATAGGAATCTTTTCTAATTCTACGGAGCTTACAGATTTTCTGAGGCTTTCCAGTTCCTTTTCCATGTACATTTTGAAAAATATTGTCAATTTTATGGATACGTAAAATTTTAAATAGCGTCGAAGTGTCTCTTATAAATGAATTTTTCAGATGTTTCCGATTTCCTCAAACTATGCAACATTCCTGCTTTGCTCAGTTTCTAATATCAATTTTTTCAAAAAACAAACTGCATAGCAGAATTATTTAACAAGAAAATATATGTGTATTTTGGGGGCATCTTCGCATTTATCGATATGCATTTTTTAAAAATATTAACCGTTATTTACTTTTATACGTAATCCTAGCCGGGTTTCGCGCGTCTAGACGTTCTTTTGAGAGGCACAGATACCTTCTGCATCGCTATTATCCGCTATAAAATATGGAAGAAAATTCAAGGTTATACGTATCGGTGGATTAAAAAATGTGCATTAATGGGCACGAAGTGAGACTTCATCTGTAAATGAATGAACAATGGCGATTAAATGTTTAAACTGTGATAAGCGTATATCTGTTAAAGAAGACACTTGATAGGTTGGTTTCAAAAGCATTTTTAGCTGCATTAAGGTTTATTTATGGCTGGTTGTGTATACTGGCATCAACCAAATTGATAAATCTGCACAACCTCTGGCCCCAAGTTGTGCGGATTTGAGGGAGTCTACTGTATACTTAATGATTTTGTCCAGAGGTACTGTTTGTTTTCGTAAAGCAAAACCTTCCGCGCTTTTGCGCATGCGTCAGGTCTGTTTTGATTTTATCAAAATAGGGATGATCGGACGCTGATTAGCTGAGTGACAACATACAACTGGAACTTCGGCAAATATCCATCTCAGCGTTAACACCCCTTTGGATCGTAAAATCGTCCCAGAGTGTTAGGCACGGCTTTCGAAAACGAACTGTATTTTTGATGTGTTTATAAGGCATCATTTTGTTTATATTTTAAAACTTCATCAAAATAGTTGTAACTTTTCTAATAAATATGTTACATATAATGTATGGCATTAATAAACAGTATATCTGATGGAAATTCAAGTACTTTTTTTAAAATAAACTATTTGTTTAATGATTTTTTTATCCCTATTACTGTATTTTATTAATAGTAGTTCAAGAGCCACAATTTTATATTGTAAAATTATTTAAGCATTCTGCGAGAAATCCTTGTTCAATCACAAAAGCCTGACACTAAAACATTTTAATACAGAAGATGCATATGTTTTTTGTCAGATGTAAACAATAAATTTTGCAGTTAAGAAGCACATGTATTTCACAAATATTACTATTTCTTGGAACACTAAATTTGATACATTGTCGTCTTCAACACATTACTTTGGAGTAATGAAAACATTGTTATTGCATTAAAAATTTTTGTAAATGAGTGTTATCACAAAAGCCTGCCACTGAAAAAATTTAATGCAGAAGATGTATATAATGTATTTCTCAGACGTAAACAATGCATTTTGCAGTTAAGAAGCACACGTATTTCACAAATATTACTATTTCTTGGAACACTAAATTTGATACATTGTTGTCCTTTACGTATTACTTTGGAATAATGAAAACATTGTTATTATATTAAATTTTTTTGTAAATCAGCGTTATCACAAAAGCCTTCCACTAAAAAATTTAATACAGAAAATGTATATAATGTATTTATCAGATGTAAACAATGAATTTTGCAGTTAAGAAGCACACGTATTTCACAAATATTACTATTTCTTGGAACACTAAATTTGATGCATTGTCTTCTTTAATGCATTATTTTGGAGTAATGAAAACAGTATATTAATTTTTTTGTAAATGAATGTTATAATCGGTGGCACCTCTTGACGGCCTTTATTTATTTTTTTATTTATTTGTTTATTTTATTTATTTATTTATTTATTTTTTTTTTGAGGCACTAAATGCATGCCTTCCAAAAGTAATATTTAAAAAAAAAAGAAATTTTTGCCTTATTTAATATAAGAAACTTCTGCCAAAAATAAGGCAAAGATTTCCTTATTAAAAATAGTGAAAAAGGAATAAATTTATCAGCCATGCATTTAGTTCCCCCTAAACTGTCAGTCACGAGTTACCACTGTTTATAATGATTTTGCCTGCCACATTTGGATTATGCTTTAAGGTAATTTAATAATGTGTGACATGATCTATACCTATTACGTATAGGTGCAGATTCACAGTCGCCATATGACGACTAAATCTTTTGCTTTGGCCACTAACTTTCAATGTCTCAGTCGCCATACGTTATACAGGGATGCTCCTTTTCTGCAAATGGTGGATTTCTACCTTTAAAAAAAAATGAAATCCGTGTGTTTTCCTTCATAATTCCTACAGTCCAGAATGATCTGTTTAACACAGAAAACTATTGTATTATATTGAAAAACAAACGTCTGAAGTGTGTTTTGATTTTTACAGCACTAAATAATTTTACACATTCACAATTTTTTTAAAGTTATGTTATACGATAAAATCAAAATTAGAAATACTGTTGTCCTAATATTTCCCATTACCTATGATTGCTTAGCTTTACATTTTTAAAAATGTATCTTTTACAACTATATCTTCTGAATGAACATAGTTTAAGATTTGTATTAGGCTTAATAATTAAATTTGAAGAATTTTGTGATTAAATTAAACATGCCCATTTGATGTAATTAGTCTGTGTTTTCTTGTACATAGACATATATATATATAAAATAAATTATTTTCCACTTTGAATTCAGTACGCCCCCCCCCCCCCCTTATAAACACTAAATTATTTTTATGTGTTTGTTTCACAATGTGGCCACTGGATTTTTTGGGTTTAGGAGCCACTTTCTCCTTCCAGATATTGCGAATCTGCACCTATACTATTACATAAAATTTTATAATTTTCACTATTTCTAGTTAAAAGAATGTAATTTAAAGCACGTTAACAAGGTAAATTTAATGAAATATGATCTATATAATGCAAAATTCTGTAATATGCAGAACTGCTCATCCCAAAGTGTGTGTTATAAAGATCTATCGTATTTATCTTCATATGTAATTCACTCATCAAAAACCCTAAAGATTTAATATCTGTGAGTGCTCTGAAGAAGGCATTATTACAACTTTATAATTTTTTCATTCTGTAGCATGAATTACTCAGCTTACAATTCACCAATGAAAGCATTGCGATCTTGATTTTTCCCCCACTTGTTTCATTTAAATCAGAAGTGGTTAAGATTTTTGTATATTGTAAATCCTAAATATTAATAGCAAAAAAGAATCTTTAACCTCTTGGGGATGATTTAATTTTTTTTTTTTTTTTTTTTTTTTTTTATGTTGGGCAGTAGGGGGAAAGAGGAGAACAGAAATGTACATTTGGGAAGTTAGGGCTTAATTTATTTATTTATGTTAGTGAGCAACAAATGTTGCAAAAAGTTTTTTTCAAACTAAAGTTTGAAAGATTTTAATTATTTATGTAAGCTGGAGAGATGGGTGAGAAGGGAAAAGTGAAATTTTTGGGGCTCAAGATATTATTTTATATGATTTACTATTATTGTCAATAAAGAGCTTTAAATAGGGAATGTGGAAGATTATATATATGGGTATCTTTAAAGAGCAATATTTCTTGCTATTTTTCTTAAGACAGTAAATTTTTTATATAGTAAAATTTAATATAGCTTTTTATATGTCTGAAACAAACCAACAGGAATACCATCTAAACATGCATGATGTACATTACTTCCATATCTTACCAAAGAGTTGTTAAAAAAATTTCACAGCACAGTGCTCTTTAAAATTGAAATATGAGGCATCCTTTTTTCGGGGAGGGAGGGGGAGAGATTGAAGGTGAATAGAAATCCTGGCTATGAATTCTTTGTATTGATCTTTAATTTTTTTTTTGTTGTTGTTGTTTTTTTTTTTTTTTTTTTTTTTTTTAATCATTAACCTAAAAAAAGTACTGATATCAATACAAAAACCCTTATTGGGTTAAAAGTTTCTGACGCAGCGCTTTATCTTATGCTCTAAGAATTTTAAATATGGAACTTAAAAATAATGATATCAAATTTTGAGTGGCGCTATGCTATTAATTATCATATCTATATATACTATTTCATCATTTTATTTTTTTAGAATTGCATGTGCAAAAATTATGTTCAATTTAAAAAGATGTATAAAAGTTTATTCATTAATGCATTATCATTCATCTCTCTCATAAATTCAAAGTATGAGTTTTAAAAGATATGATATCAAAATTTAAGTGACACCTTGATGTGGCTTTAAACGATTTGTTTTAAAATTCAATTTAAATTATTTTTGTTTGGCTAAGATATATTCACACATCTAAACAATATTTTTAATTTTCCAATACACTGTTAAATATATCACTTTAACTGAACTTATATAATGCATTGAAATGTATTTATTTGAATAAATTGACTTATCCTTTGTGCCATGCTAATAAAAATTAAAAACAAAATTTAAGTAAGTAGTTTTTTTGCGTCATTGTATCCAAACTAAGTGAAATGTATTCAAATGGATAATATGAGGCAAAAAAACTATTTACATAAATTTTGTTTTTAATTTTTAATAGCATGGCACAAAGGATAAATCAATTTATTCATATAAATACATTTCAATGCATTATATAAGTTCAGTGAAAGTGGGATATTTAAAAGTGTATTGGAAAATTAAAAATATTGTTTAGATGTGTGAATATATCTTAGCCAAACAAAAATAATTTAAATTGAATTTTAAAACAAATCGTTTAAAGCCACATCAAGGTGTCACTTAAATTTTGATATCATATCTTTTAAAACTCATACTTTGAATTTATGAGAGAGATGAATGATAATGCATTAATGAATAAACTTTTATACATCTTTTTAAATTGAACATAATTTTTGCACATGCAATTATAAAAAAATAAAATGATGAAATAAATATATATAGAGATTATAATTAATAGCATAGCATCACTCAAAATTTGTTATCATTATTTTTAAGTTCCATATTTAAAATTCTTAGAGCATAAGATAAAGCGCTGCGTCACAAACTTTTAACCCATTAAGGGTTTTCGTATTGATAAATTATACAAAAAAATAACTGAAAAAAACAAACAACAAACGATTTTCACAAAATTTTTCATTTCAGAAATTATAACTTAAAAAATCAAGTTGAGTTATCTAAAACATTGATTCATAGGTGAATGACATCGAAGGTTTTTTCTGATTTTATTCTTTGCATGTGAACAAAATGCATATTGCTAACTGTTGTTTTTAAAAACTATAAAAATCACAACCAATCCTATTCTTTTTTTGAAGCGGTTCGTTTACGTTAGGAATGAAATTTTGGATGTCGATAATACCTTCATTTTGGAAGGTAGCTCATTCCTCAAAAATTAAATTTTTAAAAATCTTTCTGAAAATGTAACTATTATGCAGTTTTATTCGAAAAAATATTCTTGAGTATGAATAGCCGCGAAGCAAAACCCCGTATTTGTTCAGGACGGTCACATGACTTGCGCTATTATATATAAAATTTAATTATTTCACATAAATTGCACATGCAATTAAATACAGATTCACGGAGACATTTTCAATCGTATACGCATAAAAAAAAATTAGACTTGTTCAAATAGTAAAAAGTCGAATAACATTTCCAAAGAAAAGGAAGTTCCAGAAAACACTGTCAGGGTTAAAAATTTGAACGGATTTGTGAGATAAAAATTTTAAAACGAGTCATTATGAGGGAGCAGTGGATTATAAATAAGATACATACCATTTACTGAGAAATGCGGAATACCATTCAATTATAAAACGCTTAAGATCGATGTATTAAATTTCATGCATTTACGTGCAAAGATCAATCCATGAGTATGTGAGAAAAGTTTGCTGAACGCGTAAAAAAAAAAAAAAAAAAAAAAAAAAAAAAAAAAAAAACCACTTTTAAGTATTATACAAAAGCAATATTACAAAAAGAAAAGTTAAGTAAAGTAAAAGATAATATATATATATATATATATACGTTTTGCACCAACTTAACTCTATTCTAAAATAGAAGTATCACAATTTTATTCACAAAATGCAAAAAAATAATACCATCAGAAATATTTAAAATACTTTGTCGTTATCGGCGAAATATTCTTAATTTCTTAATTCTTAAAAGAAACAAAACTTCTTTTATGAAAATATCTTTAATGTCGATAAATTTTATTTTTGCCGTTTTAACGAGCTTTATTCAGTTTTCTCCTTTAGGTAAATATTTTTCCAGACGATCAATAGACTTCCTTGTTTCTGGAAACAAGAAACGCCTAGTGAAGAACACTACCAAACTTGTGTGCCAAAACTCTAAGTATTTCCACAAACTTCCCTCTGTTTACTTTTCAAGTGGAGTAAATTTTTTTCTATATTTCGTTTGGAGATTCAGTTCCTTGTGCATGTCCATCTTACAAAAAAAAAAAAAGTTATTGTGCGTTTGTGAAAGAAGCAGTGTTAAAAGTGTAAAGAATTTCCTACATTTTTATCCTTTTTTCCCTTCTGGATTAATATTTATGCGCATCTATCATTTAGAGTAACTTATTTCAGAAGAATAAAAGAAAGTCTGAATGAATAATCGAAATTATTAATTTTTCATTTTCCTTGAAATACGCTAAAATTAGCAGGATAATAGCATGCTTCTACATTCTCGCACAATTCATTAATTCACATCAGTTATTTATTTGACTATAAATTCACTAAAATTACTGAAAAAAGACAAAAATTAAATATTTTCACTTTTTTTTTTTACTTTAAATACGGATAATAAAAAATAAAAATACATAATTCTTGATACATAAAAAAATAAATTAAATATGTCTTTTTTTTTCTTGTTAAATGTTGTTGTTTTTATTTAGTCCAAAATATTTTTTAAGGCTATTCTCAAATCTAAACTGGATACTTTCTAACGTATTTTTAAATTCTTTTTTGTTCTCAAACGTAGGACATTAGCAACTGCTCTTATTTAGAAACTATGTAATCGAACTCTTTTTTCCATTTTTTGGTAAAGGCAGAAGATTTTTCAGAAAATTGTGTTGAAGTGCTTAAGGCTCCTGTCCCCGCCGGCGAAGGTACTCATGAGCTAATGCTAATCCTATGGGGAGGGATTTTCCTAATATCTCGTTTGCATTTGGATTTTTTTAAATAATATATATATATATTTTTTGCATTGGATAGCCGAGATTCGTCTCTACATTGCACATCTTTTACTTTTTCGATTTTGGTTTCAGGTATTTTTTAGAATGACACTTTCATTTTCAGAACCGGTTTTGAAAGTGAAAGTAACTTTATAAAAAATATCTGCGACCAAAATCGGAAAAGTAAAAAAGGTGCGATGTAAAGACGGACCTCGGCTATCCAATGCAAAAAAAAATATTTAAAAATCTCGAAATGCAAACGAGATATTAGATAAATCCCTCCCCATAGGATTAGCATTAGCTCGCGTGTGTCTTCGCCGGCAAGGACAGGAGCCTTAAGACAAATATTCGTGCCTAAAACAAATATTCCAATGAGACAGCGCGGGCGACTGAAAAATTGCCTTCTATATATAAACTACAATCGCTTATAACACAAGATGTAATTCATTTATCAAAAAAAAAAAAAAAAAAAAAAAAAACCTTTTCGATGATAAATCACTATAATAATTCATGCTTACTAGTATCCGTCAGGCCGAAATGTCGGAGCATGGAGACGCGTAAACTTAAAAGATATTACAGTCAAACCCCGATTTAGTGCCATTTCGAAATAGCGCCAATTCCGTTTAACCGCCAATTGTGTCTATGAACAAATCTGCCAAATAGGAATTTCAATGTAATGCATCGGTTAAAGTGCCAACTCGATATACCACCGAAGAAAAATTCTAGAAATTAGTGTATTTTCTTTGCATATCATTTTTTTTTTTTAATTTTTTCTAAGAATTTCAAAGGGAACCTCCTTTTCCAGCGTCTAGGTGTTTTCAAACTCACTTCAAACTTTATTAAGTAGCAAAGAATTCGAATTGTTCTCAACACATGCCAAAATGAACCTTCCACCCATTCTGTCTGCCATTGGGAATATAGTGCCAAAAAAATTCTAGAAATTACTGTATTTTCCTTGCATATCGTTCATTTAAAAAAATTTTTAGAATTTCAAAGGCCACTTCCTTTTCCTGCGTCTAGATATTTTCAATCTCAATTCAAACTTTACTAAATAGCAAAGAATTCGCATTGCTCTCAAGACTTTCCAAAATGCATCTGCCACCCATTCTGCCTGTCATTGGGAGAAGAAAAATACCGCGAGCTGAGCTGCAGGGTAAGTGAAAGTTCTGATTCCGACTGGCGAGTTACGTGACCCGATGTGCTTCTGGAACGGGTGTTGAAACAAAGCGCGGCACGCCATGGACCGAAAGGGTCTCTCCTCTCTCAGGTGAGAACAATGCAGAAAAGAATTTCTCCGTCCAGTCCTGACAAAAGGGATAGATGAAAGACTGTCTGCAGTTTTTGCCGAATTCTAGAAAAAAAAAAACCGCATGCAATGCAAAATCTCTCATTCGAAGATGAACGTTGATTGCAACACCGAAGAACTCACCAGCTAAATCTGTAAAATATCCTGTCTCTTTATTAACTAATTATGGCGAAAAGAACAGTTTTATTAATTTCGGAAAAGCGGGAAATTTGTGAATATAAGGAAAGAAATGAAAATGCGTCGCAGCAACACATCTTCAATCATTTTTCCACACTCTGGTAAAAGCCTGTTAGCTGCATCGGAGACAATTTGATGAATACAGAAAAATGAATTAACACTAACGATCTGCAGGCAAATGTCAAAAGACTGAAAATAGTGAAACATGAAACCTTAGAGTATGCCCTTTGACATGGTTACAAAAAATGAGTGCTAAAAATGCTATTCTAAACGGAAACATCATCAGAGAGTAGGCAAAAGTCCTTGACCAGTAAATGAATATCCCAGATTTTGAATAAAATAGTGACTGGTAAATCAAATTTAAAAAGCGACGAGGATTCTCTCAGTACATATGAAGTGCTGACTGCAAGGTGTTGATGAAGATATTGTCGTAATAGTCGAAATAGTCGTAAAAACTCAGTGCGCTGATTTTGGAGTATAAACCAGAGGACGTTTACAATATGGATGAAAGTGGCCTTTCTCACCGCTTGCAGCCAGCCAGATAAAACAATTTCGAGTGGGCCTGCTAAAGGATACAAAAAAAAAAAAAAAAAAAAAAAAAAAAAAGATCGTGTGTCTCTTGTGTTCTGTACGAATAGTGATGGATCTGATAAAAGAACTATGACAGTGATTGGAAAATCAGCTAAGCCAAGATGTTTTAAAATTTTTAATCCTGCTTTTTATGTAGATTACGATAATAACAAGAAAGATGGGATGACTGAAGCATTATTTCAAAATGGTTAGTGAGTTTCAATTTAGAAATGAAAAAAAGCTAACGCCATACTTTAATGATTTTGGATAATGTCCATTGTCATATAGCATATCCAATGAGCAATATCGGCATTGAATTTTTACCTCCTGACTGTACAGTATTTTTACAACCTTTGGATGCGGGTATAATAAACTCATTCAAAGCTCATTATCGAAAGTATCACTGCCGCCATATTAGTGAAAAAATCAGTAAAGAGGTTTTTTCTGCAATCCTTACATGATGCTATTCGCATGATAAAAAAAAAGATTGGGATCAAATTTCATCAGAAACTATTGTTAACAGCTGGAAACATACTGGATTGTTTAAATCTGAAGGATCTACTAAAAAACAAACAGCACTTGAAGAAATACAAGACGAAATACACAAATTAACAGATATTCAGAACCCTCTATCGGCAATTGAGTACATTAATGTAGACAAAAGTGTTTCAACATTTGAAGGCAATCTAAGAAATTATTGCCAATAAAAATCAAAATTCATCAGACAGCGAATCTCAAGAAGCTGAAACGCCGCATAGTACATCGGATGAAGTTATAAATTGCATTGTGGAAATAAGAATTATTTTGGAAAAACATGCAACTAATAAAAAAAATGATGAATAATCTTTTAGCTGTAGAAAAAGATATTGAACAAATGAATAAATGTGATCGCAGATTGCAAAGAGGGTTTCGTTTAATATTCCTTTCAAAACACTTTATTTTTTTAATTAATAAACTCATATTTATATTTTATAACTATTAAATCCTTAAAAACCGCGCATAAAACGAAAAAAAACCCGCTAAGGTTTTTTAAAAAATTTAGCGTCCCCCCCCCCCCCTCCTCGAAATTTATCGCGCCATTCTTTTAAAATGTTTTACTATGTATTAAAAACTATCTTAAAGTTTCAAACAGATCATAGTGTTAGATTTACTAATTTAAATAAAAGCGACTGTTCGTTCCACATTCCAAAACCAGGGAGCGTACTCTATTCTTATCAAAATTGTATTTGAACGAAGCTCCGTCAAAAAACCTATCCGTAGATATATTAGTGGAGAGGGTGGCTGTCTTAAACAATAATTTAAGATATTGTTCAAATTACTATTCGAAAATAGTGGTATCAACGCTTATGGAATTTTTATACACTGGATACGTAGCATTTATCTCATGTCTTTGTCAAAAAACTGCACATAAAACGATAAAAAAGCCAAGGTATTTAAACCTTTTAAACTACCCCCCCCCCTCCCCCGAAAGTTTTTGCGCCTTTCTTTTTAAAACTTTTTATTGTGTTTTATAAACTATCTTAAAGTTTCAAACAGATTGCTTTATTAGATTTCCTAATTTAAATCAATTTTTTTGACGGAGCCCTCGTTTGCCCCTCCACCCAACAAAAATTCAACTCACCTTAAATTTCGATATACCGCCAAACTCGTTATAGCGCCGAAAATTTCTGGAACGGGTAATGGCGGTATAACGGGGTTTGACTGTATTTAAAAAAAAAATGTTTTATTTTCTAGATTACTGTTTAATAGTATAAAAGTAAGTTTGAAATAACAATCATGGATACTTCATTTTAAAGTGTTTAATTCAGTCGTCAGTTGCCTCGGGTAATGCACAAATGCTAATCTGTCGCAAGTGCTCCCATACTTCTAATTTGGGTAAAGCCTGTCCCTAGCGAAAATTGCTTCCATTAGAACTTTCTCTAAGTGACAAAATACAGTAAAAATGACATAAGTTGTTTTAGGTGACAACACCTTTAGATGAATATCCACAGCAGTTTTTGACAATGTTAAACTCGAGGATCTATGTATGGTGGCAAGGTATGCAACAGTTAAAGGTAACTAACTTAGTGAGAATGAGGCTTTTTCTTCTTTCCAATATTTACAAATAGGTTTGATAAAAAGTAATTACTTTAATAATTACCTCGTGGTTGAAATCGTGGGCCATAGGCAATATCTTTTATCGTACTTATGTTTACCAATCCTCACTCCGTTCAGATATTGGTATGTAGCATAATGCATAACCCTGCATCCAGCTGCTGAGGAAAGTCTAGACTGAACTCCAGACGTGTGATCATTTTCACTCCACCTTGCTATTTAATCATTGTGATCTGCTAAAATTCTTGTTTATTGGCCCCCGCTTTGATTTAAGTAGTACTTCTTGATTATATTCTTTAGCTTGCTTGGTTTGAGAAAAAGACGTGTGGCACCTTCAAATCATTCAAGTTAGCCGAAACCAGTGTATCTTTGTGTCGTTGCAGAAGGGGTGAGAGGTAGTCAAAAACTTGACTCACGCAAAGTGAGTTCAGAGTTTTTTGGAACTGTATCTGCTGATCGCCGTTTTGTCTCAATGAGTTTGCTAATGTGAAACATTTTTTAAAAGCTCTAAGCATTTTTTGTCCGCGAAGAATCAAAATGACTTTTAAAGAATTTCTCTTATATAGAGGGATATCTTTTACGCGATGTAGCGACCTAATACGTCCAAAGATTTAAACAAATAAGTCTCTAAAAGGCTAAATGCTATCCATTTTACCTTCGCGACGTCTTTGTTCAAGTTCAGCCATAAGACAACATCCTATCATTGAAAATTTGTCAATAATGAGAAATAACACTGTAATCCATTCTGAGCTGTAAATTTATTGCTGACTTTTTAAATTAGCGAACTATTTAAAACACGTTGGTTCTTTAAGCACTGAGTGAGTTACTTTGTCTTTGAATTTAAATGCAGCAGTACCTGTTAATGCCAAAAGAATGATAGCTTCTGATTCTAACTGCTCTATGATTGTTTTACTAATTTCTGTGATTTTTGTATATTTTACAGCTCATCCTTTTCAAATAATAAAAGTTGATTTAGGGAAAATTGTAACCTGTGTTTGCAAAGACAAGAGCTGTTCAGTGCATAACTGAAGTATCTTCTGCTGCTCATCTGTAAATCCGATGTCAGAATTATCAAAATTTTCATGCAGCATAATTTGTTGTTCTTTAGAATAATTCAGAAATGTTAAAAGTAAAGAGAAACCATTGGACAAGAGAACCTACGGTAAAGATTACCCCCGGATGTATTTGAGAGATTTTGATTTTTTTAATTTAGCTCCGATCTTTGAATTCTTGATCCATCGAGTTAGCGGCAGAAAACTTCAAAGCTCCTTCAAAGACTTGCTTGTCTGGCACAGCCCACACTTAATTAATATGGCAACAAGTAAAGGTTTGTAACACGTATGTAACACACACTCATAGATAGTCTGCTACACTCCTCTATCAAACTTGATACCTTTATTCATCTGAGTTGTTGTTATGCCGTTATTCTGAAAATATTCGGAAGCATCTGGGTTATTTTTATGCGATTTTTCCACATAGAATTAAGATGAAAAACTCTATACATTTGAATTACTTTCTTTTAATCGTCATTTTCGAAACTTCTGTGTATAACGTTGCACATATAAAATATGTATATTTCTTAAAATGTACACTAAATCTAGGCAACAGATTAAAAAAATCAGGTATTGATTTATGACTTTTAGTGAATATGATTTCTCACGAATTATCTTTCATTGTTGTATCCATTTCTCCGATCATAAGCATAAGCGATCATAGTCATATACATTAACGTCGCATTTATCGCTAAACTTCGCGACATTTGGACGAAATATCGCCAAATTTGGCGACCAAAAATATGTCTTTACAAATTAAGCCAATTTGGTTGTATCTGACTAATTTGGCGAAAATTCCATTGAATTTCGGTACTGATGATTCTTCTCTAACCGGGTTCTTCGCATTTTAATTTCGTGTTCTCCAGTAAAATTAGCTAAAATCTTAAAACCAAGAAAACCAAGAGGGAAGCTACCTTTTAAACCCCCACAGGAACTTTTTATTTTGTAATCTACATATTTCTGTTTTCTAGTGTACATCTTGACAAAAAAAAAAAAAAAAAAAAAAAAAATGCTTATCTCATTTACTTGAGAATGTTCACTTGCATTTCAGTTGAAGTATATTCACTTACGATGAATTAAAAAAAATTGAGTAATCTTCAGTAATTGGGACCGCTACCAAATTGCTAAATTTGCGCATCAAACAATGCTCAGTAAATTATGAAATTATCTACAAACCCGATTACGAAAATTTTCCTATAGAAACATACATTCGTCTGAATACAAACATACATACATAAGAATACATACATATAAGTAATGCATACATGACATTATATTTTTCTCGACATCTTTGAGTATCACTCGTAGCCATTCGACTAATGCCCAAAATCGTATTTTCCATATTCGATTTTCTTTTCGTTTCTCTTAATTTAAAATTCAAAATGAATTGCATCAATTTGGAAGCTTACAAAGAATGAAAAGTTCGAAGAAAAAAATAGTGGTTGTTACATATGTAGAATGTAAAACTTCTTAAAGGGGGTGGGGGGTTGGTCAATCTATATCTCAGGTCACCAATGTATGAACATCGACTTAAACATTCGACTCCATAATGATCCGTATGAGGTTAAAATGCATAATTTACAGCAATGGAGCTAATGTTTTAATTAATTACGGGATGAATCTCGTCGAATTTCGACGAAAGAAATTGTTTAAAAACGAACTCATACATAGGTTAGTACTTAGTATCTTAAAACAAATATTATTTTTAACTTAAAGTTACCAAAATACTAATTCCATGCACTTCGACTGTTCAAAATATTAAAAAATTAAAGTGTATTATTTATTATACCTAATCAAGATATGTAATTTTGATGAAATTATCCATTGGGGCTGTTATGTTTAAAAGGCACAGATGTCATATACGCCCGATATTGGAGCAACTTTTTTCCCACGCCAATTCGGCGATAACTTCAACAGCATAAACAATAACATTCGGGTTACATATCAAGCAAAATAACGACACTTTGGCGCCAGTTAAGTACCCGTTGCGTATATGACATTGGCGTCAGAAAAAAATCGCGCCAATATATGACATCTGTGCCGTTTGAAATTGCTGATTGAAAAATTTAAAAAATGATTTCACGTTAAGTCAATCATGGAATTATTTTTCACGCAAAATCTAAACTTAATGTTATTTTCATCGTCTCATAATTTGCCATATGCATCTCTTATATTTACATTCACCATTTAAAAAATATTACAATGCCCAATATGTGATTACTACATATATTTCTAAACTTGAAATCAAATGTGTCAACTACGACTTTGCATGTGAACATTCGCACCCTTGACTTGTGATTCTAATCTCTGTATCGGCGAGTAAAATGCCAGAAATTTATATCTTTTAGAGGCATTCGTAGTAAAATGTTTACTTTTGTCTGAGAAAATGATCGTTTTCATTTTAATATGATGTCATTTTGCCTCATTGAAGCATTTCACCAAGCGTCTCAAACTCAATAAATGAAAAAGAATTGAATTATAACAGCTTTTGGTGGAAAACATGAGTATTTTATTAAAGGATGACGTCATTTTCTGTTCAATTATTTCAGAAAGTTTATTTTGAATTTTATGAGAAAATGGCATCAATAAAGATAAGCAAACCTTATTATTTTTCCTTTCTTTACAACAATGAAAGTAATCAAATTGCTACCATTTTGAAACAAATTCATAGAACATTTTTAAATTTTAAATTTAAATATAAAAATTGTATTATTTTAAAAATATATAGCTAGTGTGGGCAAATCTACAAAGAAACAGCTTTCTTTAAAAAAAAAAAAAAAAAAGATTTATTAAAGTTGGTGAAAAAAAAAAAAAAAAGCTCAAGGTAAATGACTAAAAAAAGAAAGCCTTATCTTTAAAATATATAGAATTAAACTCGCAATGTTGTCTCCATGGGAAAATTTTGAGACGACATTTCAGGCTGTCAGGGTTGACGAATATTTATGATTTTCAATACACGCCGAGATTTTGACCCTACCAACGTCCAGCTCTTTTTTTGTGTCGATGCGTTAAATCTTTTAGACTCTATCGTGTTAACAATAAGTATAATTTTTGCAGGGAAGCTGGAGCTGTGCTCCGACAACAAGGGACATTTTTAATGTTTAAAAATGAGTCAAAAAATCAGCCAGGAAGTTTCGGGTTGCTAAGTAGCGAAAAATGTGTTTTTGAAACCCGCCTTATGATGAAAAAACGATTTATTTGCTTACAAATGAGTATGTGTATATATATATATGTTTTTTACACATAAAAGATAAAATTTTCAGTATAATTGCAGAGATGTTTTTATAATTGCAGTAAATATGGGCAAATGCATTAAAATATGTGTTTAAATTGCGCCGTTTTCGAGTCAGTATAACCTGACCCGTACAGGATAACAATACATGATTGCCACAAAAAAAAAAAAAAAAAAAAGATTCCTTAAATTCGGTGTTACTTTTTGTTACTTACTCTAATTACACCTTTTCTATACATGGACACCGATTCTTCAGTGACTAAAGAAAGAAAATTCTTTTCTACGAAAGCAAATTGAACGTCTGTACGCAAATATGACTTTTAAGACTTTAAAAACAAATGAGAAATTATATCATAATTACAACGCATTATTAAAATTTAAACAGATTTTTTTTTTTTTTTTTTTTTAATTAGACGAATTTTTCTACTCTGCTTCTCGTCGAGAAATTTAAGTTTATATTTCTTATCAAAACAAATGTGGGTCATATGTTTATTCATGTTATTTGGAGCATAAGGCACCTGAAATCGTTATTTTATGGTTATTACTACATTGTCCTTGTTAATCGAATTCAACAATTTTCTGATTTTGTTTCCTTTTCTTATATAAATTGCATGAGTGTATAAATTTAAATTTTATATCTAATAAAATTATGGATTTTCTGAAGTCTTTATTTTTTATCTGAAGTATTAGTGGGTTTTTTTTATTATTATTATTAAGTATTATAAGCTACAGCTGGTGTTCTTTAGAAAAATAACATGCATTTTAAATAAAAACAGAAAGCATTTTGAAAGTCATTTAAAATGTGTAATTCCATTCTTAAATACAGATATATATTAAAAAAATATGTATATATAACCATTATAAAACAACATCAATTTATCATTTACAAATTGGAAAATGAAAATCAAAAATGAAGTCATAACTTTAATGAAAAATATCTACAAATAAATTATAATAATAAGCGAGATAAAGAATTGAAAACTAATAAAAATATTGAATATTATTGAAATATTGGAAAAATATTGTATTTATATACAGTATGTCCAGGAAAGTCCCTTGCCACCCTCTTAACAGCTGCTGCTATATTAATAAAATTGGTGTCTAGGTATAGTAAAGTAGCCATGCGCTACTGAATGAAAGTAGAGATCCGAAATAAGAGAGTTGTCTATTGTAGGATCTCTAAATGAAACCACCTACGGAGCCACCTGGTGGAAAACTGCAGAGTTAGCATTCCTATCTCGAAAGCGGGAAGAGATAGGGGGAAAAAGTAGTTTTCAAAGTTCTAGTGCATCACCGATTTACTATGAAAAGACACCATAACAAGCTTATAAGAAAAACCTCACATGACTAAAATCTAAATAAAAAACTAAATTATCTATTGAATGAATTCCATTTTAAAAGTATAAATAAACGGCATTAAATTTTGCAAAAATGACAAGAATAACCACAAGAAACATAACTTAGAAGCACACCAAAGAGTAAATTTTTACTTTATTTGCTAGTTTAAGAAGGAATGATTAGTACTATGCCTAGACAATGGATTTCCATTAACTGCGGTATATTGAATTGTTTACATGGCAGACGAGATGCTATTGTCAATAAGGTTGTCTGAGTAAAATCTGTACGCCGATTCTTGGTCCAGGTAACTCAATACATAGAACGTTGGCAATTTAAGGTATGTGCCTACGTTCGGAGCTCTTTCAAAGTGAACAATATTGAATCAATACACGTATTTTTAGATCAATTGTAACACAGAATTATGAAAAAAAAAATAATAACTTAGTAATATTTTCATAACGTTTAAAAAAATGTTTTTTTTTTAAATTAATTTATTTATTTTGCCATTTTCTTAGCAAAATTCCATCCTTACGATAGACCGCGTGCACTCAATTCAACTAAATATATTTCAATTTCCTGTGTGCTACATATTGTTATTACACTTACCTGTGTACTGAACTAGGAGTTTTGTAATATCTTCAAAATTAACTAAAATATTTCAAAATACAAAAAAAAACAAAAACAAAAAAAAAAACATATTTTTATTAAAAATTACCATATTTAGGGTTTCGTACTTAAAGAGTAAAAACGGAACCATTATAAGATCACTCCTGTGTTTGTCTGTCTGTCTGTCACAGCCATTTTACTCGTAAACTATGGAACGTGGAAAGCTCAAATAGGGGAAGTAATAAAGACTATTGACCCACGTATTTACAGATTATTAAACATTCACAAATATATTTAGGAAAAATAAAGGGAGCTAAATAAGTAACATGAAAAAAAATCTTTCCTTTGTATATCGTGTGTGGTATCGTATGAAAGCTTTGGTAACGCTGAACTCAAAAATACATTTCATTTAACTTTAGGTATAACATTTTCAGAGATATCGTCGAAAATGTAGTGCAAAAATATGTTCCCCGCATATATTTCCGAATCTACTGAAACTAAAATTATGAAAAAATTAGAGGTAGTAGAGGTTAATTCAAACCTTGCAGGAAAATTATAGCGATTATTTTAGGTCACATACCTTTTGAGAAAAGCGCATTTTTCCGTTACACACAAATTTCAATTTGTGGGCATTCAGCAAAGGTGTTGAAGAGCGCTGGGGGTACCTATCGTAGCAGAAGCATAAAAGCATAGTTCATAATGATTTTTGAAAAAAATCGTCGGTAATTAGCCGAGATATTAACCCTTAACGACTCGGACGGTTTGGATATACATAATAACAGGGGCGGCGCACTGTATGTACCATCGGCTTTTAAAGCCTAAATAACAGGTTTTAATGATACATTTGTGTAATACAATGTCTAGTAGCAATTTAAAAGCCATAAACATCAAATTGTTAAAAACAGACTTATTAGATTTAATAACATAAATACTATGGGATTCGCGACTAGTTTGCATTCAGTAGATCTCTCAAAACGCCTCCCGTGTCTTTAAAAGTTAATTAAAAACCTATCAGGAAACACGTGGCACGGACCAAGTCGGAATAGCTACTTTGCGACCTCCTGTCGAAGCGCGCTTAGCAAAATGCCAATTTTAAACTTTGAACAACGGTTTTGTTTTAGCTTACACTGTACAAAGGAAATATTATTACGAAGCTGAATTTAGTTTTATGAAATGCCAAATGAAGTCTAAATATGCATTGCTTTATTGTGAGTGCCGAATTAAGCTCATCATAAACAGATTAGGATAAGATTTAAATAAGAGTTATACAGAATAGAAATATTTGATGTTATTTACGCTTCATATCTCGTTGAACTTTTACGGTATACCCATTCATAATTTTTTAGTATATATATAGCTGTACCAAACCCTATGTTGTATAGTTGTTTTTTTTTTTTTTTTTTTTTTTTTTTTTTTTTTTTTTTTACAAAGTCTTACTTTTCTTTTAGTAACGATTTTTTTAATAATACAGTTAATAATTCATCTATTTATTGTACGGAACCTTCTGAGCGCGAAAAATACTTGCACTTGACCGTTTATTTTATATTCGAGTGCCTATAAAATAACTACATTATCACATAGAGCTTAGATTCTAGTTCAGAACATAGGAAGTAGTATTGAAAGCATTCTGACAAAATTTCACTGAAAAATGTTTAAAACATTTTATATAATGAAGTTTATCGTACATGGAAATAATAGAAAATTTGATTTTGCAGAAATTGCATGTAAAGCTTTCTTATGTATATTACTTCTTATCTATGAAATTGGTCTAGATGTGTCAATTAAGGTTTAGTAGTGATTTTATGTAAAAAAAAAGTAAGAAAATCATGCATAGTTTATATCTCTCCTGCCCTTCCTGCTCACTTCCGGTATTTGATTCATTACTTCCTGTTTATTAAATTGGCAATAACTCCTCTTCTGGTAATCGTAGAAATGAAATTAAAACTGTTTTTGAATCGTAAAACATTGCTCCTTCATATAAAAGAATTTTAAAAAATCGAAAATTTTAACCAAAACGGCTATTTTAATGTAGACAAATACCTTAAGTCAAAGGTTTTGGATTCCACCCTCGATATGGACTTTTTTTTACTCAGTTTGGAAAATTCAGTTCGTATGTTAACAATCTCATTCTTATTTTAATATTGCTTA
Source organism: Maratus speciosus (assembly GCA_963932465.1). Taxonomy (NCBI): domain Eukaryota; kingdom Metazoa; phylum Arthropoda; class Arachnida; order Araneae; family Salticidae; genus Maratus; species Maratus speciosus. The sequence goes on from OZ010790.1 coordinate 118,690,108, forward strand.
TAGGTACGTGGTAATGTTGAATTGGACTTTAAATGACAGGAATGCTTCTTGAGTATTTGAAGATTTAAAGCTTGTGTAGGTATTATAAAGTAATGTTCGTTATAGCTTGACCGTAACCGCTGGCATTTTTTCATCTATAGAATTATCTGAACGTGAGAGCGTTAGGAAAAAAAAAAGAAAAAAAAACCCCTCATAAATTCTCTTTAATCTTCTGCAAATCATTCAGACAGAAATGTTTCGGTTTCGGTATATATTAAATTGTACACATTATTGTCCGTAATTTTGACGCTCGATTTTTTCATGTTATTGTATATACAGGTAAATATTGCGAAAATAATGTCCTTTAAAGCCTGAAATATGCTGAGTACTCTTCATTTTCTTGCGCTATTTTCGAATTGCATTTATTTCATAAATTATGGGATACAGAGCATCATATAAATGAAATCGTCTTTTATTATCTTCCACTTAGAAAAATATTTTTAGTGTGATTTTTTTTTTTCGTGTTTACAGTAAATATCTATGATTATATCAATGAGACAATTACTGAAAAAGTATATCTAGAAAATAACAAAAATTTAAATGCAATATTTAATAAACTGTATTTTTTAAAATACGGAAAGTAGGTTAGAAATATAAAGACTAATAGAAACTGTGAAGCGATTTATCTCATTCTGCAATCAACTTTATGACACGTTTAGAATGTCTTATCAAAATACAATAGATAGAAATGTGAATTTTTATAGAAATTTTATTTAAATTTGTTATTCGGTATTAAAAAGTGATATTAATAAAAAAAAATTCATTTTTGTAAAAGAAGAGATTTAATCTTTGGATTAACAAGAAAAAATTGTCTACATTAGCTCCAAGCTCTTTGTCTGCCCACTCAACTGTCCTTTAAATTTAACGCATTAAAGAATAATCCTAAAGGAATAATTGAAAAAAGGGGATAGGGATAAATCAATCTAAAATTATTTTATCAGATTCTATTGAAAGACAGAATTTTCCGAGCTGGTGGAATAAAAATTACGTCATTTAAACAAATTTATTGAAAAATATTTAAGAGTTTTGAAATAAAATAAATGCTTACAATTTTTTTTTTCTAAACCACTCCACTTTTAATGCCCTGCAAGAAGTTTTAAGCGCAATAATTTAGATTTAATTAGTTGAAAATCTGTGTTTTCTCTTTAAATTTATTTTTCGTAAGTAAGAAACAATAATTCTCTAATTAAATGAAAGGAACTTAAATTTGATTTCGTTTAGTATTTTAATTGAATGTAAAACTTAACAATTTTTTTTTCAATCATGTGTTAAGCATGGATTATTAAACACTTTCCAATACTTCTCGAATACTGTAACGAAACTTCGCCTTTCAATAAAGTGTAAAATACATCTTAAGTAAAAATTTAGAAAATACATAACACATTTGAAAACACAATTTCAGCAATTACTGCCCATAATACGAAACGTTAACGGATTCTTTTTTGCAGTCCAGTGTATGATCAATAGATTTGTTTATGTACTACATAATTCAGTCCAGTTAGAAAGCGCATAACTCTGCTGACCCCCCCCCCCCCTTCAGAAATTTCCGTCAATGGATGTAAATGTACTTGAAATTTTTCAAATCCTCTATGTTATCTGCAGATTTTTATATGCAGCACATTATAATTTAAAATTTAATTCAGATAACAATGCGTAACAAAACAAAACATGCATTTCTAGCAAACAACATCCATAGACGGCAAAGTATCCAGTTCTTTACGTAGCCCTGTATATTAATTTGTTTTTAGTCAGCAAACATCTTCTAGTGTACCCCATATAACTTACAAGGGAACCACTTTAGGTGTTGCTCGCACCTAGAATCGAGACCTGGTGCATTTTGTAGCCCTATGCATAAAAGCTAGAGAACCGATAAAAATTCTTTGTTAAAATCATATTTTATATATTTTTTTATATTTAAAATTTTTTATTATTGGATTTTTATTTGTTAATTTTACACCAAAAGAGAGTTAAGTCGCCATATATGGCACTTCAAAATTTTCACTAGCTTTATACTTGTAATAGGTTTACGTCCAAACCATTGCAACACGGTGCGTAGCGAAAATACTGAGCTAGGGTTGCCGAAAACTGTACGGGGACGCCAATCTTTCCCCGCCAAATATGTAAATACAATATTGTATTTTTTTAAAAATAAAATTCGTAGGTTCTTGAAGGAATTTTAAAACTTTTTTCAACATTTTATAGTTATTATTGACTAATTTATATTTTTAACTATTTTTTTTTAAACTTTTACTTTAACAGCCCGAAAAGTGGTCTCGAAAATTGCATTTTCAGAAAGTTAATCTGCTGTAAAATCAAAAAATATTATTTTAACAAAAAATTTTTATCCATTCCCAAACTTCCTAATATAGAGCTTTAAAATGCACCAGGTTTCAATACTAGGTGCGAGCAACACCTAAAGTGGTTCCCTTGTTAGTTGGAAGATCCCTTACGCAATTAAAAACCACCATTAAGCAATTCACACCCATAGACAGTAATACTTTCGAAATGTTTTGTGTAGCCCTGTGTATGATCTATAGAATTTATACACACCATGCAGTATGCGAAATTTTTGTTATACTTAAAAACGAAAACTAAAGTTTCAAACGCACTTCTAGCAAGCTTAGCTCATTAACAGTAATCAAATAATTTTATGTGTATCAGTAAAACTACGATACATGCTAAGCACTCTATATTCTGCAGTAAGCATATTGTAATACACCTCAATAATTTATATCAATTCCATTATATTTGAAATAGTGTAACATTATTAGTATACGATACTAACAATTATTCCAAGTACACTATTACATAATTGAAGGCCTTTGTGTGACCCTTAAATGAATCATAAATGCTTTGCTCTCTATATTCTACAGAAAGCCTGTTTTAGGGCGCCTCATAAATGCATATCAGTTTCATCCTGTTTGAAATAGGGTAGCATAATTAAAATACGCTGCAAATAATTTTCCCATAGACCATAATGTAGAGAATTATTTTGAGTTTCTCAGCATATGAACTATAAATGCTGCATACTTCGTTTTCAATAAGGAGCATTCCATGGTAAATCTCAATAACATGTATCAATGACGTAGAAATAGAAGTATATTTACAGAGAGAACGGACAGCGATGGCAGCGATGACCACCTCGGGAACTCAGCTTTCGCTTTAAAGTGTTAGTGCAATCCCGAGGGGAGTGAGAGAACAGACAGACAACCGAATTAAAAAACTATTTTCAACTATGTTGGAAAATGTTTAAAATGTTACGATGGAGTGATTTCTTGATGTCAATTTGTTGACGGACGAGTTTTCATAAATAAACTGAGTCCTGAAGCGTGAATTTGTAAAAACATGTTTTTATTTTTTTTTAATGCAATTTAACCGTAACACAGTTTTCTACAAATAAAAATATTTATTCTTTTTAATTTTAATGAGAAAATGATGTCAATGCTAAAATAAAATATTCCCTTTTATCCACTTTTATCCAATTTTTTTTTAATGCAATTTAACCATAACACAGTTTTCTACAAATAAAAATATTTATTATTTTTTAATTTTAATGAGGAAACGATGTCAATGCTAAAATAAAATATTCCCTTTTATCCACTTTTATCCAAAGCAATGGATTAATTTAGTTGCCGTCATAGGAAAATTTCTTTAAAAATTACATCAAAATTAATATTTTAGAAACTATCTTAAATTTCAAAGTTACTTGAGTTATTATGACATACTTGGAGCCATGAGAATAACTGACGTTACTTTCATTGTATAGCGTTCCCTATTCCAGGAGGTGATGCACTCACACAGTAACATTTTAATAGACAGTAAACTCTGTCTGAGGCGGAATCGATCGGGACCGAGAAAATTTTCCGTAGTAGACAATATTCTGCCTCAGACAAATTTTACTCTATGTCTATGGAATCGCAGGGACTTGAAAATCTTTCCGAGTTAGACAGATTTCCGTCTTACACAGAGTCCGCCTTACAGAGAGTTTACTGTAATATATAATTCATGACATAAGACATGTATATCGGATACTGAATTCATACATGAAGATGAATTATTTCCATTTCAAATCATGTTTTATATTTTTAACGTAAAATTGTGAGAAATGTGGAAGAACATAGAATGGGAAATACATACAAATCTCCAACTACTGTTTTCGTGTTTTCATCTTCAAACAACTAGCCAGTGTTTATTTTCTTTTCCTAACAAATTCACGTCATGAGACTCAAATTTGATAACTCTTAAAACCTCTGCAAAGGACTTTATACAGCGCTTTTCAAATATCTAAAATCTGGATTGTGTTACATTTAATATTATAATAGTTATCTTATGTGGCAATTATTTTTTTTTCTTTTACATATCGAAGTAAAACCATTTTAATTTTGAAAGCTTATCAAAGCGTTGTAAAATATTTTAATGGACTTTTCTCATTCTCTAAAATCCTACGTTTGATTTATTTATAATCATATAGAATTAAAAATTTCATAAAAAAGCTACAAAAACATTTTGCATAGCCAATTTTAAATATCTAAAATTTGGCTTATGTCATATTTCATATTTTACGAGTTCCTTTTAAATGCTCCTTAAATGTATCCTTATACTTATCCCAAGTTATTAAAAAAATATATTTAAATTTAACCTTTTTCGACACATATAATTAAAATTTCGCCTTCTAAAGAATTTCTGCTGAATTTTTGTAAATTCGTTAGAAAATTTTTGCAATTATTAAATAAACTAGCAACCTTCGCCCGCTAGGCTGGTCGGTTTCTCCAAACAAAACTTTAATCAAACGAAATATATCGGTGTATTTGATCTTGTGTTTTATAGCAATATATACATTTATCTCCAATGATCTTCGCATTGCTGAAAACAATATGAACGCCATTACTGTTTTATATCTTATAATGTCTCAGACAAAATTTGGACTATTAAGAAGCAAATCTTTTAGTTGATTATTTACAATTGAATATGGAAAAGAACAATATGTAGCATATTAAAATCATCCCTGAAAATTAAAAAATGCCAATCTCATCAAAATCCGTTCAGTAGAACCTTCTAATTAGACTAATTTTTCATAATCGGGTTCACCAGATTATAAAACATTCACCTATAATTCTATAGCAAAGCAATGTAGAACAATATGTGTTATGTGCTAAAACCTTTCCTGAAAAATTATCTAACAACCAGTGCTAATTCCATCGAACTCAACTTAGCAGAACCTTTTGAAAAGGCTAATTTTACAAATAGGGTTCGCTGATTGAAGAACTTTCGCGCATAATTCTATAACTAAGCAGCATAGAATGATATGTGTTATATACGAAACCATTTCTTGAAAATTTATCTAACAATGTAAGTCTTCTCGAAATCCATTCAAAAGAGCTCAAGTTGTAAGTGATCGGACCGAAATTGCTATTTGTATTTTATATGTGGACTTATAGTTAAATATATCTTTCATAATCGCGTTAATGTGATAGACGGGAGGTGCTGGGTTAAAACCCAATCGCACCCATCGGCCTAACCGTTCGGTTTTTTCCGTGGTTTTCTTCAAACCTTGGATTTCTTTGCGTAAATACGGGTTAGGTTCCTTTAGAAAGACCCCCACGGAGGGCAATCGCCCCCCCCCCCTAAGGCTCCTCGTGTTGATAATTGGCCGACATAAACACAACCATCAACATTGTAGCTAATACACCGATTGGCGATTTATCCGATTACGGAAGATTAAAGGAATTCCATGAACAACTACCCAAAGAAAGATGAATATATGGCTTCTGTGATACTTTTACGTTAAACGGGCGCAAGTAATAAATCAACAGAGATTGTTCTCATACCTTATTCTTATTTATTATTTTTGTTCAAAATATAAACATTTCACTCATTTCATTTAAAATATATATTAATTTAAAATACATGCCTTATACTAATTTCATTGAAAAAACTAAAAAGTAAAACAATAATAGGAAATAATTCCAAAAATAAAACAAAGAATTGTTTTTAATTTACATACGCGAAATATATACATACGCGAACTGCTATTGGCAATTTTTAAAATGCTAGGTGAGATTTACACACGGTTGACATAAAAAAGTACCCATTTTTTCTTCTTATCCAGGAGCAAATGATAAATTGCGATGTATTATTTCAATTCCAATTCCTTCCATTGAAAAAAGTGGTACTCACGAATTATTCGGACCATGAGATAGATGGCCAAAAATGGTTTGCATTTGCCAATTACGTTGAAAACAGTAATTTAACATTCTTAAACACATAACCTTGTTAAAAATGGCAAACTGTTTAAAGTAAATAAATAAATAAAATATAAAGTATAAAACTACGTACTATAAACTATAATTAAAAAAATATAATAATAAAATAAATTTAAAACTATAGTTAATGAACTATCAAATGGACAAAAACTAAAGGTTGCTGTAATTAGTGTAATTGTCGCCATGGTTGGCGCAGTTGTATTTGACATGGCCCAGATGTAAGTACCAAAGAAATTTAAGTCGTTACAAACATTGCTTTCATTTTTAAACATTTTCGTTTTATAATGTTAATTTCTTAGTGGTTCGCTTCCTTGTGTCTTAAATAAAATAAATATATATATTTTTCTTTTTTTCCAAGGTATTGGTATTTATTTATTTTTTTCAAACTCATATAGCTGTTTTAATTCTTTAACCAAAAGAATTAACAAAAAGATTTAATTTGAATTTCTTCCGTCTACAGTAACGGATGTACAATATAAATAAATATGGATGAATTATCACATGTAATGTTAGATATTTTGAGGTTTTGGCTCAAAGACATCGCCAAATTAGAAAAATATGAAATATCTCACGAACTATTAACCTTAAAAGAATTTATTTAGTACCATTCGATTCAGCATACAAAAATACACTAAAATATGTTTGCAGTTCAAAAATAACTATAAAATCAGATTTTTAAGGAAATTTTTTAAAGTTCGTTCTATTTTTTACCCCCCTTAGGGGTGGAATTTTAGAAAATCCTTTCTTAGCGGCACTCTATGTCATAAGAAGTACTTTTACCCTAAATTTCAGGATTTTAGGTTCAGTAGTTTAGGCTGCGCGTTGATTAATACAAAATCTAGACTTTCTTTTATATATATAGTTTTTAAAAAGTCCATTAAAATCAATAAACTAAATCATTTAAAAATTTCATCTTTTAAATCACTTTCTCTGAATTTTTGAAAATGCGTTATAAAATTATTATGATTAATAAATAAATTTTAGAAATGTTTCGGTTTCTAAAATCAATAAACTAATTCAGCATTTAATAAAGTTTCACCTTTTAAATCATTTTCCCTGAATTTTTGAAAATACGTTACAAAACTATTGCATTTATTAATAAATTTTAGAAAGATTTCGTCTATTAAAATTACTACAATGAATAGACATTGAATAAAAATTAAATCTTTTAAATCATTTTTCCTGAATTTTTAAAAATGGGTTATAAAATTATTACAATTTATAAGTAAATTTTAGAAACCTTTCGTGTATTTAAAATCTATAAACTAAATAGATATTTAATAAAAATTTCATCTTTTAAAGCATCTTCTCTAAATTTGTGAAAATACGTCGTAAAATTTTCGCGAGTAATAAATAAGTTTTTGAAAGATTTCGTCTATTAAAATCAATAACTAACATGCCATTTACAGGGGTTTTGTGGATTAGTTACAACTCCACTCATTTCATTTCTTTAAAATAGTGCTTTAGTGTTTTTAGAAATAGAAAATGTTATAAATATGGAATTTTTTCAGAATTTAAACTTTCCAATCTATGTTTTTCAACATCAAGAAAGCTAAACATTTATAATAAAACAAAGAAATTTTATTTTTGTTTTCACAATGAATTTTGAACTTTGAATTTTTATTTTTAAAACATAATAAATTAGAGTATCTAGAACTCAACATAAATTGTATTACTGCCAATCGAAGTATTAAAGTAATTTTATTACATGTAAATAGAATAAATTTATTTCCCTAAATAATCTTAAATCAACATTATTTTATAGTCCGGTTGAGATTAAATTTAAAATAAAAGAACAATTGATTTTTTTTTTTTTTTTTTTTTTTTTTTTTTTTTTTTTTTTTTTTTTTTTTTACATTAGTCAATATTGAGAATTTAATCTTTGAGTATATTGTGATGACAGAACATATTTTGTTTACCAAAAATTTCCTTATATAATGGTGCAACACTAGTTTTAAAAGTGACGCTAATTTATTTTACCTAAAATACTTGTCACTTTCCCTTGTTTTTGCGTTATTTCCTGAAACGATATCTTATCACATTTAAAAAGATGCTTAGAACAAACAATATTATAATAATTTTTATTCCAGGAAATATTTATGCATTTCAAAACCGCATTTGTAAATTTTACGGAAATATTTCCACTTTTGCTGATGTACATTTGAAGATTTAATGGCTTGTCTGTTCATGAAAATATACTTTTTGTATACACTCAAAATTGTCATTAAATACCTTGTAATCATTGGAAACTTTTTTACATGTACGCATTTATTTTTATTTCGGCAGTTAGATTTTTTTTTTCAAAATTCCTTTTCATTTCTTTATTTAGGATGTATATTTTTTTAATTGTCTTATTAGTGTGTTTTTTTTTTTTAAATGATCACTATAAATATTTTAAAACAGAAATTCGGATATTTTTATAATGCAAAGATCTCCAGAATTTATTCATAGGAAGAGCAAGTTTCTTCTTTTATACAGTATATTTTATGAATATTTTGACATTAAAAAGATGCTCAAAACAGTATTCTAATAATTTTTATTCCAGAAAATATTTATGCGTTTAGAAAGCGCCTTTGTAAATTTTTCGTAAATATTTCCACATTTGCTGATGTACATTTTAAGATTTAGTGGCTTGTTTGCCCATATAAATATACTTTTTGTATAGACTCAAAATTGTTATTAAATATTTTGTACAAATTGGAAACTTTTTTACATGTACGCATTTATTTTTATTCTGGCAGAAAGATTTTTTGTTTCAAAATTTCCTTTCATTTCTTTATTTAGGATATATATATAGGGTAGATTGGGTGAAGATGCCGTAGTTTTTGACTTAATTGTTTTAAAAATCGCCTGTTGTTTATATTTGTTGTTCATTGATTTCTTGTTAAAATTTAGACGCTTATGTATGATTTAAAAACTTATTTTATTTTACAGATGTTATAGAAAGCATCGAAAATTTTGTTTTTGTAAACACTTGCATTTCGGCATCTTACCCGTAGGTACGTGTAAGATGGCCAGCTATCTAGGGGTAAGATGCCTTATGAAGTTTCAATGTAAACAATAATTTTTGTGAAACAGTATACAATATAATGGGGTGAATAAAAGTAATTTTAATGTTTTAGACATACTAAAGTTGTTAACTTACTTAATATTAGGAAATTACAAAAATATGAATGTAACAAACGTTGGCAATATAATAAAAGAACAAACTAATATTTAATTTTTATATAATTATTAATGTTATATTAATATATTTGTTTGTATATTATTTATTTAACATATTATGTTCTACTTAACATTTAAAAGAATTATGTCTATTAATTATGCCTATTTTTAAACATTATTACAAGTTTAATTACGGTAAAATCACTGTGATAAAGTGCTTTAAAGTCAAGCTTTTTTGTTAATGTTTTTTATATATCCCTTTGTTCTTTTTAGCAATATCTCAGGTCTGCCACAAACTACACATTTGTTTAGGAGCTTTGAACAGCTTTTAAATAACCAACAGTTTCACTGAATGAACTTGATCCTATCACAATTGCCCGAGGTTTTATTGCACTCTGTTAGACACTCTGAACAATCATTCATTTAAAAAAAAAAAGTCTCTGAATCTTGGGAGGGAATTTAATCATCATCTATATCATCGTCAGCTGAAGATTCCGTCTTTCTACCCGTTGACTTCTTATCTAATTCCTTTTTAGAAAGGCTTGAGACACCTGGAAATTCGAAGTTTGGATTTAGTTTGGCTTTTATAGGTCATTAAAATTATTTTTATTTGAATATTAAAATGAGAAAAAAAAACTTTGGTGAAAATTACGTCATATTTAAAACGATACATTTAAAATGCCTTATTTAAAATAAATTTCTTATAGCGTCTTTATAAAATTGTTCACTTAGCCCTTTTATACAAGCTAATTTTAAATTGTTGAGTTGATCTTATTTAATCAATCACGAAAGTAGCAATTATGTGTCTCAACAGCAATTGTTTCTGTCTTAAAATCCCTCAGCCAAAGGGAAATGAATGGGAACCTGCTTACAGGAGATCACCACTAGTCGTTTAATTAAGATTTTAATCTTCCATAATCTTTTCAAAGCAAATGAAATTAGTGTGTTTTTAGAGTCTGTGGTGTCTGGACGGAGGTTGCGAGCATAGCTCGTCGAGAAATCCCTAGTTATCTAAAACTATATTATATACTACAGATATTTAAATTTATTAAAATTATTTTTCACTGCATTTAACATAAATATTTTAAGAATGATTAAAATTAATAATTATTAAACAATTGTTTTTAAGGCCAATAAAGTTTATTTATAACACAGAATACATATAGAAACCTTTCAAATTATGTTCACCTTGGATTTTAATATTTCTTTTTGTCATTTTAAACATTTAGAAAATTTATAATTTTAATCAGTGATTTAAATTATCTGATTAAAATTATTGGCAAATTAGTTAATAGCCCAATTTAAACAATGAAGAAACAACCAGGCATTTGACAGCACGGAAAATAACTGGTATCTTACCCCAAGGAAAAATAACCGACATCTTATGCCCAAAAAGTTTCATCGACTCACCCCAAAGTATTGGGCAAGACGCCGGTGTCCCCCACTGACGTGAAGAAGCGAGAACCGGCCACTATTTATGCTTTGCAGACTAGCCAGGTACAAGTACTCTATAAAAACATCAGATTTATTTCTCTGGTGTTTAAACTAAGACTTATAGAGGCAAATAGAGAAATCACGTAGAAGATTGTGGACACTTACCAGAAGTCTTAAGACGAAATAGCAATAAAAAAGTGTCACTTAATTATTTTTTTTAAAAGAACGCAAATGGAAATTAAAGTATCACTAGGGAACCCTCTTCCTTGCAACTGAGCAGCGTTTCCCTACATTGCCTGCTCATGTAAAAACTGCGTGATACGGCCTCTTGTACAACGCGGCATCTCACCTCAAGTTACCCTATATTTTTTTTATTCTCTTATTAGAGTTTTTTATTATTATTATTTTAAAGATTACTATAAATATTTAAAAAAAAAAGAAATTCGGATTTTTTATAATGCAAAGCTCTCCAGATTTTATTCATAGGAAGAGCAAGTTTCTTCTTTTACACAGAATATTTTATGAATATTTTGACTAAAGCGAAAGCATTTCATAGATACGTGGTCCTAAGTATATTTCCCAAAAGAAACGCTCTATTGTAAAAACGTGCTACTTAATGTTTCTCTTTTTCTGAATACTGTAGCACAAGTTTTTCCATTTCTTTGAAATATTATCTAGGGATGAAAATGATATTTCAGAAAAAATATATTTGTAGTGTTTTTTGTTTAATATTTTGTAGGAGTTAACAAAGCAGTTGAAAAATGTCTTGTTGTTTCTGTCTAGGAAATGTTATCAAAAAAGAGTAAAAAGTACTTAAAAAAGTTCAAAGCTAATTTTTTTTTTCTTGCTACAAGTTTAGAGTAAAATAAAATTAGACTACCGCATTTTTTTTTTAATTCAAAAAACTAAAAATGAAATTTTTAGTGTTGTAATTAAGAAAATAGGTAAAAGAGCACAAAAATTTATAAATGGTACGTTTCGTAAAACAATTCTCAACACCTTCATTCTTATTCTAGAGAAGAAGTTTTTAAAATAACATTTTTGAAGAATCAATTTGTAAAAACAAAATTTTAAACTACAACAACTTTTTTTTATAATAAATGCATAATCTTCTCAATATAATAAAGTAAAATCTTAATATAATAATGACATCTTCGGAACATCATTGTTTCAAAAATAAACTTATAAACTTATACTTAAGTCTGTATTCTCACAAAATCGTGTTTACTTTCTTTACATTGAAGTTATATAGAATGCAACGCCAATATATCGAAAACCGCAACGTTACATTAAATAATATAATGTTCTAATGGTAATGCATTACAGTTATTCAGGAACAGATCAATTTTATTGGCGATATTTTCTGTTAAAATCATATCTTATGAATATATCTGCGTTCCATATACGGAATATTTCCCTTTCTTTGCCTACTTTTTACAAATTATGTGGTATATATTGGAAAGAAAATTAAACATTTGTGACGTGTTACCGGAAAATCATTAAAAAATTAACTATTACTTATGCGTAACCAAGACTTAGCCAGTGCTGCACCAACTTGGGTTTGTATGAAATATTGCCCCTCCCCACAAAATTAGAGGAAATCTAAAAGCTCATAAATTAATAAACTTTTTATCAGAATATGCTACTAGTTTAAATATTTACAAAGTCATTTACTGTATTTTACAACAGTGTTATAATTTAGTCATCTGGGGCTGTAGAAATTTCATTCAGTATGTATACTTTAATTATTACTGAACACACATAGACGAATAATAATTTTATTTAACGTCTAATGATTTAGTATTTAAAAATTATTATTTGAAACGAAGATAAAGATTATTTTTGTGGAATTTCTGTACATATTTTTTCATTCGGACAAACAGTATTCACTTCCTCTAAAATTTAAAATTAAGCTTATACATAAATTACATACAGCCTTTATTTACAGAAACGCTCTTACGTACAGACGCAGCATAAATATAACTATTAATTAATTCTCCAATAAGTATAATTTAAAATATTTCTTTAAATGGTGTGATTGTTAATGGTATCATTCTGGAAGGGAATATGAGTAAGATTAAAAAAGAACTTACGTCTCTTAATGGAGGCTCTACTTTATTGATTTACAAAGACAAAAGATTGTTAGAGAAAAAATTCAATAAAGAAATAATGGTAAATTATGATACAAATTCCTGCACATAATATTTAATGAAATAAAATTACATCTGATATAGAGCTACAGAAAAAGCGAGGTGTGTGGCCGAAAACAGTGCACAGATTAGTTAGATGCGGGGCCGACTTAGCCTAATCTAGGGCTCGGGAAAAGCGTCATTCTAGGAGCGGAGGGCTTCTATCTATCCATGGAAATTGTGTAATAATGTGAATAATGTGTAAGTAACTTGTACTAAACTTCATGATAATGTATGTATGCATAATTTTCGTACCAGTTACTATTCACATCTAGATACACGGTATCACAAAAAGGTAGTCAAAACTTTAAGGAAAAAATACCAGTACGATAATAGTAGGAAAAATGATATTTTGGTTGACAGAAGTATTTTTTGCAAACTTTTACTTTGGATATCTACGCATGTTATAATTTGTCTAAAAGAAAACGCCTCCAATTGGTCATAATTAATGGTTTCCTCATTACGAAGAAAACATCAATAAAGAATTTCTCATGAAAACAATAGAATAATAAGTTGTTATACTAAATTTTTATTAATTTTTTTCTAATGATGTTGTTCGTTCTTTATGTGTGGCCACATGGTACGGGGTACGGGAAGCAGATTTACATACTACGGGAAACAGAGAGGGGAAGGGGAACCGCACTTCCTTTCTAAATGTTTAAGAATACATGAAATTTTATTACTTTTAGCCAATTTCAACCATTTGACACATTGCAATGAAAATACTGATTAGGACTAATCAGTATTTTCATTATAATGTTGGGACTAATCGATATATTTTTTAAAACTCTTTATCTGTATATACATATTTATATTTTTAATTATTATAGCATGAAATGAGGCGACGATCTCTGTTAATATTTTAAGCCCAATATTATACCAATTAAAATACATGCTGAACGGGAAGGTTTCTGCATAATTGAAAAACAAAATCTTTAAGAGAAAATGCTTTATGATTTTTAACATTCTACGTAATTCCATCAGAGATATGAACACTTTACGCGTTGTAACATACTTAATTCTACGAATTTCGCCTTGAGAATTTGTTTAGGTATTTTTAAGTATGTCAGTTTTAACATAAGGTAAAGAAAGCTCGATTTTCTTTCCTCATACAACATTACATCCATTAGAACATAGAACCTCACTCAACAAAGTTCCCTATTGTAAATGAGGATGCAATTAAAATGGGAGGTGTCCAACATTATGGAATAAAACAAATACGAAGAATCTTTCTATAGAAACAAATTTACAAAATAATTTTTCCAAGAGTCATGATAGATTTCACTAAAAAAATTACTGGAATTCTAATTAATTAAAATTTGCATAAAAGTAATTTTATAATCTTTTCTCAAGATAAATGTATGAATTACTCCAAATAAAAACTCAGCAGATGAGTAAAATGCATGTAGAAAACAGATTTATGAAAATTATTAACGATAACGAATAATATTTAAAATAAAAGTGATTTTTTAAAAAGGAAAGGAAATTAAAAATTACACCTTTTGCAATTCTAATTTCTACTTTAACCTTTCGCTTATATAAGGATTAACTGCTTTATACTTTTTCAGTTATTGATACAAATTTAATTAAATTCCTGATAATCATGTTTATTAACACTCGAGATACTTGTATAAATTTCAATATTGTTCGGGAAAGAAAAACTGCAACTATATCTTTCTAGTCACTTTTTTTTAAAGCTGCAATGAAAAACTCGGAGCTTTCAAGAATTAAATTTATTGTTATTTCGGACCGTCGGAGGTATGTAAATTTCCATGTGAAAACAAAACAAATAGCTAACAATTTTGCTTTGTGAGAGTTTTGGATATAAATGTTCGCGGAGTGGATGTTCCTAACGGAAAGAGTAATTCCTTTTTCGAATGCTGTGCGACATTAATATTCAACGTGACAGGTTGCTGTTTTCCTGAGGCAAACTACATCCCATTATATTCACAACTAAATAGAAGCATCTGCTAATTGAGTTAGCATAGGTTAATTTAGTAATTAGATTCAGTGTTTAATTTGAATTTAGACTGCGAATGATAAATACTTGATGTTTTTTTTTTTAAATTAGTATAACAATTTATAAATATTCTAAATTACAAGAACATTCGGAGGCAAGAAAAAAATATTATGCTCGTGAGATATATTGTTTCAGGGTATTCAGTTAAGTGTTATAGTTACTAATACTATATAAATAAATAAACAAATCGCGAAACAAATTATAATTCTCTATTTTATTACATAAGTCTATTATATACACAATATAGTAGGTACGCAAAAATCTAATCCAAGAGGCAGAACATGAGAATCATACTCCCCCCCCCTCCCCCCCGATCCATGGAAATATCATTAAAGCTTTTTATAATGAAATTACACATTAATATTGCAGACATAAGTTGTCATTAGACATGTCCCATTCTTAGAAGATATCTAACAGCCCTCACCTTCTATAAATTTATATTTGAATATACCTATGATATATATTACTTTAGAGTATTTTATTAATGAATTTTACTGGTTTAATTATTTAATAACTTAAAATTTAATCTATAAATTTATTTCTTACGGTGAATGAAAAAGACGATTAGCTATTCCTAGTCTTATCATTTAATTGTAAGAGACAAAGTATTCATAGAAAATAGATCCTAATTCACGCGGACATTCTATGAATAGGATTCCTACAGAAATGTGTTTATAATAAGGAGTGTACTTAGTTCTGCATTTCTTACTGTAAAAAGCCTCAAAATCTAACGTACTTACTCTGTTTGGAATGTACAGAGTTTAGCCACCGAACTGTCGTTTCAGGCTCCTTCGTGTTCCGATAAAGCTACGATTGGATTAATTACAACGGAAACCACGGAAAGAATAATTTGATAATGAAAGTTTTGTGTGACCAGAACTGACAAAACAGTTAATTTAAAATTAAACAAAAAATAGACGACAACTAACAAATGCCGTTATTCCTGGAGAAGATAAGGTTTGTATGATATTCGTAATCTATATTCAATTATTTTGAATATGTGTTTTCAGATGTTTCGCATTTTAATCTGTCTTTAAAAAATACATTATTCCCCAAGAGACCTTTCTATATCTGTTTTATATATAATCAAGAGTACATTAGAGCTTGCCATTAAAGTAGAGATATTTCTAATTATATTTTTTATTATATTCTAAAATTCGTATCGTAACAATTATTGATCTAGCAATTATTACAAATATTTTTTTTCACTCAGACAAAAGAAAGGCATTCGACGTTCACAAAAGAATAGATCTAGATAAAAACTTATCGATTGCATCTGGAATCAATCTTGGTAATTTATTTATTCCCAGGTTCTACCTTTTTTTTCCCGCAAAGAGGATCTATGACTCAGCAGTCCCTGTACTTTTCCCGAGCAATAAATCCGGCCCGAAATACACACACAGGACGTGACGATATTGAACACTTTATTTATCTATTAATTCTTCCGTTGGTTCACGTGGTTTTCTTCCTTTGATCTGTTGTAAAGTTTGTGGGAGGACGTAGATAATCTTTGTCGGTCAGAGGAAAAACGAAACGATTTTGGCAGTCGTTTCAAAATTATGTGACTTAATCGGTGTTATAAATATACGGAGACCGGTGAAAATATTACTAAATTATCCATGTTCTCATTTAAATTAACCAGTTCAAGGATTCCTGAAAATATCTTATCTATATTTAGATTTATTTGATTAGTTTAATCTGTGGCATACATCTACAGACAACTGTGAGAGCAATCCTGTCATTTGAAATATGCATGCCAAATAGAAAAATATTAAGGGGTCTCAGGACTCTTAAAATTGGAAAAAAAAAGAAAAAAAAAAGACCATTTTCAATGTTTAAAATCTTAAAATGTATATGATTTTAAAACACAATTTTTATTGGGATAAAAGATATAAGCGTGCTCTTTCATTTCATGTATTTAAAAAATTGCAAGATGCAGAATCAGCCTTCATAGGGGGCTCCAAACTGTGAGGCATTTGACGAGAAGAAAATTGTTATATAGCTTAGGTGCAGGATTACTAAATAAATTTTGCAACTAGAATGGAAATTTTTGCTGTCTACTTCTACTTCAGATTATAATGAATACCTTGAACCTAAATATATTTGTATTTAAAGTATTTTTATATTTTTAATATAAAGTTGAATTTAGCTAATGCAACATTCTGAAAATTTCAGCAGTATAATAATCTAAAGAAAGATTTTTTTGAAGAATGAAAAGGAGATTTTAGGTTCCATTTATACAGACTAACATAAAACATATTTATTAAAAATTGCATAAAAAATATTCAAAAGTTTTTGAGATATCGTGCGCATTATGCCCAAAAACGTCATTTGTAGAAAAATGACTTCAAGGTTTCGGAAACACCGAAACAGCTACTAAGCGGGTATAATTCTAAAATCTATCTAAACTCTAACTTCTGTTCTAATGGGAATTTCTAGGTAATAATTATGTCAAAATGTTCAGAAAAGATAGAAGTTTAACATCTAAAAAAATTAAAATTTCGAAAATTTTGAAGCTTCAAGAGCTCTGAGACCTGTTAACTTCAAAATTGAAAATTTAAAAATTGATTTTAAGCAATCGTTACAAATGTATGTTATTAGCAATATATTTATATTGAGTTAATCAGTAGTAAATACTGTTCAGAAGCAGCATCTTATCTATATTTATGTACATATGATTAATTTAATCTATACATGCGTCTTGCGATTACTGTAAGGCGTAACTATAGCATTTGAAAATGTAAATAACCAATCAGAACTATGTAGATTTCATATCTGACATTGCTCAAATTGATTACAAGCGACCGTTACAAATCTATGTGACTGAAACAATGTTATAAATGTATGACTACTGGCGGAAATATTATTAATGTACATATGCACACATTTTAAGTTAATCAGTTCAGGTATTGATCAGAAGCATTTTATCAATATTTATATAGATAAGATTAATTTAATCTAGACACGCGTCCCTCGATTATTATAAAGACAAACATAGCACCTGCAAAAGTGAATGACCAATCAGAATAATATTGATTTCATAATTGATATTTAATAAGACAGATATGAAATGAACATAAGGAACTATATTATAAAAAATCTATTTATTATTTATGCGATCTGATTATAAATTATTTTAAATTTAATATGCATTATAACGGTAATAACTGTACCTGTATTAAAAAGCTTGTGAATTTTACTACAGCAACAAACTAATATTAAAGCAATTTTTGCTAAATGTTGGGTATATTTAGTGCAATATTTTAAATATTCGGCATTTAATATCTTATTTGCAGTGTTTAAATTTTAGAAAAAAAATAGCTAAATTATTTTCAAATATATACAAGATATTATTCAAATATTAGAAAAATATTGGCATAAAATTAAAAATATATTAATGGAATTTTATTATGATGTTATTTTTATACAGTATATGTAGAATATTTAGCTTTGGGTTATTCATTTTTCTGTGTCTATTATAAATAAAGCACAAGTCCGTCATGAATCAATATTAAAATACAAAAAAATTAAGTAAAATAAAGCTTGAATCTGTCTTTCAGATAATAGGGAATTTATATCCCACGATATAAACCCCACATCATGACTTTGGAGTAGACAATACATTTTGAAATTTTTATTAGCACAATAAATTATCACTTAAAACTCCTCTTTACGCTTAAAATATTTCTTTTCTTAGATATCATAAATATGCACTAGAGAGCACGATAATTGATAAGGAAAAGACAAAATACTTATTTTATAAATGTTTTCAAACACTAAAAAGTAATAACAATTCAAAATAAACCGTAATTAAGAATATTTTTCACTCATTTTATACTTTTAAATTTCGAATTTTTTATCAACTGTTTATACCGTGTATCTGCCTTTTAACCACTATACTAAATTTCAAATTTCTAACCCAAACAAATCCATCTAAATCGTAATTTAGAACTTTTTAGAACATTTTCCGCTCAGTTCATCTTTTTAAAATAGCAATTTTTTTTTTAAGTTCTTAGCGAGAATTAACATCTTAAAAGGGTCCACCATAGCAGTTCCAAGCTTCCATATAGAAACTGTATCACATAAATCACAATTTTAGAACGTTTTTGCTCTTGCAGTCTTTTAAATTTCGAATTTTTAGAAAACTGTTCTGGGCGAACATTTACGTCTTTACACTGTAAAAAAAAAAAAAAAAATCTTCAACGTTACTAAAGTTTTTCTAGGAAACTTGCATTTCTAGAACTTTTTATGTAACGGCAACAACAACAAAAAATTCATGTAACATACACACTTTTGCGCCGAAAATCAGAAAATCTGTAAGGCTACTAAGAATTTTTTAGGAAACTGGGATGCCTAGAACTTTTCATGTAACTACAACCAGTGTTACAGACACAAATTTAGTAAGAATACTGTAATTTTAACAGATTCATTTCTAAAGTTACAGATTTCTGTAGCTTTACAAAGACTAGTTTTGTAGATTTGCAGTTTTTTTTGTACAGTTACAGATGAAAGTTTAGTAAGCATGTAACTTTACATATGTAGAACTACAGATTTTTTTTTTTTTTTACAGTGTAGAGCAACAGCTATGCCAAATTTCAAGTTTCTACCGTTAGCTGTTCGAAACAAACCTTAAATTAGAACGTTTATAGCTCCTTTTACCTTTTTTTTTTTTTTTTTTTTTTTTTTTTTTTCTTAACCGCTCTTAGCGAGTATTTACATTTTAAAAGTAACCACCCTGCCAAATTTCAGGCAGCTATACCGACTGTATCACATAAAATGCAATTATAGAACATTTTTTGCTGTACTCTTATAAATTTCGAAATTTTGGAAAACTGTTCTGGGTGATCATTTACGTCTCTGCAGCAACAGCCATGACAAATTCGAAGTTTTTAGCTCTAACAATTGCAATTAAACCGCAATTTAGAGCGTTTTCAGAAAGTTTTCCGCTCGCTTCACCCTTTTAAATTTCAAATTTTTCAGAAACCATTCATAGCAAGTATTTACATCTTAAATATTTACCACCATCCCAAATTTCAAATTTCTAACCCCAACAATATCGCAGAAATCGCTATTTAAAAATATTTTTAGTTCCTAAACCGCTTGAAATTTCTTGTACCTACATAAAATATATGTTACAGCAGAGATGGTCACAAGCATTTTAGCTTCATTATTTTTTAAATCGGTTCGGAAGTTCCAGAGATTACCCCCTACAAGCATACAAATGTTACTTCTTTATAATATTAGTAAAGATTGAATTAAACGAAAAAACACATATCAAACTAAACAAACCTGCTTGGAAAAACAACAAAGCAGCTTTTAAGAAAATTAAATTATTGTTTTTCTTTTTCATTCTGAAAAAATAAAATAAATGGCTTTGTATTATAGAATTATAATGAGCATTATTTTTTAATCGACAAAAGAAAAAAAATACCATCGTCGGACGCTTCTTTCTATTTTGAATAATTTATATTCTGCTTTTAAGCTTACGTGTAGCGTGCTTCATTTGTTTGGAGTCATAATTTATTAAAAACATCAGTGAATAGTTTGCATTCTTATGCAATTTTCATGAATATAACAAAAAGTTTGAAATCAATTTAAATATTTAAAATCCAGCGCGGCTCTCTCCATTATAAAAGAGTAATTGTAGGTAATTTATAATTTCTTTAATTAAAATTTCTCAAAATAAAAACTTATTAGTTAATACTACATATATAGTATATACTATATAGTAATACTATATAGTACATATACTATATAGTAAACTTATTAGTAAGAATTACTTAAGTATTAGTAACTAAAGAATTTTAAAGTATTGGAGATTAACTGTATGTATGTATTTGCTTTTTATTTCAATGTTTCCCTCATCTTCTTGATTTAGTATAGAAATACATTTAATAGGTCAATACGTATAATAGAAATAACATAATATGTGATCAAATATCAGAAAACGTTCATTAATAGTGTGAAATCTGCGTAAACATTCAAAATTATTCTTAAGCTAAAATGCATTTACTAATAATCCTTACACTAGTGCTTTGATTATTTTTTAAATAAAATTAACCAATATTAGTTTGTTGATAAAATAACCAGAACAAATCTTAGATGGCATTAGAACTGGATCTATTAATTTTTTTGTTGTTTTTCTTTTATCTTGAAATTGATCTTTTAATTTGAATTTTCGCGTTCTCATTTCAAATACATTCTAACGCAGAAATTCAAGTTAAGGGACTACTTCAGTTAACTGAAAAGACCCGCTCGTTAATCCTAATCCTATGGAAGAAATTTATAAAGATATCTCGGTTGCATTTCAATAGTTTTAAATGATTTTTTTTTCTTTGCATCAGATAGCCGAGATCGATCTGTACAAATGACATTTTTTTTTTTTGATTGCAATTTTTTTTATGACGATGCTTTCACTTTCAAAACCGGTTCCGAAAATGAAAGTGTCCTCATTAAAAATATCTGCAAACAAAATCGAAAAAGTAGAAAACGGCCTTTGTACAGATCGATCTCAGCTATACAGTGCAGAAAAAATATAAAAATATAGAAATACAACCGAGATATCTTTATAAATTTCTTAGATAGGATTAGCATTAGCGACCAGGTATTTTCGCTTCACTGAAGTAGCCTCTCAAGTCTTAATGAACACATTTCAGATATATAATTTGATCGCCCCTGCACAGCACTATCCAGACTAAATAAAAGAACTGATATTAATATACAGTTTACCATGACCAACATCATCAAGAAAATAGCTATAACACTTCATGTATTAGAGAATCTTTGGAAATTATATACAGAAATTATAACTATAACGATATTTTATCCTACAATATTTCACAAACCTGGATCAATTTACTTAGAATTGCAGTTTTCACCCACTTACCAATCTACCCTGCGCTCCATTTTGGAGCATTCAAACGTGATTTAGACTTGAAAAAAGTCAGTCCTCTATTTTGCGTTTTATTTCGAACCCTATGATGAAGTACTATGCTTTTAGATGTAAAATTTTTGTATTTCATATAATTAACAACATATTAAACACCTTTTAGTAAATTTTGGCCAAATTAATTTTGTATTTAATTCATGTATTATATTACATCTAAGGTGAATTTACGAATTTGTCAATGTCTTCGATTTATATCATAAATTAGTTCAGTGTATTTTTAGTTCTTAAAATAACTAAAAATAGCTTTAAAAAATTTATTAGGAAAATATGCTAGGACTAAACAAGAGGTTAAGTATTTTTTTAACTGTTTTTTTTTAACAAAAGACATAGTATACTTCGCTTGTATAATTTTTTTAATGTATATTTGCGCCTATTTTAGATCTGATTCTCGGATTTTGATAGTTTAACATTTTTCAACTAAGTTTTTAAAAGTTTATGTCTGCATATTTGTCTGTCTGTCTGCGCTTTAACCTCGTTATTGTATTTTTATTTCTAGATAATTAATGTATGTTATTAATGTTTATCATAGCAAGCTTATTAATGAAAACGAAGTGTGTAGTGTTTACAATTTGTTTACCAGGGATACTTACAAGATTTCGGATACATTATTGTCTGTAGACGAAAGTTATTTGAAGAACATTTTAATGATGTCACTCTACTTGAAACATTACGAAATTGATAGAGCATTTTTACTTACACTACAACATGTTTTCGATTGAAAATTATGTGCACAGCATGTATACGTAATTTACAGGGCCACGCAGAAGAATTCGATTACATTACTCTCAGTAGACAATAATTGTTTTGTGTGATTTGCGAAATTCATAGAGGTTATTGAAGTACACAATAACACATTCCTATGGGAAAATAAGACATGCAACATTCAATGTTCTTTTACAGGACACACAAAAAAAATTAGTTCTGTAATCGTCTATGAGCAGTAAATGAAAAAAAAAATTTTTTCATGTTTACGTTCATGCAAACGTTTTATTCGTTTTCATGCTTAATTAAATCTCATTATTTTATATGGTTTCTAAAATGTGTATAATATCGTGTGTATAGTTTTGTTACGCGTTTTCAACTTAAATTTAGTTTCACTATATGAAATGCATAAAAATCTATGCATCATTTGTAGGACTGCACAAAAATTTCTCATACTTTACTGCCTAGAAATCTTAGATGTCATTAGAAATGAATCGACTAATTTTTTTCTTAAATTGGATCTCTGTTAAATCTTTTAACTTGAATTCTCGCGTTGTCATGCCAATATAATCTAATGCAAAAATTCAAGTTACGTCTTAAGGAACACATTTCATATATAAAATTTGACCGCCCCCGCACAGTATTATCCAGACAAAATCAAAGAAGTGATATTAATAAACAGTTAAACAAGGCAAAAATCATGAAGAAAATGGATATAACAGTTCATGTATTAGAGAATCTTTGGAAATTATAAGCAGAAATAGGGTCAATCCATTTCAAGTGGTCCAGAACTGGTTGCTCGATCATTTTTAAAAAATCTGAAATTTTTTGTACAACAACCCTAACATGATGGAAGTTAAAATGACTATTATTTTAATTTTATTAATTTTTGTTTGTGCATGGCGGCCATCTGTTTTTCATCGTCTGCAGCAATTTTCTCATATGAAGGGTTTACGAAATTGCAAATAATTCATCGTTTATTTTTCCAATTCAATTGCGAATTAAAGCAATTTGTACAGAATACATTGGGCTAAAAATTTAGTAATAGAGTAGTTTCCGAAACTAACTGCTTATTGGTGAAATTTAAGCATAAAATTTCAGTTTTTTTCCAAAATTTGTCCGTTTACAAGAAGAAATTTTACTAGCAAGGAAAACTGTCAACACGACATATTTTTTTTTTACAAATAGGCCGAAAGTACTTGTACTCACATGCTAAGTTCCAGATCTGGGATTTGATTTCTCTTCGCTAAAAAAAATCCCAATTTTTTCAAAAATGTCAAAAATCGCACTTTTGAGGCTTTGATATGGTGGGGCTCTGGTGGGGCACGAGATAAAAATCTAAAGTTCTGGTTTCTCAGAGTATTGTAAGGTAGTATTATGCACAAGAAATTTTAGGATGGAGATTTGACTATAAGCTGAGATATGGCAACGGCAACATGTCAAAACAGTACGGCCAAACTATTGTTTTGTTGTAGTCACAGGGAAGTACTTATCTCAGAGTGTCATTTAATTTTTTTTTTATTATTTTTAAATAATAGTAACAGAAAATAAAGCCTTTTTCAAAGCTTAGCAATTAATTTAAAAAATAATTATGCCTAAGGCCATACATTTTGTATGGTTTCAGTAATTTTTGTTGTAATTTTAGTAACTTAAAGAAACCTCAGCACTTTTACATAAAGAAAAAGAATATTTTTATACAAGACCTGAAACAAAAACAGAATAAGGAAAGAGAAAATCTGTTAACGTTGGCATACTTATTGAGAAATGATCAAACGTGTCAAAACACATTCCTGCTTGTTCTTTTATATTAACATATGGGTAATATATATGCACAATAACATTTTCCGAGTTACCCACGATTAAGAAAAGCATTCTTTATCATTAGAAAACGCAGAAACCAATACATTTTTGGAGATTTAAAGAAGTATTTCTGAAAAGCTTTTATTGCTGTGACTGATTTTCAGAAACGTTTAACAGTAATTCGTGCATTAATCAGTTTTCTCAACCGGAATATCGATTTTTTAGGATTCTATCATTCTCAGATTTTCATGTTCAGAGGCAAACATGATAAGACACGATTAGAGGCATACATGATAAATTAACATCATTAGCATTAATATTAAAATTAATATTACTTTGTCACTCTCGTATGTATAAATTCTGTAACGCAGCTGAGAATGTTGAATTGATTCCATCCTAAAACACAACATTTCGATTTAAGTAAGTGGATTAATTCATTAAAAGAGCTATTTGGAAATGTTTCCGAAAATCAATGGCGGCAAAAGAAACTTGTTAAACTTGTTAGAATTGATGTATTAATTTATAATAACGTTAAAAATATTGAAAGGTTCTATTTTCATCGGAAACGCACTTTTATACAAAAGACAAATTATGCTTAAGGTGCTCAACTGCTCTGTACAACAAGCGCAAAACGTTTTGACACATTTACAAATTCATTTTTTAACGGAAAAATATAAAATTGGAAAGTCTGACCATGGAAGCGATTTAGAATCGAACTGTTTTTTCCATTTTTTTAATCAATAAATTAGCTATCGAGTTATAAGCGATTTTGATCACGTGACACTGCATTTTGCTCCCCTTATTGACTGGATTTTCTTCTTTCGTTCGGAAGTTCGGTTCAAAATGCCAACTTTGACAGTATTTTCTGAAAGATCTATTGCGTCTACAAGAAAACGAAAAAACAATTCGATGACATAGTTTCGGAATAACAACACCTTCTAGTTTCATGCGTTTCCGAATAAAAATGAATAAAAACTTATGTCAGAAAGTTGAACCTTTGGATTGAGAACAACCTTAATCTAGTAAAATATAATGTAACCACAAAAGAAAATTTACAATAACATTTTACTCACGATTGAGAAAAGTGTTCTTTATAGTTAGAAAACTCAGAAACTAATATATTTTTCGAGATTTAAAGAAGCATTTTTAAAAACAAAGCTTCTTTTGCTGTTTCCGAGTTGTTCATAAAGTCTATTAAGTATTTTTCTCAACCGGAATATCAATTTTTAGGATGATATCAATTCTCAGTTCAACACTTCCATGTTCAGCAAAGAAGTTTTCCAGGCAAACATGATAAATTAACAACATTAGCATTAACCCTTTCAGGGGCAAAATACTCCTGTTACTAAAATGTCAAAATGATTGAATGACACCGGTATTTATGAACAAATATATATGAAACTTAGTAAAAGCTTTTCTTCGCGCACGTAATATTACGCAAAATTTAATAAAAAATGCCGGTGCCAATGTGGCATTTGGGGATTACAGTTAAGTGGTATATATAATATACCAGCGCTTTTCAAGGGGTTAACATTAAAATGAATATCATTTTGTCACTCTTACATATATAATTTCAGTTACAAAGCTGAGTATGTTGAAGTGATTGTATCCTAAAAGCCTTCATTTCAGTTGAATAAACTGATTAAAGAGCACAGGACCTTTAAGATTGTCAAAAACGATTTTTTTAATCGTTTTATAACAACATTTTCAAAATACGAAAGCTCAAATAATATGCATTATCATTCTTTATTCTTTTATTCTTTTATTCTTTTATTCGATTATTCTTTTCCTTTCTGTCTAAAATATATATTCTTAAATATATCAAACAGAAAAATAAATTGTGTATATACAAAAGCAATATGTAATTTAAATTTAAAAAATTCATTTCACTATTACGTATATAAAAATCATTAAATGTTGCGCGCATGATAAAACAAGAAATTATGCATATAGAAAACAATTTTTGTCCAAAATTGAATTCTAACACACTTACATCTAATTTAAAACCAAAATATACAGAAAAAGTGTTGTTTAAAATCTATTTTTAACACTGAATTAAAAAAAAAAGTAAAGAAAATCCTATTTTCCAAGTGCAAAATAATAATAATAAAAAAAAAAAAACAGAAAGTACAGTAGAACCTCGATTGTCCGAAGTAATTGGGACCGACCCTCTTGCGGAAAATCGAAATTTTCGTATAATCGAGAATGCTTCAATTTTAAGATTAAGGAGAAATTTTTGCAATATTTCTTATTGTGGTAACAAGGGCTTAATTAAAATACAGCAATAGAAACAAGAATAAATTAGCTGAATTTAAATTTTGAAATTAAGTACTTTTTACATGTATCACAAG
The DNA here is from genome assembly GCA_963932465.1 of Maratus speciosus. Lineage (NCBI taxonomy): Eukaryota > Metazoa > Arthropoda > Arachnida > Araneae > Salticidae > Maratus > Maratus speciosus. The sequence continues at coordinate 118,717,020 of OZ010790.1, forward strand.
GGTTTGAAAAAATGTTTTGTTTGTCGCAGTTCCGATTGACTTTGTTTTGAAGCTCTATCACGGAGTTTTTTAATATTACTTGTTCACTAGTATCACTGTCTTTCTGCTGCTCAAACCATGACAAACCTTTTGCAAAACATTCAAAGCTTTAGAATTTCTAGTTTGTTCGTTTTCTCCGTTCCACTCTGCAGCTTACGGGAGCTCAAGTTACATTCAAAGAATCTCTAAGAAAGGGGATCGAAATTATTTTTATGTACTCGTAGTTCGGAAAGGAAGGCTTGCACACAAGGAATATGATAGCTTAAAAAAAAAGCTTTCAGAATGGATTTTGCACACAAGAAATGTGATAGTAAAAAAAAACAAAATCTTTAAAAACGGAATTCAGTTAACCAAAAATTTCGATTAAAAGAGTTCCGGATAAAAGAGGTTCTACTGTATGTTAATTATTTTGGTTTAAGAATGTAAGCTATGAAGAAACGCATATGTAGTTAAATTTAAAAAAAGCTGTTGATTATACAGTTTGAAAATAACAATGTGCGCAAATTGAAAATTTACCAATTTGAGAAACCGCATCTTAAAATTTTGATATCAAATATCTTCCGTTATACTATATGTCTATAAATGACTATAACTCAAGAAATAATGCAGATTTTTGAATGCGGTTTTTTGCATATTGTTCAGAAACGTTTAAAGGTTCAAAATAACTTAAAAATCAAAAATTGATTTTTTTTTCTTTTCAAGTTTAAAGGTCCTACACCCAATACATTAAAAGAGCTACTCGGAAACGTTTCCGAAAATTAGTGGCAGCAAAAGAAACTCTGTTTTTATAATTAAAAACAAAGTTAGCTTCTAACTCACTAACATTATAATTAAAATTAATAACTAATATTATAATTAAAAACAACTTAACTTCTTTAAGTTTAGAAAATATAATGGTTTCTAAAGATGAAGAATGTGTTTTGTAATAATCGGTATGTAGTAAAAGGTAATTGTATACTTACGTTCATGGTTATATTACATATTCGTAGATTAAAAAACTTTTTTCTTTTCTTTTTTTTTGTGGAGGGGGAGGAGGTAATTTGAGTGATTATAGCAGAAATGTAGCTTTAATTGAGTGCAGATAACAATAAATCGATGCCCCTAAAACACTGCTTTGTGAAAACCATTCCCACGAAAATACACTGACTGACGTTTAATATGCAAATATCAGTGAAATAAAATAAGAAAAAATCCTTTAAAGTCGGTTTATTTTTTCCTATCAAAAATTACTTGTTTTCTCAACTTTTTTAAAACAAGCTGTTTAGAATAATGAAATTTCTATAAGTAAATAAATATTCTAACTCTTACTAAAATTTGGATGAATGTAGTCGAAATTGCCATAGTGATTAAAGAGTGATAAGTTTGAAGTATTGGCATGATTCGATACCGGCGATCAAAGTTTCTCCGTGTGATAAAGAAAGTCAACAGGAACTTCAGTTCCGCAATGCTGCGACAGTCATAGTAAATTCTCTTGAAAAGAAGCGATAAGCTTTGCGATTAGAATGCTGTCAATAAAGAAAAAATATGTTAACAAAACGCAACTTTCGCTTTACAAAAGGATGGCTATTTTCCATTTTTTAATCAATTGTTCACACTCTTCTACTTATATATAGAGAAATCTTATTATAGCATATATCGAACATACCGTAAAGCACAAAGTCTGCAAAGTGTACGATTCTCTCTTTTTAAGTATTCCCTCACAGTTTTCAGCTATTTATGCCTTAAAATTTCGCATTATGTATAATTTTTTTCCATTTTTTAAATTATTTGTTCATATTAGTACACTTATTTACAAAGACATATTTTTGTGTGTATGCTAACAAACACTATATAAAATAAAATAAAATAAAAAAATCTGCAAAATGTATGATTTTTGTTTTACAGTTACAACAGCACTCTTTTCGGTAATTTATGCCGTAACGAAACGCAATTTCCTCTTTATAAGAGGAATTTTTTTTTCATTTTGTAATCATTTGTTCAAACTGTTACACTTATTTACAAAGGTGTCTTATTGTAGCATATGCTAATAGGTATAGCGTACGATTAAAAAGAAATAGGGAGAAATGTCCCAAAATGACATAGTTAGGTAAAATGACGTACCTTTTGTTTCTTAATATTGCCGCTAGAGGTCAGCACTTAACTATACACAGTTTGTTGTGGAATGGATAAGCAGATAAGCATTTAATGGCGATTTAATGGCAGTTTGCACTTATCATTATTTACAAAAATATTGTTTACACCTTCGCCAGAAATTTCTTGGGACCGTTTTTAACTGCTAATTCGTGTCTGTTTCATTTCAGTGATTACATATCTAAAGTAGGATGTGAGAAGTCTTTTCTTTTGAGGTTATTTTCTGTACATACAAAAATTTATAAATGCATGTTACCTGGAATACTGCCTCTGTATATACAATATAGTGATTGAGTTAAAATAACAATGCCGGGATTTGAAAAATAGAATATATCCCATGAACACAGACACCTTTCCCGATCATGTTTTCTGTTTTTCAATTGTGACAGAAAGTCACTGGAAAATAATGAAAGCAACGACAGCTACACAAGTTCTATACATCACAGCCTATCTAGACCCAATCCGTGAAATTTCACAGTTTCAATGTCACCTCCTCCAACTTCAACAACAACATCTATTTATGATACTCGAAGACATAATGTATATTTTCAACAGGCATCATCTTCAAGCTCATCATCTTCATTTATCAGACCACTCTATGCGCCTCCAATTTATTATGCATCTGCTGTTAGATCATCCTTTAAAAAGAGCGAACATGAAGGTATACTAATCTTACTAGCAGTTCTAATATCGGCGAAGCGAAGACAAAACCTGTTGAGAAACATAATTCACAATCATCTTGATTGTGAATTATGTGTGAATTATGTGTGCATCTCTACAAGCTCAGAAGAAAATTCGCTTTTTTAGATCCAATGGTGACATGGATCTTTCTTCAGATGATGATGACGAAGCATGTCTTTATTGCAATGATTTATTCAGACACTCAAAACAGAATGAAAAGTGGATAAAATGTGCTAAATATTCAAAGTGGTCACATAGCGAACCACTTTCTTGGTGGACAAAAAATATATTTGTGATGTAGGCAAGTACAATTAATAGCAACTTATGGGTGTGTCATCTTAGGACACCACTGTAGATAAAATGACATAGTGCAGCATTTTATATGAATCGTTATTAAGATGTTGTGACTTTATTTGTTACTTTTCAAAAGACACCATTGCATTTTGTATACTTTTCAAAGTTTTAGTTTGTAAAAAAAAAGGTCATGAAAAAACATTTGTTTGAATAAAAGCATTTTTTCTTAGGGTATATCATTTTACGACCGTTTGCCCTATCTGAAAAACGATAAATTTCTTTTTTTAGTTATTATCTCATACATCTCGATTATTTATGCTTTTATAAAAGCAATTTTCTCATTTTAAAAGCATTAAGTTTTTTTCTATCCTTTAATCACTTGTTCATACATTTTTTTAATCATTAGTTCACACTCTTTTACTTATGTACAGATACATCTTATTATAGCATAGGATACAACTATAGCAAATGTATGGTAAAACACAAGTCTAAAAAATGCACGATTCTCTCTTTTTAAGTATTCCCTCACACTTTTCAGTTATTTATACATTAACAGTTCGCTTTATGTATAACTTTTAAACCTTTTTAAAATTCTTTATTCATATTTTTACACTTATTGACAAAGATATATTTTTGTGGCATACCTACCAAACACTATATAAGATTTTAAAAAATAAAACAAACCTGCAAAATTTATGAATTTCAGTTTTCAGATACTCCAGCACTCTTTTCGGTAATTTATGCTTTAATGAAACTAAATTTTCTCTTTATAAGAGCATCTTTTTTTATTCACTTGTTCACACTCTTACACTTTATTTACAAATTCCGCTTTTCCTAGTATTACTGCATCAGGTTGTTGTGTTTATTTAGTATATTTAAGACTGTTAAGACGGATCTGGACGAAACAGACTAAAAATTCCATTTTAAACAGGTTTTTGTCTTAAAATGTATATTGTATGGTAATCCTAACACTATACCTCCTAATACTATACCATTTTCCTACAAAGTTTCTGCATTTAGGCATTCTATCAAAAGAGCTTTCACAGTCTGTACCCCTGAGCAGTTAAACAACGATGTAAATAAAATATATTATATCACAAGAAACAATGGCTATAAAGAAAGTGCAATAAATAGATTAATTATCAGCATGAAGAATAAGAAGAAAAGTACCTTCAATGTACAAAATTCCAAGTTATCCACTTTACTATATTTTCCTGGTTTCTTCGAAAGATTGAAATACAAACCCAATAAATACAATATCTCCCTTATTGCAAAACCTGCCGTAAAATTAAAAACATAGTTTGTAAGAACACAGATCCAATAGAACGAGACCAATTATCAGGGCATATTGTGGCATATGTTAACAAATAACGTGTGAGATTTAAAAAAAAGATCTGAAAATGGATCAATTTTTTTTTTAGTTATTGTCTCATACATTTAAATTATCTATGCATTATAAAACGCAATTATCTCTTTATAAAAGTAGGTATTAAGTTTTTCCTTTGCTTTAATCACTTGTTCATACATTTACTTTATTTGCAAAGTTATCTTATTCTGGCATGCGCTAACAAATAACATATCAGCTTTTATTTATTTATTTTTTTTTATTTTTTTTTCTTAAAGTATGTATTAGTTCCTTTTAGGCGCGTTTGTAATTATATAAATACGTAGCAAATCGTTGCAGAATTTTGTCGAGTCATTTCAAATGTTATGTAAATCGAATCAAAACTTAAATATTAATAAAAGTTTTCTTCATTCTATTAAATCATATCATACGTAATTAATTCAATGATATCTCATATGGTTCTTTTTTGCCATGGTGATTATGTCATATTTAAGATGGAATCATATTATTTCCGTATTACTGAATTTAATATATATAATCGTAATGATTTTTGTATTCATGCATTTTTGCATAAGAGTGCAACAGCTATTGCACCAACATCTGAATCTCATTTGCCACGTTTGACGCACAATTTCCATCTATTCTCACTACTTGGTTATTTATGCGGTTATGAAATATAAATGTAGCTTTACAAAAGTATAACTTTTTTCCATTTTTTTTTATTATTTCCCGTTCATACTCTTGCGTTTATTTACAAAGATATCTTATCGCAGCATATGCTAACAATTTAAATATAAGATTAAAGAAGATCAAATATTCAGCATGAATATTTTTTTTTTAGTTATTCCTCTACTTATTTCGGATGTTTATACATTAATATAAAACTATTTGACTTTTTATGTCCACACCTTCACATTCGTTCTTTTTATACGAAATATTATTGAAGTTACATTATTTCTTAACATTTATTTCTCTGATTTGCAGTTTATATGCAAAATTAAATGCTACAAAAAATAGAAAGCAGAATCTATTGGTCCGTGTATAGTTTTCAGAACTAGAATTTGATGAAATTAAATGTATTTTGATAGCATTAGAATTTGAACTAAAATTAATACTGAATTACAACTATAATGTATTTGACATGCTGGAGGATATGTAATCCGCATTAGATTGATGCGTGGTTTAGCTTTGTAAATCCTCCTGAGGCCTTCCTTTCACGGGGTAATAAGTCGCAAGATCGTCCGGTACTCAATAATATCTTCCCAATAGCTGTGACTCATAAGCCGTAATAAAGTAAAAGTGAATATAACTTGCGATAAGATTTAAAACTAAAAATATTCTTCAAAAAATAAGAAAATATATTTTAACAGATGAAGGTGATAAATTAAAAAATATATAGTTATTTTTATAAGAAAAATAATTACACAACTAATATTGGAAATAATATTATTTATTCAATGCGTAATTTCCAGAGTAATAAAATGGAAGGAAAGTAATAAAATTATGTTTAATAGATAGTGTATCTCAAATCATTCCTAATTTGCTTTAAAAAAGGTTTAATACTAAATTCTGATATTATTACTATTCTTTTGGCTGACGTGATTACTTCAAAGAACTTCAGATCAAAAATAACCTACATTAAAAAACGAAATGTTAGATACTTACACATTTTAATATATTTGAAGGATAAATTTGTAGCCTTATTGACGCAAGTGTAATTTAAAACAAGAACGAAAAAGCATGTGTCCTGCATAGATTATAAACCCTTTCCAACACATTCAGAATACAGTATATCAATAGTAGGAAAGACATCAGAATTTTTTTTTATCATCCCTGTATATGATCTAGAGATTGGAGTTTATACTACAACGTATATTAAAAGTTAGTTCAATTAAACGCGTAGCCCCGTTTAAAATCCCCACTGAGCAATTTCCTTCAATGAACGGAAATGCACCTGAGAATCTATATCCTTGATGCGTATGATCTATAAAATTTTTAAACACCAAGTAATATGCAAAATAATGATTAACTTTTAAAACGCGTGCCACAACTGAAAAGCACTGCCAACAATTGTTCTCCATAGGCAGTACCGTAGAAATATAGAAAAACACTTTTGTGTAGTCCTGTAAATGAACGATAAATTATATGTACACCAGATTCCACGGTGAGCTCTTGTAGCACACCTCAGTGATATATACGAGGCGTTCAAAAGACAATCCGGCTAACTCCATTTTAAGTAGTGTTTTTCTAAACAAAGGAACATTGATAATTTTCTATATACTATTTATACAGTTACACTTGATTAAAAGAAAATTAATGAGTTTAATCAAAATATCACGAGAGAAAATATTATATAGATACAATATTTTTATAGTTACAATAACTTTAACTGTTTGTATTGAACATTTTCATTTGATGGAGTTAATCAATTTGGGCACAGAACGGCTCATATAACTTTCAATCTGTTTAAAATAGTGTAATATCTTTTTAATACACCGCAAACGATTTTTTCCCATAGACCGTAATGTAATGGAATTCTTTTTAGTGTCCCTGTAAATGAACCATAAGTGTTATACAATTTTTAATTTACGAACATACCATAGTAAACCCCTATAGCATCTATCAATTTCATGGTAATCGCACTATATTTACGCGAGAAAGAGCACGGGCAGACGGGCAGACAAACCAAATTCATAAACACGTTTCAACTTTGTTGGAAAGAGTTAAAAAATGAAAACATAGTAATAGTTTTAAATTTTTAAATAACAAACGGTCTATATTTTTACAATCAATAAAAATATCCATTTAAAATATGCTTTTGATAATGAACGCACTTTTTCACGAACTTATCATAGTATTTTAAAAGGAACTTCAGTAAATAAAAAACATAAAATATATTATAGTTTTGTCTTCTAGCTTTATTTCAAAAAAGAAGATGTAAAAACTTGATATATGCAGTTACGTTTTGGTATATGTTATAAAAGAAATGTTATATTCGTATCTTCTATTTTATCATATGTATAAAATAACAACTCTTTATCTATGCATATTTTCTTTTTTCGCGGGCAAAAATTGAAATCATATTTCTAAGGTAACATCTTACATTGATCCCAGCTTGCTTTCCACTTATCATAACACACGTAACCAATCAATTTCTGTATTATTTCAGTTCGAGAAAATCTATCGTGAATCTACCGGCAAGATAGAAGCTCCTTCTTATTCAGTTTGCTAAGATAAAATAAAATTGATTTAAGTTCTTTCATATATAAAAGGAAATATCGAGTTTTAGGTTTATTGATACTTGAAATCGAAATTGCCCAGAATTTTTATATTGTTGCTTTTTTATTTATCGTTTCATTTTTATCTTTATTTATATTTTTATTTTGTATTTTGCAGCCTTAATAATATTGCATCTCAGAAAACACTTGACTGCAGATTGTAATAATATTTATCAGAAGCTGTAATGTTTCGTTCGAAAGCAATATGTTTTATGTATCTATAACATATATATATATTTATTGTTGAAGAATAACAAGTTGTAGAATTGGTACAACATTCACAATACAAAAGAAAATTGGGTTTTCAAGAAATCATAATGCATTCCCTAACTGAAAATCAAACAACATCATTCAATATTTCAATGATCGTGTATGATTCGCAACTTTTCAATAACGTTTAACATTGTTAAAACCTTCATCTCCAGACCGTTTTATTCATATACAGACATATATATATATATATATATATATATATATAGTGTGTGTATATATATATATATAGTGTATATATACATATATATATATATATATATAGTGTATATTTCTTGTACTTAATTCTATTTTAACAGTTTCCAACGTAGTTGAAAAGTTTTATGATTTCGGTTTGTCTGTCCGTCTGTACGTCTTTTAAAATGCTAACTCTTGTAAATGTACTTGGATTGCGCTGCAATTTTTATATGATATTGACGTTTACTATAGCACGATCTCTACTGAAAAGGAAGTTCTAGAATCTATAGTTCGAATACAGGAAAAATATTTCCGCTACATTGTGGTCTAAAGGGTAAAAATCGTTGCGCTGAGTTTTATTGAAATTACGATATTTCAAACACAATTTAAATAAAAAGAAAAGTGGCCAGTTAAGTGACAGCATTGAGTTCACAGGCTATTCACACTAATTGTATATTATACTCTTATTTCAAAACACATTGCCCCTCGAAAAATAAATTAAAGGGGGATTAATCCCCACTCCCCTGTTTCTCATCTTTATGCTTAACCAATGAGCCTCCAAATCTCATCAGGGAAGCACCTTATCAGAATAAACAAGATAGAAAAACCCATTTATCTAAATTAAGGAGGGTATTAGGCACCTGTTCCACACTTTATACTTAACCAATGAACCCCCAAAACTAATCAGGGAAGCGCCTTATCAGAATGAACCTAGAAATTTTTTTAAGCAAATCGGATATTTCTATCAAGATTTATCACTTTACGTACATACATACATACGTACATTCATACGTACATACAGAACCTGCGGGCACATTAGTTCTCGGACTTTAATAGCCTGTGAGCTAAAAATTGTTCCATTACATTATGGTCAATGGGAAAAAATCATTTCAAATGCATGTTAATGACCTTATACCATTCCAAACATAAAATTTTATATACATTTATAAAGTGCAGTAAAACATGCATTCTGTAGGATAGATATAGGGTGCAAAGTATTTATTATTCTTTTACTCAGTCACACAAATGAATTCCTTCAGATAATAGTCTGCAGGAAAAAACTTTTTGCAGTGTATTTTAATTATGCTTCACAACTTCAAATATCATGAACGTTATTGAGGTTTAGTACAAGATACGTGCTGTAAGGATGTGCATAGCATTTATTGTTTATTTACAGGGACACAGAAAAGATTTCGCACATAGTATTGAATTCGAAATAATGTGTATAAGCAATAATTTCTGAAAGTGCATTTTCAGTTATAGTATGCGTTTTTAAGCTTGCCGTTTTTATTGTTATAAACTACGTGGTGTGTGTAAATGCTATAGATCATATACAGAGCTGCACAAAAGAATTCGTAATCATTACTGAGTATGAGCGTGAATTGCTTAGATGTGGTTTTTAATTGAGTTGTGTATTTTCAAGCTGAATTATATTTAGTATACTAAGAGATGTTTGCAAAATATAAGTGAAATGATATTCAGGAGCATGCGAAGAACGGGATACATAGCCGACAATGGATGATAATTTCTGGAAGTTTACTTTCAGAAGTATGAAGCATGTTTCAGTCTAAATTAAATTTTAGCTTTATATAAGTCATGTATAAAAATGTGTCGGTGATATACAAGGCTTTACCAAAGAATTCCAGTATGTTTCTGTCTACTGGTAGAAATTGCTGAAGGTAAATTTTTAACCTATTATGCGTTTCCATACTAAACTAAATTTTAGCGTACGTAAACTTAATTTCGTATGTAGAATACATACAAAATATATATATCAAATACAGTACTACCTAAAAGAATTGGAGTACTTTCCTGGATGTGCGTTAATTGCTGAAATCTGGTTTTTAAATGAGTTATACGTTTTCTAAAATATTTACTTAGCTATCTTATTTACCTTATTTCCCTAAATAACGAAGTTTTGTGTCTTATTTACCTTCCTAAACAGCGAAGATTTGTTAAAGTGTAGATGCCTAACGCAGGATTTTTCTTTCTTTTTATTTTCTGCAGTAGTTGGTCAGATTATCAGCTACTAATAAAATCGGGGCATATTCAGAGTACGGCCTGCTGGTGAAGGAGTTGAAGAGAGTCTAATCATATTATGAATTTCAAAATTAATATTTTTCAAGTGAGTTTTACAAATGTTGTGCTTCAAAAAATTTCAGATTTTTTCCCCTAAAGATGTTTATAACTACACGGTATAAATAGAAAATTACGCTTACATTTTAACTTAACAATCTTTAATATTTTACTTATTTTAAAGAAATTATCTCACACAGACGATTTCGATAAGAATAACCTGTCCTTGTATAAGATGGGCAGGGCAAGTGAGAAGAGTACGGTGATCTCTCTCTAAGTTGAACATCTACGGTTCCAAAGACAAATGTCCTACTTAGGGAGATGTCCACTTTATAGACGTTCTTATAAATTTTTCAGCCTAATGACTAATTTATACGCATGCTTAGACATGCATTCTTAATACTTAATAAGCATGCATATACAAATGTATATACACGCTTATTAAAAAGTAATGATATTAGTGTTAATTATTTAAAATAGAAAATTAATAAAAAAGATACACATGTTTATTATTTTATTTTACGCATCAAAAATAAGTGTTGACATGTGAAATATTTGGTAACTTACAATTCAACTTACAACTTTCATTTGTTTTTTTCTCATTATTTGTTAATATTGATTTTAATTTGGAACTATCTTATGAATCATATGTTATTTTTTAAAAATGAATGCTTCGGAGCAGGATAAAGACTTTAAAACTTTAGAGTGATTCAAACTGTTAACAAGTTCAGTTGAAGAATAGAAGAAAGTTTGCGATGTTGTTATCGGGTAAATTTATCGATGCTATAAACATTGGTTTTAGGTTCGGAATTTATAGCTATTTACAGGCGGGATGTACTTTAGAAGGTAAATTTCTTGTGAATAGCATGAAAAAAAGTGTTGTCTTTTTTTTTCATTTTTAATAAAGTGAAAGTGTCTAACTTAAAACAGTTTTACATTGCTCCACATTCACGTTTGAGAGACGTGTAATTTGCATAATGTCAATTGTATTCATGGCATAACGTTAATTCTGTGGATGCATCCCGTTTCCATAAAAAGTGTCAAACTAGGAAGTATCCAAAATATGGGAGTTTCTAAATTGGAATATTTCCCTGTGGCTCTCTCTGTGATGATGGAAAATCCAAATTTTGATACATTGTGATGCAATTTGTGCCCCGGATTCCAAAACGCGGTGCCAAATACGTAGTCACATAAATATGTTTAAACCTTGTTCAAACATTTGATTGAAGCATATTCTTGTATAGGTTCAACCATGAATTGATAAAATATTTAACAGAGAGCTGTTAAAGTGTTAAACATTCATTTGTAAAATGCTGAAGCTTAAAAATTATCCTTTTCAAGCAACAGTTAATCAAAGTGATCTAAAACAGCGTATTGAGAGTGCATAGAACAATTTGTTCTAATTTGCTTTTCTATAGTTTCTTTCTTTTTTTTTCTTCCTTTTCTGTAACAATTTAAGTTATTTTCAAGGTTGAACCATAAAGAAGAAAACTTTCTGAAAGAAAGGATCTGTTTAGAAAGAAATTGGGTTCTTTAAAGGGTCCTTCACAAAATTTTTCACCTTCTAACAGGACCCTTTACAAAATTCTTTATCTTAAAAATAGACCTTCCACAAAACTTTTCTATCTCTAACCTGAACTTTTTACAAATTTAATCATTTAAAAGTAAAATCTGACCAATTACTTTTACATATATAATGAAAATATATGTATTTTACATGCATGTATCTTCTTAAAAATGTATAAACAAGAACCTGAATATAACGATTATTTCAAATTCACAAAATTATGATTAGATTTTTCACAAATTTAAAAAGTTGTTCACAAATTTCACAAAAACAGGACCCCGTGTGAAAAATCTAGCCAGACCCCAGAAAAGTTAAGGAGAGTGGTATTTTCAATCTTCTAATTACTTTACACTATTGAATGATTCAACATTGAACTAAAATGTTGAACAAAGTATTGCACACTACAGCACATGAAAATGCAGCCAATAGCTCCTATTTATATTTGACACTGTATTGCTACAAGTCTTTTGTAGCCACATAATTTTTACATGCCTGATTGTCAGCCGAAACGGATTCCAATTTCGTAGTAGAATGCTTTCCTGCTTTCTATGACCCCCCCCCCCCCCCCGTCTCATTACGCAACTCTCTGTTTGCTTGTTATAAGTTTAGCCGTTGCAAAACCAGCTTTCACATTAACTGTGAGTAAACAGAAAATAGCTACATATTTCTTAAATACTGAAGGGATATTACAATTCTTTTTTTACAATGCTAATTTAATATTACACTTCTTTGAAAAATGAATAATTTTACATTAGAAAATATTAAAGTTTGTGTTTTTATACTCTATTCACTTATGTTGTAAGCAGTATGGCCATTGAAAATAAAATTTCCCTTTAGGTCTCAACAAACTGAAAATAACTAAACATTTCGTTAATATTCAATATTCATAACATCAATTTATTTTCTATACCTCTAATTTTAAAATTATAGTGCTACGAAATATGACTAATGTTACACCATAAAGTAATAATTAAGCCTTTGTTGAAAAAATAGTGCTTGTTTTGATATTTTTAACATTGATAACAGCAACATTTTAAATCTTACCAAACGGAGCTGAAAATGCTGGCAATAACTTCTATTTATGTTTGACTCTATATTGCTACAAGACTTCCGAAGCATCAGGATTCTTACATGCATGGACGCCAGTAAAAACAAATGTCAATTGTAAAATCCATTATCCGTGTACTTTCCATGACCTAAATCTCATTCTTCCACTCAATTTACATTCTATACACATCTCCTATGAGTATACGTGTTGAAAAAAAAATCACTTTAGCTCTTAAAAATTTGAAACTGACGAACTTGCTACAATACTTTCGAAGCCTCATAATTCTTACACGCATGGACGCGAGTAAAAACGAATTTTTAATGCAGAATATAGTAGTAGACACTATCCGCGTACTTTCTGTGACCGAAACCTCATTCTTCTACTTAATTTACATTCCATACACTTCTCCTGTGAGTATAGCTATTGAAAAAAAATACTTTTAGTTCTTAACAAACTAAAACTGACAAACTTGCTACAAGACTTTTGAAGCCTCATAATTCTTACATACGTGGACTCCAGTAAAAACGAATTTCAATTGTGAAATCCATTATCAGAGTTTTTTCTATGACCAAAATTTCATCATTTCACTCGATTTACAATCTTCTCTACTACTTCTCCTGTGAGTATGGACATTGAAAATAAAATTTAAGATCTTCCTTCAGTTCTTTCAGATTTTTTTTTTCAGCTCTACAGTTCTCCATTTCAGTTATTAATAAACTGAAAATAATTAAAAATCTCTTCAATACTCAAAAGGTATGCAATATCAATTTATTTTTATACTTTAATTTTCAAATTATTCTTCTGCGAAAAATGGACAATTTTATATAATTAAATAATCATTAAGTTTAGGTTGAAAATACAGTGCATGTGTTGATACATTCAATATGCAGTGGCGTATTTTACTTTTAGCTAGTATTTTTTTTTTTTTTTCGAACGTCAGTATAAATAAACATATATGAAAACATTCTGTCTAATGAAATCAAAATACTTTTACAATAATTTTTTTAAAAACAAGTTTTCTTCGAATAAGTGAACAACAGATCATTTTGAATTCAGTTATTTAAACATATTACAACGGAAGTTAATTTTTTGATGTTTTAATTTATTCAGATTGTTAAAAAACAAAATTTCCAAAGCATATAGATTTGATTAATTACCATGATTTAAATATATTTTTTTATATACATAATTATATTATATTTAAATTCAAACTACACACTTGTCGTTATTTGAAGACAAATCGAAGAAATTTATCAAATTAAATTTATACTAGAATATAAGTTATTTAGATCTTCATGCAATTGTTGAATTTGTCAGACATAAATAATGCAACAACTGTAATTTTATTTTCAATAAATTATTTTTTTAGAAATTAATGTTTAAAAAATTGTTAATGGTGGACAGTTTATATTTAACCCATCGATAGGACTATCTTACTTTTCACTTTTTCCCACCTTATAGTCAGGAAGTATGCAGAGTGTGAGGTTTTATTGTTGTTTCGGAAAATAGAATAATTAGCGATATATTTTTATACGGACAAGTGTTTACACTTTAAAAAATGACCCGTCTTGAGTATTTGCTATAATCAGTATTTTTTCTGCTTTATCAGTATTTTTTCTTAATTTTTTTCTGCTACTGTTTAATTCTAGCTTTAAAAAAAACATAGCTATAGAACATCAACTTTTATTTATAATATCGGTTTTGTTAAATATGCTTTTGAAGTCACCATAAAAATCTCTTATATGTAAATTTCTTATCAAATTTTAGATAACTAACTAGAATTCAAAGGTACTAATTACAAAATTGTAAATAAAGTACTAATTATAAAAAATCAGAAATTAAATTTCTGTACTTTTTTTTTATATTCTTACTCACTTAATCATATATGGATTATGTTTCGTATTTTAACCTCTTCAGGGACAACTTTATTTTATGGTGAGAAAAAAATGACCTTTTTATACGATTAATTCATTTTACATTAATAGGAATTCAAAAAGAAAAAAAAAACTGTAAAACAATAAAAATTCACACACACACACACAAAAAAAATAATAATAATAATGTCCGCAGTTCTGGTCTCTGAGCGTTAATAATAATTTATGAGTGAAATGATTTCTTATAAAATAAAAAACTAACAGTAAATTTCTGTCTTAGATTTCTACAAGTTATTAAAACTTAATATAACTGATATTATTTTTATCAAATATTAACGATTTGATCAAATAATCCAACAACACTGACTGCCGAAAAATTACTTCGCGCTCTTTTTTTTATATCTCTAACTGTACATCGCAGCAAAACCATAAAAATTTTACTTCTCTCGTTGAAGGATTCTGTGGTGATTAAGTTATTCTCAAATTTTTGTTCTTTTTATTATCGGCAGTAATTATAATTATAAAAGACTAAACGTCCACATATGTGGCCAAGAGCGTGAAGAGGTTAATCCTTTTCATCTAGCGGATAATTTATTCTGATTTATGCACCAGTCAAATCAGAGTTTATCAATCGAATTATATCTGTATATAGATCTAAAAAATAAATCTTAATTTCTAGTCTTAAATTTAGAGAGTACAGTACAGCCCCGATTATCCGCGGGATTTGGTGGCAAGGGTACCGCGGATAACAAAAATCGCGGATAACCCGAAAAAGACTAAAAATGAAGTGCAAACACGAAAAAAAAAAATTCAATATAAAAACTATGTTTTAGTGTACAAAAAACATAATAAAGCGTTTAAAATACATACATATGCACAGTGCGTCAGAAACCTTTGCTTTACGTCTAAATCATTAAAATAAAGAACAGTAAACAAGAAACAATGCCGTACATACTGTACAAAAAGAGGAGAGCTACATCTTTTTTTAAAAATCAGTCACTTGTTTTTGCTTCTTGTTTTAAAAACACATATTCTTTATTCTAAATTGTAAACTATTATTTTTCTTTTAGTATGGAATAATTTTTATCACAAAAATGAAGTTATTCTTGATATGCTCTCCTAGAATTTATCATAGTAGTGTTATTTAATTGTAAAATATTTGAATTGCTGTGTTTACGTTTGGTTAAAAATCAAGAAAAGACATCAAGACTTTATATCTGATATTTCAAACATGGCAACCGAATCTACAAACATTCTTCTATGACTTTCGAATACATTGATTTTTCTGTTTATGTTTGATAGTAGGCCTTATTGTATATTCCTTGCTGTTGACTTGAATTTAAAAAATAAAATTTCGCTTCGCGGATAAACCGCACCGCGGATAATCCGCTAGCGGATAATCGGGACTTTTCAGTATTTAATTTTATAATATGGCGAACCATACAACTCTATCACATTGATTTAAATTCAGATCAAAATTCTAAAAATATCAGTGAAACTAAGCTTCACATCATACTTAATGTAATGCCTTATTCACAAATATTTAACGGGAGATGTAAATAGCTCTCATTACATATTTCCTAATGAGAATTTCAACACCTGTGTTCAAAAATTGTAAATTACATTTGTCGACATTTAAATCTTCCAACTTTGATAAATAAAAGCTATTGCAACTTGAAAGTTAAGGCTCAAATTAAATGATGATTGCATTCATTTGAAAATCTTTCTTTTGTTTTCAGCAATGTATGTAAAATAATTACTTTTTAATGTTACATCGTTACAGTTCCATGCTTCTGGAATTTTGTTCTAAATATTTAATTCAGTTAAATGAAATCTCGCTCCTTTGAAAAGTAACTTCATTAAGATTGAATAGTCATTGAATTTTAATTTTAAAATATTTACTAAGTTTAAAATTTCTTTAATTTCAGTAAGAGAAATTGAAAGCCTAAGATATGATGTTTCAACTTTTTAAAAGTTTTAATAAAAATACGAGTAAAGAAAACAAAATAAAGACAAATTTGGTTAATAATTTATTTTAAAAATTGAAGAAATAATAGAGTCTAATGTTTAGATGCTATACTATCAGAGTATTTTCTTTTTCCTTAAAATTCGACGAATAAATCTTAAACATATTAAATTATACTTTAGATAACAATTAATTTAAAAATTTAAATTAATGTTAAATTCATCAAAAATCTATAATGAACAAAAAAAGACAGATGTTTCTTAAATATAATGTAATCACGAACGAAATATACAACAACCACTCCCGAGTGTCCCACGATTCTGAAAAGCTTAGAAACTTTAGAAACCAATATAGTTTTGAATATATTCGAGATTTAATGAAGAATTTATAAAGACAATGTTTCTTTTTCTGCCGCTGATTTTCGTAAAACTTTCCGAGTATATATAGTTTTATATTCTATTAATCAGTTTTCTCAACGTACAGCCTAGGTTTTTTCGGATGCTATCAGTTCTCAAGTAAAAATTTCTATGTTGAACCAACGTGTTTTAAAGACAAACATGATAAATTAACAGCATTAACATTAATATTATTTAATTACTCTTGCATGTACAGGGTGTCCAGCGAATAAGACCCTGATTTCAAAATTAAATATCTCAAACACAAACATCAATAGAATTATGCGATAAACGATTTGTTTATTAGCTAATCTGTAAAAATGTTATACAGAAGTCTTAAAATTTAGTTGAAAAAACGGTTAACAGATGGCGCTTTAATCGCAATGTGCTCCGAAGTCCAGAGCACTAGTGTCTCATTCCTAGATGGTTTCCTATGGAAGAACGAGGAAAATCCACTTTTTTGCTGGGGTGATGTGCAGATGTGGAGACATCTGGTCACAGAATTATTGCATCAGCTTTAATTTTAGAGAATTTCAATTAGTAGAATTTTCAATAAAAAGTTTAGAAATCATTATATAAAAACTTATTAAAATATTTTATTAAATTCAATTTTTAATGCCGTATGATTATTTAAATCAAAATGCATATATTTAGAAAAACAATTTTGTTCTTTTTATTTATTTTTTATATTTTGAAATCACGGCATAATATTTTGGTATTATTGCTATTTGGTATTTTGCAACTAAATTTTGAAACTTCTGTATAACATTTTTACAGCTTAGCTTATAAACAAACCGTTTACCACATAGTTCTATTGATCTTTGTTTTTGAGATATTTAATTTTGAAATCAGGGTCTTATTCGCTGGACACCCTGTATAAATTCAATTACGCAGCTGAAAATGTTTAATTGAAAACTGATTAGCATCCGTAAAACGGATATTCCGGTTTGAGAAAAGTGAGTAATACATAATAAAAACTACTCGGTAACGTTCCCGAAAATCAGTGGCTGCAAAAGAAACTTTGTTTTTAGGAATTCTCTTTTAAATCTCGAACATACATTGGTTTCTGGGTTTTTAAATTACATTTTCCTTTATTAAGAACTATTTGCCATTTTTTCAGTGTACAAGTTTAATTCAGATAATTATACGATGAATTTTATGAATTTTTCTCTTTTTTCATCAGCGGTTAACCTGTACACTTTCTCTTTCAGTGTTACCGAATCTGCTCCCCTGTAATCTTTGAGATTATTTGTCGATATTTTTCTTCATTACTTTTTTAATTAACGGCAATTTTTAATCAAACAACGCTTTTAACGAAAACTGAATGTACTATAATAGCAAAAGCTTGATCAAAAACCTTTCTTGTGATGCCTCATTCATCGTTAACTGATATGTATATGCATGGAAAAAGAGTTGTTGACATCGGAAATAATATATGTGTATCTACTACTCTAAAGCCTTTCTAAAATTTATTTCCATTGCTTGATCTTTTATTGAAGAAATGACTCATACAATCCGAAATATTAAATTGTCACTATTACAGTACAAAGTCTACAGTCCGGAATCCTCGGGACTTTACAAAGTCCGAACTTCGGATTTTTCCGAACTTTGGGTCATCAAAAATATTGCTTTTCCAATAAGAAGGAAAAGAAAATTCACTACATAAAAAGGCAAAATATGACGTTCATGTATTAAAAATTGCATATAACAACTATTAATACTAAATTAACTAGTTGGATGTGCCAATCCCAAAACTTTCTTCTATCTTGTACATCTTAATATTTCAAAACCTATTTACACATGTTAATACTTCAATATTATTAGTTCAATACTATACCAACTTTGATTTTCATCTTAAATTTCTGCTCAAGTCAATTAAACGGACTAAAAACGAATTAATCTATATCATGATATTTGTTAAAGTTATTAATTTTTCCTTATTCTGTTGTTATCAGGTGTTTGCGAATAGCGGACTTAGCTGAAAGCGAGTTCCCGCCGCTGCACGAGCCGCCGATGCATAATAGAACAACGAAAAATCAAGAAAAGTATACAAAAATCGCTATCACAGAGCCCCTTTATCGCGCAATATTTCAAAATTAGAGGAGGACCTGTTGGCCAAATCCAAAAACATGCACAAAAAATTTTGGTTCAATTGTATGCACAATTTTATACACTATTCGATGGTACAGGAATGAGAATGGCACACCGATCGCAGTTATAGCGCCCCTTTTGGCAGAATTTTTTTAAGTTCAGGTAGGACTTGCTTGCCATAGCCAGAAACATACACAAAAAATTTGGTTCAATTATATGCATAACTTCACACACTTCTCGATGTTACAATAATGAAAATGGTATAGACATCGCAATTATAGCGCCCCTACCGGCAGAATTTTTCCAAATTCAGGGAGGACCTTCGTGCCATGACCAAAAACAAACACAAAAAATTTGGTTCAATTCTATGCATAACTTCATACACTTTTCGATGGTACAATATGCAGAATGGCACAAAAATCGAAGAAAAATCGCTATTACAGCGCCCCCTACCAGCGATTTTTTTACAAATTAAGGGAGGATCTCCTTGCCATAGCCAAAAACTTAAAAAATTTTTTTGGTTCAATTTTATGCACAACTTCATACACTTTTCGATGGTACAGTATTCAAAATCGCTATTACAGCGCGCCCTGCCGGCGAATTTTTCAAAATTCAGCGAGGACCTGCTTGCCATATCCAAAAACTTAAAATAAAAATCTTGTTCAATTCTATGCATAACTTCATACATTTTTTATGGTACAATATTCAAAATCGCTATTAAAGCGCCCCCTACCGGCGATTTTTTTCAAAATTCAGGGAGGACCTGCTTGCCACAGCGAAAAACGTAAAATAAAAATTTGGTTTAATTCTATGTATAACTTCATACACTTTTCGATGGTACAATATTCAGAATGACATAAAAATTGAAGAAAAATCGCTATTACAGCGCCCCCTACCGGCAATTATTTTACAAATTAAGGGAGAATCTCCTTGCCATAGCCTAGAACTTAAAATTTTTTTTGGTTCAATTCTATGCATAACTTCATACACTTTTCGGTGGTACAATATTCAAAATCGCACAAAAATCACTATTACAGCGCACCCTACCGGCGACTTTTTTCCAAATTCAGGGAGGACCTGCTTGCCATATTCAAAAACTTAAAATAAAAATTTGGTTCAATTCTGTGCATAACTTCATACACTTTTGGATGGTACAATATTCAAAATCCCACAGAAATCGCTATTACAGCACTCCCTACCGGTGATTTTTTTCCAAATTCAGAGAGGACCTGACTGCCATAGCCAAAAACTTAAAATAAAAATTTGGTTAAATTCTATGCATAACTTCATACACTTTTGGATGGTACAATATTCAAAATCGCACAAAATTCGCTATTACAGCGCCACTTGCCGGCTAATTTTTTCCAAATTCATGGAGGACCTGCTGGCCGTAGCCAAAAACTTAAAATAAAAATTTGGTTCAATTCTATGCATAACTTCATACACTTTTTGATGGTACAATGGCGACAGACAGACGGACACACCGACTGACAGACATTTTCTATAAATATGTTTTTGGGGATCTCTGACCCCTAAAACGTGTAAATCCGTCGAAAACCGGAAGTCGAAAAAAATTTCGATTACAATACTTTCTTCTATTGAAGATAGAAGAAAGTAAAAAATCATTTTAGTTAAATATGTCATAACAAAATAAAAAGTAAAGCAAAAACATTTATTTAAGGCTGTTCTCAAATCCAAAAGGGCAACTTTATGACATAAGTTTTAATTTATTTTTGTTCGGAGATGCATGGAACTAGCAGGTGTTGTTGTTCAGAAACTATGTAATCGAACTGTGTTTTCCGCATTTTTGCAAACGCAATAGATCTTTCAAAAATAGTGATAAAGTGGGAGTTTTGAACCGAATTCCCGCACGAAAGAAGAATAACCATGCAAGGAATGGTGAAAAACGTCTTTGTCACGTAATTAAAATCGCTTAGGTAATCTCAATAGGTAATTTATTTATTAATTAAAAAAAATGGAAAATGCAGATCGATTTCCAATCGCTTCCATAGTCAAGCTTTTCAATTTTATGACTTTCCGTCAAAAAAAAAAAAAAAAAAAAAAAAAATATGAATTTGTAAATGTGTCAAAGCGTTTTGCGCTTGTTGAGCAGAGCAGCCTTAAGGGAACAAACAATTTAAAAAGAAATTGCAACTTTCTGAACTGTTGAACATTTTAGTTAACGTGGGCTGCTTTATTAACTTAGATATATCACGAATAAGTTCTTATTTTATTCTGTAGATAGACAAGAGTTAAGATTCAGTAATAACGCTTCTTTGCTATAGACCTTTTTTTTGTTTCAACAATTTTGTCTTTTCACTTCTTTCTTGAATACTGCCGCTGGAAAGTCCGAACTTTGGAGAATTCCGAACTTTGGGTGTCCGAACTTTAGACTTTGTACTGTACTTTTAATAAATTTTATGTATCCATGCTGTTCAGCACTTTACTTGTAATTCCTTGTAAAACACAATTTATGTTCTATGTTATTGTATTGTTCAAGAATTTGAGATTTTCCTCAAAACTACCAGTAAGAGGAAAGAAAAGGAAAGAAAAATTCTGTTAACCCTTTCAAGGACGTTGAAATTAATGAATGACACCGGAATTTGAAAACAAATTTATTTGTAAATATGATAAAGCTATATTGCACATACATAATTATAGCTTTTTCATATTTACAAATTAAATTTCTTTCAGCTATATTTCCCATAAACAAATTTATTTGTAAATATCAAAAAGCTATATTTCACATACATAATTATAGTAGTTCTTGCAATTACAGCTATGCCTATATTTAAATATAATTTTAACTTATCTTTCTAGTTATTAAACTTAACTTTAATTTTTTATCTCTATAACTTAAAGCACCTATGCTAGTTTTTATCTTTAATACTTTTTCAATATTTAATGTAGATTTTAAACAACTACACCTCTTTCTTTTTCCCAATGGCTCATTAAATGTAAGACATCATATCTACAGCTTGGGTGTTAAGTTGATTACAACTAGGAAGCCCCTCAATGCTGCTTCACTGTTCAGCACATACATAACAAACCGATAGTTTTTTATAATATTTTGGTGGCATTTGGGAATTAAAATTAAGTCGTTTCATAATCATACCACCACCAGTCAAGAAACTAAGAAATTAAACTTCAATAATTGTAAATATGTTTTAAATAGTAAAAAAAAAAAAAAACTTATAGTTCTAATTAAGTTTTTATATTTTTTCTATCATTTTTTCCTAAAATATAAGCATCAGTATTTTTCTCCTAAAATTTACCGAATACATCTGTTTAAATCCTTCCGTTCCAAATCTGTTTAAATTTTTTATTCTTAAATCAAATTTAAATCAAATTTATATGGAAATCCCACTGCTTAATTTGAATAATTTACTTTAGTGTGAAGCAGTGCTTACGTATCACATTACAGGAAGAATATCCGTTTCGAGTCATTTAACCTTAATCAAACTCAGCTAGCTCTCTCTCTCTTTTTCTTTGTCTTTTTTTTTTTTTTTTTTTTTTTTTTTAGTTTTTTTTTTCAGCAAATGCTCGTGATTAGATTGTAGAATTTGTTTTTTAAATGTATGGCTACATTAAAAAATTATAATTCGGTTGAAAGTTAAATAATTTTAAGTAAAGTTAAGTTTGAAAGAAAAGATTATATTTCAAATCATTTTATATAAATCAGCAAGAATTGGGGGATTTCTTTTTTTTCAAATTTCAGTAATGAGTTTGAAAAATATATTAGAGGCGCAAACAAATGGTTTAGTTTTAATATTTTTATGTGCTAAAGATTCATGTCGAAGAATACATGTTTACATAAATTTGAAATAACTTCTTGCAGATAACAAAGGCATTCATAAAAACAAGAAAATAAAGTAGATTTTTTTTGTTGTTGTTGCTGTTAAATTTCCTAAAGTAAATCATATTAGCTATTTTTCTTCATAATAATGCGATATTCATTTGAAAATTGTTAAAATTTGTTTTTATTCAATTTGTTATTGATTTTAAAAAAGAAATGTATCTTTTTATAATTTAATTTTTTCCCTCGCAATGAACAACTGTTACGTTTAAAATAGCGTTATATACAATTAAATTTAAAAGTATTTCATCAAAAATTAATTGTATTAGTTTTAAATCCGACTATATATTTTGCATTAAAGAAATTCACATTTTTCATATTTTTGTATTTTACTACTAGCAGAATCATCTCTCTTTGTCCGTGTTAACTGCGGAAACCTAGTGCGTAAAATAAATAAAAGTGCTACATCCTCAAACTACAGCGATCACAATAAATCATTGTGTTTCATAAAGGCAATCAGAATTATTTATAAAAATAAAAATAGTTAAAAGACAATCAAAAGTAAGTATAAAAGGGGAAATAGTTAATAGACAACCAGAAGTATAAAAGCGAAAATAGCTAAAAGACAACCAGAAATAAATATACACTCTAAACTGAAATGTCTTAAATTCAGACACTTAAGTGTCTGAAACAGAGTGTTCAATTTTCAGACATTTTAAAGTGTCTTAATTTTTAAGACACTTGTATCTGTCTGAATTTAAGACATTTCAAACGTCTGAATTACATCCATGTTTGACCACTTCGACAGACATTTTTTCACCTTTTTTCTTTTTTTTTATTTTTTTTTCTTTTGTGAGCGTTATACACTGTAAAAAATATATATCCCTTAAAATATAGAAATTGTACTGCCACTGCAGACTACAGTATTATTTACATATTTTAATGGGAATTTTCTGATGTAAATTCCAGAAAAAATTCCATTTATTTTGCATATTTCTGTATTTAAAATTTTCCATTTAAAAGATAAAAAGTACAATTCTTCAATGAACCATTTTACCACACACTTTCTGTTAAGGTACATAGTACTATATCTGAATTTTATATTCATTCAAACAACCGTAAACTTTTAACACTTACGCTAGATGAGTATCGAACTACAGTACCGTTGGTCACCAGAAAAGCGTCCTATCCATTCGGCCATGGGTTCAGCAGCTGAGCTTTGAAATAATGTTGTTTATTAAGCACAAACAATGTATTTTAAGCAGCAGTAGCTCTTTTACCCCTCTAGTATAATTTTGAACATTTTATGCAATTTCTTTTTAGAAATTTGAATATGTGGCATTTTAATTTCAGTTTTGTTTTAACAAATGAGGACAAAATGTCTGGAGTTCAACCATAACAATTATGTTACAGCTGAATTCGAACCAGAACGAAAGCTAATTTTTAAGTTTCGATGAAAAGAAACGAGTGTATTTTTTCTGCTAGCTTCACCTGTTCGCTTGATGTAAATTGAAAATTGTTTAAATTGATTCATCAATGTTAAATTTATAAATCCCGCATTCTAAAAGAGATTTTTTTATTTCAAAAGTGTTCTTTCAGTTTGTTTTTATGTTTTTTCGTAATTTTATAGTTTATATCCGAGTAAATAAAGCTGCATGATGTTTTATTTATAAAATAATACTGTGTAAATAATATATATATATATATATATATATAATATTCGTAAATAAGGTACTATACTAAATTCTAAATTGCTAAAAATTATCATCACTGTTATCGTTAAAAAAATATATATATATACAATAAATATTGCAGTTTCTTACGAAATTTTACCTAATCAATTTACAAATTTGACCTACGAAAAATTCAAGTTACGTAAGTTTGTGGCAGTGTTGAATTCAGACACTTTTCTCCGGGAGGGATTTCTGTGGCTCCGGGGGGGAAACTGCACTTTTTGACCATTGAAAACACAAAATCTCAATTCTTCCGGGAAGAGGGAATTACCCCCCCCCCCCCCCCGGGCCACCTCCTAAATTCAACACTGGATTGCAGAACGCATTACTAATATAAGTTGGGGGATGCTTGTAATTACATAAAAAGTTCGATTACTTGAACTAACACGAGATGGAGCCGCTACTCATTCTTGAAAGATTTTCTGAAGCATGTTTGCTGTTTGGAAAATACTGAAAATTTAATTCATTTTTGTTCTTAAACGCATAAAATTGGCAAATGATGTTATTCAGAAACTATGTGATCGAAATGAGTTTTCCATTTTTTCATGAATAAATTACCTATCGAATTATAAGCGAACAAACATAAGTTTAAATTAGCGGCGTATCTAAACAACTCATTTTGGAAAGAAACGCTGAGATAAGTAAAAATTTCTAAAGTTCAACACAGGAAACAAAAAAAAATCATCTTTAAACAGGTTTTATAGATTAGGTAACGCAATGCAATCAAACTTTTTAATCATATAGGGCTGGGCAAAATTTCGTTTTTAGCAGGATTTTGTCTCAACAATTTTAAATTTATGGTTATACCACATTTTTTTAACACTAGAAAGACGGGGAATTTTACTCAAATTTTATAAAAATACTTCTCACCAGAATTTTTATTTTAAATCTTTAACTTTTTTATTTAACTAGTTTTTTTTCTTTGTACCTTTCAAACTAGTTTTATATAAAAAAAAATTCTGGTCATAATCAAGATATATTCATTTGGTAGCGGTCGAAATGACCATGCTTTCTAGTGTTAAGCGGACCACTGAAAATTATATGCTAAATGCATTTCAATAAACAGTAAATAAAATTGAAGTAAATCTCTGTATAACGGAAACTTGGCTGAAATGAAAAATTTCATGGTTTCTGCGAAGTTTCAGCACATTAAAACATGCCTTTTGCTAAATGTTTGTGATTAAACATGACATTTTCTATAAATTAAGGAGGGGGCTGTGGCCTCATTTGCTCATCCCTTGGATATGCCCCTGGTTTGAATAAAAATAAATAAATTATGTCTAATATACGTGAGTTAGAAAGTGGGGAATGAAATATATGGGTTTATCCTTGAAAGAGTATATTTTTTTCTTTTAAATAGAACTTTTTAAATACAGAAATACGAAAAAAAAAAAAAAAAAAATGGAAATATTTCTCTAATTTAACGAAAAAATTTTACAATAAAATATGTAAATTGGTGTCTCAATTGGCAGTACACTTTCCATATTTAAACGAATATTTTTTTACTGTGTATAAAGCTAACAAAAAAAGCAAAAACACTTGCTTATTGAAGAACATGCAGATTGATCAAAGATGGATGTGATTCGGACGTTTGAAATGTCTTAAATTCAGACACGTACACGTGTCTTAAAAATTAAGACACTTTAAAATGTCTGAAAATTGAACACTTCATTTTAAGACACTTATATGTCTGAATTTCAGACATTTCAGTTTACAATGTTTATCATAGTAAAACATAGTGAAACACTTAAGTGTCTTAATTTCAGACAGCTATGATGTCTGAAATTTCATATTCAGACACTTAAGTGTCTGAATTACCTTTTCAGTCACATATGTGTCTGAATTTAAGACGCCTTTATTTGCAGTGTAAAAGTGGAA
Organism: Maratus speciosus; assembly: GCA_963932465.1. NCBI lineage: Eukaryota > Metazoa > Arthropoda > Arachnida > Araneae > Salticidae > Maratus > Maratus speciosus. The sequence continues at coordinate 118,743,658 of OZ010790.1, forward strand.
ATATTTAAAAAGACAATCAGAAATAAGTATAAAAGGGAAAACATTTAAAAGACAATTAAAAATAAGTATAAAAGGGGAACCAGATAAAAGACAATTACTAGTAAGTATACAAGTGAAAATAGTTCAATCACAACCAAAAATAAGTATAAAAGTGAAAATAGTTCAATCACAACCAGAAATAAGTATAAAAGTGAAAATAGTTTTAAAAAAAATTAAAAAGTCATGCCTGATTTCATGACTGCGATTCATGTTGTTACAAAAACTCTGGTCAAAATTTCTGGTTTTACTGTCAAAAATTTCATTTGTAAGGTTATTAGTTACTCAGCTTCGGAATTCCACTCGATAATGCTAAGTCTATGGGTGTATAATGCATTCGTATATTTAAAATATCTCCTCGGAAAATTAATATTTTATCCCCTACTTTCTGTGTACTCTTCTTGACGCTTTAAGACCGGAAAAGATGGTAGAAATGAAAAGTTTTTGTGGTTTTCCCTAATTAATAGGATCATATTCGATTAAAAAAATATTTAAAAATATATGCTATGTCAGGCTATGCCAAGGGAGGATCCACTCAATTTTGTGGTTACAGGCTTCACTTTAAATCGCGCAAAAAAGAAGAAGAAAATATTCTTTTTCTTTGGGATCACCTGCACAAATGTGTAGATCAGGTCTGAAAGGGTAAAATGATGTCTCTTTTTTTCTTAATTTTCAAAATATTTCTAAAATATATGCGTAATTTAATATTTTGTGTGTTAAAAGAGGACGAACTGCAAGTAAGATTTTAACACTTCATACAAAATTAAGTATATAGTTTAGAAATATTTTGAGAACTAAGAAGAAAAAAGATATCCTTTAAGAAGAGTACACAGAAAAAAAGAATTAAAAATATTAATTTTCGAAGGAGATATTTTGAATATACGAATCATCAAACGCCCATAGACTTAAAATTAGTAATTCGGAAGCCGAGTGACTAACAGCCGTAACAAACTAAACAGAATGTTTATTGTAAAATTATCCACAAGAATGTTAAATTTAGGAACAAACAGAATCTTACAAAACTATTTTCTAATAAAAATTTCAATACCTTCTTTAAAACCAGTATACAGTTCACTTCTCGTCTTTTCCATTAAAGCACAAGGAATTCCCAAGTGATACTATTACATCACTGTTGACTTTTAATTTAAATTTCATCTTCAAAGATAAAACTGAATCATTAAAAAAAAATAAAAGACTTGATTTCAAATAATTTATTTTATCGCAGTTTTACGCTTGGTATCACATTGCGGGAAAATATTCGATTCGAGTCATTTAATTCTAATTAAAGTCACCTCTTTTATTTATTTATTTTTATTTTTTTAAGCAGAAGAAAAAGTGCATAGTTAGAATATAAAAATTCCTTTTGAAATAGCTGTTAACTCGTTATTCATTTGGGAATCAAATAATAACAAGCAGCACTCATCACAGAGAAAGAACGGTGTTTTTCTAAATAAATTATTAAATATTTTGCTGCATAACATGCATGGTATAGAGCAGGTATTTCTTACGTATTTTTTCTAGCAAGCATAAGTAGCATATGCCAAATATTTTTATTAACAAATTAAGTTTTTATTTTATTATAATTTTATTATACCTTTATATATTCACTCGGGATCCAACTAGTGTTGCCATGTGTCCCGCGCGTAAATCGAGGCTACAAATTCTGTGGACATCATTAATTTCTTACAGTTTGTTTTGCTATATTTAATCGCAGATAATTCTTGCCATTAAATAAGGCGAAGAAAATTACTTTAAAATACTGGTGTCCAGATCATTTGGAGCTCTAATTTACGCGGAACACCTGGCAACACTAGACAAAAGCTTCCGGGGTTACAAAACATAGGGGAAAGCGATTTTTTTTTTAAAACTGTAATAGATTTTTAACATTTAATATATATTTTTATATTGCCCACTAACAACCCAAAAAGCATTTTTATATCAAAAAAATAAATAAATAAATTATGTATTCAAATAAAGTTTTAAAATTTATTAAAAGCGTAACTTTCGTATTAGTTGAGTTTAAGGATTATTAGCCGATAAAAACGACACAGATTTCGCTACTTACAGAAGCTTTTTTGATTCTGATAACTTTAGGGGTTTAAGCGAGTAATTCGATTACGTGTCTGCTAAATTTGGTTTTATTTATATTATTTTATTATTTTATGTATTTGTTGATAAAGTGATTAAGATTTCTTTATGGAATATTAGTCGGAAACTGACACTGAGTTTTTTATATTGTTTTAAGTACAAACGGGATAATCTTTTGTAATCGGGCTGCATGCAATAGAGACAGATTTTTTTTTTTTAATTATGCTTGAAAAAAATGTTTTAAAAACCATAAAAAATCAGTAAATCGAGATACCGTTTTCAAACAAATTGCATTTCAGAAAACGATTTTCCCCCTATTCGACGGTATAAAAATTGAAAATACGTGATATTTAGAAATTAAAAACAGTGAAGTAGAAACTAAATTTATTGGTCATGTATTGCCGCCAGTGACATGAAGTCAGCATTACTCACAGACATATTTTGAATTTGTAATATAGTCACAAATTTATAAACTGAATATCAGATATATTATAATTGACTAATTGATATTTATCTAAAACGAGTTTTATGAAAAAAAATGCTTCTGTCTATCAATCTATATGAAAAAGATGTCTCTGTTGAGAAATTTGCCTTGAAGTAATGACTGCCTGCCCATAAGTCAATAGAACTGCCTGCCCATAAGTCAATAGAACTGCCTGCCCATAAGTCAATAGAACTGCCTGCCCATCAGTCAATAGCGAAGAAGAAACAATAAATGAAAATCAAACACAATGCGGAAACAAATAAGCGGTCGAGTGCGAGCATTACTCGCGCTCAGAGAGTTCCGTACAATAAATATATGAATTATTAACTGTATTAATAAAAAAATCGTTGGTAAAAGAATAATAAAATTTTGTAAAAAACTATACAACGTGTGTTGGGTATAGCTGAATTTAGTAGAAAAGTATGAATGGGTATACCATAAAAGTTCAAAGAGATCTGAAGCCTAAATAATATCAAATATTGCTATACTGTATAACTCTTTTTTTTAAATCTTATCCCAATCTGTTTAGGATGAACTTAATACGGTACTGAAAATAAAAGTAGTGGACATATAAACTTCATTTGGCATTTCATAAAACTAAATTTAGCGTAGTAATAATATTTTCTTTTTGCAGTATAGCTAAAACAATACTCTTGTTCAAAATTTAAACTTGATATTGTGCTAAGCAAGCTTCGAAAGGAGATCTCAAAGTTGCAACGGCGCTTTGGACCGTGCCGCGTTTTTGATTAACTTTAAAAGACACGGGAGGCGTATTGAGAGATCCACTCGATTCAAACTATTCGTGAATCCCATAGTATTTATGTGATTAATTCTAATTAAATTAGTCTGTTTTTAAAATTTTGACGTTTATTGCTTTTATACTGCTACTGGGTTACAGATATATATCATTAAAAGTTGTTATCTAGGCTTTAAATGCCAATGGTACTTTCAGTACCATTGGCCAAACCAGGTTTTTTTGGTTTAAACCGGGTTTTTTAAAAATATATTTACCTATTACATATACATGCATATTTATTGATAAAAATAAACATTGTTGGATATATAAGTAATATAACTTCATTTAAAAATATTTTAAATTAAATAATTACAATCAATTGTGTAGAAAATTGAAATCATTTAAAATTTAAACATTTTTAGTAAAAGATATGTCTTATGTTCCATGAATAAACTGCTCTACATAGTGAAACATTGATACCTTGAAAATCTTAATAATCAATCTTTTGATTACTAGTACTATAAATAAATATATGGTGTAGTTTCATAAATATAATATACTTTTCCATGGCTATTCAAAATAATTTCTTTGAAATATTTGCAACCTGAGATACTGATTTTTCTATTAGAAACACTACATGAACAATTATATTTTATTGAAAGAAAAGCTTTTTATAAAGAATTCCTTTCAATTTAGCAGATTTCAATTTAGCAGATTTCAATTTAGCAGTAGGGTCTTTACACGTTTCAAGAAGTATTGTGTATTGCCATTTGACACTTCTCCTCAGAAACTGCCATGTTAAAAAAAAAAAAAAGACAACAGTAAAATAAACAGAAATACCTATTTACTAGTTTTTTAGACTACTGAAAACATTGATCTTAAAATGGAAAGTAGATTTATAAAAGTTGTCATCCCCTAAAACATTTAAACAGCCATCAGACTTAATACACAGGATTTTTTTCTAAGCTATATTATAATACATATTACTTTTATATGTCTAAACTAAAAATTAATATTTTTAGACATTTTTATGAGGCTTTTTGCTGTTATGTCTCACGCGAACCTTATCTCGATTTTTACCCATTTTTTTGTCAGGTCTAAATAGTGGATTCGATTATACAATAGAAGATTTAAATATCTTATTGCATATTTTAGTTAAAAGTAAACAGGTGCTTCGCTAGCACCCAATTTTTCAATGTCATCTTATTTTACTTCATATCTTGAGTTTCTTTTTTATTCTTAAGGCTGTTCTAAAATCCGAAAGGGCAACTTTATGACATAAGTTTTAATTTATTTTTTTTTTCGGAAATGCATGAAACTAGCAAAGGCTGTTGTTCAGAAACTATGTAACGGAACTGTGTTTTCCGTTTTTTTTTTTTTTTTTTTTTTTTTTTTTTTGCAAACGCAATAGAGCTTTCAGAAAATAGTGTCAAAGTTGGCATTTTGAACCGAATTTCCGTGCGAAGGAGAAATAACGACTCAAGGAAGGTTAAAAACATCTATCAAATTTTCACTATACATTTGTCACGTGATCAAAATTGCTTATAACTCAATAGGTAATTTATTTATCAAAAATGAAAAACACAGTTCGATTCCAAATCGCTTCCAGTCAGGCCTTCCAATTTTATCTTTCCGTTAAAAAATGTATTTGTAAATGTGTCAAAGCATTTTGCGCTTGTTGAGTAGAGCAGTTGAGAACAGCCTTAAAAGATAATCTCCCCAATCCAGAAATTTTTCTTTTGCAGCTTGACTGAAATCTTAAAGGACATTTTATGTTATTAATTGTAAATAAGCTGCATTTTCTCAAAGGAAAATATTTTATTCAAAATATTTAATATTTTTAATCTATTTTATCTTTGCTACATTCACATGCTTTACATTTTATCTTTAGAGCTTCAGATATGATCATCAACACATGCAATTTGCATTCTACATGCATACAAATATAACCTAGTCTCACTATGTCTCACGGTGACTGCTGGGATAAGACTGTTAAAAGTAGAAATTATTTATATCCAATAATTTGAAACACTTACATTACAAAGATGAGAAAATATTATATTAGATCTTTTCTAAAAAACCAGTTGGTTAACCAATTGATTTAAACCGTGCCAATCTTGCTGGTAACAGAATAAAATCATAATGCAAAACTCCAATCCCAATGTAGGAATGCAAGAAAAACAAAAGCTTACTAAACCTAATAGCCATGATGCAGCAAAGAAAACTCACAGCCAATCATTCATTAGCATACAGAAGAAAAAATAACCAATGGAGAGAATTACTTATGATTATGTCATCATTGAGGCATATGTAATTCTTAGTAAATCTTAACTAATCAAGCAATCTAAGTAGTAAAAGTGTATTTTTAGCTCAAATCTGCCATTTTGGCTATTAATAAAAATAAAAGTCTTAAAAAAGGAAGAAAAATAACTAACTACTTGTTTTTTTTTGTTTTTTTCCAGCTAATTTTAGAAAAAATGCTTAGTCTGCTATGTAGATTTAAAGCTTATAAGAAAAGTTTGATTGATTAAAAATGTTTGTCACCTTTACAAATTTATTAATTCATCCTTTTTCTAAAGCTTTGCTTGTAGATTCTGCATAACTTTGATTTTGCATTTTTCAATAATGTGTAAAATAAAAGAAAACATTAGAGAAAAAGAGAAAAAAACCGCATGAAAAAAAACCACCATGGTTTTTTTTAAAAAAACCATTTGGTTTAAACCAGCGTGGTTTAAACCGAACAACCCTGACTGCCCCTGTCATTATTTATGTCCAAATCGTCCGTGTCTTTAAGGGTTAATATCTCGGCTAATTACCGACGGTGTTTTTCGAAAATCATTATCAACAATGCTTTTATACTTCTGATACAATAGGTATCTTAGCTATAGAGCTCCTCAACTGAATACCGCAAATCGAAATTTGTGTGTAACGGAAAAATGAGCTTTTCACGAAAAATATGTGACCTAGGATAATCGCTAAGTTTTCCTTTACGATTTAAATTAACGTCTACTACCTGTAATTTTTTCATAATTTTAGTTTCAGTAGATTCGGAAATAGAGTGGGGGGTGGGACATATTGTGCACTACATTTTTGACGATATCTCAAAAAATATGATACCTAAAATTAAAATACATGTATTATTGAGTTTAGCATTACGAAAGCTTTCACGCGATACCCCACACGATATACAAAGAAAATATTTTTTTTTCAAGTAACTTAATTAGTTTCTCTACATTTTTACTAAATATATTTGTGAATGTTTAATAATCTGTAAATATGTGGATCAATAGTCTTTATTACTTTCCTCAATATGAACTTTCCACGTTCCATAGTTTACAAGTAAAATGCTGTGACAGACAGACAGACAGACGCAGGAGTCATAATGGCTCCGTTTTTACTTTTTAAGTACGGAACTCTGAAATCGAGAAAAAATAATTATCTTATCACCTGTGTAGCAAAAGAGTTTTGTCCTCAAGTTGAAGAACATAATTTACAAAATCACACACCAGAAAAGATGAATAACTATTTCGCCAGTCCTTCAGTAAAAGTACAAACATGTCCTTCCGGCTTAGTCAGGGCATAGGTTGATTTATTTCTTTCTGCCTTTCTCTATTTTTTTTCAAAGGTACGTACTTCACATTTAATAGATGTTAAACAAATTGATCTTACACCTGCTAAGTTAACTATATTGGCAAGAAAAGTAACTTCTAGAGAAATTTTTACTTTGGCTTACCAATTGTAATTGAATGAGACAATTATATCAAACATGTTAAATATTTGTTGAAATCTTAATTTGAAAATCAGACATATTCTATAATATCATTCTAGCACATTTCCAACAAGGGTTGAATCCAAACTATTCGATGAATAACAACGAAATTCTTTTAGTATGTTGAACTCATACTGAAGTAAATACCCTTAAAAATGTTATTTAAATCTAAAAATTTTAGCCCACAATTACAATAAAAAGTAAATACATCACCAGTTAACAATCATGTTAATCAAATTTTCGAAAAGTCGTTACTGTCGAACGAATTATCGAATCTTCTTGAATAAAGAACTCATCCAAGATATTTGCAATTTTAATACACTGTCCCAATTTCGTTCGAACCGAAACAGAATTTCGGGTGTTATCGTGATGACAAGTTTTGCATTAGGGGAGATGGGGGATGAATAGAACATTTTCACAAAAATATTTATTTTTAATACTTTTTTAAAGTTATTATCAGCACTATATATCACATTTCATACATTAGGTATTTGACTACATCTATGCTCAATATTTAGCCTAGATTATTATTATACAGTATAATATCATAAAATTTAAAAAAAAGTTCCTCTTTGTCCCAATCACCCCTACAGCAGGAATGGGACACTAATAGGGATGGGTGGGACACAAATATTTTTCTCCTTGTATTCAATGTTACCTAATTAAAATTTATAATTATGAGCTTATATGTAATTATATTTGTAATATATGATTTTATAATTTGGTTATTATATCTCAGCGTTGCTAATCCCCTTTTTTACTGCAGTTTTAACTTGTAATGCAAACTTCGATTGTCTATATGTTCTCTTTCCCCATTAAGAGATATTTCAGATATGAAATGGAAGGAAAAAATGTCTTTTAAATATGGCATAGCTAATATTTTTCATTCACAACTTATTAATTATTATTAATTAAATGTATCTCAGATAGCATGCACAAATGAAATTATGTTAGGGGAAGTACGAGTAATTTTAAGTGGATTTAATGAAAGTTAGGTTACATTAGAAAGTTTAGCTAATTAAAGAAAAGGTATTTAAATTACATTAATCCCTTAACAGTTTCTTTTTTTGACATAATAAGCTAACAAGAAAGAAAAATCATGCGTACAGCATAGATAATGAAACACTTTCTAACATATGCAGAATGCTATAACAAAACTTCACAGGTGAAAGATGATATCTAAATGAACGAGGGATGACAAGGAATGACCGACCCGGGAATTCAGCTTTCGCTTTAGAGTATAAGTGCAATTCTGGGGGGAAAACACAAACCCACTGCTCATTTTAACACACTTTAACAGTACAATCGATGATACATTGCTAGTATTTACAGTATGTTAGACCTGTTAATAATTTATAAAGCGATTTTGCAACCAAATTAACGCTTTTACAAATGAAAGGTATTCAAGAGAATACTGAATACTAATTTACGTACAATGCTTAAATGAGAACATTTTGTTATTAACATGCAATCAAATATTGTGTGCAAGTAACACTTTTCTTGACTTCCATAATTTTGATACTTTACACCGTAAATCACAGACATTGACATGCACTGAATGTATTTGCATTACATAAGGCACAATGCTTCATTAAGAGCATTAATATATTGATACACAGTCAAATATTAAATACCAGTAATATTGAATACGTGATTTATCACATTGCTAACTAAGCGTAGAACCAACAGAGTGAAAAATGTCCAAGCCGGGTATCGAACCCGGAACCTTTGGAATGGCGCTCCAAGTGCTCTACCATTTAAGCTACGAGGATGATACCCAGCTTAGCATCTCTCACTCATATATGTTGGTAAGGCTGCAACTGCAACACAAGATGAAACAGTCTTCATGAGCACACAATCTTGCGGCGAAACACGAGACACAAATAAACCCAGCATCGGTGAACACATATATGTAATTTTAATTAATTTTTCAATTAATTTACAGGAGTGAAATTATGCTTGAAATTATTGAATATTTAATTTATCACATTGCTAACTAATCATAAAACCAACAGAGTGAAAAATGTCCAAGCCGAGAATCGAACCCGAAACCTTTGAAATAGCGCTCCAAGTGCTCGACCATGAGGACGATACCAAGCTTAGCATCTCTCGCTCATATATTGTAATATTGTTCTTAACATCCATAATTTTCCCATATTTCACTCGAATCACGGTTATCAATTACAATCATGCTTTGAGTTAATCGATATTTAAAAATAGTTTCGGAATTATAAGCTAACTATATTAGCTATTAGAACACTGGTTATTTAACTCTTCTTAAAAATGCTCAGAAAATATGTTAGTGGAGAAAAATCAAGACCTTGATAAAGAAAAATATGCATCCAATGTGCACAGAATAATTTGTAAAACGCATAACGCATTTGAAAGCCCGATTTCTGCTATTACCATGGATAGTCGTTCAAATATAGGATTTATTTATGCAGCCCTGTATATGATCTACATATTTGTATGCTGCATACTACATACTATGCTAAAAGTTAGTTCAGTTAAACGCATAGTACAGTTGAAAATTTCCACTCAGCAATTTCCGGCAATAAACGGGTGTTGTTGAGAACTATATTGCAACCTTGTATATGATCTATAGAATTTGTACACACCAAGTAATATTTAAAAACACAGTTAAACTTAAAAACGCATGCCACCACTGAAAACACACTTCCAGCAATTATTGTTCGTAGGCTTCAATAGTTCAATTATTGCTCATTTTCTTCTATAGTCAAATTCTTTTGTGCGTCCCTGTAAATGAACGATAAGTTCTATACACATCCTATTCTATAGTAAGGAACTTCTAGTATACCTCATTTATGTATATAAATTTCAATATGTTTAAAATACTGCAATATCATTCAAATACACGCCAAACGATTTTTTCCCCCATAGTTCGCAATGTAACGGAATTCTTCTTTGGCCCTGTAAATGAACCAAAAATGATACACACATGCCATAATAAACCCTACCATATATCAATTTCATGGTACTCGCACTATATTTACGCGAGTTAGAGCACGGACAGACAAACCGAATTCATAAATACTTTTCAACTATGTCGAAAAGGGTTAAAAATAGAGAGAAAGTACCACTTTTTCCATACTAAATCTACCATACCATATCTGCTTTGTATAATCGAAAAATATCTGCCAATTGATAAAGCAAAAGTTATAGTTAAAAATTAGTAACGACGTAAGCAAACTCATTTTGCTTGAGCGGTGTTTCTCAAAAACTGTTAAGGGGTTGAGATTTCTTTTAAGAAATTTATCGTGACGAAATTTATTGCTATTGGAGTAAAAAGTAGTGAATAATGTATTTTTTAAGTCGGTATATACATAATTAACATTTCGGAAGTTTGTTACCGAATAGGGATCTGTTTTCATTCAACAATAAAACTTCTGATGTCATTAAAAAGTCTAGTGGAAAATAATTTCACTGAACTTTTCTGGGATGTATATTAAGGGAAAGATCTTGTTAAGATGATTTAAAAAACATTACAAATTGCAAAACTCACGAACAATCAGATGCTTTATCAAAGGAAAGAAATGTTTTCTCAAATCAACATTATATAATGTATAACACGGATACATATGTTCGTACATAATGATTTGTTTTCATTCAATAATAAAATCATTGAGATTTTAAAAATGTTTTCCTTTTTTCTGCTATTTATGAATTAGCTTTAATAGGATTCAGACAGATTTTTTTCACGCCAAAAAAAATTTTTATTATGGGCTAATAAACATATTTTTAAGAATGTTGGCTTCAAAACAAATTTATGAACTCTCTGCTGTTTATTCCGATTTGCTTAAAGAAGAATTATACAAAATTTATTTTCTATCCAATAAAAATGTTAATTGAAACTTGGTTTAGCCTTTCAGATCTGGCAATGTAAAGAAATGTCTAATAATAAGACATATCTTTAGATTTAATTTTATTTTCTCTTTGTAGTTACTTTCGTTATTTTCTGCATTAGTAATGATAGTTCATGTTGTTATATTTTCTATTATCACTTCATCGATGTTTCGGCATTTATTAATAACACTACAAAAATGTTATTGTGTGTGCCGCGGAACGCACGACTGTGGGAAAGACAATCCAATCATATTTTTTCCAAATTTGAATGGATTTTTAAAAGTATGCGAAATATACGAAGCCCCCTCATTCTCTACAACAGTTTAAAACAGAAAATGTAATGCTTTTTAAGGAAATGTAATAAAACATTCGCTAAGCAGTGCTTAAATTTGTGAACTGTATTCGTGATTTCAAATCAAATTTTATATAAGTGGTGCTTATGCTTGCTCTGGCAGTACCACAGTGCAGACTGTATCGTGGGAGTTGGTGTCCGGCACGCACACCACCATCTCATTTCTTGTTACTAGCCTGCCCATTGTCACTTTCGGCCACGACAGAGATGGTCAAGCGCGTTCCTGGCGATTCTGGTCCAAGTTCATAGTTTGTTCTTTTACTTATTTATATTTTGCTTTTTGATTTCCATTTCGTCCCCTGTTTTGTTTAATGGTGGCTTCAGTTTCGCCTGAATATTGTAATTTTTTTAAGACCTCAATAAAAGGATCGGGAAAGACATCTATGCTCTAAAGACTGGTTTCCGTGCTTGAGTAGTTTCTCTTGGGCTGTCAATTCTGGGCGGAGGACATCTATTGATAAAAATATGCAATTGTTAAAAAAGAATCCATTATGCAGAAAGGAAACTATTGACACGTCATTGACATCCATTCGTTGTATCAACGACATGTAGCAAAATATTAATAGATGACGTCTCTCAGTAAAACTTAATTCCATAAGTAAGCCACGTTAAATGAAATATTTTATTAAATTTCATTTCAATAAATGGCTGTAACCGATTCTAAGATAAACATAAGCATCTAGGAAAATTCAGTGATCGGGTTTGCAGCCAAATGGCTTTATGAAAATTTAATTTCGTTTCGTAACCTTTTTTTTCATGTGTGTGTGTGTGTGTGCCACACATATGCTCTACTACTACCAAACCCGTTGTTTTGTGTTGTTAACATACTGAAAATCGCCTTTAGAATTTTTGGCTGGGATCCTTCGTAATTGGTTCTAGATTTCCATCATACTTGAAGGAACTGGGATTGAATAATCGAATTTGCAGCCAAATGGCTTATTTTACCAATTTAAGTATGTGCCAGATTAATTTCATTGTCGTATACTGTTTAATTTTTCTTCTGTGCGTACGACAATTTGTTACATCAGAATTTAAATATTTGCCTCCATGCTGTTTGTATAGCTTATTGTCTACTAAACCATGTTTATACAATTTACACATTAACATAAACAGTTGCCTTCATATTTATATAATTGATATAAAATTGATGTAATCATCTAACACCAGAATTTTGTCACCATCGCTTGTGTTTGAAACCAAGATTGACTGCAAACCCGATTACTGAAGTTTATCCATCATCTTTTCTGATTTACTCACCAAGCACACATACCAAAAATCTTTCAATAAATGGTATAGGTGTAGGCTGCAAAAATAAATTCCGGTCAAAATAAGAACATATCGGCATTCATTTTTATGGATGAAAATTCATTTTTTCTTTTGAGAAAGCGACATTTTTACCACTGAAATCACTGCACGGTTTCGTGATTAGGACATTCTTAACGCAGTTTTGTTTTAAATGTTTGATTTATTCAAATGGCGATAGAATTTTTCTTTTAAATATGACGCCATTTTCACTGTGGAAGCATGCGTCATTTAAACCGTTTGTCATATCCGTTTAATACTAGAACGCCCGGAAGGAGTCGATTCGACTCCGACCATATGATTAAATGTCAATTCGGACCAGAAATTCTTTCACAAAATAAGTTAAATTTTAAAAACGCAAATTTACGTTAAATAAATCAGTCAAAAATTTTAAATAAAAATTCTGGTGTAAAATATTTTTATGAAACTTGAGTAAAATTCCCGGGCGTGCTAGTGTTAAACAGCGTTTTTAAGGCTCCGCAAAAGTAGGTTTCACTACAAAAACTTTCGCCAAAAGCTCTATATGTTGGCGCAGCATGTCCCTATAGGGACTTTGAGCCATAAAACCCCATACAACCAACCAACCAACCAAAAGCTCTATAACACTGTTGCTGATACTTTTATTTCAAACATGTGTTTCAATATGAAAATAAGTAAAAAACACAAGGCTTACTTGTCGGAAGCACTAATTTAAAAAATAATATTATCAGAAAGTTGTTATATCTATTTATACCTATTGAAATACGCGATTTTTCAAACATATTCAAAAATTCTTCATTAGGCTTCAGCCATATTAATAGTACGCAAAATAAATGCAGTTGGTAGATTTTTTTATAGTTTTTCTGATAACATTAAATGTGGGATATTCTGTCTAATTACCTAATAAAATTTTATCATCAACTATGTCGTCTTACATTTATAATGCACACCATCAAGAAATTTCCGTGAATGAGATCAATCAATAGCTGAGTGCGAAAGAAACAAATTAATAGTGTTTTGTACTGCCGTTCAGTGATGGCGACGCTGAAAAAGATAAATTAAAGGTTCTACTAAGAACGTGGAACACGAAAAGTAAAAAGGAAAAGAATTGAAGACTGTAATAAGGTTTCTAATTTAGCTATCCTTTTTATTCAGTTCTTTAAAAAAAAAGCGGCACTTTAACAGCTGATTGAAAATTTCATCACCTATTTAACACTGATTACAGAATAGAACGAAAATGAACAATTTTTAGATACTTGGTGGCAACATTGTTTGCTTATTTTCATAGTGTGGAGATCAATAGCAATTCCTATTGTTATCAGTTGTTTGTTTCAATAAGATTCAGTGAATGTTGTATTTACATTAGATTTTTTAATGAGATTACTTTTAAAATATTACCCGTTTTATGTAAAATAATTAATAATGTATTCTGCATTTCTATTGAACAGTTTTGTATCCAGGATTAATTTTTCTTAAGTGGCGGTGACAGATATTCTACTAAACTCATATAGTAGGATCAAGTCCAAAACACGTACTTTTTTAAAATAATTTTTTAGAGGGAATGCATTATTATTTCTTGATAATTATTAGCCCCCCGATATACTATATTTTTCGCTCAGCAATTAAAGTGTCGTCTCTTAAAAAGTAACTTTCGGTTGCATAAGCCAGCCGTAAAACAAAGCAGATGTATCATTCTACGCTTAAATACTCTACTGTAATTTTTTAAACTTCCAAGCATCGCACATTCTCAATTTTTATACCGTCGTATTGGGAAAAAAGTACTTTTAAATGCAACCTGTTTCAAAACTGCATCTCAATTTATTTTTGACATATTAATTTTTTTGTAGTTTTTAGCGCCATTTGTTTAATTTTGGCAAAGCAAGTACTCCAATTCTGTTGAATGTAAAGGGAAAATAGCTGCAAGATAGTAATTATATCTTTTTGTTGCCATTTTCCCATAACAACTGAAAAAAAAATGTAATTAAAATACGTTTTATTTTGAAAAAATATAAATGAATTATTTCTGATAAAACATGGAGCTATTATAAACTATATTTAATTTTAAGTATCTATATACATATTACAAACAAATGAAGGCACATCAATCATTAGATAATCGAGTTTTTGTCAAGTTTCTTAAATGACGACATCTCGTTTTTTTGGATTACTTTACTGTAGATGTTGTTTAAGACTGCATCGTAAATGTGAAATTCTTCAGCGGATGCGAATTACGTCATTTTATATAAAATAAAAGCGTGTGTTTAAGTCTTAAAACTGAAATGTGTTTTGTACTATCTATATTTATATACATACATATATTTTTTTTAATTTGGGACGACACTAAATTCTGAAAAAAAGCAGAATTGTTGTTTTCTAGTTATTATTTTTTGATTCCAACAAAGTTGAAAAGTGTTTATGACTTCGGTTTGTCTGTTCCTCTGTCCATCTGTCCACGCTCTAACTTTCGTAAATACGCCCGAATTGTTCTGAAATTTTTGGATGTTAGTGACCTCTACCGTAGCATGTTCCCTATTTCAAAAGAAGTTTGTAGCATGTTTCGTTCATTTACAGGGACAGTCAAAAATTTCCCGTTACATTACGGCCAATGGGAAAAAATCGTTTCAAATGATTTTTAATGGTGTTACACTCTTTCAAACATAGTAAAATTGATATTCATTTATGAAGTCCACTAAAATATGAATTCTGTTGAATATGCGGTGCAAAGAATAGTTATTGTTCATTTACAGGGCCACACAAAAGAATTCCGTTCATAATGGCATAGGGGGAATTGTTTGCGGTGTATTTGAAAAGATTTCAGATACTATATTGTATCCGAATTACAGTATATTAGTAATGATTGCTCGAAATGCATTTTTAATTATGATATGCGTTTTTTAATACTTTCCAACAAAGTTGAAAAGTGTATATGCATTCGGTTTGTCTGTCCGTCTGTCCATCTGTGTTCTGTCCACTTTCTAACTCGCATAACTCGGATTTCCATGAAATTTATAAAGGTTATTTAGGGTCAGCAAAGCATGTTTGGTATTGTGTATGAAGCATGTAGGATTAATTGTTCATTTACAGGGGCACTCAAAAGTATTCCATTACATTATGGTATATGGAAAAAAATCGTTTGCAGAGTATTTTAAAGACATTATGCTGTTTCAAATGTATTGAAAATGATATAATTCACTGGATTTCACTACGATCACGTTAGAACAGGACATTAATAGCATTTTTTATTCATTTACAGGGACACACAAAAGAAATCGGTTACAGTACAGTACAGTCTTTGAGTAATAATTGCTGGATTACACGGTTTAAAATTCGGTATGCGCTTTCAAATTTAATTAATTTTTTGCATCTTACTCGTTATATATAAATTCCATACCTCAAATACAGGGCTGAACAAAAGTATGCATGTACCGTTCTCCTAATTAGAGGAAATTGCTGAAGGTAAATTTTCAACTGAAGTATAAGTATCTCTTAAGTGAACTAAATTTTGGCTTGCGTGTAGCTAATAGATTCAAATCTATAAATCATATACAGGGCTACGGAAAGAATTCGCATAATTTTCTGATTGTGGATGGGAACAGCTGAAATTGGATTTTGAAATGTATTATGCGTTTTCATATGGTTGAATTAGACGTAATATTTTAATTTTTTAAACAGTGTAGTTTTGTTACATTATTCTGAATGTGTTGGAAAGTGTTTCATAATCTATACTTGACGCATGATTTTTTCTTACTTGTTTTTTTTTTTTTTTTCTACCGTGAGGTATATTTTTAGCTACATTTTGTTTTCTTTGAATATTTTGGCAGTTATATAAATCAGCAGAAAGAGCTTTTATCAAGCTTGGAGAACGCTGCCACTTTCGTATTAGTTTCGATATTTACTTATATTGCAAAAAATTTAGATTTATACTAGTACCTTACCTTTTCTCTTTCTTTCTTTCGTTTGTATATTAATAAGTTACATGCTTAATTTTTTTTTTAAATCATCACAAATTGGTAAATGAAATTACAGTTTTCAAACAAATCCTATTTACATTTTTTTCCCATGGAATAGATTGAAAATATGTTATGTATTTATAGGCGAAATTATATGCGTTCAAAATGAAAGTGGTAGCGTTTGTCGTGAAATTTGATGTTCCTTTCCAGCTTATGTTATAGATGAAAGTTTTTGTGTTTTATAACATAGATTCGTAATATACTAATTTTAATTGCTAAAAAATGTAAATTAAAACTTTAAAAACACACTGTAAAAAAAAATTCGACCAATTTTCCTGTAGGAATCGGAAAATAGTTGCCCTTATCGTACGGGAAAATTTTCCGACCTAGCTCGGAATAAAATCCGTAAAAAAAAAAGGAAATAGGCAATAAAACAGTATTTTACGGATTTTAGTCCGATTTTACGTATTTTATTCCGAGCTGGGTCGGAAATTTTTCCGGTACGATAAGGGTAACTATTTTTTCGATTCCTACAGAAAAACTGGTCGTATTTTTTTTTTTTTTTTTTTTTTTTTTTTTTTTTTTTTTTTACAGTGCAGAAAAAATACGTGTATTTGATTGTTTCCATGTTTCGAGTCTATCTGAGTCATTTTCAAAACAAATAAATAAAAATATTCTAATATTTCACGGTCTATGAAACTCCATCATTCAATTTTCCACCCATTCTTTTATATTATGCACGTTATTTTTATTGTACACTGTAAAAAAATACGACCAGTTTTCCTGTAGGAATCGGAAAAATAGTTGCCCTTATCGTACTGGAAAAATTTCCGACCCAGCTCGGAATAAAACCCGTAAAATACCATTTCATTGACTGTTTCCTTTTTTTACGGATTTTATTCCGAGCTGGATCGGATAATATTCCGGTACGATAAGGGTAACTGTATTTCAGATTCCTACAGGAAAACTGGTCGGATTTTTTTTACAGCGTACTTTTTTTTTTTTTTTTTTTTTTTTTGTTGTTGTTGTTGTTTTGTTTTTTTCGTAACCATTGGCCGCTCGAGCCATAAATTTGATAAGTTAAATGATTTTGAATCTTTTTTGCTAATTAATATACTCCTTTTAGCAATTAAAATTAGTATATTATTTCAAGCTGTTAAAATGCTATATATTTAGATTCATAATTTAAAAAAATATATAATAACGTTTCCATGGATCATTTGACTAATTTTGATTCTCGTATAAATATTTAATTTTTAAAACTTTTAAATTTATTTAGAAATCCAAAAATTTTAACGAATTAATTATTGAGCTACAATATTTATTTCTAAAGAATTTGTTATTAAGGTATTTAAAATTAAAATGTTTGAGTTCTCATACAACAGCGAATTTACTGTATAAGATATATAGGTTCCTGTCAAACATTGATTCCCACAGTAACAAATTAGTATTGGACACATATTGTTTAAAAATGCATTGCATATGCCTTCAAAATTTTACAGTTACCCATGTACCAACACACTAACTTGAGCATTTGATTAGCCTGATTACAAATGTTTTTGTCAGTGAAACAACAAATACCAGTGCTGTAATGCGAGCATTCATAGTATACAACAAATATAATTTTAAGGGGGCAGATCACGTTGACGGTTAAAAAAATTATTTTTCACAAATTTCAGAATGGATACCTTCAAAAGTTACAAATCCATTGCAAAAAGGAATTTTACAAAAGTAACAATTAGAACAGAAGTTATGGCTAAAGATATCTTGCATAAAAGCATTTACTGAAATGTTATAAACCAACTTTGAAGCCGTTTTCCTAAAAATTGAGTTTTTGGTATTGATTGCACTCTCATTTGAAAACTATTTATCTTAAAACCTTGAAATTATGAATATTCTTAGTTTACATGTGTTAGTTTATTCTGATTCAGTTTAGTCTGATTTTTGTCACAGAACATTGTGGATTGAAAAAGAAGTACTACTTTTTCCGTGAAATATAGTGAATATGATTAGAAAAGTCATTAAATATGCTAAAGAATTTTAATATACTTTCAAATTTAGGTTCAGTGTAAAATATAGTATTATAAGTAACGAAATATGAAACATTAAACATATATCTGCAGTAGAATTTGTAAAATTGTGTGCGCAAAATACATATTTCAATATTCATATTTTTCAAGAGTCACTTTTGTCGTTGGGATTTAATTAATTAATATTACTAAATATATGTGTATTTGAATATTTTATCAAACCATAAGAATGTGTGAAAGTAAAGAAAAAAATGTTGTGTTTCATTCATTGGTTAAAAGACTACAGTGTTTTTTTTGTACTGCTTTAAATACAGTCATTTTCTGGCTGCTCAAAGTGATCTGCCCCCTTAAAGGGAAATTCTGAAGAATAACGCTCCTATTTTTGTTTAATGAACAAAATTGTGTATTGCTTTGGAAAACTTTGCATTTATAATTTAATTAAAAATTAAAAACAATTAAACTTTAATTTTGTTCAATTTCTTTCCTTGTAAGATGTTTAATTCTATTTTATATATATATATATCAATTTAAGGGGAATATCAGAACAAAAATTTAAACAAAGCTTTTTCGACAGACTTTTTCCTAGCATTAAGATTTTGTTGATAATAACTGCTAAATATAGTTTTTGCCCCATTTGTGTGATGTTGTATTAACAAGAAGAGTTGTCAGATCTTTAACTGTCGGAAGAAATGCATTTTTCATGCTCTATTTTTATCTTTTCTTAGGCTGACATAGGCTACAATGCATTCTTAAAAACTAGTTCTTTTCTAAGCATGGATTTTATAACGACTCATTTATTGAGAAATCAAATTTTACAGTTTCTGAGATTTTAGACCTATTAAAAAATATATGTTAAAGACTTTGTAAAATATAGGACAATTTTGGGGAAATAAAATGTGTATAAATTTGCTTGTTATAACTAGAAACTCTAAGTGCCTTATTGAGAATATCTTACTGATAACTTGGCTTTTGTGTTGGCGATTGTTTAAGAAGTCAAATTTTGCCGTTTCTAAGATTTTAGACAAAAAAAAAATAGGTTAAAGACTTTGTAAAATATAGGACAATTTTAGGAAAATAAAATGAGTATAAAGATGTTCATTGTAGCTAGAAACTCAAAGTTCCTTATTAAGTATATATTATTGATAACTTGACTTTTGTGATGGCATTTGTTTAAGAAGCTAAATTTTGATATTTCTAAGATTTTAGACGAATTTAAAAATTTATTATAGACTTTATAAAACATAGGACAATTTGGGGGAAATAAAATGTGTATAAAGTTGCTTATTATAACTAGAAACTCTAAGTAAGTTACTGAGAATATCTTACTGATAACTTTTCAGTTGACAATTGTTTAAGAAGTCAAATTTTGCAGTTTCTAAGATTTTAGAGCAATTAAGAAAATACGTTAAAGACTTTTTAAAAGATAGGACAATTTTAGGAAAATAAAATAAATATAAAGATGCTGATTATCGCTAGAAACTCTAAGTTACTTCTTGAGAATATCTTGCTGATAACTTGGCTTTTGTGTCAGACGTAAACGTGAATCGTTATTTCAAAAGAATACACGGTGAATTAGTAGCCTCTTTAAACATATTTAGAAAATAAAATAAAGATCTGGCTAAAAGCATTTGAAAACGTTATAACTAAATAGCTAATAAATAAATTAATCAGTATATCTATAATAATAAAGATAAAGATGGGTAAAAGTAGGTTTTTGTCTGTCCACGATGGCTAAGGAAATCCTCTTGCAAGTAAAGGTCTGTAAATTTGTTTCCGTATAAATACAGACAAATCCAAATGCGCCAGAGACTCAGATTTTTAATTTGTTTATTAGATTTTCTTTATTTAATTTTTTATGAGATTTGTACCATTTTTTCGCGTTTCGCGGCGAAAAATTTTTGAATGAATATGGCTTTTGAAATTTTAGCTCTAGTAAATTTTGTCCCTTTTTCAATAAAGTTTATTTGGGATTCGTACACCAATTTTGAAATTGTTCACGATTTTTTAAACAAAAGCACACATACTCTTCTTCCGAAAAAGAGGATTTTGTTTTTTATTAACTCATTTCTATTTGTAATTTTAGTCATCTGATCTTATATTTTATACCCATATATGGAAAAATCATCCAGGAAACTTAAAAAAGAAATAAAAGAAACAAATGGTTAGCAAATAATTATTAAAGAAAGTAAGGCGATCGGATTTTTTCTCTGAAATGAAAAGCAAAGCCCTTCGTTGAAATTTACTACTCCCGTGATCAAACTGGAAGGATACCAAATTGGATCCTATAAGAACGTGACGACCGATGCTGCAAATATGAATTTAATCGATGGCTTGTAATTATTCTTGAAAATACGCAAGAGCATATGAAGAAGGGCCATCGTTATTGCGATTGCCGTTTTGCATTAAAAAAAAGAAAAGATTTGATGCATAACATTGATTTCTTCTTCTTCGAAAGGTCTAAAACTTGATTTAAAGATAAAATATAAGTATAACTACAGTATTAAAAGGGAGAAGCAAGTGCCGCTTATGATATATTTCATTTTGAAAAAAAAATCTACGCGATAAGAAATTTTCAAAAAATTCCAAGCTCCTCTTTTTTCTTTTCTTTCTTTCTTTTTTTTTTTTTTTTTTTTTTTTTTTTGTTAAGAGATTTTTAGGTCTTCATTGTTTTTCTTTCATGTTTATAAGGAATATGCATTTTACGAATTCGTTTATTTTGGCACAATAGGAATTTTCAGTTTAGAATTTTGTTGTTGTTGTTGTTATGATATGTTTAAGTGTTTTTTTTATAAATTTATTTTACAATTGCGAGTTTTGGCTAAATATGTTATTTACACAATGTTGCATACAAAAAATTAACCCACGTTTTAGTAATTGATGTTTTAACGATTTTTATGGACGGTCAAAATTTTTAGGTTAGTTTTTTTTCTTTCTGCGAAGATATTTTTAATTGTGTATTTTTTTTTTTTTTTTTGCGTATTCTCTATGTGTTCGTATTAAAGTGATTAACGTATTAACGATCTCTCAGTACGATACCGAAGGCAGCTGAGTCCCCATACCAAAGAATTGTCATTATATATTTTTTCTTCGATCAAAATTTTGATATTTACTTATGAATTATGAAGAAAAATAATACCTGTCGCTATTTAACCATAAATTATAAGAAAAAAATTTACATTCTTTTGATTTAAGAGATATGTTATTTTTTATCATTAAAATATTATTTTTATTGTTTAAAATTGTCACTTCGTTATTATTTCTAAATTATCCTTAAAAATTTTAATTTCTATTGAATAAACTGTTAATCTCAAAGTCAGAATTTTCCATACCTTAAAAGCTTACTATTATCACTGGAAAACTAATTATATGCACTGTATAGCAAAAGTCACGATACATTCTAAATAAATACCTAAATCCTAAATTTTATTTCCTACCTTATTTTGAATACTTTTTAAAAACTTTTGGCCACTTTCTTTCACATTGCCTTTTCTTATTTCAAAAGAATATAAAATTAAAACTCGATTTAACCTCGTTGAGATGCGCTTTATATTTTTCTACCATGTACATTCAGTCCTAGTTAAGTGTGATTTTTATTTTTACTTTTTCTTAATTTAAATAAAAACATCTTATATAAAAATACCTAAGTATATTTCCCTGCTCAGCATTTTTTTTTTTCGTACATCCTAACTAGACTCAGTTACATGGCCTCTAAATCAAAGTGAGGATGATATAACCTTTCTTGTTTACTGTTTCTCCTTTAGTTATTCTTCTTGCGTCCCGCATCTTTCGAAAATGAATCTCCCAAAGGATAAAAGCCTTACGAGACTTCAATCAACTCTAAGACGCGGTATTACTTGGGTGTTTTATTTACAAAGAGTTGTTTGACCGCAATTTCGTGAAATGTGTCTTGTGTCTTGTCGCGACAGTATTATTTTTTCGTCTATTTTATAAATTGGGTGGCTCGTGCTTCAACGTTCAAATAGGTCACTATGTAGGCGAAATGTTTTACTGGAGAAAGTATATACTAAGGGACGTATTATTTTCGAAAACTATTGTAGTAGATTGTTTTTCTTCTTTTTTGGAATTGGATAAATTTAAAGCATACTAAACGGGAAAATATATAGGGTAACCCAGACAGTAGTTGATGAAACAAAGTCAGTGCTACGGGGTTTTTATTCTATTTCCTTCCTTTTAAGTTTTAGAAGTAATCTAACATGATTTCGACAACCCTTAATGAATGTCCTATAATGGACAATAAATGAAATCCGCTGAAATTAAATAGCAACAAAATTATAGATAAATAGTTCTTTTAATTGCCATTTTCCCAGAGATTCATCAGGCGAAAGCAGTCAATCGAAAATCTAAAAATTAATCTTTAAAATATCATCCTTGGGCTGTAATTAACAATAATTCTTATAAAACTATTAGTTTAAATAAGCAAATTGGAAGTGGATTATTTTAGCTTACCGTGTCTCCAACTAATCAAAAACTAAATGTTTGCACTTTCTAATAAAAAAAATTTCATAAAATGGCTTCTTTCACAGCAGACATCTGACAACAATATGACAACATGTGCACTAACATTCAAACAAAAATATTATATCTAGTGCCACATATGAAACTCATTTCCACCTGACACGGTGCAATATTTCAAAAATTTTATCAAATACTGGAAGGGTATCAACTACCGGCGTGGTTACCCTACAAGGAGCAAAGTAAATTCCGGGTACACTCAAATAGCTCTTGAACGGATACATCTGTAATTAAGGGACAAGTGTCTGGCTACTTAGGAAAATAAAGATGCACTGTCACATGACAATGATTGCAGTACCCCTAGTGGCGAAATTTGAAATTAGTGACCCTATCTCGAAATCTATGAGAGATAGCTAAAAACGTCAATTAAAATAGTGTAGAGACTATTCGAATGTTAATGAAACGATATCATACATGTAACAATGCCTTTATTAGAAGCCCGAAATATTACGTTTTTAATAACCGATCCCGGACTATAATACGTCACTAACGACTTCTAAAATGTGGCATTATAAGCCATATTTACTAGTAAAACATTATATGCAAAGTGGAATATTAACGATAAGTTTGGCTAAAAGTAGAGGAGCAGTAAAATATAAATAATTAAGAAAATTAGTGCAAAACATTTTCGCGCAGGAAAAAGAAGTTTTTCGCACTCTATTTAACTTATTATAAACTTTCTTCTTTCATTTTTTACCTTAGTAAACCAGATATTTTTGTGGCCCCACAGAAATGTATTATACAAAGATCCTTTTACAGAAGAGTGTCGAAAAGAAATTGATCGTTTTGAAAAGTGTAACCGGTAAGAAATTCTTGCCCTGTTCTTATCGTATTCTTATCGTGTTCTTATCCTCACTATTCCAATTTATTCGAACAATAATGAAACCCAACTCATGAAAAAATTTATAAACAAAAAACAAAAATTTAATTCGATATATTTTCTTGGTCTATAAGTTGCAACAAATATCACATTTAAAGAATGGGAAGTTTACAATCTACTTAAAATAAGCTGTATTTATTTTATATGAAATTAAAATGATAAAATTTCATATTAGATGTAAAATACCTTTTGTTTACCAATTAGAATAATTGTGTTCATATTAATCTAGTGATAAAATTTCAATTACTTTTCCACTTTAAATCTTTAAAATTTTATAGCTTTTTAAACTTTAGAGATTGTTAAAATTACAAGTTTATCAACTTTTTTTAAATCAAAAAGGAATTTAAGAAAAAGGAAAAAAAGACGGTTAACCTGCTAATAAGCTAAACGTGAACTCTTTTCAGACAATTGCGAACATCTGATTAGGTTACATAAAAAATATATATTATTAATAATAATGCTGCGGGTTTCATATTTCGCATTGAAGAAAATTCCTCATTTGACACAAGGAAGTTCAACATTTTGATGTAAAAATGGGTTCTAATGAAATACCCTTAAACTATTTTTTAACTATTTAAAAAAAAATCTTATTTAAAAATAACATTTTTTTCCAAATTAAAGAAAATATATATATATTATATGTTTTCAAAATTCTAAGATCTCACAATTACATAATTTATGTTTCTGACTAAATTATTTTATCTAAATCTAGCAGTATAATTTGTTTTAATGTTAAAGATTACATTTTAATATTTCTAATAGTTCATTTTAGAAACCTTTAAGTGATTCCTACTTTTGATATATTCTAAATTTTTGTATTCTACAGCGCATTTGAAGTTTGAAAGCTTAAAATCTTTAATAATTGATTTTACAATGCCTAATCTTATTGAAACCTTTTATGGATGAAATATACACGTGCACAAATATCTCGATAAGTAATTTTTTTAATAAATTTTCCAATCCTTTGTAACTTATTTCCCTTTAAAGTAACAAAAATTTTGCATACGGCTATTTTAATCAGAAAAAGTAAAAATGTTAGCTTAAGAGAAAAATATATATATATATGTTTATTTAAAAGAATTTTAGATGCTTTTTATTTCAAAGGTAATCCTAAGCAAATGCTAACTGGTGAAACCGTTCCATAACGTAATTTAAAATTTAGCAATAAATATTCTGTAACACGTCACACAAAGTACATCTTACAAGTTAGAAATTAAATTTGGTTTGCGAACATTGTTCATAACAAAATATTTCTTCAAATCTGAATAAAAGTCTGTTATGCTGAGAACGAAAATTTTTGTTGTTTTCTTTTGTGTGTCTGTTAGTCAAAATGCATTCGGTGAAAATAAACTTTAAATCATATTTAATAAATAGTTTATACAAATACTGCATTTTCTGAAGTTCGTGAGACACATTTTCACTAGGTGAAAATTCTCTTCGAGTAAATTTCATTTATATAAAACAGTTTATTAAATCTAACAAATGCTATATTTTTCCATGAAATTAATTAATTTGAATAATGTATTCAGGCGCATTTATTCGTATTACAAAGAGCCATTTTAATAAAAACATTTTATGATAAAAGTTATTCTTATCTGAAGATATCAGAATTCAAAAATAATTCTAATCATGTATTACATTTATTGATTGTATTTTATCGTATGCCAGCATTTTATTTATTTTTTTTTTTTCAGGTAAGTTTTGCAGTTTCATGTCTTAAAAATACAAGGTAGCTTCATTTTTCAAAAGTTTTATGCCTGCATAACTGGTAAGTCTTACATTAGTATGAATAGCGAAGCAAATATATTTACTTTTGTTAAATAATTCCTTTTACTTTTTAAATATATTTCAAGAGTTGTTGTGATAATATGAATATTTTTACCAACGCATGCTGTTTTTTAATTTTTTATGAATATATATATATAGTATATATGAAAGATTATATTAGCAATCGACTAAAGAAGGCATCTGCATTTAATCAAGATGCAGTTACTGCTTAATTATCAAAGTTGCTAAGCTGGCGAGCAGTCATGACAGTTCTGAATTAATGCTGGCATACTCCACTGATCAGATATTTCCTGATTCTGGAGAGATTCATAAAATCGGATTGTATAAATATTTAAAACAGCAGCGTCCATCATTTTAAAAGATTGGCCAATCAAAAAACAATGAAATCATTTCTATCGTCGTGCCGAATAGATCAGAATAATCACTGACGTTGTAGAAATCTTGGTGTTTCCCCGAGAAAAATAAAAGATCAAACTGCTGTTCCACCTGTGTATTACGAAATTATTACTTAAAGCAATAGAGCACTATCAAATCACTCTGTAGGAACATTTTATAAGATGTTAGGGGAGAAATTCATTATTCGAACGCCATTCTTCTTCCGATGTCGTAGTTAAGGGTGTATTCGAAAAAATGTTTTTCCACCCTCAACAGCTCGAAATTTTCTGAGACATTTTCAGACTCATTTTTAAGAGTAAAAAGATGAAACTTGCTGGGGGTGATTTTTGAAGACAGGTTTAACATGCCGTGTGATTTCCTTTTCAGCTCAATTAATTAGAATTTGATTTTTAAACAATTATTTTCTCAGTATGACCATTTTTTTTCATTCCCAGAGCGCCCGCTTCGGAAAATTCGGTTCAAAACGCCAACTTTGACAGCGTTTAATACAGTATTCAAAAAATCGAGAAACACGGCACATTATGTAGTTTCTAAATAAGAGAATTTCCCAGTTTGATGCGTTTGAGAGCAGAAACGAATTTTAAAATGAATCAGAAAATGAGCAGTTTGGATCGGAATACACCCTTAAGTTTATAACTGGTGAAATCACTGACAAAAAACTTCACCTGAGCTAGAGCAGTGAGCGCGTATGGATACAAATACCGGCATTATGACAAAGCGAATAACCAGTGATAAACATGGAAATCACGGAATGAACAAATCGTTATGATTCGGTTTCTTTTGGCGCGAAGAACATTTCAGAAAAAAACAGATAGAGAATTTCGAAGGGAAATTTTTTGAAAGGAAATGCAAAGAGGGAGGAACCTTTTACAGGCGCAAAGCCAAAAGTAAAGACATTTAATATCGAATAGGTTATTGAAAAGGGAAATAATCTAATGATATTTGAAGGGGAAAGTAGTAAAATTCAAAGGAAAAAATATTCTTTAGTTAGGTTAATAATTAAAATACTTTACATATTCTATAGTTATACATTTATAGCTGAATATTTTGTGATATATATATATATATATATGAACGGACGAAGTCTGTTAATGTGCGAAGCAACGAAATTATAAAAGTTCTCGTGTTAATCGCTACTCGTAATACCCATGAAGATAATAAAAATCTTAAAAACTCAAGCATAATTAAACTAATTATTAATATTTCTTGCTTTAATTATCCCAATGCTAAAATTAACATACTATCATAATGGTAAAGTAAAATACTCAGTCTTACCTTTGTGTGCGTCATTTTCTTTAACACGTTGAATGCCAAGTCTATTTTGTCTGTCTTTCCGTTTGGGCCACGAAATAAGATTCCCGTTGCACAATCTAATAGTGTCGGTCACCGATGACTGACGCGGCCTAAATGGAAAGTTGAGTGTCAGTCATCGGTGACTGACGTGGTACTCAACTTGTTAAACAAAATCATAGTACTGAGTAGTCAAAGCTTCTAAAGAACAAATAATTCTTAATTACGCATAGTAATTCGACTGAAAACGTCCCTTTCTCTAGGAAAAACTTGGCTCATATATTCCGATAGTGACTGAAATTTTCTAGCTATTGTTTTCACATATCTTTTTAGTTGCGTTCGTAATTATATAAATACGTAGCACCTATAGTCGTCGTTCAGTCCGTCTGTCCGTCCGTCTGTCCGTCCGTCTGTCCGTCCGTCTGTCCGCATGTAACAGAGCAAAAACTACCCAACCGAATGGTCTGAAATTTCAAATATATGATTGTTGCAAACTTTTGTCGAGCCATTTCAAATTTTATGAAAATCGGATGTATAGTTTAATTACAGGGACAGTCAAAAGTTTTTCTTTACATTACGGTCAATGGGAAAAATTATTGCAAGTGGATTTTAATGATATTAGAGCCTTCCGAATGATCTGAAATTTTAAAGATATGATTGTTGCAAAATTTTGTCGAGCCATTTCAAATTTTAGGAAAATCGGATGTATAGTTTAATTACAGGGTCAGTCAAAAGTTTTTCTTTACATTACGGCCAATGGGAAAAATTATTGCAAGTGCATTTTAATGATATTACAGCCTTCCAAATGGTCTGAAATTTTAAAGATATAATTATTGCAAAATTTTGTTGAGCTATTTCAAATTTTAGGAAAATCGGATGTATAGTTTAATTACAGGGACAGTCAAATTATTCCGAAAAAATTATTGGAAGTGCATTTTAATGATGTATCAGACTATGCACTTTATGAAGTGCAAAATATTATACATTCAGTACAATATGGGGTGCAAAAAATAATTATAAAACTAGTTATAGTACGAACGCACCTCATTTGCCGCGTTTGACGAGCAATTTCCAACTTGTTTCATTTTAATTGTGCGATAAAAGACATGAAAATGCTGGTTATTGGGGCCCTGGATCTGCAATTAAATAAAAACAAATACAGGTTTTCTTCTGTGCTCATTCTTTAAAATTATTCATTAAATCATTTATTAAATCTTACAAATGGGTATTTGAAACGTGATCAATTTATCTATCCCAACTTTCTTAAAATTTTTTCAAGACCTCATGATAATCCTTTACATTTTCTTTGGGGGTGAGATTCTACGTAAAATTTAAAATTTGGTCTGTTAAAACTGATACATTACTGTATTTTGATAATACGCTTGACAGTTCACTTGAAATATAGAAATATTTTCGCCGAGAAAGAACAGTGTTTGATAAGAAAAATATTTTTTTCGTCATTCTATCCTACTTTCAACAAAAATCACATTAAATGAACAGATGTTTTGCTCGTATTATTAGTGATCCTGATTTTGCAGAGCGTAAAAAGCGTGAAAATCTTATTTTAGTTTAAATGATCATACATATATATATATATATATATATATATATATATATATATATATATATATATATAAATATATTTATATATATATATATATATATATATATTTATATTTATATCCTATAAATATTTAAACAGGTTTTATTGATTTTGCCATTTCATATTATTTGTTTCTATTCTGTTTTCATTTTTAATCTATTCACTTGATTATAATGGTTGTTCGGGCACGGAGAAGAATAATTTTTAGCTTTAGCTTATTTTTCTCACAGAAAACTACCATATTGCTTATATCATTGAATTCTGTGCCTTGAAAACGTAATTCAATATATAAGCTTTTCCATTACTTGTCGGTGTCCACTTTCTTATTTTTTCTTCCATAATAATTCTTATAATAAATTATCTGGAACTTTTTTTATACTTACAGCTTTAATTCATAATATTTACGGTTTTTGATGGTGGTAGGTTATGTTTAATTAATGGTTATATATATTTTATATATATATATTGCTCCTCCACTTATTAAAACTAAATTTTTCCATATTATAATATTAAATATATTTAGGTTTTTAATAGTTTGAGATTTCTTAGTGGGTTCTGTATGCCGATAAGCTTTAGCTTAATATATTTTTTATAATAATTAATGTATTATATTTTTACATGCCATCTTCATAAGAATTTTATTTAACAGCGTTATATGAACTTTGATAAATTTTGATTCAAAGGTATTATATATACATACATATGTCGGATTTGTTCTGATAATTATCTAAAAGTTGGCTTGACTTATAACAACAAATGAATATATCTCTTCTAATTTTGTACAATAATTATTACTTACTAGAACGAATAATTACTCGAACGTTGATTACAGCAAATTATATACATCAATTACACAACATATTCGTACATATGCATGCTTGAATTCACATATAATTCAGGCACAATCTCTTTTGTTTCGCATATAACCAATTTCATACCTTTTTGATAAGATAAAAAACTATAGAACAGTCAATCTCTCTCGCAACTTTTTAAAAATCTTACTTGGTTATCCCGTCGACCAAGTTCGCCAAATTGTACAAATAGTTAAACTATTCGCCAAGTTATACAAATTGACATAATTTTTATTTTAATTAACGAAAGAACGAATAAATTAGTAAAACATTAATAAAAATACAAATAAAAAGTCGAATTAAAAATCACTTGATGAAGTAACAAACACGTGTATCGTGTTTAATATCAAGAAATTGTGACATTTACGATCAACCATTATTGGCATTTAATCTTGCAGTTTAGCGACAGTTTTTTGGTCGACGGGATAACCAAGAAGTAGCTCTTTCTTTCACGAGATGATCACTCCATAATCATCTTGCGATTTCTCCACACTCCTCGAATTATGCTTTTTCTTTTCACATGATATCGTGTATCTGTTAATTGGACACTTGAGTTTGTTAAGTAGCATTGTTGGGGTATTCCACATAACATTTTCTTCCAATTTTCTCCCCAAGTTTTTTAAAAATGATACACTATTCTGTCAAACATTTTTCAATAGTTGTGCTTTTTAAAGAAATCTTTAAAGTGTAAAGAAAATGGCCTTTTACATTGCCAAAAGCATTGCTTTGCAAAATGAGTAGAAACATAAAATCAGTTTAAAACATTTGCACATTTCAACATTTTTGTTTTTGCGTTTTCGAATATGCGAGGCACAAAAACATATGAAATTAAAACAGAGGATTTCAGATAACTACAACCTGATAAAGATACTTACTGAATATTCCATACCTTTATTTATTGTATTTAAATGCGTTATGCAATTTTTTATAACATTTAATTTTATTTTAGGAATTTTAGGAAAATTTGATGGACTTGACCTCACTTATATTTTTTTACTGCGTTTTCGAAGGATTGTAATTACGTAAAATTTATTGGTTGGGGAGAAAAATAATAAGTTTCGAGAAAAAAAAAATGTTCCTTTACATATAAAAAAAAAAAGCCTTTGATTGAAATGACGAGACTGAAACAAGAAAGGGGGGTGGAAAAGAGGAAAAAAAAGAGAAGTTGATTAATTTCTCCATTCTTTTTTACACTTCGCCAAGTACAAATATTTTCGGTGCATAGGGAAGTTTCTTTCCATGATAGTATATCATTTACGTAATTGAAGAGCGTATGTCCGCGCTAATTTAGTTTATGTAAAGAAATATAAGGAAAATAATGAGCTAATTGCATCATCAAGGAACTTCTTTGTTTGACGGTTCGTTAGTAATATATCTATGCCTACAGAAATAGTGATATTTAAAAATTATTATTAGAGGGAAATTCTGCATCAATTTTAGGACATATTACTTTAACCAGAGTTTAGATTTCAATCTATTATTGCTATAAACAGTGGTAGAAAGAGAGATAAAGAGATAGGGAAACGTAAGAATGATAGTTCATTTAAATAAAGGTTTAGTGGGAACCCCATGTTTTGTGAAATAGTTCACTTGAACTACTTCGTTCGGGCACGTAACATCTCTAATCATTTTTCCTAAAATTCATGCTTTTGACAACTTTTCGTATTCAAATTTCTATTTCAGCAGATCTAACTGGAATTTCCGCCTTTTGTTTTCATTTCATTTCATTGCATGAATGAAACATAACAATTAAACATAATAAACCCTAATTATGTCTCAAGTAAAACAGACGTAGAAAGCGTGCGAATTTAATTTTAATAAAGTAATCACCAAGATAAACACTGCGTGTATATCAAATACATTATATATACTGAGAGTAAAATCATAGAAAATGATGAAATATGGGAATTTTAAAACTACCTTCAAGATACATTCTGGGGAAAAGTACACGAAATTTATCATTTAAAAAGATCCACATAAAAAATGCCAAGGCATTTTTTTTTTCTTTAAGTTGTTACCACTGTACTTTTTTAGAACGCAGGGTTTCAGTGCCATCTTTTACATGGTGTTTTGACAACAGGTGTTTTTCTAGCCATACATTTGAGTACTATGCAATTTTTGGCAATGAAAAAATTAGTTGAACACAGAGTTTGTCGTGTGATAAATATCTTGAAAATATTTAAAATTTCTTGCGGATTTTGCACCGCGATAATGAATTATCGCACAAAGCTATTACTGTGAAAGTGTTTTTGGCATAAAACCCAACAAATATCATCAACCAAGCACGGTAATTTCATCTTATCGTTACGTGTGACTTTTTCCTGTTCTCGAAGTTAAAGTTACTATTTCGAGGAAGGTGTTTTGAGTCCATTGAGTACATAAAAGGAAATTCGCTTAGGGAGTTGAAGGCCTCAATCATGCTACAAAAAATGCATAGGAGGTTGGATCAAGCGTGGCATAGTTGTATTGCACTCAATGGGGCTTATTTTGAAAACGACAAAATACATTTTGATGAATAATTTTTTTTGTGTCTATGTTTGTTTTATTTAACAATTCCGGGTACATTTTAAACAGAATGTATCTTCTCTCAAATGATATGTAATGATTCCATAATTTAGTTTCCCTTTCCAAAGAAAATAGCGACACGATTTTACAGAAGTTTCTTCTATAATGCTTGCATCGGTGTTGATGGAGCTATTTGATCATTTGCCATTCGATATTTCAAAACATCTCTTCAAACATTTTTCTTTCGAAGCTTTTTTCTTGAAATTAATTATTTTTTGAGCTGTTTTGCCCAAACGACGGCTGATAATTTCATGCAGATGTTATTATTCCAGATGAGATATTTTAAAATAAGATTTTTATGTCAACATATTTTAACAAGGACTTATTGTAGGCAATCTTTGCGTGATACTAGTGGTCTATTAAATAAGAAAAACATCGACTTAAATTATAAGCCGCTTGTGAATTTCAAATGATTAAATAAGAAAAAGACTTTCATTAGTAAATATTACACCTATTTGGATAATGAATTTACATAATTCGTATATATTGAAAATATTTTTTATTAAATCAAAATAAAATAAATCTGTAGTTTCGCTATATTTTTCATAAACTGTCATTGAATCGGTCCCTTTTACTTTTCACATATCGTCGTACTCTACTGCATTTGCAATATCAGTTCAAATAAGGCGTCATCATCTATCAGTTAAACTTGTTTACCGTTCGTCTTTCAGTCCATTAAATCCTCTTTTGAACACAATTTCCTCTATTAAAGGAGAAAAAGAATCAACCTAATATATAAGTCGCATATGAATTTTAATGATTAACTCAGGCTTTCACTGTATACGTTAGTAAATATTACACATGCTTTTATAATGGATTTAGATACTTCGTACCTACTGAAAATGTTTTTTACTAAATTAAAATAAAATAAATCTGCAATTTCCCTACATTTTTTCATAAACTGTCATTCTTGTTGAATCGGTTCCTTTACTTTCTCACATGTCATCGTACTCTACTGCATTTGCAATATCAGTTCAAATAAGGCGTCATCATCTGTCAGTTAACCTTGTTTTCCGTTCGTCCTTCAGTACATTAGATCCTCTTTTAAACTCCATTTGCTCCATTAAAGGAGAAAAAGAATCAGCCTAATTTATAAGTCGCATATGAATTTTAATGATTAAATCAGAAAAAGGCTTCCACTGTATACATTACTAAATATTATACATGCTTGTATAATGGATTTAGATACTTCGTACCTACTGAAAATGTTTTTTACTAAATTAAAATAAATTAAATCTGCACTTTCCTTATATTTTTCATAAACTGTCATTCTTGTTGAATCGGTTCCTTTACTTTCTCACATGTCATCGTACTCTACTGTATTTGCAATATCAGTTCAAATAAGGCGTCATCATCTGTCAGTTATCCTTGTTTTCCGTTCTTCTTTCAGTACATTAGATTCCCTTTTGAACACAATTTGCTTTCGCCGGAGACAGAGAATCAATTCACTTTCTCCAGCTTTTGTGAATTGTTCGGTATCTTCTATGTTCAATCCGATGTCTGATGACAGCTATCCCATTGTGTTGCTCGTAGCATCAGATGTCACCGTCAGCACTTCAAGACCCAATCTATGATAGAGTCCTTATTGTTTGGACAGATTATTTAGAAGGAAGTCGATAATGAATCGCCTTAACTGAAGCTTTTTTTTTGTCAAAAAAGATGTTGAGATCTAAACAGCGATGTCAGTGTGAAAATGTTAGGGTACATACGATGATTTGCTATGTTATTCACTAAGCAAAGCAAGATGTTTCGACATTAACCCTTAAATGCCTGATTTTTCAAAAATCACTGTAATAATGTTTTTCGGCTTTCATTTTTTAAATAAATCATGGGAAAAATACTTAAAAAAATCATATTTTGTTTTAAGTATAGTTTACGGCTAAAAAACAGTTTGTTACTAATCGGCAATACTAGTGTTTAATTGATAAAATGATTTCCCTTGATAAAATTGTATAATATTAAACACACAAGAATTTTAGGAACTATAATAAGAAATAAATTTCACTTGCTCACTGCAGGTCAAAATAGGGTATTTCGCAAGCTTCCAAACAAAACAAAAAGAACAAGTAGCAACAATTGAAAAAATAAATCTATCTTTATTCTTAAAAAGCTCAAGTGTTGCCATCAACATGTTGAAAATCTGTTTAATAATATTTTCAGAATGTATTTTATTGGCAACATTAGGCATTATAGCTTCAATATTATTCTAATAGTATTTTAGAGCCTAAATTGGGTATGTTGCCGAAAAGCAACACCAGGCATTTAAGGGTTAAATATTATTCGACAATTTTAATGCAAGTTATAAGTAAAAATATAAGTTTAAACAGATTTAATGACCTTATAGTTTTGAGTAGATGCTGTAGAAAGAAAGAAATTACTTATGAATTACCTTACATGATTAACTTTTATTTATTTATTTAAGAAGTTAAAAATGATTAGCGATATAAGAGCGCTAATGGTAAAAAGTATAGAATGATTTTCTATTTCAGTTATTCACTAAGCAAACACAGTGTTTCAACATTATATGCTCTGCACCCTCCATACTTTAATGTTAAAATACATTTTTTTTTTTTGCACGTTTCATTATATTCGTTATTTTAATTAGTTTCTATAAAAGGAGGTCAATAATGAATTGTCTCAACTGTTAATGTTTTCTCAAACAGAAACTTAAGATGTGAACAGCCGATATTATGCCAGTGATAGAATACATACATTGATATGGTATTTTAGTTTTCCGGTAAGCTAAAATATATATATATATATATATATATATATATATATATATGTAATATAGGGATGATATAAAGATAAGGCCTTAGTTAATGAAAAAAGGAGTTTAATGATTCTAGGTTATAGTTTACATATTAAATAGAAATTATATTTACAGGTACGGGAGGGTAGGGGTTTTCTCTGCAGCATACGCGCCCGCAGAATCATCGGAGTTCGGCCTCTGCTCTCGTCTAGAGCGAGATATGCCTACCATCGGCCGCGTCAGAATGCAATCTGCTCTCGGTTGTTACTTGTTTCCAGGCGAAGAGAATGCAAACTGCATATCAGCAAATTCAAACATCTGCTATTCTGCGGTAACAAGTTCTCATGGAAAAGAGCTGGCAATATCTGTTGCTATGAGTAGGGTTTTATGGGAATCTAAAACCACAACTCACACTCGGCCATCTTGTCCGCTTGTCGACCTCGACAGCGCGTTAAATAAGCAACAAGATATGTCAAAAAATAAAATAAAAAAAATTATCTAAAAATAATTAAAATCCAAAGGAAAAAAAAATTGTCATTAAATAATTAAGAGAATTGAGCTAAATAATAATAAAAAAAAAATTAAGTCTAAATTTTATGTAAATTAATGCTGAGCTGCCGTGGGGTATCTCCAAAGAAAAAAAACAAAAGAATAAAAAAAAATCTCAGTATAACATCAATTTGCGTCATGAGACCGTCTTTCTCATGAGCCATCATCAGGGATGAAAAATATAATCTGAAAGGCCGTCTGCCCATTATATTATCATCACGAAAACATACTAAAATCTGCCTCATCTTAGGAAGAATTTCGTAAAAAAAAACATCTTTATCCCAACGTCATTCGGGAATAAAAAATATTTAAAAAAAAGGTTTGCCTCGTCTAAGCAAAAAAAAAAAAAAAAAAAAAGGATTTCCCACCAAAAGGTTTTTTTTTTTTTCGACAGCCAGCTCTTACTTCTGTAAAAAAAATATGCGATTGGGGGGGGGGGGGACACATAATAATACTATACTTATACATATAACATATAAAATTATAAAAATACAGGTAAAAAATTTCAAATATATAAAAACAGGTACATAATAATAAAATAATAATATTGCTGGCACAGTTCTGGATAGTCGAAAGTGTTTTATGCAACATGAAAAAAAAAGGAGTCACTGCTTGGCAGTCTGGAAAAAAGTTTTGTGCAAAACTAAAAAAAAAGCACTGTTTTGCACTTGTAATAAAAAGTTTTAAGCAAAACTACAAAAAAAGCACTGTTTTGCTGATTTACTAAAAAGTCTTAAGCAAAACTACAAAAAAAGCACTGTTTTGCTGATTTACTAAAAAGTTTTAAGCAAAACTACAAAAAAAGCACTGTTTTGCTGATTTACTAAAAAGTCCTAAGCAAAACTACAAAAAAAGCACTGTTTTGCTGATTTACTAAAAAGTCTTAAGCAAAACTACAAAAAAAAAACACTGTTTTGCTGATTTTATAAGAAAAATTGATTTGCCATGCGAAAAAAAAAAAAAAAAAAAAAATCACAGCATGGACTGCACAACTGTTTAAATTGAAGGCCACTGTTTCATGTGATCAACGGATGTCGTTGTGATAATGGGACCTTCATGGTTTCCTATTTTTGTAACTGCATACCTGTCATTAGGGTTCACGGCTGTAACCTTATACGGTCCAAAATATTTGGGTCGAAGTTTTAACCCAGTTCCAAACTGTGTACGTTGTATTGCTACTAGATCATTGACCTGGTATACCGTGGGGGGTTTTCTTTTCTTATTATATTGGGCGCGGCTGAGTTCCTGATGTTTTAAAATGTTGGCTTTTGCACTATGCTGTAATGTTTGTTTATGATCCATGTGTAATTCGATATGTTCGGTTTCCAAGAGTTGTTTTATTATTAAGTCGTCTTTATTTTTCATCTTGACACCCGTTAACAGCTCGAACGGGGAGAATTTCGTTACAGATGAAGTCGTGCTATTTATTATCCTTTGTACCGCTGGTACGTGTTTGTACCATTTCGTTGGATCATCTAAAGATAATTTCGTCAAAATAGGGATAAGCGTTTTATGCTGTCTTTCGATTTGTCCATTTCCTCGCATTACTCCGGTAGTAATGGGATGGTGTTCTATATTTTCTTGTTCGCAATACCTTTTAAATTCTGAAGAAGTGAATGCGGGTCCTTTATCCGTGATTATTCTTCGGGGATTTCCAAATGTAATTTGTTGTAATTTAAGTTTATCTAGCGCATCTTGCGTCGCCACAGATTTGACTGGATATAACCAAAAAAATTTAGTGAAAGCATCCACTACTGTAAAGAGGTGATTATAATTTTTATTTGTGGAATGTAATGGGCCTAAAAAATCACAATGGTAAGTGTCGAGCGGCTTGTCACCTTTAGGGATCGAGTGCAAAAAACCTTCCTGTTTTCCCAACTTTCGAGAAGCTAAAATGCATGGAACGCAGTTTGTTACGACTGTGCGTGTCAACTCCGGTAGGTTAGGAATGAAAAAATTTTGGGATGCAATTTCTTCTGTCTTTTTAGCAGAATAGTGTCCTTTAGTGTGTATATCTTGGAGTATGCTAATTTGCATTGCTTCTGGAATCACTAATAAATCTCGACCCTGTTGGAGTTTATACAAAATGTTGTTGCGCACCGTGAAGTCGGCTACTGGTGCTTCCGACGCTGCTGTTTTAATGCTGGAAATAAAGGGATCATTTGCTTGGGCTTTCATGATTTTTAGTGTCAGTTCATCGTATGTAATGTGCATAACTGGGTACCTGCTTAGCGCGTCCACATGATTCATTTTCGTCGCCGGTCGATGTTTTGTTTCGAAATCGAATTCCTGGAGGAATAGAGCCCAACGTGCAATTTTCGGCGTAAGATCCTTTTTGTCGAGAGTTTTTTGAAATGCCTGACAGTCGGTAATGACACGGAATCGAGTGCCGTGGAGATAGACGCGGAATTTTTTGAGAGCTTCGATGACTGCCAATACTTCCAATTCGTAGCTACTTAACTTTTCCTCTTGTGGTGATGTTTTTTTGCTCATATATTGAACCGGATGGAAGTGTCCGTCGGTGGATTTCTGCATGAGAACTGCGCCGAAGCCCATTTTACTGGCGTCAGTGTGCACTTCGAGGTCCGAACCCGGTATAAAAATGTGTAAAACTGGAGCACTTGTGAGTAGATTACGTAACGTGTACAGCGCTTCCCTCTGCGCCGGTCCAAACTCGAAAGTTGATGTTTTTCGCAAGAGATCGCTCAGGGGCCGTGCGATAGAGGCATACTTGGGAATAAACTTCCGAAAATATCCTGTTAAACCTAGGAGTGATTGCAACTGTTTAACGTTTTTGGGTTCCGGAAAATGTTGGACGGCCTTAATTTTCGTTGGTGGGGGCGCTATAGTATTATTTTCAATGACGTGGCCCAAAAATTCAATTTTTCGTTGCAGAAACTGACATTTTTTAAAATTAATATCGAGTCCGTAATCAGCAGCAGTTTCTAACACTCGTTTGAGTTTTTCGAGACCCTCGGCTTCGGTACGGGCGGGGATGATGAGGTCGTCCATATATAAAATCAACACACCTTCTAGTAGTAATTCGCGAAAAACACAGGCTAGATACCTTGAGAATGTCGCGGGGCTGGACGTGAGTCCAAAAGGGACTTTTAAAAACCCGAATTGTCCATCGTGTGTAATAAAACCTGTGTATTTAGTGCTCTGTGGGTCCACATCGACATGGAAAAACCCATTTTTCAGGTCGAGAGATGTAAAGACCTGCGCTTGTTGTAACTGGTCAAGAATATCATCAATAAGGGGTAGAGGGAACCTATCCTTTATAATTTTTTTATTAAGCTTACGAAAATCTATACATAATCGCATAGAGGTATCCTTTTTCTTAGCTAATACTACTGGGCTTGCGTAATCGCTACAAGAAGGTTTTATTATGCCGTCCTGTAGCCATTGTTTAATTTGGTCGCTGACAATCTTTTTTTCAGCCATGGACATACGTCGCGGGCGTTGGTAAACTGGTTGGTCATCAGACAATACTATGGACATTTTTAAGTCGGTAGATTTCGATTTTGTGGGGCGATAATTTTCAATCAGTTCAGCCACTTCTTCGCGACACGTTCTGTCGGCGATATGAGTTAAATCGACTTCGGACAAGTCATCGCAAATGTTGATAAGGTTAATAAAAATATCAGCCGGGGGATGTTTCGATAAAGTAATGCCAGTCTTGTTACATGTTAGTGTGCCTTGGCATATGATGTCTGTTCCGAGGATAACAGGGTGCGACATGTGAGCGAAATCAATAACGTAAGCAGTGGTAGAGAAAGTGGATTTGTCGATATCGATATCTGTTAAAAAGGAACCTTTTGGCTGAACGTTACCGCTGCCGAACCCCGAGAGCCGTAGGGGTACTGGTGTCAGGGGAGGGGACCCGAGCAGACGGTAAATGTCCTCACGGAGGAGGGTCACTTGACTTCCGGTATCAACGAGAGAATGCACCTCCGTGTCTGCAATTCGGACTACTTTTTGCATGTGTTGTTGGGGGCGAGTTAGCTCGACCGTGTGAACTGGTCTGTCTTTTCCGGCAGTGGCAGCTTGAGAAGGGGGCTGAGTGCAGTTGCTGCCTTTGGCTTTGAACCGCGGGCTGTGCAATTTAATGATATGTGGCCGTAACGAGAACAATTAAAACACTTAGGACCTTGTCCTTTACGCGTACAATCTATGGATTTATGGCCCCTGGCCCCACAGGAAAAGCAAGTAATTTTTTGAGGTTTTTCGCTGGGAAATGATTTCTGAGTACCCAAAGGGACGTGTGTCGCCTTAGGTTTGAAATGTGTAACCGAACCACAGACTTCTTCATAGATTAAAAGTTTTTTCTTAAATTCCTGTAATTCAGAGATTCCATATAATATTGCTTTATTATGTGGTGTATCGTTAATCCCATTAATTATATAGTGAATTAAAGATATATCATCGATGTTTCCTCTTTGTGCTATTTCTTTCATTTTCAAAAAATATTCCAATAGTTTTTCATTTGGGCGGCAGCCTCTAGCGGCTAGTAATTGATGTATCTGGGCGGACGAAGCTGATTGTCCAAATTCGCGAAACAATGCTTCTTTGAGCGATGTATATGAAGAAATGTTATTTTCACTACGTACATACAATAATGCTAAACTTTTTAATGCCCGCTCAGCAAACACAAATTTCTGTATGTCGGACAGTTGAAATGAATGGGCCAGAGATTCAAATCTCTGAAACCATGTTTGAACGTTTTCCGTTCTATCACCACTAAACAGTGTAATTAAATGATCAATGTCATGGAAAGAAATTGTCTGTTTGGGCGCGGAGTGTGTACAGTGTACACGCGCCTGGTCTGGCTGTACTGCCAAAGGCGAAGATAAACCAGTGCTTCCACTACTATTGTGGCTATCATCAAATTCTGTATCCGATTCGGAAACTGCCGTAAACGTGTCTTTAAAAGCCGAAATATCAACTAGTGCGCTTAAAATACGTTGCCCTATATCTTGTTTTGATCCATGGATGTCAATGGATAAGATATTAGCAATAGTAATCAATTGTATCTGATCGTAATCGTCTAAAATTACTTTGAGTTTATTTTCATACTCATCGCTTTTGTCAGTAAAAGAAAAACCTTTAAATTTCCTTAAATTCGCTCTATTCTGGCGATTTTTATCGCAACCAAATATAAATTCATGCAATAATTTGATTTTATCTGTTTTAGCCGTTTTCAACTGGCTTTTAATAAAGTCAATTTCTTGTAATTCCATATTAAAAGGCAAGAAAGGAAAGAGAAAAAAAAATAAACTTACGTCAAAAGGAGTTATCCAATTGAAAAATAAATTCCTCGCCACGATATATTGAAGTAATCCAATGAATGATCCGTAGAAAAAAAAATATGCAGTCGAAGATTCATTCCTTGTACAGCGATAACTATCTTGCACAAATAAAAATAAACGGGAGATTGAGCTTCACACAGATGGCTCACATCAGATGTAGATGAATCACATCAGCTGAAATGCAAGGGTTGATAACGGAACGAAACAGTTCTCTGATTTTAAACGTAGATCGGTAAGAAAGCCTAGGGGATTTTACTTTTTAAATTCGTTTTGGATTCAAATCGGCCTAGAGCACCCATGTAATATAGGGATGATATAAAGATAAGGCCTTAGTTAATGAAAAAAGGAGTTTAATGATTCTAGGTTATAGTTTACATATTAAATAGAAATTATATTTACAGGTACGGGAGGGTAGGGGTTTTCTCTGCAGCATACGCGCCCGCAGAATCATCGGAGTTCGGCCTCTGCTCTCGTCTAGAGCGAGATATGCCTACCATCGGCCGCGTCAGAATGCAATCTGCTCTCGGTTGTTACTTGTTTCCAGGCGAAGAGAATGCAAACTGCATATCAGCAAATTCAAACATCTGCTATTCTGCGGTAACAAGTTCTCATGGAAAAGAGCTGACAATATCTGTTGCTATGAGTAGGGTTTTATGGGAATCTAAAACCACAACTCACATATATATAACATAATAAACATTTAAGAAGAAAGAAAAAAACAGAATTTTTGTTAAATAAAATGATGCTAAATTAACAGCCTCAATTCTTTACAAAATGATACGCATTTAAAAATATTATTAGATTACACTAGACTGCAAAAAGTTGGGTTATGTCATGTTTTTAGCTTTTAATAATTGATTCTTATGTATTCTGTACCGCTGAATCCGAAATTGACCATCATTTTTAACCATCACCCAGGGTTTTTCGCAAATTGCAAATTTCAAAGTTAAAAAGTTCAAAGTTAAAATTGAATCTCCTCCCCCATCACATCGGGCCACTTAGCTGTTTAGCTGTAAGAATCCCAGGATAAGCAAAAATAGTGAATAAATTATTGAAAAAAATAAAATAAAATAAAATAAAATAAAAAATGTTTTACATAGGATTTATAGTATGAGATTTTCACTATATTTTAACTTACACATTTACGATTTGCAAAAAAATTCTAACGCGATGGTTAAAAATGAAGGTCATTTTCAAATTCAGTGCTAAAAAGTACGTAAAAATCAATTATCAAAAGTTAAAAAACACAACCATCTCCTTTACTTTATAGTATCCGATTTTTGTCATTATTTTTATGATTTACGAAATATCCTGACATGATGGTTAAAAATTAAGGTAATTTTCGGATTCAGCGCTAAAAAATATATAAAAGTTAAAAAACCCAACAATCGCAATCTTATATTATCTAATCTAAAACTTTTTCTTAAACATCTTGGCGGTAATCTATCGGAATTTTTTTGTGTTATCCTGTAAAATAAGTATAAATGGTAACCACCGAAAATCATAATATTATTAGATTGTTATCGGACTTACGCCAGTATGTAAAATGTAATC
The DNA here is from genome assembly GCA_963932465.1 of Maratus speciosus. Taxonomy (NCBI): domain Eukaryota; kingdom Metazoa; phylum Arthropoda; class Arachnida; order Araneae; family Salticidae; genus Maratus; species Maratus speciosus. Next base: position 118,786,318 of record OZ010790.1, read on the forward strand.
TCGATCGGATATTTGAAATTGAGTTAAAGTTCGAGAATAAATTTTGAACTGGAAAAACATACATACGATCGTTGAAATAACATAAGAACTTAAAAAATAACATAATTTTTGTTAAAAGAAATCATAAAAGAAACAGTCTCAAATCCTGAGAAAATAAAACATATGTTGTTTTAGCCAATCTGAAACTTAATAAATGTTAACTAAATCATAAAACTTGTACGATTGTTTTCAAAGCGCAGATGCACATGAAATAAGATCTTCGAATACTTTAAGTACTTGGTATGTGACCCCTCAAAGCCAAGCCGAACTCATTTGTTTTCAGAGCAGAAAATTGGCATAAGTCATGCATTTTTAAAGTTTCATAACTCGCTCAATTTTAGTGTTATATAAATGGGACTTTTTTTTTGTTTTACTTGTCAGTGTAATAGGAAAAATTTACTAAATATAACTCATAGGAACGAGGGACCGTATAAAAATTTAAATTTCGTAATTTTTTAAGAAATGATTTTATTGACCCAAATCGCTTTTAAAATATTTCTTTACCTGATTTAAAACATTTTTGCAATTGGAACTATATGTCTATGACTATCGGTTTAGGAATTAGCCGTTGGACACCGTTGAGACCGGACACCCTGTATATTAACTTTTTAAAATACTAAAACAGAAACTCCCTAAAGATTATTTTCAATTATTGATATCCGGATGCGTACCTATATTTAAAACATAAGCTGGATTTTTTTGTTAATTATTTTGATCTTTCTCCTGAACGAATTTTACTTTTTTAATTTTATTTATTTATTTATTTATTTTTTTTTTAACTGAAAGCAGTTTATGAGTATTTCCATTTTTATATTTTAGCTTTAGTTTAAAAAAAACTTTTAATGATTTTTTTTTTTTTCGTAATGACGGCAATCGTGTTACTCCAATGTAGCTGATAAAGGCAAAAAATGTTGTAAAAAAAGGTATATCGTTATCCATGCCATTTTTTCACTGCAACAAAGTATAACATTTTTACTAGATGGTGTATTAGAAAAAAATGGTGCTTATGATCACCAGGATGTTTAATGGCACTAAAAGTGCAATCACGTCAATTTTTAGAGTTCTCCATAAATTTTTTCTACTAATATTTCACTTATTTTTTCATTGTGATAAACATATTATTTATTCAATAATTTGTTTTCTCTGAAAATTCGTATGCAAATAAAATGTTGTTGTGAAAGTAAAATATAATACAAAACTATGGTTTCAATTACTGTCACAAGGCTTTCTGGTACACTTCAAATCAAATATAAGATTTAAAGGATACAAGAAATGCGAACTAATTCCAAACACATTTCTTAGCATTAATTTTCAAAATATGTTAGCATTAATCATCTAATATAAACATCCAAATTCTAAAAACATCATTTTTAAGTTCTTTTAACAGTAAACGTATACATTTTAGTTTGTCATTACTTCTGAAGTATTCTTACTGAATTATAAAAAGTCATGAACATTAAATATCTTCTGTTCTTCATTTAAAAGGTAATCATTATTTACTTACACCATTTTTTTTTTTTATTTACATACATAAATCTATTTTTTAGGATATTTATTTCAAATTTCATATATCCTACAGTAAATAAGCATGGCATTTGAAATTTAAAAAATGGTTATTTGTATCTACCGTATATATATCCTCTGCAACAATAATATTAAAGAAATTAACCTCTACATTTTTATTAACCCTTTATGTACTGAATTATGAATTCATGAAAATGTTATCTTCTAAAGCATTTTTCGTGAATTGTTTAAACTACATTAGAAGATTTACATAAACATTTAATAAATTTTAGTAGGATTTTAGAAGAATTAGTTAAATTTGAATTTATAGGGATTTTGTGCAATATTTATGACACCACTCAAAGTTTTGTGTAACCAATGATGCTTTTTGAACAAGATAAATTAATGTATCTATAACCCATTCTAAACTGTATTACAACTAATCGATGTATTAAATGAATTTTATAACAAGTTATTTTAATGGTACTTATAAGTACCGCCAGTAGATAAAGGGTTAAAAAACTAACCATAAACTAATGAAAAAATGACTATGTACACGACTATGTATATAAATCTGAAAATAGATGTAGGATGAACTGTTGATATTAATTATATATTTTTTGTTTTGTTTAAAATTTTTATTGATATGGTTATGCTCAAAGCTGTGGGCTATCGGTAGGAAGACGCTGCAGTTTATATTTAAATCAAATTATTCAAAAGCAGGACCAGTAAGCTGCTGATATAAAACTTTCTAAAAACAATGTGTTCTTACAAGTTCCTATTTTTCGGCCAGTGAATTTTTTTTCTGATTTCCAATAATTCACATGCATACAAATAAAAAATTTATAAACTCTTAGTATTTTATTTCTATTCACATATGATATTTCAATTACGGGGGACCAACTCGGAGCCCATTACATTTGCCACCCGTAGTCATCCTATACCGTGGTGTACCAATAAGTTTTTACCGTCACATAGAAAACATTTAGTGACATTTATGTAATTGCTACATTGTATTAGTCCTTTTCTAGATAGTCACCGTGCACAGTAACACATTTCTGCAAACGGTACTTCAAAGAGATGGGGGAGGATGTATTCCAGGAGGAGGGATAGTACACACAAAGGGGGTCATTTTTCTAACTTTTGCCGACCACCACATGTGACATATTGTTGGAAAAGCCTGTGACCACTTATTCATGCTATGTACCTCCGTCACCCCTCCCCCCATATTTGCCCCCCGGGGGACATGAATGATGCCCGCAAAATTTAGAAAATTGTCCCGTGGCGTGCAAATTTGGGGAGAGGGGGGAGGGAGGTGCATAACATTAATAAGTAGTCACAGAAATTTTCAACAATACATCGTATGTGGGTGTCGGTAAAAGTTTGAAAAATGTCCCCTTTGGGTCTATTATTGCGCCTCCTGGAATACATCCTCCCCCCTCTCTTTGAAATACCGGTTGCACAAATGTGTTACTCTGCACACTGACTATATAGAAAAGGACTCATAAAATTTAGCACTTTCATAAATTTCACTCAATTATTTCTATGTGAGGGCAAAAACTTATTGATACACCCTCGTAGTTACGAACGGCCTTAAATATATTTTTCCCAAAGTGTACTGTATAACATCAGTTTGTGCATTATTGATACTAGGAGATCGAACACGAGCTCCTCGGATTACAGAGTATAGGGGAAAACCATTTTTTTTTTTTTTTTTTTTTTTTTTTTTTTTTTTTTTTTTTACATGTAATATATATTTTAGATTGCCCACTAACATCAAAAAGAATTTTTATCTGAAAAATATCAATTATGCAATCAAATAAAGTTTTAAATTTTATTAAAAGCGATACTTTCACATGTCAGCGCATGCCAGGAGTTATTAGCCCAAGATTTTACGACTTACGGCAGTCTTTCCGATCATTTCAGTGCTTTAAGCCCGTGGTTCAATCACATGTCTGTTAAATTGTTTTCTTATTTACATTATTTTATTAATTTTTCTATAGAGGAAGTTTTAATTTTGTTATGCAACATTAGACGAAAATAAATGCTGAACTTTTTTACATTTTTTTAAGGAAGATTAATCTTTCGTAATCGAGCTACACGGGATAGATAAATTTAAAAATAATTCATGCTTGAAAATCTATATATTTTATGCTATCGTAGGTGGCACAGAAATCGCGATTATTTGTTAATTGTTTAATGGCAACACCTGAATGTAACGCATTTCATTGGTTATTGTGTAATATTTTTAAAAAGGGAATAACAATAAATAAAAAAAATGTTTAATTAATAACTATAGAACAAAACAATTTATATAATTTAAAAAAAAAAGTAAATAAACAATTTATTAATAAATAAACAGCAACATCCGGTTTACCATATCAAGCAAAATAACGACACTTTGGCGCCAGTTAAGTACCCCTGTGCGTATATGACATTGGCGTCAGAAAAAAGTCGCGCCAACGCAGTGCGTATATGACACCTGTGCCGTCTTTTATTCATCTAATATAAAATACAACAAATAAATAAATAAATGAAGGTACTTTTCCAGTATAGGTAGTACTTGGCGAAACAGAGAAAAGGTCCATGGCGAGAAAAGAAATTTGGCAACGTATTTTCTGGCAACCTACTTCATCAAAATATTTTTTTCAAATAATACTACATAAAAGTTGCTATGATCGCAAAAAGTTCGTACTTTAATATTAGCTGGGCGCAATTATCGCCAATAGCATTTTTTAACTCGCCAGAAGCAATTTTATTTTTCGAGGTGTAAATTAAAACAATGCTTTGATGTTAAAATTAAATGGTTTATGGTATTTATTCTTTTCTTTTCTTTTTCCTTTTTTAAAGATTTTTTTTTTAAGTGAAATTCATGAATTTAAAATGTTTCAGTTTTAAATTAAAGTTATCCATTTTAAAATGAGTGAAAGGGTTATATTTTAACTTAATATTTCATATTTCTTTAGAAATATGAAAAAATACGACGTGTACTATGTTTGGCGATTTATCACCTGTGCCCGACTAACATAAAAATACCGAGTTCCTGATTTCTCTATCAGAATCTTCCGATTTGGCGAAGGATTGAGCAAGTAAATTAAATCATGAATAAAAGTAGCACGATATAATGCCTAGCATTCCATTTAAGGGAGACCAAACTGGTCGCCACGGGCAGCTAATTATTTTAAAAACCGTAATAACTCAGTCAATTAAGATACAATTTTCAAACACATTGCATTTGAAAGTAGATTTTTTTCTCTATTTGACGATGTAAAAATTGAAAATGGCTTTGAATTGGAAACTTAAAAAATCGCTGACATAGCACGCATTGTAATTTCATTTTTTTTTCCAGTTTTTATATGAAAACGGCAACAAAAGCTACAGTAATATATTATTTTCTTTATTTTTCTTCTGAATAACAAACATACGACTTGTGTGCTTGACATAAAGCCCGCTTATAAGTCGGAGACAAGATAGCACAAGGAAATATTACAACACAAGAGAAATACACCCTGGGAGTTCCACATAAAGTGTGTGTGCAATGGAACCAGCGGGAATGGAACCCACAAACTCTTACGCACAAGCGATTAGCTGACTGGCGCTTTGACCACTCAGCCGCAGAGCCCCTACGGCAGGGCTTAATTTGCGCCGGAGCCCACCGGAGCCCGGCTCCGGTACTTCTCTGTTTTTAGTAAATATTTAAATATTCGTTGGAATTCACCGGAGCTCATAAATACAGGGCTCCGGAGCCCAATTCAATAGCGCTTCCGAAAAAACGAAGTTTAAATTACTTTTTCCTTTCCTTCCCATCTCCAAGCTTTTGCATTCTTTTTTACCCAAACAATTATACACGACGTAATGTGTCGCACGCGTAGGAGATGGAGAAAAACGGACTCAATTTTTATATCAGTTTTTGGGCTTGGACTGACTCGAGCTCAACCTGTATACAAGCAAAATTTTATTTATTCATGTACAGAAAAAAAAAAACTTTTCCTCCTTTAAAAATGCGTATTATGTTCTATTTCAAATCATTTTAATGCTATTTTGATCAAAATGAAGGGGAAACAGAAATCGTGTACTTCTATTTCAAATTTATGTCGGCGACGACACTTTTTGTATAAAAGCATCGATTCTTTCCAATAACGGTGTCAAATTTTTAATTTAATCTGATTTTCAGAGACTCACCACAAAAGATCGTTATGCGAAAAGAATCGATTATAGTTTATGATATGCACCTTTTATAGGAAATTGTAAAACATTATTCCATTCTTCAGCATATAAATATTAATTTCTGTAAATTTCCTTCATTTTTACTTAAAAATATATAGCTGCGAATTATCCTTTTTTTATGTTAACACTATTTCCTAATCATAATCCTTACGATATTTAATCGCAGAATTCTACAAGGAATTAACTTTAAAATTATGCAAAAATTTACTATTCAGAAGGAGAGATAACTAAATAGTGGAATAGTTGACAGCTAAGCATATGCTGATAGATATATTTAAAATTTTTATTTTGCTAAAAAAAAAAAAAAAATGCTTTAAAATTTTCAAATAATGTACGGAATATAAATATGTAGATTGGAGTGACTGGAGGGGGGAGGGGGAACGGTACTGTTGTTGTCCCGATACCACAGAATATTAGGGCTCCGGCACTTTTTTTGTTAGAAATTAAGCCCTGCCCTACGGGTGGATTATTTTCCCTCTAAACCCTCCATGACTTTCAACAAAAATGGCGGACTTCAGTTGCCACAATTACAAAAAATGTGTTAAAAACTACAACAAAATTAATATCTCAAAATTAAATTGAGATACAGCTTTCAAACAAATTGCATTGAAAAGTACATTTTTTCCCTTATACGACGGTGTAAAAATTTTAAATGTGCGATGTTTAAAAGTTTAAAATTTTGCTGTAAAGAAAATTGCAAAACCAAAATTTCATTTCAAATTTCAAAGTGTTGCCATTCGCAGAATGACGTATGCGTTACGCACAGATATGTTTGTCCTTTATAATACAGATATAACCATGGTGTTACTCCTTATTCGAATGTGAATAAACGAGCATAATCTAAGTGCTATTTTATTAAATTAAATGCAATTTTAAATAATCTAAGTGCTATTTTATTAAATTAAATGCAATTTTAAATAACACAATACAATGGCCTCTAATACCTGGCGGTATGTTGAAAGTATTAATTGAATAAAAGCCTCCAATTCTCGGACCCTGGAGGTGCAATCCTGGCTATGCCCTTCCCCTCTTGTCGGTCCTCTTTATGCGTGCTTCAAAGAATTAAAAAAAAATAAAAGCATTGCAAATAATTAAAAAATGAAACTTTCATAGGCAAAAAATAAGTTTGTAAAAAGAAAATTCTGGATGCAAAGCCAAAAAATAAATACCGGTTTTTCTTACTTTTATTATTTGTTAATCGTTTTCGTTTGATTTCTTAAGTTTCCGAATTCATATTTAGAGAATATAAATAAAAATAGTTTAGTAAACGCGGAAGAAACCTTGAGCTCCAATTACATATTCAGCTGGGAAATGTCAAATCGTCAGACGGCTTGACTGATGTATGCAGGTACCGACCTTGGAACAGCGCCATTTTAAAAGTCGAAGACCTGATTTTCTACATCTGCTAATAAAATAAAGAAGAATAATTTTCTTTTGTACATGCATTATTTTTTTAATCCATATTTTACTCATGCAAAATTTCAAAACTAATTATATAGACGTATGGAAAGATAGAAATCATGAAAATATTAAAGAAAGAAAGTAAATTCATGCGTCAGGCACAGATTATGAAACACTTTCCAACTCAGCCATAAAACTGTAACGAAACTTCACAGTTAAATAAGGAGAAAGAAGATGAAAGTAAACAGTTTAGAAGATATCTGGCACATTTAAAAATCCAGCTTTAGCAACTACCTTTCTTAGTTAAAAAGGCAGTCTGATTATTTTGTATTGCACGGTATATGATCTACAGATTTGCTGATATACTACATAGCATGCTAAAATTTAGTTCAGTTTGAAAATTCACTTTTAACAGTTTTCTCCAATAGATTGAAATGCACTCGAATTGTTTTGTATAGCCGTGTATATTATCTAAAGACTTTTGTACACACCACATATTAAGCTAAAATTTAATTCACGTTTAAAAACACATAACACAACTTAAAACGCACTTCCAGCAATTACCAAACCATAAACTGCAATGTATCTTGTTCTTTGTGTAGCCCTGTATTTGAATTTATTTACATTGTACAAACTCCTATCAATATATTAAAGTAGTTCAGCTGGAAAGTGCATAACGCAATTATAAACTACCCTTAAGCGATTCACTCCCATTGTCAGCAATACTTCAGTAATGTCAGTAATACGAATTCCTTTGTGTAACTCTGTATATGATCACCGGAATTTATACACACTACGTACTACGCAAAAATTTAGGTAAACATAAAAAATCAAACTAAAGTTGAAAACGCACTTTCAGCAATTATCGTTCATAGACAGTAGCGTAACCTAATTATTTTTTTGCCCCTGTAAATGAACGGTAAATGCAGTGCACACCATACTTTTCAGTAAACAACTTATAGTGCACTTCAGTAATGCATATAAATTCCATTATGTCTGAAATGATGTAATATCATCAAAATGCACTTGAAATGATTTTCTCCCATTGATAGTACTGTAACAGAATACTTTTGACTGTCACTGTAAACGAACTATAAATGCTACACACTTCATCTTCAATAGCAATCGTAAAAATGTCACAACATGATTACATTTCCAAGTAAATAAATAGCGTTTTTGGGGGGGTAATAGGGCTTGCTTGCATTGTATTAAACTTTTTAAGCGAGACGGTGGGCAATAAATATGATTTTATGTATAATTACAAAAAAAAAATTATAGTAAGTTAATTCTTTTCTTTTCTCGCATTTTCTTTTATTTTTATTTATTTATTTTTATTTATATATTTATATATATATTTATTTTATTATTATTATTATTCGCTAATTGTGTTTCCACTCTTTATTTCAATGCAGTTATCCGCATTTTCCTCTGGATTGCCAATAACTATTACAGTGTTTCTCAACCTGTATGCCGCGGCACGTCAGTGTACCACGAGAGATTGTCAAATGTGCCGAGAGGGTTTTTGACAAATAATTAAAATTGCATGGTGTTCTATTAACGATACGACATTTTCAATTTACTACCTTCCTTGTTCACTCCTTTACCCGCATTAGCATTTCAAGCGCACCACTCCTCCTTTGGCTTCAACGTCCATCCAAGAATAACGTTTCATCAACATCAAGACTAAAGTCATTTACAAAAAAATTAACACTGTGGAAATCTCTAATATCAAAAGGAAATTTTGACTGTTTCCAAGTGTAAATTAATCTCAGTCAAAAAGAAAAATTTCAGACGAAATTATAAGTAGGGTCATTCCATACAAAATGAGCAAATCACCTGTGGCAGACATATCACAGATTTTAACGAAAATCATTTTGTAAGTAGATCATACCTATTTATGAGTAAATGTAAAATAATAGATTTTAGGATTGTTTATTTAAGTATTAAAATTTATATTAAAAGTGGATGCAAAATCGTGGTTTTGGCTAAATGCTTGAAGTTTCAATTTTGGTTATTAGCCTTTAAGAATGCAAAGACTATATTAAAAATTATTTATAATTAGGAATGAATAATAAGTAACAGACTGACTTAAGTTAGTAATTGTATTTTTATTCTTTAATGAAAAAAAAATTATTTTTGAAAATTTTTGAGGGGAAAATGCAACGTTTCTATTGAGATGAAGGACACCTCTGACAATATCAAAATTGCTTGACGTTATAGCTAAATGTATATGTATTAAATATTCAAACTGTCATTCTTGCCCTTTTTATTCCTTAATGAGAAAAAAAATAAATAGTAAAAAATGTTGAGGATAAAATGCAATATTTCTATCACTTGTTTCGACGTGAAGAAAAGCTTTTTAAAACTTTTAATTCTTTTGATATTATAGATAAATGTGTATATTTTAAATATAAAAACTTTTATACTTGCTTTCAGTTTATTTTTACCTCAAGAAGATTTAATTAAAGTAGAAAAAAAAAAGCTCAATTGAACAAAAATTTATATATTAACACCTATACCCACATACAGAAAATAGATGGCAGCACTAAATTTTTTCACCTTGAAATCGTGCAATATTTTAAGAAACGCGCGCGAATTAAAAAAAAATAGCTCATGGCATGTAGTTAATATTGCCTTTTTTAACCCAATTTTGTGACATTAGGAATCAAAAGGCAATCTTAAAATTTTTTTAGCGGATTATGGACTTATTGATCTTTATATCTGTGCAATAACTGTAATGTGGGACCTTTCCTTCATTATTTTTTTTACCTATCAATAAGAGGAAAAATTACGATTTTGTCATTTTTTTTAAAGTTTCTAAATTTTTTTAAAGGTGAAGGAAATACATGGCAACTTAAAAACTTTAGTAATTCCATCTTAATATGTAACACTACATCAGGCATTAATTTCTCAGATGTTTTTGAATTCCTTTAATTTTTATAACGTTAATTTTCTCAAAATTTGCAAATTTTCAATTTTTACAACCAATTAAAGATTAATCATGGTGTTACCAGATTATTATTACTCAATAAATAAGAAGATAATTTTTCAGAGGTTACATTATTATAAAAAAAATTCATTTCAGTTAAATAGTTTTCAAGATACAGAACTTCAAACCTGCAACCTTGGACGATTGCACACATGCCATTCTTTATCACAAGTTTTTTAAATGTCCAAAACTGCTAAAATAATTTATTTTTTGTGAAGACTAGGCGGCTCTGCCCCCTACGAGCTACGCTCGTCAACCCCCGTTCAGACACCGCAGACTCTAAAAGTACGTTAATTTGATCGGCTTTAAAAAGATTTCGGAAGATTGAATTATAATTTAAAAAACAGTGGCGATCTCCCTATAAACGGATTTCTATTCATTTCTCTTTGACTGGGGAATTTTAAGGCCAAATCCGCTGCGGTACTACTTGATTAACCCGTCGACCAATTTCGCCAAATTATATAAATCGCCAAAGCACTCGCCAAATTATACAAATTGACATCATTTTTACTTTAAATAACGAAAGAACAAATAAATTAGTGCAACATTAATAAAAATAGAAATAAAACGTTGAAATAAAAATAACTTGATGACGTAGACACGTGTAACTTGATTAAAGTCAAGTTAATGTGACATTTACGATCAACCATTATTGGCATTTAATCTTATAGTTTGGCGAATGATAGATTTTTGGTCGACGGAATAACTATGTAGTACCAAAAATACATATGTCAATCGCTGTTTTGATTAAGTAAAATAAGTTAAACATTTCAAAATAAGCTAATATAAAAGGAATTAAGTAAACAGAATCTTTGTCTCCCGGTATTTTTTAACAAAGCGAAAAGAAAGTTCTTTTAAATGAGACATTTTAAATTAATCGTTTTTGATCTGACGTAATTTTGACCAAACTATTCTTTCTCTTTTTAATATTCACGTGAAAATACTTGTGTTAGAAATGAAATATTATTTGCGCTTTCCTAACAAAAATAGTTGAAAAGTATCCTCTCAAAATATCAAATAAATGTCTAGTGCAATTTCTAAATTTAAACCGTTTTGCAATATTATTTTGTGTTCATTTTATTTAATAACTGTAATGTGACGTAAATATGACGTAATTTCTCCTATTTAAGACTTCTAACGCATGTTAATAAATTTATTATTTTACAAAATCCTTTCTCTCTTAAAATTCACGTGTAATTATAGTTTTTATGACGTAATTTTTAATAAGTTCCTGCTTTTTGTACATAATTATTTAATTCTAATTCCAAATGTTTTTTTCTGTTTATAATAGTCACGTGTAAATAAATTTTTAATTTATTTACACGTATAAATATATATATATATTTTTTTTTTTTTGAAGCAAACATTATTCTTTTCGCTTTTTATATAGTTGGCAACAGTTTAAATTAATATTACTTTCTGAAATCTGTCAAAAATATCTCTAGAAATGCTGAAAATTTGAATTTAAAATAGAAATAAAACCTCAAAAAATTAGTCAAATTTAAAAAAGAAATACAGTCTGCACACCGAAAACTTCAAACGTACAAAATGATCTTAAAATGATTAAATTCCCATAAATAGTTTTTGCTCGTATAAAACTTTTTTAGTGGAACGATTTTGTCCAACTTTAGCAATAAATATCTCTTAAAATAATTCTTCGATTTGAAAACTCTCTGCATCAGCGTGTTTATCGAACATTTCTGTATAATACTACCGTTTTTCATATTTTTGTATGCATTATTTTTTTTAATATTAACGAAGAAAGACCTCCGGTCACAAAAAATTCAAAACCGGCGGCGGCGGCGGTGACAGCGGTAGTTACTTTTTTTTAGAATAGAGAGATATTTTGCAGAGCTCTTTTTGAATATGAACTGAGCCTGTATATCAAATTTTATTAAAATCGGTTACTATGTGGCCACGACTTTTTTTAAATTTTTGCTCATTTTACGTGGAATGACCCAGTACCATTGACGAACTTAAAATTTGCTTTTCTTTGCTTTCAGTTGACGAATATAGATGATTAATGATCCCATTTTTAATTTGAAACACACCAAATTTAACAACAAAAGAAAAAGTACAGCTCATTGATTTGAAAAACGACAAGTTTTACCGTTCAACGTTCTTTGAGAAAAATTTGGATGAGTTTTCACTTTCTGCCAAAAATTTGTACCCCACAACCAGCTTGAAAGCTTTTGCATCTTCATGGTTCTGTGAATTTGGATTTTCATCATTCATAGAAATCAAGTCCAAAAAGCGAGAACGACTTTTAAAAATTGACCATGAAATGCGAACTTGCATGGTGACTTTGGAACACCGTTTTGAAATAGTTTGTTCAAGAAAACAGACTCAGCCCTCTCATTGAATAAATTTTGAAAATAAATAAATAAATATATATATATATATATATTGTATCATACAACTTTTACATTTTTTATAGTCAAGTGTGCGGCAAACAATTCCAGATTTTTTAGTGTGCTGTCAACCAAAAAAGGTTGAGAAATACTGAACCATTAGGTACTTCCGACTGTATTCAAATGAATACAGATTCAAATACATACACTGTAAAAAATAGTGGGAACGTTTACTATTCTAACAGGAACATTTCTGATAGTATCCGATATATGACAGCTATTTCTATTTTCCGAAACAACCGGGAATGTTCCTGGTTGCTTCAGTTTACTTTTCATGAAACAGCGAAAGCGCCTGTACGCATGCGCTCCAAGTATTTCACCACTATTTCTCTTTACGCTGAAACCGGAAGCAATCGCCTAAAGTGAAAGTCAACTCATGTTGTTTGAGATGGCGGCGTAGGGAAATTTACGCTGTGCCACGTGTATTTGAATTCGTTTATATTTTGAAAAAAAAAAAAAAACAATATTATAACATTTTTGTTATATTTTGTGGGTATTTTTTATTGCGTTTTAAAATTATGCAAGAAATGTGCCTTGGATATTACCAATGGACTTTTTTAGAGCTTTGGAAATTTAGTATTATTGTACACGGAACGATCGTAATTCTGGGTAAGTGTTTTTTTTTTTTTTTTTAATCATCTACAGTATTACTTTTACTTACTATTATTTATTATTACTTACTTCTTTATTAGTTTTCTTTGTTGCAATACACGAAAAGAAATTAATAACCTATTTATTTTTTAATATATCAGACATTGTTTTATCTGTTTTTTTTAAAATTATAATATTGTATATATAAATGTGCGCATGAAAATAAGATAATATAGTTAAACTTGATGTTCATACTGATTGCGGTATCGTATTCTCCTTTTCACAGCATGTTCTTAACAAATTATTAAATGCGTTATAACTTAAAAGAAAATTTACGTATTATATTTTAATCAAACAAGTTGAAGGTTCATTGTCATTTTACTTCTTTATTATTGATTGCTTTTATGTAAAAAATACAGTATTGTGAGTAAAAATAAACAGTAAACTATTCTTACAATTATAGGATTTATTTTTATAAATCATTATAGTAAATAAAATTGATTCATTTGTTTTGCTGTTTACTAAAAAGCTTTCAAAAATTCATTTTTAATATTCACCTATTTTCTCCTCAAATGTTGATAGAAAAATAAAAAGAATCGTTTTAGATCATTAACTTGTTTAGTACTCAGGTTCAGATATGTAAATCCCCCCCCCCCCCTCCCCCCCACAAACACACTTTTTTTTTTCTTTTTTTTTTTTAATGCTTCGAAAAAATTAACCATTGCATTTTTTTGCGATTTGAATTTTCTAAATATTCTTGCTTGAAAAGAAAAATGTTTTCTTCTGATTTTGCAAGACTGAATTATGAAAAAAAAAAAAAAGATACTATTGTTGTTATTTAACTTATGCACTTTACAGTAAACAAAATTGAAAATTTCTAGATTATTAACCATCAGCTTATTTTATGAAAATATAGTACACACAATTTCTTGCTTTAAGTTATAAGGCATTTTAATTTATTAATATTATGCTGTGAAAAACATAATATGATATTGAATCAACGATAACATAAATTGCAATCATATCTTATTTACATGCACTAATAATAATAAAATGTTATGTATTAAAATGTCTGTGCAACAACGAAACGCTAATAAAGAACTAAAATAATAAGTAAAAATAATGCTATAAATGATTAAAAAAATAAATAAAATGCTTTTCGAAAGAATGTATCATTCCATTTTCAATAATAATACAGTTCATGAACTTTAATGTTACTTGTTAATCCGCATGGTTAAAAAAATATCACTGCAATATGTTAAAACGCAATAAATTTTATCTAAATTATGAAAAAGGTATAATAATATTGATTTTTTTTTTTCAGAATAAATCCAAGCAGATATATATATATAATAAAAAACCTCAGAAAAAGATCATTCAGAAATGAACTTCCATATAAGACTCTTTCATAAAAATTAATTTAATAAAACTGGCTTCTTCACAAAATCCATTTAACTAAACTAAGCCCTTTCACAAAATAACCTTCAATAATTGAATGTTTAAATACTAGTGCTAAATTCAACTTGAGTAAATAATTAAAATTCATATAAAAAAGCTCAAATAAATGTACTAAAACTACTTGCAGGTGCATTGCACATAATATAAAATTATTTAAAATATATTAGAAATATCTTAAAAATACATTAAAAATTTTAATGTGTTTTTGAGATTTTCTAATGTATTTTAAATGATTTTATATTATATGTATGCACCTGCAAGTAATTTTAGTACAGTTATTTGTGCTTTTTTATGTAAATTTTAAAATAATCTTCGTCTTCAGAAAGGTTCCATATATATTCAGAAACCTTTCCGATTCGTAATAAAAGGTTTTCTATACATTCAGAAACATTTCTTAGTGTTCAGAAAGATTTTGTGTGTATTCAGAAACTTTCCGATTCGTAATGAAAGGTTTCCGATATATTCAGAAACCTTTCATTTCGAATCGGAAATGTTCCGTATTATAACCGAAACAGTTTTCTGCTCGAATCTGAAACCTTTCCGTTAGTATCGTGCAGGACAGGTCTCCGTTACTTTCGGAAACGTTTCTGAAAATTTTTTACAGTGTATCCAGTATATAAATTACTTATACTATAGTGCTATTTTGGCCTATTTTGGTCAAAATGTTAACTCCTCTTTTTTTTTCCCTCGAAAAATTGAAATTGCATACTTAAGAAAATATGTGTACAAAATTTAGTTGAGGTTTTTCAGTATATTTTTTGGATTAGACATATTAAGCTTATCTTTTAAAAGTTCGACTAACTTGTATCTTATTTATGAGTCTTTAGTATTATACTGCATACTTAAAGAAATATGTGTACAATATTTAGTTGAGGTTTTTCAGTATATTTTTTGGATTAGACAGATTAAGCTTATCTTTTAACAGTTCGATTAACTTGTATCTTATTTATGAGTCTTTAGTATTATATACTTAAATACTGATAATGCGTATTTATTTTTAATGAATATTTTCGGGAAAGTCAACTCAAACAGGAATAAGGTTTCATTTAATAGTTTATCAAAGTAAAGCTAAGATATCATTATTTGTGCTTCTTCATTAATTTTAATTAGAAAAGCTATTAAGTTATTAAGAAGTAGCATGATCTCCTCAATACTCAGCTTAAACAAATATCTGCCTCATCGCTTTGTAGAATTGCAAAGTAGTTAAGCTAATTGCAAAAGCTTTACTAATTTAATCTCTTGGGATATTCAAAATTTATTATCTTTTATTTTGTTATTTATGATTTTGCCTATTTAAATTCTAAGCTTTAATGCAGGTTATTTAAGCTACTATTAATAAACTCATCATTATTCTATTTTTCTGAATGCAATATTCCTGATCTACTCTGTTTTGAACATACTTAGTTATGAGATTAAGGGGGATAATTGTGCTTAAAAAAATATTTGCTGTGTATCGAATTCAATCAAATTTTTAGATTGAACCTCGGATCGAAAATCATTTTGCATCATATCTTAATTAACATTCAAATAAATGACATATTCTTCCCGGATATGGTGAGAATTTTGAAATAAATTATCATCTGTTGCCACTGACATATGTTGTTACTTCACAGCGTCATTTATCTGTAATAATATTTCCATATGAAACATGAGATTACTTATTAGATTTTAAGGCAATGCTCCGTAAATTCACATTAGCGAATAAGTAATTAAGTTTAAGCAATAAAAAATGGAACTGGATCGTCAGTCGTTTAACCCTTTCGGCCCGGCGGTCACATATGCGTTCGTTACTTTTAAAATGTTTTAAAGTATAAATAACGCCTTGCAGATACGTAAAAACCTCATAATCACGTATGTGTATTCTATATTTTATCTTTTTAGTGGACAAGTAGCGCCATCTAGATTTGAAATAGTAAAACAAAAAAAAAGTTGACAAAAGTTTTACTTTTTTTTTTTACTTTAAGAAAAAGTCAGGGACGAAAGGGTTTAAACTTAAATTAGGGATTACTTTTCCGAATAAATAATTTGTGATAAACAATAAAAATACTATAATAAAACACAAATACTACAATACATATTAAAACACGCAAACACACATAAATAACGCCTGCATTCAACAGTTAAAGGTATATATAAATATTATACAGACATACATACCATAAATCCAACTGGAGTGAAGAATTAGCCAGAGCCAGGAATCGAACCCCTGACCACAGTATACAAGACTGCTGTTCTAACCACTGAGCTACTCCGGCCGATACTGGGGTCTGTAATTTCTCACTAATAAACCAAGTTGGGGAAGACACCAGCCAGCGATGAATAAATTTTACTATTACATCGTATACTATATCGTAGATCGATGTAATAGTAAAATTTATTGATATTTGTCCGGTCATCCAAGGCTGTCGTATAGATGGCTTGTGACTTCCCCAACTTGGTTTATTAGTGAAAAATTGCAGACCCAGGTATCGGCCGGAGTAGCTCAGTGGTTAGAGCAGCAGTCTTGTATACTCTGGTCCCGGGTTCGATTCCTGTCTCTGGCTAATTTATCACTCCAGTTGCGTTTATTGTATTTTTTGTATGTATGTCTGTATAATATTTATATATACCCTTAATAAAAATACTGGTATGTTTTTATGTCTTTTTAATCCTGTTGTAATACGACATTTTCCAAACGTCTTCAAGAATTTTTAATTCGACTATTGTCATATGCAAATAACGCGAAATAACTTCATTCGTTAGGTTTTAGAAACTAACATATTCGTTAAATTTCAGTAAAACCTAACTTCTGTGATTGGTTAGTTATTTTTAATTTTATTAGCGTAAAAGGGATTTTTACCCCAAACAGAAAAAAAAATTCAGTGCCGAAAGCGCTAATAAGCCCATCTATCCATTAATCAACTTATTATAAACGTATTTTCAGAAGCCTAACTTAACATTCTCTCTTATCTTAATCCTTTGTATCACCACGTTGCATATCTACAACATACCCGAAAGTGAATGTTACTTAAACAGCGGGTTTTAACCCTTTAATTCTCTCTCCCGTGATATTCACGGGATGTGTCTTGTATTCAGATTGTTTGATTTCCTCCAGTTTTATAAAATAGTGTAATTGGCTTTATTATGGTTCCATTTTACTCGTCATTAAATAGGGTGAATATTTCTTTTTCAAAAAGTGGCCTAAGTCATGTGACTATCATCAACAGTTCCAGGCGGACCACTTCGCTTTTTATATTCTAGGTGCCATTTTGGTACTTTAATGTTAGACAGGCACATATGATAAGTCGCCAAATATTATTCTATCGCCATCATTTCATCTATATTATAATAGTTCAAGTCATCAGCTGCCATAAACAAATGCGGTCTGATCCTTTCGCCGTTCATATGAAAGTTTGGCACAGATGTCATATACATCCCATATTGGCGCGATTTTTTACGACGCCAATTTGGGAACGCATCAACAGCATAAACAACAACATCCGGCTTACGATATCAAGCAAAATAAGGATACTTTGGCGCCAGTTAAGTGACCGTTCCGTATATGACATTGGCGTCAGGAAAAAATCGCGCCAATATGGGACCGTAAGTTTTCCATTTTTATTAAAAAATCAATTTTTTTTTTCGAATAAAACTACATAAAATTTCTATGGTTGCAAAGAATTCTTGGTACTGTTACGCTAGCCGGATGCAAATCTCGCCAATAGCTTTTTTTCAACTCGCCAGTTAGCATTTTTTTTTTTTTTTTTTTTTTTTTTTTTTTGAGTGGTAATATTTGGCCAGATGTCATATACGCACAGCAGGTTTAGCGTTATTTTTTTTTTTTTTTACGAAAATTTGGGGAAAACCTCGTTTTCAAATACCAGTTACATATGCATTTTTGGTATTAGTTAGTTATCCCGTCGACCAAAAATCTATCGCCAAACTATAAGATTAAATGCCAATAATGGTTGATCGTAAATATCACATTCACTTGACTTTAAGCAAGTTACACGTGTTTACGTCATCAAGTGATTTTTATTTCGACTTTTTATTTGTATATTTATTAATGTTATACTAATTTATTTGTTCTTTCGTTATTTAAAATAAAAATTATGTCAATTTGTATAATTTGGCGAGTGTTTTGGCGATTTATATAATTTGGCGAAATTGGTCGACGGAATAACTAAGTAGCACCGTATTTTTTAATTATTTTCTATTATTTTCTAAAGGAAATATAAAAAAAAATAATAATTATAGAACAAAATAATTTATATAATTTATAAAAAGAAATAAAAGTAAATAAACATTTATTATCAAATAAAGAACAATAGCCGGGTTACCATGTCAACCTTTTCTGAAATATGAAAAAAAAAATATCTGTTTGATTAAAATTTGAGTTGCCATCATTAGAAAAATGCATATAAAATTAGAAAAAAACTTAATATTTCGAAAACTAATTCGAATTTAAAAATTCTAAAACCAGTTTTGAGATCTGATGATCAATGCTGATTTTTGGTGTTAATTGCATCGCAAAGTATTCCATATTTTAGGAGAAATCGCTTGAAACATAATCAGTTGTTTAATCAGTCGATTCATATACCCGTTTCATAAATTCGTTTCCTGTATCCGTTTCATAAATTCGTTTCATTAGGATTTTATATATATTGGGTAGATTTTAGAAAGTAAAAAACAAAGAGACATTCTTCAAGAAAAGCATACAGAAAACAGAAGGTAAAAATTTTAATTTTCAGAGGTCAAATTTGAAAAATACGGATGTATTTCAAACCCATAGATTAAAGAGGGGAATTTACGTCCTGATTGTTAACCAGCCTTTACAAATTTCTCGTTTTCGTTTGAATATTTTTAAATTATACTTTTGCATAGGCAATCTGAAGTTGTTGTCTAATGTCATACTTTTGTAATTTTTCGATTTTGGTTGCAGTTTTATTCTGGGGATACTTTCAATTTCGGAACCAACCAACCAATTTATTACTGAAATGCAAACGAGGCATTTAAAAATGTAAAAGAAAACACCTCTTTTAGTTTCACATTTGCTTGAGAATTTTGTCACGTGATTAGAGTAAGGGACAAATTAAGGAACAATTTTAATGCTTCAAATAATAAAGTAAACAGTCTTACAGATATATTTTTTAAAGATTTGGTAACTAATGATTTCTTCTTAAACCTGGGGCGTGAAAAGTGATTTTGAAGGGAGAAATGGTTTTCTATGTTTATACCAGAATTCCAGTAGCGTGGATAATAGCCCTGAAAATCTATCATCTAGAATCAGATCAAAAACTCAAAGAATTACCTTTGAATTTATTTTGCATATAAATATTTTCTGATTTATCACGAAAGTTTTTTCTTTCATATAAATATGAGGATGAAATTCAACGAGATGTAATGAGATATGCAATGTCGAATGTCAAAAAATGACAATACTTCAGGGTCAGAGTAAGCTCGGAAAAAACTATCAGGCAGCAGGTTTTGAAATCTAAGAAAAGGCATGCATTTATATTTTCACTGATTCTGAAACTTTGTAGAAAACTGGCCAATATTGTAATACATCAAAATCTATTTTCATAATTGAAAAAAAAAAATAGTCATTTAAAGAATGTGGTCAGAGAGGAAATCATTTATAAACTTTTTGTATGTTTTTTCATACAGATAAACAATATAGTACGAGTCGAAACTTGTCTGAATCTCTCTATTTCTAAAAAAAAAGTAACTACCGCTGTCACCGCCGCCGCCGGTTTTGAATTTTTTGTGACCGGAGGTCTTTCTTCGTTAATATTAAGAAAAATAATGCATACAAAAATATGAAAATCGGTAGTGTTATACAGAAATGTTTGATAAACACGCTGATGCAGACAGTTTTCAAATCGAAGAATTATTTTAAGAGCTATTTAATTCTAAAGTTGGACAAAATCGTTCCACTAAAAAAGTTTTATAGGAGCAAAAACTATGCATCGGAATTTAATAATTTTTAGTTCATTTTACACGTTATAATTTCCCGGTGTGCAGAATTGATTTATTTTTTTTATTTGACTCATTTTTCGAGGTTTTATATCTATTTTAAATTCAAATTTTCAGCATTTCGAGAGATATTTTTTACAGATTTTAGAAAGTGATATTAATTTTAACTGTTGCCAACTGTATAAACAGCGGAAACAATAATGTTTGCTTCAAAAAAAAAATTATACGTGTAATAAATTAAAAATTTATTTACACGTGACTATTATAAACAGAAAAAAACATTTGGAATTAGACTTAAATAATTATGTACAAAAAGCAGGAACTTATTAAAAATTACGTCATAAAAACTATAATTACACGTGAATTTTAAGAGAGAAAGGAATTTGTAAAATAATAAATTTATTAACATGCATTAGAAGTCTTAAATAGGAGAAATTACGTCATATTTACGTCACATTACAGTTATTACATAAAATGAACACAATATAATATTGCAAAACGGTTTAAATTTACAAATTGCGCTAGACATTTATTTGATATTTTGAGAGGATACTTTTCAACTATTTTTCTTAGGAAAGCGCAAATAATATTTTATTTCTAACACAAGTATTTTCACGTGAATATTAAAAAGAGAAAGAATAGTTTGGTCAAAATTACGTCACATTAAAAACGATTAATTTAAAATGTCTCATTTAAAAGAACTTTCTTTTCGCTTTGTTAAAAAATACCGGGAGACAAAGATTCTGTTTACTTAATTCCTTTTATATTAGCTTATTTTGAAATGTTGTTACACGTGTCTACGTCATCAAGTTATTTTTATTTCGACTTTTTATTTGTATTTTTATTAATGTTGTACTAATTTATTTGTTCTTTCGTTATTTAAAATAAAAATTGTCAATTTGTATAATTTGGCGAGTGGTTTGGCGATTTATATAATTTGGCGAAATTAGTCGATGGGATAATCAAGTAGTACCGCAGCGGATTTGGCGTTAAAATTTCCCCAATCAAAGAGAAATGAATAGAAATCCGTTTATAGGGAGATCGCCACTGTTTTTTAAATTATAATTCAATCTTTCGAAATCTTTTTAAAGCCGATCACATTAGCGTGCATTTAGAGTCTGCGGTGTCTGGACGGGGGTTGGCGAGCGTAGCTCGTAGGGGGCCGAGCCCCCTAGTTTATAAAAAAAATAGCAAAAATAAGTACAATGTTTAATCAATATTATATTGGGTAACTCTTAAAACAAGTATTATTTTTAACTAAAGTTTAATCTTTAACTTTTCAAATTATGGAAAAATTAAACTTAATTCCTATGCGTAATCAGTAACATGCAATTAAGATATTAAAATAATAAAGTTATGAATTGAGGTATTGCGTAATGAAAAGTGAACGAAAATTTCGCTACTATGACACAATTACCTTTTTCACCTTCGCAAAATTTACATGCATACATTTCATATTCATATTCACTATTTTAAAAATATTTTAACGTACAATAAATTATTAGTAAATATATTCCCAAACTTGATGCCACGTATGTCAGTTACAATTTTGCATATAAACTTTTCCACTCTATACTTAAGGTTCTAATCTGAATGCTAGCGAAATCCAGAAATTTACTTTTAGACGTATTTGTAGTAAAATAATTAGTTGTATAAGGAAAATACTCATTTCATTTTTACTATGATACCATTTTTACCCACTGAAGCCCTCTGAGATTACCGTTTTAACCTCAGTATCAACGGAACAAAGAAAATATTGAAATGTAGCAAGCTTTATGAGTAAAACTGCGTTTTTTTTTTCTAAACTTTCATTTTAAATTTTATTTTCTATTCAAAAGTTTTTAAAAAGTTATTTTTAATTGTAATGCAAAAATGGTATCCGAAATTGGTTAGTCCCCATTGTTTCCCTTCTCTCTTCAACAATGGAAGTAATCCAATTGGCATTGCTACTAATATGAAGAAATTTTATAAAAGACTTTTAAAATTAAAATTAAAATATAAAATTGCGATTATTTTAAAAAATAGCGAATGCGGGGACATCTACAAATAAATTTCATTTAAAAAAATTAGTATCAAAACCGATTCAGAAAAAAAAAACTCACGTGAGATGACTAAAAAAGTAGCCTTTTCTTTTAAATATATAGTTTAGCTATTACTAATAAGTGCACTAACATCGAAAAATTACTAAAATAAATAAAAATATATTTAATTTAAAGTTTTTTTTTCTTTAATCATACAGCTAAAGACAAATTAATTTTATATACTCGAACGTAGCATGTAATGTAATAAAGAAATTTCTTGTCATTTGCCATTTTCATTAAATTGCTTTTTCTGAAACGAAAACATAATAATTTAATAGTCTTCATAACTGTACAATTTATTTTCTTTATTACCTAGAAATACAAATGCCTAGAGCATATTTTAATGTCAAATAGTTAATTAGTTTCGAAATATTTTTTATTGCTTCGCTTTGATTTTGAATGAGAACACTTTAATATTTTTAGATCAAGCAGCTATCTATAATTTTCAGAAATGAATAATTGCTTTTTCTTCTTGCGTTAAAAAATAACAGTGTACAGATCGAAAATAAACTTTTAAATGCTTTTAAATTAAACAGCTGTAGTTTCTTTACAAAAAAAAAAAAAAAAAAAAAAAAAAGACTTAAAAATATTAACCGTTTCTTTGTGCTCTAGAAAAAAAAAATAACTACATTATTGTTTTAAGTGCATTTTAAAGGCGTTATACATTTTCTTTACTTTTTTTTTCTTTTTTTTTTTCACGCAACAAAATGTAGCAACTTTTGTAAAAGCAAAGTTAAAAGTCCTCCACTTTAAATATTCCCTGCAATTATAGAACAAGGTGGGTAAAGACCAAGGCACACTTTAGAATCTGTATTTATAAAAGGAAGATGTTTGTGTATGCGTGTCTGTTTGTTTGTTCTTATAAACTAGGAAAAGTCTGTCGCACATGACATATTTGAATATATCTTAGACTCATATTTTTTCATTTTTAAGAATTAGCCGATATTTTAATTATAAACTATCATCGAACGCTAATGAACGAGCTTCAATTTTCTATAGTTTAGATCGCTTCCGCACATGTGCAGGAAATCTGAAGTTTTTGAAGTTCAGGCGTAGTAAACGAACCTTTTTTTCTGTATTTTTAAATCGTAACCACTTGATCCCCTATTAAGTTTAAAAGAGAGAGAGAGAGAGAGAGGAAAAGAAAGAAAAAAAATGTGGCAGTTTTCCTGATATATTTGCATTTGTAAAGGTATTTTTCATTTAAACAATAATAATATTTAGTATTTCAAAAGAGCATATTTTCAGAAGTCGTTTTCATCTTTTTCCAAAAATTCCCACGCTTTTTCTCGCTTATATATATATACGCTTATATATATATACATGATTATTTACTATTTCAAAAAATATATTTTGTGGAAGTCGCTATTTCATTTTTTTATTGATCCTGCAATCCAAATTAAATATGTTTCCTTGATATAGTAAATTTAATCTTCTTTCCAATAAAGTCTATTCTGAATGCGCACAGCGATTTTTTAATTTTTCGCGATTTCTTTTTAATAAAAGTCTCCATTTCGTAGAAAATGATCTTTTTTTTAACCATGTGATATCTATTATATAGCCTCTTCATCCAATATTATATTTTATGCCCCTGTATTGAGCAGACTTTCGGAAATTGATTTTTCAAAAAATAAAATATATTAATAATTTGAATTTCTATGAATTTTTAAAACTTTAAGAAAAGCTAAATTTGCGAAATCCAATCTTAATACTTCCTAAGTGCGAGATACGAGATTAAGCCATGTGATTTTAAGGCAGTGGATATATTCAGTTTAGTTTTCTTTTTTTCTTTTTACAAAGATATTTTCATTTGTTTAACTTTATAACTTTGATACATTATCCATTAAACATAGACTTGTGTAATGAGATCGAAATATATTTAAAGAAACCCAGGATGCGGTAAGGTTATTTCAGGCAGTTTTGAATATAGCGGATGGCCTGGTGTAGAATACCCTTTAGAGCATTAAAATCATCCCGCAAGATTTGGAATTTTAAGCTTATTAATGGTCTTATATAATATTAATAAGCTTATTAATGGCTTATATAAGTGCAATTTGCAACACAGCAGTTGCATTCCCCTCCCTCCCATAGCTTCAGAAATCCCTGGCTTTTGGTCAATACTGACTTTATTATCCGGGACTGGGTTAACAATGCATGGTTCAACTAGTTTCAATATAAAAACCAGTATTTGCTGCACAAGCTGTTATACGGTTAGAATTAAAATGCTTCTCATGATGTAAAGTTTTTATTTCTTTTTTTTAAGGGAAGAGTTTACCTCAAAATTGGTCAAAAAGTCGATTTTTGTTTTTAAATATTAAATGAAACCCTGTTTAATTGTGAATATTTTGACACCTCTTTTTTACGCATGCGGCAATTATATTGCGAGATATTGTAAATTTTGTTAATACATACAGCGCAATTTCCCACAAAATTAAAACGTTAAATGCCTTTTCTCCATGTTCATATTTTCTTCATGTTTTAAAAATGCTAACGCTTGTTTGTATTTAAGATAGAGATTTAAATTTTTGTGTATGTTCTTTGTTATATACGTAGATCTGCGAATAGAATTGGCTTTCAGGTTTTTTTAATTATTTCTTTAAAATAAAATTATATGAAGATCTGTTAGATTTCATAGTTTCACACTATATATATCAGTAAAAAATATGTATTAAATGTAATATTAGATTATCTAAAAATCCCTGCGCAGTCTTGTGCACATTTGAAAACCTTAAAAAAAGGAAAAAAATCTATATTTAAAAAAAAATAGTAGAATTTTTTAAAATTTTTAAAAAAATTTTAATTTTTTAAATTTTAATTCAATATGCAGTTAATTTTTTTTTTCAAAATGTACTTTTAGTTGAACATGAAATGCAGTGAATTCGCCATTTGAACCCTATTTTTAACAATAAACAAATTTGTTGAAAAAGTAAACTGTCCCCTTAAGAATAGAAAAAAATAATTCCGAATTTTGTTACTAGATGGCAATACACAGAAGCGAAAGGGTGAAAAAGATTAAAATTTTAAATTCAATTTATTACAAGCAAATATAGAACATTTATTTGTGTAATCCTCCAACATATTTCAAAGTAAGCTCATATAGTCTAATCTTCTGCAATAAGGTCTCTGCGAACACGTGGAATGAAATTTGTAAAACTTGGAAATTAATGTTTATTTTTCTCAAATAAACTTTTTCATCTGAAAAACATTTTAGTACAAGCTGCATGCACACACAAAAAATATTAGATTTTTTAAATATTTCACAGAATTTTGGATTATTTTGATAATTATAAGTGATAAATTATTCGTAGTGGATCCATTATTCATCTTCCGTAAGAATTCGATGCAGAAAATCTTTTCTTTTTTGTATTTCAAACAGCAGTTCAGATTTGGTTTTTCGGCGTCCCCATATTGGGGGACAATTTCTTTGCTTTTGAAACATGTCCACTGCATGTGGGCATTGAGAGCTGCATGATAAGCGAACCATTTGCAATATACATACATTTAACGTCTGAATTTGAAACTTTTAAATGACTAAATAAAATAAATAAAGTAAGACAGACTTAAATACAGTTTAAAATAATATTTATAAAAAGTTTTAAATACTAAAAACATTTAGAAAAAAACATTTAGTTAACATTACGCCAAGCAACCGCAAGGCCTCATCAGTACAATTTAACCATTGTAAAAACAAACATTGAATGAAGCCTGTTAGATTCCTGAAGAATATAGTTTGTTTTTGAATAAGTAACTTTAACTTTAACTGTACTTGATTTGCTCTGTTGTTTGTTTTTACTATGGTTAAATTGTACTCATGAGGCCTTGCGGTTGCTTGGCGTAATGATTACTAAATGATTTTTTTAAATGTTTTTAGTATTTTAAACATTTGTAAATTTTATTTTAAACTATATTCAAGTCTACCTTTCTTTCTTTATTTTATTTAGTCTTTTAAAACAGCCATTTCGCAACTTTTTTAATGCAGCTGTCATTTCATTCAGATTTTATAAGGTTCTTCATCGAGGGCAGAATCATAGTTCTAGATATCATAATAAAGAGGAAAGTGCCCAGTTAAACTGATGGCATTGCGCTCACCCTAATAGCATATTATACTTCTATTTCAAAGAATAATGCCCCTCGACAAATAAATTAAGGGGGATTAGCCCGCCCGTTTCCCCTCTTTATACTTAACCAATGAGCCTCCAAATGTCATCAGGGAAGCGCCTTATCGAAATAAACCGGTATATCAAATTTGAAGCAAACCGGGTAGAAAAATTTACCTAAATTAAGGGGGTATTAGCCCTCTATTCCGCCTTTATATTTAAGCAATGAACTTCTAAATCTAATCAGAGAAGCGTCTTATCAGAATAAAGTGGTATAGCAAATTTGAAGCAAATCGGATAGAAAAACCCATTTATCTAAATTAAGGGGTATTAGGCCCCATGCCCCCCTTTAGATTTAAACAATGAACCTTCAAATCTAATCAGGGAAGCGCCTTATCAGAATTAACCGGTATACCAAATTAGAAGAAAAGCTGTTAGTTCTGGATGAAAAACCCATTTATTTAAGTTAAGGGGGGTTAGCCCCCGTTCCCCCCTTTATACTTAACCAATGAACCCCCAAAACTAATCAGGGATGCGCCTTATCAGAATGAACCTAGAAATAAAAATTTAAGCAAATGGGATATTTCTATCAAGAGTTATCGCGTTACGTACGTACGTACATACATACTTACATACATACATACATACAGACCCGGCGGGCACATTAGCTCTCAGGATTTGATAGCCTGTGAGCTAAACATGACTATTTAATCCAATTATGGAACCTGCACATTTAGTAAAACGATATATAAAAGGTCAAAATCTTAAAATTATCCTTTGTCTGTGAATGCATTTTTGAACAAATATGGGACGTTTGATTAATGATTTCATATTTTTTCCAATTCTTGCCGCTACGAATAAACTGCACGCAAAGAAGTAAAGCGCTAATTATATGAAAAACACTTTTTTAAATAAGATTTCCTCTATAGAAAATTAGGTAAAAGAACTTTTCTAACTAATATAAGAATGCATTTTGTTGATAAATTGAGTAAAATGTTTAATTAAAACGCAAAAAGCATTTCTATAATAGAGCCACTTTAAAACTTACTGTAATTAACATTATTACATTAATTTTGGTTTCCAAAATTTGTTTCAAAAACATTTTTATATCCAACTCCGCGTCAGCCGCTTTACTGATAACTACCTACAATAAGAGTCTTTAAAGAAAAGCAACTAATGTTTTTCGCTTAAGTATAGGTGCGAGTATAAAGATAATTAATTTCATTGTAATTTATTATAAATTACTTTAGAATACAGTTTTTAACCTTAAGCGTAATTCATTTCTTTTTGTAAAGCTTGTACTTTGCGCTCTTTCATACTTCTTTTTTTAAATAAACAGAATCTATTTCTTTTCCTTTTCCTTTTATTATTTTTTTTCCGTACAAAAAATTCCAAGGTGATTCAAAATTTATTGGTAAAACTTAATGTGGTGGTTGAGTACACTACGAAAAACTTTTTTACATGTAGAAAACTAAGGTGTCGGTCCCCTTGTACAAAGGGTGTTTACACATATTGGGAACGATTTTGACAAGAAAAATAAAATACATATTTTAAAACAATTATTTTTTTATCCAAGATAGTAAAGCTTTTTGTAAAACTGGAAGCAGAGTTTTGTTCCATCCTTCCCCAACACATTTCCAAAATCCACTGAACGTAGTTGATCGACGTTTCGTGAGCAATCCATTAGTGAAAAATCTAGGGACTTAGAATATGATTAAACGGTATACGCTTGATTACAGTTTCTCCTGTCAATTTTTCGAGAAATGCAACTGTACTTTTGGATGTATGGCTACTCGCTTTATCCTGGTGAAACTCAACGCATTTAACGTCCGTAGGATAAAGTATTGGAATTTCTTCTTTAAAATAGAATTTCAACATTGCTTTGATATAATAAGTAGGGTTAATATTGACATTTTTCTCAACTTTCCTGATCTTTAAATTTTCGTTGTAAGAGATTCAGCAACCACAATAAATCCTTTAGAGAAACCTTCTTTGCAGAGTTTGAACCAAAGTTGTAATTATTTTATGCCTCTTTTCCGGTAATAAATCAACCAATTTTTTTATTACAGTTATTTAGATAAATGCACGCTTCATTAATTGATATAATTTTTTTTTCCACTTATCACCTGCTAAATGATTTTCATACTGATTTTCATAGTAATTCTATTATATTAGCAAGACAGAGCAAATATATAACCTTTAAGCCACACCCTTCTTTTGCGTGCTATTTCAGTAGCAGACGATATTTTTTTATAGCAAAATATTTCAGTCATCAAATTATTACATGTTGCCAGATTTTTTCCCCTGATGTTTCTCGTTGTTTTTTAACTTAACATCAAAATCATTCCCAATATGTGTAAACACCCTCTGTACATTAGTAGCCAAAATTGTGTAAAAGCTGTATGAAAACCATCGGGCTTTAATTAAGACTTTTTAAAATTCTGTAACCTATATAAGAGAAACTATTATAACGTTGACTAGGAATCACAGATCACAAATAGTGGAAAGAGTATCTATACTGTATTATTTCTATTTCTGTATACTATTTATCTAAAATTTAAATACAAGCATCACAGTCACAAAAAATTATGAATTTTTGCATCAAACTAATAATAGGATTCATCACAAATTTTCTTCATCTGACATTTTTTTACATCGTGAAAAAACGATTATTATCGACATTAAATTGTAAGCCTAGCACACATACATACATTACATTATTCTGGTTTCTAATTACAATATTAACAGCTGTTGCCTGTCTGTATTCAATTACAAATCGAGCAGTTTAAACACTCAATCAGTATCATTAATATTCTAGTAATAAATTTAGTGAATATTGGCCTTATATGATGTGTTTATTATATGGTGAACAAACTACGGTGCATTATGTACAGTGTTATAACATTATATGACATAGTAATAGCATACTAAAATTAATATGATGTTTATTTTGATAAGAATTTTAAAATAATATTTTTTATTGATTATTTATCTTATTAAAAAAGCAATTTTGCAACATAAATATTATGAACTGTATTTCTTTGTAAAAAAAGCTGTTTCTGATGTGAGTACACCTCTGGAACCCATCCTTAGGACATTGCAAAGAAAAGGGTATACTGGGTAACATGGATTTTAAAATTATACAGATATCAGAAATAATCTATATATATAAAAGCCGTTCTCTGTGTGTATGTCCTTTATACAAATCTTTAATTTTTGACCGATTTGCACGAAACTCGATGTACATAGGCTTTACAGCGTGGAATAGATCCCTGTCTGCTTTAAAAAATTATCAGATCACTATTTATCCCTTTTTTCTACCACTTTCATAATTTAACATTATAGAAATATCTCTTTTTAAATCTTTTTTAATTCAAACGTTTCTTTCCTGTTGCCAAACCCTAAAAAATGACACAATAATGTGAAAAAAATAAGGATAACGCGTGTATTTTGTTTCTAACTGCCAATAAGAACTCAGATTTTCTTGCTATATTTTTGCGTGTCTGATATTGACGTCATTCTAAACAGAAAATTTACATTTTTTTTTTTTTTTGTATAAAAAATAAAAACTTTAAATATAAGAGCGGGAAAATAACGCAGCACCTCAATTTGAATGTTTTTTCTTTTTTAAATAAAACATCTTTTTTAATACAAACAGTCAAATTTCATGAAAACAATTTAAGAAAATGAAAGAAAAGGCTAGATATGACGTCACATTCTATCAAATCTTTTCAACGCGTAATCAAACTCATTGTAAACATATGGCTCCTATATTTTGCTTACTACTTCGATTGTATACTACAGCCATATCTTATAGCCATACGTTATCGTTAAGTGTTGTATTGGTTTAGCTTCAGTGCTAACATTTTCTGTGATTTATAGCAAAAAGGGAGCGGTTATTTACATTTTCAAAAAAATTCTTGACAGATGTCTTGATTTAAAATTTATGGAAAATGACACCATTTCATCTAATCACTGTAGATTTAATTTTAATAAAATTTCAAATTTTCCAAATAAAATTTTAGTAACTACTACCTCATTTGAATGTATTTTTTTGCATTTTCCCCCGTATTGTGAAGATATTGTATACTTCTGTTACGCGCGCCAAAGAAAACATGTATTTTAATTTTAAAAGTTTAAAAAAATTACCACAATGTGTCAAAAGAACATCCTTTTTCTAAATTTAAATTTCGCGAGTTTCAAAATTAAAACTAAAAATGTGAGTTTTTTCATAAACTTCAAGTTAAGGCTGTTCATAAAGTTAAAGCTGTTCTCAAATCCAAAGGAGCTATTTTCTGACATATTTTTAAATTAATTTTTGTTCGGAAACGCATGAAATTGACAGGAGTTCTTATTTAGAAACTATGTAATCGAAAGATAGTTTCCATTTGTTGGTAAAGGTATAAGATCATTCAGTTCGTGTTTTGAACTGAATTTCGGACGCAACAGTGCAATAAAGGATAAAAACCGGCCGTCACGCAACCACAATTGCTCATAACTCGATAAGTAATTTATTTATGAAAAAAGGAAAAACTCATTTCAATTCCAAATCGCTTTAATAGTCAAGCCTACAAATTGTAAGCCTTTACGTTTAATGAGTCAGACAATGTGTCAGAAAGTTTCGCGTTGTTGAGCAGGAAACTGGAGAAGCACCTTAAGCATTTGCAGGTTAGTATTTTGTAATCAAGTTGCATGCCAGGTAGTCGCTTAAAACATAAGTCATTCTATATTGTTTTAAACAAAGGTGCATGCCGTAATAGGTGTCAGGCACGCTCACTAAAATAAGAATACCCTAGCGCACAGCCCCATTACCGAAGATAAACCCGTCAATATACTTAGAGATAAAAATAGTTCTGCACTTTTCATTCAGCTAATAAGACTAATCTTTCATAATTGGGTTCACATGATTATATAACTTTCCCCTATAATTCTATGACTAAGGAAAACAATATGTTACGAACTAAAATCTTCCCTAAAAAACTAATAGGTCAAGTCGCATGGAAATCCGTTCTGAAGAATTCAAGTTAAATGCATCCGGAACGAAATTCCCATTTGAATTTTATATACTTATCAGGTTATTTTGAGTAGTTTGATTTAATATCTGTTAAATTCGTGTTTTATTTTATTTTATTTTTGGCGTTTTAATTTCGTTTGCCAATTTAGTTATTGAATATTACGCGAAAGCAAACAAATTCTGAATTATTTACAATGTGTTTGAACAATTGAGTTAATCTTTTGTATTTGGGTTGCAAGTATATTTAAAAAATATGCATGCTTAAAAATTATTTTAAAACCCATAAAAAATTTGTAAATTGAGATAAACATTACAAACAAATATCATTGAAAGTATTTTTGTTTTCTATAATACGTTGGAACAATCGAATGTACAATGTTTAGACGTTAAACTGCAATAAAAGGGAAATTTGTTGTGCTAGGTTGTTGCCACCGAAAATATGATACCAGCGCGTTACTCATAGACATGTCTTTTCTTTATACTATTGCATTAAGAGTAAACAGGTTCATCTTTCGTAATCGGGTTGCACTCAACTTAAAAAATATTAATGCTTAAAAATTACTTTAAAATCCATTAAAATCAGAAAACTGAGGTACAATTTTCCAACAAATATCATTTGAGAGAACTTTTTTCTATTCGACATTGTAAAAAATGAAATTGTGTGATGTTTAAAAGTTAGAAAAATTGCAGTAAAGACACATTTTATGGGGGCACAATTTATGGGCACTGACATAGTGTTTTTACTTTATAATGTAGATAATACCATACAAACGAGAATTTCACTAAGTACTGCGCGATTTGGAGGAATTTCTTTTTTTCGTATTGTCAGGAAAATCACATATTTTTCTCTTCCGCCAAAGAAAACGTGCATTCTGTTATTAAAGCTCAGGGATTTTACTATGGTTGCAAGACAATAACGCCATGTGTTTTGATTGTCTTTATAACGATTTGTGAATGGGAATGCACAAATTTCAGTTATTGTGATTGCCGTATTATTTCGTTTTAATTAATTTTACCTGAAAGGCTTCTTATAATTGACACGGGCGAAGCCGGGTAGTTCTTCTGTAAAATATAAATATCATTTTCTATCTATGTAAATTATATTAAAATATCTCTCTACCTTTCACGCACATTTTTCTAAATAAATAAAAAAATGAATGTAATACAGATTTTTTCAATTAAATCTACCCTATATATATAAAATCCTAATGAATCGAATTGAAACGAATTTATGTAACGATTCTATGAAACGACTGATTAAACAACTGATTACGTTTCACGGCAATTTCTCCTAAAATATGGAATACTTTGCGATGAAATTAACACCAAAAATCCGTATTGATCCACAGATCTCAAAACTGGTATTAGAATTTTAAAATTAGAATTAGTTTTCGAAATATTAATATTTTTCTAATTTTAAATACTTTTTTTCTAATGATGGCAACTCAAATTTTAATCATAACAGATATTTTTTTTCATATTTTAGAAAAGGTTATTTTAAATTAATTTGGCGTCGAGTTTGGCCTCCCTTAAATGTATGCTAAGAAATTCATCATATTACTTTTATCCAGAATTCAATTTGTATTTCATTATCATTTATTTAATACAAAACTTTCATTTAAAATTAAAACCTTTAAAATAAATGGTTTTTACTTCATTCTTTTTTTTAAACGAAACGAAAAGAAAAATATTAGACACAGATGTCATATACGCAACGGAGTACCTGATTGGCGCCAAAATGGCATTATTTTGCCTGACATGGTAACCCGACTA
Source organism: Maratus speciosus (assembly GCA_963932465.1). Taxonomy (NCBI): domain Eukaryota; kingdom Metazoa; phylum Arthropoda; class Arachnida; order Araneae; family Salticidae; genus Maratus; species Maratus speciosus. Next base: position 118,819,857 of record OZ010790.1, read on the forward strand.
TTGTTGCTTATTTAATAATAAATGTTTATATGAATTTATTTTCTTTTTATTTACAAAAAAATGTTATAAATTGTTTTGTTCTATAGTTATTAATTAATTATTTTTATTTATTGTTATTTCATTTTAAAAATAACATAAAATAATTAAAAAATACATATGTAACAGGTATTTGAAAACGAGGTTTTCGCCAAATTGTCGTAAAACAAAATCACGCCAAACCCGGTGCGTATGTGACAATGCAACAAATCATGAGATTTAATTTCCACTTCAAAGCAACGTTTTAATGTAATTACTTCTCCTGTCGACCAATTTCGCCAAATTATATAAATAGCCAAATTATACAAATTGACATATTTTTTTTATTTAAAATAACAAAAGAATAAATAAATTAGTATATCATTAATAAAAATACAAATAAAACGTCGAAATAAAACTGACTTGATGACGTGAACATGTGTAACTTCCTTAAAGTCAAGTGAATGTGACATTTACGATCAACCATTATTGGCATTTAATCTTATAGTTTGGCGACAGATTTTTGGTCGATGGAATAACCAAGTAGCACTGTTTTAATTTACCACTCGAAAAATAAAAAAAAAAATGCTAACTGGCGAGTTAAAAAAAAAAAAAAAAGCTATTGGCGAGATTGTCACCCGGCTAGCATAAAAGTACCAGGAATTCTTTGTGATCATGGCAACTTTTATGTAGTTTTATTCGAAAAAATAATTTTGATTCTTTAATAAAAATTGAAAGCTTTCTTATGAAAAGCGAAGGAATCAGCCCGTTGTTTATGGCAGTTACATGACTTGGACTATTATAATGTAAACGAAATAATGGGGATAGAATAATATTCGGCGACTTATCACACCTGTGGCTGGCTAACATTAAAGTACCAAAATTGCCGCCTGGAATATAAAAAGCGAAGGGATCCGCCTGGAGCTGTTGATGATAGTCACATGACTTAAGCTATTATTACACAGATTGTTTTCAATTTTAAAAACAGCGCAAAGAATAATATTTCCTAACGATTAAAAATTTATTTTCACGTGACTATTAAAAAAATAATAAAAACTTTAAAATTACTATTAAATGAGTACGTGTTAAAGGAAGGAAAATATTGAAAATTATGTCCTGAAAATTGTATTTACACGTGAATATTAAAAGGGAAAGGAAACTTTAAAATAATAAATACATTAATATGCGTTTAACCCTTTCACGGACAAGGCACTTCTATTCGTAAAATCTTGAAATCAGTGAATGGCTCCAGAATTTACAAACAAATTTCGAAATACAAAAATGCTTTTGTTCACTTACTTGATCACCCGACCGGAGCACCAACCAAAGAATGGCATAGGATGTAACGCTCCGGTGGAAAATCCCCACAACAATCACCGATGCCGGACATCGGAAAGCACCCAAAATAACAAGGAAAAAGGCACATATTCTGACGAACTTACATAGTAAATCGTAAATTTACAAAACAATTGATGTTGCTTTCATCATAATAATAAAAATAAAAACAAAAGTGAAGTGACTTAAATGTATAACAAAAGTTAAGACTATAAATCCTTGTTCAAGATTATGAAGTGTAATGTTCATAAAAGTTCACTGTTCACTAATGTTCAAATGAGTTCAGTGTTCGAAAGAAAAATGTTCATAAAAGTTTTATATAAGAAACACTAACTTGAAGAAAGATCACCATAATGTTCAGACCTCAAGAGAAAATCGCCGCCAACAAAAATGTCAGACAAAGGACAGTTACCATAAAAGGCACAATGTTGAGCCTTTGATGTAGTGTCAGAAAACCACGTAATGTCCGTAGCGAACCACTGATGAATATTAACAGTATGATAGAAGTAAATAGTTACAAGTGTAAAAATTATCAAAATTTATACCTAATAAATGAGTATTCCCTATTAAGTGCGTTGTACATAGCACACAGTTTTCTATAGTTTGAACGGGTGATGAGAACGTTTCGAATGTTCCATCTCAGTGTACAATTCCTGTTGAATTTAAATGTACAAGGCATTAATGGACAATGTCCAAACAAATAATGTTGTATACTTCCTACATCACCACAGTTACACCTCTTATTTGGGCGTTTTCCTATTTTAAACAGATACTGTGGAAATGCTCCATGTGAAGAAAGAAAATAACCTATCACCTGGGATTCACATAGAAATAAATCGTTAACCCTGTTTAATATCGCATAAGTATCTCTTCCCTTCTCCGAATTTTCCCAAGAAACCTGCCATTGATCATGTAGAAGTGTTTTAAAATGACGCTTTAAAATAGAAGTTGGTGCAGGAATGCGTAGAACTTTATCACACAGATCATTTATAATAACTGATTTTGCCAACATGTCCGCTCTTTCATTTCCTGATATTCCAACATGCGATTTTATCCAGCCAATATATATGACTTTATTATGTAACAGGCACAAAGAAGCTGTCAGTATAAAGATGAAATGAATCATGTGGAGAGTCGATGCACCAACTGATAGCCTCGTCTATCGCAGCCAATTCTGCTTGAAAAACAGAGTTATAGTCATGTAATTTTAATCTCATGTCTAGCATAAAAGAATCCCTATACCAAACCGTAAATGCAGCTCCTACACTGTTCATCATTCGAGAACCATCAGTATACAATATCGGATGATTCACCACTGGTACTGTTCACTTACTTAATAAAAGGGAAATTTTCATCCCAATATTCTGATGCTAATGTGGCATTTAAGAATTAAAATTAAGTGGCCCAAAAATGAGCCATCGCCCTTGAAGGGGTTAAAGCAGCAAATTTTAGTAATTGTATTATGTCAATCGTTTTATAACGCTGTTAAAAAATACCGAGAGACAAAGACTCTCTTTACTTAATTCATTTTATTTTAGCTTCTTTTCAAATGTTCAACTGATCTTCTTTAACCAAACACGAAAACAACCATTGGATGTCTTAACAACAACTGATTCTACCTTAAATTTTTGCAATCAAAGAGAATTGAGTGGAAACCCGTTTATAGGGAGATCGCTACAGGTTTTTTCAGCAGAATTCAATCTTCTCTAATCTTTTTAAAACCGATCAGATTAGCGTGCTTTTAGATTCTACAGTGTCTGAACGGAGGTTGGCGAGCGTAGCTTGCAGGGGGCAGAGCCCCCTAGTTGGATTATGAAATGACAATCTAATTCGTTAAATAAATTATTTTGATGCAATTTCTTTTCAATACTTAAAATTTTAATGTAAAATAATGCAGTATTTGATATTTTCGAAAATTGTCCTTGAGATAAAAGAATGATAGTTTATATTTTTTTAATAACTGCACTATTTTGGGTACAAAGAAAGTGATGAACTGAAATCTAAGTAACAGCATAAAGATTTCCATTGGTCTACTCATTCAAATTATCACTTTGATGGTTTTTCGTATATTTTCTCTATGGTCATTAATAAAACAAAAGCTATGAAATTTCAAGAAGCTCCCAGACAGCGATGAAACCAAATCTTAAAATTATTCATAACTGATCATTACACGCAAATTTGGCATAGTTTCTTAATCCCTTTTATATATATTTATGTAATCATTTTCACCTTGCGCTATTTTCAGAACTGTGCCCCTAATACAATTGTTCGCACTTTTTTAATGACTGAATGTTCTCGTTCCTCACTTTCTATTTCCTCTAATACATTTTGGCCACCGTTAATTGCGTTGTCCGAATCAAACGTACTTCAAACAATTACCTTTTATGAGTTGTAATTAAATTTAATTTTATCTTTCAATTTGCAGAATAATCATTTCATTTCTTATAAAAATATACTTTTATTATTTACTTTAATTTTTATTAATTAAAACTTCTTATTCAAAGTTTGTTTTCTGTGACGTGCAAGATTGGCACTAAAATATAGCATAAGTTGCAGCATTAAAAAAAGCTGCTTCTGTTTCCTTCCCCTATTTGTTAACCCTTTCAGGGGCAAAGTACTTTCGTTTGAAAAATGGTCAAATGACTGAATGACACCAGAACGTACAAACAAATTTATTGAAAAATAAGTAAAAGCTCTTCTTCACGTACGTAAAAAAAAGAAATTTTCCATTGGTAAATTCTGATCCCAATGTGGCATTTAGGGATTAAAATAAAGTGGTCCAAAAGTGAACTCTCTCTCCTCAAGGGTACACTACTGTGCACTCGCGATAATTCAAACCCTGTATGTACTGAGTTATGAATTCATGAAGATTTTATCTTCTAAAGCATTTTTCGGGAATTTTTGGAAGTACATTAGAAGATTTACATAATCATTTAATAAATTTAGAAGGATTTTAGAAGGACTGAAGGATTTAGAAGAATTCATTAAATTTAAATTTATAGGGATTTTGTGATTTATAGGAATTTTGAATTCCACTCAAATCTTTTATTTTAAAAATTTTCTTAGTATTTTGTAGAATTAGGAAATGTACAAATATAATGTTCTTACAACAGAAATATAAAAATATTTCCGAATTGAAAATCCCCCCCCCCACCCCCCAACGCCAAGAAAGCTGAAAAGATACAAAGGCAAAATAAATCATCCTTTTAAAAAATATTTTTGCTTTGTGTAACCAATAATGCTTTTGGAACAAGATAAAATAATGCACCTATAACTCATTATAAACTATATTACTACTAACCGATGTATTAAATGAATTTTATCACAAGTTATTTTAATGATACTAATAAGTACCGTCAGTAGATAAAGGGTTAATTCGAACTTTCGGTTAATTCAAATTAATCATCTAGCACCGAAACCTTACATTAAAACCAATCTAAAAATTGGTTCGTTAATTCCAATTTATCTGTATCGCACTGGTTAATTCAAAATTTAAAAAATCGAAAGGAAAAAGAAAACGAATTTTTGTTTATTATTATATATTTTTTTATGATGATGTTAAATATTAATGAATTGACAAATCTCGTGAACATTGAAAGTTTAAAATAAATTGATTTATGGTTTTTCAGTGTAAATGGCAGAAACAATATTTTTTATGAAATTGTATCTGGTCAAAGTTCTAATGTAAATAAAGATGCTTCCTCTACCTACATGGGAAATTTACTTGAACTTCTGTATTCTTATCTGCCAGACGATAATTTTTAAACAAACGAATCTGTATTTTTTAAATAAATTTTTATAAACCAAGACATTTAATTTTAAAAGAAATGCCCGTACATAAGTAAAAATAGCAAAGATAATGCTACTCTGTTCGTTTCTTCTTATACAGCTGCTAGAGGAAAATCTTAAACTATTACTCATTGGATGGCCTGAGTATCAGCGATGATTTGAAGGAAAAAAAAGCTACTAGTTGATTATAATAAAATACGTAATTATGTATTCAGTGAAAGAAACTGGGTGGCAGATGAAATCTCTTTACTTATTAATAACTTATGTATAAGTAACAATATTTAGTACAAAACAACTTTTATTGTATGCATCTATATTATGAAGCGAAAGCATGTCTGTGAGCAACGCTGACATCATATTGCCGGTGGAACACCCGATCAATAAATTTCGCTTTCACTGCAATTTTTTAAAACTCTAAATGCACAGTTTGCTCAATTTCCATTTGTACACCGTCAAATAGAAAATCAAAGTACTTTTAAATCAATTAGTTTACAATTTTCCCTCAATTTATGGTTTTTTATGGTTTTTAAAATAATATTTAAGCATTTTTTTCTATATATATCGCTTGCAGCCCGATAGCGAAAGATCTACCCATTTTCACTTAAAACAATATAAACAGTTCAGCATTTGTTTTTGGCTAATAATTCATAACGAAATTAAAACTTCATCAATAACTAAACAGAATTATAAACTAATATAAATAAAACACAATTCTAACAAACCTGTAATCGAAATACGCGCTTAAAAAATTTACAACTGATATGATTTATTTACCAATTAAATAATTGTGTTAAAAATTAATCTAATATTCAAGATAATGCTCTATCACGAAATATAGCGATAGAAATTTGTGTGATTTGCATTTTCTTGCAGAATTAAGTATTCGAGGTTTTAGTATAAATCAAAAGGGATAAATTGATGAATATCCAACATTTTAATATAACATTTTTTTGTAGAAATTTAAAATTAAATTCAATAGAATTTGCATTACAAGGTACTTCGCCATTTGTAACGTTAATTGAAAGGTAACATGTATTAAGGAGCATAATTTAAAATTTATGTAATGGAAGAATATACAGTGAAATCTCTACAACAGCCATTTACTCCTTTCTGCCTTCCTGCACTTGTGAGAAAGATATTTATATTCTTAGGTTAAGATGAAATTTTAGTGAACATAATGGGTGTAGTTTTGGTGGGTAATGTTCTATTGCGCGGTAGAGTAGTAACAATTCCCGTGTTCTATATTTTCTTGCAGAACTAATCTAAATGAGGCTTTCTTTCCAAATATTTATAAATTACTTAGAAAAAATAGGTTTTAGAGAAAATTTACTTAGAAATTAACAAGAGGTAAAAAAATAATATTTTATGCTTTATGTTATTTTTTAGTTATGATACTGACAATGTTAAATATTTTTGAAATGCTGATTTAATCTATGATCATCGTAGATTCTCTTATCCAATGCATTTTGTTTTTAGATGCATTATCTGCTTTCAGAAAGGCAATAATTAATTTATAGGATTTATTAAATAACTTTAAGATTGTTGTTGTTGTTGTTGTTGTTGTTTTCTAAAATAAAAATAGTGTTCTTAGTTTTGTATTTTGTATTTAATATTTTCAGGAATACCACTGGTGTCAATTTTTGCCACGACTATTTCAAAATAAAATAATCTTTGTGGTAGATTTCTCTTGCAAATGCAGTAGAAACATACACAACAAATATTGTTCCAAAACACTGGTATTCAAAATTGTTGCCAATTATACAACCTGTAATTTAAAGGCTTAATTTTTCCACATTTAAGAAAATAACAAAATATTGATAACTATTTGAAGTAAAATTAATATACATATACAAATTTCTAATTACAAAGTAATAATATTAATAACAGTAATTACATTTTTATTCCTGTTAAAAAACTGTCGGACACCTTACATAATATTTAAACTTGAGAATGTAATAAGATATTGTGGACTTAAAACAAAATTTCTTGTGTACCAGTTTAAGTTGGAAAAAAAAGTAAATCAAGATTATAAAACAATGTTAGATTATATTAAATAAACAAATTCCCATAAAATTTTAATAAAATTCGTCAAAGAAAGTTTTTCTTACTGTTTATGTTACTATTTCTTCAGTTTTAGAAAAAGAATTGCCCCTCTTAGATTATACCCTGAATTTTACTGAGTATGAAATAATGAAAAATCATCAAATTTATAAAGACAGTGAAACCTATTAAAACAAAACCTGTGTATACCTGAATCCTGTTTTAAAAAGAAAAACCTTATTGTATCGATTACAGTAATGCCACAAAATTATACCTACTAAGAGGGAATTCTGTCAAAGTTGAATTTTATTTTCCGCTCCTAGCGATTCCGTTATCACACGTTTTACTGCATATGCGTTGTAAAAGTAGATAATGTAGATAATGAATCTATTTTTCGTTAAAATAACTAACCATAATGTGTTTTACAAAACTGAGCTTCAGTGGTTTTCACACTTATTTTGTTCAACTTATTAATAGTAGATGCAACAAAATTAAATCTAAACTTTATTAGGCATTAAATTGCATGCTGCATAAGTTATGTAAATTTTTATATTATTTTCAGGTATCGTAAAGGTTTTGATATTTTTAAAAAGGCCAAAGTGGCAACCCTGGCTCAGCCGCTTGTTGGACATCCATATTTTATATAAGAAGCGGATCATGACAAAAGAAACATGAAAGAAAAATTCATGCGTCAAGCATAGATTATGAAACCCTTTCCGACACCTTTAGAATAATGTAACAAAAGCGCACCGTTTAAAAAATTAAAACATTACGTCTAATTCAGCCATATGGAAACACATAACACATTTCAAAACGCAATTTCAGCTGTTCCCATCTACAATCGAAAATTAACCGAATTATCTGAACAGCCCTGTATATGATAGATAGATTTGTATCCCTTAACTACGCGTAACTATATGTACTGTACATGTGAACTAAATTTAGTTCGCCTAAGAAATACATATACTTCAGTTGAAAATACCACTTCAGCAATTTCCTCTAATAAGGAGAATGGTAGGTGAATACTTTTCTGTAGCCCTGTATATGAGGTGTATAATTAATATATGAGGTATATAACGAGTAACAGGGAAAAAAATAATTAAATTTAAAAGCGCATACTAAATTTTAAATCATACACTCCAGCAATTTTTACTCAAAGACAGTGCTGTAACCGATTTCTTTTGTGTGTCCCTGTAAATGAATAAAAAAGGCTATGAATGCCCTGTTCTAACTTGATCGTAGGGAAATTCAGTGATTTATATCAGTTTCAATACATTTGAAATAGCGTAATCTCGTTAAAATACTCTGCAAACGATATTTCCCCATATACCATAATGCAATGGAATACTTTTGAGTGCCCCTGTAAATGAACTATGAATCCTACATACTTCATATACAATACCAAACATGCTTTGGTGACACTAAATAACCTTTATAAAGTGCATGAAAATCCGAGTATATTTACGAGAGTTAAAGCGTGGACAGACGGGCAGATGGACAGACTACCAGACAAACCGAATGCATAAATACTTTTCAACTTTGTTGGAAAGTGTTAAAAAAAGGCCTCATTATTATAGAGCATTTTTTTATGGTTTTCACGAATCCAATATTTACAAAAATAATTTATTGGATTGGAATAACAGCGCTGTCGAGTAAAACACTTCACATGTTTTATTAAGTCAAAGAAAACTATTTAGCTTTCTGAATTCCTCGTTTTCAAAGCTATTAATTATGAATAATTTTGTATTACTTATTAATTTTCTTTAAGTCTGATTTATGAAACCGAATTTTCTAACTTTCTTATTTATAAAGCCCCACTTCAAAGATAGCTGTTTAATATGTTTTTGTTATTTTAATTAACATATTTTGTTTTAATTGCTTACATGCTTGTGCACATGTATTTTCCAAAATATATACAATTTTAAATTCAGAATGCTCTACTACGAAAACAATATATTGATAAATCATAATTTTTTTTCTGTAAAATTTAATATATTGTCAGTAATCATGCGCACATATCACTTTTATTAAGAGAAATTTTCTTATAGTTTTTTAACTTTCAAATACAAATATTTTTAAATATATATTCTGAACTGAATGGAGTAATTATCTATGAATCATATTTTATTTTATTAACAATACAATATCTATCTATATATCTACTTATAATAAAATCTGGGTGCAGGAAACCGTCGGAACCATGCCGGTGCGAACCAATCTGGTCTGCGAATCGTAGCTAAACGCCATGTTAGGCGAAATGAAAAACATATCCTAGCATATGATGGCTAAATGATATTTTTTTCTATTTGAAATCATGCCTGTTTAACATATTTTCACATAAAACATGTGCATCATATCCATTTATAATGTATTAAGTTCTAAATTAAAATTAAGCTATTATAAACATAGAAATCATATCTAAACAAACGATACTGTTGCCATTAAGATTCAAATTCCAGCAAATCTACAAACAAATGAATGACTCTTTGAACAAAGCCAATGCTGGTCTTAAAATATTTGTAATAGTTTATTAAAACCTTTAAATATTTTAACTTTTTTAAAAACCTTCAAAAACTATTAAGTTCTAAACTATTAAGTTCTAAATTTAAGGGCCAAATCATCATCATCAACAACAACAAGTTAATTAAAAATAACGGATAACTATCGCCATCTGGTAAAGAAAAGATATAACATTCGCTCTAAAAATGGCTGTTCAAGCACATTGCAATACATATATTTTTAATTTATTCAGAATGATTATTCTTTTGCACAATTTCATATTTTCTATGACATTTGTTTTCTGTCTTATATGACAAAGTACAAATTAACCGAATTTGAATATCTAAAACTTTCAAATGCATTTACAATAAAGAATTATTTCAATGGCACTTTAGCATTATTTAAAGGGAAATTAACTCTTTATGTACTGAATTAGGAATTCATGAAAATCTCATCTTCTGAAGCATTTTTCATGAATTTTTGAAACAAAATTAGAAGATTTACATAATCATTTAATAAATTTTAGGATTTTAGAAGGATTGAAGGATTTAGAAGGATTCATTAAATTTGAATTTATAGGGATTTTGTGTAATATTTATAACCCCACTTAAATCTTTTATTTTAAATATTTTTCTTAGTATTTTGTAGAAATTAGGAAACCGGAATTACGAATTTGGAAATCTGCAAATACAATGTTCTTACAATAGAAATATAAGAAATATTTCTGAATTGAAAAATCCCCCCCCCCCCCCTCCAACTCCAAGAAAGCTGAAAAGATGCAAAGGCCAAAGAAATCATCCTTTAAAAAATATTTTTGTTTTGTGCGGCTCATAATGCTTTTGGAACATCATAAAGTAATGCATCTATAACTCATTCTAAATTGTATTACTACTAATCGATGTATTAAATTAATTTTATAACAAGTTATTTTAATGGTACTTATAAGTACCGTCAGTAGATAAAGGGTTAAAGGGACAATTTGTTCTGTACCGAAGGCTGCGAGCAGCCCCTCTGTAGGTTATTAATTCTTATCTCTGTAGGTTATTAATTCTTAATTGTCTGTTTATTAATTCCCAATAAATTAGGAGCTTATGTTTCTTGCTAATTCTTTTGCCGTCAACTTTCTGCTGTAATCGTACTTTTTTTTACAATGCATTTCATCAGATTTGAGGACATTGCAAATAAAATTAATATTTCTTATCAGTACAACATATTTTAATTATCTTGCAAATAAAATTATGAATTTTAACACAGTTTGTAGAGAAAAAAAAAAAGTCCTACTAAACAACAAATTTTTAACGTAGAGTGAACCTAAACAAGCATTTTCGTCATAGAATGTGTATCTAAAAATGGCGCGTCTATGCGCTGGTGACTAAATTGTAGTTTACATAATTTCTTTGTTCTAATCATAAAAAATCAAAGGATAATACTTTTTGATTAACAAAATGCATGAGGCATCCTTTTTTTTTTCTTTTTTAAGACAGAAAAATATTTTTTAACTATTGCTTTGAAGATTTATTTACATTCCGTCATTTTTCGTCAGAGATTGTGTAGCTGGAAATGGTGCGTCTAAGCGCTGGTGACTAAATTGTAGTTTACATATTTTCTTTGCTCTAATCATAAAAAAATCAAAGGATAATACTTTTTGATAAACAAAATGCATGAGACATCTTTTTTTTTTAAGTCAGAAAAATATTTTTTAAACTATTGTTTTGAAGATTTATCATTCACTTTCCGTCATTTTTGACGGGGATTATATACTAGTGTATATATATATATATATATATATATATACATTAAAGTGTCTGCTTTCAAAGTTGTCGAGCGTCAAAAGTTCTGATTTTTTTGTATTGTCTCAAAATGTAATGTCAAACATTGCAGTATAATAAAATGAATAAAAAGAATAATCACTGTACTGTAATAAACAAGAACGAAAAATCCTGCTTCTAGCATAGAAGATGACGACACTTTCCAACACTTCCAGAATACTTTAACAAACTTAAAGTGTGTGCTTTCAAAGTTGTCAAGCGTCAAAAGTTCTGATTTTTTTTTTGTATTGCCTCAAAATGTAATGTCAAACATTGCAGCATAATAAAATGAATAAAAAGAATAATCACTGTACTGCAAAAAACAAGAACGAAAAATCCTGCTTCAAGCATAGAAGATGACGACACTTTCCAACACTTCCAGAATACTTTAACAAACTTAAAGTGTGTGCTTTCAAAGTTTTCAAGCGTCAAAAGTCCTGATTTTTTTTTTTTTTTTTTTTTTTTTTTTTTTTGTCTCAAAATGTAATGTCAAACATTGCAGTATAATAAAATGAATAAAAAGAATAATCACTGTACTGTAAAAAACAAGAACGAAAAATTCTGCTTCAAGCATAAAAGATGAAGACACTTTCCAACACTTCCAGAATACTTTAACAAAACTTCACCGTTTAGTAAGGTTAAAGATGATGTCTAAGTAAACAATCTGGAAAAGTCATAACACATTCAAATACACAAAACACAATTTCAGGAATTGAAATCAAAAGTCTAAAAATATTCCATTTTTTTTTGTGCAGTCTTGTATATGATCTATAGACTGGTCTGTGTACCACTAAGTAGGCTAAAATTTTGTCCAGTTAAGAAAAGCATAGCACAGTTCAAAATTATCCTTTAGCAATTGCCGTCAATAAATGAAAATATACATGAAATCTTTTATACACATCAAGTAATATGCAAAAAAAAAAAAAATGTTAAATTTAAAATCGCGTACCACAAATGAAAACGCACTTCCAGATATTATTGCTGATAGACAGTATTGTAATTGCATTATTTTGTGTATCCCTGTAAACGAACGATGAATTCTAGGCACACCCTATACTACTATAAGCATCTTGTAGTGAATCGGAATAATATATATCAATTTCAATATGTTTGAAATAGTGTTACATCATTAAGATATGCCGCAAACGATTATTTCCCATAGACCGTAATGAAACGGAATTCTTTTTAAAATCTCTGTAAACGAATTACAACTGCCACACACTTCATTTTCAATAGCGAACATTTCACGGCAAACCACAATAACACACATCAATTTCAAGGCAATCCGAGTACATTTATGCAAGTTCATTCACAGACAGACAGATAGACAGACACGCCAAATATATATATATAAAAATTAACTATTAAGTTAAAAAATGATATAACATATCAGTTTCTTGAAATCCTTAAATTCACCTTACGGTAACAAGTTTAGGATTTTTGTAAACACAAACAGTATTCAAATTTCATAAAGGTGTTTCTTATCCACAATACGATACTTTTAAAAATTGAGTACTTTTCAAGCATAGCATTCTTATCATCAGGGTTAAAAGCGATAAAAGTCAGAGGCCGAGTCCTTTATATCTGAGGGGCTTATCCAAAATTGGGCTTATCCAAAAAGGGGTGAGGCTACGCTGTCGGAAGTTTTACAGAAGCGGGAGGTGCTCAAATTATTCTCAGTATACTATCTTTTATCGTTTTTAACCCTGATGATGAGCATATGATATGCTTGAAAGTACTCGGTGTTTAAATCTACCGTATTGTGAATAATAAAAAAAAAAAACACTTTTAAGTAATTCGAATACTGTTTGTGATACCAAAAGTTTTAAACTTAATTTTTTAACGATATTGGAACAAAATAATATCAGTAAACAGTAATAGTAATACTATCATTAAGCATTTTCTGGCGGTACATAAAATTTCTAAAGTACTGTAAAAGCACTTATTTTCGCGAGCCGTAATTTTCGCGAAAATGAAGATATCGGTGATTTCGCGAATTTTACATGAACAGAAACGAAAGTTGAAAAATCACGAAACTACCTAAATAGAACACCTTTTACATAAGGAATTTTAAGAAACTTCCTTTTGTCCGAAAAGTTCGTTCTATTAATTGTATTATTTTTTTTATCTCTCTATTCTAAAAAAAAGTAACTACCGCTGTCACCGCCGCCGCCGCCGGTTTTGAATTTTTTGTGACCGGAGGTCTTTCTTCGTTAATATTAAGAAAAATAATGCATACAAAAATATGAAAATTGGTAGTATTATACAGAAATGTTTGATAAACACGCTGATGCAGACAGTTTTCAGATCGAAGAATTATTTTAAGAGATATTTAATGCTAAAGTTGGACAAAATCGTTCCACTAAAAAAGTTTTATAGGAGCAAAAACTGTTCATAGGAATTTAATCATTTTTAGATCATTTTATGCGTTAGAATTTGCCGGAGTGCAGATTGCATTAATTTTTTTATTTTGACTAATTTGTTGAGGTTTTATTTCTATTTTAAATTCAGATTTTCAGCATTTCTAGAGATATTTTTAACAGATTTTAGAAAGTGATATTAATTTAAACTGTTGCCAACTGTATAAACAGCGGAAGCAATAATGTTTGCTTAAAAAAAAAAAAATATTTATACGTGTAAATAAATTAAAAATTTATTTACACGTGACTATTATAAACAGAAAAAACATTTGGAATTGGAATTAAATAATTATGTACAAAAAGCAGGAACTTATTAAAAATTATGTCATAAAAACTATAATTACACGTGAATTTTAAGAGAGAAAGGAATTTGTAAAGCAATAAATTTATTAACATGCGTTAGAAGTCTTAAATAGGAGAAATTACGTCATATTTACGTCACATTACAGTTATTACATAAAATGAACACAAAATAATATTGCAAAACGGTTTAAATTTAGAAATTGCGCTAGACATTTATTTGATATTTTAAGAGGATACTTTTCAACTATTTTTGTTAGGAAAGCGCAAATAATATTTAATTTCTAACACAAGTATTTTCACGTGAATATTAAAAAGAGAAAGAATAGTTTGGTCAAAATTACGTCAGGTTAAAAACGATTAATTTAAAATGTCTCATTTAAAAGAACTTTCTTTTCACTTTGTTAAGAAATACCAGGAGACAAAGACTCTGTTTACTTAATTCCTTTTATATTAGCTTATTTTGAAATGATGTTACACGTGTCTACGTCATCAAGTTATTTTTATTTCGACGTTTTATTTGTATTTTTATTAATGTTGTACTAATTTATTTGTTTTTTCGTTATTTAAAATAAAAATTATGTCAATTTGTATAATTTGGCGAGTGGTTTGGCGATTTATATAATTTGGCGAAATTGGTCGACGGGATAATCAAGTAGTACCGCAATGGATTTGGCGTTAAAACTCCCCAACCAAAGAGAAATGAATAGAAATACGCTTATAGAGAGATTGCCACTGTTTTTTAAATTATAATTCAATCTTTCGAAATCTTTTTAATGCCGATCAAATTAGCGTGCATTTAGAGTCCACGGTGTCTGGACGGGGGTTGGCGAGCGTAGCTCGTAGGGGGCCGAGCCCCCTAGTTCAAGAAATAGTTGTAAGTACTCAAGAAATTTTTGTACTTATTTTTTATTTAAGTAACTGTAATCATTAAATTTTGGATAAGTGAAAATTTTCTGATTTTTTTATTATTATTTGAAGTGGGAAAAAAATATTTCGCGAGGCTTAAATTTTCGCGATTAGGACGGGCTCGCAAAAATCGCGAAAGTTAAAGCCTCGCGAAAATAAGTGCTTTTACAGTAAATTAATAACCGCAAAACTAATTTATAAGAAAATCTCGAAGTAACATTTTTTTATACACCTCGAATAAATCTTTGAAACAATAGATGGCAATATATTTGTTTCAAATGATCAAAAGCGATTTCTTATACAGGTACAATCCGGAGTGATCTATCAAAGCGAATTTCAAGGCGTAGAATCTTCGCCGGTTTCACCAATTCCCACTGAGAAAATTGAAAGCAACGGAGCATAGAGTCCGAAGAAAATTTATTGGAAAGAAGTGAAGTAAATTGGGTGCTCGACAGTAGGGTCCAAGGATATGTCAAACTTATCATATATTTTGTACTTAATAAATCTTTTAGTTCAATCTTTGTCGAAGGAATCTATTGAGCAGACGATAGAACTGAAATGTTCAGGGGTTTTAGATATGAGAAAGATAAGAGATTAAATTAAAAAGATAGATATTTTATTTATAAGTTTAGTATACGAAAATTATATTTTTGCTGAATTTCACTTTATTTTAGACATTTTCGCGTATATCACCACTCATTGTAATTCCTATTTGATTCTGTAATATCCATTACTATGGTGTCACACCATGTTTAAGTATATATTGCTTGGAAAATGTGTTCATATGAGGAAATTTTTATTATTAGTATTATTAAAACGTTTTGTAATTGAACATCTATCAAATGAGAATAAATTCACCTAAATAAAAGTGATCACATTTCTGAATAAGCTCTTAAAACCAGCTTCAATACAAAACATTCAAGATGCACAAATACATAAAATCACGAAGAATAGAAAAAATAACTGATATTGTAATACGTGTTATGAAAAAGTATCCTACAAAGGAATCCGCTGAGACTGAACCCTGAAAAAGAGAACACGTCAGAAATGGTACGTCAAACGTGGCAAATGCGGTGCGTTCGTACGAGAACTAGTTTTATAAATATTCAGATCTTGGTGCAATAGCTGTTGCACTCTTATGCAAAAATGCATGAATACAAAGTTTATTATAAATTTATATATATATTAAATTCAGTAATACGGAAATATGACTCCATCTTAAATAGGACGTAATCAATATGGCAACTTAGAATCTTTACCTATCACGTGATATCATTGAATTAATTACGTATGGTAGGATTTAATAGAATGAAGAAAACTTTTATTAATATATTTTTAAGATTTAATTCGTTTTTCCTAAAATTTGAAATGGCTGGACAAAATTCTGTAACGATTATAGATATTAAATTCTAAACCATTCGTTTAGGTAGTTGTTGTGCTGTTATATGCGGACAGACGGACAGACAGAAGGAGGGACCAGACAACGACTATGGGTGCTACATATATTTATAAAATTACGAAATTACTAAATATCTGCAACTGATTTCCTTATGATAAAATTTCAGTAGCCAAAATATTTTATCACAGAAACCTCTATATGTCCTCTTATATACAGCAATAATACTTGCCAATTGCTATAACTAACGTAAAACGTAATGCGTAAAAACGATCATTTATTGATTAAACACGTGCATTCAATATTTTAAGTTACTAATAAAAGAACATTTTTGGCGGCTAATGGTAAAGTCATAATCAATGATAATGACAATACTTTCTTACAAGGAGAGGGTCCGAGGTTGGTGTCACCGAATACGATGAACATTTCTGTATCCATAGAGCATATTTAGTATAATATATGACCGCCATAAAGCGCAACCCCCAGGGGGTCTTGAGAAAATAAGTCGCAAAGTTTAAGCTACATTTCATAATCGGATAAATTTCCGTCCATGGCAAGAGGTTCAGTAACATGGTCGGCAGCCTGCAGGATTTGAGATTTTTCTAACCGAGATCAAATCCGGCTCGGGCTTGGTTTTCGGAACGAAAATTTTTATCAATCATTTTCGACCCACAATTGAAAAAATATGTATAATAATTGCAATTTACGAAAAATATGAATTAAACCTATGTTTTGCAGCACATAAGTGGTTTTTTAACTACGAAATTTTGCATGTTTAAATATATATTGAAAAGTATATTAAAAAAAACATATTTATATGTCTATAGACCAGAAATTTTTTGTTTTTATTTAAAATTATTTACAGTTATTTCAATGAATATTTAAAATTTTTAACAGAGAAATAAATTAAAATAAGTGAACAAATATATTATATTTTTATTTTGTTTCCTCATTCAAATACTTAAATATTTCATAGTTTATTAAAAATATGCTTTTATTATTTTTAATATAATTGGGATCCTGTCTACGTCTGGGATCCTTGATTTTTAATTAGAATAAGTGCCTACGTAGTAATTTCTTTCGGAAATCATTTATTTTTCCTGCTTAATATTTTTATATAATGCAGTTTAATTATATTAATACGATTTTAACTGTGAATCTTTGCATGCTTATATATTTAATGAAAAGTACAGATAAAATAAACAAATAAATAATAATAATAACAAACTAAAAAAAAGTCAATTGGAACTTTTATAGACCATAAAATTAAGCTAATTTTAAATATTATTTGCTGTTATTTACATAAATAAGCTGCTATTTTTCACAGTGAAATAAATGTATCGTTTTTTACCAACTAGTTTTTTAACTTTTGATTTTTTTAAATCTTGGATTCTTATGATTATAGTTAGAATAACTGTCCGTGTGCTTAAAAATAAGTTCTAAAAAGATATTGAATTGCTGAAAATAGTAATGACGTAGGTAATAATTACAAAACCAAAAATACGAAAAAAAAAAGTCCTATTAAGATCTTTAAAAAGTGCATTAAAAAAATCATCAAATATTCGAAATACTTTTATATAGAAAGAAAATTAAAATAATATAATTATTCGCGCATTTATATCACGTGTTTTAATTTACTTCTCTGTGAAAAACAGTAGATTGTTCATTGAAATATCTGTAAATAATTTTAAATAACAACAAAAAATTTCTGGTCTATAGACATAAATATACAGTTTTTTACTTTTCATTATATATTTAATCATGCAAAATTTCGTCGTTAAAAAAGCACTTATGTGCTAAAAAACATAGATTTAATTCATATTTTCGTAAATTTAAATTATTATACATATTTTTTCAATTGCGGTTCGAAAAGGATTGATAAAAATTTTCGCTCCGAAAAACAAGTTCGAGGCGGATTTGAACTCGGGCAGAAAAATCTTAAATCCTGCATGCTGCCGACCATGCTACTGAACCGCTTGTCAAAAGAGGAAATTTATCTGATTATAAACTGTAGCTTAAACTTTGCGACTTATTTTCTCAAGACCCCCTGGGGGTTGCGCTTTATGGTGGTCATGCATTTATATACTATCTATACTCTATCGATACACAAATGTTCATCGCATTCGGTGACACCAACCTCGGACCCTGTCCTTGTTAGAGGCGTAATATAATCATTTTCCGTATCCACTTAAAGTCCACATATCCAATCCAAACAATGATAAAAAGAAAAGTACACTTTTCAATTACATAAACCCTTATACATTTTAAGATTTAGGGACGTACATAAATTATAAATCGTATATGTGCCAATTGATATCTAGATGCGGTAATGTGTCTCCATTAATACTCAGATGCAAAAGGTTCAGAATTCCATACACCAACTTCTGTTTGTATTTACGTTCGATATAAAGCCTGTGCCATTCGGAAAAATGGAATTTTGAACGGAATATCATTTTTTCTGATAAAAGAAAAGGTCAATTTTTCTTATCGTTTACAATCTGGTAACTTAATAATTTAAGTACTCAAATAATGATTTTATGCAACAATACTTATAACGTTTTATCTGTTTAAAAATATCTGAAAACTCCAAAAGAATCCACAGCATTTAAAAATATTAAGTTTCAGAATATTTATAAATACTTTAAAAGAGTCTTTGTTCATTTTTATGGGTAAAATATCGAATAACTCAAGAAAAATAGGAGATAAATTGTTTTTTATTCTAATTCAGTTTTCAAAGCATTCATCAACTGTTTATTCAACCCGAATAATAAAAAGATCGTATAACACGTTTTCAAATCTTACAAATAAGAGCTAGGTTAGAAACACACATTTCTTTTTAAAGCGTTTCAGCATTTTGTTACGGCATTGTTATTTTCTAAAGGCGGGTCACGATAGAAACTTTTTTTAAACTAGAAGGTTTAAACCCTGACGTGCTTTCAATAATAATTTATATGATTTTTTATTTATTTATTTATTTTATTTATTTATTTATTTATTTATTTTGGGGAGATGTATATTTACTAAACTAAAGAGCAGGAATTCTGCTTTTTTGGAATTTAGTATCGCCCCCGATGAAAAAAAAAATATGTATATAAATATAGATACAGTAGAGTCCCAATTATCCGAGTTGATCGAACTTATACTTTTTCTTCTGATGGACTGATGGCTTCTATTATTATGAAACAGCCATTATAAATGAAGTGTTAAGTGAAGATGAAAGAGCAGCCGTAAAAGTTAGAACTCTGATTTTCTGGCCATAATTTTTTTTTTTTAATTATGGCAATCCCCCCCCCCCCCATTCTAACCAGAAAATCAGAGTTCTAACTTTTTACGGCTGCTCTTTCATCTTCACCTAACACTTCATTTATAATGGCTGTTTCATAATAATAGAAGCCATCAGTCCATCAGAAGAAAATATCTGGATTAAAGCGGCAACTCGGTTAAGAGAGACTGGGATAATTGGGATAATTGGGACTCTTCTGCAGTTCAGTTTTAAGACTTAAAACGCGTAATTTTATTATATATAAAATGACGTCATTCGCATCCGCTGAAGAATTCCTCATTTACGATCCACTATTAAACAAAATCTACTGTAAAGTACGCACAGGACGTTACTATCGCTGAATAATACTCAAATCCAAAAAAAGAGATTTCGTCATTCAAGAAACTGGACAAAAAAAATCGGCTATCTCATGATTCATATGCCTTCATTTGTTTGTAATATTAACATAGATACTTAAAACTAAATATAGTTGATAATAGCTTCATGTTTTATCAGAAATCATTCATTTATATTTTTTCAAAATAGCACGTATTTTAATTACACTTTTTTTCAGTTATTATGGGAAAATGGCAACAAAAAGATATAATTGCTATTTTCCCTTTACTTTCTACAGAAATGGAGTACTTGAGTTACCAAAATTAAACAAATGTCGCTAAAATCTACAAAAAAATTAATATCTCGAAAATAAATGGAGATGTAGTTTTCAAACAAATTGCATTTAAAGGTACATTTTTTCCCAATACGACTGTATAAAAATTGAAAATGAGCGATATTTAGAAGTTTTAAAAAATGCAGTAGACAATTTAACAGTACAATGATACACCTACTTTGTTTTACGGGTGGCCTATACAACGTTACGTTATTTTTTGGAGATGACACAAAATAAGCTGGGAGAAAGAAATAGCATACTGGGGGCTAATAGTAATTAACTTTCCTACTGCAATACTTACTAAAAGTTGTATACTTTTAACTTTTTTTTATCTATAAATAGATGTTAGATGTGATTGTAGAAACCAGCGTTGATACTTTATTACATTACTCAGTTGAGAAATTTATCTTGAGAAATAAAACTATTGTGATTTAGATGCAAAAAACGTGGCAAATTTTACAACGAATAAAATATTCTAAAATATTTATTTCTGTGTGACCAATTGGTACCAATTATATATTAATAGTACAACAAAAATTAGGAAATCATTTACCTAAAAAAATAATAATAGTTTTCGTAAAAGCTATTAGTACCTTTTAAAGACTTGATAATAATTGTAATAAACCGGTAAATACATCTGAAATGTTTATTGCGAGGATATTCAATTTCAAACATAAAGCACAACTAAAACAAATTGTGAGCAATATTTCCTCGTAGATATTAATGTATTCGATACTTATTGATCGGCATTTACATACGTCTAATATGTATCATAATTGAACCACATAAAAAATTTAGTTCAAATGAAAAAAAAAATCTAGAAATAGTTCCCTATAGACGAAATGTATTACAATTTTTTTATGCGGTTCTAATTTAAGAACGATAATAACATATCATTCATGATTCATACATCAAAAATTCAGACGGGGTGTCATTTGCGACTGTTCTTTTATTCCATTTTTACTACTTCCCCCCCAAAAAAAGAATCTTCACCATACACTTCTAGGAAAATTTGAAGACAAATCTACGACAACGAAAAAAAATTTCTAAGTAGTGGTACAAATAGAATATAAAAATAGTCGCCTGTGGCATCCTTCATTATACAGCGTGTCTAGAAATTAGTTGAGCAAAAAGAAAGATTTATTTAATGGAGCTGACAGGGAAAAAAAATGAAGTGCATATTGTTGTAAGATAGAAAAATATTCAAGTTTACCATTTTCACAAATATTCAATGTGACTCCCTTTCGTAACTCTGCAAATGTCTTATCGGTAAATCATTTCTTGCCATAGCCAGACAGATTATCGCCAGCATGTTGTCGATCAAATTAATTGCAGTGCAAATTCTTGATTTTAGTTCAGAAATGGATGCAGGAAGGGGCGGCTTCTACACTTGATCCTTTACAAACAACATACACCGAAATCAAGCGGTAAAAGATCTTATGATCGTGGTGGCTATTGGATAACACCTCCACGCGCTAAGCGATAGCGTCAGTTATAACACCTAACGCCATCTATGAATAAACTTTGGCAATATTACTACTACACTAACTTTCAACTAGTTAATTTCATTTATTATTTCGGAAATTCTAACTTACGAAATTGCCCAACGAATTTGTAGACACCCTGTGTATGAATCTCGGGATGATCCAGGTTTCTTTATGTCAGACAGACAGACAAATGGATGTTATACACACTTTCCAACTGTTGGAAAATGTCAAAAAGACCGATTATTGTGATTTGTGATGGTGTTTTGCTTGCGAAATTGGGCTAAAATTTATATTTATTCATAATTGGAATCGCTGCTGCTTTGTTCTTTATAATAGTATTAAAAAAGTTATATATGTTACCGGCCAAACCCGCTTTTAGGCCAAACTAGATTGGCCTAGGCCAAACTAGTTTATCCTAACGCGCTTAATATAAACTAGTTTTTCCTAGGCCAAACTAGTTTATCCTAACGCCCGTAGGATAAACTAGATTTTCCTAGGCCAAACTAGTTTATCCTAACGCCCATAGGATAAACTAGTTTTTCCTAGGCCAAACTAGTTTGGCCTAACACTCATAAGATAAACTAGTTTAGCCTGCTATTCCTTGGTCCGAACTAGTTTATCCTAGGCCGATCTAGTTTATCCTAGGCCAATTCAATTTGGCGTGATTTTATTGATCCCAAAGACAGCCTCGGTGCCAATCTTCAAGTTTATCCTAGGCCGATCAAGTTTATCCTAGTTCAATGCAATGTGACGTGCTTTTATTGATTCCAACTACCGCTCCGGCGCCAACCTTGTGCAAAGTAGTATTGCTGTCACCCCTATATAATATATTTTAATCGATGGAGAGTACAATACTGTCCCCTATCTTCCCCATTTCACCGCAGCCGGTAGTTACAAAATATGTTCCATATGACAAATTGTGTGCTGAAGGACCAAAGAATGGGATGAGAGGTTATCATAAAATTTAGGAGAGGAAGAATTTAGAGATATTTTTATTTCCTCACATAAATATTACTTGGCTTTGAATTATTTATGAATAAATGCACCATTAAGAATATCAGAAGTAACATTTGATATTCTTTCAGAAATCTCGAATTTTCAAAAATCCGGCAAAGTCCCGGTCCCAGTTTGGCCTAAAATACATATATTTTTAAGCGACCATTATTCCATAATTAAAATTTTCTTTAAAGAATAGTACATATACACTTATACGGATGAGGATACAGTACGGTAAAACCTATTAGAAAAATCTGTGTATAACAAAATCCTGTCTTAACGGATTTTTTTTTTTTAATCGGTGCAAATTGGATATAATAATCCGTTTGAAAAAAACATAATACATTTTCTAGCGACGACGGACCTGCTAAAGAAAAGGATGTTAAATGTAACGAAGCTTTTTTTCTCCTATGTGTTTCCGTCTTAGAAGATTTTCTATATAAAATTTTTAAGATTTTCAAGTCTCCAAGCCATGTAAAAAAATTAGTGCTATTAGTAATTATTCAGATATTTACATACAATTAGAGATTCATTAAAATATCAATATAGTTTACAATAGAATCATTAAAATCATTAATCCACACTATATGGCTTGAATATTATTTTTTTTTTAATTCTATACAATAGAATCTTCTAAGACGAAATTGCATAGCAAAGAAGAAAAATTCGTTATAGGCAGGTTCCCGTAATAGAAGATTCATTGTCTGTTGTAAATGCATTATTTTCTTTTTACAAGTACTAATATCCTCATTTTACATTGATCAACATATTTTTGTTGTTGTTGTTAAACGCGGGATTCCATCATAGGTAGGTTATTTTTCTCAGGTTTTTCCGAACTTTAATTCTATTACCTAAAAATGCATCTACTCATCTTAAAACTAGTCTGATGTACCAATCTAAAAAATTTCTTCTATCTCAAACATGTTAATACTTTAAAATTCGCTATCACGGTGAAAAATTAAATGGCAATCTATGCTCATCATGAGTATTCTAAAGATATGAAACTCCGTGCATTAGTTCTTGAAATATAATTAAACCCAGCAAACTGCAGCATAGCAGCGCTGTCTGTTGAGTAATTTGCACCAAAACCTAAGCAGAAACAACTTATGTCAACGTCTGATTGAATCAGAAGTTTGGTGAAAATCCGTGCATTAGTTTTTGAAATACAGCTACTGCGAAAATCGTGAAAAAACCAGCATATCGGCGTCACCTCTTGAACGATTTATACCAAAACGTTATCAGCAGCAATATTAATCAAGGTATACTTGAATCTGAAGATTTATGGAAATTCGTGCATTAGTTCCTGAGCTAGAGCTATTGAGGAAATCGTGAAAAATGCCGCATAGCAGCGCCACCTATTAGATTATTTACACCAACACCTAATCAGCATCAATTCATATCAAGGACGAACTGAATCTGAAGTTTGTTAAAAAACTGTGCATTAGTTCTTGAGATATAGTGCCCACAAAATTTGTGTAACATACATACAGACAGACATTTTGTAAAAACATGTTTTTCGAGATCTCTGATTCCTAAAATGTGGAAATCCGGAAGTCGAAAATTTTCATGAATCCAATACTTTCTTCTTGTAAAGATAGAATAAAGTAAAAAAAAAATTAATAAAAATTAATAAATATATAAAGTTTAATTGTGGAATATTAGCGATTTAAAAATACGTGCATTAAAAAACTAGTATGTTTTGGCCATCACAAAACTTTCCTCTATATAAATCACGTCAATTAAACCATTTAAATAGACAAGAAATTACATCAATTTAGCACCAATTCATACCAAAGTATATCTGAATTTTAAAGTTTGATGAAAATTCTTGCATTAGTTCTTGAGATAGAGCTATAGCGAAAATTCTGAAAAATGTAGCATAACAGCGCCACCTGTAGATCGGTTTGCTCGAAAACATAAACAGCACTAATTCATATCAAGGTATACCTGAATCTGAAATTTGTTGAAAATCCAAGCATTAGTTCTTGCGATAGAGTTATTGTGAAATCTCAAAAATGCAGCATAGCAGCGCCACCTATTGAAAGATTTACGTCAAAATGTGTAAAACGTCAATCCATGTCCAGGACGAACAGAATCTGAAGTTTAATGAAAATCCGTGCATTAGTTCTGGAGATTGAGCTATTGTGAAAATCGTGAAAAATTCTGCATAGCAGCGTCACCTGTTGTGTGATTTACACCAAAAACTAATCAGCACCCATTTATATCAGGGACTAACTGAATAGAAATTTTTATTAAATTCCGTGCATTAGTTCTTGAGATAGAGCGCCCAGAAAATTTGTGTCACATACATACAGGCATACAGAGTCACAGACAGACATTTTGTAAAAACACGTTTTTCGGAATCTCTGACCAATAAAAAGTGTAAATCCGTCGAAAACCGAAAGACGAAAATTTTCACGAATCCAATACTTTCTTCCTGTAAAGATAGAAGAAAGTAAAAAGGTGGACCGGGTCAAATGTTGCTCACATTTTTAATGAACAGACCAGAGATCCTGTGCCGGTCCAAATGATTTTTATATGAGCTTGGCTGAAAATTGGACTGAAATTTCTGCCTGTGCAGGCTTCAAGAAGAATGTAGTCCAGTCCCGACTTAAGCCGGAAAAAAAAATTGAGTCCCGGTCCATCTCGGTCCGCATCTCTCGAAAAATGTAATCCCCAAACCAAGCCCGAACCGAGTGCGGGAAGCCAAATTGAGCGGGCCAGTAAAGACTCTTACTTTAAATAACCAAAAGACTAGCTCCCAAAATTTTGTAAATTTGGACGCTAAACTTCTATTATATTTAAAAAATAAAAAATAACAAACAAGCTTTTAGTGAACTCCGCTCTCTTCCATAGATGTGTTTGAGTAGGGCGGATTCGTTTGAAAATTTTTGAATTTCACCTTGACCTCATTTTTGAGAAATTAAATTTGAGTTAATTTTTTTGCGTTTTTTGAGCACTGGTTGGCATTAATTAAAGCCCATCAAATTGAATTGGCTTAGAATAAACTAGAAAGTTGGCGACGAAGCGGTCTTTGGATCAATAAAAGTACTCCAAATTGAATTGCCCTAGGACAAACTAGATCGACCTAGGATAAACTAGTTCAGACCAATGAATGACCAACCAGGATAAACTAGTTTATCCTATGGGCGTTAGGATAAACTAGTTTGGCCTAGGAAAAACTAGTTTATCCTACGGGCGTTAGGATAAACTAGTTTGGCCTAGGAAAAACTAGTTTATCCTATGCGCGTTAGGATAAACTAGTTTGGCCTAGGCCACTCTAGTTCGGCCGGTAACATATATATTAAATAAATGAAGTTTTCTTTGAAAAAGATGGAAGGATATAAGATGTCATAATAAAATATATTAACATAGACTTTTAAGAGTTTGCAGCATAGTTGAAGAGTGTTTATAAATTCGGTTTCTTTCTCTGTCTGTCTGTCTGTCTGCCGTCTACCCGTGCTCTTACTCGTTTAAATGGCTCGGATTGTCATTCAATTTATATGCGTTATTGAGGTTTACTGCGGCGTGTTTGGTATTGAAAATGAAGTATGTAGCAGTTATAGACCGTTTACAAGCAGTCTCAAAAGAATTCCGTTATATTACGGTCAATGGGAAAAAATCGTTTGGGTTGTATTTTAATGATATAGTATTTCAAACATATTGAAATCAATATATATTATTTCGATGCGCTAAAAGACGCTTATTATAGAATAGGGTGCACATAACATTTATTGTTTATTTACAGGGCCACACAAAAAATTCGGTTACAGTACTGTTTATAAACAATATTTGCTAGAAACGCGTTTTTAGTGGTGGTACGCGTTTTTTAATGTAACTAATTTTTCACATATTACTTATTGTGTATAAATTGTATAGTTCATATACAGGGCTGCGCAAAAAATATTGAGTACATTTCCGCTTATTAACGTAATATTTTGAAGGGGGATTTTCAACGAGATTCCTTAACTGAACTAAATTTTAGCATATTATGTAGTGTATTTACAAATCTATAAGACATATAATAGGCTGCACAAAAGAATTTGGATGTTTTTCCGAATACTGATTATTTTAATTCCTGAAATTGGGCTTTCATATGTGTTATATGTTTTCCTAATTGTTTTCTGGGGCATCATCTTTCAGCTTATTAAACGGCGAAGTTTTGTTTAAGTATTTTGGAAGTGTGAGATTTAAATTTCCAACTGGGCCAATAATGTAAGAACCAGGATTCGAATCAGGGATCTCTTGGCTGAAACCGCCAATTCTCTACCATCGGAGTTATCCCGTATGAAACTGGTGAAACTAATTCACCAGCTAACCTTATTGATTATAGCTAGTATCTGGTCGGATATCTGAATCAGTTCAACAGAATAAATCGCAGGTAATAGAACGCCAGAAAACGCTGGATACGTAATTACACAAGATTATATTTAACACAATTATTCTAATTGGTAAATAAATCATATGAGATGCAAATTCCAACGGGACGAAAAATGTCCGGACCAAGATTCGAACCATGGATCTCTTGTCTGAAGCCGTCAATTCTCTACCATCTGAGCTATCCAGGACGAATCTGATGGAACCCGTTTCTTTCGGGATAGCACAGATGTGAGCACTGGTTCGAATCCTGGCCCGTACATTTTTCACCCAGTTGGAAATTTGCATCTCATATGATTTATTTAACAATTAGAATAATTATGTTAAAATTACACTAGTATTCTAGAAATATTGGAAAGCATTTCATAATCTACGCTTGACGAATGATTTTTCGTTCATAATTCAATTCTGCATTTTTTGTACCCATATATGTATGTGATAATTCTTAATTTATTTATGTTTGTTTTTCAACATTACTGGGATGGTCATTTAATATTGTTTCTTCGCTATTTCAGACGACCTCATTTAAGAGGGAAAGGGAAAATAATGAGTATTATCTTAGATAAGATATTTTTATTCGACATCATTGAACGATAAAATAATATAAATACAATATGACCGGACATATCTGGTCAGCGAAACCGATTTCGACTAGAATTGTGAAAAAAACCATAACGGCTGCATTTTACCGGTATGGGCACTTTTCTTCCTTTAGGTTCAAGGCTATAAAAAAACAAGGATAAAAGTTTATGCGTCCAGCATATATTATGAAACACTATCCAACATATTCAGAATACTTCAGAATACTTCCGTAACAAACTTTCACAGTTTATTAAGGTGAAAGATGATGTCTAAATAAACAATTTGTAAAACGTATAACGCATTTAAAAACCTATTTTCTGCTAATAATTTCAGTACTCGAAAACATATCTGATTTTTTGTACAGCCTTTTATATGATCTATAAATTTATGGGCATATTATATACTGGGATAAAAGTTAGTTCTGTTAAACGAATAGCACAGTTGAAAATTTACATTCAGCAATTTCCGTGAATAAACGGAAAGGTACCAGAGAACTTTTATACAGCTCTGTATATTGCCTGAAGAATTTATACACACCAGTAATATTTAAAAAAAATTCAGTTTAAAAACGCGTACCACAATTGAAACTGCACTTCCGGCAATTATTGTTCATAGGCTTCAATAGTTCAATTATTGTTCAATTTCTTCTGTAACCAAATTCTTTTGTGTGTCCCCGTAAATAAACGGCAAATTCTATTAGCCCCATATTCTAAAGTAAGCACTGTTTTGTACACCCCAGTTATATGTATAAATTTCATTATGTTTAAAATAGTGTAATATCATTAAAATACATGGCAAACGAATTTTCCCCACCGTGATGTAACGGAATTCTTTTGAGTGTCTCTGTAAATTAAGCGTGGATGCTACACACTTCATTTTCAATACCGAAAAACCATAGTAATACACAATAACATCCATGAATTTCATAGTAATCGGACTATATTTACGCGAGTTAGAGCACAGACAGACAGACAGACGGACAAAACGGAGAGGCAAACAGAATTCATAAACATTTTTCAACTTTGTTGGAAAAGTATTAAAAATTATCTGCTTGCAAAAACATCGAAAATCTCTTTATTTAAAACCATCCTACTTTTTAAAAATATCACTAAATTTTTATTATGTTACTGAAATTATAACAGATCTGCTCCATCCAAGGAATTTACATTTATTTTCAGAATAATTTTGTCTTAATGTTTAAATTACTTGCCCCTATAACCGTTAAAATAAGTTAAAAAATAGCTGAATTTTACTTAAATGAATAAATTTTTAAGCGTTTAAATTAATTATTTGTTGATAAACTTTTAAATTACATTCATTTCAGTTAAATATATTTTAACTTCATGATTTCACAATAGGTTTTTGTAAATTTGAAAGTTTTCATTTAAATTTTGCAAATCATTCCTTAATAACATTTTTCTTTATTTATTAATTAAAGAATGAAACAATGTGTTTTTTATTTTCATTAATTACGTTTCTGTTCCCTTAAGTGTCAATAACAAGACTATCAAAAACAGCAAAAAACGTTCGTGAATACAAATGGTAAACAAACGACCGCTCTGCCACTTTACATACAGTAACGTCACGAGAATATTACCCATTTCCGCATAAGGAAAGTTAGTAAAGTGGTACACTCCGACATTTTTCAAACATTTTTGAAGGTCCTATCTATGTATTTACAATTATCAGGGCCTATAGAGTCAATACAGGAAAACCATTCTTTTAACTAATGGTAAAATGCTATTGAAATTACTATTTATTAGTAATTTGTTTGAATGTTTTAGATGTTTAAATTCACATTTTTTTTAAGTTGGGTAATTAATTGGGAATATTGGCCAATTTCTTTACATTGGATTCAAAATTTGAATTTAGGGATGAATTCATATAATAATAAGCAAAATATAAGACATTGTGGGTGAAATTTAAGTTGTATGCTGTGAAAAAGGGCAACAAATGCCGTTTCTATAATTTTCTGTGCATTTTTTTTTTTATTACCAAAGTTTAATTTCTGTCTCAAAAATTCAAGTGTTCTTTCTGTTATAACTTATAATTTCATTCTAGTAAACATCGATAAAATTCTTAATTGACTTTTCAATTCGATATTTCCAACTGTCAAAAGTTAAAATTATCAACCTGATCAAGGATTGTATCGCTGAAATTTTTCATGAGGAAAACAATCTAATGAAACTCATTCCGTGCGTTTTTGTTACAGATCCATAAAAAGCCAACACTTAGACATTTTTACATACGTATAACATCATGTAACTGAAGGCCGTAGGTTTAGATAATTATTCGGGCGATTTTAAAAACTTCACTCACATGGAAGTTCTCCTTAAGGCGCATACTCAGAATATTCTGAAGAAACAAAATGTTAATGAAACTACTTATGTGTGCAATAAAGGATCAGTCAACTTTAGCGACAGAATTCCAGTAGAAAGTCTGTAAAAAAATGAAGTAATTTCAAATATTTGGCGCGAAAAGACGAACTCGGGCACGCAATTGGTCGAGCAACATTTATCCTCGCCAAATGCAAGCTATTAACGTATTTTGAATTTGCTATTTAAATGATTGTTTAAGTGCGTAGTACTTAAACTTACACGATGAAACAGCTTATTCTTTTTTCTACAAGTTTACATAATTTTTACTAGTTGCATGTTGCTGAACTTCTTTAATTTTACACGGTTCTACTGGCTGGATAAGTTTTAAGTGTATTTTAAAAGTAACTTTCCGATTAAGAAAGGTCTCCTTATGCATTTCGATAGTTAATCAGTCGTTGTATCCATGGCAACAATACTATTCTCTTGTTGTCTTCGACACTAACAATATCGAAGCCAAATAGACAGTGCTCAGAATCGGAACTTAATTTTGTGTTTTAAGCAATTTTAGTCCCTTTACATTTTTTTAAAAACTCTATAAAGCGATCATTAAATTTCATTATAGATACATATAAATGTATATGACAAATCCTTAGTTATAAAAGTGTATTTGTTTAAGTTGAACAAGTTTAGCATGGAAACGTTTTTGTTTAAAGAAAATTTGACATAGAAGCGGATTTTTTTTTTATTATTATGCCGTCGCCGGCCGATGATTGAAAGAATACAACATTTTCATTATTTTTTTACGGACGCTATATCGATGTTCCGCCAGAAATTTTTTTTATAAACTTATATACCCCCATGAGAAGGACATTCTGAATTTTTATCAGATTTTTCTGAGTATGCGGGTATGGAGACCTTCATTGTCAGTCTAGATTTACAGCTGTCTGCACAAGTAATCTAACTTTTGAATGGATTGAGAAATAGCAATCATCTACCAATACCTAATATTTAACAAAACAGTTCAGTTTTCCTGTAAATGTTACTGCTGTTGCTACTAAACCTTTTCCACTTTGTTGAACCTGGGAGTATTCATTGAAATATCCCGATTTACTCCCCAATCCCGGTAGTACTCTATAAACCAGGAAACGGCCTAAAAACCGCCTAATTCAACTTTAATAACCTAACTGTCACAATGAATCCCTTTAGAAGTATGAGGAGAAACTCACAAGTCACGAGTCAGAAAAGCTCTTCCCATTTACATGTGAAGATTTTACTACACTTTCATTGTTCTTTGGGCTACTTTGAGGGCGGTTGTCTCTGAAATCCGCCAAGCGTGACATATTTCCCTAGTGTTCTAAAGAAGACCCACTTGAAGTTCTTATGTGACAAAGTTCTTCAATCGTATCACAAAATGCCGTCGGTAATCCGATTGCCCACTTTCTCTCGATTTATTTTATTTTTATTCTATTCTGCAAATTCCGAAAAAGTTCTCGTGGGTGCCATTGATGGATGAGGATTTGAAGTGTCAGTGGGAAAAATGAACGGTTAGTGCATTCTAAAAGAACTTTTGGGGCGTTTTTGTTTTTTTTGAAACAGAAAACAAACATTAAAACTTTTAAGTTCGTAGACTTTTTAAAAAGTCACTATCTGCTGTTTAACACTTTCAACATAGTTGAAAAGTGTTTATGAATTTGGTTGATGTGTCCGTTTATCCATCTGGCCGTCTGTGTTTCTACACGAGCTCTAACTCGTGTAAATGTAGTCTTATTTCTAGGTAATTAATATACGTTATTGTGATTTATTATGGCATGTTTGGTATTCATAATGCCATTCATTTGTGCAACATTCTCGGCTCGTTTACAAGGACACTCAAAAGCATTCCATTACATTAAGATATATAGGGAAAAATCATTTGTAATGTATTTTAATAATGTTACACTATTTCAAACATAATGCAATTATTATGATTATCTGAGGTGCACTAATACATGCTTTCTGTCGATCATAGAGTGTAAGCATTTATGCTTAATATACAGGGACACACAAAAGTGTTTTATTACAGTTCTTTCTATGGCTGATAATTGCTTTAAGTGCATTTTCAGTTGTGATATGTGTGTTTAACGCATGCCACAATTTACGAAATCTAAGCAAGGTTCGAAGAAAACCATGGAAATTCAAAACGGTTAGATCAACGAGCGTGACATGGATTCAAACCCTAGCACCTCCCGTCTACCAGCTTTGAGAGCAGAACCTCTCAGCTGCTGGTGGGACCTCGTTAGGAAGTGCATTCGGAGAATAGCAAGATAAAGCATGATAAATTCAGAGACCCACTTCATAGAAAAACGCATGAGAAGCTTGAAACCGAAGTTCGTGAGCTCGATTTCATATTGCACGATTGGTATTTTTGTGTAACATTTTTAGAGGCTTCCTAAAAAATCAAGAGTTCTGTTCTTGTTGCTTTCAAAATTCATTTTTTTTTCTTTGAAATAACAGATATTATTGATCAGTGGTTAATAGCACTATTACAAAACATCTATAAAAATAAACTCATCGTCTATATACACATATGCTGGTGGGACCTCATTAGGAAGTGCATTCGGAGAATAGCAAGTTAAGCATGATAAATTCAGAGACCCACTTCATAGCAAAAACGCATGAGAAGCTCGAAAACGAAGTCCGGGAGCTCAATTTCACATTGCACGATTGGTAATTTTTTTTGTAACATTTTTATGGGCTTCTTAAAAAATCAAGAGTTCTGTTCTTGTTGCTTTCAAAATTCATTTTTTTTCTTTTAAATAATATTTAATGATCAGTGGTTAATAGCACTATTACAAAACATCTATAAAAGTAAAATACATCGTCTACAGTTTTACTTTCAATTAACATATGTCTTAAGTCTCATCTTAAAACAAATCCTTTCGTATAGTAAAAATTATTTTAATACATTCTGCCAGAGTCAATATGAGGGCAAAACTTTATATGATTCATAAGTGTATGGTAAAACTGCGGCTATTTTTCCCCTTAAATGAGATTCATTTTGAGTACATACGCAGAATTTTTGTTGATGTGAAGAAGAGAGCGACACGAAAATATTCAGTAAATTATTGTTTTAATTAATTAATTTTTATTTTATTAATATCTTTATTTTTGTAATTCGCACTTTTTTAATTATATTATTTTTATTTGTCATCACTATCGTAAATATCTTTTTTTTAATATTATTGTATTAATGTAAAAATTAGAATTAATGTGATTACAATGGAAAATTATTGCCCGTAAGAAAAGAAGGGTGAAAAGTAATTGGATAATTAAAAAATATATAAAAATAACATAAGTAGGACAATTACACCATAAATTAGAATAAATAAGATGTACATGTTAAAAATACATAAACTTGCTTAATTGTACACATAAACAAGAATTTTTTATGAACTTGCACAAATATAATTACTGATAAAGTATAATATTGACGTTTCGAACTGCTTCTGCAGTCGTCTGCATGATAAATATGATGATGAAATGCTTAAAAGTCTAGTGGTGAAAGCTTCTAGTCGAGTCTTGATCAATTATAGACCAATTATATAATTGATCAAGACTCGACAAGAAGGTTTCGTCTCTAGATTTTTAAGCGTTTCATCATCATATTTATCCTGAAGACGACAGCAGAAGCAGTTCGAAACGTCGATATTGTGCTTTATCATTAATTTTATTTGCACAAGTTCATAAAAAAGTTGTTGTTTATGTGTAACATTAAGAAAAGATTGTGTTTTTAACATATACATCTTATTTAAAGTTAATAATGCGAAGTAAAATTTGTTTTTCTGCCATCTTAATTTAATTCTTCAAATTTTATGGATAGTTCTCTTGTATGTTCTGTCATGAGAATTTCTATTTAGGATTATATATACATATATACATAATCCTAAGAGCATCTATATATATATCGCCTTGATAAAGTATTTCACAATATAAGTTTCCATTTTTAGGTGCGTTCGTAATTACATAAATACGTAGCACCTATAATCGTCGTTCAGTCCGTCTGTCTGTCCGTCCACCCGTCCGCATATAACAGAGCAAAAACTACTCAACCGAATGGTCTGAAATTTTAAAGATATAATTGTTGCAAAATTTTGTCGAGTCATTTCAAATTTTATGAAAATCGGATGAATAGTTTAATTACAGGAACAGGCAAAAGTTTTCCGTTACATTTACGGCCAATGGGAAAAAATTATTGCAAGCGAATTTTAATGATTTACAGCCTTCCGAATGATCTGAAATTTTAAATATATAATTGTTGCAAAACTTTGTCGAGTTATTTCAAATTTTATGAAAATCGGATGTATAGTTTAATTACAGGCACAGGCAAAAGTTTTCCGTTACATTACGGCCAATGGGAATAAATCATTGCAAGTGCATTTTAATGATGTTACAGCCTTCCGAATGACCGCAAAATTTTAAATATATAATTGTTTCAAAATTTTGTCATTTCAAATTTTATGAAAATCGGATGTATAGTTTAATTACAGGGGCAGTCAAAAGTTTTCCGTTAAATTAAGGCCAATGGGAAAAAATATTTCAAGTGCATTTTAATGATGTTACAGCCTTTCGAACAGAATGAAATTTATATGCACTTATGAAGTGCACTAAAATATACATTCGGAGCAATATGCAGCGCAAAAAATATTTTAAAAACTAGTTATAGTTACGAACTCACCTCATTTGCCTCGTCTGATGAGCAATTTCCAACTTCTTTTAAATTGTAATATTCTTACTTCCTGTTTTTGATTTTTTTTTCTACTTTTTTTATTATTCAATGCATTTGACAATATTGGATTGATGTTAATTTCTAAAGTATTCTAATAATTTGGATATTGTTATAGTGACCGTATGATTTAATAGTTCTTTTATTTGCATATTTTATATCGATCGTTATATCATAAGTGTTCAAGTGGCCCGAGAGATCATTTATCAAGGCGATATCTGTCTAAAACTCATTATTACCAGAGTTGAAACTTAGATATAGGCTTTAGACGCAGAAACAAATCAACAATCAAATGAATGATGGTTGAATACTGAATGAAGACCGAAAAGACCATGTCAAAGTCGCTCAAAAATCAAAGTAATGTTGACTTCCTTTGTTTGTCGAGGTGTTGTGAAGTATGATTTTCTACCGACGGGCCAGACAGCCAATAAAAATTGTTGATTGAATGTTTTGCGCCGTTTTCTTGAAACACTTCGTTGAAAACGGCCTGAAATGTGTCGAGAAAATTCATGGTTTTTGCATCATGATAAATGGTTTTTTTACAGTGCCATTATTATTCGTGAGTTTTTAATAAAACATGCAACAAATATGGATTCAGAAGCTCCGTATTCACTTGATATGGCACGTTGTGAATTTTTCTTATTTCCACGGTTGTAACTGTCTCTTCGTGCTCCCCATTTTAAGTCCAAAAATTTGATGAAAGAAAATTCTCTACAAACTCTGAAGGGGTTTCACAAAAATGACTTTAACGCCTTCGCGACAAGAGCCCTTTGCTTAATTTTTAATCTTTTACCACCGTTTTTTTGAACTGTAATTGAATCGAGAGAATGCTCTGAATAAATAAGGTAAACTTATCTGGTAGGAATAATGAGGGATTCTGACCACTAGTGGCACATATACCAATCGCTCGTCCCAAAAGGGTTAAGGCATGGTTTAATGATACGAAATCACGTTGGCATGTGAATTGCAGTATGGGAAGCTTACTTTGGAAGAGATGCAGTAAATTTTAACCAGTAAATTGCTACCTTTCATTGTGTCACCATTGCGGGTATTTTTTGATCGCAGTAGTTAGTATATATTATATATTAATTTTGGGATAATTAAAATATGCTACCGATTTTTATTAAACGAATATGGAATGTCTCTTTGGGAAAATTTAATTTTGCAATCAAAATAAATATATAAATGGCACTTTATGATAACAAAATGTTAACGTTCTTCAAGTAGGTACAATTATTTGACGCGTGATTATATTTATTACAAATTATTAGCAAAAAATTAAGATTTTTATTTTTTCCTGGAAACCGTGCACCAGGGACATTTTGTAAAAATATTTAAAAGTCTAATGCGATAAATTTGAAATATGAGAACCTTAAAGTTTAAATTTTTTCTCCTTCAATATATAATCATTTCTAAAACTTTGTCTTTAATAATGTAAAAATATCTTTAAAATGACTGCAAAAGAAAAAAGGTTACTGCTCTGTCAATATCTAATTTCGTTATAAATAATATTCGTTATCTTTCAAATAATTACTTTTTTCTTCGTAACATATTCAACCCATCCATTATTTATCCAAAAAAATGTTTTCACGCTAAATATAAAAATATTCTTTATCGATTTTCCACTTTAAGAATATTTGCCTTTGTTTTACAAACTGATCTTGTGGAGAAGTTTTTCATTATTTTTCATATTGTTCCCTATACCTACAGAAGTGAATCCATGGATAAAGTGTTCGAAATTGTTAAGGCTTAATCACTGTAAATTATTAATATTAAAACTAGCGATAAAAGTAGCGTATCAATGATATTTATTGTTTAGGAAGGTATTATATAAATTATTTTAATACCTGAACGAATTTAGTCTTTTTAAACGCTTTTGTTTCCCATTTGGTTCTAGACGAGTTTTTTATCGTTCATTTTTCTATAGATTTTCAATAAAATTTTTAAGAAAGGAATAATACAGTTTCACGAGCATGTTAATCAATTGCAATAATGTGTATGTTCATGCGCAATTACTGCATGGTTGCACAATTTTTTTCTGTAGTTTTTTCAAAAGTTATGAGAAAGTATTAGATAGCCCTTGGTTTATTTTTAAACAATCCCAATAATTAAAGGTACATATAAATATTTTACAGACATACATACAAGAAATACAATAAACCCAACTGGAGTGTATTTCTTGTATGTATGTCTGTAATATATTTATATATACCTTTAACTGTTGAATGCAAGCGTGATTTATGTGTGTTTTATTATATATTGTTGTGTGTGTGTGTGTTTTATTTAATCCCAATAATCTTTGGTCAACTTGGTGTGTTCCCACTAATTGATGAGTTGCAAAGTAATATGACTGGTAATTATTAGTTCATGACTTTTACAAAATAGACCAAAAGGATAAGTTTAGGTGGGGAATTTTTCAAAAAGTTTTCATTAACTTACGATATATTTCATTAGAAAACACTGGACGCCAAAATACGTTTTGTGAAATATTGGAACACTATAATCAAATAGAAATACAAAAATAATCAGCAGATCAAAATAATCATCATAATCATTGCCATGGAGATATCAGAAAACTTGCTGTGGAATAAATGATAGTTTTAATTGTTTTAATAATAATTAATTATTACATATAAAATAAAATACAATTATAAATTTAATTTCAATTAAAGATGGGAATTATATTCATTCATTCAAGTCTTTATTTATTCATTTATTTATTTTTAGCTAACACATCTGGCGTTGCCAAGGACTTGATAATACCCTTAAATAATTCTTATATTTGTATAACTTTATACCTTTAACCAGATTTTGTAAGTAT
The DNA here is from genome assembly GCA_963932465.1 of Maratus speciosus. Lineage (NCBI taxonomy): Eukaryota > Metazoa > Arthropoda > Arachnida > Araneae > Salticidae > Maratus > Maratus speciosus. Next base: position 118,857,643 of record OZ010790.1, read on the forward strand.
TTATACTTTAAAATGAAAATCTCATCAAACGAACCTCGTATCCGGGCCCCCGCAAATTTTATATTTTTAAAAACAGAATAAATCGTTGCAAAAGGTATCCTCTTTAACTAGGTGTTATATGCTTTTCCGAATATCAACAAAACATAGTTGTTTCAGAATTCGAAGTATTCGTATATTTCTTCTTTTTTTTACACTGGATCATTTAACCAATTTATGCCAAGGGTCCCATTTTTTGGGACGTTTCGAATTCCAATAATTTTTTATAATTTTCTTCTTCTTTACAACTTGAAAATTACATGAAGTAATTGTCTGTAAATGTCTTTATCTATTACCAAGCGATGACAGCATAAGATTGATATTTATTTGCTTAAATGAAAGCATTTTTTCGGTGTTTATAGATTTTTCATCTTTCAAGATAGCGAAATGCAAAAGGTAAGTTTATTTGTATTTTTTGTATGAAAGATTCAAATAAATAAGTCATAATCTTAGCTTGTAGACTTCTTTGAAATCCTTTTCTTTTTTTTTTTTTTTTTTTTTGCGAAATTACATGTTCAAGACTTTTTTTATGCGTGTTTGTAACGTACTAAATATAGCGCGATAGTCGCCAATGGATATATATTTCTATCAGCCATTTAGGGTACAGTTATTGATCTAAAGTCTTTTTCAAGATGATTTTGAAGTAAATTGCTCTTTAGTCTCAAATACGATTATTCTTAATTTATTATTAATTATATTTAAAATGTTATTAGTCTCTGTAAAGAAATACATATTTTTTAATAGTTAATAAAAATACTAATTATAGTATATAACATATAATTTAAAAGCTTAATTTATATAAATTTAAACAAAACCTATAATTATGCATTTTTTCACATATGGATATTTCCATATTTAGAATGTTTACATTTTATCAAATAAATACCAAAATATTTTAGCGTAATTTTTTTTAGTATTTTTCCAGCTCATTTTGCAGCATTTTAAAGAGATTTTACGAACAAATTTGAGAAAACAAAAATTCAGGCATAAATGGGTTAATATTTTTATAAAAAAAAGAATGTTCTTATTGTCCAAACTTTTTGAAATTTTTATAAGCCTTAAATATTATGGTTTCGGAACCTGTAATCGTGGGCAAATAATGATATTTAGAAACAAATATTTAAACTTAAAAAAATATATTTTATACAGAACAAACTATTTGAAATTTGTATGATATATATTTATGATATACTATATTATGATCGTATTCCATTGCAAGCATCTTGTAGTAAACTTCAATAATGTATACCAATTTCATCATGTTTGAAATAGTGCGATATAATTGAAATACTCTCCGAATAGCTTTTCCCCGTAGACCATTATAGAAACGAACTCTTTTGTGTGTGACTGTAAATGAATGATAAATGCTTTGCACGCAACATTCTATAGAAAACATACATTACTCCTTAGTGCATCTCAGAAATTCATATTAATTTCATTGTGCTTGTAACAGAGTAACATCATTAAAATACGCCGAAACAATTTTTCTTCGTAGATCATAATATAGCGGAATTCTTTTGACTTACCCTCTGCGTTAACTGTAAGAACTACACATAACGTATTCGACAGTAACCATCTTCTAGTGCACCTCAATAATGTGTATAAATTTCATTACGTTTAAGATTGTGTAACACTGTTAAAATATACCGCAAATGATTTTTCCCCGTAGACCCTAATGTAACGGAATACTTTTGACTGCCCCTGTAAATGAACTATGATTGGTACACACTTCATTTTCAATATCAAACATGGCATGGTCAATATCAATAACATACATCTGTTACATGGCAAACCGAATATGTTTGCGCGAGTTAGAGCACGGCCAGACAAACCCAATTCATAAACACTTTTCAACTATGTTGGAAAGTGTTAAAAATCGAACATAATGCATTTAGTTTCCAATGTTTTAAGATCATCAAACGTTGCTTATAACATAAATTTGAAATGCACTTTTAATGGAATTTTCACAGCACTGAAATCAGAATCGTTGAAACATTTTGTAGTTTATATTCTTCTTAGAACAGCTTAATTATTTTTACAATAATTTTCCAATGATTCGAATAGAAACTTTTATGCGCATGAAAACTGTTTCGAGTACTTCAAGGCATTTCTACATATTTCAATTTTGCATCTTTATTAATGTAAATCTTGAAAGTAATTTAAAAGTTGCTTGTATTCCAAAGAATTTTGTTATGAGTGCATGTAAACTTTTTATCTAAAATCTTAAATTGCCGTCATATTTCTTCTTTGGATGTTAGCAGAGCACTGTTTCGGAACAGGGCTTGAAGGACTTTTATTGGGTTGTTTAGCTTCAGGCTTTTCATATATCTACAACTTTTAGGAGTAAACATAAGGTACAGAAACAGATGGAAAGAGAATCTTTTTCACATTCTTAGATAGATCGTTGAACCAAAACAGAACAATCATGAATGAACATCCGTTCAGTGTAGAAAATTGTGATAACAGCTAGAGTATTTTAGTAACTTCTTAACTCTGGATCTTGTGAATGGAGTAAAAGGATTGTTTAAAGCATTTCAGTGCATTCTAGGATAGATTTCTATTCATGTCTTTATTTGATTTAAATTTCGTTTAAAATAGATTTAGGAAAAGAATATATATCTTTTTAAAGAACATTTTAAATTATTATACAAGAATTAATATTCCTAAGCAGATATTAAATTTGAATGCACATGTATCATTAAAGCAAACGTGGCTATGATTACTTTTGTTTTATGAGAACACTGAAAAAAAAAAAAAAAAAAAAATCTGTAATTCTACAGGTGCAAAGTTACATATATCTGTATGCCTACTAAAACTTTATCTGTACGCTGTACAAAAAATATATAAATCTACGGAACTAGTTATTGTAAAGCTACAGAAATCTGTAGCTTTATAAAAGAATCTACTAAAATTACAGTAATCTTACTAAAATATTATCTGTAATCCGAGATGCAATTACATAAAAAGTTGGAGGCATCCCAGTTTCCTAAAAAATTCTTAGTAAGCTTACAGATTTTTTGATTTACTGTGCAAAAATGTATGTTGCATGAATTTTTCTTGTTGCTGTTAGATAAAAAAGTTCTAGGAATTCTAGTTTCCTAGAAAAAATTTAGTAACTTTAAAGATTTTTTTTTTTTTTTTTTTTTTTTTGCAGTGAAATATTATTTATTGATGTATAAACATAACATTTGAATAACTATTAAATGAGGGGTTGAGAATCAGAGTGAAGCTACTTCATCAGCTGTGATTTGAATAAAAATGCTTTCCAAAGATTGTACAAATTTTCTTCAAACTCATTTAGGACAGTTCTATCAATGCCAGAGGAGACCAAGCATATGGTGCCTAAATTGGCAGTGCCTGAGTAAACCAAGCCGCATTTGATATCCAAATTACGTTGGACCATCCTAACTTGATCGCACCCTCCGCGAAATAGAGTTGTTGCTGTGCTGTTGTAAAGAATTACCTTAGAAGAGACGAAAAAAATTACCGGTTATAGGTATGTTCTATCTTCATAGGTTTCGTTGTACACAGTTTCGCTCGATGCAGACTATCAAACAGCATGTTAATAAAAGTAATTTAAAAGAAATTGTGAACTATGAAAAATTGGGACTTTAGGCGTCCTGCGCAGTGGTTACGCGGTTTTGAGCACTTGAAAATTCGTATGCCCCGTGTAAATCGGGACAACTGGCAACTCTAGTTATCGTACATGAGATTTTAGCATTCAACGACACTAAAAGTGCGGGGTTTTTTTTTTAGTTCCTTTTTAACACTTTCCAACAAAGCTGAAAAGTATTTATGCATTTGTTTGTCTGTCCGTCTGTCCACGCTCTAGCTTCCGTAAATATTTACTCGAATTTTCACGCAATCGATAAATGTTATTAAGTGCCACAAAGGCGTGTTTGGCATTGTATATGAAGTATGTGGGATTAATAATTCATTTACAGGGGCACTCAAAAGAATTACATTACGTTATGGTATAAGGGGGAAAGCCGTTTGCAGAGAATTTTAATAAGATTACGCTATTTCAAACGTATTGAAACTGATATAAATCATTGAATTTCATTACAAAATGATTAGAATAGAACAGGGCACTCGTAGTATTTGTCATTCATATCCAGGGACACACAGAAGAAATCGGTTGCGGTACTGTCTTTGAGCAATAATTGCTGGAACATTGCTGGAACTGCGTTTTAAAATTCGGCATGAGCTTTTAAATTTAACTTTTTTTTTTCGTATGGTACTCGTTGTATATAAATTCTATTCCTCATATGCAGGGCTGAACAAAACAAAATCACGTACGATTTCTCTTTATTAGTGGAAATTGCTGAAGGGGAATTTTTAACTGAGGTATATGTATTTCTTAACTGAACTAAATTTTTGCATGCATGTAGTTAATAGATACAAATCCAAATGTCATATACAAGACTGCTTAAAGAATTAGGATAATTTTCCGATTGTTGAATAGCTGAATTTGGGTTTTGAAATGCGATATGCGTTTCCATATGATTATATTAGACATAATATTTTAACTTATTAAACGGCGCATTTTGGTTACATTATTCTGAATGTGTTGGAAAGTGTTTCATATTCTGCGCTAGAAGCATGATTTATATTTCTTGTTTTAATAATAATACAATTTCTTAGTGTTTCACAAACTGTTATAAGGCTTTTCAAAGTTATTTTTATTATTATTATTATTATTATTATTATTATTACTAGATAATATCTGTTAAAGCTTGACGGCAAAGAACTTATACGCAGAAATAAAGACAAAAAACCAGTTCATAATATCATTAAAATATCAGAAAATTTTCAGTATATTTATTAGTAACAATTAAAAGAAATAAAAACCTCTCATTTTATAACCTGCTGGCGGCAAACTGCGTATTAACTCCCTTTACACGTATACAGACAACAGAATATTTTCCAGAGAATTCAATTTTTGGATCTAAAAAAGGGCAACTCCAAGTTTTGTTTTTCTTATTTATTTATTTAATTGTTTTAGTAAAATAATCAACTACTTTTCTTAGTATATATATATGAATTATAGATAAATTGTAATAAAAAATATACCAAAATTGTAGAACATTTTAATTTATATAATCGATACTTACATTCCAAACCTTTTAATTTAAAATTTTAAATACAAATTCATTAATTAAAAAATATATTGGGAATGGTAAATTTTACTCAATTATCTTGAAGGAAAAAAAAAATTCTATAACTTTTCCTCCTGAATTAAACTGAAATTTATATTATTGAACTGGGTTCTCAGAACACTAAAAATATTTCTTTTTAAATATCACAAGGCAGGAGCCAGATTCGGACCTACGTTCATTTTGGAGAACGAGAATTCTTCTTTCTGGCGCCTTAGAAGAAACAGTTATCTTGTCTGTAGTTATCTATAGATTTCAGCTTTCTGTTGAAACGAAAGAAATTCAAAAATGGTTTCCTACTCCGTTTAAGACAGAAAGACCCCCAAAATGTTGATTGCGCATGCTCAGAACAGCTAAAATCGATCTTAACCGTTCGGCTTTCCGTTTTAAATATATAGTTTATTATTATTATTATTATTATTATTATTATTATTATTATTATTATTATCGATGTTATTAGTGTTATTGTTACTATCATAAATTCTTTTATTTCGATTGCTGTTCCTGTAAAATGTTGAATAGAAAATCTAAAAAGCATTATCTATGCCTTTTACATACATTTCAAAGTTTTGTGCACTGAAATACAGAATATTTCACAGTAAATATTATAAATTATGTTATATATACCTATAAATATACTTATATAAATATACAATATATAAAAATGACATGATGTTAAATTAGCCAACGATAATTTGAGATTAATTATAATTTTCACGTGTATTGAAAGTGCAAATGTCTGTTAATAAATATAATTTTTTAAATGATAAATAAATAAAATTTCACACGACACACATTCTTTTTATATTTCTTTTTACCAATGTAAATATAATAACTTAATTATAGAAAAAAAAAGGAATCGTTCAGTTAAACGGCATTGCGACACCATGGACCATAGTTTCTACTTTCATATCCATAATGTAGAATAGTTTAGAATGAATCAAAAGGCTCCCTTAATTGTTTTTGTTTTTTTTTGTTTTTTTTTTTAACATGTGACGATTGTCAATGTTATAAATATGCAATATAGCACTGAGTATCCATGTTTTTTTTAAATTTAAATGTTGTATAACATGTATATATTTTCTGATTATTAAACTTTCTTAATGCCTATTTTGTTCCTTCATTATTATGCGTTCAGTTTTGTTAATATACGAAAGTTCCTACTTAAAGTTACTAATACTTTAATTTCAACACAACTTTCATAATTTTTATACTACTTGAATTTTTATAATTGCATAAATTTGTTCTGGCTAATTTATATGAAAGGGTTAGGGAAACTTTCGACTTTCATTATGAATACATGTACATAAAAATTAACACGAATTTTATGTTTAAATACACATGTTTTAATTTCAGTGAAGCACTTTAATAATAACGTGAATTTTTGAATTCCACTTGCTCGCTCAGGAACTTTTAATAAAAGGGATGCAAGAATTGATTTTTCTGAAATCACGTGGAATAGCTAGAAGGCATTGCTTTTCAAGGCTTTACTGAATAAATATTAATTTCTCTAGCTTTAGAAATATTTTGATATGGAAAAGTTTATTTAAATTACTTATTAAGCAGCTCAATATTTAAAAATTTCACCTTTTCAGTAAGTTTATTGAATTTGAGTATGGATATAATTTCAAAAATGTTTCACTTCACATTGCTAAATTATAGAATTTCACATTTTTCTATTCTAATTCAAATAATTTAGGAATTACCTGAAAGGTGAAAAGCTGATATAGTACTCTGCTTGAGAGCTGAAAGACATTTTATAAGTAAAGGCTTTGAATGACAGTTTGATTTTTCATGTCATAATAGAGTTGTTACATTCTATATATCTGCTGAAAACTTAGCCATTTACATGCATTATTTCTGAAATATTCTATTGATAATACTGCTGGCATATGTTTAAAATCAGAAAATAATCATTTTGTGTTCCGTGTAAAAAAATGATTCAAATCATTTTTCATTTTACATGTTATGTATTGTGTATTCAGTCTTTGGTTCTTATTATTTAAATTGCTTTATATTTAATGCTTATCCCTACTTCTGTTCTTTGTTTATGCTATCTTTTGTAAATGAACTGCATTATGTACAACTGGATAGAACATAGTCTTATTTTTTAATTCTATGTAATTTCAAAATGCCACATAGTTACAAAGTTAGAAACAGAAATTGTGCATAATCATAGCAATTTCAATCAATATTATAATACTGGTAACCTCCGATTAACAAGGTTAGAACATTCCTAACTAGTATGTTGTGGCCATCACAAAACTTTCTTCTATATAAATCACGTCAAATAAATCATTTAAATAGTAAAAGAAATTATATCAATTTATTCATATAAAAGTATACCTAAATGTGAAGTTTGATGAAAATTCGTGCATTAGTTATTGAGATAGAGCTGTAGGGGAAATTCTAAAAAATGCAGCATAGCAACTCCATCTGTTGAGCGATTTGCGCCAAAACACAAACAGCACTAATTCATATTAAGATATACCGGAATCTAAAGTTTGATGAAAATCCGTGTATTAGTTCTGGAGCTAGAGCTATTGTGGAAATCACAAAAAATGCAGCACAGCAGCGCCACCTGTTGAGCGATTTATACCAAAAGGAACAAAACATCAATTCATGTCAAGTACTAACTGAATCTGAAGTTTGATAAAAATCCGTGCATTAGTTCTGGACATTGAGCTATATTGTGGAAATCGAGAAAAATGCTGCATAGCAGCGCCACCTGTTGAGCGATTTACAGCAAAATATAAACAGCAGTAATTCATATCCAGGTATACCTTAATCTGAAGTTTGTTGAAAACCCAAGAATTAGTTCTTGAGATAGAGCTACTGCGGAAATCACAAAAAATACAGCATAGCAGTGCCACCTGTTGAGCGATTTACACCACGAGGTGCAAAACGTCAACTCATGTCAATCACTAACAGAATCTGAACTTTGATGAAAATCCGTGCATTATTTCTTGAGATAGAGCTATTACGAAAATCGTGTAAATGCTGCAAAATGCAGCATAGCAGCGCCATCTGTTGGGCGATTTGCACCAAAACGTTACCAGCACTAATTCATATCAAGGATTAATTGAATCTGAAGTTTTATGAAAATCCGTGCATTAGTTCTTGAGATAGAGCTAGTGCAGAAATCGCGAAAAATGCAGCATAGCAGCGCCACCTGTTGGGCGATTTACACCAAAAACTAATCAGCACCAATTTATATTAGGGACTACTTGAATATAAATTTTTATTAAATTTCGTGCAATAGTTCTTGAGGTAGAGCGCCCACAAAATTTGTGTCACATACACACAGACAGACAGACAGACTCACAGAGTCACAGAGAGACATTTTGTAAAAACATGTTTTTTGGAATCTCTGACCTCTAAAACGTGTAAATCCGTCGAAAACCGGAAGTCGAAAATTTTTACGAATCCAATACTTTCTTCTTGTAAAGATAGAAGAAAGTAAAAAATGTCTTATTATGAGAGTTCGTGCTATATCAAAGAAATACCAAAAATAATTAAATGTAAAAATTAATATATATATATATATATACTAACTACAATAAAACTTGCGGCAGCAGAACATTTCTCTGACGGAATTCTGAAATGAACGAATAGTACAATGCAATGGAAAGGCAATTACGACATACATTATACCTACTAAGATTAAAATCTGATTAAAACGTAATATTGCTTCAATGACTTGAAATTTTTGTCTTAGCGGTTTTACTGTATTTTCATTTTATAGCTAAACAAAGTACGTTTGTAGTTGGTATTTATGACATGAAGATGCCAACAGTTATGGATCATCAGCAATTGTTACGTTTTTAAACGGTTTTTATTTAACTTAATTATATTTACGTATATAAAGATGGAATTTTATAATCGATTTTTCACTCACTTCTTGATGTACTATAGTTCTAGAAATTGCGTACAGTTATGTGTGACCACGATTTTCGTATTTTTGGAAATCAATTGCTTAATCCTAAACTTAAACAGAGGTTAAGACTAACTTGGAAATCGTGCCAGCAAATGAACACTAGGGACTGATTTTTTGTTTGTGTAAAAAAGGACTCTGTTTAATATGAACAGTTTCATTTTATCATTGATATAAATACCTAAATTTTAGATGTGTGATGGTAATAGAATTTATGGGCCTCAGAAAAACTGAAAAAAGGCCAATTTATATGAATAACAAGTTACCTCAATCAGCTTTAAAAAATAGATGGTAATACTTAAAACATTTTGAGAACAAAATGAAAATTCTCACAATGCAAATGTGATTTAAATATAGGTTGTTATATTTTAATAAAGTTGAGAATCTCGTTTGAATTACTTATTACGCATATAAAATATATATCGGGAAAAATAAAATAATAATGGAGGTATACTACAAAGACAAGAGGTGTAAAAATTCCCTGATTGCAGCATTGCGTGTAAATGATCGGATTAAAAGATATAGACCCACTAGCACTTAGTTTGTTACATGCTCACACTAACATTAAGAAATCGGAAAGAATTGTTATAATAGAGAAACTCTAGTAACAGATCCATTTCATTAGATTTTATACTTAATGTAAAAAAAAGTGTTTATAACACTATTTCTTACTTAAATCGCATCTAATTCACGAACATCCCGAATCAATACACGTCCCAGTAAGTCCTACAGTAACCATTATTTATATCCTTTAATAAGCACTAATAAATGTGCGCTGACATTTAAAATTAAAAATTCAGTTATGATCCAAGTACCTCTTTCAACAAAATTTATACTTAATGTTTGGAATAATCTAACGTAGCACAACGAATTTTGCATTTATTCTTAAACTGCATCGTCACGTAAAAACTTATGAAAAAAGAGCCAAAAAACTGACTAATTATGATTCATGCGTATTTCTTGAACCTTTAAAATCCGATTTATATGTAAAAACCATTTCATTCGTGAGAATAATCTGCGTCAAACAGCTTACGTGTGCTATGTTATTTAACATAGGTAAACAGTCTGATTCATTATAAACTTAAGTTTTCGTTTATTTTAACTCGTTTTTTCTGATCTAAGAAATCCGGACATACAGGGGGATAGTCTCTTTTCTGAAGATCTGACACATCTTTTTGACAATAAAAGACTTTGTGTTTTTGCAAATTTGAACTTCGGGAAAGTTTGAAAGAATAATTCTCAGATTTTGTTTAACTAAATTTTGAATGCACATCAGAAATACAACTTTTTTATGTTTATTAATTTACTATTTTTAGAAATAAAAAGGTGTGCCGTTAAGTATAATTTTATTTTATTAGACGTTGTCTAAAAAAATTACAATATTTAAAAGAAAAACAATGAGTTATAAGTGAGTTTAAGAGGGTCCGGGACACATTTTAAAATAATTTTTATTTATTGAGTTAAAATTCTGAATTTTTTTGTGATGGTTAACCATATAATTTGTAAATAAAATCACATGATAAAACTTCTCATAATTTTTGTAAAAAAAAATTAATTTAAAATGTATTAAAAAAGTGGGGTAGGTAAAAATTGTTATAACTCGAAATGTTATTTATAGATTTTTTTTCTTTTAAATAAACAGAAATATATAAGTTTTAATTTTGATTCAGCATTTTTAAAAATATTCATTAAAAAAAAAATGTGGTCCCTTTTTCTAAAAAAAATCATATTTTCAAAAGTGAATATTTTTTTGATATATGCTGAATCAAAATTAAAGTAAAACAACTTAAAAAGACATGTTCCACGTTTGAAACATTTATCTTTAACGGTTTTTGAGTTATAAGAATTTAAATATGCGAAATGGTGAAAATACCCATTATGAAGAAAAACGCATTTTTAGAAGAAGTCATTTCCATGACAGCCATTGCTTGAAAGCTAGATTTTCAAAACAAACCAAAACGTAAAAATTAATATTTCTTGTTCTAATTAAGATAGAAACATGATTTAAAAGTCATTTTAGGCAGAAAAATACAGAAAAAATTTTAATCTAATAAAATGTTTTTACAAAATTTGAAGATCTTTGCGTCTCGGCGCCCCTTAAAAAAAAACATCATAAAAATGGGATACAAATTATTAAAATTTCCTTTACAAAAACTTGTTTTTTTTTTTTTTAAACATTGTGTTTCGTTTTATATCTAAAATGTAAAGTATTATTCAATGGTATTATTCTGTCTAAAAACGACTATAGTTTGACCAAACGATAGTTTGTTAGACTCCTTCCAAAGAGTTGTAGAAAGTTAACCAGTTTTCAGATCGGTTACTTTAAATGAAATAGTAGATTACAATAACGTAATTGTTATTATTTTTTAAATAGGTGTAAAATACAATTGTACAAGAATTATATAGTCGCTTTACGTTTTAAATAATTCTTCCGAATTTTAGCGCAAATATATTATTACACTTTTCAAGCATACATTATGAATTCTATTATTCAGTTACAGGTACAGCTTAAGATCAATAGGCATAAAAAATTCATTATTTCTGATACATTAATAGGAGTATGTTTTATCTGGTTTTATCATTATTATTTTATTTTTTGCTTCTGTCTAAAAAAAATGGAAGCAGTAATTCAAACGGCTGGGCAATGAATGATCATTATTACATCAAATTCATAATCAAAGTAATTTCAGTGAATAGGGTAATAGCTCCAGTACCCAGCCAGTTAAGTTCAGTAGTTACCCTTACCACAGCCTAACATAAATAGTTTATCACTATCTCTATAAAATATATCATGATTATTTGCTGATGGCTTGACGATTTATAAAAAATGGCTACACATTATACAAATTGTACTCATACATCATTTTGAACCAAATATGAACTCAATTAAATATATATAGAAAATCCTATATATTATGTTGAGAATGTCATATTCACCTTAATAAATGAAAAAAAAAAAAAAAAAAAAAAAAAAAAAAAACGTGAAAACATTTATTCACAATTCATTTATTACTAAAATAGGGGTAAATATATTATAAAAGTTTTAAAACATTAAACCATTCAAGATGTAAAAAAGTGTAAAAGATATATGATGTAAAAGGTGTATGTCAGACAATGTACAAATATCCCGACCAGGATAATCCCTTTTAATTCAAAATACAGACATTGATATCTTATCCAATGAAGCTAAAATCATAGCACATGTATCACATTATAATGTTTGCATAATCAGAGAGTCTCCGGAGATATTGACAAGAGGCCAGAGGACATGTATTATCCTATCATATATCACGTTTATGGTTTAATATACTTGGGATAACCAGGGCATTTGGATTTGAATGGCACGCCCTCGTATTTTCTGTTGCAACCCATCCCCTTTATTTATCTCCCTCTCTCCTATTTATTGTTTTTGGTTTCGCCCTTCGCTACTTAACCAGTGTATATAATTTCTCATTTCAACTCCTCTGATGATGGCTAATGTTTAGCTGAAAGCACTTGGTATATTTAGACACGATTTGACATCTGTGTTTTTAACATCTTAAATAGTTTTAATGTTTTAAAACTTTGATAATACATTTGCACCTATTTTAGTAACAAATGAATTGCGAATCGATGTATTGACGTTGTTTATTTTCAAAAATAAACTATTTATTAAACATTGAAGTATATTTCTGCAAGTCAGCTAAACATCCGCGAGCTCACCAGATAATAGGGGTATTCAACTATTCAGGCTGGAGGTCTATATGAATACATTCTTAAAATTTAGCGGGTCACCGCCATGAGAGTCAATTAAATAGCGTCGATATGAGATGTATACATACAAGAAGAAGGACAGTGTATATATATATAGGCGCCGCATATTTGCAAAATTTTTATTTTCTTATTGATTCATGAAGAGCATTGTATTTAATTACATTTCACGTAACATTTCAATTTACTACCAGAAATTCATATAATTACCTATTTTAGTAATAGTAGTAGCAGTAGTACATGAAAAATTCCCGTGGGAAGGTTACACCTAGGAGAGATCTAGGATACCTAAGGGTTATCCTTGATAAAAGACTTACCTTCAGCAAACATATTCTTAATATAAGAGGTAAGGTCGCCGGAGTTTCTAAATAATATTCTCAATGAGATTAATGCTGAAGTGCTGGATTATGGTGTCTCCGACCCCAGCAATATTTTATATATCCGTACCGTTATTACTAACAATAAAAAAATGTATATCTTTCATTGAAAAGTTCCCTTTTGGTCCCTCTTTAATATAGACTGTTTTGAACAATTAAATATTTTATCATTTTACTTTTCCCTCGTTTAAAAAAAAAAAAAAAAAAATACCATATTTGTTTTTTAAACCGCTTTATCTTTTTCATTTTCCATTTCAGAGAAGAGCATTTGCTTCTCTATCCTTAATTATAATTATACTCACTCTTTTGTAGCTTAAACTACAGGTAAACTTTATCTCTCTTATGGCTCCATAAGTTTTAGAAATAGGGACACTCTTAGAGAGGGCGCAAAGTTGGCGTCAACTTGGACGCCCTAGAAATGAATGAAATGTTCAACTGATCAACTAATTAATCCGCTGCGTCTTGTTGAACTTGACAGACAGAGAAAAATGCTTACAACATCGGGTTTACTGCGGTACCAAACTGGTACATGAGAAAGCATACATATTAGCCATCATCGGATAGTATTAAAATGCAGTGGTACTGTCTGCCTCGTAAAATCCTCGATTTGTACATCACCAGAAAAAAAATAATAACTTAGCTGGCATTTGTGTTTATGTGCAGAAAATCATGTATATGGAGGACCTATTCACCTGCTTTCTTCGTAGTTTTTTACTAAAGAAGGTATTTATCCCAATAAAGCTCTTTGAAAGACTTTTTCGATGTCGCTGAAATCTTTTCTTAACTCTTTCAAACATAGTTAAAAAGTGTTTATGACTTCGGTTTGTCTGGCCGTCCGTCTGAACTCTAACTCTCGTAAATATGCTCGGATCGCCCTGAATTTTTTGTATCTTATTGACCTTTACTATACCACGATCGCTATTGAAAATAAAGTGTGAATTCTTTATAGTTCATTTACACGGATGGTTAAAAATATTCCTTTACATTATGGTCAATGGGGAAAAATCTTTTCAAGTTCAGTTTTAATTATGTTAGTAATTATGTTAGACGATTTAGAATATAATGAAATTGATATGCATTTATGAAGGGCGTTAAAACATGTACTGTGTAGAATATGTGGTATAAAGCATTTATTTTTCATTTACAGGGCCACACAAAAGAATTCCGTTACATAACGGTCTAAGGAGAAAAACAGTTTGCAGCTAATTTTAGTTCCCCTATTAGTTACCCTATTTCAAATATGATAAACTTAATATACATTACTAATGTTTAGAACAAAATGCTTGCAGGCGAGTTTGATGTGCATCACATTTATCGTTCGTTCACAGGGACACGCAAAAGTTTCGGACACAGTACTATATTTGAAGTATTGCGTATTAGCGATAATTGATGAAAGCTTGATTTCATTTATGGTGTGCATACTTAAGTTTAACTAAATTTTTGCTTACTATATGATGTGCATATATATTATAGATCATATGCAGGGCTATACAAAAAGAAATCGTAAGCAATGCGGAGTATCAGCGTGAATAGCTCAAAGGCTTTTAATTGCATTATGCACTTTCAAATTGAGCTATATTTGTATATAAGAGATATTTGCATAAGATAAATGAATTCATATACAGGTGCACACAAAGAACTGGATACATGACGTTCTAGGGATGATAATCTCTGAAATGTGAATTCAGTAGTTTTAACCATGTTTTAGCCAGAATTAAATTTTAGCTTAGTAAGTGGCGTATATAAAAATATGTTGGTAATATATACAAGGCTGTACAAAAGAATTCAAGTATGTTTCCGTATATTTGTAGAAATTGCTGAAGGCGAATTTTTAAACTAATATGTATATTCCTACTAAACTAAATTTTAGCACACTATGTAGAATATATACAAATCTATAGAACTGCGTTTCGGGCTATGGATGGTAATTGCTGAAATTTGGTTTTAAAATGTGTTATGCTTTTTCTAAAATGCTTACTTAGGTTTCTTTGGGTTTTTTAACTTTTTTAAACTGCGAAGTTTTTTAAAAGAATCTGGAAGTGTTGGAACACAGCGGCGTGCCACCCGTGGCCAGCGGGAAACGGGGTGAAAATCACTACCTTATATTGATATTCGTTCTTTTTTTTTTTTTTTTTTTAGAAAAGGAAAAAATAGATTTTTTGAAAAATAAAAAGCTGTAAATGGTAATTTTATAACATTAAAAAACAGTAATTGTATAACATGTAAATTGTATAACGTATGAAAAAAAATCGCATTCATAGTAAAACTAGAAGAGAGAAAGCCTCCATATCGTTTTATTAAATTATTACTAGAGATCTATCAAAAATTCGGTTTCGTCTATCGTTTTCGGCCCTTTTTCATCTATCGTTTATCGTTTTGCCGAAAATTCGGCCGGACCGAAACTATCTGTATTACAAAAATCTCGTTTCTTCCTTCAGAAATTTTCAACATTGCTCATTGATTTGAGCGGTATCGAGTCAAATGAGACACTTTTTATTTATTCCTATGAGCTTCACTCTTTATAGCATCAGTCATGATTGACTCAAAATGTGAGTGCAAATTTTAAAGCAAGGAATGCCCATATGCCTCAACTTTGATAACGCTTTTCATGTGCTCATTAAGAGCTGCCGCCCTAACAGCGATGGAAAATTTTCAGTTTGAAACCGCAGAAGTGTTCCGAATACACTTTGAGAAAGTTTTTGTATAACAGATGATCATTTACAAAAATCATTATAAAAGATAAATCGAGGTATGTATACATAAAACATTTCTTAATTAGAGAAATTAATTTAATTAGAAAATCCTTCTGTATCGTAGGTGAATTAATTACATTTTATTTTATTTGAAAATAAAAGTTTTGATCAGAGGCACGTGAGCCAACTTGGGCCACAAGTATAATTAATTAATAATTATATCTATTTAATAAACACGTATAACTAATTAATAACACTAGTTTACAAAATTAAACTTTTTGTCTGTTGCTGCGAATTCTGTGGTTGATAATGTTCACTTATGACTTGTTTTTGTCAAATCTAACCGGAAAATGTTTTGACCAGCTCGAATTACTTTGTTTTTTATTTTTATCATTTAAGCATATATATTAATCGATAACAGGCGTATTTTACTGTGTTAAGATTAGTTTCTCAAGTTTTTCGTCATGAGTAGTTCAAGGAGACGTTGTTTAAACAATCCAGATCATTTTTGCTATATATGCGGAGAATATGTGTTTAACAAGTGTAGAAAAGTTATATCAGAGTTGGTGAAAAATACCTATTTTGAGTATTTTGGGATGCTCTTGGATAAAAATGAGAAGCCTTGGGATCCCAATTGTGTTTGTAAATCGTGTGTGGAATATTTAAGATTATGGAAAAGTGGTAAAAGAAGTGCCTTTAAATTTGGAACACCGACTATTTGGCGAGAACCACGAAATCATCTCGAAGACTGTTATTTTTGTAGCCTGAACGTAAACGGTTTAAACGCTAAAAATCGAGCTAAATGGCAGTACCCAAGTACTAGTTGTGTTCAACGTCCAGCGCAGCGTTCACCTGACTCTTCAGAGCCTAAAAATATATCTGAACCATTAGAACAAGACATTGAAGGCCCAAGCTCATCACAAAATGATGCTGATTTTGAAGGTATGTCAAATGAGCCAAAATGCTTTTCCCAAAATGAGTTAGATGATCTTGTAAGAGATTTAAATCTTTCTAAACAAGCTTCAGAATTGTTAGCATCAAGACTAAAAGAAAAAAATTTGCTTTCCTCAGATACTAAAATAAGTTTTTATCGTGAAAGAGATACAGAATTACGGCGTTATTTTTCAGAAGAAAACGGTATTACCTTTTGTTGAGATATCAAAAACTTGTTGATAAAAATGGGCTTGAAACAATACGAATCAAACAACTGGCGTTTATTCATTGACAGCTCAAAACGTATCCTAAAATGTAGTCTATTACATAATGGAAATAAATACGCTGGGGTACCTATTGCCCACAGTGAAAAGTTAAAGGAAGAATATTGTAACATTTCGCTAGTCTTGAACAAAATAAAATACAATGACCATAAGTGGCAAATTTGTGTCGATTTAAAAATGGTCAACATTCTTCTCGGTCAACAAAGTGGTTACACTAAGTTTCCCTGTTTTATATGTCTTTGGGACAGTAGAACTAAACAAGAGCATTGGGTAAGAAAAAACTGGCCCTTGAGAGAAAATATGGAGCCGCCTGGAAAGCACAATATAGTCCACAATTCATTAGTAGCTCGTGACAAAATTATCCTTCCACCATTACATATAAAACTGGGCATCATGAAACAGTTTATAAAATCACTAGATAAAGACGGGAACTGCTTTTCTTACATTTGCCAAAAATTTCCTCAGCTCACTATAGAAAAGATTAAAGCCGGTATTTTTGATGGCCCCCAAATCAGACAACTTACGAAAGATACTCAATTTAGAAATTCTATGACTGAGTTAGAACTAAAGGCTTGGACAGCTTTTGTGTCTGTGATGCAGAATTTTCTCCGAAATAAAAAATCTGAAAATTATATTGAACTTGTAGAAGACCTTCTGCTACAATTAAAAAATATGGGGCGCAATATGAGCATAAAACTCCACTTCCTCCATAGTCACCTGGACAGGTTTCCGGAAAATTTAGGCGATATGAGCGAAGAGCAGGGAGAGCGTATGCATCAGGACTTACGCGTCATGGAAGAGCGCTATCAGGGTTTCTGGGATACGAATATGATGTCTGGCTATTGTTGGTCTCTGATACGTCATTTTCCAAAGTCTACACATCGGAGAAGAGCCTTAAAACGAAGTTTTTTAGAACTCAATGATTAATTATTTTTTTAGTAAAGTTTTTCTTAGTAAATACATGTTTTTTTCTGTTTAATACCTACATAGCTAAAACTCAGAAACTAGAGCTGATTAAAATATTCTAATTATATTTTTGAAAATAGCATATCATATGTAGTCAGCAACAGCTAAAAATTTTTCGGCAACAGATGTACTGTAAACTAGTGTAATTATTATGTATGTATTAATTACTTTAAACAAAATTTTGGATAATTTTGTTTTCGTTTTCGTTTTCGGACGAAAATAAGAAGGCTAGAAAAATAAGATTTCGGTTTCGATCTTAAAAGCCTGTTTCGTTGAATCCATTGGATTTCGTTGGATATAATTATTACTTTTAGACCTTTACTATTCTTAGTTGCATTACATTCGCATTTAAAATATTCTTTTTAAACGCACATCAATAAAACTATATTTATTATTTTTAATTTTCCTTAGCTAATTCCTTTAACTTTGTGGTAAAATATTTTCTGATTTTCTTTAAAATAACGTGCGTAAAACTTTAGTAAATATTTTTCTTAATCCGCTTATTTTCCTATCGAAGTCCATTAGCAAATACAATCTTAATTTTATACTAACCATGATGTTGTAGTATCTTCTAATGGGTGTGGCTTTTGTTTCGGTTAATCTAATTTTGCGTTCTTTTTCTTTCATAGTTGCAAAGTTGTTGTAAGGAGTTTTTAAAGTTCTTTTCGGAACTAAAATTTCATCTCGTGTTTACTTTGCGTGAAAGTTTTTCAAAGTAAAGAAAGCTTAGTTACATTTATTTTCTTAAGTATTAACTTTATTTTAATATGTTTTTAATTATCTGGTGTCCTTTGTTTTTCCTTTTACTGGTAGTTATTGAGGCTAAAATATCTCAAAATTTAAGTATCAAAGTGTAAGGAGGAAAAAGAAAATAATGAACTGTACAAAATCTGAGTTGCCTTGTTAATATTCCTGAATTTTCTTGCAATTTAAAATGTATTTAAATTATTTAATTAAAAAAAGTTATTTAATTGGATTTTACTGCAATTTATTTAATGATAAATGTCTTTCATACAATTTTCTAAGTTTCATTAAAAAAAATCGAAATTTCGGCAGTTAAATTTTTTTATTTATACGTTAAACTTTTGTAAATATTTTTCTTAATCCGCTTATTTTCCCATCGAAATTCATTAGCAAACACAATCTTCATTTTATACTAACCATGATTTTCTGGTACCTTCTAATGGGTGTGGCTTTTGTTTTGGTCAATATCCTTTTGCGTTCTTTTTCTTGCACAGTTGCAAAGTACTTGTAAAGAGTTTCTAAAATTCTTTTCAGAACTAAAATTTCATGTCGGGTTTACTTTGACTGAAAGTTTTTCAAAGTAAAGAAAGCTTACCTACATTTATTTTTTTAAGTATTAACTTTCGTTAATCTGTTTTTAATTATCTGGTGTTCTTTTTTTTCCCCTTTTACTGGATATCGCTGGATATTTATTGCGGCCAAGTCGTACACTATAATGATATTCCTTTTTCTTCCCTTTAAGTTTGATTTTTTTTTTTTTTTTTTTATAAAAAAAAGTTAATTTTTTTTTTTTTTTTTTTTTTTTTTTTTTAAGTAGAAAGCTGTAAATGGTAATTCTATAACTGTATAAAATGTAAATTGTATAACGTATGAAAATCAAACAAAACATACAGCATTCATAGTAAAACGAGAAGAAAGAAAAACCTCCATGTTGTTTTATTAAATTATTCCTTTTAGATCATAACTATTCTTATTTGCATTACATTAAAATTGAAGATCTTCTTTTTAAACGCACATCAATAAAATTACATTTGTTATTTTTAATTTTCCTCAGTTAATTCTTTTAACTTTATGGTAATATCTTTTCTGACTTTCTTTAAAATGACGTACGTAAAACTTTTCTAAATATTTTTCTTAATCGGCTTATTTTCCCATCGAAGACCATTTGCAAATGCAATCTTCATTTTATACTAACCACCATGTTCTATTATCTCCTAATGGGTGTGGCTTTTGTTTTGGTTAATCTTATTTTACGTTCCTTTTTTTGCATAACTTCCAAAGTTGTTGTAAAGAGTTTCTAAAATTCTTTCCGGAACTTAAAATTTCATGTCCTGTTTACTTTGCGTGAAAGTTTTTCAAAGTAAAGCAAGCTTACCTACGTTTATTAAGTATTAACTTTCTTTTAATCTGTTTTTAATTATCTGGTGTTATTTGTTTTCTCTTTTACTGGATAGTTATTGCGGTTAAAACATCTCAAAATTTAAGTATCAAAGTGTAAGGAAAAAAAGAAAATAATAAACCGTAGTAAAACTGAGTTGATTGCTGATATTCCTCAATTTTCATTTAATTTAAAATGTGCTTAAATTAATTGAAAAATAAATTAAAAGAAAAAAAATAAATTAGAAAAAATTAAATTAAAAAATTTAACCATAAATTAAAAGAGGAGTTTTAATGTTTTTTAATTAATATGATCTCAAATTTAATTGCTTTATTTGCTTAGTGGAATCTTTTAACGACAGCTTTCTTTAGGTTGCTCCTTTATCCCCTTTCGACGCAGTGTGCTCTGATCGGGATACCTAAGTTTAATTCCAAACTTACGAACGGCACCAAGAATATTTTAGTAAAATTTTTCTTTTAGTATAAACATGTAAAGTAACATGTTTATAATATCTAAAAAAGTCGTTTATAAATTCCGGTGTCAGTCTGTTATTTCATCATTTTAGAACAAAAATTGTCAGTGCCGGAAAGGGTTAACCCTTTAGCGCGCAGCTTTGCATATATGCAAACAACACTGTTTTGAATTTAATCGATTTTTTTTTTTTATATTCGCATATACCTAATTCACACTAGAAAATAAAAATAGCAATATTTGGTTTAATTAAAAAAATAGACATTCCCTATTTAAATAAACCGAAATTAACCATTGAAACTCTCTGGTGTAATGTCAGATTCTCTGAACTACGTAATTTCAAGAACGTATTCTATCATGGGAATTAAAGGGTTAAAGATTAAGTTTTATAAAATAAATAATTATATAAAATAAAGTATTTGGAGACATACTTATTAAAGTATTTACTAATTTGCATTATTTTAGCGTAAAACAGCCACACGACAGTAGTTTTTACTTATATTGCAGATGTGAAACAGAAGAAAAGATTGACGTATTATACGAAAAACTAGCAGAACTACCCCTCTTCGCCCGTGTCAATTTTAAGGAGCCCTCCAGGTAAAATAAATTAAAAGGAAATAATACGGCATTCAGAATAACGGGAATTTGTACATTCCCATTCACGTTATTGTCTCCGCAACGATAGTAAAATCCCTGAGCTTTAATAACAGTATACGCGTTTTCTTTGGTGGGTGCAAGAGAAAAATATGATAAAAAAAAGAAAAAAATCCACCAAATCGCGCAGCATATAGTGAAATTCTCGTTTGTATAGTATATATACACATTATAAAGTAAAAACACCAAGTCAGTGCCCATAAATTGTGTCTTTACTGACTTCTAAACACAACACAATTTTATTTTTTACAGTATCGAATTGAAAAAGGTTCTTTCAAATAAAATTTGTTTGAAAATCCTATCTCAATTTTCTGATTTTAATGGATTTTAAAGTAATTTTCAAGCATGGATATTTTTAAAGGTGTGTGCAACCCGATTACGAAAGATGAACCCATTTACTCTTAATGCAATAGCACAAAGAAAAGACATGTCAATGAGTAACGCTGGTATCATATTTTCAGTGGCAATAACCTAACACAACAATAAATTTCTTTTTTACTGCAATTTAACCTCTAAACATCGCACATTCGATTGTTCCACCCGTCTTATAGAAAATAAAAGTACCTTCAGTAATATTTATAAATTTTTTATGGATTAACAGATTTTTTATGGATTTTAAAGTAATTTTCCAGCATGAATATTTTTTAAATATGCTTGAAACCCAATTACAAATAATTTCTCAATTATTCAAAAACATTGTAATTAATTCAGAATTTGTTTTCGTGTAATACTCAATAACCGAATTGGCAAACGAAAATAAAACACCAAATATAAAATAAAATAAAACACGACTTTAACAGATATCAAATCAAACTACTCAAAATAATCTAATAAGTATATTTTTTAACTTTTAAAATTAAAATACATGTTTTCTTTTTCACGCGTAACAGAAATATACGATTTCTCACAATACGGGGAAACATACAATGCATGCATCAATTATAAGCTTTGATTAAAGTATTAGATCAAAAGGGTTTCCACTCTAAATAAGACATCACTCTTCAAGGTAAACTTAATTTTTCATTAATAGAAATTAAATCTACAATGATTAGATGAAATGATGTCATTTTCCATAAATTTTAAATCGTGACATCAGCCAAGAATTTTTTTGAAAAGGAAAGTAACTTTTATCTTTTTACTATAAATCACAGAAAAGGCAACTACTGAATCTAAATCAATGCAACACTTAGCTATAACGTATAGCTATAAGATATGGCTGTAGTATACAACCGAAGTAGTAAACAAAATGTAAGAGCCATTTATTTTTACAGTGATTTTGACTACACGTTGAAAAGATTTGATAGAATGTGACGTCATATCTAGCCTTCATTTGCTTTCCCCTTAATTGTTTTCATAAAATTTTTCTGTCTGTATTAAAAATAGATGTTTTAATCTAAAAAAAAAACATTCAAATTAAGGTGCTACGTTATTTTACCGCCCTTATAGTTAAAGTTTTTATTTTATATATAAAAAGAAATTGCATTTCCTGTTAAGAACGACGTCAATTTAAAAAATGCAAAAATATACCAAGAAAAATTTAATTTTTATTGACAAAAAAAAAAAAAAAAAAAAAAAAAAATTACACGCATTATCGTTAATTTTTTCACATTTTTGTGTCATGGGTGTGGCAACAGAAAAGAAACGATTTAATTAGAAATGTAAAAAGGGATATTTCTGTAATGTTAAATTATGGAATTTGTAGAAAAAAGGGATAAATGGCGGTCTGATGATTTTTTAAAGTAGACAGTGATCTTTTCCACGTTCTAAAGCCTATGTACATCGAGTTTCGTGCAAATCGGTCAAAAATTGAAGATTTGTATAAAGGACATACACACAGGGAACGGCTTTTATATATATAGATGTATCTCTGATTTTTTTCATTTTTTTCCTGTGTAATAAACGTTTCAGAGAATTATATATAATTTTTTCGAAACAAAATAAAAAATAGCGCATTTAAGGGTTAATTCATTTTCTCCTCTGATTTTTTAGCAAATGTGATTACCTTACTGCTTGGATTTGCAAACGTCTTTCACAATGTGGTAAATATGTTCGACTATGAAAAGTAAAGATTGTAATTTTTATTTTTATTACTTATGAAATTAAAATTAAAAATTACCGAACTGAAAAAGATTATTGTCTCGTTTGTATTTTAATTAACTTTTAATCTTTACTAAATGAAATGGTGTACGCAACGTAAATTGTAAATAAATTAATCCACTTTTAGAATATAAATTTATTCAAAATTACCGTGAGATGAACTAAAGAATGATTTTATGTTATTTTATTTTTGTTCTGTTTTGTTTGTTTTTCTTAAATAGAAACTTAATAAGCGAAAATACAGTTGAAGACACAAGTGTAAGAAGGCGTTATGTCATATTTTTCGGGAAAATTATCTTGTTTTATGGATGAAAATGTTAAACGTCATATGGTAAACCTAAAATAATAAGAGACTAAATATTCTTGAAGATATGAGACACTATTATTTTAATATTTAATATTATTGTACTTGATAACTTAAATAAAAATATTATTTGAAATTTAATAATTAAATGTTAATTAGTTTTTCTGAGAAATTTTAGTGCATATTATTGTATAACAAAATTAAATTAGCATTATAATTAACATATTTATTAACATTTTAAAAATGTTGCCTAGGCGAAAGAAATGAATAAATTACCAAAAAGCCTTTTACTTTTATATTATCGAAACTTACTTTTTGTTTCATAACAACTTCTCGATCTTCTAATGCAACATTTTGTATCTGTAAATTGATATTTTCCCTTCTTTGTATAATGGTGTGAACGCTTTTTGACTCAAAAATAGTGCACTATTACACATGTTCAAGAACTATTATAATGAACTATTATTACCCATGTTCCTATACTATCCAAATATAATATTTTGTATTTTTAAGTTGCTATTTCCTCTCCTTCGAAAAATTAAAATCAAATCATATCCTCTGACTGGAAAAGGGGAACTATTACCCATGTTTAAGTATCAACAGTTTTTAAAGTAAAATTATATAAAATAATTCATAAATTGCAATTTGTATAGCCTTGATAAAGTTAATTTATAGTACATTGATCACCTGCAATGCTGATAAATATAGTGAACTACTTCCCAACTCCGTCAGTCTGTATAATTAACTGAAATACTCGTAATTTGAATCATTTAGAAATGAAATATGAATGTGAATTATTCTTCACATATAAGAGTGTAACAAGTAACACGTGGTATTTCCCTAATTTTTACAAATTAGCTGAGACTTCTTAAAACAGAATCTTATTTATATCTTATGCATCCTTTATATCTCAATGCATTTTGAATCTGTCTCCGCCTGCATTCTAAAAATTCTTCGGCAACAGCTGAAAAACAGCTGAATCGTACTTGCAAAAAGAAATTACAAAATTCTTGTAAATTACTACTCTTCAAGAGCTCTATGTTAACCATTAACCCTCCGTCTACCAGACGGGTCCATTGGACCCGACAGGTACATACAAAATATTCATTCAAACCAGAAATTTCTTTAAAATAAACTAAGTATATAAACCAGACAAAAATAAGGTAAATAAATAAGTTAAATAGTTTTAAATAAAAATTCTGGTGTAGAACGTTTTATTAAAACTTGAATAAAATTCCCGGTAGATCTAGGGTTAATAGAACTGAGATCTTGAAAATTCGAAAATTAATGCATACCCATCGGCATACAACTATATATTTTACATGTTTCTTTTTTAAAATGTCAATTGTGTGTCATACGTTTTAACCATACTATATTCTTCACTAATTAGGAGTGAAATACACGTTTGACTAAGAGACATTTCATGCATAACATATCATTATACCTCATCGAAATAATCTACAAGATATAATGATTCATCATCAGTCATTTTAAATTTGTTGTTCAGACATGTTTTTCACGGAGTCATTAGGGTCTTAAATAATAAGGATATATAATCAAAAGAGAGAAATACAAGAAATGCTCTTTGAATTTCTATATCAAGCAGATTTTTTATAATTGTATATTTTGTATACTCAGAGCATTATATTTTATTTCCATTTAGAGTCACATATGGCAATGTGCATTCCTCGTACAGGAACATCAACATCCAAAAATTGATGTGGCATGAATATACAATAGCTTAGCTTTTACAACATTTTTCTTTCTCTTTGAATCGCATTACTTTATACAGTGTGATGTCCACATATAACCTGACCGACCTTTATTTTCGCAACCGTTGGTCCTAGATGCATACTTCCAATTACATAAAGGGTTTAATTAAGTTAAAGAATTATTTTTAAAGCGATTTGGGTCAAGAAAAACATTCATTAAAAGATTACGAAATTTAAATTTTTATACGGTACCCCGGTCCTATAAGTGATATTTACTAAATATTTA
Source organism: Maratus speciosus (assembly GCA_963932465.1). NCBI lineage: Eukaryota > Metazoa > Arthropoda > Arachnida > Araneae > Salticidae > Maratus > Maratus speciosus. The sequence continues at coordinate 118,883,418 of OZ010790.1, forward strand.
CTGTGGCACTAACAAGTAAGACAAAAAAAGTTCCATTCATCTAACATTAAAATTGACCGAGTTATGAAACTTTGAAATATATGACTTATACAACTTTTTTGCATATCAAAACAAATGATTTCGACCATGCTTTCAGGAGTCGTGTATAAAGTACTTAAACTTATTTCAAGATATCTGAGCTTTGAAAGAAATTGTAGCAATATTACGATTAACTTTTATTAGTTAAGTTTCAGATTAGTTAAAATAATTGTATTTTAACATCTGTTCTATTTTGTAAGAATTTGAGGCTATGATTTCTTTTAACTAAAATTATGTTATTTTCATAAGGTTTTATTTAACTTGCAATGATCGTCTTTCCAGTTTAAAATTTGTACTCGAACTTACTTTCAAATATCCGATCGAAGTTAAATTTTGCATACTGACTTAAATCCGATGACAATGCAATATTATTATGATTTTCTACTCTTATCATCTTATACAAACTTATATTAGAGGATAACACAAAAAAATTCAGATAGATTACAGTCAAGAAGTTTAAGAAAGCGTTTTAGATTAGATAACATAAACCTGCGATGGTTGTGTTTTTTAGCTTTTATAATTACATTTTATGTATTTTTTAACGCTGAATCAAAAAATTACCTTCGCATTTAACCATCATGTCAAGATTTTTCGCAAATCGTAAATTTCAAGGTTAAAAAATAGCAAAAAATCTGATACTATAAAATAAATGTAAGACTTTTTTATTCAGTTTAATTTTATTTATTTCAATAATTTATTAGATTTTTTAGCTTATACTGGGTTTTTTTTACAGCTAAACAGCTCGGGGGTCCAATGAGGTTGGGAGGGGACGGGGGATCAATTTTAACATTTAGCTTTTTAACTTTGAAATTTGCGATTTGAGAAAATTCCTGACGTGATATTTTAAAATGAAGGTAATTTTCGGATTCAGGGCTAAAAAATACATAAGAATCAATTTTCAAAAGCTAAAAAACATGCCACAACCCAAAATTTGAAAGACAGTGTAATCTAACAGAATTTTAAAATCTGTATCATTTTGTAAAGAATTGAGGCTGTTGTTTTTCATCCTTTTATTTAACAAAAAATCTGTTATTTTTATCCTCTTATAATGATCAGTACAAATTGTACATTTTGCAGTAATATGTCTGAATGATTAAAGATTTAAAATTTATATTGCAATGCTAATTTTTCCCTCAACCATTTCTTTAATATATCTGACGAAATTATATTTCTACTAAATTTGTGAATGATTCCTAATAGGCAGTAAAAAATATACTCCAACTTTAAACAGCTATTACTTGGTCAGTTTTAATCGTAGAATAGCGGGACTTTTTTTACCTTACTTGCCAGTGTAACAGGAAATTTTACTAAATATAACTTATAGGCCCGGGGGACCGTATAAAAATTTAGATTCTGCAATTTTTCACTAAATTGTTTTTTCGCTTCAAACTTTTTTTATCTTAACCCTGCACCTAATTTTGACCATTTTTGTAATTGGAAGTATGCATCTAGGACCAACGGTTGCGAAAATAAAGGTCGGTCGGGTTATACGTGGACACACTGTATAATGAAGGAAGCTATGTGCACTCAAAAAGATTAAGGGTAACAGGAATTAATTTCGAGTAATTATATCATCATAGTTTGTTCTCGGTCAAAGTTGATTAAAAAGGGGATTCTTATTGTCTATGTCTATATTCTTGTCAGAATTCTACCTTAGTATCACAGTTAGATACTGCGTATAAATCTTGTCATCTACGTCATCCGTGGGCACGCACAATTGCAATAAAAAGATTTTATAATAATGGGAATGACTTCTATGAAAAAACAAGGATTCTAACCATTATATATAGAAGGCATCAGAAGGTTATAGAGAAGGTATCCTTAAATTGTGGTTTGCGAACGCCAAAAGGGACACAATGCTTTTTCAAGAGATGCAAAAAGTCTCGCGTTCAGTGCAAAAACTTTTACTGGCCTGAAATACAAGCGAAAGTTTGTAAATAAATATCAAAAGATAAATGTAAGAACACTATTTAAAAATACATTATAATCAATTTACACATCTCTATTAGATTATTATATCATTCATTTGATAATGTGACTAATTTCCGCATTAAATGATCAAGGTCCGCAAAGACAGAGGCATTGCTAGAAGGGGTGCGTGGTAAATAAAAACTTAAGAATCGCTGGATTAGAGAATTTCTCGAAATATTTTGCTGAGAAAAGACAATGTATAATTGAAAAATACTGATTATTTTAACGCTCTTTACTTTTAAAGTATGTCTTAATGCTACAAACATGTATTTTCTGTATTCCTTTGCCTAAGGGGCAAATCTTTATTCCATAACCTTTGCCCTTTATCAGTGTGATTTGATTATAATGTGAGTTTTTGCTTAATATATATTTTCTTTTTCTTTGAAATGTGTTTAAAATGCGTTAATTGAGCATATTACAAATACTTTCCCCCACAAATATATTTTTCTACCTACAGTTTTTTATACGGCAGTTAAAAAATAGATAAAAGACTATATGAGTATAACGCGTTGAAATGCTTCCTTTAACTTTCAAATTATACAATTTGAAAAAGTTCACAAATAAATTATATTCTTCTAACGACTCCATTAAAAATTATTTTAATAGTTGTCCGCCAAAGCTTTTATCCTGAGAAAGGTACCAAATATATAGACTCGAATTTGATTTAAATATTTGAATATTTTTCTTTTCAAATTATTCGATTACTTTACTGAGCACACGGGTGACCAAAAGGTAAGAAAAATATTTAAAATACCCATTTTCGAACAATAAAGTTAATTGTGAGTACTCAAAAGGAACTAATACAAACATCAGTTGCTGCAGATAGGCACTGTCCCTGAAGCATAACCAGTCGATGTGACGTCAGTTTGACTTCACAAATAGTTGAAAGTGTCACAGTCACTACGGGTACCAAAAATACGATGCACAGTGTGCCTGTAAAGGGATGGTGTACTTTTGACCGGTCACAGGAAATCAACGAAACAAGATGGAAATGTTCAATCTTCAGCAAATAAAAGAAAAACTCTCCAAGTTTCATACCTATTCAGTGCAGTTCAATGTGGCCTACATTTGTTGCCCTACACACATCTAAACGATATTCAAGTTATTCCCACACACAGTTGAGTACGTCTGGTGTAACAGATTGAATAACGTCTGCTATTCTCCGTTTCAAATGGAGACCACATCGAACTGCACTGAACAGGTATGAAACTTGGAGAATTTTTCTTTTATTTTGTGACAATTTCACATTTCCATCTTATTTAGTTGATTTTCTGTGATCGGTCAAAAGAGCACCATGACATTACGGACACACTGTATTTCATTCGTCTGATTATTTTCTCATACTATCGTCATTTGATGGCTGCACTGAGAAGTGAGTATGGTTGTTGTTTCGTCACGATTTGGCAGTTGACGTTACAATGAAATGACGTGCTGATTTTCACCACGTCAGGTTGGTGAGAATGTTCACCATGAATTTTCATCACGGCGCCAACCCACAATTCTATTTCAAAATCACCATGAGAGTTCTTTTCTGAAAATTCACAAAATACCTTCATTTTGATGCACCTTGAGCACCCCTCACAAAACAACTATCATGATGATTTTACAATGGAGTCTTCAAAGGACTGTCACATGAGATTCCCAAGTTGATATTCATTGCAAAGTCGTCTGATAGCTCATCAAAATGCAGCATTCATGGTAACTTTTCAATGGCGTGATCAAATGACGGTCACTTGAGAGTAATAATGTGGCAAATGAAAAATATCACATTTAAGTTCACTGTAGTTACTGTGACAATTGTCACTCTTTGTCATAGAGACGTCACATCGACTGGATATGTTGTTTGGATAGTACCTATTGGCACACCTGCCACTTATCTAATTTTATTTTGAGTACTCACAATTAACTTTTTTGTACGAAAATTATCATTTTGTGTTTGTTGCTTAACTTTTGGACACCCGTCTATTTCGTATCTTCATTTGCGTGTGCATCATTATTTTTAATTAAATATTTTAATAGTGATAAATGTTTATCTCTTGAATATTTTTGTAACATTAGTTGTCGGATTTTTCAAATGCTGTTCTTTAATATCTCTGTTTTTTTTTCCCTTTTTAGGTAAGTTGATTTTTCCACTATTGCACTTTTGAAGAAGTGTTTTCTTTATACATTTGGTAAATACAGGACTTGATTATTCTTGGGTAATATGTGGTGAGTTTTTAATATCTGAGTTTTCTTTGATATTTTCACTTTGTTAACGTCACCGAAAATATATATATATATATATATATATATAAACGACATGAGGGCGAGTATAGTTTAAAATAACAAAATCATCAAATGAAGTCGCCGTGTATGAACCGGATTTAGCTACCAATTTGACTCAACTTGAATTATGCGCAAAAATAACCCATCAAGCAAAACACTCTAGAATCTATGATGCAGTTAAAATAATTAATGGTTGCTCTGTTAGGTTTTCTATTTTTTGTTCTTTTTCTCGGGAACTACTGAAATTGTACAAATAATTTTTAGTCGTTTTGACGATAATTAATCTATAATTTCATCGTTAGGCAAAAAGTTATTACAAGAAATGTAATAGTTGGTCACTTTTGCACAACAAAAATAGTAGTTTTGTTAATTAATGTAGTTAATAAGCAAATTATTTTCTAGAAAACAAAGATCAAAACGTAGCTAATTACAATAGCCAAAATATAATATATATATATATATATTGAAAATTATTCTGTGATTTCTGAGACAATGGAACATATATATTGACCGGTTTTTCTTTTATGCATTTCACAACTTTCTCCGTTCCCTTTAGGCTGTGGTCAGTGAGATCTCAAATTCACCTCAACTAGTGTTAAATCTATGGGCGTCTAATACATTCGTGTTTTTAAAATACCTCTTCAGGAGATTAATATTTTTAACTTCTTTTTTTTTTCCTGTGCACTATTCTTAAAGGATATTTCTTATTTTGTTAGTTGTCAAATTATTTCTAAAATATATACTTAAATTTATGTTGAATGTTTCTTGCTCACTTTTGTTAAGATTTCAACACATGTAATACATGTGTATTGTGTGTATGTGTGCTAAAATATTTACATATTTTTCAAAAGTTTGAACTTAAATGTCACCATAAAAAATTGGTGCAAAGAAAAAATTTCAAAAAATCACCTCCGCAGGTGTGTGGATACCTATATATTTTTATTTTAATGATAATAAGTTTTTATGTAATTCCATTTTGGTATTTTCATTTTTTTTTCTTTAATATTTTTTATGGTAATGGTATCTTTTGAAATTTCGTTTTTCTTATTTTAGATTGGAATATTTAATTACTGACTTTCGAAATTTTCATGTACTGTTGGAAATCCTTTATTTTATCATATTTTAATTAAAACATAAATTCTCTGACATGAATAACGGAAGCATTATCTCATATTGTGTGATGAATAATCGTTTAATTTCATTTTGTGAAACAGGAAATTCCTTAACAAAAATTTACTCTAACATATGTAAACTATTGGATGTTTTTACTATTTTGTATTTTCAAATAAGAAAAGAATATTTATCATCAAAGAGGATAACCTTTTTCATTTTCTCCACTGCACGGAAAAAAAAATTGAACGTTAAAAAAAAATTTCCATTTTCTCCATTTTGCTTTGTTATTGGCATTAAAGTTCATTAGATAATATTCTTTGATGCTTGCAATGTTGCTGCTTTTTCCGTTTTAATGAAAATGTAGTTTGGTAATTCCCTTTAGTATCCTTTTTGCATAAGTTTTATTTATTTTATTTATGGGTGAAAGCTTTTAGTGGGAAATATATCAAAAAATGTTTTGCTTATTAAAAATATCGATTGAAAGAGTTACAAAAAGCATTCAAAATAACATTTATGTTGGTTTCGTATTCTATTATTTACGAAAACTTTTATATTTAATTTTCAAGCTGATAATATATTTATTAATAAAATTATTTGCGTTCATTTGGCTTAAAACAAAATTCATACTTACTGTGTTTGTGACATTCGTAAATTTAATCGTAATATTTACCTAGAAATATTTTGCGTTCAATTTTTTTCAAGTGAATTAATAATGTGATAATTAAACTTTTTATTCTTATTTAGTGAGTCAGAGAAATTCATTTTAAGATGTTTAAACTATTAGATGCTTTTATTTTATCGTAATTAAAAAGAAAAAGAAAAAATTAACGACAAAACAACATCCATTTTTATTTTCGCAAATGCAGAAAAATTATAATAATTTGACATTAAATTTCATTAGATAATATTCTTTGATGCTTACAATGTTGCTGTTCTTTCCGTTTTTATGAAAATGCTGTTTCATAATTCACTTTAGTATCCCTTTTGCATAAGTTTTATTTATTTTCTTTATGGGTAAAAGCTTTTAGTGGGGAATATATAAAAATATGTTCTGCTTATTAAAAAATATCGATTGAAAGAGTTACAAACAGCATACAAAATAACATATATGTTAATTTCGTATCCCATTATTTTCGAAAACTTTTATATTTACTTTTAAAAATAATATATTCATTAATAAATTATTTATGTTTATTTGGCTTTTTAAAAAATTCCCATTCGAAAATTTAGTAGTAGTATTTAAATAGAAATTTTCTATTTTGAATTTTTTCATGTGAATGAATAATGTGAAAATTAAACTTTTTTTCTTATTTAGTAAGACAGATAAAATTATTTTAAGATGTTTAAACTATTAGATGTTTTTATTTTATCGTAATTAAAAAGTAGAAGAAAAAATTAACGACAAAATAAAATCAATTTTTATTTTCGCAAATGCAGAAAAATTATAATAATTTGACATTAAAGTTCATTAGATAATATTCTTTGGTGATAACAACGTTGCTGTTCTTTCCGTTTTTATGAAAATGCTGTTTCGTAATTCACTTTAGTATCCCTTTTGCATAAGTTTTATTTATTTTCTTTATGGGTAAAAGCTTTTAGTGGGGAATATATAAAAATATGTTCTGCTTATTAAAAAATATCGATTGAAAGAGTTACAAACAGCATACAAAATAACATATATGTTAATTTCGTATCCCATTATTTTCGAAAATTTTTATATTTACTTTTCAAAATAATATTTTCATTAAAAAATTATTTTTGTTTATTTGGCTTTTAAAAAATTCCCATTTGAAAATTTAACAGTAGTATTTACATAGAAATTGTGTGTGTTAAATTTTTTCATGTGAATGAATAATGTCAAAATTAAACTTTTTATTCTTATTTAGTAAGACAGAGAAAATTATTTTGTTTTAACTATTAGTTGTTTTTGTTATCTGGTAATTAAAAAGAAGAAAAAAATTATCAACAAAAACACTTCCGTTTTTATTTTCGCAAAAGTACGAAAATTACAATAATTTGTCATTAAAGTTCATTAGGTAATATCCTTTGATGCTTACAATGTTACTGTTCTTTTCGGTTTAGTGAAAATGCACTTCGTTAATTAGCTTTAGTATTCCTTTTGCATAAGTTTTATTTATTTTCTTTGTGTTTAAAAGATTTTGGTAGGTAATTTATAAAAAGATGTTTTGTTTATTAAAGAATATCGATTAAAAGAGTTATAGACAGGATTCAAGATAAAATTTACGTTAGTTTTGTATTCAATTATTTTCGAAAACTTTTATATTTGCCTTACAAGTTAATAATATTTTTATTAATAAAATTATTTGTGTTCAGTTAACATGTAAAATAAATTTCATACTTCTATTCTGATTATGACATTCAAAAGTTTAAAATAGTAATATTTACATAAAAATATTTTGCATTAATTTTTTTCATGTTAATGAATAATGTGATAATTAGACTTTCTATTCTTATTTAGTGAAACATAGAAATCCATTTTAAGCTGTCTAAACTTTTAGATGTTTTTATTATCTTGTAATTACAATTAAGAAAAAGTAATAAAGAAAAAAATGTCCATTTTCATTTTATACCGGAAAATATAATTATCGACCTGCAAACAAAATTTCTATTTCCTGATTTCACTTTGTTATTGCTATTAAAGGTCGTTAGACCATATAATACTACTTAATCTTGACAAAGTTGAAATTCTGCTCGTTTTAATGAAAGTGTAGTTTGAGGATTCTGTCGTACTTTACAGTGGCGTTAAGGTTTTTTTTTTTTCCCCTTATAGCTGAAAACTTTTAGTCAGAAGTTTGTAAGATAAAATTGTTGTTTCTTTAAAGTTACCGATTCAAAGGGATCTGACATTAAAAACAACATTTATGTCGTTTTTGTATACTGTTATTTTCTGAATTTTCTTTTCCGTATAACTTAAATAAAGATCCTATTTTCAATTATAAATTCTTCAAAAGTAATTTCATGTTGCACTTGGAATTGTTTAAAACGAGTTTAACAATAGTATTTTCATAAAGAGATTCTCCATTAAAAATTCCAAATGTGAATGAATAATAACCTTTTAACACGCAATTGTTAATAACAAGTCTTAATAAAAAAAAAATAGATGGTTTCTTTTTAATAAATAATACACTTGTATAAAATTTAAAATTTTCAAAATGAATAATTTTTTATCGAAATTGTATCTTTTACTACGTATAAACAACATGTATGTCGTTTTTTTTTTTTGTTGTTTTTTTGTTTTTTTTTTTTTTTTTTTATAATGTTCTTTTCTGAATTTACTACCTCATAACTTTCACGTACTTTCAAATATAAATATTTAAAAAATAATTTCAGGTTTCTCCTGGGGTATTTTAAAACTAGTTTAACAATAATATTTTCATAAAGAAATTTTGCATTAAAAATTCCAAATGTGAATGAATAAGAACGTTTTACCACACAATTGCTTAAAAACAAGTGTTAATAAAATTTTTAGATTGTTTCTCTTTAATAAATAATGATATTAAATCCGTATGAATTTATTATATATCTTCTTAATACTATTTACAACTTTTATATCGACAAGTTTTTTGATAGGAAACAAACTTGTTTTTCTTACAGCAAAAACAAATTTAAAAATACATAGCAGTTGAAGAAAAAATCACCATATTAAAGGTGTACTCAAATCCAAACTGCTTATTTTCTGACTCATTTTAAAATTCATTTTTGCTTTCATTTCTCATATAAAAAAATAAAGCTTTCGAAATGAATATTTTTTTATCGTAATTGTATCTTTTATTATCTAAAGTCAAAGTTTTTGCTGCCCTTATAATAAAAATGTACAGTTGCCACTTCCGCTCCCCTCCTTTCCGTAAAAAAAGAGTCCAATTAAATTTAATCCCCAAATTGTCACACACCCAAAAAAAAACAGAAATAGCATTTTGACAGGAAATTATTTGTTTTTTCAATTTATACATTAAAAAAAAAGGTCAGGATTCGACTTCTTTCTAAATTCGTACTAAATTCTTTAATTTTTAATAGGAACACCCGATTTTGGCATCATATTTGACATTTTCGGTGAATTTTAACTAAGGATACTAACGGGAAATCATTTCGTCAAGTAGTTTAAGAACCTGAAGGTTTAAAATTTTGAACTCCTAAGATTAAATTAATGTTTAATCACTGCAAAGATTATTACAATGCAGGTAGATTTTGTCGCATAACTCAAAAACTGTTTGGAAGGAATGAGCTGTAATTTTGGATTCGCAAATTTGAAAATTCTAAAGATCGATTTAATTTAAAAAACTTCGTGGGATATTTTTTTTCGAATTTAATTAAATATACATATATATATATATATATACACACTGTAAAAAAATGTATGTAACGTTACTCCATAAAATTGGTGGCAGACTTGCTGCCTCCATTTTATTAAGTAATTTAGCCGATATAACTGGTGTTACGTTACACTAATATGTACTTGATATTACACCACTTATATCAGTTTAAATTACACTACTGTATAAGTTAAATTACTCCTTAAAATTGGAGGCAGCATGTTGCCACCAATTTTATGGAGTAACGTTACATACATTTTTTACAGTGTATATATGTGTGTGCTCGAAATCCATTTTTGAAGAAACTATGAACTGTAACATATGTATGTAAACTACCAATATTTTAATATAAATCGACTTCTAAAAGCATTAAATATGCAAATCCGAATTTACAGCTCATTTTGCCAAGTAGTTCTTGAATTATACTTGAAAAATAAACCGTATTGCAATCTGTTTTGTAACGTTTACAACTAAATTTAACATCAGGAGTTCCAAACTTTAAACTTTATAATTTCTAATCTACTTTACCGAATGACTTCCCGTTTGATACACTAAGTCAAAATTTATCGAAAAATCCAATATGATGCCAAAATTAGGTTTTCGTATTGAAACATGCAGGTTTGGTGCCATTTGGGTATGATGATGACCACAAGTTTTTTTAGGTGGATTTCCTATTCCATTCTCTCCTATGTTAAAATTTCAGGAAAAAAATTGCAGATCTACACAAATCATAACCCTTAGAACTCAAAACCACCCTCAGTAAAAAACTTTTGCACAAATCTCTTCCAAACTGATACATAAAATCAAGGGGCATAAGATCTCGGTCAAGTTCGTTAATGGGCAAAATCGGTCAAGGGGGTGGAAATAGGGAGGGGTTTGTGAAAACCGAAAAAATCCCATAACATATCGAATACATATCGAATAATATAATAATAATGCATATAGAATCAGTTTAAAGTTATTATTACTTCTTTTATGAATGACAGATTTTTGATAAAATTAAAAATGGGCTAAAGGGCAAAAAAATAGGGTTTTGGGGTGAAAAAAATTCATAACTTCGTCAATTCTCACGATATCAAATCCAATTAAATTTATTATAAATATTCTAAATATTATCTACAACTTTTATATTGACAAGTTTTTGATAGGACCAATTCGTACAAAAAAAAGAAAGAAAGAAAAAAAAAGGAGGTTTGAAGAAGAAAAAAATCCATAACTTCGTCAATTTATAAGATATTAAATCCGTATGAATTTATTATATATCTTCTTAATACTATCTACAACTTTTATATCGACAAGTTTTTTGATAGGACCAATTCTTACAGCAAAAACAAATTAAAAATACATAGCGGTTAAAGAAAAAATCACCATATTAAAGGTGTACTCAAATCCAAACTGCTTATTTTCTGGCTCATTTTAAAATTCACTTTTGCTTTCAAACGCATCCAATTGGTAGGTTCTCTCATTCGGAAACTATATAATGCACCGTAATGGTCGATTTTCTTATAGAGGCAGAATATATTTCCAAAAATGATGCCAAAGTTGGCATTTTGAACCGAATTTCCCGGAGCGACTGTGTTGGAAACGAAAAATATTGTCCTACTGAGAAAATAATTGTTTATAAATCAAGTTCTAATTAATTGAACTAAAAATAATAATACAGGATCGCTTATAAATCTCTTCAAAAATCACGTCAGCAAGTTTCATATTTTTTTCTTTTAAAGATGAATCTAAAATTGTGTCAGAAAATTTCGAGTTGTTGAGCATGGATTTTTTTTGTTGTTGTTGTTTATACCACCTTAACATGATTCTGATAAAACCAGCTCTTATATAAAAATGAAATTAAAAACTCGTCCAAAGCGGTCAGATAAAATTTTTAAAGTGGGTTTATCTCTAATCATGATTTAGTTTTTGTTGCTGAAATTAGTAGTTAACTTTGAAATCGACCTGCGTCTGTAGGGCACGCCGGAGGGATTTTTTTTTTTTTTTTACATTGATTGAAAAAAGGCATATATAATATTTCCAGTCAAATCGCTATTTCCTCTCTTGTTTCTTGGAGTGGGACAGCTTGGTGATTAAAATGTATCGTGTATTCTCTCTCTCTCTCTCTCTCTCTCTCTCTCTCTTTTTTTTTTTCCGACAGTGTAACATGTTTGGTATTTTTCATGAGTTAGAATCAGGCTTAAATTATATCTCTGCGTTCGTTTTTGAACCAAAAAAAATTACCAAAGTTTTCTTGTTATATTTCCTAATGTCAAACATTTATTTATTTTATTTCTTTAATTTAGACTTTTAAATTTTTAATAATTTATTTTTTCAAGCACATGATTTTAGTTACAATCACAATTAAATGTGTTTATAAAAGCAGTTGATTTTAGCTCATCATTATTATCTAAAAAGCTTATCTATATTATTTTAATGATACAAATTATTATTAATATTTTATGTGTATATTTTAAATAATGATGCTTAAAAGTTTTTATGCGGCTATGAAATTACTTTCTTTAAATATTCGTCATCTTTTTTGTTGTTGTTGTTGTTGCCGCTGCTGCATTTCATTGGTATATTTTTAAAAACATATTTCATTTCGAACCTGTCTGGCGAGTGCTTAAAAGAAATTTAAAACGTGTCAGGAGTTAAGAATTTCCCCTCCGAGAAACTATTCGATGACATAATTTTTCATATTGGTTTATGTTTATTTTTATTTTTGCGAAATCTTGAGTAAAATGTCATTCAGTAACTATGTTAGCGTGGCACTAAAAAGTATGGATTATCTTTTCCTTTTTTTATTTCACGTCAAATTTTTATTCTTTACGATACAGCTAGGTTTTATTTGAAATAGCGCTCTGCTTTTAGAAACTGACAATATATGAAAATTATTTCTGGAATTAAAAGAATATGTGTTTTGTTATGAGTTCTAAAACTGGTTTTGAATAAATTATTGCAGTAAAAATGTTCTCATAACGAATTTAGGCAAAAATGGAAATAAATTAAAAATGGAATATCTATGAGTTTAATTTGAAATTTTACCTTGCTTTTGTAAAATGTCATGACACATAAATTAGTTTTGGAATTTTTTTTCTTTTTTTTTTTTTTAAATCTTTGAATTTTTTTTTTTTTTTTTTTTTTTGCTTTTGTAAATTAATATGAATGTGTAAAGTATTTATTTGCATAAAACCGTGAGTTTTAATATTAGTTCTAAACTTGCTATTGAATAAATTGCTGTAATAAAAATGTGTCATAACTAATTGCTGCAAAATTTGAAGCAAACTAACAACTGAATATTTAGATTTTATTTAGATTATATTTAGATTTTATTTCAACAAGTATTTAGTTTTTATAAACTGATTATGAACATTACATCAATGGAATATCTATGAGCTTAATTTGAAATTTTACCTTGCTTTTGTAAAATGTCATAAAACATAAATTAGTTCTGGATTTTTTTTTTTTTTTTTTTTTTTTTTTTTTTTTTTTTTTTTGCTTTTGTAAATTAATATGAATCTGTAAAGTATTTATTTGCATAAATCCGTGAGTTTTAATATTAGTTCTAAATCTGCTATTGAATAAATTTCTGTAATAAAAATGTGTCATAACTAATTGCTGCAAAATTAGAAGCAAACTAACAACTGAATATATTTAGATTTTATTTCAACAAGTATTTAGTTTTTGTAAACGGATTATGAACATTACATATATTTTAATCCTTGAGTTAAAAATGTGTACTTTAATATTAGTTCAATATCTGGTGTTAAATCTTTTTTTTTTTTTAATCATGAAAATGATCTCATTTTAAATTGATGGAAAGTTCGAATAAACTGTAAATATTTTTCTAAAACTTTTTTTGTACATGATGTAATTGGTAATTTTGAGATCGCCTATATATCAAAGTTAAAACTTCTATCCTTTATTTTACAATTGCATAAAATTAAGGAAATGTTTTTTTTTTTTTTTTTTTTTTTTTTTTTGTAATTATCAATTAAAAATATAACGGAAGAAAGAAAGAAAATCCAGGAGTTTAAAAAAAATGTTCGAGTTTAAACACGGATGTTACAATCATTTACTTGATGACATTTTCACTTGTAGGAATAGAGCATTATTAATTAGGGTTAAAAGAAATTATTTTCTATTTTCAGAAAGCTATAGTCAATATTTTCGTAGTTTTTCTAAACTAATAAACAGTACCTATATAGAGAACTTTTGTGGTTTGGCATAGAGGGGAATATGGAAAAAAAGGAGGAATTGGGTGGACTTTTTTTTTAATTATTATTCTGTTTTCTCTTTCTTTGTTTGCTTTTTAAGATTCTTTTTATTTAACATCTGAGATTAAGATTCTTTATCAGTCAGACCGCAAATTACCCCTCTCCAATTTTAAACCTGTGGCCATGGAATGCATTCTTATATTGAAAATTTTTCATCACAGTTTTTTTTTTTTTTTTTTTTTTTTTGCCTGTATACCAATCTAAAATTATGTTATTGTAAGGGCTAATTGACAAAATATTTTTTTTAATATATGCTCTTTTTATGTTAAAATCTTAGAGGAGCTGACAAGCTCTGAATGAAACTATATATTATTGCAAATCTAGTTGCTGATTTCAAAATTTGATAACTAGACAACAAAGAAAAGAATACAGAAAAAAAATTAAAAATAAATATTTTTTGATGAGAATTATGAGAAAAGAGAAAAACGAATGCATCCCATATCCATAGATTTAAAGTTCGAGAGTGCAGCGTAAGGTCTGACTGATAAAGGGACTTAAAACCAAAATGCCAAGTCTGGCTATTTATGTTCCAATATTAACATGACTTAAAGCCGTTGACTGGATTATAACTGTTCTTCCCTATTACCCCCAATTTGGAAATAAAGCATATTTTATTTATCATTTTTTAAATTGGAAACAGATAAATAACATACAAACATAATGTTTAGGTTACAAAATTCCATACAAACATTTCATACCTGGTATAACTCAAATTTCGCCATTTATAAAAAATGGTCTGTTTTATCAAAATTTATAATACATACCTTTTCTAAAAGAAAATCTACTAATATCGCAGTTCTGGGTGCCCTAGAGTCACTTGCCTAAGACATTTAAGGAGTTGCTCTTAAAAGTTCGACCGTATTTTTTTGCATGTTTTATTTATTCTTTTTCATTATTTACAAAAAAGGTAAAGTATGTTTTGCTAAATTGCTCGTTAGAAATGTGAAAATGATGATTTTTTTTTTCCGTGATATTTTAATGAGTTTAGATTAAAAAAAAAAAAAAAAAAAAAAAAAAAAAAAAAAAAAAGATAAGAAATTTGTTAGAAGCAGCATATTCGAAAATATCAGCAGTTGTGAACAGTTCAGTAACTGTGTAAAAATGTTTTTAAAATAACCAGAGAAGAAGTAGAAAGAGAAGCAATTTTTACTTAGTTCTGAAGCGAAAATTTTTTACAGCACTTCTGAAAATATCGATGGATAGGAATAATTTAAAAAAATTGGATAAACAACAAAAAAAATTCTATAAAACGGAGAAAATCTAAAGAAAAAGTGAGAAAAAAAATAGAAAAAAAAAGTTCTTTCAAGTGAAAAAGAATTCTGTTTGAAAAAAACGAAATACTTTTTCCCAATAAATATACTTTCAAAAAAACCTCTCTCTTATCGACTTTTTTTCTGGTTAGCCATGCTTTAGAATACTTGAATTTTACTTTCAACATATGTTTAAAGAAAAAAACCTTAAATATAGAAAGAAGAATATTCAAAATTATGTGTTAACTCATATTTGTATGTAATACATATTTATTGAAATCACTTTCATGCTGAATAATTATTTGAATAATTTGTTCCTTGATATACAGGGTGTCTCATAAAGCTTGTAAATGAACGATAAGTGCTATGCACGCCATATTCTACAGTAAGCATCGTGTAGAGCACCTCAGTGATGTATATTAATTTCAAGATGTTTAAAATGGTGTAACATTAATTAAATACACTGCAAATTATTTTTATTCATAGACCATTATTTAGATAATTATTTTGAGCGCTTTGTAAATGAACTATAAATGTTACACAATTTCAATACAAAATATGACATAGTAAATCTCAATAACATACCTCAATTACATGACAATGCGAGAATCTTTAGGAGAGTTAGAGTACGGACACGCAGACATCGAGACAAATCGACTTCTTAAGCACTTATCAACTATTTTAGATAGTGCTTAAGATAAGGCATCGCTGGTTAGAGGAATGCAGCTCCATATGAACCATGTGTCTAAAACGTAATTTTCCCAGGCGATGGCCGCTAAATCTTTTCTTTTAACCCTTTGAAAAATGTTTACTCAGATGTTAGAATGCATTATTTTATGCATGTAAAAAATAATTAGAAAAATTTCGAACATGAAAGTAAAAAATTATTGACTAAAAGGTACCTTTTTAACATTTGCATTAAAGAGAAAATCAAATACTTCACATAAATATTGTCAATTTTCATATTCAAAATTGAAAAGTACACTGTTAAAATTTTTGCAGCATTCTGGCAGGTCATTCGACCGTTTTTTGAAAAAAGGGTTTCATAACAATAATGTAACTATATTCTGACCATAAAATGGCCAATAATATGGTCAGAATAGTGTTAAATAAACGGTTGTGTAACCGTTTTAGGAAAAAACGGTCAAATGACCTGCCAGAATGCTGCAAATTTTTAACAGTGTATACGAATTTATATTTATAGAAAATCTATTTTGGACATCTCTAGCCTTTTTAATTTGACAGAATTTACGAAGTTCATTTTACCAATAACGATTTGAAACTGATCAAATGATAACTGAAACTTTGGCATGAAAAACTGTCTTAGTATCGAGGTCTGTTAAAAACTATATGAACAATTTACATTAACTGCTGTGTTGGAAGATAGCAGCAATAAATAAAATCGTCTTTTAAAACCCACTCTGAAAGTAACATTGACTTTTGTGTATGTTTCAGATATGCAATGCGGTGATACAAAGGGTTAAACAAGAATTTCCAAACATGTGGATTGGACAAGATAATGCAATCGAACCATAGTCAATCTTTTTGGAAAACAAATGTTTGCTATGTTAGGTGAGCCGCAGATCACAAAACTTGCATAATAATGCAAAAAAGTAACTAAAATTGTAAGATAGCGAAACAATATAACAAAATAAATATAATGAATTTTAGGTATATAATAAGTACGAAACGTAATAATATAAAAATACAGAATTCTAAAAATAAAATGTCACACGATTTTCTTTAATAAATCAGATTTCTGCTCAATACAATATCTTGAAGAAAATATTGTAATCGAAATTTTTTTTCGACTTAAGGTTTTCGACGGACATGTTTTAGGTGTCAGAGACCCCGAAAAACATGTTTATACAAAATGTCCGTGTGTCCGTTTAGTATCCTCGAAAAGTGTATAAAGTTATACATAGAATTGAAACAAATTGTTTCTATATGTTTTTGGCTAGGGCCACCAGGTCCTCCTTGTATTTGGAAATATCCCGCTGGAAGGGGGCGCTATAATAGCGATCTTTGTGCCTTTTTCATTATTGTATTATCGAAAAGTGTATATGAAGTTATGCATAGAATTGAACCGATTTCATGGATATGTTTATGGCTATGGCCAGCTGGTCCCACATGAATTTGTGAACAATCCGCCGGAAGGGCCGCTGTAATAGCAATTTTTCTCGATTCTTCATAGTTCTGTTGTACATCGGCTGTACATGCAGCGATTGGCAATTCGCATCTAGCTAAGCCGGCGATTCTCAAGCAGCTGATGCACAACAGAAAAACAAAAAATATTGATTTTATGTAATATTATGATCGATATTAACTCGTTTTTACTCCGATTAATAAAATGAAGTGGGAACTTAAGATAAAAATCAAAGTTGGTGTAGTATTGAAGAACAGCACTGAAGGAATAACATGTGTAACAACTTTTTGAAATATTAACAGGTATGAGAAAGAAGAAAGATTTTGGATTGGCACATCCGACAAGTATTTTTAAAACGTAAAATTGTATATAGGGCAAATTTAATTAATTTAAAAAGTTATGATTGGTTTTAAAGATTAATTAGAATACATATTCTACTGAAACGCAAATAGGACTAAATATAAAAAGATTTAAATAATTTTAAAATAATTATAAATATCAGGGCATATTTTGTCTTCCCATAAAAAATATAAAATATTAGTGAAGGTCTTAAATTCTTTTTTTAGCGCATCTCATTTTTTTGTAAATATTGATTAATGATCAGAATTATACATGAAAAGTGGGCGGCCGCAGTTTTAATATGCTGATCCAATCCTATCAGTGTTCAAGATTGAGTTACTCTTTATTCTGATTTCTACCACTTTTTTTAAATGAAAATATTTTCCTTATCTAATGAAAGATTAAATAAGGTGAATATTGTCTTTTCTTTCTTTTGTATAAAAATTTTATTAAAAAAACTCTTTACATTCTTATTATTACTTTACTTTAGGTAAAGTTTGATAAACTTGTTTTTAACTTTATATTTAAAATGTACGGCAATGAAAACAATCTTTTTTGTTTGAGGGAATTGGTAGATTTTCTAATAACTAGCTTTGCTTCGTCCGGTTATGACGGGTTAAGAACAGTGTAAACAGATACTTTTTCTTGAACTCACTTTTAACTTACTATTTTTATTTGTGTATTTCTTTCTTATGATTATGTATAATTAAACTTTAACTTATCTTACTCTCGTATTATCCTATCAAACATTTTCAGCCTTTTTCTTCTTTTTACATATATTTTTTTTTCTTATATTTTAGCACAATTGTGCTTATAACTTATTAGCTGTTACCCGTGACTGCGTTCACGTAACATTTAAAGAAGAAGAAATTCACCAATTAAGCAAAAAATTTCGATAATTAAAAGCATATATAATTAACCATTTATCACATTTTATAGTAGAAATGCTTCTGATGATCCCAATTTGCTTATTTTTATTTATATATATAGGATCATTTAAATTTCTTTCGTGAACATGAAATTTCATGCACCTTTTCTATGATTAAATGAAGAATAAATTTACATCTCTGTTATTCTATTTTATTATTTATATTTATTCTATTTTATATTTATTCCGCTCAAGGACATTGATTTAATTTATGTTTTCGAGACAACGAATATTATTTAAAGAAATATATTAGTAAATGTTTTTAAAGGAAAGTGGTTATTAACAGGTCACTTCAGACGTGACTTTGATAAGATTAGAATAATCGAAAAATCAACATGCAACATTATGTTTATATTCCAAAAAATCACATCTTGGAAGAAAAAAAAAGATAAATGCATAGCTGCCAACCATTACGCTTTTTTCATACCACTAAAATTTTATAGAAAATGTTATCTTATTCAAACGTCGAAATCTCATGTTTAAACAAGGCGAAAATCTCCTTAAAATTTTAGTGGTAGCCAAAAAGCGTATAAGTTGGCAGCTATGTAAATGGTATTAAAAAGTAATAATCAAACGTGGTGAAGCATCAAAGTTCAAAAATAAATAATAAGAGTACGAGAAATATCTTTAACTTTCAAATATTTATTACACTTTAATTTCAAGGTACCACACTTTTATTAACTGTAGATCTACCAATAATATCAAAATATTTATCATGCTCTGAAGACTCTTGAGCCTAAATACTTATTATTTAAGCAATAGAGTTGCTTATTGCTTTCGCGGAATAAATCTATTTATGGAAAAGCACCCCAATTATGAATTAATATTTTCATATATAACGTTGTGCTGTAATTTTGGCTTTTGAAAGCTTTGAAATTTGCAGGAATATGCTCCAATGGGGGGCAGAGATTGTGTTTCAGCGAGATTTTTAACTATAGATTTTGATATTTTAAAATCGAAAGAAAATTTCCCTTCTTCCTTTGCCCTTTTCGATAATCACGATGCCTTTAAAAATTAGAGGGATCTGAAGCAAAACACAAATTTATTGCTTTATTAATGGTTTTGGTTCTTTTTTACACATAAATGATGTCACATGTAATATCCTAATCTCAAATTAAAATTACTTGCTAAACTTTTTAAAGTCGACTTTGATGTGCCATTTATTAAATTTTATTGAAACCAATGTTCCTGGAGATTGTACGGTAAAAGGGTGTTAAACTTATGTATTTGCTATTGTTAAGTTCTTAGCAAATTACGCCATTTTGTATAACTGCTATAAAATGCTAACATTTTCTGAAAGAAAAGCAGCTAATGATTTAAATATAACGACGCTTTCACTAGGTTAGTTTATCTTACGGAATGATACTTGTCGAAATAAATATATATATATATATTCTTTCACTTCATGAATCATTTAAAACTATGCATTTCAATTTGTTTAAAACATAGAATCGATTAATGAAATCTAATATTATGGTACATTTAGAAAAACATTGAAACATTATTTTTATTAAATATTCTAAATTTCAAGTAATAAAATATATTTAAAATGTAAGCTAAAATTTCATTTTGAAATAATGCGACTTTTGGTGCAAAATTTTATTTCTAAAAGGTATATTATTATTTTAAGATTTGGTTTTAACTTTCGAAGCTGGTGTAGCGAAAACGACATCGCTTTGACGAAATTGAAATAAATATATGTTAATGTTGTCGTATTAAAATTAATGCTTTCCATGAAAAAATATTACATTATTTTTACCCGATAAAGCTTTTACTAAAATCACCTTTGTGACATGTTTTAACTGCCATCTTTAAAAATAATTAATTAAAATAGTATATGATTTTTTTAAACTTAAATCTTATGAATAGTGGACAATAACTATCCACTTAAATGTACAGAAGATATATTTACATCCGCAGACGATTTTAGCTTCTGTGGAATAAATTCATTCATGAAGCTTCGATGTGTGTAAATATGTCTTCAGTTTGGGGAAATTTACTTTAATCATGTTTTTGTACCATTTATACTAATTGAAATTCAATTCTTTTTAATTTTAATGAGGAAATAGCGTCAAAAAATACATTAATCCGTTTTAATTTCCCTTTTTTCCACCAAAAATATCTTCTCCTTATAATCATAGCGTGATTTTTGAAAGAAAACTCTCATTTGTTTGTAACTTATATTCAAACTCTTTAATCAGTATGGATAATACTCTTTTGACGTCACAATTTAGTAAAATGGTTGTTTTATAGCCTCGAACTGAAAGCGAGAATAGAATCCATTAGTAGAAAATATTTACGCTATTCGTTTTAATATGACGTCATTATTTATCTATTTTCATTATTTACTGATATTCATGTCCCTTGCATTTTTAACGAGTACATGGATATATCTGTTTTATTTCAAATATGACGTCATATTTTTCCAAGCGAATAACTTTATTAATAATATGATTCTTTTTTATTCTTTTCCCTCTCTAATTATGACTCAATTTTTTGCAGAAAACCCCTTATTAACGCAACTGATATTCATCCTTCATGTATAATAAAAAATACATATTTTTGCGTTTCAAATATGACGTCATAAATATTTTCATCTCAATTCTTTTTATTTTAATTTTTAATTAATTGTAGAGGAAAAATTATTATTCCAGATTTAGAATTTCTTGGCAACAGGAAAGAAAAATGGTCAAATTTTATCGGGAAAATGTCAATTAATTCTGTATGAAAAAGTATGAAATTTTGAATTATTAGTGAAATATTTGGATAAAATAAATAAAACATAGCCTATGTTCTTTTCCGTTTCATAATCTATCTATATGCAAAGATACAAAAGCATTAATTCATCCGTTTTGATGTTCACTTCATTCAAACATTCGGACACACATTGACATTTATAATATTATAAGGATATGATTCACTGCAGTTTCCTAGCACACATTGAGAACACTTAGAACACTTTGATTCGAATAAAGTGTTCCAGTTACCAGTGTACTGAAATGTGTTCCGAATATGCTCCTCCATAAAGAAAGTATTCTGAAAGTGTACCGAATGTGTTTTGCTCAGGATATTTATTAAATCTAAACTTAGTAACATATTTGAGAATAGATTGAGAATACATTTGGACACACTTGTGAAATCACGCTTTCTCAAAAGTGTTCAAAATGTGCTCTAGAAAGTGTGCTGAAAAAAATTAGTGTTTTCAGAAGTGTTTTAAAAATTGTTCCAAAAGGTGCGCTTCAAAGTGTTCTAAAAAGGTGACAAAATAAATGTTCTAAAAAGTGTTCTGAAAAAGGCATAAAGATTCGCAGTCTTATGGTCATGGTTCCTGTAAAATGTGATACACAATTACTCATATACAGGGAGTAGAATAGCACTGGTACTGGGTATCTGAACAAAATATCACCTGTTCACCTGTTAAGGCGAATATTACAGTTTCAAAAAAATCGCAGCAATCAAGCAATCTGAATAAAATAGTAAGCCAATGTGGAACATTGAATGATATGGCTTGTAAAATCTCTGTCTATTATCCTTCTTGATTTGTTTTCGTTAATACTTTGCCAAAGTGTATTAATAACAGATGAAACATATTGAAGAAATAAAATCAAGCAAAACTGGTGCAACTACGTGTGATATGGAAGTGATTTAGGAAAATGTACGGTATCAATTTGAATATCGGGTAGGTGTTCTTCGCATAACGAAATGTATGCATTTTGAAATTCATTCGCTTAACACATCAGTTAATAAACCTTTGAATTTCAAAGTCCTTCTATCTCTGATATATTTATCTAATATATTTATTTATGTTATCTTATACAGCGTGTCCCAGGATTATTGGGGCATACTTTAAGAAGAGGTAGGGGACATTACAAGGATTCAGATTTGTATAGCAGCCCATGGTCGGAAACGCTTTCCAGGCGCGGTAGTGACGACACAAAACACAAGAAAGAAAGGACACGAACAGGGAGAGAAAACATATTTATTATTCTTAGTGCTGCAAAAATAACGGAACAATGCTGGACAATGATGAGAAACTTGTTGCACTCATCGTGGCAGCTGCTGGGGAAGTCCAGAAAACTCCCGGTATTTTCGAGAACATTAGATCTTCCGTGCACCGGAGATGCGCTTCCATGCATCACGACTGGGTCGTAATTTCGAACACCTACTTTTATGACGATCGTTGCCTCTTTAATGTTCTTTTTTCTTAGTTTTTTGCTGTACTAAGGATAATAAACATGTTTTCTCCTCTAATTCCTGTCCTGTCTTTCTTGTATTTTGTGTCTTCACTACCGCGCCATGAAAGCGTTTCCGTCCATGGATTGCTATGCAAATCTGAATCCTTGTGTTGTCCCCTACCTTCCCTTAAAGTTTGTCCCAATAATCCTGGGACACCCTGTATATTTATCTTCTTCATTTTTAGTACTAATATGCATTAAGGTTTTTTTTTTTTTTTTTTTTTTTGAGACGCCCTATTCATAATAATAAAAAAATATTTATGTTTTACATTTGAGAATTCCACAAATAAAAGAAATCGTTTATAACAGTACTCTCTCGGATATAAATAGTAAGCAGATGAAACAAAAGGAATGCGGACTTAATTTTTCGGAAACCCTTCAGTGTCACAACTGTTATTAGATAAGCGGAAATCCATTTATCAGAGTAACCCTTGTCCACTTTCCTCGAATGACCCGCCTACACTTCAGAGTCTCTTAATACAGAAGAAATAGCAAGTGTCTCATCCAGCTGTCGTGCTCAGATAAATTACGTCAAGTGATTCTCCACTCTCAGGAGATAATGAATATGTCTTCGGAATGTCGCACATGTCAACAGACATGTTTGACCACAAACCATTATTTTAAGCCTACACTAGATATAAGAAAGGTTGTTATTGCATAAACTTTCTGGTTTGAAACTTTTTTTTTTTTTTTTACTTGAATCAAATTAAACACTTTTAGGTGAGGTTGGCAACTTTGCAATTGGACAATATAACAGAATATTATAAAGTTGTGTTTCGTGGGAATGCAATAAATCTTGTTTAAAGTAACCACCCTTGCAACAGAACAACAAAATATGGTAGTTCTGTAAAAATGTTTATTAAATCATACAAAATTACGTATTGAGTTGTTTTACAATCCAAATATACTAAAATGTCAAGAAATACTTCAAAATATGGTTATTTTACAACTGTAGTTACTTTGGCAAACTTTATTGCATTGAAATCTCACTAACAATGATGTTTCATTGAAAACACTACTATTATTACGAAACGTTTTTACAAATACAAATAAATATAAAAGAAAATATTATGATACCTAAAATGCAACCAAAGATTATTGTACAAAAAAATTGCAAAATGCACTAAATTTCAGTTGATCTTATCCCATGCTAAGAGAATTTATGCATTAATATCATATTCGAAATACTGGCATTCTTTTAAAAAACCATTTCATTTAAATATAATTGATTCAGAGATTTAAATGTTTCATCATTAATGTTTGAATGTTTAACCAACATTATATAGATGTCAAATTAATATTAATTGGTGTTGCTGAATTCTTATTTCCTAAAGATAAGCAAAAAGTTCTACGAATCGCTGAAAATTTCTAGAGAATTTTTGTTTGATATTCTGTAGATCATTTGCTAGACGATTTAATTTGTTTAATTTTTACAATCTTACTTGCATGCGATAGGAATCTTCTTGAAAGAGAACTAATGCTATTTAAAGGAATCTAATATGTATTATCCTTACTTTCGTTTAATGATCCTTTTAAAAATGTAAACCATGTGAATCTAACATGGAAAGATTTCTATATTCCAGGCACATTGGAACTGCTATATTTGTTATATAAAGTAAACTAGTGTTATGTGCCAATCCCAAAACTTTCTTCAATCTCATACATATTTATACTTCAAAATTTGCTATCACAGTGCCAAAAATAAATGGCAATTTATGCCCATCATGAGAATTCCAAAGGTTTCAGCACATATTCCGTGCAAGTGCTATTGATATAAGACTATCGCTAAAATCGTGTAAATCCTGTAAAATGCGGCGCAGCAGCGTCATCTGTTGGGTATGATTTACACTAAATGCTAATTAGCAACAGCTTACGTCAGCGTCTAACTGAATCTGAAGTTTGATGAAAATCCGTGGATTAGTTTTTGAGATAGAGCTATTGCGAAAATCGTGATATATTCAGCACAGCAGCGCCATCTATATTGCAACTGATACCAAAACCTTATCAGCAACCTCTTGTGTCAACGTCTAACTGAATGGGAAGTTAGATAAAAATTCGTGCATTTGTCCTTGAGCATGCAACTGTATATTGCGGAAGTCGTGAAAAATGCAGCATGTCCCCTGCTGGGTGATTTACACTAAAACGTAAATCAGCAGCAACTGGTACCAAGGACTAACTGAATCTGAAGTTTGATGAAAATCCGTGCATTAGTTCTTCAGATAGTGCTGTTGTTTAAATCGTAAAAAATGCAGCATATCCGGGACACCTGTTGGGTGATTTACACTAAAAACTAATCAGCATCAGTTTATATCAGGGACTACCTGAATATAAATTTTTATTAACTTACGTGAACTAGTTTTTGAGATAGAGCGCCCAAAATATTTGTGTCACATGCAGACAGACAGAGTCACACTCTCACAGACAGACATTCTGTAAAAACATGTTTTTCGGGATTTCTGACCCCTAAAACGTGTAAATCCATCAAAAACCGGCATTCGAAAATTCTCACGAATGCAATACTTTCTTCTTGTAAAGATAAAAGAAAGTAAAAATAAAGAAAAAACAAAAGTGGGATTAATTCTGCACATTTTTATAATTATTTTTGGCTTATGAAATGATTTATCATGTTGACAATATAAGCGGTTGTCCGTAATAATATTAATGGACTAAAGTGTTGGTGTCTCAGATTCGTAATTTACTTCAGAATTCTGTAAAATATTAAGATATATTGAAATTTTATTTTATAATCTTTTAATTTAAATTTAAATTAAAAAATTACAAATTTTAAATTCGTTTTGCTGATAATCATTGTTACCTGATAATAACAATATCTTAATGTCAATGCAAAATAAATATAACAGGTTAAGACAGACTTTATTAGATAAGTTGTGTACTTAATACTGTTTAAAATTGCAATTATAGGACCAATTTCGTGGATGATATTTAACATATGTAAATATGTTGAACGAGCGAACGTGCGTAGTAATTTAACATTGAAAAATATCTATAATTAAAGATACAAAATTCTGGGTATACAACAGTGCGATTACAATAGTTTTTCAGTCGAAAAACTCCTTATTATATGTTACTGAATACTGACTATGTTCACTTTGGTTAGATTTCTATATGATCCGTTGGGAAGTAATATAAAGTGTATTTGACATATTTCCCACACTCAAATATTAGGGCAATTTGCAAGAGAATTAATGACTTTGTTTTCCAAGTATTGATTTGAATATGTCTTTGTTTT
Source organism: Maratus speciosus (assembly GCA_963932465.1). Taxonomy (NCBI): domain Eukaryota; kingdom Metazoa; phylum Arthropoda; class Arachnida; order Araneae; family Salticidae; genus Maratus; species Maratus speciosus. The sequence goes on from OZ010790.1 coordinate 118,909,586, forward strand.
TCCAGACAGTTGATTTTGAATTTTGATTTTGCTTTGACGATTTTTTATTACAAACAAAACAAGCGATCTTAGATTAAGAAATTTCAACTATACTTAATTGTCTCATAGTAATTTCTAGTTCCTGCTACAGGAAGAAACCGTAAGTACGATATATTATTATTCCATGGGGAATATTACAAATGAACTTTATTGGTAAACGCTATTCAGTTGGAAAATCAAGAAAACTTACAGATCATATACTTTCCAATCATATAAATATATTTCTATCTATATTATAAAGGACAAACATATCTGTGCGTAACGCATACGTCATTTTGCGAATGGCAACACTTTGAAATTTTAAATGAAATTTCGGTTTGCAATTTTCGTTATAGCAAATTTTTAAACTTCAAAACATCGCATATTTTCAATTTTTACACCCCTGTACGGGGAAAAAAATATGCTTTTAAATGCAATTTGTTTGGAAGCTGTATCTCAATTTATTTTTGAGATATTAATTTTTTTGTAGTTTTTAATACAGATTTTGTAATTGTGGCAACTGAAGTACTCCATTTATATTGAAAGTAAAGACAAAATAGTCATGGTTTATTATTTTTATCGATTATATCCTTATTGATGCCATTTTTACATTACAAATAAAAGTAACTTTTTTATAATTTTTGAACAGAAAATGACGTCAGACATTAAAAAAAAACACGCATTCTTCTTCATAAATCAGTTACATTTCAATATTTTTACATTACGCTGATACCGAGTTTGAGACGCTAGGCAAAATGATTCAGTGAGCCAAAATGATGCTATATTTAAGACAAAACGATCATTTTTTTATGATAAAACTAAATATTTTACCAATACTAAATGGCCAATAGTATGACAACTAAAGGCAAATTTCCGAATTTTTTTTTCGCGGGTTCTGAGATTAGAACTTAAAAGTTTGTGCGAATGTTCACATGAAAAGTTATATTGGACAAACGTGACTTTAAGTTTGGAAATACATTCATTAATAATCTATTGCGCGTTAAAATACTTTCAAATTGTGAATTTGAGTGGTGCGTATATGTAAATTATGAGAATGTGAAAATAACGCACACTTTAGATTTTATTGGGGAAAGTTTTTGATGTGACAAAGCGAAATCCGTTTACTGATTTTTTATCCCTTAAAAACAAACATAAGAGCCTCAATCGATAACTTCATCATAATTACTTATCTTGAATACGTATTCTAATGCAGTTTAATTTTTCAATAATTTAAGCAGTTGAAGTTTGTGCAAATAACTTTTTAATAATTTTAGGTTAAAAATATTATTTGTTTTAAGAGTTAGACAACCAATGTAAGATGAATTTTTTATTGCAATTATTTTTGTAGGTTTATTATAAATTCGATCTGACAGTTCCTTTCTAACATTTTAGTTCGTCGAATTTCGACGGGTTCCAACTCGTATTAATAAATTCTTAGTTTTCATCGATTGCGCTACTCCTATACCCTATCACCATTTCCCGCTTTCGAATTACCGAAATCTTACGCCTTAAATTTAAAAGGAAAGATATTTATATTTTATTGCATCATTAATGTTTTCAATAATTGAAAATGACCATGCAAAACTAGTACAGATAAAATTCGTATCGATTGAAGCTTCCTCTTAAAATGCTATTGGGAATAGCTTTGCAACTCTTCGCCCGCGATTCATTGTTTTCAATTGGCGTGACGCATTCGCCTCAAATAAACACGATCAATCAGACTTATATGACCACTGTCCACTTCCTAGAATGCTCTACCCACGCTTTCCTATCTATTTAATATCAATGAATAAGAATATTTTATGTAGTTGTCAATGGAAAATAACAGGTCCAATAATTACATGCCTTCGAACTGAGTCGAAATAACAGCCATTTTTGGTCCAAGAAGGAATATTCGGGATATATCACATTTAATCAGTAAATAAATAAACTTGGACGAAATAAGAAACAATTCAATATACAAAACAATGATATGGAATGTTTTAAATGTCGACTAGTAAATAGAATTTAAAGAGATGACACTAGAATGTAATTTAAAGTACGTATATTTCATAGCGAACGGAAGTGCACATACCAATAGAATATTCTAAAATTTAAAGTAATCTTCGCCCCGTATTTCGCATGAATATTTTTAACTAATAAGCTTTTAAATATATTTATGCTTTTGTGGAAAACGAAGTATTAGTAACAAATCAATATTGGTTATACTTTTCTGTGCCAAAATGGTGCCAACGCTACATCCATCGAAAATTACTTCCAATGAAATACATATATTGGTTAAATATTGCCTTGAAATTAGAAATATTTGCAATGAAATGCTCTATTATAGAAACTAGTTGCGTAGCAACCCGTTGTGTTGCTTTTGAATGGCATGAGACAATTGATCTTTTTGCGAAAAAGGAAATCTGAACTTTATTGTAAATTTAGAAAGCCATTGCAATATTAATTTTATTAAATGCAATATTTCAAATAATAAGTTATATTTACAGTTTAAGTCAAAACTTTCCCCAAAAAAATACACATATTCTATAACTTTATTTGCCTAGAGCTTTTCGCTCTTCAAAGATTTTGCTTCGAATTTCGGAGTTCGTAGAAATGATGTCATTTGGGTCAACTTATACAAAAATGAATTTGTTTGGACGAATTTATTCAGAAGCATTTTATATTTATGAATTAAAATAAATATTTAAAGAATTATTTTTTTTCTCGCTAAAACTTTTCTCTTTTTTTTTTTCTCGCTATTTCGCATTTTTAATGTCCGCTTCTGAAATGTTTTAATAGCCATCTTAAGGCAAAGGTTGAAAATCTACTTTACGACTTTAAATTAAATGAAAATAACGTACGATGTTTTTTTTTCTTTTGACGTTGTGTCTTTTGACGAAATTTATCTCAATGTTCCAGTCGAGAGTCGAATTTGTGTTTCTAAAATAAACGGATTCCTGAAGCTTGAATATGTGTGAGTTCGTATTTCGTGAAATTTTCTTGAAAACTACAATCATTTTTTCACTACTTATTCAAATATACGTTAATTTCAATTTAAAAATGATTTCAAACAATGATACTTAATAATTCTTGTAATTTTCCCTTTTCTCTCTTTTATCCACAAAAATGGAGCAATTTTAGTTTCCATCATTACAGAAATGTCATCAAAATAACGTAAAAATTTATATCTCGAAAACTAAACAAATTTTAAAATTCTACGACCACGTTTAACATCCTCGGACCCATGCGGATAACTGGCGTTAATTTGATCACCCAACATTCCGCATATTCTAGGAGGAACAGCTGTGAAATACAAATGGGCAGTCACTTTTTAATATAATAGATTCATGAAGTTTTAATTTCGCTATAAAAAATTAGTCAGGGACAAATGCTGAATTATTTATATTATTTTAAGTGCAAGTGGCTTATTCCGTAATGGAGCCTGTACGCAGTGGATATAGATTAAAAAACATTATTCTTGAATATTATTTAAAAAGACATAATAAATAAATCAATTAAGATAAAGTTTTCAAGAAAATTGCATTTGAAAGATTTTTTTTTTCCTATATTACGGGTGTAAAAATTGAAGATGCGCGATGCTTAGAAATTCAAAAAATTGCAGTAGCAAAGATTGCAAATCCGACATTTAATCGTCAAGCGTTGCCATTCTCAAAATGACGCCAGCCGTACGCACGGACATATTTTCCCTTTAGATAGATTTTCAAACGTGAAGTTCCGTTTGTCAGCTAAAACTTTGCATGTGAAAATGTATTCTTTTGGCTTGAGGGTCTAATTTCAGTTACGCGAAGTACAAATTCCAGAAACTGATGTCTTTTAGATGTATTCGTGTAAAAATATATAGTTTTATCAAAGAAAAGGATTGTTTTCTATTAAATATGGCACTTACTGAAGCATTACGCCAAGTGTCTCAAATTCGGTATCAGCCGAATGAAAATATATTGTAACATTAGCTTTATGAGCGAAAATGTTTTTTAAATAGTGACGTCATTTTCTATTCAGACTTAAAATAAAGTTATTTTTAATTGTAATGAGTAAATGGTATCAATAAGGATAAATAAACCCCAATATTTCTTTTTTTCTGCAACAGTGAAAATAATACAATTGCTACCATTTTGATGAAATTTCAAAAAATCTTTTCAAATTAAATTAAAAATATAAAAGTGAAAATATTTAGAAAAATAGCCAGTGCGAGGACATCTACAAATGAACAGCTTTCATTTAAAAAAAGAATTATTAGCAAAATTGGTACAGTAGAAATTTCAAGGAAGATGTCTAAAAAAGCTATCTTGTGTTTTCAATATATAGATTATTTTTTCTCTTTTACTTTAACAGTTGCCTAGCAACTCTATTTCATACAAATTACATTTAAAAGCACATATTTTTCTCAATTCGGCTCGAAAAATTTAAATTGTTCGACTACATATATGTTAAATTCGTGCTTTTTTATATATTATTCTTTTATTTATTTATTGATGAAGCTTTAATTTCTTTGTAGAAAATTAGCGGGAGAGAAATTCTGAACTTTTTTTTATGTGCAAATTGTGTAGTAATATTTCTCAATGGAGCCGGCACGGCAAAATCATTTAATTGATAAATAACAACGAAATAAAGCCAAAACTCACTGGGTTTTATAACAGACTATATTCTTGACATAGCACTATTTTAATTTCTATTTTTTTCGGTTTTTATGAGAAAATGGCATCAAAAAGATACAGCAGTCTACTATTTTCATTTTTTCCCTTTTTAGTTTCAACAGAAATGTAGTACTTCAGCTGCCACGATTACAAAAAAAGTAATAAAAACTACAAAAAAATTAATATCTTAAAATTAAAATGAGATACAGCTTTCAAACAAATTGCATTTAAAAGAGAATTTTTTTCGTTATACGGCGGTGTAAAAATTTAAAATGTGCGATGTTTAGAAGTATAAAAATTTGCAGTAGAGAAAATTACAAAACCAAAATTTTATTTCAAATTTCAAAGTGTTGCCATTCGCAAAATGACGTACGCGTTACGCACCAATATGTTTGTCCTTTATAATATAGATATAGGCTTTGCATTGGAAATATTTCCTATATGAACCGCAATATTTCAGAAATATTGGCTTTAAATTAAAAATATTTGTAAAGAAATGGCAGAATGACTCTTACCAATATTGCACGAACGTTGGCAAAACATATGCCCTCTAATATTTGGGCAATATCTCATGTCAATATTGAACAAGATATAAATAATTAAATAAAACTCTAAAAAATATTGTATCAATTTACGATGGACGCAATGTTCGCGCCATATTGGCCGATGTGTTAAATTTTATTGCTAATTTTCCTTTATTCTGTATTTATTAAGCAAATAAACAATATTTGCACATAAAAGTTCCAACACTCTATAAAGATACTGCTTGGTATTAAAACAACCTTTATTAATAAAAAAGTAAATGTTTGTACAAGATTGACAAGAAATTTTAATAATAAAATTTGTAGTTCTGCATTTTCGGTTCTTCATTTATTCTTTTATTATTATTATTATTATTATTATTATTATTATTAAGATGTTGTAGTTCTTTCCAAAATAATGTTGATGACGTAAATTACGTTTCGTAGACTAAAGAGCCTAGTTGCTTTCACTGGTAAAAAATACGCTAAAACAAACAATTCAAAAGCAATTTATAAGAGCTTTAAGTATCAGTAATAGTTTCAATAATCATTTTCTAAGTTCGATTTGAAACAACATACAAATATTAAAATAATTTTTATATTAATATTAGTATATAAAGTTTTGTCTTTTGAAAATTTGTAGCAACATTTGTAATTTTCAATATTAAATGTATATTTTAAATATTTCAATTTAGAAGATTGATTGACTTTAAACTGAATTGATTTCAAACCTTAAATTGACTTTCTTTTATAAATTCGTGCACCTTATTTATCGCATTGTTATTTCACGAGGACAAAACGAAAAGATTTACATTGTAGGTAGTTTTACATAGAGAAAAAAATTTAAAACAAAGAAATGTGGTTTCGAATAAGTTCAAAATTGATTCAAAAATAATTATTTATAATAATCTGGGTTTTTTTTATTATGTGTGGGTGTGTAAGTGTTATTGTTAATTTTTACATTTTTCAAGAAATAGACACTATGAAAAAGTAATGGATGCTTGTTACAAAAAAAACCTTTTAAATAATACGAGGCTTATTTATGCTCTTTAGTCCTGTTTTAATTTAATATGCAATTAAAACAAAGACGTTTCCCTTAGAGATGCATTTTTCTCAAGTTTATTGCATACGTGTAAGAAATTAAGATAATCTTCAAACGAATTATAGGTGAAATTTCCATAATCTGAAACATGAGATTGTGCAACTTCGTTTCTCCGCACTGTCAGGAAAACTCGTCAATATACACTAAATTATTCCTCACTTTTTACAAATAATTTCCGTACACCTAGAAAACATTTTTTATCCGTGAATTCTCCTCGAACATCTAAAAAAAGAGGGAGAAATTCCGTTCATTCCTAGCACGCATGCGTATTGTGTCTATTAGTAATAAATCCGAATTTATTTTTTAAATGAAAAATGAAAAATTCTATAAATTAAGATTTCTAATTTAATTAAAAAAGACAAAAAGTTTTCTAATTTCAAAATAAATAGCAATTACTTTTCTCATTCATTCAAAAGTATACTCACAATTTATTTTTTAAAGTTGAATAAAGTTAAATAAAGTTGAATTTATAAATTTGTTTATAAATAAATATTCGCATTTAAAATATACTTTAAATGAACACATTTAAGATATTTTAATTAAGAAAATTAAATGGAAAGTAATCGATATTACTCAAAAAAAATCTTATCGAAAAAAAATATAATATTCGTATTTTACCTCTAGCAATCTACCTAAAACTATTTAAAACTCATATTTTTATACTATATCAATATTAAAGTATAAAAACCACAGCCACAATCTCATTAAAGGCGAAATCTTCCCGAAATGAACTTCAAAATTAAAAGCTTCAATGAAATTTATCTACTCATACCCATCTGCAGGGCCGAAACTAAGGGGGAGCAGAGGGGGTATGTGCCCCGGGCGCCAGAGCCAAGGGGCGTCAAATGAAAGATTATACCTTTGGAATCGATCATTTTCTTCTGATGGGCAGATGGTTTTCATTATCATGAAACAGCCATTATAAATGAAGTGTTAGGTGAAGATGAAAGAGCAGTCGTAAAATGTTTGAACTCTGATTTTCTGGTCAGAATAAGGGGAAAAAATAACCTTTTTTTTTTTTTTTTTTTGCAAAAAAAAATTAGGACCATTTTTTTTTCCATTCTGATCAGAAAATCAGAGTTCAAACATTTTACGACTGCTCTTTCATCTTCACCTAACACTTCAATTATAATGGCTGTTTCATAATAATGAAAGCCATCAGTCCATCAGAAGAAAATAACTCGGTTAAAGCGGAAACTCGGTTAAGCGGGACTCGGATAATCGGAACGCTACTGTATAAGCAAACACTGTAAATAGCCGGTAGTACATGCGAATTCCTTTATGTGAACGAACTATAATTGCAACAAACGTCACACTCAATTTACGTAGTTCAGTATTACATATTTTATGATTACATATTTTAAATTTTAAAATAAGTCGGCCATTAGAAAATTATTAAAATTCTCTTTGTAAATATACTTTGAGGAAGAATGGTGGGGGGGGGGGGGGGCGCCAAAATTCATGTTATCCTGGGCGCAAAAAAGTCTAGTTTCGGCCCTGCCCATCTGAAGCAAATATATTTCCTTTAAAGCAAATATATTTCCTGCTGCTGCACAACTGTAGCTCTGTTCTAGCGTGTTCGTCTCGTAACGCTGAGGTGGCTGGTTCGAATCCAACGTCGTCCGCTTTTGCTTTTTCCGAACTTTCTTCGATTGACGGATACTTTACCTCCTGTAACGGAGGGGAAAAAAACGGATATTCGTAAAATCACGGAACAGCCGGCAGCACTGCTGCCAGTCAAATTTCCTTGAATTGAAGATTTTTTTTTTTTTTTTTTTTTTTTTTTTTGAGAGTGCGTCCCTCTTAATGTTGCACAGTAGTTTTAACTTTATTCATTAGTATAAACTAGATAGAAAGCAAAATTAATTAAAAGTAATGATACTGGATAAGATTCGAAAGCTTATTGAGTGAAGCTTTATTTCCGAAGGTTAGAAGATGTTTGATAAGTCATGAAAACGATTTAATTACTGATACTTCTTGATAACGATAAATATTCACGAAATCCAAAATTTCCGAGATGTGAAGTTGGAGCATTTCTAATTACGATTAACAATTTTATGATGATTTTACAATATCATTAATTGTGGGTAAAACATCAAAGTGAGTTAATTTCAATAATAATTGTGAGAAATTCGTTATATTATCGTCATATGCACAACTTGCATTTAGAGAGGAAAGAGATTAAATTTGGATGGAACTCCGATAACAGTCAACAAATCATAACAGTTCTAATGAAACCTGTTAAAATTTGATGATTTACTTTAGAAATCAGCTATTGAATAATGTTAAATGACAATAACTGTTATATAGTATTGGATGCATTTAAACAATGCTACTTGCTAAAATTTTGTTAATGAAATGAAATCCGTTAAGGGGACAGGGATGTTAACGAAGTTTTTTGGTAATTTTCATCATAGAGATATGAAATTTTGTGATAATATACATTTCACCATAAGTATATAGAACACCTTAAAAGAAACTTCCAATATTATTTTAATTTTAAGATTTAAAAAAAAAAATTAAATTTTAAAACGAAATTTTAAAATGCTCCATGCGTTTTAGTTTTTGAGGTATTTCCTCTATTTTGCATTTTAATCACTTAAATCTCTATTAGAAACAAATCTGTGCATCGATTCTTAATCCCTTGAATAATGTTTTAGAAATTTTTCCGAGAATTCCATATCGATTTTCATCAAAATTTTGCCTTTTAATAAGTCGATAAGTTTAATAAGTCAATAAGTTTTTAATGAAGTCGAATTTTAAAATGCATGCACAGTTTCTTTGTAAGCAATATCAGGAATTTTCCTTATCAATTTCATGAATTTTGATAAAAAAAATTAAGACGCATGGAGCATTTCAAAAATCTAAAAACGTTAAAAAATCAGTTTTGAGAAAAACAGATTTAAAGTAATACTAATAAGGCCGAAAAATAGTTTTTTTTATTAAATTCAAACGCTTGCAACTTTGCGAAAAATAATTGCATCCAAATACGGTTTTCGACAAATGGCTTAGAACGAATTGGAGAACAATTATATGCACAAAACTAATTTTCGATTTTGGGGACGATTTTTGCTCAACTAAAGATCCACGGTCCCATTAACAATGAAATTTTTGAACTGTTAGTTGATGGGGATAGTTCTCAGTAATTATTAAACACAAGGAATTCCAACCACGAATTCCCGAGTTACAGAACTTAGGTGTTAAACATTTTTTTTAAAATTGAAAACTCGAATAGATTTTTTACATTTAATATATATTTTTTTAGATTTTTTAGTAACCATACCAACAATAATTTTTATATAAAAATAGCAAACATGTATTCAAACAAAACTTTGACGTTTTTTAAAAGCGATACTTTCGTATTGGTATCGCGCTAGGATTTAACAACCGAAGAAATCGTCAAAGATGGCTAACCTTTTTTATTCTGTTAATTTCAGTGGTTTAAGCGTGGTTCGATTACATTTATTAAATTTGTGTTTTATTTATATTTTATGGCTTTATTTTTAGATTGATAAAGTTTTAATTTCGTTATGGAATATAAGCCTGAAACAAATGCTGAACTGTATTATTTATGTTAATTTAAGTTCAAAAAGATTTATCTTTTGTAATCGTCTGTTTGCAAGTAACAGGGGCAGATTTTAAAAAGTCATGCTTGAAAATACAAATTACAGTATAGTTTTCAAACAAATTGCATTTGAAAGTAATTTTTTTGTCTATTCGACGGAGCAAAAATTAAAAATGTGCGGTACTTAGAAATTGAAAAAAAATTGCAGTAAAAGTTAATAAAAGTTAAATTTAATTGGTCCTCTGTTGCCACCGTCAAAATGACGTCAGCGTTACGTACAGACATGTTTGTCCTTTATAATATAGATATCATGAACAATATTTTGTAACCCGAGAATATCTGAAGATTAAGCCAATAAAGCAAACAACCCTTGAAAAATTGTCACATGAAGTTTAAATCTCATTAATATTTTTTAAAATCTCTTTGAATATTATTGTATTCTACAGTTTTAAATATTTTTCAAAGTTCTATTGTTCAACTAATTTAAAATAGTGTGCAGTTATAGAGTTCAACAACATACATTAACAAGTTCGAAGTCCTTTAATTTAAATGCTCCATGTTTCCACTAGATGCTGAAAAATAATTTAAAATCTTTGATAAATCCTTCAAAAATTGAAACTGGGGCTTTTCAGTTGTATCTTTAACATATTCATGCCTATTTTTATCGTGTTTTCTTTTTTTTTTTTTTTTTTTCTTTTTTTTTTTTCTTTTTTTTTTTTTTTTTTTTTTTTTTTTACTTTTAAATTATAAGTTTGTTAAAAGGGTGTAAATTTTACGGCATCGCATACGTATAATACTAGTCGTATAAATGTCTTGTATGTTATTAAAAATCAATTTCAGTTTACACACAAGTGAGCTGTGTTCTCAAATTTATTTTTGTCACAGAAAGTATATAAAGATTTTAATTTTTTCTAATTTGACTTTTTTGAAAATTTATTAAAGAAATTATTTATCAGTAAATAAGTAAATAAGAATTTTTATTTTTATCTGATTTTTTAAAACTTGTTTAAGGGTTTTTTGTCATTAAATATTAGGGGATCCAAAAATCCTTTAAACATAAACTTAATTTACCACTTTAGATATACGCTTATCATATTATACATACATATACATTACTAAATTACATTCATATAAGCTTGTAGAAATTTTCTGAAACTAGCATGTTTTAACTTGAGTTATCTTAAGGGGGCTCCGGGCTTGAAAATTTTCAAAAAATCGCTTTTTCTTTTAGTATCTATTTTGATTATTTAATTAATTCTGAACACATTGCGAAAAATCGCATAAAAATATTTGCACTTTTAACGGAGTTAAGAGCATTTATGTAACAATCGCTACAAAGCCGCACTTATTTAATTGCAACTTTAAGTCGCGTTTTCTCAAAACTCGATTTTTGACGACTATCCGTAAGATTTAAAAAAAACTATTTGATGGAATGGCTTAATTTTTTTTTTTTTTGCATGCATATAACATCATTATCTATAGAATGAATTAATATATTTTAGATAGTTTAATATTTTGGGTATTTTTAATGAAAAAAAGTTGTATTTTTTAGGGTTTTTTAAATTTTCAAATTTGAGAGTTTTTTTAAATAAGGTTTCCTTTTAGTGATAGTTATATCCTTAATTCATTCTATAGAGTAATGTTTTCTGATCATTGTAAAGCAAAAATTAGGTTCTTATGTCAATTTATCGTTAAGATATCTTACGGATGGTGATATGACATCTAAAAATTTTTCCGAAAATTGTGTTATATAAATTTTGAAATATTTTTTATTTTATTACATTGTAGTACTTCATTTTATAATTTTATAAGACTATACTTCTGTTTTTATATGGACTCGAAGCGAGAGCTCTGTTTACATGTTTTTCGTTATCGATCAAGCCCTGAGGCCCCTTGAATGGCATCAGTAAGAACTACTCAATATTTACTCATTACGTAAAAAAATATTCTTTCATTTCAGCCAGTAATAAGATAAAAGATATTACCGAAATTTTATTAAAGAGTATTATTAACTAATACAAAAATTCTAAGCCTCAGAATAAATGTGACAAGCTAATCTAGATATTAAATAGCTTATTTTCTCATCGATATAGAAGTTGACAACATGAAAATTAACGTTTTCTTTTGTTCAGTATTAAGTAAATTTGACATTGTATATGGTAGATTTTATTACATTGCAACATGTAGAGTTGTTTGAAATCTTTTTTTTGGATTTTGTACATACGGAAAATTTAAACCCTTTGGAAAAAGAAGATTAATTTTTCAGAAGTAATTTTTTTTAGTCTCAAAATCTTCCAAGAACAGGATGGCTTAAAAAAGTACAAAGATTTTGTAATTATAATTTCAATATTTTGAATACAATATTCGAACTAAGACTGAATCTCTCAACAATTCAGATTTTCTTTGATGAATTATTTTTATTTAATTTAATTTATTTATTTATCCATTTATGATTTGATTTTGATCTCATATTTATTATTTATGTCTAAAAGCGTAAGAATTTTTATGTATAAGTTGGAACATAAATTTCCGGTTTCTGGTGCTGTTTTTTAATGTGTTATTATACAATGTTATGTTATTATGTGTGCTATTATATATGCGTTATTATACAATCGATGCAGGTTGAATTATTACGAATATTTTAGATTAAATTGTTACTAAAATTTATTTTTCGGTTATTTTAAAGTAATAGAGCTACTACGTTTCTGCCCTTTTAATGAAACCGAAAACATTTTTTTTTTCTCAATTTCGATTACAAAAAAAATATATATAATAATAATAATAATAATAATAATAATAATAATAATAACCTATTTCTGGAGGAAATATTAAGCCTCATTTATATATGAGAAGCAAATAAAATCGAAAATTAGTTATTAAAATGCAAAAATACAGAAAAATTGAATTCTTTAAAATGCAGTCTATTATATATTGATGTAACTTATTGGTATGTTTAGAGATTGTAGAGAAAACTGAGCACGTTCAAGGAACTTGAGACTTGAATTTTGAAACATAAATTATAGTTGGATAAATAAGTCTTTTTATATTCAAACCATTAATAAAATAATTTTGTAAATCATCCTAGTTTAATACTCTACTCATCAAAGCAATGATCCTCTTGAATTTCATTTTTTTAAAGCCATCTTATGCAGCTAACGATTGTTTCTCGGTAGTTCTACCCCCGAAATATTTATTTATCCGAATTAATTCTGCACACATACCTCTATACATTATATATGTAAATGTTAGCATTTATAATTGGCTGTCAAACGTTTGTATTCGTTGTTTATTGTTTCCTTTTGGATCAAATTTAGTTGAATGACCCATTCTTTGTAATGTGAATTTAAAATTTCCAAGACAGCTTATAATTCAAATATGTAGCACATTAAAAACACAAATTTCTTAGTTATTCGTCTTGATATTTCAGTTTACTCTATGTCAAAAGTTCTTGGTTTTTTTTCTTCATTAAGAACTTTTAGAAAATATATACAGTCAGACCTCGTTATATCGACACCTGGTTTTCACGTCACTCCGCTTATCACGTCAGGTTTTCAAAGTCCCGATTTTCTATATATGATTTTAATGTAAATACACCACGGATTTTACTTCGTTGAATAATTTTCAAGTCTGGATATCCCCACGGTTAAGGAAAATTGTCCTCTTTTCATAATCCATCTTATAAGCACGGAAATTAAGCGGTAAGAAATGTTTTAGCCCAACTTTTCACAAAAGTTTCTAAAATACCCATTGAGATAAATGAGAAATTTTACTTCAATCCTTTATCTGAATAAATAAACTCACACACTATAAATAACCCACTTAAGCTTCAGATAGACGTATCAGTCTACTCGCGGTCTTTTTCTTTTGGTCACGTGGCGATTTCTTGTGGTTACACGGCTTTTTTCATCCGACTAAAACCGAAGCATTGCATTGCATTGAAACGATCAGAAACTATCTAACACCCGTTTCTGAAACAACAAATATTAATTCAAATTCATTGTATAATATTGAAAAAAGAATTATAGGAAGAACATCTAGAGATACGCAAACCTTAGTTCATCGATATTCCATGTAACAATAAAAAAAACAAGTCATCTTAATTCTGATTTTTATTCTTTTCAATTTTGTTTTTGCGTTTATTTTGTTTAATAATAATGTTTTATTGCTTAAAACTTCACGAACAGTTATAAATTTAAAATTGTCTTAAATTAATTTAAAATACAGCTTTTTTTAAACGTGTTTTTTCTCCAACTCCGATTTCGGCGACACTCCGCTTATGATGACACTTTTCTCTGGTCATTAGAGTGTCAAGATAACGAGGTTCGACTCTACGTTTGAGTTTTCCTATATTTGCAGTTTTTCAAAAGATCCATTTATAAAATATTCAGCGTTGTTTTTCCACTTTACTTAATAATCGTCGGAGAGAATGTTACAGAGTTAATTTCATTTAAAATATAAAACAGAACATTTCTATACATATTTTCTCATTTATAAAAGGACCTCAAGGTCTGAAAATATTTCTTTAAAAAAGGGAAAAGAGAATTCATATTTTATTTATTTAAAAAACGCATACATTTTATCAGAAGAGTTTAATTAGAAAAATATGATATAAGTAACATCACAATCCAATTTTTTTCAAAATGTTTGTATTTACTTTTAAATTTTGGTAAGTTTTGTAGGGAAAAAAAAAGGGAATAAAAAGGCAAAATAGGCTTAGTATCGCAATATGTGTAATGATATAATAAATGCATACGTGATATTTTTAATCATAAGATATATTTTATATATATATCCTATACTCAAATAAAAAAATATATTATATATATATTTATTTATTTATTTATTTATTTATATTTATATTTATATTCATACGTTTTCTATCTTTTATTTTATTTATTTTTAATCACTCTAATCATCATTCTTAATCATCTATGTCTCATTTAGAAAAATGTTGTCCTTTAAAATCAACAACCTAATTTTCATCGTACATTAATGTAAAATCTAACATTTAGCAGTTGTTTAAAAATATTTTAACGTTCGCTTTAAAACTCGTACATTATAGAAATTTTAGGGCGATTTCGCTTATCAATGTGACCTTAAATGGATTCCAAACTGATCTGATGTCATTAATGCCAAAAATATCATTTCCCAGTGTAAGTAAAGCTCGCTCAAACGAGCTGCATTTGGAGGCAGATCTCATAACATAATGTAACACAATTCTCTCTGAAACACTTACTTGACATTTATTGCTTTTCTCTTAGTCATTTTTATCTTCATAGGATTGAATATCACTTCGAGTTTAAACTCTCATAATATTTTAAGAGAGAGAAAATTGTATGTAAAATTATTTTCGGAAGTTTTAAAACACAATTTTTTATTATTATTTGACAATTCTCGAAACAAATATTGCAAAAAAGAACTGTTTTCTAAATTGACGATCAAGTGTGAGTTTTACTCGCGCACAAAGGGTACCGTACAATACAGTTATTAATTAATAACTGGAATATTTCACAACCGAAGAGATTTGTCATCGAAAAGTTTTTATCATTATAAATGAATTCCATATTGAGTTATAACCGATTGATTTCAAAAAATGACTGACTTTTAATGGAATTAAAACTATGAATTATTAACTATGAATTATTTTTGAACTATGAATTATTTTTCAATAATTGCTTTATACAATTGAATGCAATTGGAATGAAAAACGTTGACTGTCTATCACTATGATTTGAATTACCTAAAATAAAAATCTTCTACAAAATTTAAACTCGTGCCAAGCGCGCTTGGAAAAGAATTCGCAAAGTTGCAATACCATATTAATCCGTGACGCGTTTTTTCTTAACGGGGTTTTAATTAATATCTCTGCTAATTACCGACAATTTTTTTCTAAAATCATCATCAACAATCCTTGGATGATTCCTCGTCGATAGATACCTCGAGCGCCCCTAAAATCCCCTCGATGAGTGCGCACGCAAAGTAAAGTTTGCACGTAATGGAAAAAGGCGATTTTCCCAAAAACCTATGTGACCTAAGATGGTCACTATAAATTTCCTGCAAGGTTTAAATAAACTTCTACTACCCGTAATTTTTTCATAGTTTTAAATTCAAAATAGAGTGAGGGGGCAGGGACAAATTTTTGCAGTACATTTTCAATGATACGTCTCAAACTATAGTACTTAAAATTAAAACAAATATATTTGTAAGTTCGGTGTTAGGATATCTTTCAAACAAATATATAAATCCAAGTAACGTAATTAGCCCCCTAAATTTTTCATAAAACTATCTGTGAATGGCTAATAAGCAATAACTATAGTACTTAAAATTAAAACAAATATATTTGTGAGTTCAGTATTGGGATATCTTTCAAACGAAACACCACACGATATATCAGGGTCGAACAAAACCCAAGCGCCAGGTCGCCCGGGCGACTAAAAAATTCCTCTTGGCGACTAACTTTTTATCCTACTTATTAATTTAATTTTTTTTCATTTAACTAAAAAAATTCCATGTGCGAAAATATTTATTTTTAATAGCGCGATTATTTGCAGTGGAAGAAAATGCACCATCGGCGCAACAGTTCTCCCTAATTTTTCAGAATTCAGAGTTTTTGCTAAGCCAAACTAAAGTGAATGTTTAAAAAGCACTGCTTAGATTAAAAAGCCTTAAAAATACTCCAGCAGAATATGAAAAAATAAATTAAATGATGTTTCATTAAGTGGAATGTGCCAAAATATGCAGTTGTCAGCTATATCTCACAAAAATGACTAATAGACAAATGGTATTTCAAATCAAAATCTCAAAGGCATTCTCAATTTATGTATATAATTTCTTGTTGGGAATTAAAGGTAAAGATATTAATTTGTCTGCTGTTTAATGTTTAATTTCGTAGTTTGTTTCTATTTAATTTTTACAATATAAAAGTGGTATTATCTTAAAATTTTTGCTCAGTTAGATTTATTTATTGAATAGTTAACTTGTTCACTGCAAAATAACACATAGATCACTCAAAAATAGCCGAATACGATTATGAGTAGCCAGTGTTCCATTTTGCAGTGAATGCATTAATGTGAGAGAAATGATTCTTCAAGCTGGCTCTTAAGAATTTTTCCTGGCGCCTAAGAATTTTCAACTTTTGTCAGGCCCCGTATATATATATAAATTCAAGTAACTTAATTAGACCCCTAAATTTTTCATTAAACAATCTGTGAATGGCTAATAATGAATAACTATGTGAGTCAATAGCTTTTATAACTCTACCGAGTTTGAACTTACCACGTTCCATAGTTCTGGAAAAACGGTTGTGACAGACATACACAAAAGGGATCTTATAATGGTTTCGTTTTTATTTTTTTAAGTAGGAATCCTAAAAAGGCATAAAATATGTTATAACCAATATCACTTAAATGAGACAAGTTGCGTTAATAAATTAAAATAAGACTAAGGTGCCTAATCTGTATTTTTGTGAATATTTTGCTGATGTTGGAAAGAACACACAGTTCATTGTTATATAAATAAATATATTTTATATTATAACATTATTAATAATTATAACATTATATAATTATTAATAATTATAACATTATTTAATTATTCATAATTATAACAAACATATTTATTTAGTATCATTATTAAAAAGCAGTCTTTTAAGAAAAACTTTCCATTTGAATTATATTTTTATGATAAGAATTATAGAAAATCATCTCCTAAATTTTAAGCAAGAAGATTATTGTCAGTATGCATAAAAACAGAAATAATAATTAAACGTTTTACGTCGGTTAAAAGAAAAAAAAATTCAATTATTTAACAAATTACAACGATAATTTGGAAAATGACTTTTTCAAAGACTAAAATTTAAGACATAAAAAATCGCACGGAATTGATCATACATTACGTACTCCATGGATTACATTTTTCGGTACTGTAAATTTTTAAACTTCTACGGAGCTGGTCATACATTACGTACGCCATGGATTAAACATTAATATTCCTGGACCAAGTTTAAATGAAATTTCATTCTTAAACTTCTAAACATCCCACAATATTACTTTTTACACCATCGTATAGAGAAAAAAATGCATTTTTAATTGCAATTTGTTTGAAAGCTGTATCTCGATTTGTTTCTGAGTTATTATTTTTTTTTTTGTAGTTTTTATTACTTTTTGTCATAGCGGCAACAGAAGTATCCATCTCTGTTGAAAGTAAAGGGGAAATACAGATTACTGTATAGACCAATCAGAAAACGAATAAAATGCGGATTCAACTAATAAAAAGCCTCAGTCTTTTTTTAACCCTGATGAGGACAATAACCATTTTTCCAAACGGTTAAATATATATATATATATAGAAAACTATATGTAAGAGAAACGACACATTCACCTTAATACTTTAAGTTAAAACATGAATACATTAAAATGATTCTCAGTTTTTATTACTAAAATAGGTGCTAAAAATACAATTAACAGGTTTTAAAACATTAAAACCAATAATCAGATGGCAAAAAAGTTCCCGAGCGCTTTCGACCAAGCCCTGGTCATCATCAATGGGGTGAAAAATGAGAAGAAGACCTTCAGAATGCATACTGGTATAAATAACGCAGGGCGATTCCAAAAAACTGTAAAAAGGGGGGTGGGGGTGGGAGGGTGACGGATGAGTTCATACAGCTACATTGATCATTCCAATCCTTTTTACAGTTTTTTGGAATCGCCCTGCGTTATTTATACCAGTATGCATTCTGAAGGTCTTCTTCTCATTTTTCACCCCATTGATGATGACCAATGCTTGGTCGAAAGCGCTCAGGAACTTTTTTACCATCTGATTATTGGTTTTAATGTTTTAAAACCTGTTAATTGTATTTTTAGCACCTATTTTAGTAATAAAAACTGAGAATCATTTTAATGTATTCATGTTTTAACTTAAAAAAAAAAAATAAATAAATATATATATATATATATATATATATATATATATATAATTAAGCAAAATCCTGATTTTTTATTGATAAATTTAATGCACTTCATAAACAGATTGAAATTTTTTAACTTACTCCATGTGTAATATTTCATCTAACGCATGAATCCGTAACATTAATGTTATTTAATTACACTTATTTAATTTACTAATGTGACCTTAAATGGACTCCGGACTGATCTGATTTCTACATTAATGCTGAAAAAATCGTATACTAGTTTAAGAAAAGCTCTCTCGAATGGGCTACATTTGGAATCAGGTCTCAAAACATAATGTAACACAATTCTCTCAGAAACACTTACTTGACGTTTATCGCTTTTCTTTTAGTTGTGAAAGCATTATTTGAAACAGATTTTTCTCTCCATAGGGCTGAACATCATTTTGAGCTAAGACTCTCATAAAATTTTATGAGAAAACGAATTGATATGTAAAATTATTTGCGGAAGTTTTTAAAATTCAATTTTCGAAATAGATTTTTTTCATTCAAGAAAAACAATCTAATAAAGGAATTGTTTTCGAAAAAAAAAAAAAAAAAAAAAAGACAAAAATTCTTTTTCAGTTAATCTTATTTAAATGATAGAAGTTATTTTAAAAAGTTAACGCATAACTATTAAGCCTAATCTGTATTTTCATAAATATACTAGCTAAAGCGCCCGGCGTTGCCCGGAATTTGAAGATTGTTTGTCCTGAAAAATCAATTTCAAAATTTAACATACAACATAAAACAAACAATTTAAAAAAAAAACAGTCGAAGTATTGTACACAAGAACCAAATGCAAATCCAAATGTATAAATTATGTAAAAATGTATAAATTTATATAACAGACGCAAAAGAATACAGCTTATTTCCATTCATCATTGGAGCAACGATGTTAAAATACGCCACTATTTCCATAATTGGGTTTTTATCATGCTTCAATATGTTTTTCACACTCATATGACTTTACACTATATTCACCACGTCCTTTATATTTCCAATATGACGCAATATTACCTTTTTTATAATTCGTCAACCTATTTATTTAATTTTCATTTTTCACGTGGAAATCTTCAAATAGAAAAGTTATGATGAAATATTCCCTTCTTTAAAATTCGTCAAACTATTTATTTAATTTTAATTTTTCACGTGGTAATCTTGCAATAGAAAAGTAATTATTGTGGTAAGAATTTTACTGTGGATTTTTAATTTTTCGCAACTTCTATAACGAGAAATGTTTAAATTTGATAGGAAATTGCTGTTAAATGGTGGTTTTTTGTTAATTAAAAATTAACTATAAGGTTATTTCGATTCCGGATTACTTTAGTTGCCTCGGCCGTCTTTTGATACACATGTACGTAACATTTCACAATTCTCCCTTCCAAACTGTGGATTTGTATAGCATTACAGACAGACAGACAAATTTTCCTTGTTATATATTAGATTATCGATATTGAAACCAACAGTAGCAAGAACGTTCCATTATTTTCAAAAAAGATGTATTCGCTAGAAACATTCGTTCAATTTAAATTATCCCTTTATAAGGAATTTTGTGAGGAATTAAATTATTTCCTGTTCTTTCTAATCCAAAACAACAAGATTATTATCAACAAGCACGAAAAAAAGAAAAATTAAACTTTTTTACGTCATTCAAAATAAAAGAAATGCTGTAAATAAGAAAATTGCGATATTAGTATCGATAAATTCAACGAATTACATTAATTACTCGATGAATATTTTAACTAACTTTACGTATAATACACTTTTATACTGTAATAAAAGATCAAGTGCGAGTATTACTCGCGCACAGAACGGTTCCGTAGAATAAATATATGAATTTGTAATTGTATTATAAAAAAAACCATTGTTAAAAGAATACTAAGACTTTGTAAAAAACTATACAACGTAGGATTGGCTATAACTGTATATATTAGAAAAGCGTAAATGATTATACCATGAAATTTCAATACGATATGGAACCTAAATAATATCAAATATAGCTATTCGTATAACTCTTTTTTTAATACTATCCTAAACTGTTTATGATGAACTTAATTCGGTATTGACAATAAAAGCAGTGCACATTTAAACTTCATTTGGTACGTCATAAAAATAAATTCAGCGTAGTAATAACCTTTATTTCTGCAGTGTAGCTAAAACAAAACCTTTGTTCAAAGCTTAAATTTGGCATTGTGCTAAGCGCGCTTCGAAAGGAGGTCTCAAAGTTGCAACGCCGCCTTGGTCAGTGCCGCGTTTTTCCAAATAAGTTTTTAATTAACTTTTAAACTCACTCGAGGCGTACTGAGAGATACACTCAATGCAAACTAGTCGCGAATCCCACAGTATTTATGCGATTCATTCTAATTAAATCTTTCGAGGTCTTAAATCTAATTAAATCTTTCGAGGTCTTAAATCTAGTTAAATCTTTCGAGTCTTTAAAAAAAGGACACCTAATTTTAATTCCAAAACAGAAAAACGGCACCAAGAATATTTAATTAAAATTGTCCTTTTATCATGTACGTGAAAATAAGCAAGTTTGTATTTTCTAATAAATTCGTTTATAAATTCCGGTGTCAGTCCATTATTTCATAAGTTTATAAGTAGAATTAATCCGCGCCGGAAATGGTTAAGTAGTCGCAGGACTCTTAAAGCTTCAAAATTTAAGAAATTTTAATTTTTTAGATGTTAAACTCCTATCTTTTCTGAACATTTTGATATAATTGTTTCCTTGAAATTCCCATTAGAACAGAAGCTATCGCTTTTTGAATTATACTCGGTCAAAAGCTGAAGCGGCGTTTCAGAAACTTTGAGGTCATTTTTCTTCAAATGACTTTTTTGGGCATAACGCGCAGGATACGTCAAAAACTTCTGAATATTTTTTCATGAAATTTTCAAAATATATATTTCATGTTAGTATGTATAAACTGAATCTAAAATTTCCTTTTTATTGTTCAAAAAAATATTTTTTTAGGTGATTTTGCTGTTGAAATTTTCAAAATTTTGTATTAGCTAACTGCAGCATTGCATTAAAAATATAAAAATGCTTTAAATACAAATTTATTTAAGTTCAGGGAAATTATTGCAATCTGAAGTATAAGTAAGCACCAAAATTTTCATTATAGTTGCAATATTTATTTTGTATTCCTGCGCATAAACTGTTATGCAATTTTCTGTTCGACAAATGTCTAACAGTTTCGAACCCCCTATAAATACTAATTCTGCATCTTGCAATTTTTTAAATACATGAAATGAAAGAACATACTTATATCTTTCATGCCAATTAAAATTGTGTTTTAAAATCGCATACATTTTAAGATATTAAATGTTGAAAATGGTTTTTTTTTCATTTTTTCCAATTTTTAGAGTCTTGAGATTCCTTAAATTAGTATGATTTTAACAATTTGACGTTTATTGCTTTTATGCTGCTACTGGACATTACATTACGCATATATATCATTAAAAGTTGTTAACTAGGCATAGAGTACGCCGCCCCTGTCCTTGTGTATGTCCAAACTGTCCGTATTTTTAAGGGTTAATATCTCAGCCAATTACTGATGATTTTTTTCCGAAAATCATTATCAACAATGCTTTTATACTTCTGCTACGATAGGTACATCCAGCGATGCTCAAAAATTTTTCTGAATGCCCGTAAATTGAAATTTGTGTATAACACAAAAATGCTAATTTCTCAAAAATTGTGTAACCTAGGGTAATCGCTATAATTTTCCGGCAAGATTTAAATTAACGTCTACTACCTATAATTTTTTCATAATTTTAGTTTCAGTAGATTCGGAATTAGAGGGGGGGGGGGCATATTTTTGCGCTGCATTTTCGACAATATATTTGAAAATATAATGCCTAAAATTAAAAGGAATGTATTTTTGAGTTCGGCGTTACGAAAGCTTTCACAAGATACCCCACATGATATACAAAGAAAAGATTTTTTTTTTTCAAGTAGCATAATTAGCCCCTCTACATTTTTACTAAATATATTTATGAATGTTTATTAATCTTAAAATATGTGGGTCAATGTTCTTTATTACTTCCCCGAATTTGAACTTCCCACGTTACATAGTTTACGAGTAAAATGGCTGTGACAGACAGACAGACACAAGAGGGATCTTATAATGGTTCCGTTTTTACTTTTTAAGTACGGAACCTTAAAAACTGTCTATCACTGAATCATCTCTTAAACGGTAAAATATCATGATCCGGACAGGCGGAATGCCATCAAATTATATCTGCTAATAAACGGAAACCTGCGTATCACAGAATATTTCCTGTTCTCTGTTGATTCCATCTTCGTATGATTGACTGTATTTGATGTATTTCGTTGTAATCAGTGCCTCCAAAATGAAAAGATTATCTGTTAATTGTAAATAATGTATAACGTGGCATTGATCATTCCATTTACTATATCACAATGAAATAAAACACAGAGTGACATTCTTTTGACAGAATTGCAAAAAACTACAGAGAACTTCGTCTAAGGCGGATTCTGTGTAAGACGGAAATCTGTCAAATGTGGAAAGATTTTAAAGTCCTAGAGAACAATTTTCATTACTGTAAACTCTGTATAAGTTGCAATACAGTCTAAGAAAGAAAATGTTCTCGGTCACAGGATCGATTCCACCTAAGACAAAGTTTACAGTATTTTTCTAAGAAACTTCTATTTGAACTTATATGGCAAAGTGGCATAGCATGCACTTTATGTACAATGTTTTTTAACTCTTTCTGCAAGAAAAGAGTTTAAAAAGGCAGCGAAACAGCACCGAAAACTGGCGATATAAAGCAATTAAAATAATAAAATTTTGCAAAAAATCACCATAAAATAAAAACAATACATAGGACGCGTTTCGAGCTAAACTATAACAGCTCGTCATCCGCTACAGTAAACATGTGTCCGTAAGGGGACAAGGTCAAAATAAACTAAAAAATAGGAAGAAAGAAAAGCAAGTACCTTGAACACTGGAAAGCAGGATAACACGGTGCAGCACCCAAATAGTTAAATACAGCGAAACAGCACCGAAAACTGGCGATATGAAGCAATTAAAATAATAAAACTTTGTAAAAAATCACCATAAAATAAAAAAAATACATAGGACGAGTTTCGAGATAAAAATATATCAGTTCGTCATCAGCTACAGTAAACACGTGCCCGTAAGGGGACAAGATCAAAATAAACTAAAAAATAGAAAGAAAGAAAAGCAAGTACCTTGTTATCCTGCTTTCCATGTGTTCAAGGTACTTGCTTTTTTTTTCTTATGCGTATTTTTTGCAAAGTTTTATTATTTTAGTTGTTTTAATTTAAAAAAGCAAACTAAGAAAAACAATGTTTACCATAGAACCTAGAATCGCAATCCACTTATTCAATCTAAAACTACATGGTGCCTAATACCAACATGAACTGGGATTTTCTTTAATAACTTTGACATTAACAAAAATATCGTAACGAAATTTTCTTGAAACTTACGCGAAATAGTATAAAATCACAACAAGCACTGGAAGTGGCCACCATCTAATTCCTAACATCGTACGTTAGACATTCCATATTTTCTAATGCAGTTGACATTACATGCGGTGTAAAAGACCGAATTATAGGGCACTTCAACTGATATTTTCTAATTTCCCACAAAACAAGTTAAGTCTGACGAGGCTTTCCCATCAGTGTCTTCAATATTGTTAAATTTATGATCAAAATTTGCCTTAAATTTCGAGTGAAACGCTCTGCATTTTTCCCTGAACCAATAGATTGCGCACTTAGATTCATCAAATATTATTCGTCATGATGCGTACTATTACACCTTTATATATTTTTAAGGAGTGTTCTCTTTTATAACGATAGAATTTGTTTATATTGCCTGTCCATTTACATCATTTTGTAATTAATGCAATTTTGAAGAAATTCCATATTAAACGATATTTAAAATTAATATCTAAAAACTAAAATTTATATTTGTTTCCTTCGGTGATGTCATAAAAGGCACAATACACTTATAGTACTGTTTCTAAAACACATTCCAAAACGTATTTAACTAGTTCATTTGCCTCAAACAAACACATGATCTGCAGCCCCATTTTCTTTATCCAAACTATCTAAAAATGCATTAAATTTTCGCTGATAAGAAATGCCCACCGGGACCATAATTGCATCTTTCTGTGCGCGTCGTTGAAAAATTGCAAATAAAACAAATGCACCAGAGCGTGACGGAAAGTGTTAACCTAGCAACCGTCTTTTGGTAGCCTCCGAGCAACACTGATTGCTCTAGAATGGAGAGAAAGTTTTACCACATTACTTTAATGACATCATAACGTTATTTCTTTGTAGTCATATTAAAACAAACAATTGTTCGCAAAGAAATGAAAATACTTTTGAGTGTGTTATTCAAATTTTATTTTGCTGATATCGTAAGTTTTGCATTCAGCTTAATCATATATTATTACTGACTGTTTTATAAGAATAAAGATAATTCTTGTTTAAAAAGAAATTTGTGAATTCTAACTATCAGGTAGCAAAGTTTGCAAGTAATTTTGAAGTAATTAAAATAAAGTTTCTTCAATAAAAATTAATTATCACAAGTATTTAAATTTTTAATCAAACATCACCAGAAAACGGCTGAATAATTCGTTTTATATTAACTATATGATTAAAGTAAAACTAAACAGTAATTTCTCCAGAATAGATAAAAAGTTTTACCGCAATATCTTAATAACATCATAACGCCATTTTTTTTTTTTTTTTTTTTTTTTTTTTTTTTTTTTGTAATAAGATAAAGAATTGATTGCAAACAAATGAAAACACTCTTTTCTGTGTTATTTAAAATTTAGTTGGCCGATATCATAAGTTTTACATTCATTTTAACTACATTATGAGAATAAATATAAAGGAGACTTTTTAGTAGATTTTTTTTATATATATTATTTACCAAAATTACACCAATGTTATTTTTCGAGATAGCTTTCAAAAGCTTTCGTGATAGATACCCTTCATATCAATTTCATGTTGAGAGCAAGATTTTTTTCTTTTATTTTAATGCTTGTAAAATATAGAATTGAGAGATGAAAAATATATAATGTCTGTTGTTGATGTTTTTCTTAATCGTAATCTTGTTTCTTCAATTTTTCTCCTTCAGAAGTGGGGTAAGGTGCTCTATTATCGTCCCCCAATCACTTTTACGCCCTTGGAAGTTGTAATTTTCAGTGAAAATCTACCAAATTTGGATTTTAGATAGACTAACTACCCACGGACATAGAAACGTAGGCAAATATCGTACAAAAAATTTTTAATAATGTGAAAAATTGTTTTTTCAAAAGTGTCTAAAAAATGCAAAGAAAAAAAATGGTCCCAATTTTGTCCCCCCCCCCCCCCCAAAAAAAAAAATACAATACGCCGAGGCTGAACTTATAACTAAATCAAAATTCATTTCTAAATGAGTAAGTAATTTAATTTACATTAAAGTAAGGCACAAAGAAATGTACTAATTATCAGTGGAAGAATAACGAAACATTAGCCATTCAAACATGAGGGAAAAAAGTTGAAAAAAATGTCATGAAAAAGCATTCCTAATTTCGTCCCCGGGACGAAAATAAGAACTGCAAGGGGGACGAAATTAAGAACTGCAAGGGGGACGAAATTGGGGCCACGCTACTTCCCAATATGACGGAGCTTCAGTTCCGTAAGATGAACTGAGCGTCATAAAGTTCACTGTATGCTACTGTCAGCATCTTGCCAACGTAAAATGCATGCAATGAATAAGAAATAAATACTTACAGTACAGTAAATAACGTTCTACAAACGACGTAATAAGAATTCAGGTCTTCTAAAAATAGGAAATTCGCCGTCTTTAATTTATGTATGCGTCTTGGCGAACGAAACTTTCAACACTGACCCCTTGTACCTTACGTCAAAAATGGCGCCACTTTCTCAGAATCGGAGAAGTTAAAGGGAACGAAATTAGGAGAGAGAACGAAGTATGGGCACTTTACCCTATATAAATTTCCTGGTGTGCATGTCCACGCGTTTAAAATAAAGCCATTATTCTCTTAAGATAGCAAATTTGTATCAAGCAATGGCGTATGTATTGTTCAAAATTTATATAACAGAAATCTGAAGTTTGCAAAATTTTTTCGCCACGTATTTATTATACAGGTCTTAAGGCTTCTTAAAAGACTTTGGCGTAATTTGGGCTTAAGAATGTGACATTTGTTGCCAAATTATATAAACAGATATAGAAACAAACCTGATGAACTTTTATGCTTGTTTATATATGCATTCATATATACACTATTTCTTATATGCACTATATAGCCATTAATCACCGGACAATTTCAATTTTAGACATTTTGTCGAATATTTAAAAATATACTTGTCGGATTATTTTGAAACTTACAGATTATAAAGAATATGTTTGACCTCATATTCATCAACGTCAATTTGATAAGGAGGACAGTTAGGGGACGAACAAAAAATCAAAGAAAAATAATAATATTTGGGACCACACTGTAAATTAAAATGTACAGAATGATCTATTGCTTCAGAATACAAATATATGGATACTGTACAGCATGTTTACTGATTTTTGTAACAATAGCGTTTATTCATGGAGATATAATGAATTTTTAAAATAGTTCAAAAAATTCTTGCATACGAATTGAATACTTCCCACTTAGCGAAAAATGCCCAGGCTTTGGCTTACCCAGATCCTTGGCCGAACCCAGATCCTTGGCTTACAAGGCCAATTCTTTACAATTTAAGCTAACTGGTCCGACAACCAGCCAGCGCATCTCGCTCAGATAACCTTATTGGTAGTAACATCTGGTCTGTCATGTAGACAGCTCAACAGAATAAACAGCAGGTAAAGGAACTCCATATAAACGATGGATACGTAGATATGAACTATTATTTTAACACAATCAAACTGATTGGTAAAGTTATCATACCAATTGAATAGTTCCAACTGAGCGAAAAATGCCCAGGCAGGAAATCAAACCCAGATCCTTGGCTTACAAGGCCAATTCTTTACAGTTTAAGCTAATTTACTTGTTAATTCACTGGCTTATGTCGTGCAGGGTTTTCAACCAAATGTAACGCCAGTTTCAGAAAAAATAGCAAAATGTAGTAGAAACAATATAGTGCAATTGGAATATAAATGCATTAAATATTTTATGAAATATGAGCAGTTGTATGAAATAATACTTATCTGCGCATGCGCGAATGATAACAAAGATTTTTTTTACAGAATGTAATAGTTCACTGTATAGAACAACTGATAAAAAAAATCCAGTCAAATGTCGCGAAAATTCAGAAAGATATCGGTTATAGAGTGAGATAATTTTTAGTTGCTCTCTAAAACCAGTTGAATGATAAGGGATTTTCCACAAATAGTCATTTTTTATTATCTGCCTTTCAGCAAATTTTTTTTTATAATTTTCATTCTTTATTGATGTTTTAGTTCTTCTTGGATAACCACTCAAATAAGGCTAATCCATGATAAAAAGAAGTATCAAAATCGAAGCATTTGTACTAAATCTACTCGTTGATATTCACTAAATACTAACTTTTTTCCGAAAGTCAATTAATAAAAAATGACAATTTGGGGAAAATCCCTTATCGTTCAGTTGCTTTTAGAGAGCAACTAAAAATCAGCTCACTCTAACGCCTATATCTTTCTGAATTTTCACGATATTTGACTGAATTTTTTTTTTCATGAGTTGCTTCATAGAGTTGACTATTAAATTATGTAAAAAAATCTTTGTTATCCTTTACGCATGCGCAGATAAAAAATATTTCATGCAACTGCTCATATTTCATAAAATGTTTAATGTAATTATATTCCAATTCTCTGTATTGTTTCTACTACTATTATCTACTGCTAATATTTTTGAAACTGGTGTTAAATTTGGTTGAAAATTCTGCACGATATAAGCTAAAAACATCCGAAAATGTTTTAAACTTTTTTTAAAAAATCGCTATATCTCCACGAATATACGTGTTATTCTTACACGAATCAGCAAACATGTTGTACAGTATCCACATATTTGTATTCTGAGCGATAGATCATTCTGTGCATTTTAATTTACAGGGTGATCCCAAATATTATTATTTTTCTTTGATTTTTTGTTCACCCCTAATTGTCCTCCTTATCAAATCAACGTTCGCAAATATGAGGTGAAACATATTCTTTATAATCCCGAAGTTCCAGAAGAATCCGACAAGTATAGTTTTGGAATATTCGACAAAATGTCCAAAATTGACAGTGTCCGATGAATAATGGCTATATAGTGTATGTACAAATTACTTCTATTTGTACATAAAATCAGATAAATGGCTTCTTTATAGTATATAAGTTGTATAAAAGAGTTGAAAAAAAGTTGCTTGTGTGTATGAAACAGTGTATAGGCTGCCAGAAAATATGTTGTTTTACCCTTGGCCAAGGCCACTTTCTCGTTCTCGCCAAGGCATTTATAGCAAACAAATACCATTTGTTTAATAAAGTTTTTATCTGGATTACAGCATATCACTTCCTCAGACATTTTTGCTGAATTATATATTGCCTCCTTTTTATTCCGGAAGAACATTTTTTCTCTGACAGTATTAAATTTATCTGAAGACATAAGAATATTTTCATGATTTTTCCATGTATTCTTATTAAGAACATACAAACACTGAAATATGTATACTTCTAAGAAATGCAACTTCATGACACTAAATTTCATAACAAAGTAAATCAAATAATATGGAATACTGTATGTTAATGTGGCAATACTGCTATTAATTCGTAAAATGTTAGTGGAATATGTCTCAAAAGTTTGCGACGCATCTGAGAATCTCTCACGACGCACCAGTATACCGCAACAGACAGGTTTAGAAACCCTGATAGTGAATCGCCTTGTTTCATTTTCTCAAAGCCATTTTTAAACAACTTGTGCCATTTAGACACTTGAGACATCGATTAAATGTCATTTTCGAAATATGCATTCAATTTGTGACAAATTTCAATAGGTTTGATGTTTCGTCTGTTGAAATTTTTCTAAGTGTACTTTCTGCAATTGCGTTAGGTGCTTTGTGTTTATTCATTACTTTAGCTACTGAATAAACACGCGTACGAAGAATAAAACTATTCAAGATAACTTTTAGACCATAAACAGCGTATCATAAGTGCCACGACAACAACCTTTAAATTTTCTGTTGATATTAAAAAAGTGTCTTTTATATTTGATATGCCTTCGTATTACCATTTTCTAAGAATGAAGTAATTATTTTTTTAAAGATTTGGAATTCTTAAGACTAGATAAGAATGTTTTTATGTAATACTTGAAGTAATTAAAAGAAAATGTGTTATTAAAAAGTACGTATCTCAAGTACATAAATTTTCATTTTAAAATCACCACATATATAATAGATTAATTCTTTTTATATTAACCATCTATGTATTTAAAATACAAGCTGGGCTTCTTCCGTCCTCTACCCTGAGCTTTCTACAGAACCAATCTTATTGCTGGACGCTATTCATTTGTATATGAGTTCGCACTAGCTTTAAAAAAAAATATTTCCATTTTTATAGTTATTTTTATTTTAAAAGGTATTAACGAAAATTATTTAAAATTGTGGCAATGAGGTTACGTTCATTGTTACAGTGAAAAGGAAGCCAAATAATTGCTGTTATTTCATCTTAGTTATTGTATCTTTATTGATGCCATTTCCTCATTACAATTAAAAAGAAAATATATTTTTAGTTTGGATAGATGATGTTTGATGATTGAGAGCATCATGAGGTTCAAGAGCCGGGAAAATTAATGGACATTATTTTTAAAAGAAAGCATTCCATTTAAAAGACATGAAATTATATATTCTTTAATTGCGTCAAAATGACATCATTTTAGAATATTTTTTTATTCCACCAGGTCTGAATTTAGAAACCAAACGTTTATTTAAGGACGTATTTTATGTGAAGAATTCAAGTGAAAACGTACATTTTTATTCAGAAAATCGACACTTTTTTTCGATATTGTTTTAGTGACATAATTTGTATTAAGTTCCCATTCCTCTTATACTGAGTTAGGAAGATAGCGCTCTTAAGCATTCCCAATTGGTCCTAATCACAAGTGGTACTCTTTTTACAATGAAAATGACGTCTTATTTAAAAGAAAAAGGCATATGATTTCATAAAACTACAACATTTTAATACAGTTGCGTGGAAAAGCTTTTCAACAAATTTGTATCCATCTGATACTGAGTTTTAAGATGTAGCGTTTCAAAAATGTAGTGGCGAAATAAAAAGTTTTTGAAAAATTATATCATCTTGGTATGTGATTAAATTAATTCTTTTCAGTTTTTCGCAATGCAAATAATGTTTACGATGTCATTTTCCATTGGGGATAGCGTTCTGTCGTTCTGTGTATAAAGTCTTTGATTTCGGAAAGGGGTAAATTGTTACAGCGTGTGAAAACAGCAGCTTATTTAACAAGAAGCAAACATATTCGTTGGTAAAACTGAAATACTTTATTGAAAATGCATTTACATGACGTAAAATTTAAGTTAATTACCCTACCGTTAATGAGAAAAAGACGTAAAGGTGCTCAAGCAGCGCGAATTTTATCTTTTCTTACATATTTGTTCCCGCAGGTAAACATAGCGTCAATTTGTTAGGTTTATACATTTATTAATAACCTGTTGCGCCTTCAAATATCTATAAATAAAAAATACGAATATTCTGAGCAGATAAAAATGGCGTTATGTTAACCTTAAAATTTATTTTTCATTAAGATTGTATCAAAATAATGTAATTTTCGTTGATTTTTCGTTTCGTAGCTGAAAAAATGAGAATTAGAGCTTAAGGGGTCTTGTACCTTTTAAACGCGAAGAAATTTAACGAAAAAATTCGAAGTTTGAATTAGTCTATCTTCAAAACCTTTTTATGTATAAACATGAAATTTTGGATATTGATTAAACGGATTATGATTTGTAATATGCTACCATTAGAAATTTATTAGCCTTTTACAGAATTTGTGCATTGTTGAAATCAAAATAGCTCTTTTTATTACTCCATAAGTCATTGTGCGCGTGATATCTTGAGAAAGTATGTATGGATTGTCATGAAATTTTGTAAAGATACTAAACATATATGTGTGTTTAAAATGATCTACTCTGAGGCCAAAAGTATTTCATTAACTATGTAAAAAAATATTTTTGTAAAAAAAAAAATAAAAAATTATATTTTTAATGAATAAAAATAATCATAAATAAAAATATTACAATTGTAAATACTTAAAAGTTGTTCATTTCAAACACACATAATTGTTTAGTATCTTTACCAAATTTCATGACAATCCATACATACTTTCTCAAGATATCATGCGCGCAATGACTTCTGGAGTAAAAAAAAGAGCTATTTTGATTTCAACAATACACAAATTCTGTAAAAGGCTAATCAATTTCTAATGGTAGCATATTACAAATCACAATCTGTTTAAGCAATATCCAAAATTTCACGTTTATACATAACAAGGTTTTAAAGATAGGATAATTCAAAATTTGAAGTTTTTCGTTAATTTTCGACGCGTTTAAAAGGTAGTAGAGCCGTTAATCGGCTTCTTTACCTTGATTATACGTCATGGAATCCGAAATACAGTTTAAAGTTTTATTAATATAAAAAACGATAAAAATAGCTGTTTAAATTCATAGAAGGATCTTTTATTATTTTATACGGTTTATGGTGTTACAAGTACTCATCTACGAAGTACAGTCAAAAAATTCCCGGAATAGGTCAATTACAAATTATTAAAAAATAGAACACTAATTTTAACTTATTGGCCTGCAAAGTACTTTCCGCCTACATCCATACACTTCTTCCAGCGTTCGTATAACTGTTCAAAACACTCCTTGGATCCATTTTTTGAGACGTCCTTCAGTAGCTTCGTCGCATTTTCGATCACCTCATCAGAATCCATAAAACGGTGTCCCTTCAATTTCATTTTCATCCGTGGAAACAGGTAAACAATCCGCTGGTGCTAGGTCGGGGGAATAAGGAAAGTGTTCCAAAGTGGGAACAATGTGTCTGGCAAGGTAATTTTTCACAATCAAAGCGCGATGTGGTGGAACATTGTCGTGTAAAAAAAAACCAAATCGTTTCTTGCCCATTTTTCAGGTCGTTTTCGTCTGATTACACCTCGCAGTCGTTTAAAGTTCTCCAGGGAAAATTCTTTATTGACAGTTTGGCCTTCAGGAATAAATTTTGTAGTGAATGACGCCCTCGTACACGCTCGACGCCCTCGAACACGCTGAACATTTTCATCTGCGGTGGAAGAGGAGAGACGCCCAGTCCATAGATGTTCGTGCGACTTTCGCGAAAATGCTAATGCTACTCGTACACAGCCTTTTTTTTTTTTTTTCATGAACCGTTTCCCTATGCTTTCTTCAGCATCTCAGAATTTGATTTCTCGAGTAAAACGCAGAATTTGATGTTTGCACGCTGCTCTAAAGACGACATTTCAAAATCCGACTAATGAAAAATTCGCTTTGTCAGAAGCAATCCGCATCTAACGCCAACAGTTCCGGAAATGAATTCCAGATGCCTGTCTGTTTTCCTTATCATTGCTGACAACTATGAAGACTTTTTTTGCTAGATAAAAGAGATGGCCGTTTGTTGTGTTGACAAGAGATTTTTTAACACCAGGTCCTATTAAAAAAAACTCCAATTCGGGTAAACGAAGACTTATTTTATTTTCATGATGAAAGTCGAAGGGAGAGGTACATGGGGAAAGCCATACGGAGCCTCTTTTAAGACGTCATCACGAGGCTAGAAACAGAGCAGCAATCTCGAATATACAGTTACAACTTCCTTGCTTGGCGGACTACAAAATCGCCAATCTAAAAGTATTTTTGCGCCATGCACAGGGGCTAAGAGAAACATTGGCTGGTATGTTCGCCAAAAATGTACGGTAGGCTTCTACCATATTAATTGTGTAATACAGATGAGTCTCCGTCTATCATGACTCAGGAATGTATGCAGCCCACAATCTGCCCCCCCCCCTACACAATTAATATGGTAGAAGCCTACCGTACATTTTTGGCGAACATACCAGCCAATGTTTCTCTTAGCCCCTGTGCATGGCGCAAAAATACTTTTAGATTGGCGATTTTGTAGTCCGCCAAGCAAGAAAGTTGTAACTGTATATTCGAGATTGCTGCTCTGTCTCTAGCCTCGTGATGACGTCTTAAAAGAGGCTCCTTATGGCTTTCTCCCTGTACCTCTCCCTTCGACTTTCATCATGAAAATAAAATAAGTCTTCGTTTACCCGAATTGGAGTTTTTTTTAATAGGACCTGGTGTTAAAAAATCTCTTGTCAACACAACAAACGGCCATCTCTTTTATCTAGCAAAAAAAGTCTTCATAACAACCTCCTACAAAGATATTTCCCCTTCAATGAACACTTGCATGAATGTAGGTGATCATTCCGGGAATTTATTGACTGTACCTCGTATATATAAAAATTGATCCGCATTTAAGTTCTATGACGATACCATGATTGTGTTCAGTTTAAGTTCACCACGTTTAAAAATAATGTACCATTTTTTCATCGATTCTGAAACGTTTATTAGGGAAGCATATAGAAAATTGTACTAAAGAATGGTAAATGAAAATGTCAAATATCGTTTATTCCCTTTTGTTTACACGGTACACTGTAAAAGTTCAAACACAAAGTTCTCGTATATTTTAAATTAAACTTATTTTTAATTAATAATAGAATTATTACGAATTCACAAACATATGCTTTTTAATCGGCGTTAAATTCAACATTTCCGAAAAAAATTATGATCTTTATTTCTTAATATGTAAGCATGTCACCGTTATACAGGGTGTCCGGTCTCAACAGTGTCCAATGGCTAATTCGTAAACCGTTGGTCATAGACATATAGTTCCAATTACAAAAATGTTTTAAATGAGGTAAAGATGTATTTTTAAAGCGATTTGGGTCAAGAAAAACATTTATTTAAAAATTACGAAATTTAAATTTTTATACGGTCCCCCGGTCCTATAAGTGATATTTAGTAAACTTTTCCTATTCCTCTAACAAGTACGGCAAAAAAAGTCCCATTCATCTAACCCTAAAATTGACCGAGTTATGACATTTTCAATTTTATGACTTAAACCACTTTTCTGTAACTGAAAACAGATGAGTTGGACCAAGCTTTCAGGGGTCGTACGCGAAGTGCTTAAAGTATTATAAAGGTCGTCCACTCCAAACGATGTTCAATGGCTAATTCCTAAACCGTTAGTCAAAGACATATAGTTCCAATTACAAAAAGGTTTTAAATAATATAAAGAAGCATTTTTAGAGCGATTTAACAGAAGGTGCTTCCCCGTATAAATATTACGGTAGTGTTAATTTTTAGTAATTAACTTTCAAATTGGTTAAAATAATTGAAGAAGTTAGTTTCAAAACTCGCCTTATCGAGAAAATCAAATTTTGGGAAATCGCGTAAAACCTTTAAATGCGCCCATTGGTATTCATTGAAAATTTGGAGATTGTAGTGTTCGGTACAGTTATACCAATAGAATAGATTGATAGAGAAACACGATTTTTTAAATTTCGAATAAGGTCAGTTTCGAAACTGACGCCCTCAATAATTTAATACATGTTTTGATTTAACAATATTTTCCCCTAATTTTTAATTAAAAAATAATTTAAAAAAATAACTGATCTAATGAATATTTGCTGAGGGGAGAGACAGTGGAATTTTCAGAAGGGGTAATGTAAAAATAATAATAATTATTATTATTTTTATCGTTACAATAAAATGACAAAGGTAACAAAATCTTAAAAAAAAGAAAAGTTAATTAAAAAGAGAGAATGTGGGCGGTTATATGATGTCCGACCTTTAATGGATAAATCTGTGCTCTATTAGAACAAAATATTAAAATATTGTAACAATTTTGTTATGTTTATTTAAATCATTGAAGTAATCGCACAGGTTGAATCATATAATTCAAATAATTGATATTTATTGTAAAAGAAAATAAAAGGGATACGAGGATCATTTTCAAAAATGGACATATTAATTTCCTTAACATATTCAGAGCAGCCATTCAAAAGTTATGTATATAAAAAACAAAACAAAACAACAAAAAAAAAAACATTAATATGGTACAAACAAATTACTTACAAATTGAGCTTTCTTGTGTCTGTGCTTGGGACGGGAAGGGTGTGTGTGTGTGGGGGGGGGGGAGATGTAACAAAATTTGGAGCGGAGATTTCAGGGGGAATTGATACGGCTGTTTAGTGTTCATTACTACAACAGATATTGCTGCATAAAAAATGTAGTTTTCAGGATTATAAAATATGTGTGTATGAGAGCCAGTGAGGGAAATGTTTAAATTGCAATTTCAGGTGGAATTTAGATTATGGATTACTTATTAATTATTGCCGCAATAAAGAAGACGAACCTTTTTTCGCCAAGTTTTACAGCGTGATAATTCTTTGCACATCAGTAGATTTTCGCTTTTTTTTTAAGACTTCATCTAAATTAATCGGCCCCTTAAATTTCTACTTCCCCACTTTTTGCTTCACCTGCACGCAAAGTTAAAAATCTATAGAGGTTTTTATATATTTTTTTACTGTTCTATTCTATTTGTCTAATTAAATAATGCATCTTCTAAAACTCCACGCCCGTTAAAAATTTTATTTCCTATTGTCTTAATTATAACACTTAATTATTAGAGCATAAAGAGGTAATAATCTTAAAAATTATTAAATTTAAAATCATTAAAAAAAGATTCAAATTTATAATTTATATAAGCAATTATAGATTTCAATTATAATTTTATTTAAGTATAAATTACTGATTAAATTAAAAATATATAGACATACTCTTAAATAAAAAAATATAAAAAAGTATATTATCTTTTAAAATTATTAAAATTAATAACTTTATTAAAATGTTAGGAAAATTTTCTACTTTGTCTTTGTAGTTAGCCGCTAATTTATAGTTATAGTAAGTTACTAATCATCTCAATCCTCCCTAAAATTTATACCCCCCCCCCAACTTTTGCTCGGCCAATACACACTGTCTAAAATTATGTATGTATTTTTCCCTATATTTTATTTTATTATGCAAGAAATAACTAACCAATCTAATACATCAACCCCCCTGAAAATTCTACTCTCTCTTCCCCCAACTCACGCGAAAACACCCGTTCGCTATAGTTAATCCCATGGAAGTATTTTTTTTAAAGATAGCTCGTCGCAGAATATCCCCCCCCCCTCTTCTGTTGTACATGATACAGATTACCTTTTTTTTTGTTGTTCGAGCGTGGGGGCGATATTTACACATCAAAAGTTCAAATAACGCAAGTTAATATTTAGAATTGATTGATTGGATAAAATAAAAAAAATCCAAATAGAAAACTAATTTAATATAATTCTATTAATTCTAAGATAGTTTAGTTTTTCTAATTCTCCTGGTCCTCATATGAATCACATTTTTTTTACCGAAACTCTATCCTCTGATGGCTTTCGTCAAGCACGATTCCCTCCAAGAATTGTCACTTTGATGCTGAAACTCTGACCAATCAAACTACGAGATACAGCATAAATGGCAAAATGTGGTTGGAAAAAAAATATTTTGTTTTAATATGTGAGAATGAACAAAAATCTCAAAATATATTTGTAATGTTAATTTACTATCAATGTTTAATGTTAAATTTTATATCTGACGATTATTTTTGTTTCTAGTACATTTGTGACTGACCCCTATTTTGCAGCAAAAAAGATACTCCAACTTTAAACATCTATTACTCGGTCAATTTAAATCGCAGAGGAATGGGACTTTTTTTGTCTTACTTGTCAGTGAAATAGGATATTTTTACTAAATATCACTTATAGGACCTGGGGACCGTATAAAATTTTAAATTTCGTAATTTTTTTTAAAAAAAATTTCTTGACCCAAATCACTTTAAAAATACTTCTTTACCTCATTTGAAACATTTTTGAAATTGGAATTATATGTCTATGATTAACGGTTTACGAATTAGCAATTGGACACCGTTGAGACCGGACACCCTGTATGTTAGTGTATTTGAGTTAACATTAAAA
Organism: Maratus speciosus; assembly: GCA_963932465.1. NCBI lineage: Eukaryota > Metazoa > Arthropoda > Arachnida > Araneae > Salticidae > Maratus > Maratus speciosus. Next base: position 118,947,471 of record OZ010790.1, read on the forward strand.
AACTATTTCTTACCATTTTAAATATTCTAAAGTGTTAGCAAAACAACATGTGACCTTTAGCACTTAGCTTCAGAGAGCAGATGACTAGTGCCATAGTCCTTTAACAAAAAGATTTTTTTTTTTTTTAATTAAGGAATTACTGAATGATGTATTAATATACACATTTAAAATAATCTGTTATGATATTTTTATGCGAAAAAATATCGGACAAATAAACATGAATAAAATTTTAAAATTTTATAAGCTACACTGTAAAAAAAAAAAAATCTGTAAAGTTACTAAAGTATTTCTAGGAAACTGGGATTCCTAGAACTTTTTATGTAACGGCCACAACAAAACTTCATGTAATAGACACACTTTTGCGTCGAAAATCAAAAAATCTGTAAGGTTACTAAGAATTTTTTAGGAAACTGGGATGTCTAGAACTTTTCATGCAACTGCAACCAGGGTTACAGATAAAATTTTAGTAAGATTACTGTAATTTTAGAAGATTCATTTGTAAAGTTACAGATTTCTGTAGCTTTACAAAAACTAGTTTTGTAGATTTGCAGCTTTTTTTTGTACAGTTACAGATGAAAGTTTAGTAAGCATGTAACTTTACATCTGTAGAACTACAGATTTTTTTTTTTTTTTACAGTGTATGAACACGAAGTAAAAACACTCATTGGATAGAAATAAAATATCACACTTTTTATGATTTTTTTTTCATAAGTAGCAAATAAAAATTTTAAAGAAGGTTATCAGAATAAATAATTTCTTATCAAAATGTAACATATTTTCATATTAAGAACCAAATTCTATCACCTTATATTGACAATACATAACTGCAGAATTTTTTAGACAAATTAAATTAAACAAATTCATTCACCAGAGAAAAAATATTTCTGTATAACATATTTTATAAATGAGAGACTACAATCCCCAAAAGAAAATGCAATTTTTATGAGATATTTTTTTTGTTAAACGAGAAACCGTATTTCTTAAAAACCATTTCGGATCGTTAACGACACAATGGTTTGATTTTCTCTTTGCTTTGATTGTAGTACTTTATGATTCGAAAAGTCTTTTTATTCAAGTTAAATATCTGAAAAAAAAAACTGTTATAAGTTATCTCATGCAAAGTCTTGATATTTTGTTAAGCTGAATTCTTTGGGATACAATACGTACATTTCAGAAATGAAAAAGGGCTTTTTAAGACCTTGGCGTTTACAAATCTTTTTTATATATAAATGTTTCTGAATGAGTGAATAATTTCATTTAAAATTATGAAACCTGTTAAGATATTTTTGGGGGCTTCCTTGCTTTATTTCTTAAGTTAAGAAAGTAATTTTCATTTAATCTTTAAATGGTTTTACATGTGTTTTCTCCGTAGAAAATTTGAAATGGATTTTTTTTCCATCGAAAATTGATTTTACACTTAAAAATATATAAAAATATATGCGAAAGTTTATTTTTTTGCGTGTACTTCGAGCTTTTTAATTTATAAATAAAAAAAAAATACTGATAATTATTCACATTTTTATAAAATGTTTCGATAAAAAAAAGAATGTTTTTAATTCTTATAGTACCTATCAAACGAAATTCATGCTTATTTATACTAGAGGATCCGGTCCAACACGGACCTCTCCGGTTACGGAATATAAAGGAAGACCATTTTTTTTGTATTAATATATATATATATATATATATATCAATACGAAAAAGTACTTTTCTTAGTATCAATTTTGCATGCAAATAAAATTTGGAAATCTATTAAAAGATACTTTCGTATGATTTAATAGCCGAAGAAATTGCCAAAAATTTTGCTAATTACAGCAGTTTGTTTTGGTTCCGTTAATTTCAGTGGTTTAAGCGCCTAGTTCGATTACATGTTTTAAATTTGATTTTTATTTATATTTTATTGTTTTATTTAATGACTGACGAATGTTTTAATTTCGTTATGGAAACAAAACAGCTAACTCAGATGGAAATAAATGCTGACTCATTCATATTAATTTAAGGGCAAATGGATGTATCTTTCATAATCACCTGAACGCGATAGAGATAGATTTTTTTTAATCATGCTTGAAAATTATAAACATGAAACAAAAAAGATGGCTCAGCTGGAAACAAATGCTGAGCCATTTATATTAATTTATGTCCAAACGGATTTATCTTTCAGAATCGTCTACACGCGATAGCTGCTTTAAGACCGGGAGTTTTTTTGGTAGAAATTGACAGTTTCAGGGGTTTCCCCTTATCGATAGGATCGTATTTGATTGAAAAAAAATATTTAAAAAAATACCCGATGTCAGGTTATGCCAAGGGAGGACCCGCACAATTGTGCGGGTTCGGTCTTAATGCAGCCGTTTTTGGACTATATCTACACAATTGTGTAGTTTGGGATTATGTGTGCAAATATCTAAAGATAAAAGTTTAAGCAAAAAAAGTTGTTGTTCATGGAAATACTTTTCATCAGCCACAATGAAAAATGTTTGAAACAATTTTTGTTTTTGGATAGACCACTACAATTTCATTTTCTGAGACGTGCTCAATGCTCGCACCCCACTTAAAAGCCATTGACAAATGGTATGCCCTTCACTCCGTTTGGATTGTGCCTGATCCTTCAAATTTCTCTTTTTTTTTTTTTTTTTTCCCAGCAGCGGTATTTTGTTGAAATACCGATCGAAGTGCATAAACCTAGGTCTGACCCAAAGTAAGGACTACAGCACGTCCTAAGCCCAGATCCTTGTGGACCAGGTCTGTACTTTCCCACTGGTATACTACAAAATTTAAAACTATCCCGGATGATACTGTTACAACAGAGTGTGGTTTGTTTTTTATATCTACTAAAAAACAACTTTTCAAAAGTAAAAAAAAAAGCCAAGCAAAAAAAAAAGAAAAGAAAAAAGGGGAAAGTTGTGGCTAAAAAATAGTGTGATATCAAATTTCCAAGCTAATATTATGGTACTTATTTAACATTTTTTATTAAAAATTTACCATATGTAAGTCGAGTACCTAAGTATGCGTTGATAGAAAGCCTTTTCTCCTTTACTAAATACATCATAACGTGTTTCTGAAAATTAATTTTTTTTAATTATGCATGATGGGCTTGGCGACCATCTTTCCATATTTTACACAATTTTCTAAGCACACAAGTACATTGTTAAGATCGGAAATTCGAAATTGTTGCTAAAGCAAACATTTTATGCTTTTAATTTATGGAAATGAGTGACTAGAAATTTGTGTCTTAAAATAAAGTTGAAGTAACTTCAGGTTTTATCTTATGATTCTCTTTTTTCGGAGGGGGTTAATTAATTAGTTAAAGCAGTAAAAATCAATTTTTTTTTTCTTCAAAATAAAAGACTTTCTTAATTTATCTGTCTGTAGCCAAAACTAGAAGTTCAAAATTCTTAATAATGCAAACATATTACGAGCTTGTCTGCTTAGAAATTTGTGTAAAATATGGAAAGATGGCCGCCAAGCCCATCATGCATAATTAAAAAAAATTAATTTTCAGAAACACGTTATGATGTATTTAGTAAAGGAGAAAAGGCTTTCTATCAACGCATACTTAGGTACTCGACTTACATATGGTAAATTTTTAATAAAAAATGTTAAATAAGTACCATAATATTAGCTTGGAAATTTGATATCACACTATTTTTTAGCCACAACTTTCCCCTTTTTTCTTTTCTTTTTTTTTTGCTTGGCTTTTTTTTTTACTTTTGAAAAGTTGTTTTTTAGTAGATATCAGTTCTTTTTTTTAAACAGATTATATATAATTGAAATAATTCTACTCGCTAAAATTAGTCCTTGTATAGCCTTTATAAGTAGGGAACAAACACAATAGTATACACTTTGTTTACCTATCATTAATTTTTTAGAGTAATTAATAATTTAAAAGTAAGGAAAGTCAATTTCTTCTTTCAAAGTATCAGTCTTTCTCAATTTATATCGCCTTAAAATTTTCTATGAAGGATGAAAATTTAGTAAAACTCAAATAGAGTCAAAATAAAATATATATTTACAGTTAGTCTGTCAGTTAATTGTTTGTTCTAACTTTTTTTGCTGACGGTTTTGCAAAATAAATTTATCTTTACAAATACCTACGGAAAATCCGAAAATGAAGCCCCGCAGGCATCTAAAGAATCGAAGATCTGTCTAAAGAAGTAAATCTAGCAATTCTAGACATGATGATGAAACATTTTTGATAAAAAAAATCTAAAAATTTAAAGATATAAACTGTACATATAACTTCATCTTCATTTAGATCGTGTTATAGAGAAGAAAGAATAAATATGTAATTTTACTCAAGTCTGTTTATCCATACCTATTTGCATAAATGTGAGAATATAATTTCGTATAAAAATTCCCGTAAATTGATTATATTTAATAGTCTATTATTAAAGCCGCATAATCATTAGAATAAAATTTTTTTGCAGTTAAAAATTGCTTGAAATCTATAGTCTTATCGTTCGTCAAATTTGTTATATGTTTTTTTTTAATACCCAGACACCTTTTCTAAACTCTGACCAAAGATCACAGAAATACTGAAATTATCCAAATACTTATACCTTTCTATCGTATTTCTTTTTTTGAGTGGGTGGAGGGGTGAGGAAGGGCGCTTAAGAACTTCGTTTTGTTCTTAGAATTCTGAATTAATCATTGAAAAGATCTGCCTACGTAAGTCTTGTTGCAGAATTTTCATTAGGTAAGAGTTGCATCAACTTATACATCATGTGAATATATTAAATTACTTTTGTAAAATACTAAATGGGAGCCATTGATATTTTCAGAGCATTTGCCTACATTTTAAACTTAAATTATTTACAACTATCCATTAATTTTCTATACGAATTAAAGAAGTCGTTGTTTCCATGGCAACTGTACCTTTCACTATTGCTTGTTTGTTTGTTTGTTTTATTGAACACATATATATCAGATCACGTGAGGATCACGGCGGGATTTGAACCCGCCCCCACCTACGTTCTCAAGCGATTAGCGGCGTGGTGTCTTATCCACTCAGCCACGGTGGGCCACTATTGCTTTATCTAATACCCAGATACTCAAATTTAACCAGCTGCGCTTAGAATCATGCTCATAACAGAGTACATTTATATGTAAGAGTGGTGACACATATGCACAAGTCGTGTACTCATATTCAAGTTTTTGTCCAAAGTACAGTAACTCCGTTTTCATTAATAGACGTGGAAGATTTCGATTAAACTAACCAAAAAAGTTTAAAAACATTGGCTTTCTGATTTGATTTTATTCAAAATCGTCTTAACCAACCAAAGTTAATGTCCGGGATCCAGAGTGTTTACTGCAAACATAAAAAAAGTTTTCAAAAATGCAGGCTTCTGATTGATCAATCTCATCGCGCTAATAGCGTGAAATCTATCTTGATCCCGGTCTATTCAACGTCCTTTAAATATTCGAGAAAGCCTTGACAAGTCAGGAAAATATCACACAAATCAGGCAAAACAAAGAAGAAAAATCATTCATTGGCTCGTTCATATCCACGAGCCAATGAATGATTTTGTTCCTTTGCTTTGCCTGCTTTGTGTGATGTTTTTGTGACGCGTGTCAAGACTTTCTCAAATATTTAAGGGGCGTTTGTTTATTTCACCACCATGAAGCTATGAAAGGAGAGGAGCAGACATGTCAATCTTCCCGTGTGAAAAACTACATAAAGAAAACGAGTTCTTTCCCCCCTCTTCTGCCCTTTTCTCTCTTGATTTTGACCGATAGCAGCCCATTTAGCAGTCTCCATAGCAAGATGCAGCTATATATGGCGGACGCAAGGGGGAGGGTGTTAGCGTGATCAACGACATAATAGGCCAGTTTATGACGTTTAAAAGTCACACGGAGTTGGATCATCTTTACACGATGATTAGTACAAAGCGGTGCGCCGATTTTTTTTGTGTCCATTGCCGTGTACAGATAATCAACTCCACACTTAGGAACAGCTTCAAATGACGTCATCTACTTCGAGGCAAACGAAAAAGGACAGGCTACCGCGGCGCTACAGCGTCTAGAATATATAGTGTGGAAATCCAATCAGTCGATCACAGCGATATCTGCAGGATATTTCCCAAAACTCCAAGACAATTTGGTCTAGACGCTGTAACATTTTTTTTAAACGTTTTATTAACTTACATTTGACCTGTGTGCTTGGCGTCAAACCCGCTGTAATAATACGATGTTTACTTTGAAATTTGAAAATATATAGCAGATGTCGCTGCGATAATCTCCCTGGATTTCAGCGTCAGTGCACATTTAAGGGATACACCTTTTTAGCGGTTCTTGGATAGCAAATTTCCACATTATGTATTCTAGACGCTGTAGCGGTGCATTACACATGTCTCTTTCTTCTTTAAAAAATATCCTGCAGATGTCGATGCAAATGACTGTTTGGAATTCGACATCGTTGTACATTTAAGGGATTCAATACTTTCGCGCTTTTTTAAGTATTGCTGGGATAGTCGATTTCTACAACATATAATCTAGACGCTATAACGGAGCTATAGTTTCTAGAAGATATAGTTTAAAAATCGGTTTATTAAAAAAGTGCTAAAAATTGTATCCCATAAATGTTGAACGAGGCTGAACGACGAATGTCGATTACAGCGACATATGGTAATTCCAACATAACTATTTCAAAAGAAAATGTTTCGCTCAGAGAAGATCTAGAAAATGTTGCTCCTATCGACATTTGTCATTCAGTATTTGTCAATATTTATGGGATTCAATTTTTAGCACTTTTTAACGAATTACTGGAATAGCCGGTTTCCACACAGTGACCGTGATCTAGGTAGATTTTTCTGTGTTATCGTAACGAGATTGACCAATCAGAAGCCAAAATTTTTGCTAACTTTTCACTGTTTGCAAAATTGTACCTGAATACCGGCCTATATTTCTAGACGCTACAACTGAGCTCAGGAATAGTACAGAAAGCAAACTCTGTATTTTGATACATTAAGGCCGGGATCTAATTAGGAACAAGTGTGTCTCTATAACGAAGTAGCGACATACGGCCAATAAATGTTTATTGGTAAAAGTGATAAAAACAAATCGTTAAAGTTCTTTACGAGCATGCCATTATCGCCAGGTTAATGCATGCTGAATTATTTCCCTAGTCTAATAGAGATCGTCCATGCGCGTATCTTCTAATGGAGGATATTCCAAATATGGGTTCGAGGCTGAAAAAGTCACGTGGTACCGGTAATTTACCCAAAGAATTTATAACTGATAGAAGGGAAACAGGAAACTACACTGTTAAAAATATCGTGAAAAATTACCTCAGTTCTTACAGGTTCTCTATTTTCTGACCAATGAGAACGCTACATAAACGCCTATGAAGCGTTCTCATTGGTCAGAATACAGATAGCCTTTAAAAACAGAGGTAATTTTTCACGATATTTTTAACAGGGTACTACTGCTTTCTCCCATGAACTGTTTCCTTGGCTAGCGGGGATTTACATTACGTAGACGGAGCCTTCCCTTCTTTACGCTAGACGTTCTTGCCTTGACCATGTGATCATAACGTAGATTGAATATCCTCTATTCAAGAAAGCGGATTGCCGTACTTTCGACAAAAGCTTGAAATGAGCATGCCTCCTGTGCATATATCACCACTCTTATGTATAAAGGCTCTCTGTTATGGTGTTGTTTCTGATACAGCGCCTAGAATACCTGTTGTGGAAATATGCTATCCAAACAGTTCTAAAAATTTGTATCCCTTAAATGTGTGACGATACTGCTAAAATTTCAAGTGTCGATCGCAGCGACATCTGTGGGATTTTCGTATTACTATTATTACATTGTATAGACTAGCAATTTCTTGCAGTTGTAGAAAATATCCGGCAGATGCCGCTGCGATCTGCATATTACAGCAGTATCATTGCACATTTAAGGGATACAATATTTTAGCGCTTTTTTAAGTATTACAGGGTTAGCCTATTTCAACACTATACATTCTAGGCGCTATAGTTTCTGAGCGCTGTTGGTTAAATTTCGATATTCGTGTTTTAGAGTGAGCAATAGAGAAAAGTACTAAAACTATTGAAACAACAACTTCTTTAATATTGAAATGTATAGCAAAGGAGTTCAGAATCAATGCCTTAAATAGTTTCGAATACGCACTGTTGTTATGACATCAATACCCTTCCTGGATGTGGAAATGCAAAATTGTGTTCAACATAATTGGCCGCAATCTAGATAGATTTTTCGCTGTTAGCGAAACGAGATTCATTAATCAGAAGCTTGCACTTTTGCGAACTTTTCGCTGTTTGCAGCAATGCAGGCTATTGATTGGTGAATCTCGTTTCGCTAACAGCGAAAAATCCATCTGGATCCCAGCCTAAATTTCTGTAAACATTGCACTTCATCCATGGCACTAAGAAAATGACTCAAAACTTTTATGACATAGGCCGGGATCCAGAAGCAGCAAAAATTCTCAAACATTCTGGCTTCTGATTGGTCAAACTCATTTCGCTAACAGCGAAAAATCTATCTGGATCTCGGCCATAGTTTTCTTCGATGAAATCAATGCAAAAGGATAATATAAAAAATTTTAAAAGACTTCTAAAATGATTTGGCGGGTTTATCGCTGTTTGGCATAATTTATAAACTTTAAAATTAATTAACAGTTTTTCGCTAATTAAGAATAGAAAATTTGTGTTTTTAAAGCTGAATTTTACAAAAGCACGTAGATTGAGTAAATATCTGTCCAAAAATGCAATCCTTACTTTTTTATGTCCATTATTTAAGTCTCTACCTTGATTGAACCATAAATTGTGACGAAGAAAATAAATCGATCATTTTCAGTATCTCGACGTTATTTTAAAAAATCTATATCTCTGTTTATAATTAATTTATGAGGATGCATTTGGTCTCAAATTGAAGATATTTTCCATTAGGTCCTTCTGGTTTTGGTTTTATTTTTCTGCGATGATTGGTTCTTTTGATATGGGAAATTTTACGCTGGCATGTTTGGTTGATTTTACATGGAGAAGTTGTCATCAGTATAATAAGCAGTTACGGTGTCTTGCGTTTTATTCTTGGCGTTTGTTTGTTTGGCGAGGTTAGCATTTTTTTTTTCAGCTTGGCTTGGCAGAACGACCGTCCTGCTTGATACTGCTTTACTGAAGCACGCCCTAAAAAAAGGAATCGTCTGCTCATGTATGGAAAATTTTTCCTGATCTTCTCATAAATTCAAGCAGACACTACGGAATCGGTTGAGCAATTGCTGAACTTTCCATAATTTATTATTTATTCCTGGTGGTTTACTTGCTGTGTCGACAAAATGGAATGCATTTATCAAACTTAAAAATCTATCTCGTGGTATGCATATACCTCATATAAAACTTATAAATCATATATGACATCTATAACTCAGAGCAGACACATACAGTTCGTTACATGTGCATATTATATATCTAATACTATCAATTTTATATAGAAATCATGACTAGTACAAACCTATTAATTTAAAATTAATCCTATTTAAAAATGCAATTAATAAAAAATAAATTGCTAAAAACATAAGTTTAAAAAAAATTACTTAAAAATAAAAATTTTATATATTAGGAATTGTGCCCATTTTGGAAGTGGTAAAGACCGGACCCGCACAATTGTGCGGGTCATTTGTTTTTCAACGTTTGTAAAGCCTACTTAAATTTATCAAAGACAAAATCAATTAAAATCATGAATAAAGTATATGAAAAGAAAAAATAAATCTAAGCAAACACTAAAAATCATATTTAAAAGAAATTACGACTGTACATACTTTTTGTCTATTGCTGTCAGATGATATAGTCTTTTTAAAAGCAGAAAATCTACCCTGTATTGTAGTAGGTGCCCCCTAGTGGTGTTTTATCAAAACATCTGAAGCCAATTAACTCATATAAATGTGCAGATTTGGTTTTAAATCTCACAAAAACAGGAAATAGTCATTCTCTTTTAATTTAGTATCACCCGCACAATTGTGCGGGTCAGGTCTTAAAGGGATAGAGATAGATTTTTCGAAAATCATACTTGAAATTTTTTTAAAAAAACATAAAAAAATTAGTAAATTGCGATACAATTTTCAAACAAATTTTCGTACAGTTTTACATTTGAAAGTACATATTTCTGTATTCGACGGAGTAAAATTGAAAAATGTGCGGTGTTTAGCAGTGTAAAAAATTGCAGCAAAAGCGAAATTCAATCGCCTGCTGTTGCCAGAGTCAAAATTACATCAGAGTTATGGACGGATACGTTTGTCCTTTATAATATAGATTTTTTTTTGTTTTCTAAAACCAATCTAACCATTTTCACGAAAACCCCGGATGAAGGGGTCTTTGAGTTTAGAAATCGAACTGTTTTGTTACCATCTCTGGAAAAAAAAAAAATCGTTTTCATGCAATACCCACACTTTTGCATAGGTGGAACACATTTCAGAAAACATAAAAAGTGCACATTAACTTGTAAAAAGGAAAATTAAAAATACAAGTATTAGAAATAGTATGTGGTTGTCAAAAGGAAGCAATTTTCTATGCTATTTGCTCTTCGGACAGATAAAAACGCTAATTTTCCGCAATCGGATCCGTAGCTAAGATTGGCGTAAAACAAGATCAAAATATACAATTTTAACTATACGAGAATTTAAACAGTGGTTACAAAAGCGAAATTATTATTTTTTTTTTTGCCAAGCCTGTGCCAATTGGTTTTGAAACCGATTATAGAACTTTCTCCAAGCATAGAGTGCAAGCAAGTGTACAAAGCAGTTACGAATTGCCAAAAATTTTAAACGTTATAATTTTAAACGAACAATTCTTATAAATAGATATATAGATATAGATATAGATATAGATATAGATAGACATTTACTGCATTTTTGAAAACGGCTTTAATATTATAATGTGGAACGAAACAACAATATAATACAGCAATAAATCAGCAATCTATACTATAATGTGGTACGCGAACTGGAACAATTTATTATGTTAAACCCACTCAGAGGTAACAGCTAATATTCAATGATCAAATTCACAGACACAATTGGCTCAAAAAAAGAAAAAAATGATAAAAGCAGTAATATTGTTTTAAAAGTATAAGCGTTATAACAATGATATTGAACGTTGGCTTTAGACCCGATTATGTAAATTTTCCCTGGGAAAACATTTACAAAAGAAGCTTTTCGCATTTTTCTCGAGTACAGCTCGGTTAGCAAGATACAATTTTTTTTATATGTAAATACGCGACTATATTATATATTAGATAGATAGATTCTTTTTCGTGGAAAAACTCATTTAAACATCATTAGACAACTAAACATCAGAAGCACTAAAATTATTCATTTTTAATTCAAAGTTTCCTCAACAAAAGATAAATTATTTTTTTTTTGTGCATAATTCTTATATTCTTGATAAATACTGCTAATTTTTAAGCTTTTTTTCCCCCTCAAAAAATCTATAGCTTGTTGATGAACGTTTTTGTTTTAATTATGTAATATTATTTGTTATTAATAATGTAATTAGTAACAGTGTGTTGTTAAATATAAAAATATCTTGTATTAAATCTTCAACTAACTTACTTTTTTGAATAGGTTAAAATTCTGTTTATTCAATCTTTAGACAGATGCATATAGAGTGTTTCAATGAGGAAATTTTTCGAATTGGCTGAGCCCATTTTCTTATAGCATTTTTCGAAGTCTTTTATTTATGGAAAATTCTCTACATATATTTATTAATTTTCTAAAACCAAAATTATTTATTGCGCATATTGACTTAATATAGCGGGAAATAAAATTATAAAGGCAGGTAAGTTAGGCTTTATTTTATGTTTTAAAAAAAAAAGTTCTTCAAAGGATTCAAACACCTTAAAACTCAAGATAATACGATTTTTCATAAGTTCAAACACATTACATTTTTTTAATATTGTAAAAAAAAAAAATTACTCTGAAACGTAAACAAAGATGCTAGAGAAAAATGTAAAATACTTCATGCCAAAATGGGCAAAGTAAAATTCTTTTAATTACTATTTTTTCAGATAGAAAATTATCTTTTTATGTTATGCAGTAATGTTATTAATCGTATAAATCCAACACTCACCTGTGCAAGTAAAAAACGACAAAATCACAAAAAAAACATTCTTACATGAAGAGCCATAACTGCATATCTCATTTTACAAAACAAGCAGATCCCAAGTGCGAAATAAATAAGTTAAATGAAATCATTTCTGTATAATAAATAAATACATTAGGAAAGTCTGTACATCACAATAGTTTGTTTATTTTTCCTTTTTTGGGGGGGGGGGGGGAATGGGAGTAAGGCGACAATATTTTTTATGGGAAAACAATTGCTAAATATTGCATATTAAATATAAAATAATATTGGGCCAGTATTGTTTATGTTGTGGCTATATTTTAGCCATTAATCGAAATATTGGAATTAAATATTGTTTAATTTTGATTTTTAATTTTTGTTAATATTTTGCCACGATTCGCAAGAAATAATTAACCATTTCATTGCAAATATTTTCAATGTAAAACCAATATTTCTCAAACGTTCCATTACAAAAGCTTTAAAATCTGTTAAGATGGTATCTTAAGTTATCTCAAAATATCCCGTTTTAGACTGGTTTTGGTTTTAGAAGGTAAACCTTTCATTTTAATGACAATATATTATTTTCGCCGGTACTATGAAGTTTTTCTGTTTAACTTTGAATTCATTGTATACGTGCTCCATTTCATCAGTTCGTTTACTGCATTTCCACTAAAAAACCAGATACAGAAAAAATTTAACAAATATTTATGCATAGTATTCTTGATTGATGCAGTATTGGCGGGCGCGATATTAGTACACCATGTAACCAATATTATTTTACTACTAGGGAATAAAAATCTCTAGTGGCATGTTTATATTCATGCTCATATTACATCATATATCAATGTTAGCATTCATGCTCATATCTAAATCAGATAGGCCAAAAATAATGCATAAAACAATTTATTACTTTTGTAATGATATATTAGATAGAATAGAATGTATGTAGAATATATATTCATTGGCGATTTTTACCATTTATGTCCCAAATTATAAATTAATTAAAATTCCACCATTCAAACACTTTCCTGAATTTTCGAAAATGATTTAGAAGATTTTCTCAGCCATTAAATAAATTTTAGGGAAATTCCCGCTGCTAAAATTAATAAAACAAATAGATATTTATAGAAGGATTGTGAAAATTTTACCATTGTACTCAAATATCATTTCGCTAAAAAAATTGCTTTTATTATTTTATATAATTATAAGAAATATAACTGGGTTTATAATTTAAGTACTTTTACAATATCTTTTAGAATTAAAACTGGGCTTATAATATAAATACAGAATTCTTTTAGAATTAAAACTTTTCACTACATATCTTTCAGCAACAAAAGAGCTGAACAATATCAATAACTCATCTACCTTCCCTGCATATTCATTAAAATGTTCATAAAACTCGATGTAAATTAAATTTTTTATTGCAGTTTTCTGCTTATATGCCTTTCATATATTTTGTTGTAGATGTTTCTTAAAACCTAATTTTGTTTTAAATATGTCTGTCTAGAGCTAATTAACCGTTTATCTACTGACGGTACTTATAAGTATCATTAAAATGACTTGTTAAAAAATTCATTTAATACATCGATTAGTTGTAATACAGTTTAGAATGAGTTATAGATACATTACTTCATCTTTTTCCAAAAGCATTATTGATTATACGAAAAAAAGTATTTTTTTAAAAGGATGATTTATTTTGGCTTTGCATCATTTCAGCCTTCTTGGAGTTAGGGAGAGACTTTTTCAATTCGGAAAAATTTCTATTGTAAAAACATTATATTTGTGCATTTCCTAATTCTACAAAATACTAACAAAAACATCTAAAATAAAAGATTTGAGTGAGGTTATAAATATTGCACAAAATCCCTATAAATTCAATTTAATTAATACTTCTAAATCCTTTAATTCTTCTAAAATCCTTGTAAAATTTATTAAATGATTATGTAAATCTTCTAATGTAGTTTAAACAATTCACGAAAAATACTTTAGAAGATAAAATTTCCATGAATTCATAATTCAGTACATAAAGGGTTAAAGCTGTTTTTGGTAAATGTGGGGGGGGGGGGGATAAGCGCTTAAAGGGTCAAATTGTACTACTGCCAATCGCAGTGTTAAATAAATTCTCGTAACAAATTCTCGGTATGTCAAAATACTCTCGAAGAAAGAAGTATTAAAACAAAAGGTTAAACATTGTTTTTATTATGAAATAATGGTATCCGTTTGATACGGGTGACCCTCGTTTGTACATCTAAAGAAAGACGAATTCGCAAGCCATTCATAAGCGAAGAGCTACATCACCATTTTGCATTTTACCAATCACAGCAACTCTTCCTTCACAAAATAAAATAAAAAATTTAAGTGCAAAACTGTAGTGCAGCACTAAATTTATAGAAATAATTTTTCGTAGAAAAGTATTAAAAAGTGCAGTAAAAAAACTTCTTCAAAAAACTAAGTACTTCAAAATACTTTAAGGGTATGAAGTATTAAAACAAAAGGGGAAATTTTTTGTATATTAAGCAATAATATTATCAGTTTGGTACGGGTGACCATCGTTTGTACATCTAAAATAAGACAAATATGCAAAAAGCCATTCATAAGCGAGGATCTACATCAGCGTATTATAGTTTACAAATCACAACAGACCTTTCTTCACAAAATAAAATAAAAAAAAATAATGCAAAACGGTTGTGCATGTGCAGCACTAAATTAAAAGAAATAATTTTTTGCAGAAAACTTTTAAAAAGTGCAGTAAAAAAACTTCTTCAAAAAACTAAGTACTTCAAAATAATCCAGGGGCACGAAGTATTAAAACAAAAGGAGAAAACATTTGTATATTATGCAATAATACTATCAGTTTAGTACGGGTGACCGTCGTTTGTACATCTAAAATTAAAAAAAAATATGCAAAAAGCCATTCATAAGCGAGGATCTACATGAGCGTATTATACTTTACAAATCACAACAGATCTTCCTTCACAAAATAAAATTAAAGATTAAATGCAGAAAAAAACGGTTGTGCAGCACCAAATTAAATAAAATAATTTGTCTATATATATATTTTTTTAAAGTACAGTACAAAAATCTTTTCAATTAAGTTACAATACTGTGGTTATTATTTTCAGCTTCTTGGTATGCAATCAAGCGTCAAAATAGTCCGGTAGCATACAATACACAATCTTGTATCAGTCTTGCCAGTTGAATGGTTTTTATTATTATTATTATTATTATTATTATTATTATTATTATTATTATTCAGCTTGCTTGATTTCTACCAATTTTTTGTAAAGGTAATATTCGCCTGATTTAATTTGTCATTAAATAATGCGAAAAATTCTATAAAAAAAAAAACAGCAATCAAACAATCTGAATAAATAAAATGGCTGGCAACACTGTCCTGTATTCATATTCATATATAAATAAATATTATAAAAATTCAAGCAGGAAACGTTGTGTTTTTTTTTTTTTTTTTTTTGTCGCGATACATTCTCTGGAAAACAATAGTTACATAAAAAATAAATATTTCTGAAAAAATTTAAAACAAAGGATACATTTACAAAGCTTTTAATTCGGAGATTTTCCGAGTGAATGCATAATTGCATACGGAAGTCATTGAAACATGCAAAAAAGGCACTTTTATGTGTTTTTAATATTTTATTTTGTGCGTTTATCTATAATCCGTTATTTTATCATGATGTTTTTAAATTAGCACGAATTAGTTCAAATTAAAATGCTTAATTGATTCAGAAAAAGTTTTTTGTTAAACATATTAAAAGACAATATTTAAAAAACTGTAGAAGAAAAAACAACAGAAATAAATTATGGAATAGTTACTAATGTTTTATTTGTGTGTGTATGAATGTATTCTCTTCGCTATTTAAATATATTTAAAGAAAGACAAATAAATGTAAAATAAAAAGCTATGTTAATTCAATAAATAATTTAGAATGGAAATTTTGTTTTAAAAAAATATTAAAACTGATATTAAAAAAGTCACAAATAATTGACAGAAATAAATTTTGAAATTTTCAGTAATGTTTTATTTTTTTTTTAATTGTATTCACTTATTGAATATGTTTATGGTCATGAAAAAAAATGCTAAATTGGCTTACGAAGTTTCAGTAAATTAAATTTACATTAATGTTTCTGAAACGCAAACGCATCTTAATGCACCATTATATTTTGTCATTTTTGACAATAATTGCTTTTGAGATTGATAAAATAAAATAAACTTTTGAAAAACACTAAGAAAATAATGTTCTTTAAATTGAACATTTTTCATGGTATCAAAAAAAGTTAATTAATTTTATTATCTAACACAGAATAAATATACTCTCCTATTGTTGCCTAAACTAGAGATTATAAAAACCATTTTAAAATAATTTATAAACTCTAAATAGAACATATTCGTCATATGTATGGACTATAAAAAGCTGAGGTCTGATAAAATTTATTTCTACGGCATTGGCAAATTTAGATAACTAATATTTCAATGGAAAGCATATAACCTCAAGCAGAAAAAGTTTCTTGGTTTGTAACGGTACATTCTTTTAAAAATAATACTAATAAAAAAAAAGCAATTTATCTAAATTATTTAAAATCTCATCTATCTTATCTAATTTATTTAAGAAAAATCAATTAATAATAAACTAAGAATAATTGTATTTGAGGTTTAAAAGCAATTTCTTTCATAATAATCTCTAAAAGGACTTTACATAAATAACTGTCTCTTAAATGGCTAATAAACATATATGTGCCCATTCGTGCCTAGCGCCCTATATTTTGTACGTTACAAAAATGCATAAAAATAGGCTTAAACACATAATTTCGCAAAAAAAAAAAAGAAAAAAAAGCAATTTATCAAATTACAACGACCATTTGGAAAACGATTTTTTTGAAGACTAAAATTTAAGACATAAAAAATCGCACGGAGTTGATCATACATTACGTACGCCATGAACTAAACATTAATAGTGTTATTACACGTAAAAATTGCAAGTCAAAAATATCGCCTGCGACCCGTCAGATTTTATGAAACTTAAGTATTATCCACCTGAAACTTACGTAAATATCCAAGCATTTCATTGGCTGTTCGGGAAAAGGCTTTTCCATCGTCAGATTTCCAAGAAATCTGACGGCCAATTTTAAATGAAATTTCATTCTTAAACTTCTAAACATCCGACACTATTACTTTTTACACCGTCGGATAGAAAAAAAAAATGTACTTTTAAATGCAATTTGTTTGAAAGCTGTATCTCAATTTGTTTCTGAGTTATTATTTTTTTTTTTTTTTTAGTTTTTATTACTTTTTTGTCATAGTGGCAACAGAAAGTATCCATCGTTGTTGAAATTAAAGGGAAATACAGATTACTGTATAGACCAATCAGAAAACGAATAAATTGCGGATTAAACCAATGAAAACCTTCAGATATGCTTTTCATTTCCCATCCTGACGAGAACAATAACCATTTTTCCAAATGGTTAAAAAATACACATTTCTTGAAGACTTTTTTTAAAAAAAGGTACAATTTACAAAGCTCTTAACTTTTTGATTACGGGGTGAGAACTCCATACGTCCCAGCGACTATTTTTATATATATATATATATATATATATATATATATACGTTCCACTTTTTAACCCTTTCCAACATAGTTGAAAAATGCTTATGAATTCAATTTGTCTTTCCATCTGGCCGCCTGTCTGTCTGTCCAAGCCCTAACTCGTGTAAATATACTCGTATTTTCATGAAATTGATAAATGATGTTTACCATAGTATATTCGGTATTGAATATGAAGCCTTAACAGTTCATTTAGAGGTGCACTCAAAAGAATTCCATTACAATGGGGGAAAATCATTTGTAGTGTATTTTAATAACATTACGCTTTGTCAAATGTATTGGAATTGATATAAATCACTAAATTTCACTACAAGATTATTGTTATAGAATAGGGCATTCATAGCATTTATCGTTCATTTACAGGGACACACAAAAGAAATTCGTTACTGTACTATCTTCAAGGGATAATTGCTGAAAGTGCGTTTAAAATTTCGGTATGCCCTTTTACATGTAACTACTTTTTTGCATGTTACTCGTTGTGTATTAATTTTATACCTCGTATACAAGGTTGCACAAAAGAAATCACGTACATATCGCGTACTTCTTATTAGCGGAAATTGCTGAAGGGAATTCTCAACTGTGGTTTGTATTTCCTAACTTAATTCAATTTTTCCCTGTTTGTACTTTATAGATACAAATCTATATATTATATATAGGGCTGCTCAAAGAATCCAGATAATTTTCCGACTGTAGATGAAAATTCCTGAAATTAGGTTTTCAAATGTGTAATGCGCTCCCAAATGGTTCAATTAGACATCATATTTCAACTTATTAACCCTTTTTGGCGAGGAGTAATTCTGTTTCTAAACTAATGAAATGCTGTACTGACACCAGAATTTATAAACGAATTTATTAGAGAATACGAACTTGCTTATTTTCATGTACGTTATAAAAGAAAAATAAATAATTAAATATTATGGGTGCCAGTAAAATTAAAATTAGGTGTCCTTTTTTAAAGTTACGTACGCGAAAGGGTTAAACTTTGAAGTTTTGTTAGATTATTTTGAATGTGTTTCATAATCTATGCTTAACGCATGATATTTTTTTTCTTTCTTATTGAAAAATAATCTGCATCACACTTTTATACTAGGATATTTTCAAGAAATATTTATAATAACGAAAATTTTTTGTAAATTGTGGTACAATTGAATAGAAAAATAGTCGCCAATCTAGGAACTTATTTAAAGATTAATTTCGAAGAATACTCTGAGTGAAAGCATAATTTCCCGTAGAGAATCCTTGAATCTTGCAAAGATAATTATTATTTGTTTAATGTTGTATTATTGTGATATTTTTTAAACCGTGAAAATTTATTTTATTGCTTGAATAATTGAGGAAAAAAACCTCTATATTACAAAATATTAAAAGAATTCTATAAAACGCTCTTATTACATAAGTATCTACAGTTTTTATGCAATAAATGGTAGAGATAAACCTTTTAACAGACATTAAAGTTTGATTTAATGTTTACTTTATTTTATTTTATTTTATTTTATTTCGTGGTGTGTTTGTGGATACTTACATTATATCCTTACATAAATGTAAAAAATACCAGATGGTTATGAGAAAAGATATTTCATGCAAATGTTGCATTATGTATTTGTCATTTTTTTATTATTATTCCTACAAAAGTAATAAAAATAAGGTTCTTTAATTGTAAATTCTTCTAGATAACAAATTAAATTGTGTAAATTACTTTATTTTATTCAGAGTAAATAAACATTTCAAGTTTTAACAAAACTAAAGGTTATAAAAAAATTTTTTAAAACAATTTGCATAAATGCAAAAGTGTAAATATTTGCCATATGTATCAATCAAATTTAAAGCAGAGACCGAGTTTTAAAATCAGAGACCTCAGAGCATTTTTCAGCTGTATATAAAATAATTCAAATTTCATTGAATTTCACTGAGCATAAAGACTCTGTGGACTAGATTTTAGGAAACTGGAAATGTTAACGAATTCAGATGAGAATTCGTGCAATTCAGAATTTAATTAATTTTCTCTTCCATAATTCAAATTTTGAATATTTCAATCAAAGTATATTGGATAACACACTTCAATAATTTAATAAGATGAATTCTGTTTCAAAAGGTAGCACTTCATAAACGGTAAATTTGTTTTCAAACTAAAATTAATGTTTACTATTTAATAATTAATTGTCAATTTATTAAAAATTAATTTTTAACAAAGTCATAATCCTCATAGTCGTACTTTCTTTTTTGTTCTATATAAAAACCTATTTTTTTTTAGATGCTTAACAGGATTAAGCAAGAAAAAAAACCATGCGTTAAGCATAGATTATGAAACACTTTCCAACACTTCTGAATGCTTTAACAAAACTCCGTTATTTAGGGAAATAAGGTAAATAAGATAATTAAGTAAACATTTTAGCAAACGCATAAACATTTGGAAAAATGATTTCAGCAAGTTCTTTTGTGTGGCAAATGAATAATAACTATTCTTTGCACCGCATATTCTACAGAATGCATATTTTTGTGGACTTCATAAATGCATATGAGTTTTATTATGTTTGAAAGGGTGTAACACCATTAAAAATCATTCGAAACGATTTTTTCCCATTAGCCGTAATGTAACGGAATACTTTTGACTGTCCCTGTAAATGAACTAAACATGCTACAAACTTTATTTGAAATAGAGAACGTGCTATGGTAGAGATCATTAACATTCAAAAATTTCAGGGCAATCCAAGTATATTTACGAGAGTTAGAGCGCGGACACACGGATAGACAAACGGAAGTCAAACACACTTTTTAACTTTTGTTGGAAAGTGTTAAAAAGGGTAAATTTAAAAGGTAATAATCTAGAAATATTGCATGTGTATACTTAAATTTTAAATTTATAGAATCCAGTTTCCGATGCTGACTTTTTACTAATAACACAAGCCTACGATGGTTGTGTTTTTTAACTTTTGATAATTTATTTTTACTTATTTTTTACCGCTAAATCCGAAAATGACCATCATTTTTAACCATTTCGTCAGGATTTTTCGCAAATCGTAAAATTCAATGTTAAAAAAAATAGCGAAAATCTGATATAAAAAAATAGAATTATTGATG
Source organism: Maratus speciosus (assembly GCA_963932465.1). Lineage (NCBI taxonomy): Eukaryota > Metazoa > Arthropoda > Arachnida > Araneae > Salticidae > Maratus > Maratus speciosus. The sequence goes on from OZ010790.1 coordinate 118,968,238, forward strand.
TTTCTGTTTTTTAATTTTTATTAACGGATTTTTATGTATATTTTTTAGCGCTGAATCCAAAAATGGCATTCCTTTTTAACTATCGCGACAGGATTTGTTTACAAATCGAAAATTTCAAAATAAAACATAAAGAAAATCTGTCAAAGCAATTTATCAAAGCCTTATCAAAAGTACTTCTGCAGCATGACCTTAACTATTGATTTGAAGTTCGGATCCTTCTTATTGCACAGAAACTTGCTTTAGAGGAACCTCAGATTTCTTTTCCGCAACTTTCATTTGTTTCGCAAAATTACAATCTTTGAAAAGTTTTCTAATGTCAAGACCGGTAAAAACACCCTCTTTTATTTTGGAAAATGATATTGCTGAAAATTTGTCGCTGGTGTATTTAAAACATTTGCCTTCTTTTGGTATTGTTTTGGCAGATTATCGCTATATTTTTTTACATTTTAACTTTGAAATTTATGATTTGCAAAAAATCCTGACGTGATGGTAAAAAAAAAAATAAGGTCATTTTCGGATTCAGCGCTACAAAATACATAAGAATCAATTGTCAACAGCTAAAAAACATGACACAACCCAAATTACGCAGGTTACTGTAATTTAATATTATCCGTGCTTAAAGAATAAATACCTTAATAATGATTGAAAAAATAATGCATATATAAAAATGATGCATACATTAAAAATGATGCATAGATTAAAAATAATGCATATATTAAAAACCCATTTCGAGTTTTCCACGATTCCAAAAACCGTTCCTTTAACTACAGAAACTTCAGAATTCAAGACATTTCCGAGACCAGCTGAAGCGTTTCCGAAACAAAAATATATTTGCTCCCTGTAATTTTCGAAACCGAGTAGTTTTTAGAGTGAATATTAAACAGTTTAATACATTTGTATTAATAATCGGTATTAACACAAAATATCGGTTTTTCGCATGCTACCAATTATCAAATAAGCATTTTCATGTTCAAAACACATGTTCAACAGAAAAACATGCTAAATTAACAGAGAAAAATGAACATTTTTGTGTTTCTCTTGCAGGTGTAAATTCTGTTACACTACAAGAAATGTTTATGTGAGAATTGATAGTATCCGTAAAACTGATATTTTGTGATGACACCATGTTGCGACAACAGATTAATACATTTTAAAAGCTACTCGGAAACATTTTCGAAAATTAAGAAGAGTAAAATAACCTACTGTTTGAGAAATGTCTCTTGTATATCTCGAGAATCTATACTTGAGAAAAATCTGGCTTAACGTTTTTATTTAACCCATTTATGCCTAGTGTCCTACTTTTGGGACGCTTCGAATTTTAATAATTTTTTATAATGAAAATTATATGTTTAAAGTTATGTGAAAAGTATAAGCTTCATGAAAATTATATGAAATGATTATCTATAAACGTCTTTATCCGTTACCGAAAGATATTGAGATAAGATGGATATTTATTTACTTAAAATTAAGGCTTTGTTCGGAGTTTATAAATTTTTCATTTTCAAGATGGCGAAATATAAAAAGTAAGTTTATTTTTGTTTTTTCTACCAATTATCTAAATGAATAAGACATAATCGTAGCTTGTAGACTTCTTTGAAATGTGTATTTTTAACCATTTGGAAAAATGGTTATTGTTCTCGTCAGGATGGGAAATGAAAAGCATATCTGAAGGTTTTCATTGGTTTAATCCGCAATTTATTCGTTTTCTGATTGGTCTATACAGAAATCTGTATTTATCTTTAATTTCAACAACGATGGATACTTTCTGTTGCCACTATGACGAAAAAGTAATAAAAACTACAAAAAAAATTAATAACTCAGAAACAAATTGAGATACAGCTTTCAAACAAATTGCATTTAAAAGTACATTTTTTTCTATATCCAATGGTGTAAAAAGTAATATTGTCGGGTGTTTAGAAGTTTAAGAATGAAATTTCATTTAAAATTGGCCGTCAGATTTCTTGGAAATCTGACGATGGAAAAGCCTTTTCCCGAACAGCCAGTGAAATGTTTAGATATTTACGTAAGTTTCAGGTGGATAATACTTAAGTTTCATAAAATCTGACGAGTCGCAGGCGATATTTTTGACTTGCAATTTTTACGTGTAATAACACTATTAATGTGTAATTCATGGCGTACGTAATGTATGATCAACTCCGTGCGATTTTTTATGTCTTAAATTTTAGTCTTAAAAAAAATCGTTTTCCAAATGGTCGTTGTAATTTGATAAATTGCTTTTTTTTTTCTTTTTTCTGCGAAATTATGTGTTTAAGCCTATTTTTATGCATTTTTGTAACGTACAAAATATAGGGCGCTAGGCACGAATGGGCACATATATGTTTATTAGCCATTTAAGAGACAGTTATTTATGTAAAGTCCTTTTAGAGATGATTATGAAACAAATTGCTTTTAAACCTCAAATACAATTATTCTTAGTTTATTATTACTAATACTTATAGTGCTATTAGTTTCTGTAAAGAAATGTCTATGTTTTTTTAGTAATTCATAAAAATACAAATTATAGTGTATAATATACAATTAAAAAAAAATTTTAAATATAGTCAAAACATATAATTATGTATATTATATTATTACAAATATTATGCATATTCCCATATTTAGCACATTTCATTTTATCAAATAAATACAAAACTTTTTAGCGTAATTCTTTTTTTTTTCCAGTTCATTTAGCAACATTTTAAAGCGATTTTACCACCAAATTTTAGAAACTAAAAATTCAGGCACAAATGGGTTAAAAATAGCTATGAAAGATTACTGAAAATAATTTCCCTGCAAAATTGGGTAGACATTCGCATTTTTTCTGTTATACGTATGACTATAGTAAAGTGATTATTGAACCCAGACCAAAACAGAGTGATAATTAAAGAATAGTGATTATGAAAGAATTGTGGATTATTATGGAAAATATTAAAGTTCAAAATGATATGTTAACAAGGACATAATTCTTTCCAAATCATTGGCTTTTTTAATATATTATAACTATGAATAACTATTATGAAGTGATTGGTAGACACAGACCAAAAATTATGTTTATATACAATCGTTCTTTTTATAAGAATATGCTGACATAAAGAAATAGATATTTTATAACATGTACGTATAAGTAATAATTAAAAAATAGTGTTTGATGCAGGGCTTGATCATTAAAGAAAACAAACATGAATTATAAAGAGGGTTACTGATGATAATAATAATAATTATATAAAAACATTAATAAAGTTAAATAAAGCAAAATATCTATTATATTGAAAATTTATTGGGTATGTAAGAGCGTATGTGTTAAAAACGTGGTGTTTGTTGCAATTTTCTACTTTTTGCTTGCTTTATACTCTTAAAAGCAAAACGAATAGTATAAAAAGAAAAAAGTGATCAGAGAAAGTAATACAACATGAATTATAATTTTTAATGATTGAGACAGAATATAAATGGAAAAACGTATTCAAGGTAATGTATAGTATTTATGATGCGAAATGGTACGACAAAGAGGACCACATAAGTAATTTTAATAATAATTGAAGGATCACTGTTAATGGACCGTGGACCTTTAACTGAGAGGAAATCGATTCAAAATCGAAAATTATTTTTGTGCGTATTATTTTTCTTCAGTTTGTTTTGAGCCATTTGTGAAAAACCGCATGCAGATGCGATTATTTTTCGCAAAGATACAAGCGTTTGAATTTTGTACACAAACAATTTTTCGGCCCTTTAATATACTTTAAATCTGTTTTTCTCAAAACTGATTTTTTAACGTTTTTGGATTTTTGAAATGCTCCATGCGTCACAATATTTGATCAAAATTCAGGAAATTAATAAGGACGAATCCTGATACTGCTTACAAAAAAAAATTGTGTATGCATTTTAAAATTCGACTTTATAAAGATAATTAAATTTGATTTTTAGCTTATTAAAAGACAAAAATTTGATGAAAATCGATGTCGAATTCAGAAAAGTATGTCCAAAAAATTAAGTATTCAAGGGATTAAAAAATCGATGCACAGATTTGTTTGAAATAGAGTTAAGTAATTAAAATACCAAATTGTGGAAATGTCAAAAAATATATAAGGCATAGAGCATTTTAAAATTACGTTTCAAAATTTGAATTTTTTTTTAAATCTTAAAATTATAATAATATTGGAAATTTCTTTTAAGGTAGTTTGTATACTTATGGTGAAATGTATATTTCCACAAAATTTTATATCTCTATGATGAAAATTAAAAAAAAAAAAAAAAAATTAACGTCCACCGTGCCCTTAAAGTATTACGGAAAAAATTCCGTTTAATGACGTACTCATTAGCTGCATTTAAATAACATGCTCAATTATGTAATTAATCAGTTTTACATGATACAGAATAGTATGCACTTTTTAAAAGAAAAATGTAATTATTTTTAATTTACATTTAAATATTTTATTCTGTTTCATAAAACATCGATTAAGAATCATCAACAATCAGAAAAATGAAAATATTTGTTGTTCGTTTTGTTCTTTTTAAGCATTGAATCTATATTTGGTGAAAATAGAATCAATGATAAACTAGCTATTTCGCCTAGTTCGCGGCAATAATATTTTGTGTGTTAAAATCCTAGTATGAATGTCAGCACACCTCAGCACTGCCGGGTAATTTATAAAACGGTGATGGCTAATTTATTTTGTCGTTTATCAAACCAAATTACGTAGTACTAGTTTATTTTGGAAATATTTCTGATCCGCGAATATAATGTCTTCAATTTAGTCACAATAAAATACGAAATTTTGGCACAACATATGTGTTTCTGTAGCTCTACTACTGCTTGAAAATTATTCATGAACAGTGAATCGAATTTTAGTCCGACGCTTAGATAATTTCAGGAACAGGAATATTGCTTCGGGGATACCGCAATGTTCTCTAACGCTAATGTCCTACGTATAGTTTTATGTATTGATCTGTGTAAATGCTTATATCATTAACTATTATTCGTAAATTGTCTCACTTGTCCTTACTAGTTTTACCTTATTTTCTGTTTTGTTTTATAATGAAAATGTTCTACCAATATATTTCGCCATCGAATTGTATTTATTTATAATTAAAGAATTGTTAGAGATGAAAACTATTTAATTTATTTTTCTTATCGAACATGATTATATATATTTTTTTTGTTTGTTTGTTTCTTTTTTTTATATGATGTAAAGTTTATCCATATTTATTTCGTACTGCAACGTATTTATTTCGTAGGCAAACACACACTGCGTTATTTAATAGTACTATAAATAAAATAATATTTAGTATTTAATATTATTTATTGTATTTGTAGTATTGAATATATTTAATATTATGTAATTCATATTAAAATAATTACTTTTAGTATTAAAGTACATAATTATATATTAAACTATATTAGATAATTAGAATCGACCCTACTTATTAAAATAGTTGTTTTGACAAGTTTGCAATAAGAAAAGTTGTCGAAACATAAAATATGTCTTAATCGTTCAATTCAGAAATATGTTAAAATAATAAAACACTTCATAAAAATAAGTCATTAAGGTTACAATATATCAAAATACAATTTAAGGTTTCATTGTTTAACCACTGCCCCTTTAATATTAAATGTCTCTCGCGATTCACTCAAAAATGGAAGTCAGCTAACGTTGATAGATGGTGCTACTATTTGGTGCAGTATTTACATGGAGTATTGCAGTATTGACAGCAGTATTACAGCAATTATTATTGCAGTATTTAAATGGATCGCCTTCGTTGTTTGAGGAAAACTTTAGCCTTGCATATTGCTACCCATTGAAAAGGAGATGTTAAATCAATTAAATGCAGAAGCAGATATGCAGAATCATCTAAGTGAACTCAAATGTTTGCTAACTTGCTTTTCATAGAATAGCCTATATGTAATACAATACTGTACATTTGAACTTTCTGTTAATTCTTGACAAGAGAAAATCAGAGAAATCAGAGTATCATAGAAAATTATTAAAAATGGTAGAAAATTTGTACTTTATCTTCAATTTGTTAAAAATTCTTAAATTAATAGTATAGTTTCAGAATAACAGTGTACTATTCATTCTTCAAAAACTTATTTAAAATTTAACTATAAAAATTCTATATTTACATCTGGTGTTATGTCTACAACCAGTAACATGTATAGTATATATATACTATAAATAGTATTTTTTTTCCTCAAAATTTATAATTGAACCTTTTGGTTTCAACTTCTGTCCTTCTTGAAAATGATATTTATTCATTATAAAAATTAAATGAAAGCATAGCTGGTTAGCCGCTTTTGTCTTTTGAAAACCAATATTTTCAAACACAGTGTGCCACTTTTTAATGGCATATTGTATTGTATTATTCAAGAGCTATATTTTGTATATTTTAAGTTTTGTACAGTAAATATGGTTATGGTTGTTTTGTGGCATTATATTCGACTATATTTGTAATTCTAATTTCCTTTGTGGCAGAAAATTAGTATGTTTACTGTGCCAAATTTATTAACAGAAAATCTTTCTGTATGAACAGTTCCTAAAGTCAAGACAAGAGTGATCATAGGGCAAACTACAAAAAAATTGAAATACTTCCTCCTCTACTCTGAAATGCTTTACTCTGATCTGGTCAATATTTAGTTAATGGGTTCATGCTGGAAAAAAAATATGAATGTAAAATAGCATTCAATAAATAAATTTAAAAGGAAGCAATATTAATAACACAAATGTGTTTGCTAAATTCCAGTGAAGTTGGCGATTAAGAAACAGTCAATGGAAATCGATTTGATTTTTTGTATCAGAATTACTTATTACTCTTTATAAGCATCAAAACGCTCAATTCAAGTCACAAAACGGCACTCTCAGGAGGTTGCATCGCTGGACACAGAAACATCGCTGGGTACAGAACAGACACGTCAAGAATTGCGCATGACAAGCAATGGGAACGAAAGGAAGGGGTTGATCCCTTCTTCAAATAGTATTGATATTTAAAATGTGGAATTAATTTTTCCTTCAGTTACTGTCAGATCCCGATGATTTTACTTTATAGCAAAAAAGAGTGTGACCAAATTGGCATAAAAAGTACCCTCTTTATCCAGCTTTTATCGTTTGCATGCATGCAGTGGTAAATCAGGATTATTGAGTATTTTTACTTTCTTCTATCTTTACAAGAAGAAAGTATTGGATTCGTGAAAATTTTCGACTTTCGGTTTTCGACGGATTTACACGTTTTAGGAGTCAGAGATACCGAAAAACATATTTTTACAAAATGTCTGTCTCTAAGTCTGTGCATCTGTGAGTCTGTGCATCTGTGAGTGTCTGTCTGTATGTATGTGGCACAAATTTTGTGAGCGCTCTATCTCAAGAACTAATGCACGGAATTTAATAAAAATTTATATTCAGTTACTGCCTGATATAAATTGGTGCTGATTAGTTTTTGGTGTAAATCGCTCAACAGGTGGCGCTGCTATGCATCCTTTTTCACGATTTCCGCAATAGCTCAATCTCCAGAACTAATGCACGGATTTCCATCAAACTTCAGATTCAGTTAATCCTTCACATGAATTGAAATTTTGCACATTTTGGTGTAAATCGCTCAACAGGTGGCGCTGCTGTACTGCATTTTTTACGATTTCCGCAATAGCTCTATCGCAACAACTAATGCTTGGATTTTCATCAAACTTCAGATTCAAGTATAGTTTGATATGAATTAGTGCTGTTTGTGTTTTGGTGCAAATCGCTCAACAGGTGGCACTGCTATGCTGCACTTTTCAAAATTTTCATTATAGCTGTATCTCAAGAACTAATGCAATAAATTTCACCAAACTTCAGAATCAGTTCATCCTTGACATGAATTGACATTTTCTACATTTTGGTGTAAATCGCTCAACAGGTAGTGCTGCTATGCTGTATTTTTCAGAATTTCCACTGTAGGTGTATCTCAAGAACTAATGCACGAATTTTCATCAAACTTTAGAATCAGTTAGTCCTTGACATGAATTGACATTTTATAGAGTTTGGTGTAAATCACTCAATAGGTGGCGCTGCTATGCTGTTTTTGTGATTTCCGCAATAGCTCTATCTCAAGAACTAATGCTTGGATTTTCAACGAAATTCAGATCCATGTATACCTGGATATGAATTATTGCTGTTTATGTATTGGCGTAAATCCCTCAACAGGTGGCGCTGCTATGCTACATTTTTCAGAATTTCCGCTATAGCTCTATCTCAAGAACTAAGGCGCAAATTTTTATCAAACTTCAAATTCAGATGCACTTTGATATGAATTGGTACTAAATTGATGTAATTTCTTGTACTATTTAAATGATTTAATTGACGTGATATATATAGAAGAAAGTTTTGTGATGACCACAACATACTAGTTAATAGTTAGAAGTAAAATGCTACATTCAGACGTTTACTGTTTATAATAATTATGTTTATACTTACCAAAAATATAAAGGTTATTTGAAATGTAATATTTTGATTATATCCCGTATTTTTAGTTTAATGCAAATATTTTATCAGTATTGTTGTTATACAGCAAATGTTTTCAAATGTTAAGCGATATCTCCTTTATATTATGTAAATATTACTTAGAAATATGAGTTGCCTACGAAATGCAACTAATCCAGTGTTATGCAAAACAGAGCTTCAACTGTGTTATATTTAATGAAAATTGATTTTATATTATAGAACGCGACAGCATAGAAAAATATCTCTAAAATAATTGACGTTTATTTTCGGATGCACATATCAACAAATATTTTATGTCACATGTAATGAAACTTTAGTGTTGTTATTTTTTTTTTTTTTTTTTTTTACTTTCGTTTCAATATATGTTACATTTCTCTCACTCTTTTTCTTCTTTTTTGAGTGAAATTTTGCAAAAGTAAAGCAATTTTCAGTGGCATATGGGCGTTTGTTTACAGAATTGCGTATGAACAAGAGTTTATATGTCTTTCTGAATATCATGCAAATAAAATCTGACAGAATTTCTCGAAGAAGAAAAAACAAAAACACCGCATATAAAGCACCTGGAATTCAAAATAGACTGATTTAAATTTTTATAGGCTATCATTTTCACTTTTATGTTTTATGCAAAACTATTTTACGAAGCAGTCAGGTATGACTATTATTTTATGATCCGACTTTGGACGCATATAGCTCTTATTTTAAAGAATTCAACATATATATTTTTTTGTTAATCATAAAAATATTTTACAGAATTTTTAGATGAAAGAGCTTTTTGTTATTCTTTTAAATACATTAATAATTATTTTATATCCAAATCCATACTTTTAATACAATTAAATTACATAATGCATCAAAAAATAATAGCTTCTCCACGTACTGTAAGAAAAGGTTTAATTATCCACCTACAAATAATAACCACCATAATTACATATATGTATATACGATTTACTCTTTAATAAGTTTTGTGCACGTCACATTACGGCAATTCTTTTTAAATTTTAGATTATATTTACCGTCAATTAAATTTCACAATAAAAACGCGAAACATCTAATTGTGGTCTATAAAAACTTTAATTCGCATAATTCTAAGTTAATTTCAAATCGATGGAAATTTTTGTGCGCATACATATAAAAATTCATTTAGTTTTTATATTATTTCGAGTTTAATTTAGAAAATTTTTGTGTAAATTAAGCTACCTATAGATAAAAGTGTAACTACGCTCATTGGAGGCCATTCTAAATCCCTGCCTTCTTATTCTTTACTGTATGTGTAAAGAAAAGTAGTGGATTTTGATTTTTCTGAGGTTCCAGCCTCCAATTTATTATAGGGCTCAGTCTCAATGATAAAGAATTGGAAACTTTCATGGAAGTATAATTCCTACACTGTAAATACTTTATTCAAAATACACTATCGATACATTGTGAGACATTTCTTTTAGTGGATTTTCCCACATGAAAGGAAATGTTTAAGAAATGTAGGAAAAGAAACTCGGAGAGCTTCCACTACATATGAAATTATATGCATAAAGTACGTATAGGGGTTTTCCAAAAATGTATTCATAGTGAAAATCGTTGTAGTTTACAATGATTAATCCATAAAAATGCGAAAATTATAAAATTTGAATTTTTTTCTTTTAAATTTTGCTCTTGCATGTTATAAGAAGCCCTTGTGGCCCACAGGACCGGAAAATTGCCATTCCTGCAGTCCTATTGTTAAAGCACTACATATAGTTCCTATTTTTCAGCTCAAACTACATACCCTGTTGGTCTGAATATTTTGGACTTTTTTATTTAAATGTGCATTTCAACAACTACTAATTTATAATAATACAACGATTAAACAAATAAGAAAGTTATTTAACCGTTCAGTTTCTAATGCACTCTCCAGGGTGGACCTCATTTTTGTCCGTAATTTTCGAAACAAATCACTAAAGGTAAGTTCAGGCCTCTACACACTAAAAAAAAGCGTAAATTTACACATTAAAACAGGTATATTGATTATACAAAAGATTTATCTGTAGATTTATCTATATGATTTATCTATATGTCTAAAGGGTCGTGTAAGTTGCTAAATATACGCCTGTTATATCAATTTCAAAATACTCACTGTCCTGTGTATTTTTATTATAACACGTTAACTTGCTTAAATGTGTAAAAAGTTATCAGATAACATTTTAACGTGTAAATTGTACATGAGAACGCATATGTGTAATATACAAAAACGATGGATTTTGTGTACATAGTACATAATCTTATAGCTTGGAATGTAAATTTTGAACTAAATATTTTTTTGGTCACAAAAGAAAGTTGCATGAAAAGCAAACTGGTGTGCTTGATGTGTTTTTTCCCTTTCCAGCAGATTTGTTTTAAGACCACAAAACAGTGTCACTTTATTTGACAAGAAACACGGTCGTCTGAAATTATATTTACTGCATGCCATCTCTCTGTTAAAGTTATTTTGGAGACCTAAAACCATATGCACAATTTATGCACAGAACCTGCATAATCTAAATAAATACACTGTAAAATAGAATTTCGTTATAATACGGAAATTATGACACCAGTACTATTTCCGTATTTTGTGGGATTTTTTTTCCTATCAATTTCAGTCACAAATTTTTAAAGGTACATCTACATCAAGAGGAGAAATTCTTTATTTAATTCAATCACTGCAATCTATTTAATTCAGGCACTGCAACTTTCCAAAGCATAACCTAGACCATTCATCTAATATTGCACAAGACAAGTTTTCAAGTATCGATATTTATTGTGTTCACATAGGTACATATATTTCGGTATAATATTCTGTTTTTACACATATTTCTGTGTAATATTCTTACACATAATCATGTGTAATATTCTGTTCTTAGCCATACAGCTGTGTAAAATTCGTACCCATATTTCTGTGTAATATTCGGTTCTTGCGCATATGTCTGTGTAATATTCCTACATATACCGGGTGAGTAAAAAGTCTGTAGAAACTTTTAAAATTCATAAAAACCTGAAAAATAACGGAAATAAAAAACGGTTTGCAGGGTTAATATCTATAGGCCGCGGGAATTTTTTTAAGACAGGAAAAAAAATAACGCAAAAAACTGCCAACAGACGGCGCTGGTACGAGCAAATTCGTTGGAAATATGCAAAGGAGACGCTTACAAGAACTTGCGCTTCTAATCCGCAACTAGTTTTCCGTTGTAAACCGTGTATGTGAACAAGGATGCTGAGTGCGGAGGACAGAGATGCTGAAAGGTGCGATCCGACGAGAGGTGTCATGTGTACATCCACACTTGCTACACTCTGCCGTTGCTGTATTTGTGACTCGCCTTCAATCTGTTATCCCCTGTGGTGGCGGACATGTGGAACACATAGAGCTGTAGTAGACGATTTGGAGACATTCTGTTCGTTATTTGCGTATTTTTTCTTTGACTTGCGTGCGTCAGCGCCACCTATTGGCTGCTTTTTGAGTTATTTTTTTCCTTTCTTAAAAATATTCCCGTGACCTATAGATGTAAACCTATAAGCCGTTTTTTATTTCGGTTATTTTCCCGGTTTTTATGAATGTTTAAAGTTTATACAGACTTTTTGCTCACCCGGTATTTCGATGCAAAATACACAGATATTTGTGTAATATGCAAAATTTGTAAATTGACATTCAGATAAATCCGTACAGTTTTCTACGTTTACACACTTGTTCGAGTTTAAGAACTTACACATTGCCGAGATATTAACCCTTAAAGACACGGACGGTTTGGATATACACAAAGACATGGCCGGCGTGCTGTATGCACCATCGGGGGCTTTTAAAGCCTAGATAACAATTTTTAATGATATATTTGTGTTATGAAATGCCCATTTACTTATTCATATATTTATTGTACAGAACTCTCTGTACGCGCATAATACTCGCAATGGACCGGTTTGTAATATTTAATCGGAAATCAGTGTTTTATAAATTTAAAGTAACTTGTTTAAACATCTATTTATTCTAATTACATAGTGCACTTTATTTCCTTATTTCATTCTTTCAATTTTCTTCCAAGCTGAAAAGGAATCTTCAAAATATAATGTCAGAAAACTGTGCTAGTATTTAATTTATGATGCACGATATTTCTGGAAACCGTAACTTACAACAGCAAAAATGTAGAGACATAAACACTGCAGAAAATGTATGTGTTTTTTATAAGCTTAGCATAATGCAATTCTTTATCCACGTCAAACAATTTGCATATTATTCTACTCCCTGAAGACAACATTTCTTTGGATTATGCTTCCTTTTGTTTCCTCGGAATATTTCTGAAAGAGATAAGCAGAAAAATGAAATTGGAAAAATCCTTGTTCTTTGATACTAGATAATGCATAGTAAAAGAGGAACATGTTGATACAAATGCATTATTACTGTGAATATATATGTTATTTATTTTTATAACATTTTGAGAAAATATTTATAGTGCGAAAGACTAGAGCATATGTAAATTTATATCACACATTAAATTTTATTTTGCATGGCATAGAATCCTTTTTAGATAAGAATAAAATATTTATTATAAATTTTCAATGGGTTTCAATATTTTTAGATTAATGAAATCTCATTTAACGATTTAAATTTATTTTTCAACAGATAAGGCAATATAGAGAATGTGAAACTCCTATTAAGTATTGCGTTGCTACATAGAATTAATGTACATAGAAGGTACTAATGTTGTTGTAGGTATTGTTATAATGATCAAGAAAAATTATTATTTAGAATATAAATGCACTAAATATAATGTGTTGTGAATGCTGCTGTATTACTCGTTATGATACGAAATCTGGAAAGGGCAGTTATGGAAGCTCTAACTCATTAATACCGCATGCATTATTATATACCAATATATTACCTCTATACTACAGATTAAAAAAGTAAATTAGTAAAGGATTTTAACTCAATTAAAAGTTCTTGGTGAAATATTCAAAGCAATAAAAGTAAAACCTCGTTTAAATCTATAGTTTTGATCTAGAGGTTTGATTCATTTTAAAAATTAATATATAAAGTAAGTAATCACTCTAAAAGAATGAAAGTTGGAATAGAATGCCTTTCACGGTGAAAAAGGTTTATTTAATCAAATAAAACATCTGGTTCCGCATTTTACCGGTTGACAAAATTATATAAAAAATATTGTGAAAAGAATCATAGAAAACTTAAGCCAACAGTTGTAAAGCATTACATTTGTCCGATGCAGTAACTGGGTATTTATTTTGTACAATTCACAACATGACATGCGTTTGTAATCAAGTCGTTTCTGCGTCTATTGCCAATGTATACAAAGACAAAAATTCAGCAGCTCTTGTATGTGGTTCGAGTTACCAAAGATACACGTATTGGAGTAGACAGTTGATAAATGCTCTATAGTTTATTAGCTTGAATTCTTATGTCTTTCCCCTGAATTCTTAGGTATAGCGAAAACAATGAATAAAATTTCGAGCTAAATTTTCTATTTGCATAACAAAAACGTTTCTTTTTGAGAAGCATTTTATATCTAACCGGCAAATGCTTAATTTTATATTAAAAAATAAAATGTGTCAGGGGTTTTAGGTTTACCTTCTGTTTTTGTAAAATTTATCATTAAATTTCTTATACATTGAACTGATTAATATTGTTAATGATATGCTACTATAATTTAATAATTGTATATAATTAAACATTAAACATACCTGATTACATATAAAAATGTGACATCATTAAATATAGAGGAAATAATATTTCCAACATAACTTTTTTTTTTTTTTTTTTTACTTTGCTACTATGAGACGAGGAAACAAATTTTGCTCCTTTACCAGTGTGTATCGCTTCTAAAGCAACATGAAACTATTTTCAAATATCTAAAATTCTACACATTTGAACTTACTTAAGACATTTAATAGGAACGCAAACTTCAGAATTCGCTTATAAAAGTATGAACTTTTCGTTATTAGAAAATTTTCGCATAAAATTATGAATATTGCTAAACTGGAATTGTATTTTTCAGTTATCTTAATTATCTTTAAGCACTAACTAAATAACCACTAATTTTTAGAGTCCTTTAGAGTCATTAAATGAAAAAAAAATATTCATTTTAATACGACGAATTCCAATGAATAAACTGTAAATGATATTTTAAAACAAATTTCAGGAATCAATAAAAGCGAATGAGTATAAAGTCTTTCTCTGGATATAAAAATTTATTGCACAAGAACTATTCTACTTATATGTTATTTTTGAAAATTGTAAGCACAATGATCGACTTTATAATAAAACCATTTACCAACTATTGTAAATTATATTACAATACTATCTCCAACGGCTATTTCGAGCTAAAGTTTTGTAATCGGAGAACTATTTTGTGCTCACCCTGTGTGACTTTTTTCTTTTAAACATCGTTTGTTTAACCGTTCTGTTTATATCAATTAACCATTTCTTTAAAACTTTATCTTACTCATTTTGTGTTTTAATGGTGAAAGATTTTACTTCCACAGGATATTTTTAAAATCAACGAGAATTTAAAGCAACACACAATTTCTCTTTCCAGGTATTACTATTAGAGGAAGGGGGTTTTATATAGCTAATGCATTTCATAGGTTAATGAAAGATATAAGAAAATTATATAAATATTACTTTTTAAGAAAATACATTGAAGAATATTTAATGGCCATCAAAAAGATAGTGAGAAATACGAATAAAAAACTGAACATGTGGCTGTATGATCCATGTAGGATCAGGGCCTACAGTGCCCAACTCTATTTACTTGACCCTGGGCCCCAAGGTGCTATGCTGCATGTGCCCAGGTCAGGTAGTCAACCCAACGCGAGACCCTCGGTGTTTAATTCCCAAGCAAACTTGGCACTCATTTCATCGATCTAGAAGATATGAAAGGTTGAGTTAACCTTTCCCAGCTGGGAGCAGAACTCGCGATCTGTAGCGTGGCAGACAGGCGTGCTGACCACTACGCTACTGGGCTTGAGAAATACACAGAAAAACCTGTTTTGTTGAAATGACTAAATTTTGGCTCATATAGCTCCATCCAAATATTTTGGTTGGAATGATCAAATTTTGTGTGGATTAACCAAATAATTTGGTTAATCTAACGAAAATTTAACATTTTAACCAAAATATTCGGATGGAGCTATATGAACCAAAATTTAGTCATTTCAACAAAACAGTTTTTTCCGTGTACGAATAGTTGTGTTTAAAAGTTTCACTTACTGTAAGCATCATAGTAAGGATGTCGTTGTTATTTCACTGCATGAATATCACACTGACAATTGGGCGTCAAAGAAAACCATTGTGATTACATCTTCAGTATTTGTTTCCAAAATGTGAACGGCTACATATATTCGTTCAATAATGTGTTTTATTTTTTTCAAGTTGTCTAAATTTACAAATCTGAATAAAAACGACGTCGCAGCAACGTTTACTGCAACATGAAATCCACATGATCCTGCATGTCACGATGTCAAATTGCGACATCTCTGTGGTGGGACCACAATGTTGTACTTATTATAGCAGTCGTACTCACTTAAAGTAATCATTGATAAAAAATGATCCTGTGAAATGTTAAATTTCAATGTTCGTTTGTAAAGCAGTTTGAAATAAATATTTTTATAGTATGTCTATTTAAATACATAATAAAATTAGGATTAGTGTAAAAGTCACTATCCTTTCAACAATTTATTCGCATTGCGCTGAGAGAATTTCTAATTTACTGTGTCATTGAATATATATATAATACATATTTGAAGAAATTTCGTGTAACGTTTTCTCCTATCACTTTCATTTTAAAAGCATTTCTCAAACGTAAATTTCTTTAATAACACGAACTTCACTGAACCTTCCAAAATAACAAAAATTCATGGATATGTTAAATATATAAGTGCATTTTATAGGGCAGCTCTTTACATTGTTTATTTTAGTCCCCCCAAAAAATAAAATAAAATGTTTCGATGGAAACTTACAGACATTATTTATGATACCATTTCTAAAAATTATCACGTTTTTTCCTGTCAGCAAACAACTGAAAACTCAATATATATGGTTTCATTTGATATCGACTTTCGTGACAAAGATATTCGTGTTGAATGATATAACATGATAGCATGCGGCTTTATTTAGGAGAAAATTTCTCAAATCTATAATTTTTAAAAGGATCCCTTTTATATAGAGTTACAAAAAGAAAACTAGGAACTTATACTTAAAAGTATTAAATTCGTTCTTTAAAAGTATTTTTTTCCACAATTCTAAAGCGTATTTCTAATTATCAAAAAAAAAAAAAAAAAAAAAAAAAAGGAAAAGAAAAGAAAAGAAAAGAAAAAAGAAAAAAGCTTACTATTTCGTTTTTTGTTTGTTTGTTTGTTTGTTTTAACTCTTTTAAATTATGTCACTTGGCAACTTTTAGATTACGAAACAAAATTCCCCGACATAAATTATTTTTGTCTTTATTTTAAATAAAATACAAAAAATGTATTTAAATTCAAAAAATAAATTATGATGCAAACAAAAAATATCTCTAGATTACAATACCATTAAAGCAAGAGGTCTTAATTTTTTTCATAAAGTAGATTATTAAATATATTTATACTTGTTTATGGTTAATGAAATTAATTGAATTGGGATAAAAAAAAATAAATATTCGTGGTTTTATAATTTTTTATATAGATTTTTTTATTCATCGAAGTTTTTATGGATATTTTAAACGAAAATTAGAATAAAAATAGTAATTTTGGCTAAAAAGGTGACAAAAAATGCACTATTTTCGGAAATACCATTAAAAATTTTCAATGAATATTTATTAGTCTGATTGCTTTCGTTAGCAAACATTTTAAAATGTTTCAATAAAAAAAATTATACAAAAATTTCTTTTTAAGCAGCTAGTGCAATTTACAGTTTTAAGTATGAATTTAAAAATCAATCGAAACAAATTAAGGAATCTTTGTTTATTTGAATCTAATTTAATTCTTTTATTCTTCTATCTTAGAGAATTTTCTAAATAAAATTATCAAATTAATTTAATTTTAGCACTTTTATTCTTCATTTTTTTTAAATTTTCAATTTACTGAAAAAAACTTATTAGATCCATGCAAAAAGCATGTTTATACTTTTAGAACTTCTCTATAAAAAGAAAAAAAAAAAAAAAAAAAAAAAAGAGGAAAGAAAGAAAGAAATAATCAATGCCCCCACTTCTTTATTTAAATAGACTCTAGTATATTAAAGTAATGAAGAGTTATTGTGTTTTTAATCAAAGAGTGGATTTTCCTTTCAAATTTATCTACATAAAAAACGTTTGTTCAATATACTTAATTACATAAAATCAAAAAAGTTCCTTTTTATATTTTCTATCGCTTAATCAAACAATTGAATTTCACAAAGAATAATGAAATTTGCTTTAGCATTTTCTAATAAAAAGTGATATTTTGTTTTTCTTATAAAATTAAAGTTTTATAAGCAATTTCTTTTTGTGATATTACTAATTAAATCCATTACAAAACGACATGTCATTTTCTTTCTATTTAACGCCTATTTTATAATTTTTGTTCTTCTCTCTTCAACAACTCAATTTTGATCAAATCATTCGTTATTCTTATTAACATACATTAATACATTACATTAATTTATATTTGTGCATTTTATTGCATTTTGTCCATAGCATGGGATAGTACCAACATATGAATGAATTGCGTCAGGTTGAATATCGTCTAGGTAGCTCCGTGGTTAGAACAATGACACATAACCAAAGTCCAAGGTTCAAATGCAGGTGTAGATACTTCTCATTCTTTTGTAAACACTTTATTCATCATTAACCTCCACCCCAAAACGAATGTAATATTTCAGGTTAAAATTTCAGATATATATATGCTGATATGCAGTAGTTTTGACTCTCAGTATGTCATTCAGGTATTGTGCTCTAATAATTTTTAATATCCTGTATGAGGTATATCTTTCTTTGGATCTCTTAGCTTTTTATTATCCATTTTCTGTAATGTTTGCGCTATAAGGAGCTAAATTTTGTCATTTTAGGCTTAATGCCAACAAAATTGGATGAAATAACGCATCTTCTATCAATGAACTCACAAGCTCCTCTGATGATTCTGTGAGTCATTCATAGTTTCTTATATTGCATACTGGTTTCATATGTTCATTTCTAAATCATCTGTAGAACTTTATCAATTTCTTCATATATTTGAGATTTCAAATTTATTATATGTTATATAATGTGTCTATATCATTTGTAAGTTTTCAAAAAAGCTGTACAATTTTATAAATGTATCTTTAGTAATATTTTTTTTCTAAATCCCAAATGATTGTTTATTTTTTTAAACACAGGGGTCCATAATTAAACGACCCTACTTTAATACAGACAAAACAATTGTTCATAAAATTGTGAAATTTTGTGAAAGACATACAGTCAATCAGGGTAACTTTGATTCGCATTTTCTCTATTTTCATATGCCACACTCTTATTTGTAGAATATTGCGGCAACTAGGGGCATAAAAGAGAAGAAATTATCCTAAATTATTGTTTGACTATAAAAAATTAAGGAATAATAAGGATAAAAGCAATAAAAAGTGGATTTTTAGCCTGGTTCAAAGTTACCCAGCCATTTAGGGTAACTTTGCACCGTATGATAAATTTTTATATAAAATAATTAATTATAAAAAAGAATTGTTGTCAGGACAACTTTAAACACCAAAAAATGTTTTCAGATATGTAAAGACTGCGAATTTACGTTTCCCAACATCACAAGATTTGTATAATTTATGATATTACAACAAATATCAGGCATAAGAAAAGTGGAAGAAGAGAACCATGAACATTTAGAAATAAAAAAAACCTTTTTATTGTTTATATAAAACAAAAAAATGCAGTGAAAAACAATTTTCAATGTTTTAACTCTATAATATATCCATAGTTACAGTAATACATACAAGTACTAGTATTATTCAAACAAGAATAAAAAACGTCGAACATATGAAATGTCAAATTTGAGTAGCTCCGCCCCTAATCAAACCTCTAAATGAATTTTACGTATTTTACACATATTTGTAAAAATATTTACATGTCATATCTAATGCACACTTTCGGCATTTATATAAAATATACGCGCAAATATGTGAAATTTTCAACAGTAGCACCTATAATCAGTAAATTATAGGCATTAGTGTAACTTTGAGCCGTATGATAAATTTTTATATAAAATAATTAATTATAAAAAAGTATTGTTGTCAGGACAACTTTAAACACCAAAAAATGTTTTCAGATATGTAAAGACTGCGAATTTACGTTTCCCAACATCACAAGATTTGTATAATTTATGATATTACAACAAATATCAGGCATAAGAAAAGTGGAAGAAGAGAACCATGAACATTTAGAAATAAAAAAAACCTGTTTATTGTTTATATAAAACATAAAAATGCAGTGAAAAACAATTTTCAATGTTTTAACTCTATAATATATCCATAGTTACAGTAATACATACAAGTACTAGTATTATTCAAACAAGAATAAAAAACGTCGAACATATGAAGTGTCAAATTTGAGTAGCTCCGCCCCTAATCACGCCTCTAAATGAATTTTACGTATTTTACACATATTTGTAAAAATATTTACATGTCATATCTAATGCACACTTTGGGCATTTATATAAAATATACCCGCAAATATGTGAAATTTTCGACAGTAGCACCTATAATCAGTAAATTATAGGCATTAGTGTAACTTTGAGCCGTCTCAAAGTTACCCTGAAAATGCGGTAAAATGCTAGTGCCTTCTTATTTTACATTTTATTAACTATTAATAAATAAATAATCACAAAATATTAACACATTTACAATATTTAGATAATAATATGTCTGATAAATGAGTTTATTGTTACTTGCTATGAAAATTTAATTGGATTACAACAACTTCAAAACAGCATTCAAAATTAACTTGAAAACAGTACTTCACAAAAATAGTTAGATGATGCAATTAATTGCGCATAATGTTGCTAATTTATTTTCTAAAATAAAGAGTAGAAATCCCAATTTAGAACATTGCCAACAGAGCACAGTTCTGGAGTTTATTTAGTCTCTTAGAGTCAAAAATATTGAAAAATAGGAGGTGGTGCAAAGTTACACACCGTGGTTCAAATTTACCCTGATTGACTGTAAAAGGAAGGAAATTTGTTTAAGTAAAAAAAAAGAGAAAAATAGTTCAAAATTTCGCCAAAAAGTTGCCAATTAGATAGAAAATGAGATTGGCAAAGTTTCAGCTCAGTTGAATAACATTAACCCGTGCCTCATCGAGATTGAATTCTTGAAAATTTGCAATTTTTGGCGAAAAATTGTAGTTTATCTTTCTTTAAGTGCAAACTATTTGTCTTCGAAACCTGATTCCTGTTTTATTTCATAGAAACTGTTGTTACCTTGAAATTATACTCTCACCAAGACTTATATTTAATAAACATTTAGTATTTTTCAGGTCAATTCGTGAACCATACCTCAAACTTTGCATTTTTGAAAAATAGGTGAAAAATGACAAATTAATAATTTTATTACTTTTGATAGTTTTTTGTATTATTTGCATTAATAGACAAAAATAATTGAACAATTTTTGTAACTTTAAAAATATTTCACGAATTATATTTAATTATCAGTTATCTAGTTCTGTGTCTAGAAAGAAAGAGCTTCTCGATTTGTTGATTGCAGTTGAAGCGCATTTCAAACGAACCTCTGGATTTCTCTTTTTATTACAAGGCTGTTTTTGTTACCTGCTATCGTCCTCTATTTTCAGAATTGAGAAAATATTCCGGAAAACCCCCTCCCCCTTTCGGTATGATTGCAGAAATGTAAGATTTTTTTAATTGGCCACACGTCTCATCAAATCTTCGACTTTAAGTTACCAAGTAATTGTCAAGTTTTACGTATTTTATTTTATAATATTCGTTAAGTGAAACTGAACGCCAGAGAAGCTGCTAGATTTATAGTACATTCACCAATTAACCATAGACTTTAAGTAGAAGTGCAATACGACTCCGCAAATAACTATTTCGTAAGCAAAGAACTGATCTCATAAAAACCAGATTTAAAAATTCCGATTTAGAGAGAGCTGTTGTTTACTGGGATGGAAAACTGCTTCCTCATTTTTTGAATAAAGAAAATTTAGAGTGGATAGCAGTTTTAATTGTGGAGATGAAGAACAGTTACTACGATTTCCTCAGTTATAGTATTGGAATAATTCAGGCGAAAGCTGTATTTTCAACAGTTGAAGAGTGAGAGGATGTTGGTAAAATCCAGGAAACGTGTTTTGATACCCCTGAAGTAAACACCGGTCGCTTCATAGAAACCTACATTTTTCCATAGCAATTGTTAAAGGAAAAAGCTTCTGTATTTACCAGTTTCCACCATAATTTAGAAATTATCCTAAAAGCTGTTTTTGATTGTAAAATGAGTACGATCACTGCCCCTCAGCCAGATATTTAAAAAACAAATTCTGACTGCGTGGCCTAAATTAAAGAAGACTAAGTATAAAAATGCTATTCAAGATTAAATACAAGATATAAATAGTTAATTCAGAAGAAATTTCAAGTTTTCTTACAGAATCTTAAAAAAAATCAATAGCCCAGGGATGATTATACAGAGTTTATTCAACTTTATTTAATTTTTAAAGAACGTCCTCCTCCAAAAGACATTTTTTAGAGCAACTGGTTCTTTTAATCATGTCAGATGGATAGCACAGGGGATGGAGGGCTATTTATTCTCTCAAAATATATCGTTTCAGGAATCATCTCTCAATAACAAATTTAGAAAAAGAAGGTATTAGAGACCTTTGCTTATTTCTAATCAATATTTATATGAAAGCATGCTTCAATACTCCCACTACCACTTTTGCCCCCAATCCAAGAATTTCAATTAATAAAATCACTTGTTGACTACAGAAAAATTTATAAATAGCCTATTTATAAATATTAGCTTGCGAAAAAAAGCACTCTCTAAAATGATAAACCGCGTTTGGTATCTTAACTCCGATCAAGTTGCATTTTCATTTTTAGATGATACTTTGGCAAAAAAAAAAAAAAAAAAAAGTCAGTATAAGCATTGGCTGTAAAATTAATGTCATTTAAAGAAGAAAATGATGATAATGACAGGAATATAAGAGCAACAAAAGGTTTCAACGAAGTGGATTATTTATTGAACTAAGAAGTCGGTGTTTTTGTTTCATCTCAAACTATTTTTTTTTTTTTTTTTTTTTTAAGATTTTATATTAATAAACGATTTTTAAATACTCATCCCAATGTATAGTGAATGGTTTTAAAGTTGTCAATGATATATCTGAAAGGAGAATAAAATAAATCCGAGATTTTAATTCCTGTTTAACATAGACGAAAAACGAAAACAGTATACGCTAAAAGTTGTATCTGAATGTAGAAAATTTTTTCAAGTAAAAGCAAAACTTCAATAGCCACCTTATCTAATCCATTACCCCTTAATCCCTTCCAGCGCAGTGGTCCCACGTCAAGACCACCTAATTTTAATTCCAAACTTCCAAACGGCACCAAGAACATTTTAATAAAATTTTGCTTTTACAATGAAAGTTTAACGTAATGTGCTTCCTAATTTCTAAAAAAGTCGTTTGTAAATTCCGATGTTAATCAATCATTTCATCATGTTACGAACAGAATTTTTCTGCGCCGGAAAGGGTTAACGTGACAATTGTAAGGGATAATAATTTGTTTTCTTCACCATACTTTCTTTCTTGTAACACAACTTTAATGATAAAATGCATTTGAGCTTATTTGTTCTAATTTTTATACCTTCTTCCCCCCCCCCCACCTTTGTTTTAAATTCTTTCAGTTTAAAATTCGATTTATTTCATTTTCCTTGGGATTTTTTTTTAAATTAAACCCTTTATCATGTATTAAAAAAAAAACAAAGCTAGAAAGCAGATGAAAGGAATGTTACAATGTATTTTCGCATTTTTATAAAAAGTGAATTTTTTAGGATTCGGGTAAAATCTAGTCCTGAAAAATGCGCATATGTTTAAACCTATAATTTTCTAGATTAAAAATAGTGTGTGGTTCATCAAAGCAAAACTTTTTTTTTATAAAATGACACCTGAATTATGTTTCTAGGTTCAACTGTATTCATTTCATAAAGGGAAAACAGCATTTTTTTACGAAAATTCACGTTTTTTTCAAACTTTAACCTCAGTGAGCCACGGGTTAACATTATCCAAATGAGCTGAAATTTTGCCAATCTCATTTTCTAGTCAATTGGCAACTTTTTGGGGGGTCCCTCTAAAAAAATTCGAAAATTGATTTTTTGTGACCACCCTAGTTTCACAGTTGACCACAGTGTGTTCTGGGAAATGCTAAGAACATGTACTGAAATGCTGTCTTTAGAATCAGGTTAAGTTAATAAATAAAATTTCTAAACTATCATAATGCTAAATGTGTAATTTATTAAAAATCTCTCCCTGGTGGCAAAATTTTGAACTGTTTTTTCGCTTAAACAAATTCCCATATCTTTATTACGTCTTTCACAAAATTTCATAACTTTATGAACAATAGTTTTGATTGTAGACAACTTTAATGTAGGGTCGTTTAATTATGGACACCCTGTATATCGGTAGAAATAATTACCTATATTTTTTTTCCTAATTGTAAATTTTCAGAAAAGCTTATAAAGATTAAATGTGTTTATCGTGTCACTAGTTTTCAAGATCAACTTATGTTTTTTGTGAACGCAATATTTAATGGATAAATCTTTTTGTATATTATAATCATTTGTTTTAGCAAAATCAACTAGACCAAGCAAATTTACATCCACAATAGTTTTTCGAAAAGTATTGGAAATATTTCTCAAAAGATTCAATATAAATGAATTAAGATGAATGAATATATGAATTAGATTCAATTAAAGATTAGGATTGAATTGAATTAAGATTCAATTAAAAAACAATGAATAACATTATTAAAAACCACTGCATTATTACAAATGAAATTAGTCGATATATTTACAAACCAAGATTATTTGTTAATGGCGGTTTGAGATCACTTCCGAAAGGTATTTATAATTCGGTAATGGGGTCATGTGTATCAGAATCATAAGGTCAAGAACATGAATTATTGGTTTTCGCGTCTACCTGGACTGATACCGGATTTATTTGATATCTTTGAAGAAAGTGGTTCAGATAAAACACGTTCTAAAAATCAATAAATGAAAGTTATTTATCAAAAATGATTATCCGAAACAAGTTGCTTTGGCTTTTAAAAATTTTAAAATATCTTAATAGCTATAAATGCGTCTTGGAGACTGTTTCAATTTAGTTTAAACAACATTAAAATCTTCTTTAAATGCGTTTCTTTAAACTCTTGTGTGATTTGCTTTACTTTATCTTACAAGATAAATAGATTCGCGTATTATTTTTTATTCGCATATTATGCTCTTAGTATTTTTAATTTTGGAAAAGTCAAAAAACTGCTCTCAAATGAAAATTATCTTTGAAGACATGAGTAGAAGAAGATGTTATGAAACAAAAATTAGAATTCGTGAAAATTGAAGTGAAAGTTTTTTGTTGTAATTTTGTTATTTATTTAGTTCCTTCTAAGTAAGTAGCATATGTTTGAATGTTAATAGGTGAAACTAAACTCTCCTAGAAAAGAATATTAACATTTAATTAATAAATATTATAAATTATTTTCACCATTTAAATTATTAAATATAAAAATATTAAATATTAAAAGATACTAAATGTTGACAAATCGTTTCTTCAAAAAGTTTTAATCGAGCATTTCTTTTTTTTTTTTTAACACTAATTTATCTAATGTCCTAACGCTTTTAATATTATCCAAATGTATATTAATGAACTATTCCATCCTTATTAGTAGATGTGTGAATCGTGAAACTTTAGCCAATTCCATTTGTTTATTCAGGCAACAATTAGAACAAAAAGGTAGCAAAACATAGTTTTTTTATGTTTTTTTTTTTTTTTTTTAATAAAGCGTTTTTGTTTTCATCTGTGTTTTATCAGCTACTTTCTTCCCCGTAGCGTATCATATCGAATTCCTCCTAAGTCGTGAAAATCCTTATCATAGGCAAAAAAATATTAACATGCAGTCTTTTACTGTACATTATTTGATTATTCAGATTTTAGATCAGTTTCGGTGAAGTGGTGAACCTAGTTAGGTACAGCCATAAATGTAGCATTTAATTATGCTAAAAAAGGCAATACCTGTTGAGTCATCTTGCTTCAAATTCGGGAATTATGTATTTTATCTCGAAAACTATAGAATATAAGACCAAATGTTTGATGACAAAGTTGTACAGCATGAACGATTTACTAAGATATAGGTACCTGTACAGATGAAAATATTCGAAATCGATGAAAGACATTTTGTTTGATAAAAATAAATAATGGCAGACGATAAATTCATTTTATAATTAAGCAGATAAAAATGCATTGAGCTCCAAAAAATAACTTTTGTTTTAAATACAAAAATGAAAGAAGGTTCCATTTTACTGCTTCTTAGTTTGTACTATGTCAAAATTTCCGTTACATCATATTTTCATACGATTGCATTCTGATTTCATAAAACCGAATTTGCATATGTTTAAAAAAAGTATCACTTCGCTTTCGGATAAAATTCGTGTTTTTCACGAACAAAGCATTTCACATTATTTTTCGTCTTTTCGATATTTTCGTCTTTACGGGCAACTATTTTTCGTATTCGTGTGTACAATATGTATTTTCTTAGTGAAACGATTATGCTCTACAACTTCGTAATTGTAACCTGATCATGTCGGTTATAGTTTTCGAGATACGATCTCTAACTACGGAAATTACCGGTAGAGAGTATACCCGTTTAACTATACCTAAACAACACATTTAGGACTGTAGCAAATTTGATTAACGTTTATTTGAGGCGATACTAGGACCAACCTGTATATTATTTAGAAACTAATAAGCAGAAAAAAATTTGCACATCTATTCAAAATATATTTTTCAAATACTTATTTATTTATTTTCCGTTGACGCAGGTGAAACGACACAAAATATGAACGAAATTACACTCTATACCAAATAGAATAGCATAATAAACAAAAAATTCAAACTTTCTAAACATTCAAACTTTGCTCTTTCTTCTTAGTTAGTGTACACAATATTTTGTCTCTTATCTAATTTATTCTTCAGTAGAATATTTACATTATGGTCGAAATAATGTAGAATAAAATTGATTTGTAAAAATTGTAATATTAGTTTTTTGGAGCTAAACTTTCTTCTTATTTACTGGTCTCAATCTCAAGCTGTCACATATCAATCTAGTAAATATGTTGTTCGTTCCACACATTTATGCAAGTGCAATCTCAAAATATTTTCAAATAAGTTGTCATACATTCCTTAAGATATGCACTTTTTATGTACGTCACGAAATAAGAAAGTCAGAAAGTGAAATATGTTTCCACTGTCATTCCATCACGACTTGTTTTTGACACTGATGCATGACTTTTATACATCTCGAAATCAGGCACGCCACTGACCAAAGCTGATAAACATTTCCTAGTTGAGGCAACAAAACGTAAACTAATGTATTTTTTTTTTTCTTTTTTCACGCAGAAATAAATGATAACAATTCACGCCATTTCAGGAAGTTGCCTGCATCGGCTTGATAATTTGGATGATTATTCCCGGTAGACTCTTTCCATATGCGTTTATTTTGCTTCTACAAAACACTTCAGTTCCTAAAAGCTGGAATGGGAATTCATAAATTCTTGATGACGACATTGAAGAGTTTGGACTAATTAGCATAATTGAGAAGGAAAGTTGTAAATATAAATTTCCATTAAATGAATTTTCACAACATATACAGCGAAGGTCATTCTGTCTTCTTCTTTTAATCTTGAAATGAATTAAAAATTAAAAAATCCAAATGTTCTTGCTTTCGTCGGCTTAGAAAAGTACATTTTTACTTATTATTAAGGATTGTATAAGGATATCGAAACCGAATTTCGGTAATCTTCCTATTTTCTGACGAAAACGGAAATTTCCAAAAATTTTTAAGTAATTAATACATACATAAATATACATAGTTATTAATTAATTATACGTGTTCATGAGACATACATAATTATTAATCAGTTATACGTGTGGCCTAAGTCGGCTCTCTGTACCTCTGACCATTTTTTTATTTTCATATAAAATAAAATGTAATTAATTCATCCACGACACAGATTGATTTTCTAATTATAGTTTGCACTTCCGTCTTGAGTCAGTCATGACTGATAATTATACACAGTGAAGTTCATAGGAATAAATAAAGGGTGTCTCCTTTGAGCCGATACAGGTCAAATCAAAGAGTCATGTTGAAAATTTCCGAAAGAAACGAGATTTTTGGAATACAGATAGTACTATCGATCGAAATTCGGTCCGGCCAAATTTTTGACAGCATTTTCGCCGAAAATGAGCTTTACGCGAAACTCTAATTTTGGTCCGAAAATGAAAACGAAACCGAATTTTCGATCGATCTCTACTTGTTATTTCTAGAATATGCTCTTGCTACTGGTTCTTTCTTCTATAAAATTAATAAATATGGCAAAAATTCAAATTAAAATAGCGTCATAATTTATTTGTGAATATGTTTTTCTAAGAATGTAGTTTTAAAATAATTGTTATGAATTTATCATATATTTATATTTTGTTCGTTCAAAAGAATTTGAAGAAAGATTTGCATTTTTTGCTCATTTTGCATTTTTTGCAAAGATTGCACTTTGCATTTTTTTAGTCATTCTTTTTTGGTATACCGCTTAAAAGAAATTATGTCTCCTTCACAGATGTCAAATAACACTATTTTTTAATCTTATCATGCTAATTTCAACATGTGTATACGGTCAAGAAACGTAAGTGAACAGAAAATTGTCACTTGACACTGTAAAAAAAAACGGACTAAAAACGGAAATGCTACTTGCAATCCAGACGCCAGTACTATTTCCGTTTTTTTACGGGAATTTTTACCCATAAACTACAGAAAATTTTCCGTTTTTCTGATTAAAAACGGAAAATTTTCTGTAATTTATGGGTAAAAATTCCCGTAAAAAAACGGAAATAGTACTAGCGTCTAGATTGCCAGTAATATTTCGATTTTTTAGTCCGTTTTTTTTTTTTTACAGTGTACAAATTCATAAAAAATGATCCACTAAAACTACTCACGACTAGTGTTTCCAGGTATCCCACGTAAGTCAGGGCTCCAAATGCTATGGACACCACTAATTTCTTAGAGTTTATTTTGCCTTCTTTAATCGCATATAATTCTGTCATTAGATAAGGCGAAGAAAATTACTTTAAAGTACAGGTGTACAGAGTGTATGGATACTCGATTTACGCGGGACACCTAGGAACACTATTCACGACTCAGTTTTAAAATTTGAAAGTTCATGACTCAATCATATGAAGAAAACAAAAGACTCAGTTTTTATTATTTTTAATAAAATGTGCAATCATGATTTAAATTTTAAGACTAACTGGTGCAGTAAATTTCAAACAAAATGTTGATAAAAATAATTTCGTAAATGTGTGACAATTATAGTATAAATTACACTGGTTATCAAAAATTAAGGAAAAGTCACAAAATGCCAATTTTTAAATACGGGAATACTCAAAAGGAAGTAATATAATTTGAATAATTACTATCTCTGCAGAACAGCTACTCCATATAACATCTCATTCAGGTCACACATGGTCACAAGAGTCACAGTCACTACGGAGAAACAAAAAATAGGAAATTCCATACGTCTCAAATGACTACTATATGTGACTCCACTGACAGGTCACTGTGACTGCTGCTTTGTGGCGAGTCACCAGGTGACTTTACAATGTCATTTCATTGAGACTCTCGTGTGACTCTCATCTGGAGACTCAATTTCAAAGTCATTGTGAACGTTGCGTTATGATAAATCACCAAATAATGTCAAATTAAAGTCACATGGTGACTTTTCACCACTTTTCACAGTGGTGACTTTACAGTAGGGTTTCTGTTACCATTTGACAAAGTCATGTGACAGAAAGTCACCATGTGACTTTAATGTGACATTATTTGTTGATTTATCATAATGCAACGTGCACAATGACTTTGAAATTGAATCTCCAGATGAGAGTCACACGAGAGTTTCAATGAAACCACATTGCAAAATCACCTAGTAACTCGTCACAAAGCAGCAGTCACAGTGACCTGTCAGTAAAGTCACATATAGTAATCACTTGAGACTCATAAAAGAGACGTATGGAATTTCCTATTTTTTGTTTCGCCGTAGTGACTGTGACTCTTATGACCATGTGTGACCTGAATGAGATGTTATATGGACTAGCTGTTCTGCAGAGATAGTAATTATTCAAATTATATTACTTCCTTTTGAGAATTCGCGTATTTAAAAATTAGCATTTTGTGACTTTTCCTTAATTTTCGATAACCAGTGCAGTTAACAGACTGGTTGCTTAGAATTTCTAGTAACAAAAGATGAAACATAACAAAATTAAAGTATATGTACATGTACAATTATGTTTCACATTTTATTCATTTTAATTTATAAGTGCCTCTACTGCTTTTCAAAATCAAACTAACCATTGAGAAACGATTCTAAGCATATCCAACCGATTTCACCTTCCCTTTTGTATTAAAGAATTAACCCCAATGTTATAAATTAGCTAGATTCCCCTTCTTTTATTTCTCTCGCAGTGCTGTTAAAAAATAAAAACTATTTAAAATACAAGCTATAGAAATATTCGAACAAAAAAGTGAATAACTGATTTCAATTTTTTTTTTCTTTTATTAAGCTAGTAACGATATAATTTCATTAAAAGTTGTTCGATAAAAGAAGGAACATTGAAAGATTAATAATGGTAAAATAATGTCTGAATGACATGTCGAATTTTTAAATTCATTCATCTTTTAACATTTATAATGATAAAATTAATAAAAGGCAAAAACCAGAATGCGGTCGGAAGGGAAATGTGCTATCATAAAAATAATTTGCAAATTTAATTTGTCTTGAGTTACAATACAAAAAAAAAAAAAAAATTATTTAATTAGATACATCAGTAAGAGGTAATATATAGCTTAGCAAAATTGTAATTTTACTTTATGGATTAAATGATTTATTCAACTTCAATATATATTATGATTTTTGAAGTAATTAAAAGCAGAAACTATTGCAAAAAAATCGAGTAAAAAAGACAATTAATAAGTATTTATTGATAATTGATAAGTAATTTTATTAAATTAATTTATTTTTAACTTTTACATGAACAAGTGAAGTTGATTAATTTAAATACTTTATGAACTCAAATATAAGATTGAATTTTACAGTATAACGTGCATGAAATATTGTAGTAGTATTAAGCTTTTTGTAAATTTTGTTCTGTCAGATTAAAAACAATGTAAATAATAGAATAAAAGAATTTGTGAAGAATTGTGAGTTAATAAATTATTAAGTTGATAAGTAATTTTATTAAATTAATTTATTTTTAACTTTTACATGAATAAGTGAAGTTGATTAATTTAAATACTTTATGAACTCAAATATAAGATTGAATTTTACAGTATAACGTGCATGAAATATTGTAGTAGTATTAAGCTTTTTGTAAATTTTGTTCTGTCAGATTAAAAACAATGTAAATAATAGAATAAAAGAATTTGTGAAGAATTGTGAGTTAATAAATTATTAAAAGAAATACCGTTTTGTCTTAAAATATGCGATCGTGTAAATCGTATTATAAGATTTATCAACAATATTTATTGCAAAAGCTTGATGGTTTTATAGCCTTTTACTTCATATAAATAGAAATTACTTAAACTATGCTTATGCTTTTCTTATATATTTATCCTTAAATTGTATTTTTAACTAGTGGAGCTTCGCTTACTTCGCTGATAGGCTTTTTCCAAACGAACCTCCGAATTAAATAAACCGGAGGTTGGAAACACCACTGCCTTCTGTAGCGAACACCCGCTCGCTCTGGTCTCGAATCTTGTGTAATTGTGACCTTATTTTTCGGAACAGATTAAATTCAAATATTTAGCATCGTCATTTACTCTGCTATAGGGACTACTTGGCATTTTTCACCTTGAATTTTATCCTCACCATAGCAAAATTTTCCAGAGAGTTCTTTGTGTTTCAGAAATAAAAATGTCAAAAGATCGCCACAGCACTCTAAAAACAGCTAAAAACTGCATCTCTTTTTCTTAATGGGGGGGGGGGGGGGGATTAAAATCCTCAGAGAACAAAATTTACTATATTGTTTATTATACTCAAAGATTAAAACCATATTCCTTTTACTTGAGGAAATTTCTGCAAAATTCGAAAACTGCTAAAAATTCCGTAATATATTCGCAAAAAATGTAAAATTTGCAGAAGACCACACTTAAGGTATATTCCTTTTACGGATGTCAAAAACTCGTCGAGAAACACGAAAAACAGCAAAAATGGCATAAAAATTCGAAACTCAAAGTGGAAATTTACAATATTGGGCTAAGCGATTGAAAACGGATTCCTTTTATAAACGTCAAAAAAATCGACGCGGAACGCGAAAAAGCACTAAAAATACAAAAATCACAGAGGACAAAATTTTCTACATTGGGTTAAAAGATTGAAAGCGGATTTCTTTTACTAATGTGGAAAAAAATCACGACTAAGCGAAAAAAAATTTCTAAAAATCGTATAAAAATATCAAATCAAAAAGTACAAAAGCAGGAATTGAGGGGAATTCAGACATACAAATATTATCTTCCTGCCAATTCTTGTAGCTCTTTGCGCAGTGGTCTCACATTACACACACAGACAAACGATTATCTTCATTATTATAAATGAGCTACGAATTATGGGTTATGGATGTTTATTTAACAGTTAAGTGCCAAAAGACATTCTGTCTCGTATATGGGGCATTCTCACAATCTTTTGACTTTCATGTCCCTGAATAATAATTTTTCATTTAATACACTTTTTTGTGTTTTTTTTTTATTTCATATACTTGGGAAAATCCCAATGCATGATTGCACAACAATATTAACGAGATAAATAAGTTTTGGACGATGTTGGGGGTCCAAACACATGGAAAACTCATCTACCGTCCCGTGTCCCTGATGCTGATTTTGAAGTTTGGAGCTGTCTGAATAAAATTGTTTCAATAAAAATAATTCGATGTAATTTTTTTCTGAAACTGGAACTATTGTTTTATATAAATATATAGGTAAAAAATAACCCGCACACATTTTTAGGGTTGATATTACTTTTTTAACTCTGTCCCTGGGTTTAGATTCCTTACCATCCCTCTTCTAAAATTATACAGAAAATCACTTCGGATGCAGCGATAGAATTTTTTTCAAGTTTTTGCTCATGCAGAAGTATGCTAGAGAAAGAATATCTAAAATTCTTTGAGAGGAAATTTACTGCAGAATATAAATCAGCATTTAAATATCAATTTCAAGCACCATGGCTTTATTGCTAGTCTTACCGTCTTTCCCAACCGTCTAACCCAACTTTCTAAACCGTCTTTCCCAAGGTTTATTCCTGCACTTTTCGAGGTAAATTTAAAAAAAAAAAAATATTTAATCCAATGTTAACAACTCTTTCTAAAAATCAATGAACATTGTGGCTATCACTCAGTCTTAACATGATTTTCCTAAAAATAGGTGGTAATTTTCCTTACCCCTACCGTTCCATCCTTACCGTTTCTTTTTTTACCATTTCGTCCCTTTTTTTACCATTTCGTCCCTTTTTTCCTATACCATCCCCTTTTTTTACTCTACCGTCCCTTCTTTAACACCCCTTTAAGACAATGTTATACAAAAACTCTGTATTAAAAGTACTACATTTTTATTATTTCTTATTTGAATGTCCTGTGGGTACTATGCAAATTCATTATAAGTAAAAATTTAGAAGAAAATAAACAGTTATAGAGGTAAGACGGTAAGGAAAATTAAACTCGCAAATTTAACTTAAACCTCAGTTAAATAAAAAAAATTTCGCTGCTGACCCTTTTTTCTTTATTTTGAATCATTAAGGCACTCGTCTATCAGATTAAAATGTTATTTTAGTAAGTTTAATTTCGCCAGATTTTTTCCTCCAAAAGTCAAAAGATTGTGAGAATGCGCCCCATATTACAAAAAAACTTATTTCGTAAATAGATACGTTGTTCTTCTAACTGTACTTAAATTTCCGTGAATAATAGAAAAGGAGACTTGAGCGAAAAACCTTCAACCAAATACGTTTATATTCATAAATAAAAGTTTTTAAACGGCATTATAGTAAACTTCCGATTATCCGTCATTTCACGGGACAGACGGTGTGGCGGATAATCGAAAGATGCTGAAAAAACGTTATTAAAACCACATTTATTTTTGTCAGTTTATAAGTAAGACTATTTGAACGCTTTTTAGGTGCGTTCGTAATTATATAAATACGTAGCACCTATAGTCATTGTTCGATCCGTCCATCTGTCTGTCCGTCTATCCGCATATAACAGAGCAAAAACTACCCAACCAAATGGCCTGAAATTTTAAATATATAATTATTGCAAAATTTTGTCGAGTCTTTCAAAATTTTATGAAAATCGGATGTATTAATTACAGGGACAGTCAAAAGTTTTCCGTTACTTTATGGCCAATGTGAAAAAATTATTCCAAGTGCATTTTAATTATAAGAGTTAGAAAGAAACCACGAAACGATATCACCGTTGTGTTTATAACAAAGGTTTCTTTTTATTTGTTTCACCTGGCGCCAGTTTCTTGATGCTTTTTTTCAGATCATTTAGTGGTTGCTTTCTAACTGCGAGAAGCTATTAACATTTCACGAAGATCACTTTTCGTATTTTGAACCGAAACGAAATCAGCGAGATTTTCTAATATGTTTATTATTGTTTATATATATATATATATATATATATATATTGCATCAATTATATATCACCACTTTCTTAGTGCCTTTTATTTTAATTCATCGTAGGGCATTTTGTTTTACTAACCAACAATTTTACAATTACTATGTTAATAATCTAATTTGGAATGGTTTGGAAATATAAAGGCAATGGTGTTACTAAAAAGCAATTTTGTTCAACAAGAGATAAAGAAGTAGAAGTTCCTCTTCTTAACAAATTCTTTGCAATTTCTTAACTTCGCTGTGAAAATTTCTTTTTTCTAAACTGCTATTTGTTGGGTGAAGCCAAGAAAGTATGAGAATCGCTATAGTAATAAGAATCCATAATATAATCGACTAATACTAAGAAAGCTCATTTTAAAATACAACGAAAAACTGTTGTAAAAATAAGCGTCATCACAACCTTAAAAAAGTCTGTAAAGAATCAATATGAGGTAGAAGAAAATGTTTTGAAGACATAAGGCAGTTCTTGAAAATATAAAAGTAAAGCACTTGTGATAAGCAAATGCTATATACATATTTTTTTCCTCCAAAGATTACCCTGGGGTAAATGAAAATGATGCCTATATCGAAATAAAATTTCCAGATATAAGAAAAGTTTTTCTTTTTATAAGAAGTATTCATGCAATTTTTTGCAAAGGATTTCTTTGCAAAATATATCATTTAATATAGTATTATTATCCGAATTCTAACGAAAAAATTTATAAAATTCATCTGTATCTTTTCTTTTTTCCTTCTTTATGTCCAAGCATAACTTTTAAACGGATAGTCTGACGGTCTACTTTTTTTTTTAAAGGTTTTTTTGTTTTTTGTTTTTTGTTTTTTCAGATAGTCCCATTTTATTATCATTGATCGAAAAGTGGCATATTTGTCTGGCTTTTTTTCTTGTCTTTATATATATATATATATATATATATATATATATAGAGAGAGAGAGAGAGAGAGAGAGAGAGAGCCTTGACGTTCGTACAATTTGATCAATTATCATGAATTTGAGTATGTTGTTAAAGTACACTATTGTTACTTCAATTATAAAAATAATCCTCGTATCATGTATAAGTTTTCTTACAGGGACATCTAAAAATTTTTGTCATCATCCTTTACTATACGTCGAAATAACCGATGTTGGCAACAATGAGATTTAAAATTAATGAAGATTAGAGCTCTGCATCAAAAAGAATAGCCCAATTTTTCCCATACCCGACCCGTCCCGCGGAGCTAGTCGGGTCAGGTTTCCAATAAATTGTTTCATTGCGGGTCGCGGTCGAGTCGGGATGACTATACGTTTAGATTTTGATTTTGTTTCACGTTGGCAACTCTTGCGGGTTGGGTTTGATAAGTAGTTTTTTTTTTTCCAAAAACAAGTCCATAATATTGTATAAGGTGAAAACATTACGCATTTAAGAAATTTAATATAAATGCTATATGTATGCTCGTTCTTTTTTTTTACATAAAATATAACATTGATATTAGAGATAATAATTACAGGATATTTCTTCATAATTGTATTAAAATATGGATTAATTTTCTGTCATTTGGTTATCGGATTGGATTGGATTTGCAGTGAAATTTTCAAAAATCATGAAAGTAAGAAGAAATCTCTTGAAGTCTGGTTTATTTATTAAAAATTAATTTTTATTTATTTATTTTTTATTACTATAACTAAGAAACTTTAACGAGTCAGGAAATTATTTTAATAGCTTGTGTTTTGGAGAAAGTGAAATTATTTTTCATGAATCTGTCATGAGAATATGCACATAAATCTTTATACCCTCAGTAAAAATACAACTGCACGCATTTTGCCGATATTAAATGTAAGTTATTATAGTTTTTATCTTATAGGTATAAATAGGTATCTTATATGTATCAAAGTTTAGAAAAAAATGTAATTAACTTTATTCCCGTAACGTTTTAAAATTTTGATCTTATGCAAAACATTACAGGTATCAAATAAAGCATAAATATTCTTTAATTAACTCCAATTTCACCAATTCTGTCTAATAAAAACCTTAATATTTGTCGTAAAATTATTAGTGATTACTACTCAATTAATTTGAAAACGAATCTACAGTTGAATCTCTCTTTTTATTTTATTTTTTTTTTTTTTTTTTACTTTCTTCTACCTTCAATAGAAGAAAGTATTGTAATCGAAATTTTTTTCGACTTCCCGTTTTTGACGGATTTACACGTTTTAGGAGTCAGAGATCCCCAAAATATGTTTATAGAAAACGTCTGTCTGTCCGTGTGTCCATATATCCGTGTGTCTGTCGCCATTGTACCATCAAAAACTGTATGAAGTTATGGATAGAATTGAACCACATTTTATTTTTAAGTTTTTGGCTATGCCAAACAGGTCCTCCCTTAATTTAGAAAGAATCCGCCGGTAGGGGACGCTGTAAAAGTGATTTTTGTGGCATTTTGAATACGGTACCATCGAAAAGTGTATGAAGTTATGCATGGAATTGAACCAAATTTCTTTTAAGTTTTTGGTTATGGCAAGCAGGTCCTCCTTTAATTTGGAAAAATCCGCCTTTAGGGGGCGCTGTAATAGCGATTTTTGTGCGGTTTTTGAGGTATTTTGAATATTGTACCATCGAAAAGTGTATGAAGTTATGCATAGAATTGAACCTTTTTTTTTTTTTTAAAGTTTTGGACATCGCAAGCAGGTCCTCCCTTAATTTGGAAACAATCCGCCAATAGGGAGGGCTGTAATCTGCGATTTTTGTGAGATTTTTGTGCCATTTTGAATATTATACCATCGAAAAGTCTGTGAAGTTATGCGTAGAATAGTACCAAATTTTTTGTGTATATTTGTGGCCATAGCAAGAAAGTCCTCCCTGAATTTGGAAATATTCCGCCGAAAGGAGGCACTATAATGGCGATTTTTGTGTGATTTTCTTGATTTTTGGTAGTCGTTATTGTACACCGAAGGGCTGGTGAATCGACGGGAACTTCCCATCCTGATCACCCGACTATCATCCCGACATATCGCGAACAGCTGATATACAACAGAATAACGAAAAACTAATGATCTTAATAAATATCATGATCGAGATTAACTATTTTTTACTCCGATTAATTGTCTGAAGCAGAAATTTAAGATGACAGTCACAGTTGTTACAGTATTGAACTAATAAAAATAAAATATTGACATTTGTCACAACATTTTGAAATATAAAATATATGAGATGGAAGAATGTTTTGGGATTGGCACATCCAGCTAGTTTTTTTTTGTTTGTTTGTTTTGTTTTGTTTTTTTTTGTTTTTTTTTCCGCAAAATTGCAGAATTTCGTGTTTTGAGATGGTTAAAAAAAACTTCCTAGCCAAGCTAAAAGTAAATATTTTCTTACGACAAAATTCTAGAATGTAGAAGACTCTTTACATCAAATGGTACAGTAATTTATTTATTGGGAGAAAGCGGAGAACAAACATTTCAATTTTAGCAGTTATGCGGATTCTGTACTTAAATACATCTCATCTCTGTATTTTTATTAAATTAATGAATGCGTGCCTGGAAAAGGGGCCTATGTTACAAATTTAACATTTCACAGAAATTGAGAAAAAGCTATTAATTCCGATCATTATCAATTTCCTGAGCTTAATAATTCATAATTCTTCTAGCGTCAAGCTGAGTATTGACGAGTAAAAAAAAAAAAAAAAAAAAAAAAAAAAAAAACTGGTTGGCTAAGAAAAGTAATAATATTATTTTTAGTTTATTGTTTTAATTTTTTTTATTTAAAGTAAACAAACTTGTGTACTATGAAATTGCAATTTTTAACACAGGTTAATCATCAATCATTCCACATAGATTTTTAACACTGGGTAATCATCAATCATTCCACATAGATATTTAATACTGGGTAATCATCAATCAGTCCACATAGATATTTAATACTGGGTAATCATCAATCAGTCCACATAATTTTTTAACACAGGTTAATCATCAATCATTCCAAATAGAATTTTATCACTGGGTAATCATCAATCATTCCACATAGATTTTTAACACTGGCTAACCATCAATCATTCCACATAGTTTTTTAACACTGGGTAATTATCAATAATTCCACATGGGTTTTTAAAACTTGGTAATCGTCAATCATTCCACATAGTCCCTTTACCAAAAAATACATATATATATATATATATATATATAGTTCCAAAAATTTTAAAACAAGCCCTTCTTCTAAACACCCATTTAAATAATCAGAATTAAAGATATAAATTAACAAAATTGAACTTTTCAGTAAACCAACCTGAACTTTATTTTGATCAGCTACAAACGTTAAAATAAATTCAAATGTTTAAAATTTTTTCGTATGCCTCTTAAATTCATACTTGCCGGGTAAACTGAATAAAGTGCTGGAAGCACTTTTTTTACAACGTGGAAAATTAGCTGAGCGAAAACTATTATCAACAGGTGACATGTTCTGC
This sequence comes from Maratus speciosus, assembly GCA_963932465.1. NCBI lineage: Eukaryota > Metazoa > Arthropoda > Arachnida > Araneae > Salticidae > Maratus > Maratus speciosus. The sequence continues at coordinate 119,007,049 of OZ010790.1, forward strand.
AAAATACAAATTTTAAAAACTCCTCAACTACAAATTTAAGCTTCTAAATATCTAAATGATGTCGCTTTTGAGATTTCTGCACTAAACGAATATTTCACGGACGCAAAATGATGGTACACAGAATGTTATTTTAGTGACGTTTTGCACCAATCGAAGCATCTAAAAGTGCACTTAGGAAAACAAATGTTAACTGAGTTTAGAATTTTTTGTCAGTTAGGAATTTTCTGAAATAAACGATTCAATTTGTAACTATTCATATGTAATATATTTTATTCATATTCATCTTCTGTCACTTTGTTATTACATATAAATTAAAAAATGTGGAATATGTAAATGTCCTTTTCTATATGCAGTATTTTTAATATAAAAGGAAACACAATTGCACTATAAATTGTTTTAAATTAAATTTGTTAATTATTATCCTCGTTTTTTTTAGTGCTTCTTATTTCATCAATGATAAAATACAAAATGCATATCAGTTAATATTTTAGGTGCAATGATATTTATAAAATCTAACTGACAATTTGTAAATATTTATAGGTTATCTTATTTATATTTCATTTCTCTCAATTTATTCTGATCCATAAAGTGCAATATATATATATATATATATTTAACAGTTTTTAAATGCAAGAAAATGCATCGATTTTTTAACTCAGAACATAAATTTAGTTGCGACATGTCAAAAAGTCGTACTTCACTGCAATTTTTAAAAATAGTTAATATATATTACTCATAAATATTACTCATAATCATTGTTTTCCAGTTAATTGTGGTTCAAATGCGAGAAAAATTGCTCTACTTTAAATGTATCATTATTCATACAGTCTCAATTATAATCGGACAGATTTCTAGATAACTCTCTTATCTTTTTCTCAATTTATTTTTACCCATAATCTGCCAAAACATTTAACTACTCCTTTTTATATCCCAGAAGGTAAGTATCCTTAATTATCAAAAGCTTCAATAAATCAAAAGGCAGTACTCCATTTAAAACATTTACAGATCAGATTTATTATTCATAATATCGTTTTCCATTTAATTCTTTTTCAAAAGCGAAAAAATGTATAAAATATTCATCAGTCATTCTTTTAGACATATCGATATTAACAAAATGTGAATTATAAACTGTTCATATTTCTAGATTAAATTTTTTACCGATATTTCCTTTCAACACTTCCCGACGTTGTCAAGAAATGTTTATAACTTCGGTTTGTTTGTCTGTCCGTGCTCCAGCTCTCGTAAATTTCTCTCGCAAAATTTTGGGCTACACAAAATATGTTGTTAGTATGTGTATGAGTGTTTATTTATTTTTTATTTTTTATTTTTTTTTTATTTTTTTTTATCAGGTTATTACGCAGAACTACAGTAGAACAGTAGACTTACAGTAGAACTATATTTAGTATACTTGAGAGATTTTAGTAGAATATAAGTAAATTCCTATACGTGCTACGCAAAGAACCGGATGCATTGTCCGTATGAGTATGAATGGTAATTTCTGAAAGCATGTTTTCAGTTATGTTGTGCGGTAAACTAAATTTTAGTTTAATATGAGGAGTCTATAAAAACTTGTAGATGATAAACAGGACTGTACAAAAATATTCAAGTGCATTTCCGCCTGTTAGTGGAAATTGCTGAAGGGGAATTAGGGACTAAGAATGGAAAATGCTGAAAATGCAGAAGAGGAAATTTTTCAAGAGAACGAAAAAAAGAAAAACTCAGCGTTTTCTATTTCACTCTTTTTGAGCTCTTGGTAGTTACAGCATTTTCAACTTCTCTCACTTTGGGCTCTTAGTTCAACACTTTAAAATGTAGGTACCTAACTTCTTTTAGTTTAGTGTTTAAATAACTAATATTATCATTTGTAAACATTTCTTTTATTTATTTATTTAATATTTTTCAGCTTGCTTAAAAATGTCCCATTGATGTAAACAATAACAACATGATCAAGTTATGTAATGGCCACCAGTCGCCGAGCATCTTATCACTGGTACTTTTAGCGTACTCCACTTCACTTCGGGAGGCACATTCAGTGTTCTCCACTTTACTTCGTGTGGCGCTTTCAACCAGTGACATTTTTCTACTCTTTTTTTAACTATTTATACTAGGGTTAGCACTTCAAGTGTTCTTGTGTTTGTTAAGCTTGGCATTTAAGATATTTTTTCGTAAAAAAAAAGAAAAAAAAAATCGATTGTTTTGGTACTTTCAGCGTTTTCTATTCTTAGTCGCCAATTTTCGACTGCAATATGTTTTTTAACTAAACTAAGTTTATCATACACAGATCGATAAATCATACATAGCGAGGTACAAAAGAATTCGAGTACCTTTCCGGCTATCGACGATAGTTAATGAAAACTCCTTTCACCTGTTTAAACGCTGAAGTTCCGTTGCAGTATTCTAGAAGTGTTGAAAAGTGTTTCATTATCAATGATCGACGCATAACTTTTCTTTCTTGCTTATCAATTTACTTTTATCCGTAAACTGTACAAATCAAAAAATTGAACTGTTCCTTTTATTTTAGAGCACAAGTTTTCCAATTAACAAAAGCTTCTACAAATCAAAAACGAGTGTTTCGCTGTAAAAATTTACAAATATTATTCTTAATAGTCGTTTTACAGTTATTTCTTATTCAAAAGCTAAAAGAAATTCAGTCATTGCTTTAGATGTCTCAATATTTATAACATCTCGGTTATAATGAGTTCATATTTCAAGATTAAATCTTTTATTCGATCTCTTTCTTCTCAATTTCTTTTTATCCATAAACTGCAAATACTTAATTACTTCTTTTAACTCCAGAACACAAGTTTCTCGAGTAGGAAAAGCTTCCAGAACATAAGTTTCCCGAGTAGGAAAAGCTTCCACAAATCAACAAGTTTTACTTCACTATAAATTTACAGATATTATTTATAATCATCTTTTTGGAATTACTTCTTAAAAAATATGTAATATGTTTTTAGTCATAATTTTAGATGGCTCATTATCAATAAAGGATCAGTTACAATCCTTTCATATTTCAAAAATAAGTCTCTTATTACATTTTTTTTCTTTTTATCCATAAACTGAAAAAGTCAAACCAATTCATTGCTCCTTTTAACCCCGGAACATAAGTTTCTCATTTATGAAAGCTTCTACAAATCAAAAATCTTTACTTCACTGTAAAAATTTACAGATATCTGCTTTTAGTCATAATTTTACATGTGTCAATATCAATAAAGTATCAGTTATAATCTTTTCTTATTTCAAAAATAAATCTCTTATTATATTTCATTTTTCTTAGTTTCTTTTATCCATAAACTGAAAATTTCAAAACATTTAATTGATCCTTTTAACCCCAAAAATATAACTTTCTCATTTAGAAAAAAATTTCTACAAATCGGAAATCCTTACTTCACTGTAAAAATTTACGTATGCTTTAAGTCATAAATTTACTTATGTCATTATCAATATAATATCATTTATAATCTTTTCATATTTCAAAAATAAATCTCTTATTAGATTTCATTTTTCTAAATTTATTTTTATCCATAAACTGAAAAATTCAAAATATTTAATTCTTCCTTTAAACCCCAGAACATAAGTTCCTCATTTATAAACAGCTTCTACAAATCAAAAATCTTTACTTCTCTGTATAAATCTACAGACATACGTTTTTAGTCAGTCATAATTTTAATCAAAATCGATAAAATATCAGTTATAATATTTCATATTTCAAAAATAAATCACTTATTAGATTTCATTTTTCTCCACTTCTTTTTATCTACAAACTAAAAAGTCAAAATATTTAACTGCTCCTTTTTATCCCAAAACATAGGTTTTTCCATTATGAAAAGCTTCAACAAATCAAAGAGCTGTATTTCAATTTACGCCAATCCAACTTTTACTTTTACTTCCATGCGAGATGTCGTTTAAAATGCACTTTTCCTTTTACTCCGGGACATCTGCGGTACTCCTGACATATTCTGCAACTCAAACTTTTCCAAGTTTTTTTTCTTTTAAATGTTTGTTCCTCCGTCATTTTATCAAGAAAAGGGACACATATGGGGAATCGCAGCCCAGCTGCCAATCCGATACGGTGATTAGCTTTCTCATTGCTACCAGCGAGCTATATGCCGTGAATCGATTGAAAATATCGATTGAGTCCGGAATCACAATTTTAAATTAAATTCTCTTTGAAGACCAGTAACAGGTTAAATTGATGCGGGTAGTGCTCCGAGGCAGTTCGCTTCTAAAGTATGCTTCGTTTAATCATATCCGTGAATGAAAGGATCTCTACTCATCCCCAGTACAAAATTTAGAGAGGGTATTCTCAAATCGTGCATACAGTTCGTTTCCTGTCTCTCTTTAATAGAAAGTTTCATATCTGAACCAACTTTAATATAAATGGAAAATCAAGCATTAATGCATTGATTATGAATAACTTCGATGCATATGGCTATTTCATACTGAGTACTTCTGTTTTTATTTAACTTATAATTTTCAAAATATAAATACAGGATAACCTCGAAAATCCGGAATCGTCGTGACACAGATTAATCCGGATTTCTAAAAGAATATCAAAAGTACTTCAGATATCCTTTATGGTCCCTTTAGTCATAATTTAATTCATAAACAAGTGATAATTATTTGAGAATAACAGAAAATTAAATATTAAAAATAACTTACTTTAATTGATATTTTCTATATTAAGAAAAAAATATAACAGTGAAGTCATTTCTCCTCATGTAATTTCTGAAACATTTATGTCATATTTTGTTTGCGTCAATTTTTTATTTTGTTAACCTCCGGTACGGTATGCTATTTCTTTCTCCCAGCTTATTTTGTGTCCAAAAAAATAACGTTACCTTACAGAAGCTAGCCGTAAAACAAAGCATTACGATTAAATACTCTTTAGCAATTTTTTAAACTTCTAAGCATCGCACATCTTCAATTTTTATACCGTGTATTGGAAAAAAAGTTCTTTTAAATGCATTTTGTTTGAAATGTATCTCCATTTATTTTTGAAATATTAATTTTTTTGTAGTTTTTGGAGCCATTTGCTTAATATTGGCAACGTAAGTACTGCATTTCTGTAGAAAGTAAAGGAAAAATAGTTTTAAAATAGTAATTATATATTTTTGTTGCAATTTTCTCGTAACAACCGAAAGAAAATGTAATTAAAATACGTGCTATTTTGAAAAAAATATAAACTAATGATTTCTGTTAAAACAATGAAGCTATTATATACTATATTTAATTGTAAGTACCTATGAATTATTAGATAGTCGGCTTTTTTTTTTTCTCGATTTTCTTGAATGACGGAATCTTTTTGCTGCATTTGTGCATTATTTCGCGATAGTGATGTGCTATGCATGCTTTACTGTAGATGTTTAAGAGTAGATCGTAAATGTGGAATTCTTAAGCGGATGCGAATGACGTCATTTTACATAAAATAAAACGTGTGCTTTAAGTCTTAAAATTGAAATATGTTTTGTACTACAGTAGAGTCCCGCTTAACCGTGTTATTTTCTTCTGATGGACTGGTGGCTTCTATTATTATGAAACAGCCATTATAAATGAAGTGTTAGGTGAAGATGAAAGAGCAGCCGTAAAAAAAATTATGGCCATCCCCCTCCCCCCCCCCCCCGTTCTGACCAGAAAATCAAAGTTCTATCTTTTTACGGCTGCTCTTTCATCTTCACCTAACACTTCATTTATAATGGCTGTTTCATAATAATAAAAGCCATCAGTCCATCAGAAGAAAATGAAGTAATGGGCATGCCGGGGGCGACACTAAATTCTGAAAAAGCAGAATTCATGTTCTCTAGTTTATTTATTTATTTTTGGCCATGCTTTCACAAGTTTTTCTTGTATTTTACGCAATTAAGAATATCTCTTTCTAAACGACAGTCTTGTATCTCTAAAGAAGATATTATTTCTCTATTCAAATGTATGCACTTTTTCCATTGACCCCTTTTCTTCTGCGGGTTCCTCGTCCTCGTCCTCGAACTGCGACTAGAGTTCTATTTAGAACAGCGTCAGAAATCTCGCTGTCCGCTAAATGTTCATTGTTTTTAATACGTAAACAAATGCTATTTTTCTTTCTGTTGTATGTTGGAAATGTAAAAAAAAAAAAAAAAAAGGAGGGTGAGATGACTCTGATGCCGGATTTCTGAATGCCGGATTTTTAAGGGTCATGTAAAATATTTAACTTTTATAAATAAAGTGATTGATATACGTAATCTATTATTTTTCTAACTACTCATATAGACTATTAAAATCATTAATGGAATAATAATAATATTAATAAAATCATTGCAGACTCATATAATCTGTTCAGTAATAATACGGTCGTATTTACTTATATCATTACTTAAATACACGCACACACACATATACATATGTATATAAAAATACATATACAGGGTTCGTACGGGTACCGTTATTTTCAAGGTAAAATATCATAATTTTCTTATTAAAAAAATAAATCAAGTTAAAACGCACGAAATTTTGCCTTATTTCAGCACATATTATCTATAAGAAAATATTGGTACCAAAGAATTTTCTGGTCTGGAAATTCCACGACACGTACGAACCCTGATATATAGTGCATGCTTACATACATTATATGTACAATACATAAAATGTACAAACATACTTACGTGTTATAATTTACATCTCACAGATATTTAAAAATATATCACATTATTATGAATATAGAGGAATTGATATTTAAAGCTTTTATTTAACTAAAGTATTTGTATTTATGCAGAAGGAAAAACCATTTAATATGTAAGACATACAGTATGCACAAGAACTTAAAAAGCGATATTAAACGTTTCCATACTTGTTTCCCATAAAACTTCAAAATAAGTCACACTATTTTACGGTGCATTGGACCTTTGTGTACACGCTAAAAAATAAATGTGTAAATTAGTCACTTTTTATAAATATATGTGTAAATTTGTAAAATTATACTTTCCTAATAAAGTATAAATATACTTTAATATATACATGTAAAATATATTTCTCTCTTATCGTGAAAATGCACCTGTGTTTTGTTGTTGTTGTTTGTTTATCGGCTTATTGGAAGTGGGTAATTTTTTATCCCTTTAAAAGATCAAACAAATGTGTAAACGTAGAAAATTGTACTGATTTACCCGAATTAGTGTGTTAGTGTAAATTTACAAATTTTGCATATTACACAAATATCTGTACTTTTGCATATTTCACCAAAATATGTGTTAGAATATTATACAGATATATTTGTAAGAACAGTATATTACATAAAAATATGTGTAAGAACAGAGTATTACACAGAAATATGTGTACTTATATGAACACAATAAATATCGATACTTAAAGCTTGGCTTGTGTAATAGTAGGTGAATGGTCAATATGGAAAAATTGTAGTTCCTCAATTCGTATTTCGTTTCGTTAAATGATTGAATTAGACAGAGAATTTCTCCTCTTGAGGTAAATGTATCTGTGAAAACTTGTGACTGAAATTGATAGAAAAAAAATCCGACAAAATACGGAAATAGTACTGGCAAGACGGAAATAGTAGAAAATTTTTATTTTACAGTGTATTTATTCAGATTATTCAGGTTGTGTGCATAAATTGTGCGTACGATTTTAGGACTTAAAAACATCTCTAACAGGGAGGTGCCATGCAGTAGACATACATTTTCAGACGATCCTGTTTCTTGTAAATTAAGGTTACACTATTTTGTGGTCTTAAAACAAATCTGCTGGAAAGAGAAAAAACGCATCAAGCATATGAACTATGTATTTGAGAAACTATGTATTATGTTAAACTATGTATTTGAGAGTTATCTGATAACTTTTTACACACTTAAGCACCTTAATACGTTATCATAAACGTACACAGAACAATGTTTATTTTGAAATTGAGACACCAGGCTTTTATTTGGAAATTTACCACGACACTTTACACATATAGATAAATTGTTTTTATATCATCAGTATATACTGTCTTAATGAGTAAATTTACACTTATTTTTTTAATTATACGTAATATAAAACTTCGTTGTTTTTAAACGATTTTACACTATAACATAAAATATTAACACGAAACAATATGCAGCACGCCTATTTATAAATTAAATATATCTTCGCTAACAATTACATGAACACACGCAAGACAGAGAACACAGAAATTTGAAAATGTAATTTCTTTCCAGCATGATGCAAATGGCAAGTCAGTAATAAACTCGTATAAAAAAGTGTCACTTAAGTGGGTGAAATATAAAAAAGACAGCAAACAAAGCCCTATCTAATCTATCATCTTCAATCTTGATGCTTCATTCATTTCTATCAAAAACAAACATGATTTATTCATAGCTCACACGAAGTCCAAGATTCGTGCGAAACGAACAGATGACACTTCTTAAAACATACCTTTCCTGTGTAAGAAAGAAGAGGTATATTTCTAATTTATTATTAAAGGAAAATTCGCTTGTAGAATTTTATTTTTTCCCTGTAACTCTAATCTTATATCTTCAAGTTTATTATATTATCAAGTGTAGTACATAAAAAAGGCATAATTATTATCACTTTCTTTTCCGCCTGTCAAAAACAAACAATATTAAAATTGACATCAAAGAAGTTTTACAATCTATGTTAAAGTAATGCTTAAAAATAAAAGGCATAAGCTTGCAATATAAATGATCTGGCCTTTGCGAGATGCTTATCAAAAGAATCATTCGTCTTAAAAATCCTCCTCTGCATTATTTTTCACTTGATGTTTGTTCTAATAATTTGTGGTAGTTTTGTTAAATTTTATTTATTAATTATTTTTAAATTGTATTTTTTTTTTTTTTTTTTTTAGTTTTAACAATCACTTTTTACAATATAAACAATACTATAAATTATTTTTTTCTAAAAGGGCTATTAGATCTACAAGGCGTCCTTAATTAAACTGGAAATACTCAGATTGTTCAGTAGCGCGATCTAATTGAGAAAATTGTGCTAAATTTTGTAAGAAGATTAAACAAGACGGGGGACAAAGAATTTCGCGAAAAAAAAATTAGTTTCAAAAGTCACCGCTAGAGGAATATGTCTCGCTGTATAACAGAAAAGAGAGTTTTAAAAAATGCAGAATAAGTACTGAAATAAAATTACCTTTTAATTAGCACATTTAACGATTTTAGTATTGATTCTTCATTTTTTAAAACTCTCTTTTCTGTTATACAGCGCTACATACTCCTCTAGCGGTGACTTTTGGAACTGCTTTGGAACTGCTTTTGTTGACAGATGTTACGAAATGTAATCTTCAAATGAAGGCTATAAATAAATCATATTCAGTAAATTACTTTCATCTATCAACATGATTCATAAAAGCAATTATAAAAAGAACTTGTTATTCGAAACAAGGAAGTTTACGATTCTAAATAAATACTTTATATAAACATTTAATCGCATATCCAAGAAATTAAGACATTTGAACAGTCAATAAACTGTTTAAGTAACTATAAATATAAATAATGTAATATTAAGATTAATGATACTAATTTCCTGTTATTTTGTCTTCAATAATATATAATATGTTTTTTTACATTTACTTGTATTCCAGACTCTCAAAAGGAGAGATGCGGCGATTTTTATGCTGCAAGTGTAACTAATTAAATTCTGCTTCTTTCTTTAAAAGTTCAATCTACATATTTTTTACAAGTCACAAAAATAATCACGTGTGCTTTAAAACAACACAGAATATTATACCATTAGCAATGGATCAGAATGAAAATGACTATAATTTACAGATGATATTACCCAGATGATGGGTTCCAGATAAACCACGAAACATAAATACAAGGTAAGCCAATTTTCTCTTACCTATGCTTTGCTTTTATAATTGAGATATGAATAAATAATAAACTGTGAGGAACAACGAATTTCGCGCAAATACTTTGTTGGATAAGTTGAAATACGTCTAACACTTTTTTTCGCAGAATCCTAGCTAGCTGGAAGGCCAACAAGTTGAGGATGACACCGTTATGAATACTTTGGCCATCCATTTTTGGTTTGTATGTGCTATATGGGATAGTGAAAAGTCTTGTTAAAAAATGTACGGCCTCCCACGCGTTACAGAAGTAATTTAGTGCTTTAACGCCTCGATGTAAGCAGCGGCGTTGACTCTAGCACCTTGAAGAAAGAAATGTAGAGGTATCAGATCGTGTTTACTTCTGAGAACCCCCCAGAATCACCAGTGAGGCTACAAATTTTCTGCACATGTCCGCCAGAATCTCTTCGGGAAATTTACATAGTCACCGATCTTTTTGCAGTTCACTTTCTTGACCTGAGCAAAGTTTTTCTCATTGGAAAGAAACAAAAGCAGGCGGTTATCCCTGGTTCTCTTTCTGGCAAGAACTGTATTCTCCTCATCACGTACGAGCTCTAAGGAAGGTCCTCATAAATCACATATCAGATTGTGGATTCATCAACCTGCATCTACCTAACGAGTGCCCTCAACGGCTTCGTAAGATTTTCATTGATTTGACTGACAAATTCTGGTGTTTTCCTGATTTCATATTGCTGACAATGTTGTTTCCTTCATGAAACGTTCCCCACATTAACCCAGGCAGCCTTCATTTCTCTTTTTACATTAAAGACGAATGACAGGGTGAATTTCAAGAATATGGAAAATTCTAAATCGAAGTTTTCTTCAGCCGATGAGGCAACACTACGTATTTATATAATTACGAACGCGACAGAAAAATAAATCTGATATTTATACACACACATACGCTCTTTTATCGTCTTTTAGGTTCTTACTCATTTTCGTATTTTTTTTTTTCATTTTGTTTGAGTCAACAAAAATATATCTTACCTAGCAAACTCTATAAATATAAAGTATCGTTAAAGAACTAACTTGAAATTTTGACTTATTGGCACGATTTTCTTAAATGGGTCCACCATGCACTGGCGGTTTCTCCAAACGAACCTTGAATCAAACGAAATATATCGGTGAATTTGATCTTTTGTTTTAAAGCAATATCGGCCTTTATTTTGACTGTCTTTCCGCATTGCTGGAAGCTATACGAGCGCCATTGCGCTATTATATTTTCTAATGTGTCAGACAACATTTGGGTTATTAAGAACCAACTGTTTTAGTTGGTAATTTTGAATTAGGATTGGTAAATACGATAGAACGGTATGCAATAAACTAAAATCATACCTGGAAAATTATCTAACAATGCAAGAATCATCAAAATCCAACCAATAGACCTTTTTATAAAAAGACTAACTTTTCATAACAGATTTCATCTTATTATAGAAAATTCTCTATAATTCTACAACTAAACAACGTAGAAAGATATGCAAAATACTAAACCCGCCCCCGAAAAATTATCTAATTAACAGTATAGGTTTCATCAAAATCCGTCTTGGAGAACTTTTTTTTTTAAAGACTAATTTTCCATAATCGGATTCACCTGATTATAGAACTTTCCCTCATATTTCTTTTATTAAACAATGTGAACTATATGCAATATACGAAAACCCTTCCTGAAAAATCATCTAAATAACAGTTCAAGTCTCATCGAAATCCATTCATCAGACCTCTACTTACAATCAGCCGATTCGAAATTTCAATTTTCCTTATATACAGACGTGTAAAAATTATTAGAATAATTGTGAAATTTACATTAAAATCTTGTTATATTAAAGAAATAATACATTTAAAAATATTGACCCATTTAATATTTAGCGTACACCCTCTTGTTTTTTATTAAAGGTTCAATATGTCTTGGCATATTTTGTATGAGTTTTTGGCATTTAATTTGTATTTCGTTGTCATGATACTAAATTTGGATGAATTTTTCTATCAGAACATTCTTGTTTGTGATGTTGCATTTCTTTAATTTAATTAAAGAAAACATTTTCATAGCCTGGAAACAGTCCAGATATGAAACCCATAAAGAACCTTTGGGCCAATATAACGAAAAAAATAAAGAAATACAACACCACAAACAAGACTAGTCTGATAGAAACACTCATTCAAATTTGGCATCATGACAACGAAATACAAATTATACAAAATATGCCAAGACGTATTGAACCTTTAATAAAAAACAAGAGGGTGTACGCTAAATATTAAATGTATCAATATTTTTAAAATAATCTATTATTTTTCAATATAACAAGATTTTATTGTAAATTTCACAATTATTCTAATAATTTTCACACGTCTGTATAGTAGATAGATTAGAAGTATCCTGCGCATGAAAGAAAAGAAGTTGTTGTAATACTTGGTGCGTAACAAATTAGGATTGTAGAAAATTCAAAATTTGGCAGGAAAATAATCCAAGAGGGCAACAAAAGATAAGAACAAGTCAAAGAGACCTTTTTTTTAGATTTATTTTTTATTTTTTTTATCTTTGAAGAAATCTCAACACTTGGGGTTGTGCATAGGTAATCATTTTAAAGGGGGGGGGGGGGCGGAGACTGGCCCATAATTTCGTAAGACATCTCTAGGGGGAGACGTGGTTGTCTTTTGATATCTAATTTTGTTGATAAAAAGTTCTGATCCCGCCCCCCTCCAATATTTGGAAGCAAGGGCATATTACTGTTGAAATTGAATGCATTATATAACAAAAATTTATTATTAAATACTTTCAAATAGTAACTATTTCTTTTAAGTGTTATTTGATTTAAAATAATTTCCTATATAATAGTGATATTTTATTGACTTCGTTTCATTTTATTCAATAAAGTATGCAAATAATAAATGCATATTAACTGCATACAAAAGAAAAAAAATTCAAAAAGTTGAAGAATTTTTAAACATTGATAACGATATCAGTAGAGGGGGGGGGGGGAGAGCGGCACGAAGGTAATCAACGTATGATATCGTAACGGGGGAAAGGGGGACCAAAATTACCAAGAAGTTGATAACGTTATATATCTACAGCCCTCTTTTTGGTTAGGCCGTTTCGCACAGCCCAGATAACCTGTAAGTACTAAAATATTGAATAAACGATAAGTATAGAGAGGTGTTTTTATACCGGATTTTATTACAGCCCTTTTTCCATAATCTTTAATTTCGATAAAATTCTTTTAATTACCGGGGAAGCAACAGGATATTTAAAGTGTAGTTTCATTTGTTCTTTAAATCGTATGTGTCACTTGTGTAGAGATCACAAATCTCAAATCAAAATTAAGTGCTATCAACTTTTGCGAAAACTTATTAGATTTATTAAGTTTTAGTTTAATAATGTTTATACAAGATTCATCATTAGTCACTATTATTATCATTTTGCAAGACGCTGCATTTTAAAAACAATTACTTATTTGAGACGAATAAAAAGATCATTCAAGAAGAACAACATAGATCATTCAAATGGATAAAAATCTTATTATTTTTGGGAAAGCTGACTTAAAAATAGAAATATTATCTACAATAAATTATGACAAAGCTGATTTCAAAAATACTTTATTCTAATATTTTTGACAAGCACATAACTTTGGTAAACTAAACAGACATGGTACAACATCGTGCGAAAAATGATTAATCATATTTTGTAGCGACATTGCTATCTCTATGATACGTTCCCTTTATCTAAACACATTATCCTAATGAATCGTGTGCTTATTATAAAATTTGAAGCCTTTTTTTTAAACTGTTTACTGAAAAATCTTATACCGTTTGGAATACTTAAAATTCATCTTCTGACAATGTTTTCTTCAAAATTTAGAGATTCAATCAACTGTGATGATTAGGAACATCGATCGCAAAGAAAAAAAATATTATCCTAAACATATTATTTGAATTATTGGAAATTAAAATATCAGCCATACCCATATCCACTTTGTGTTTTATCAATCTCAATGTTTCATAGGAAAATTGCATTAAATTGCAGTAGGTATTACTATAGAACTTGAATTCATTATAAAAATGCGAAGTCTGTTAGTTTAATACGTTGAGTGGGGCAAAAGTCCTTGATACATTCTAAAATTCAATAAAAAAATCAACTAATTGGAGCACGAGAGTGCGATTTGGACAAAGATGATTCGGATGATAGAAAGTTTTGTTTAATCAACTTAAAAAAATAATTAAAAAATTCGCTCTAAATTGACGCTATACCTTAACTTTGGGTATTGTAAAATTTTAAACTAAGATTTCTGGTAAAAATTCATAGGTTACAATATATATATATATATATTTTTTTTCAAAAATTAATTTCGGAAACATATATATTGTGGCAGAAAACATCGAATATTTGAATAAGTGACTTCGTTTTGGTATGCTGTGGTAAAATTACAGCATAAGCGAAAAATGTTTTCCAGATTAGCTGTCCGTAAGAAAATTCTCAAAGTTTGTCGAAATATCAGTATGAAGACTACCCTTAAGCTAAATTTAAATGAAGACTTAATTTTAGTAGACGTTATTACTAATACGTACTTGCCATTCACATTTTTATACGATTATTTGTGTTTGACTTAGTAGGTGTTGGGTATATTTTTTCACAACTGTATCTGCTACAATATTTCAACATGTGGGATGAAATTGAGTACTGTTTGAATGCGGTTAAAGCTACAAAACCGCACATGCTGAAATATAGCAGTAGATTGTAAAAAAATAAATAACATGTAACAGTTTCATCTTGTGTTTTTTATTATTACTGCAGATTTGAATCTGTAGTGCCCTATATTGGCGAAATTTTGAACCATTTTTCATTTGTTTAAGCAAATTTCAATCATGAAAAGAATTTTCTTCGAAACTTTACTCTCTTACATCATTTTTTTATAGTGTTTTCTGTTGCATTTGAAAATATGTTAAAGATTTTGGTCGAACCTGCAGAATGTAAACAAGTATTGTGTTCCTTTGAATCTACAGGGTGGTTATAATTAAAGTTACCCTGTTTACACCAACGTAGAGTCCGCTCTGGTTGACAGATATCGATGAAACTTGGAATATAAGCTATATGGACCATGGGGAAAAGAAATTTGCAATAAAATATATTAGTTCAAATTTCGACCGCCAGGTGAGAAGTGGTCGTATGAAGACATAACATCTCAAACTGGAAACAAAAAAAAATTTTATTTACAGTATATGTTAAATTTGCAATTCTTTTTCACCAAGGTCATGTTCAAAGTGTATTATAACGTGTTCAACAGTAGCGCGAAGTGTTTCTCGATCAATAGCATGAACATGACGAGTTATGCTTGCTTTCAAATAAGACAGAGTCTCTATGCTTCCTCCATACACACGATCTTTTAGGAATCCCCACAACCAGATGTCACATCGTTTCAAGTCTGCAGAACGAGGAGGCCAGGTTGTTGGAAAACTTCTCGAAATTACCCGATCGTCTCCAAACTGGTCAGGAAGCAGTCACTGCTCGGACTACTTGAGGTGGTGCACCATCTTGCATGAATAAGGTAATCTCTAACCACTCTCTCTCTTGTAAGGATAGAATGACCTACTGCTGAAGAATGTCGTAATAACGAGTACCCGAGATCAAGTATGAAATCAGCCGTAAAACCACACCATACAGCAATGTAATCAGGATGCAAAAACTGCCCATGCATAACATTAGGATTTGCAGTACCCCATACGCGACAGTTCTGAGTATTCACTGCTCCGTCTAGGGTAAAATGCGCCTCGTATGACTACAAAATGCTCCAATGCCATGCCATGCCTTTGTCAACGGATATTCTGGTCAAAAACAATCTCGCAAATTGAGCTCGTGTGTCCGGGTCTGCAGGGTTTAGCGCTTGCACAACGTGAATCTTGTATGGATGCCACTTTACAATGGATCGAAGCCCCTTTCGTACTGTAGACCAAGGGAGAGACAAATCACGTGATACCGCTCGAGCACTTGTCGAAGAATATTGGGAACCGAACGCTCTTTCGACCACGAGCGACTTCTTCCGCAGTTTCATTTGTAATCCGTTTCCGTCCTCTTCCTTACAGCACAATCAACTTCCCAGTCTCTTCAAATTTAGACATCATCTTTTTCAAAGCCTGCCTTGACATTGGTCCTTTTCGTAAACCTTTCAAGCGTTGATATTCTCGCAGTGTAGTAGACGAATTACTGCCTTTCTGATTAAACAACTTCCCCAGTAACGCTCGTTCTTTCTTCTCTAACGGCATAGTGTAGAATGACTTTACGGCAGCGACTATTGGCTTTTTGAACCGTTCCAAATTTGCATAAACTCCTTTCTCGTAGATGAAAACCGCCATCTCTTGGTCGAAACTTGAACTACTATTTTTATTGCAGATTTCTTTTCCCCATGGTCCATATAAGTTATATTCCAAGTTTCATCGGTATCTGTCAACCTGAGTGGACTCTATGTAGGTCTAAACAGGATAACTTTAATTATAACCACCCTGTATATTTTTAAGAGGAAATATATATTTTTTAATTACTCCGATAAACAAACAGAGTGATTCCAAATAACGTCGAAAAAAATTAAAGAACCAATCGGGTGCACAGAAATAAAAGAAAAAGAGTCACAACGGAACCTAGGAACTGCTTATTCAATAAAAAAAATCCCTTATTTTTTACTCCAAGCCAAACTTGGATTATATTGCATAACATTAACATTAATAAAAACAGTAACATTAAAAATAATTTTAACGGGTTTAACTTGCATTAAATAAAATGTGACAGCATCTGAAGAAAGGAAGAAAAGGGCTACCAGTGCAGTTACCTCTAAGCATGCTGCGCTAGCTCAGTACCCGTCCGAATTTAACCTAAATAATTAACATTTTGTATTTCACTTTCAAAAAAAAGGTCACACGACTGAGAACAATCTAAATAAAATGGGTAAAATTAAGAAAGTTTCATTCAGAATTAGGATACAGAGGCTTACATACAATGAAAAGCAAGCCTAACTTCCATAACTTTGCTAAAGTGTGGTTACCATCCACAACCAAACAACAATGAGCTAGACATTTTATCTTTTGGAACATGTCTAACAGAACTGTGTCAATGGCTGAATAATTATACACTTCCAGCATTTATCGGTATGTCATTAGATTTTACACTCAGTAAAGTAAATATGTTGCAAATTTTCTTATAATATGATGACTGATCAGAAGAATGGTCATAAAGAATTCTCATAATTTTTATTCCTATACTTTATTGTACACAAACTTAATTTCATCCTGCAGTGTTAGCGTAATTTGTAGTGAAAATGTGTTTTTCCTTTCTTTCGTTCTTCCCAGTAGTACGCCAGTAGCAGCCGTTCAAGTTATGGCACGCTGTACATGTACAGTCGTGGAAAAAAAAAGTAAACACCCCTACTAACTCCTCAACAAATTATCGTAAAAGAAAGTTACTGGTACCAAACGATTGGAAATAAAGTCTACTTTTAAATTATGTATATAAAATTTGCTTAGGGGGCTATATACATATTAAAACGAACCCAAACATCATTTTTTTAATGGCAATACCCAATTTTAACAAGATATTTCAAATCTTCGGTTCAAACTATGCCTAGACACCAAATTTCAAGTCATTTGAATTATAAGTTTTTGAATTATAAACATTCAAAATTTAGTGCTTCTAATGTTAAATTACATTTTCCTATTTTTATTAATATCTCCTGAAATTATACTCCAAATGTGCTAATTTTTGGTGTAGTAATAATACTAAAATACCCAAACATAAATAAGTTGAATTTGCAATTTTTATAATTTTATGATATGAATTATGAAATTAATATTCGAAAAATTAATGAATTGCAACCTACAATTTTTTTTATGGATTTAGATTTATTAAGGCCTGCTTTATAGAAATCCAAAATTTCACACTTTTCTTCCAAGTAGTTTTCAAATTATGCATAAAAAAACGGCAAAATGATGGTTTAAGGGGCCGTCTATGACAGAAGTGACCAGATATTTTGAAATTTCTTATACTATCCTATAATCTAGCACTCTTCATTGTCTGCTTGAGTAGTGCTTAAGATGCCTTGATCAAGAAGGAGGCTCTCTCGGTCAGCAATCGAGTATGAAACTTAAATTTAAATACAGCCCCTAAAATATGCTCATTTTAAAATAACTAATTTCTCCGAAACTTATCGTACTAATTACATAAAAATTTGTTTTCAGGCTAATTGAAAGGTGTGGAGTTCATTTATGCTGTCAGAATTATGTCCTGCTATTGAAAAAATCAAAGTTATGGTTCGTTTTAATATGTAGATGCCCCCCTAAGCAAATTTTATATACGTCATTTAAAAGTAGACTTTATTACCAATCGTGTGTTACCAGTAACTTTCTTCTACGATAATTTTTTGCAGAGATAGTAGAGGGTGTTTACTTTTTTTTTCCACGACTGTACACTATAAACCAACAAGTAGTTGAACGCCTGTGATAGGAAAGGAAAATGATGTTTATTCACTGTCAATAGTTGGTTGAGCCTCCACAAACAGCGATTACAGCTTCGACCCTCCGGGCATACTCGCAAACTGTGGTTGTATGACGACTAGCGGTATTTTCTTCCACTCGGATTGTAGAAGACAAGTCAGTTCCTTCACCGATATCGGTTGGTGGGGCACCCCCTTCAGTCAACTCCCCAACTTGTCCCGGAGGAGATCGATAGGGTTAAGGCCTGTACTATGCTCAGGCCAAGCCAGTCGCTGGACCCCATTGTCACCATGCCAAGCCTTGGTGTCTCTCGCAATATGACAGGTGGCATTGCCATCCTGAAAGTAACATGCGTGTCCCCCGTAAAACTGCCACAACGTTGCAAGTGCATGGTTATCCAAAGTGGTGCATTACGTCGTGGTGTTGAGTCTACCAGGAATTGCGAAGACGGGCCCTTTGCCATACCAGGAGAAACGTTCCCACAGCATAACAGTACCTCCGCCGAACTTCACAGTTGGCCCAATATATTCTGGAAGGGGGCATTCTCCAGACAGACGCCAAACACAGACCTCGCGTTCCGAACAGTACAGGGTGAATCTTGATTCGTCGCTCCGAAGAACCTTTTTTCACTGTTCTATGGTCCACTTTCACCGTTCTTTGCACGACGTTATCCGAGCAGCGCTATTGGACTTGGTGATCATGGGCTTGTGGGCGGAAGCACGTTCATGATAATCGAGCAGATGGGCTTCCTCGAAACAACACTCCGTATGCCTGTTGAAACTCTTCACAGATATGGGCAATTAATTTGGTGCGGTTCTTCCGAATTTCTCTGGACAACACATGTCGGTTTCTAACTCCTTTTTTGTGGGTCAGAAGAGTCTGGCTGGTCGGGGCACATTCCGAAAGTCACTGCACTTTTTTCATTTTCGCATCACATAGGCGTCTGTCGATTTTGGGTACTGGAACTCGCTGGATATGCCACATATGGATCGGCCATTTTTGTGATGCCGACGACTACATCTTTCTCGAACTCCAATTGCACCGAGCTGCGTGACATCTTACATGGGCTGCTTGCGTCGTTGTTTCCTACATGCCATTTTAATGAACGTTCATAAAGACCGCAAATATTGTCCAATTATTTGTTGTTAGATAGTGTATATATGTATATCATCCACGAGAACAATTGCGGCAATACGCGATGAGTAATATAACATTTTGATTCCGCCCGGAGAAATCGGCAGCTGAAGACTATTAAATGCTATAGTGAGCTTATGTAGAGTTTGTTTTGTCCTATAGCACAACTAGGTAGGTTAAGGAAATGCGACAATCAACTTCAAAGGAATATGTACCCGAAGCTCCAGTTATTGCACTTTTAGAAATCAACATTAACACCACAGCTGCTATTGTCAATGAAAATCGTCAAACAACGTTGCGAACACAATCAGAAATACTGAAAACATCATTTCGTGCATTGCGTATGTAGATAACAGAAAACGTGTTTGTTTGTGGTCGTTTCCGAGATTACTTATACCCGAGCAGGAGGACGTTCCTCAGCAGGATTGTTCGTAGTTGAAAGCGATGTTATAGCACAGATCTAGCTTCATATTGCTGATAGTCTGTTTCCTTCATCGTTCCTGGAGGCGGTTCAAAACGTGTTTGTACTTACACGGCAGCCACTGGCATGCTACTAAAAAGAAAGAAATCAACAAATTACTACGTATTCATTACATTAAGCAAGCAATACAACATAAAATTCAATTTTTGTACAATAAATAAGACAAAGAAATTATTATGATTCTGTATTGATCAGCCTTCGTACAGTTCTTAAAAAATGCATAGCAGTGTTCAGAGTGATTAAAAAACATGGAAAAACTTTAAAAGTGGTAGTACACTCTACAACAAACAATTTTTGTATTGGGAAACGAAGTTCATAATCCATTTATTGTGTCCAAACTACAACGTGTGTCACTTGAATCAAATTGTTCATAACTTTAACAATAATGAAGATATTTTAATAAAATCCAAAAGAGACAACAATTGTTTTGTGTGAAATATGAAGATATCATTAGAATTGGTAGAAATGGCTATCATCCTTATCCAAATAGCCCTAAACTACACTTCGTATTGCAGTTCAAACTGTCCTTTCTCCTTCCTTTCTTTCTCTCCTTATCAAAATCATTAATTTCATAAACTTTCATTGAAGGCATTAGTATTAATATTTGGTTTTGTCTTTAATAAATGTTAAATTTATATTCGTATGTATACTAAAGAAATGTAATAACATGAAATGAATGAATTTTCTTGAAATGTATTTTCTCTTTAATTTATTTTCAGAAAATGTCCCCATTCATAAACTAGTTTGTGTGTGTTATCTAAACCTAGGGTCACGAAATTATTTTCTATAATAAAAGGGGTCGCAGAAAATACAGATAACTTACCCGAACTTCTAACACGAAACTTTATAGGACGCAAAATCCCAAGATCCTGACTGAGTTTTGTTACATCAGACACAATACAAATACATGCAATACAATTACAATTACACTGGTGTCCAAAATTAAGGACCAGTCACAAAATGCTAATTTTTAAATTAGCGAATACTCAAAAGGAAATAATATAAATCAAATAATTACTATCACTACTGCATAGCTAGCCCATATAGGATTTCATTCATGTAACACATGGTCACAAGTGTCACAGTCACTAGGGTGAAACAAAAAATAGGAAATTCCGCACGTCTCATTATGAGTCTCAAATGATCACTATATGTGACTCCATTGAGATGTCAGTGTGACTGCTGCTTTGTGACGAGTCACCAGGTGACTTTACAATGTAGTTACATTGTGACTCTCATGTGACTGTCATTTTTAGACTCAATTTCAAAGTAATCATGAACGTTGCATTATGAAAGTCACCAAATAACATCATATTATAGTCATATGGTGACTTTTCACAAAAGAGCACAATGGTGACTTCACAGTAGTCTCTCTGTCACCTGAAAGTCATCATGTGACTTTAATGTGACATTATTTGGTAACTTATCACAATGTAGCGTTCACGATGACTTTGAAATTGAGCCTGCAGATGACAGTCACATGAGAGTCATAATGTAACTACATTGTAAAATCACATGGTGACTCGTCACAAAGTAGCAGTCACAGTGACGTCTCAGTGGAATTACATATAGTGATCATTTGAGGCTCCTAATGAGATGTATAGTATTTCCTATTTTTTTTCTTCACCGTAGTGGCTGTGACACTTGTGACCATGTGTAACATAAATGAGTTGCTATATGGACTAGCTGTGCTGTAGAGATAGTAATTATTCGAATTATATTATTTCCTTCTGAGTATTCGCTTACTTGAAAATTAGCATTTTGTGATTGGTCTTTAATTTTAGACAACAGTGTACGTACAATACTAAACACAAATACATACAATAGAAATACGATTACATACCATATATAAAAAAAAAATAATTACACACAATATATAAACAAATGCAATTACACACAATACAACTACAATTGGTACAATAAAATAATTACAACATAGCTGATGTTATAATACAACAGTAAATTGTATACTTCATAAGTTGCTAAAAGATGTTTATATAAAACTATTTACTATAAAACAGTAAAACATGTTTTAATTAACTGTTTACAAATTTCAAAGTATTGCATCATAGAGTATGCAACGGCAGAAAATTCTTATTTGTCTTTATAATAGCTTAGGTGCAGCTGAAACATGAAAACAGTTTATTAAAACCATTTTTACTGTTTCTATGGTTTTTATTTTAGCACCTTTTAGGAATTACTGAAATATATTATTTCTCGGTGATATGATTTGTTAAATATTAACTGATATAACTACGCAAGAAAATCAATTATTATCATTAAACTAAAATCATGCATACTAGAAGGGGAAAAGGGTACATATAAAGGCTTATAAATACATTTTAATAAATATAATACTGACCTGTTTATTAAAAGGTATTTATAATCCTTTGAATGTACTGTTTTCACTTTTAGCATTTATAACTTTAGTTTAAATAGTAACTTGTTTACATATGCATAGATTATCAGATAAAAATTCCATAGACACATTAATACTATAACAATATAAGTGATTCTTAATAGAAAAAACTTAGTACGAATAAATTTAACAAAAAAGCCTAAAGATTAATAATTTTTGAAAAATGCAAAACCCTTATCTAAATAAAGATTCTTCTCTTGTCTTTGAGCATTGGTGTTTCAGTGACAGAATGCTCCCATGTCAATTAGGAGGCTCAGTTTCAATAATAAATACTGTACCTGGTAATAATAAATACAGTACTCTTGTTTATTTATTTTTGTTATTTATAAATTACTAGACTTTTTTTAAACCGAACGTCCCAAAGTGAAATAATATATTTAAAAGAATATATCAAAAAATATGACTTCTCGTTTTTATAGCTCTGATAAAGTATCCATAACAATACTCGGTACGTTGTATCAATATATTTGAATCACAAGATATATAATTCTATGAAAGTGCAATAAATGGAAGGATTTTCTATACAATATAATTGCGTACTTATCTCTATATGTTTTTATATTTTTTATAAGCCGCAAAAAGTTTTCAAATTTTAATTGCTATTTCTTTGATAATCAGCGATATGTCTTACATATATCTAAAAGATCCTAAAGATTCTGAAACACCAGTTACAATAATAAATTTCGCTAAATTCTCCAAAGCTTAAACTCGAAGAATATTTTATATTGAGAATGGTTTCAAGATGATTATAGGATGCAAAGTGCTGAAACAACACATCTTCTAACCAAGGAAAACTGTTCTTGCCGAAACGTCAGTGAAGGCTTACTGTGGAGACACGAAAAGTTTTGGTTTCCGTTAGTCTGTCTGTTAGTCTGTCTGTCTGTTCCGCGATAACTGCCGCAAAAAGCATCCGATTAGCTTGAAATTAAGTGGGTATGTTGGTGAAGTACCCGAATTTAGCTGTATAGTTTTTTGTTATATTTGGTTCATTCGTTCGGAAAATATAGAATACTTTATTTTGCGCAATAATGCTTTTCTATAGCAATTCAGACGATTTTTCCATTTTCATTTGTTGAAAGGAAATGGCTAATATGATTGAAGGATTTAAATGGTAAATTTTGGATGATGAAATTTCCTAATTAGAAACATACATTATTCATATTAGTTTGAAATTTTGTGTATACATTTGTCAGAGATTTTTTTCGGTGTATAACATATGGAGGGAGTTTATATGTTTGTTCCAATAATATAAAATATTCTCTTTTACAAATTTAATTAAAATAAATGCCCATATTTCATTGTTTTAATTTTCTTTTAATTTTTACCTAGTAACGAAATTACACCTAAAAATATCGTAAATGTGAAAGTGTGTTTAATTCTTTGAAGTCAAATCAACGTCAAAAGGGATGAATTAGTTAATGCCTTTGTGTCTTTACATATAGATGGAATTTACCCCAGAAATAAAGACAGGTTGTGTTCTATTTATTTTGTCCAAATGTTTTTCTTTTAAATTAAAAAGCTCATTATTTTCATAAGGAATAAATTGACATTTTGCTATAAAATATCTTTTTATTTACCGTTGCCAAGGAAATCAGATCGCGGAATAATAATTTATCCTAAACAGTTAATTTTGATTTCAAAAATTTTCATGTGCAAGAGGAAAATGAAATAAAAAATAGGCATGAATACGTCTTCATATTGGAAATTAATTCGAATGTACGAAAAGAAGGTGAATTTGACCTCATATATCAAAACTAAAACGAATACGCTTTGAGGTTGAAATAAAAGGGCCTTGTGTTATAATATTAATTCTTATTATTAAGAAAAAAAATTGCCAATATCTCACGTTTTATCGTCTGCACGGCTAACAGAAATGTTTAATTTTTAATCGAAAATTTCAATGAGAAAAAAAATCTTTTGAAAAGCAAATAGATAGTAAATGTCAAAATTATGCTCCGCAAAATGATCTCTGTTGAAAATGACGTCACTGTATCGGGAAATAAATATTTTCATTCTTAAAAACCAAAAACTAACTAGATTGCCGGAAAAAATACTTTTTGACGAGTGTTACTTCTTAATGCAGCCTCATTTCAGAAAATATGAATGAAAAGTATTTTATTTTTTAAAGTAAATTACATTTTCGTTCATAAAACCTAAACTTTTAATATAACTAGGGTATCGAGCCCGAGCTCCTCGGGTTACAGAGTATAGGTGAAAACCATTCTTTTTTTTAATTGTAATTATTTTTTTTTACATGTAATGTATATTTTAGATTGCCCACTAACATCAAAAAGAATTTTTATCTGAAAAATATCAATTATGCAATCAAATAAAGTTTTACAATTTATTAAAAGCGATATTTTCACATGTCACCGCATGCCAGGATTTATTAGCCCTAGATTTTGAAATTTGCGGCAGTCTTTCCGATCATTTCAGTGCTTTAAGCGCGTGGTTCAATCACATGTCTGTTAAATTTGTTTCTTATTTACATTATTTTATTTATTTTCTATAGAGGAAGTTTTAATTCTGTTATAGAACATTAGACGGAAACAAAAACTGAACTTTTTACATTGTTTTAAGGGCAAGCGGATTAATCTTTCGTAATCGAGCTACACGTGATAGATAAATTTAAAAATAATTCATGCTTGAAAATCTATATATATTATGCAATCGTACGTGGCACAGAAATCGCAATTATTTGTTAATTGTTTAATGGCAACACCTGAATGAAACGCATATCATTGGTTATTGTGTAATATTTTTTAAAAAGGGAATAGCAATAAATAAAAAAAAAGTTTAATTAATAACTATAGAACAAAACAATTTATATAAAAAAGGTAAATAAACAATTTATTAATAAATAAACAACAACATCCGGGTTACCATATCAAGCAAAATAACAGCACTTTGGCGCCAGTTAAGTACTCCGGTGCGTATATGACATTGGCGTCAGAAAAAAATCGCGCCATACACAACCGTGCCATATACACAATGTGGTGTGTATATGACATCTGTGCCGTCTTTTATTCATCTCATTTAAAATACAATAATTAAATAAATAAAGGTATTTTTCCAGTATACGTACTTGGTGAAATAGAAAAAAGGTCCATGGCGAGAAAAGAAATTTGGCAACGTATTTCATCAAAATATTTTTTTCGAATAAAACTACATAAAAGTTGCTATGATCGCAAAAAGTTCGTACTTTTATGTTAGCTGGGCGCAATTCTCGCCAATAGCATTTTTTAACTCGCCAGCAGCATTTTTTATTTTTCGAGTGGTAAATTAATGCTTTGATGTTGAAATTAAATGGTTTATGGTATTTATTCTTTTCTTTTCTTCAAGAATTTTTTTTTTTTTTTTTTAAGTGAAATTCATGAATTTGAAATGTTTCAGTTTTAAATTAAAGTTATCCATTTTAAAATGAGTGAAAGGATTATATTTTAATCTAAATTAATGAAATATGAAAAAATGCGACGGGTACAATGTTTGGCGATTTATCACCTGTGCCCGACTAACAAAAAAAATACCGAGTTCTTGATTTCTCTATCACAATCTTCCCATTTGGTGAAGGATTAAGCAAGTAAATTAAATTATGAAAAAGAAGTAACATGATACAATGCCTAGCATACATTTAAGGGAGACCAAACTGGTCACCACGGGCGGCTAGTTATTTTAAAAACCGTAATAACTCAGTCAATTAAGATACAATTTTCAAACAAATTGCATTTGAAAGTAGATTTTTTTTTCTATTTCACGGTGTAAAAATTGAAAATGTGCTATATTTGGAAACTTAAAAAATCGCTGACATAGCACGCATTATAATTTCAATTTTTTTTTTCAATTTTTTTTTTCAATTTTTGTGAGAAAATGGCAACAAAATGAACAGTAATATATTATTTTCTTTTCTCCGTGATTATTTCCCCACGACTTTCAACAGAAATGGAGTACTTCAGTTGCCACAATTACAAAAATGTATAAAAAACTACAAAAAAATTAATATCCCAAAATTAAATTGAGATACAGCTTTCAAACAAATTGCATTAAAAAGTTTATTTTTTTCCTTATACGACGGTGTAAAAATTTAAAATGTGCGATGTTTAGAAGTTTGAATTTTGAAGTAAAGAAAATTGCAAAACCAAAATTTCATTTCAAATTTCAAAGTGTTGCCATTCGCAGAGCGACGTATGCGTTACGCACAGATATGTTTGTCCTTTATAATATAGATAGATAGATAGCCTCAATGTAAATCATTTTCTGTCCACCAGTATTGAAAAATAAGGCTCGGAAGTGTAAAAAGAAATCTAAGATTTACAATAACCATTAGCGCAATCAATAAAAAGTTATATATGTAAATTTAATGAGACCATGGGAGGGTTCAGGGGGGCTCCACACCCTGAAGAAATCTACTTTATTATCTAAAAAAATACCAGAATTAGTAGCTCATGAAATTTTCAAAATATCCTAACATAACGACGTTTTCAATTTAACGCTTTTAATGTTTGAAAACTTCGTATTTTTTTATTCTTATAAATAATTACGTAATTCGAGAAATTTAAATTGCGTTTTGCAGGAAATTGAATATTACAAAATTGTGTTTAAAAAAAGACTTGAAGAGCTGACGTTGAGGCTCCTGATCTGCAGATTTACTAGTTATAATACGTTTCCATTTGCAGAAATCGTATATTTTTAATTTAATATAAAAAAAAATGTAAATCATACGCATAAGTTTGTTATGTAATTAATTGCCGAAACGTCAGTGAAGGCTTACTGTGGAGACACGAAAAGTTTTGATTTCCGTTTGTCTGTCTGTCTGTTCCGCGATAACTGCCGCAAAAAGCACCCGATCAGCTTTAAATTAATTGGGCATATTTGTGAAATACCCGGACGTAGCTGTATAGTTTTGGGTTAAATTTGGTTCATTCGTTCGGAAAATATGGAAGATTTTATTTTTCTTTATAATGCTTTTCTACGGCAAGTCAGACGATTTTCAAATTTCGATTAGTTGAAAGAAAATGGCACGTTTGATTAATGGATTTAAATGTCAAATTATGGATACTAAAATTCCAAATAAGGGTTTTAAATTATTCCTATTATATTGAAGTTTTATCAATATATCTATCAGATTTTTTTATTTACGTGTATAATGTTTTGAGGACATTTATACATGTATTCCAATAATATAAAGAATTTTTAAATTAATTTTCTTGTTTTACATTATACATATTTCTTTTTTTTTCCTTTTTTTCGTTGCCTAGCGACTGTTATTCGTAGCCTATCATTGCGTCAAATATGAATGAAGTTAGTAAATTACGTTAATTTTGTTGCAGGTACTATTAAAAGGCTACCACAAAAAATATTTTATCGCGCCAAACCGATGCAATTTATGCAATTAACAGTGGACACGATAATGAATTATTTTCAGTAGATTTATAGATCTCCAGATATGTATATTTTGGGGGGCTTTTAATATGTTATTGCTATCGCATGGATTAGGATGTTTAAACTAATGTTTAACCATGCATAAGTGAAAAAAAAAGTACAGTTAAAGGCATGTAAATCCTTTTTAACACTTTCCAACATGGATGAAAAGTATTTATGACTTCAGTTTTTCTATCTGTCGCCTGCCGTGTATCTCTACGTGCTCTAACTCGCGTAAATATAGTCAGGATTACATGTAATTGATATACGTTATTGAAGTTTACCAAAGTATGTTTGGTATTAAAAATGAAGAGTGTAGCATTCATAGCTTAATTACAGGGGCTCTCAAAACTATTCCGTTACATTATAGTCTTTGGGAAAAATCGTCTGTGGTGTATTTTAATAATGTTACACAATTTTAAACGTAATGAAATTTATATACTTTATTAAGGTGCACTAGAACCTGGTTACTATAAAATATGTTATGTGTAGCACTTACAGCATGCGTACAGGGAACTCAAAAGTATTCATAATATTACAATCTCTGAAGAAAATCCTTTTGTGGCGTTTTTTAATGATGTTACTCTGTTACAAAATAATAAAATTGATATGCATTTTTGAAACATTTTTGTAGTATATGGGGTGCAAAGCATATGTTTTTTTCAGGGTCACACAAAAGTGGTCGATTAAAATGTGGTCTACGGGGGAAAAAAAAACTCTTCACAGCTTATTTTAACACATTAGCGACGGGAAACAAGAATTCTCGTTTTTATTCAGAATACATCATTGGCTAAGGGAGTGACTTCTACCTTACAGAAAAGACATTTATATTGTGTTGTCCATATTTTTTATAGATTTTAAGACATTATATATTACATCCGTACATTGAAAGATATTTACTGCTGCATAAACATGAAAAACATATCTCAGAAACCAATTTCCGAGACACTTTCAGAAGAGGGAGGAGCTTCTACTGTTTTTAAACCCATATTTAATTAAATTACCTGTCGTCAGTGTGTTAATTGTGTTGCACTAATTCAAACATTATGAAATTAAATTACATTACTGTGGGTGACTACAAGAAGCTTGAATATGATTTGTATCGTATTTATCGTTCATTTATAGGGTCACATAAAAAATTTCGGATACAGTTCTGGTCTATTAGGGATGATTGCTGAAGAGCATTTTCGATTATGGTGTGCGTTTTGACGTTAAGTAAATTTGTGATTAATAAGTAGTGCTTAAATATTGTATAGACCATGTACAGGGATACACAAATGAATTCGTAAGTATAAATGAAAATGAAAGCGAATTGCTTCAGTGTTTTTTTTTTTTTTTTTTTTTTTTTGAGTTATGTATTTCCCAGACCAATTACATTTAGTATACTAACAAATGTTTGCAGAATTGAAATAGAACCATATACAGGACTCCGCAGAAACTGGATATATGGTGCACACTATGCATATTAATCCCCGGAAATGTGATATGAGCAGTTTTAAGTGGGTTTTTTGTCTGCATTAAATTTAAATGTTATAGACGACGCATAAAAATCTTCACGTAATATACAGGGCTGTAGAAAAGAATTCATGTACGTTTCCGTCTATTGGTAGAATTTACTAAAGGACATTAACACAATTAATTGATAATTACAAATGTAAATTAGATTACACTACGAAGGGGTTCAGGGGGGCCCCTGAAGAAATCTACTTTATTATTCAAAAATTACCAGAATAAGTAGCTCATGAGATTTTCAGAATACCATTACATAACAATGGGTTTAATTTAACGCTTCTAATGTCAGAAACCTTCGAAATATTTTTTCGTTTTATAAATGTTTATGTAATTTCAAAACTTTAAATTTCGTTTTTTGTAGAAAGATTAATATTACTCAAAGGGTGCTAAACACAATGAATTGTAGAGCTGACGTTGAAGCTCCTGATCTGCAGATTTACTAGTTAAAGCAGTTTAGCATTAGGAGGTTCTGATAAATTAGTTACCATAGTGACGGAAGCATGAGCGGATCCAACACATTAGCTGGCGTCTTACCGTATGTGAAATTTGACATAACTAATTTCCGTCATATCAGAGTTAAGGAGATGTGTTTTATGTACCTTATTTTCTGTGATCAGTTAATTCTATCAACACTATTGCATTTTTATGGCAATATAATATGAAACTATATACGATATTTTTGAGACTATATATTTGATACATTATTTTATCAAGCTTTTTCTTATAAACAATGTTTTTAAAGTATTACGAATGGAAATAATGTAAGTAAAATACGTAAATGGGGATAACTGTACGATGAATGTTATAGTAAGCTAGATCTTAGACTCAATGTTGAAATGCAAAACAATTTTTAAAATCTTTTAAAGAAAAACTGGTAGCTTTGCGTCTCTAATATTTTAAAGGACTATCCCTATAAGATGAAATGTCAGTATTATACTTTGTTAATTCATTTTTACTCTCTCAGTTTTTTTACTTACAAAAGTTTTTCTGCATAAAGTCAAAACTTAACCTAAAATGCTTTAAATTAATGAAGGAGATTTTTCTATTAAAAATATTTCAGTTTGATTGTCAGAGAAAATTCTATTCAAAACCAGGATCACAATTCCCTTATTCAAGCAAAAATACAGCGTCAGCAATTAGGAATTAAACTCGGATTTTTGTTCATAATTTTAGTTATAATGAAAATAATAATTTTCAACAGACTAATCTAGCTTTGTGTAAAACGTGATGATATCATGATAAATGTAGTATAGTGTATTCAGAATGAAACTGAAAGTACATACGGCGTCATTATCCTAATTACACAATTTCCCGGGTTGTCATGATATTTCATACAAAACAGAGTTATTCTTGAAAATACAACAAGAACTGAAAAGTTTCATTGTTTACTTAAAGGGCGACATTAAAATAACATAGATGTTGAAAGGTGTAAAACTCTAAAATACACATTTATTTAAACCCCCGAGTACATTCGGTTGAACCGAACCGCAACCTTCATCAGGGAAAAAATCGCTTTTACTAGTAAAGGAAATTTTCTCGCTGATGAAGGTTGCGAAGGAAATTTTTTCCTGGTGAAGATTGCGAGTTTAATCGAAAGTACTCGCGGTTTTAAATAAATGTGTATTTTAGCGTTTTACATATGTTAACATACGCGTTATTTTAATGTCACCTTTTAAGTAAACAATAAATCTTTTGAGTTAATGTTATATTTTTACGATTAACTGAAGGTGGAATTTTGCATTTCGCACTACACAAAGCTATTCCGTTGAAAGGATCAGGGTCCATAAGCCGCGTTTTTGGCCCATGAGGTAGACTAAAAATTCGATTATGTTATACTGACTTATTATTTCATTTTTTAATATTAGAAGGTATATATTGTACGATTTTAACAATAGTTTTTGTATTTTGTTCGGATTTATATGACTTACACAAGCTCAAAGTTCATATAATTCGTAGTTTTGATGAAAAATACGTAATTTCTACTATTTTACCTCAATTTACTCTCTACTTTAATATTTTACTATGAGTGCAGCTTTGCAACACTTTTATTTTAACATATTTTGTGTATTTTGATGTGTTTTATAATATATTTCAAGGAGAAAGTGTAGCACGATTGCGCTCAAAGAAATAATTGAGGTAAAAATAGCAGAAATTGCGTATTTTTCATCAAAACTACGAATTATACAAACTTTGAGCTTGTGTAAGTCATATAAATCCGAACAAAATACAAAAACTATTGTAAAAATCGTAGACTATTTACCTTCTAATATTAAAAAGTGAATTGATTAAGTCAGTATAACATAATCGAATTTTATTCTATTTCATGGACCACAAACGCAGCTTTATGGACCCTGATCCTTTTCCTTAAAATACCTTCATAATTCTTAAATTTATAGAAGAAAACTTAGGTTAGGCTTGTAATGAGATACCCTGCATTTTTGGATGAAAAAGTGGATTCGTGACCTGGTTTCTTATACGAAAATTATTTGTCTCAACATTTATTATCACCCCTAAAAATGTGTGCCAATAATCTAGCGTACCAATAACCTAACTCAATATGAGAAATTTAAAAGAAAAAATCATTTCATTTAATAATAATTCAATTTTTGTAACACAAAATTTACTTTATTGTCACTAAAATGATGTCACTAGTTACTTCTTCAAACAAGATAAAAAGTCTAAAATGTGGTAATAAAACACTGCTGTGTGTCAAACGTCCAAAGAGCATCAGAGCACAATGAGGCATTGTCACGCAAATATTATGGCGGAAACAGACTTTCGGAATATGAAGAATGTGAGAAACTAGACAGGTGGCAGTAATTTGTAATTTTGAAAATTGTGGGGCTTGCACGTCCTCTGACAAACTCATAAATTTACGCTAATTAATATCTCTTAGTCTGACGGCATTACTTTTGATTTCACATAGCGTCTGTTATAAATTTAGGACAGATTTATTAATATGAGCAATGAACACATGCATTTACTCGATTTATAATACTTTTTCTGTATTTAATAAGAAATAAATTAGTTTATGAAAATTAAGTATAAATATTGAAACATTGTTTAGTTAATGATTTTATCTTAATGCTCCATTTCTTAATTATCGTTAAAATATTAATTAATTGAAATATATTCTATTCGAATGGACAAAATACTATGCGTAGTTACTTGAGTAATTCATTATTCAATGTAAGATATCAATTATTTAAAATTTCGTAAGATTTACGATTCGTTTATTTAATATATTTACAATGGAGTACATAGAGCACATTTTCATTGGAACTAATGTGATTAAAAATGAATTTATTGTTGTAAAAAACTGCATTTTCAACTCAAAAAATTGTCAGTTTTTTTAATTAATTTGAAGTATTAAAAATCTGCAGATATTTTAACAATTGAAATGTTGCAACCGATGTCAATGATATTCACTTACAAAGTTTTAAAATGCGTTGAACACATCTGCTTTAACTGTTTCTAAAGCTTTTGCCATACCTTATTTTGTGAATTCTTTTATGCTACGATTTTTTTTAACATTTCAAATACATTAAAATTACAGCAATGAACACATGTATTCATTCGATTTTTAGAAAATACATACTTTTTCTACATTGTTCATAAAATAAATATGTTTATCAAAATAAAATATAAATATTTTTACATTGCCTGCAACTAATCAGTTTTCTTTTAAGATCCTTATTATTAATTATCTTTAGAGATAAATATTAAATTAACATTTCTTAATTGAAATTTTATAGAATGAATAAATTACTGTGCATTGTTACTTGAGTAATTTATTATTAATTGCAGATATTAATAATTTAGAGTTTTGCTGAAAATTTCCCTTTATTTAGTTAATTTACTTGCAACGGAGTACACTGAAGATATTCCCTTGGAAACTGAATATTACTGAAAAATGAATTCACTTTCGTAAAAATATTTTTTAATTCAGAAAATTAATTTGAAATGTAAAAAATTAATAACAATAGCAACTGACATGCTCCAAAAGCTTATTTGATGTTTTTACTTACTATGTTTAAAAAGCAATCATATCTGCTTTAAATGTTTTCATTTTTTTGCCGCACTGTATTTTCTAAATTTATTTATTCTTAAAATTTTCGTAAAAGGTTGAATTTGATTTCTTTTTAAAGTGTATGTATTTTTTTTTAGATTGAAAAACACAGAGATGAATACATTTACTCAATGTTAATGGAAAAAATGATATTTCAAACCCTTCTGGTCTATTAAAAAGTGAATTTTTTGTTCAAAAATAATGTATTTTTTTATGCGCAGAAAATTGTCTCTTTTTAAGTTGACTTGAAGAGTAAAAAAAATTGCAGAATTTTTAACGAATAAAATGTTGCAAAACTGTTGTGGTGCTATTTACTTGCAAATATAAAAAATAGTTTCATCATCAATTTTAAAGGTTTTTAACGTTTTTGAGCCGATATTTTGTAAAAGGTTTGTAATTGAATTTATTTTTAACTTTAAAGTGGATGGGGTTTTTTTGCATAGTTCTTTAGGTATATATTTAAAAACAATAACATTTTCTTTAAGTATAGCAGTGATGAAGTTTTTACGTTGGTTTTAATTATTTTGATTATTTTGGCATAATTATTTTTAATATACCAAAGTAAATCAATAAGATTTCAATGCAGATCAAATATAATTTCATATATTGATGCTCCATTAAGACAGGGAAGAGGCGAGATCTTCTGTTGTAACAAAATCAACAATCTATTTCAAGAAAACGGCTTTGCTTAATCTCAAAGACGATATTTCACAATTTTATGTTCGATGAATTTTTCATAACGCTTCGCAATATTTTACCCTGCTTAATAAATGCGTATAAAGTGATAATATGGATTTTTCATATTTCTAAAAATAAATGATTTATTTTTGTTTATTAAGTTTTGTATAAAGAATATCCCTTACAAACTCTCGGGAAAGCATGTACAAAAGTCATGCATTTTATAATAATTATTATTATTCAGGCTCATTAAGTTGTTTAACATTTATAGCTGCAAAACCTTTATATTTTTCCATTCTAGCATTTCCGAATAGAAATATTTGCTTTTCCAATAACGAAAACTTTTGATTAAATGAGACGAAGATTGCTATTCGGAAATGGCGGTACTCACCGGAAAGTTTGGCAGCAATGTACATAATATGCATGAATGGGTACTTAATACGTATCTACATTTCAGTGTCAGAAAAGGGGCACATACCAACTCAAGGAAAAGTAATAACTAAAGTTCGGCGTATATGCAATTGTATATATGCATATGAATTCGCGTGTTTTGAAATTATTGGCATATTTTAGATTCCCATATTTTGGAATATATACCTATCCATTCGTATATTTATATCTTCTATAAATATATATATATGCATATGATTTTGAAGTGCTTCTTTCTGTTACTTAAAATAATGATAATAACTTTTAAAAGTAAACATACATTTTCGCTTTAGTACTGATATAAATTATAAATAATAATAATAAATAAAAAAGGGCCAATTTCAGTTTAGTAGAGATTTTCTGTATTAAATCGATAATACTTGAGATAAAACAAGGATAAGCATGTTCAACCCATACATGGGTTAAGAAACAACATTAAGAATTTGTTACTAATCGTTGTAAATGAAATTCCTATTGCAAAAAAGTCAAAAATGGCCATTTTGCTGACTCAAATGTTTTCAATATCCCAAACATCTAAGCTAAGGAAATCAATTATTCTGCAAAGAACAATAAATTTTACATGCGCAATCGAACCACTGAAGACTTTATGAAAATTTTTCAGTGAAGAGTTCTATCTGCAACACCGATTTATTTTCATACACGACCCATCCATAATTGACAAATGTAAGACAATAATGTACTACTTTGTTTTTGTTTTGTTGTTGTTCTTTAAGATAAAATGCGCACCGGAAAAAAAATTACAAATAATTAAATTAAAAGTTAAATAACCTAACCAATGATATCCTTAAATTTTACTTATTTTCCTAAACCCTGGAAAACCTCTATTATCTCACCAATTCCTAAACCTCGATGTAACCTTCAAGATACAACTAATTTTCGCCCCATTGCACTTCTACCCTCTATAAGCAAAGTCGTTGAGCGCGTCATTAGGTCTCAGCTCCACGACATCCTAGACGAAAAAAAAATCTTATACCTGAGCAATTTAGCTTCTGAGCTAAACATTGTACACTACATCAACTCCTCCGTGTTGAGGAATTCCTTAGTAAAAACCTCAACACGAAAACTCCAGCTGCGGCTGTTTTTCTTGATGTCGCTATAAGGTTTTCGATAAGGTCTGGTATGAGGGCCTTATTTACAAATTAATTAATCTTCGTATTAATGCTAGACTCGTACACCTAATACATTTATACCTTAGTTACCGCACTTTTTGTGTCCGCATTAATACATTATTATCCGTGCTCTACCGTATCCTTGCTGGCATCCTTTAAGGCTCTGTCATCGACCCTACGTTGTTTAACTTACTTTCTAACGACATTCCTAGAACACTGAGGACTTATCACGTCCTGTACGCGGACGACACGCCAATGTACGCCTCTGCGCACCATCCATTCACTTTATATAAAATTCTACAAAAGCACATTGACGACTTCCTTAGTTGGTGTATTCAATGGCGAGTTCAACTTAACGAACAAAAAAACAGCTGCTATTTATTTTTCCATAAAATTTACTTATTCCAACCGTATTACTATTAATAATACAACCATTCCTTGGACTAACTACACTATGTATTTAGGGGTTACCCTTGCTAGAAGACTTATTTGGAATAAACACTTTATCAATGTTCGTGACAAAGTCGCCAGTCTCACTAAATCTCTTTCACCCCTTCTTAAATGTAACACACTTACTATTTAAAAAAAAAAAAACTAATCTTACATAATGTTTGCATTAGGTCTGTATACACATATTCTGTCCTATCTGGGTATTTACATTCAAAAACACTATGAATATTCTACGCCGTGCTCATAACAAAAGCCTTCCTAACATTCGTAATGGTCATCGGTACCTTTCAATTCTACAATCCGTAGGGATCTTAAGACAATTTCATTAAAAATACGCATTAACCAACTCTCAAAAAATTTTTACAACACTGTTTACAATCTCCCTAACCAAATTGTAGCGGAATTACCCGACTACGAAGTATCCGACCCCACTAACCGTAAACTCTCTAAGTACTCGCTTTTGCTTAATGAGATTTCTTCATCCTTCAACTATACTTAACCTTTCTTGTTTGTTCTGTCCTTGTTTTGTTAAAATAAAAAAAAAAAAAAAAAAAAAAAAAAAAACACATTGATAATGTGCTAAATTTATAGCAATTTTACTTGCTTAAATTAAAATGTATGGTGTCTGAAAAGAGTCTTTTTTTTTTAGATGGGGCAACCCCCGGTAACTTTTTCGCCTGTCCTCTAGGAACTGATGGAATTTTTCTTTCTCTTTTTTTTATATTTTTTTTATTATTTTTTCTTCTACTACAGAGATAAACTCTATGTATCCTAAGTTTCAAACATAACTTTTATACTTTTTCTTAACTTTAAATAGTAAACTTTCTCTTCGTGGCTACCAGCCGCATTTAAACATCATTTTTTAAGGCTCCCTAATGCCCTTTCAAAACGATTCATCTCTATACTGGATGTTAAGTTGCCATGCAACTAGGAAGTCCATCTACCAGCTTACATTATTCCATTGTACTGTCAGCATCCGTATGATCGCGAAATTCCATGAACTTATCGAGGTACTCAAATTACTCAAAACTCATTACCTAATATAAATATCGAAAAACGGTTTCACTATCAAAAAGAAAACGTCAAATGCAAGTGTAGTGTGTATTCAAAACTTGCTTTCTTGCGTTTCAAGCATTTTTAAGAAGACGGCAAAATTTTAAAACTTTGCCTAACAAAAAATCGCGAAGTTTATCACGTTTTTAAAAATACTTAAAATGCAAGAAAATATTTTTTGAAAGCCTCTTGTGTCTGCGTCTGGCATCTTCTTTCTGGTGATGAAAACAATTTTTCGACATTTACATTAGGTAATGAGTAATCATGGAATTAAGTATTCTCGGTTTTTACCGTAGGATTAGATAGAGGAAAACCTATACAGCTGACGTGTGCCCCTAATGAGCTCTATTAAGGCAATACATTTTGAATCGCATTTTTTTAAATTGGTGCTGCACAACTACTTTAATTGAATATACACGGATAATTTAGAATAACCTAACACAGGGCTTAATTTCTAACAAAAAAAGTATCGGAGCTCTAATTTTCTGCAGTAATAAAAACTTTAGTGTAACACTCTCTCCCCCTTCCCGCCCCCCTTCCCCCTTCTCCTCCATCCAGGATTTTTTGTAGTGACTATCAAAACACAATACACAGGACGAGCAATATTTATAAATTCTTATGAGTTCCGACTATTATTCAAATATTCACTAAAAATAAAATAAGTACTGCAGCTGCATTTCTGTGAGCTTCAATGCAAATTAAGCACCGAGTAATAAGTTTATCAGTGAGAATTTTTTGCAAACACGAACAAAAAACAGCCAGTAAAGCTAACACGACCATGTGCAGAAACGTTAGATATGGCTGTGGTTAATTCTGGCCTCCCTCGTCACCGTTTGAAAACAATTGCGACAGAAAACCATTAAATCTATACATTTGCGATCGCGCTAGAAGGAAGTATACTCCTGTGTGTGGGACACACGTCACTTATGTAAACGCTTTGGTAGCAAAGAACGCAAAGGATTGGAGATGGAAGGAGCAGGAAAATATAATTCAAGGCTTCGGTATTTCGGAAGCGCGTAGCTCCGGAACGCTGTGTTTAGGAGATCCGGTGAATTCTGACCAATATTTAAGTAATCACTAAAGAAGTACAGGAGCTGATATCCGGCGAGCTCCGGCGCAAATTAAGCATTGATCTAACATATTGTATTGTTAAGAGCATTTCTTTAATAAACTACATTAATATATGTAATAGATTTACGGTTTTTGCAAATGAAATAAAAATAGTTATTACTAAAAGGACTCATTACACTGTATTGCAATAAATAAAAATAAGAACGGCTAATCAGTGTATACAATATACACTGATTAGCCGTTCTTATTTTATTTAAAATAAAAATAGACTTGTTTTTTATAGCAGTTCATTTTAGAAGCATTCATAGTAAGCATTCATTTTCATGGTAAACTTAAATCTCAAAACTATATTTTTCCACTTATAGATAAATATAACTGCATCAAAATCAACGAAAGTTACATCCAAATAATTTATTTTAAAAAACTTTCTATTAACATACATTTTTTACATTTAATTTTTATATTAAAGAATTTATATATTAAATAAGTATATTTTAAACTATAAATTCAGTATAAATAATTTAATTGAAAATTATACATTTTCTTTGAATTAATTTAAAATAATTATTTTATAATTAGATCGGAACAACATAAACGTACCACGTAAGCTGAGCAATTTTATTCTAATATGTTGTTCTAAACGTTTGAAGAAAATAATTGCTTGACGGAAAACTAAACCTAATTTTCAAACTAATTGGATTTCTTTCTTTAATCAGCTTACTGTATATTAACAGCGAATATAAGCAATTAAATTGTGAAATACTTAAAATTTTCTCTCCATTAACTTTGTGCCCGTGATATACAATAATGTATTTTGCTAATAGTCTGGGTAAATCTGTTTTCTAACGAAAAGCTGTATAAATTTTTAAAGAATTTTCAGCGCTACAAATTTTAAAACAAAATGTATTTCTTTTATTTTTCATCGTTAAGTCTTTAAAATATTTAAGAAAACTAAAGTTGTATAAATTTTTCCAATGCATCTACGGGAAAGTAAATTTGATAAAAGAATTTTCTGGCACTGTAATAATTACGCCGATAAATTTTCAGAATATTTATCTTCTGTCCAAATCCATTCTCTTTTTATTAGATAACATACAATATATCAGCCATTTACACTCACAATTATGTTTTTTATTTAGAGTGTCATAACTTTTAAACTTTTTTAATCTCTTTCGTAATATTAGAATGCATTAAAGTTTTCCTTGTATTCTTGTCCATTTTTCAAATCTATTTGTTTTAATAACTTATCTAAACATTTAAAGTATAACCATGAAAAGAGTTTAAAAACGCAAATAAAGAGAAGAAATTTATTGATTACGCATAAGACTATCTGATTCAAATGTTGATTATTTATTTATTTATTTATTTATTTATTTATTTATTGGTGTTTTAATCATGAAGTCAAATTGTGAATGCTACTTACTTTTTAAAATAAATAGGAAAACGCTTGAAAATATTCTACACTGTTTAATTGACAAGAACTTTTTTAAAAAAAAACTATTTTTAACACTTTTTTAAAAAAATTTGAATGCGTATTTTTCCTACAAATGTGATGCAAAGTACGTATGCTAAAAAAGGATATATCAGTAGAATATGTGTGGCATGTGGCAGTTTCTTTGAATTTGAATGTTCAAAAGGGATATTGCTATATACTCAAGGAGTTTATGTTTTTTTTATTATTATTATTATTCTGAAGCTTAGATTTTTTTTGGCCATGTGTTTTTATTTTTATTTTATTTATTTATTTATTTATTTATTTTGTATTTATTTATTTTTTACTTTGTTGTTACTGCATGTTTAGAAAATGAGAGCTGGAAAACATTTTTTATTTCTATGATTTTAATTTGCTGAAAAAAAGAAAGAAGTTCCTCGTATAATTTGTGAGGGCACTTAATTTTAATACAACTGCAATTAATTTGAAAAACGTGTTGAAAATTTGTCTGGAGGAATTGCATTTGATTAAAAAAGTATATGTAATATTTTCATGTTCTTGTTGGATATGCTTTCTATATGCATTGATAGATATGTCCACAATGAAGTCGGGAGTAAGATTTCCTTTTTCTTTCTTTCTTTCTTTTCTTTTTTTTTTTTTTTTTTTTTTTTTTTTTTTTTACGAATTTTGTTGTTAAAATTGTGTCGATTTTTATACAGGGTATCTCTTCTTATCGGCGAAACAGCACCGAAAACTGGCGATATGAAGCAATTAAAATAATAAAACTTTGTAAAAAATCACCATAAAATTAAAACAAAACACAGGACGCGTTTCGAGCTAAAAACATAACAGCTCGTCATCAGCTACAGCATACACGTGTTCGTGATAGTAAAAAAGGAATCATAAAAAAGGAAGAAGTTATGATAAAGGAGAGCGGTTTGCAAGAAAGAGCTCACAAGGTAGTCGGAAGCTTTTTAGCAGAAAAAAATATTTTAGTTAAAAAAATCACATGTAGAGGGCGGTGACGACCCGAAACACAATTAATAGGACAACAGTTGTGTCGTAGAATGTTCTGGAGGTCATGTTGAACATTTGTTATTGGAAGAACAAATGAATGGAGCGTATTGTTGTCCTCTTTATTGTGTTTCGGGTCGTCAGCGCCCTCCACATGTGATTAACTAATTTTTTTTTCTTTGTTGCTAAAAAAAATCCGACTACCTCGACTACCCGACTACGCCCTTTCTTGCTAACCGCACTCCTTTATCATAATTTCCAGGGATGTAGTGGATGGTATACGGGGGTATACGCCATATACATTCTGTATTTTTTAAGGAACACCGTATACCCTCTGTTTCTCAAGAAAGCTGTAGTATATATACGCTAGGGTATACCCTCTGCCTTGAGCGTATAGCCTCTGCTTAGAACGTATACCCTCTGTTTTCTTTTACGACTACACCACTGATAATTTCTTCCTTTTTTATGAGTTTTTAAAGTTGTAACGAACTTTTGGCTCAGTGGTTATATCACGTTCTTATAATTGCCCAGTACTTTTGCGTGTATATATGCGTGTGCGTGTGCGCACACATATTCTTTTTGTGTTATTCTTTTTATTTGTCATCACGAACACGTGTATGCTGTAGCTGATGACGAGCTGTTATGTTTTTAGCTCGAAACGCGTCCTGTGTTTTGTTTTAATTTTATGGTGATTTTTTACAAAGTTTTATTATTTTAATTATCTCTTCTTATCATTTACAAATAGCTATTTTTTAAACCGTTAGTTTTAAAGGATAGTTCCGATTCCAAAAATGTTTCAAATACTATTTTCATTACATAAAAATTGATTTGCCTAAAATGGTTACTTTTTAAATAGTTAAGAAATTAAAAATTTTATACAATGCTCGGGTACGAAAAAATTTATTTAGAAAAGTTTATTTAAGTTCTAACAAGTAAAACAATAAAAATTTATTCTTCTGTGACCCAAACTTACTGAGTTATAATACTTAGAATTTTGCGAATTTTCAACATTTTACTCACCAAAAAGGACAAAAATGTGCTTTTAGAGTCAGAAAACGCTGAAAATGATGAAATTAAAAGTATCATAACTAGGTTAGTTTTTGTAACGAAAAAATTAAGTTTTAACCATAAACTGATTTTAATGATGTGAATTCATCTCAACAGAAAACTGCGTCTATACTTACTTCCCAAAAATATTTCAAACATTTTGTTTAAAGATCTTTTAATTAAAACATCCGTTGGCAGCATACATAGCGATTAGCAATACGTTACAAAAATAACAGGTTATTGGAATCTGTTGCCCATGCAACTGTGGAACGATGCAACCTGTTAACCAAAAGTAACTATGTTTCCTATCTCTAATATATATATACCAGGTGAGCCAAAAGTTCGTTACAACTTTAGAAACTCATAAAAAAGGAAGAAGTTATGATAAAGGAGAGCGGTTTGCAAGAAAGAGCTCACAAGGTAGTCGGAAGCTTTTTAGCAGAAAAAAAACATTTTAGTTAAAAAAATCACATGTAGAGGGCGGTGACGACCCGAAACACAATTAATAGGACAACAGTTGTGTCGTAGAATGTTCTGGAGGTCATGTTGAACATTTGTTATTGGAAGAACAAATGAATGGAGCGTATTGTTGTCCTCTTTATTGTGTTTCGGGTCGTCAGCGCCCTCCACATGTGATTAACTAATTTTTTTTTCTTTGTTGCTAAAAAAAATCCGACTACCTCGTGAGCCCTTTCTTGCTAACCGCACTCCTTTATCATAATTTCCAGGGATGTAGTGGATGGTATACGGGGGTATACGCCATATACATTCTGTATTTTTTAAGGAACACCGTATACCCTCTGTTTCTCAAGAAAGCTGTAGTATATATACGCTAGGGTATACCCTCTGCCTTGAGCGTATACCCTCTGCTTAGAACGTATACCCTCTGTTTTCTTTTACGACTA
This sequence comes from Maratus speciosus, assembly GCA_963932465.1. Lineage (NCBI taxonomy): Eukaryota > Metazoa > Arthropoda > Arachnida > Araneae > Salticidae > Maratus > Maratus speciosus. The sequence goes on from OZ010790.1 coordinate 119,049,598, forward strand.
CACCACTGATAATTTCTTCCTTTTTTATGAGTTTTTAAAGTTGTAACGAACTTTTGGCTCAGTGGTTATATCACGTTCTTATAATTGCCCAGTACTTTTGCGTGTATATATGCGTGTGCGTGTGCGCACACATATTCTTTTTGTGTTATTCTTTTTATTTGTCATCACGAACACGTGTATGCTGTAGCTGATGACGAGCTGTTATGTTTTTAGCTCGAAACGCGTCCTGTGTTTTGTTTTAATTTTATGGTGATTTTTTACAAAGTTTTATTATTTTAATTATCTCTTCTTATCATTTACAAATAGCTATTTTTTAAACCGTTAGTTTTAAAGGATAGTTCCGATTCCAAAAATGTTTCAAATACTATTTTCATTACATAAAAATTGATTTGCCTAAAATGGTTACTTTTTAAATAGTTAAGAAATTAAAAATTTTATACAATGCTCGGGTACGAAAAAATTTATTTAGAAAAGTTTATTTAAGTTCTAACAAGTAAAACAATAAAAATTTATTCTTCTGTGACCCAAACTTACTGAGTTATAATACTTAGAATTTTGCGAATTTTCAACATTTTACTCACCAAAAAGGACAAAAATGTGCTTTTAGAGTCAGAAAACGCTGAAAATGATGAAATTAAAAGTATCATAACTAGGTTAGTTTTTGTAACGAAAAAATTAAGTTTTAACCATAAACTGATTTTAATGATGTGAATTCATCTCAACAGAAAACTGCGTCTATACTTACTTCCCAAAAATATTTCAAACATTTTGTTTAAAGATCTTTTAATTAAAACATCCGTTGGCAGCATACATAGCGATTAGCAATACGTTACAAAAATAACAGGTTATTGGAATCTGTTGCCCATGCAACTGTGGAACGATGCAACCTGTTAACCAAAAGTAACTATGTTTCCTATCTCTAATATATATATACCAGGTGAGCCAAAAGTTCGTTACAACTTTAGAAACTCATAAAAAAGGAAGAAGTTATGATAAAGGAGAGCGGTTTGCAAGAAAGAGCTCACAAGGTAGTCGGAAGCTTTTTAGCAGAAAAAAAACATTTTAGTTAAAAAAATCACATGTAGAGGGCGGTGACGACCCGAAACACAATTAATAGGACAACAGTTGTGTCGTAGAATGTTCTGGAGGTCATGTTGAACATTTGTTATTGGAAGAACAAATGAATGGAGCGTATTGTTGTCCTCTTTATTGTGTTTCGGGTCGTCAGCGCCCTCCACATGTGATTAACTAATTTTTTTTTCTTTGTTGCTAAAAAAAATCCGACTACCTCGTGAGCCCTTTCTTGCTAACCGCACTCCTTTATCATAATTTCCAGGGATGTAGTGGATGGTATACGGGGGTATACGCCATATACATTCTGTATTTTTTAAGGAACACCGTATACCCTCTGTTTCTCAAGAAAGCTGTAGTATATATACGCTAGGGTATACCCTCTGCCTTGAGCGTATACCCTCTGCTTAGAACGTATACCCTCTGTTTTCTTTTACGACTACACCACTGATAATTTCTTCCTTTTTTATGAGTTTTTAAAGTTGTAACGAACTTTTGGCTCAGTGGTTATATCACGTTCTTATAATTGCCCAGTACTTTTGCGTGTATATATGCGTGTGCGTGTGCGCACACATATTCTTTTTGTGTTATTCTTTTTATTTGCTTTAAAGCCAACACTTGGGTTTTATATCCCTGGGTCATTAAAATATATTCTTTTTTTTTTTTTTTTTATGAATGCTTTTCTATACCAAGTCATCAATCTGAAGTCTTACAATCCAAATATGCGGTGACCATGATTTTGGATGAAATGTTATTATTTCTTAAAATTATATATCAAACTGTACATTTATATATGCATACGTTCCTGCACATTTTAAATAACTAGCATTTATTATAGGGATTATTATTAATATTGTACGTTTGTTAGCTATGAAATGTAAATATTTCCTTTGCATTTAACAGAACTTCTCGCTACATTTTAATTTATGTAACTTATAGCAAATATTTTACATGATTATTAAATTTCAATATAAAAATGGAATCGAAATTTATACACATGTTTTAATTATGTGCTTGTATTTATTTAATTGCCTAGCAAATTGCATCAGTTTTTATTTAAAAAAATAGCATGTTGATATTTTGTAATTAGACGCATTGTTTAATCTTTTTTATAATGATTAGCAGAAAAGAGGATTTTTGATTTGAGTTTTTTACGTACTGATGCAAAATAATTTCCACCATATAAAATGTGATAACGTGTATCTTTTCCATTCCATCACCAAATTAAATATTTAAAAATTTTAATATGAAGAATGGCTGTTTATCTTTTAAAATTTACAATGAAAAGTTAATTCTTTCATTCTTTTTATTAACGAAATTATAATAAAATAGGAGTGAGAGTTTCATTTAAAACTGTTATTAAACTAATTTATTTTTCATTAAAATACTGAAAGAAAAAAATCTTTTAATGAAAAAGTAATTAAATACCCTTTGTGCAATTAAATTCTTTTTCAGAAATTTTTCTTAAGTAAATGAATACAGCTTGGGGGTTTACGCCTTAATTGCAACAAAGTAATTTACGTAATTCCTTCTTTTTAAAACTACATAATTTCTATTTAAAAGACATGACGAAAAAAATGTAGCAGCATAATTGATTTTTTTTTTAGTTAAACTATAGATCAAATGATTCCATGATTTAAATAACTACTTCAAAATCCACTTTTTTAGAGTTCCGTACTTAAAAATCTAAAACGGAACCATTATAAGATCACTCCTGTGTCTGTCTGTCTGTCGCGGCCATTTTATTCATAAACTATGGAACATGGAAAGTTCAAATGGGGGGAGGTAATAAAGACTATTGACCCACATATGCACATATTATTAAATATTCAGAAAAATATTTAGTAAAAATGTGGAGGGGTTAATTAAGTTACTTGAAAAAAAAAAAAATCTTTTCTTTGTATATAGTGTGGGGTATCGCGTGAAAGCTGTCGTAACGCTGAACTCAAAAATACATTTCTTTTAATTTTAGGTAATATATTTAAAGAGATATTGTTGAAAATGTAGTTCAAAAGTATGTTTCCCCCGTCTTTTTCCGAATCTACTGAAACTAAAATTAGGAAAACAATTAGAGGTAGTAGACGTTAATGTAAACCTTACAGGAAAAGTATAGCGATTACCCTAGGTCACATAGTTTTTGACAAAAGTACCTTTTTCCGTATACACACAAATTTCCATTTGCGGGAATTCAGCAAATGTGTTGAGGAGTGCAGGAGGTACCTATCGTAGAAGAAGTATAAAAGCATTGTTGATAACGATTTGCGAAAAAAAATAGTTTTTCTTTTAATTTTAGGTAATATATTTAAAGAGATTCGTTGAAAATGTAGTTCAAAAGTGTGTTTCCCCCGTCTTTTTCCGAATCTACTGAAACTAAAATTAGGAAAAAAATTAGAGGTAGTAGACGTTAATGTAAACCTTGCAGGAAAAGTATAGCGATTACCCTAGGTCACATAGTTTTTGACAAAAGTACATTTTTCCGTATACACACAAATTTCCATTTGCGGGAATTCAGCAAATGTGTTGAGGAGCGCAGGAGGTACCTATCGTAGAAGAAGTATAAAAGCATTGTTGATAACGATTTGCGAAAAAAAATAGTCAATAATTAGCCGAGATATTAACCCTTAAAAACACGGACGGTTTGGACATACATAGGGACAGGGGCGGAGTACTCTATGTACCATCGGTTTTTAAAGCCTAGATAACAGCTTTTAATGACATATCTGTGTAATGCAATGCTCAGTAGCAGTATAAAAGCAATAAATGTCAAATTATTAAAAACAGACTAATTTAATTAGAATTAATCGCATAAATACTGTGCGATTCGCGCCCAGTTGCACTGAATAGATCTCAGAATACGCCTCCTTTGCCTTTAAACATTAATTAAAAAGCTGTCTGGAAAAACGCGGCACGGACTAAGGCGGCGTTGCAACTTTGCAACCTCCTTTCGAAGCGCGCTTAGCACAATGCCAAATTTAAACTTTGAACAAGACTTTTGTTTTAGCTAAACTGTAAAAAGAAAATTATATTACTAAGCTAAACTTAGTTTTACGAAAGGACAAATGAAGTTTAAATACAGATACTTTTATTGTCAGTAACCAAATTAAGTTCATCATTAGCAGATTAGGATAGGATTAAAAAAAGAGCTATACAGAATAGAAATATTTGATATTATTTAATCTTCATATCTCGCTGAACTTTTATGGTATAACTATTCATACTTTTTTAGTATATACAGCTATACCCAACCCTACGTTGTACAGTTTTTTTACAAAATCTTATTATTATTTTAGCAATGATTTTTTTAATAATACAGTTAATAATTCATATATTTATTGTACAGAACCCTCTGAGCGCGAGTAATACTCGCACTTGACCATTTGTTTCTTAATGCTGCTTTTTTCTGCAAATTTATCCTTGAAGATAGGCTTTCATGTGCAGACAAAAATTACATCGTTATATTTATCAGTTGCCATTCAAAATTTTCGTTTATTGCAAACAGAACAAAACGAAAATGCGATCGAACACGATGTTGACTATGACTATGGATCTTAATGAATAAGTGACAAGCATTAAGTTTTAAATACCACTATTTTCGGATGGTAAACCTCGCACTATTTAATCTAGAACTCTACGATTTATTAATGTGGATATTTCTATTCGGATACAGTGCTATTCAAAATAGGTAATAATTGGCATCTATATAGTTAATGTCAATCTTTAACCCTTAATTATGCCTAGGTATTTTGTATACAATTGAATGTTACAAATTTAAATACGCATGTTACAAATGCGCATTTTTCGAAGACATTATCATATATGCCTATGTTAAGAGTTGTTTTTTATTATATTGTACTACATGTTAACAGTATTTGACTTAAAATTAATCTAATAAAACATTAATTTGTTTTCCTAGAAGTTAAAAAACGTATGACTTACAAAATATGATTAATATAATTTTTTTCGTATTATTGTGTATTGAGTGTCCCTGTAAATGAAACGTAAATGCTATACACTTCATTTTCAATACCGAACATACCATAGTGATACCCAATAACATATATACATTCCATGACAATCGGACTGTATTTACGCGAACCGAATTCATAAACACTTTTTAACAATATTGGAAAGTGTTAAAAATAAATAACGCCATAAAAGACTATCAGTTGCTGTGTATAGCCGATAACGTGTTTTAAATCCTTCCTGCAGTACTATGTATTAATGATGGGCGATTTCGATTTTTTTAATCGATTTAATCGATACTATGGCCAACTCGATTTAATCGATACTATATTTTTTTTAATCGATGCCTCTAAAAGTCATATCATTTTTATTTTCCTTCAAAAATTGAAGTTAAAGTAGTTGGATGTTCAATCCCAAAATTTTCTTCTGTCTCATAAATATTAAAACTTCAAAATTCGCTATCACAGTGTCAAATTTAAATGACCTATGCCCATCATGAGGATTCAAAAGTATAGGTTCGTTGAAGTATGTGCATTTAAAATATATATATAACCATTGCATTTTCCTAATAAATCATTCAATTTCGGCCCACACCCTCTTGGATGTCCGCAACGGAAAATCCCAATTCAAAGAGCATAAAAGTGACACCTGTTCGGCAGTATACACCTAAGCCTAATAAGAATCTATTTATATGAAAGTGTAACAGAATATGAAGTTTGATTAAATTCCGTGCATTAGTTTTGAGATATGGCTATCACGAATATCATGAAAAAAGCAGTATAACAGCGCAGCCTGTTACATGATTAACACGGAAAACTCAGAAACAACTTATGTCAATGACTAACAGAATATTAAGTCTGATGAAATTCCGTTCATTGCTTCTTGAGATGTTATTTCTAAGATCGTGTAAACCATGAAAAACAGTGCTGAATTCAGGGACTGCTACGTGTGGACGTCTCAGCTCCCCCCCCCCCTTGGAACATTGAAATGTAGCCCCAGTAAGACTTGAGATTTTATGCTTAATGGACAAAAGTCCAATCCCCCCCCCCCCGTTCGTAACTCTAGAATGTTCCTCTCCAGCATCATAGAAATCCCTTCCAGAGAAAAATGTCTGCATTCAACACTGCTGATAAAAGCAGCATGGCAGCACAATCTGTTATACCATTTACACGAAAACCTAATCATGAACAACTTATGGCAATGTCTAACGGCATATTAAGTTTCATGAAATTCCGTTCATTAGTTCTTAAAATATTATCCTTAAAATCGTTTAAATCCCGAAAAACGTGTTAAATTCAGGGTGTGGCCCGGGGGGGGGGGGCTGCCCCCCCCCGCAACATTCAAATGCCCCTAGAAGGTTTGAGATTTTATGCTTAATGTACGAAAGTCCAATTCCCTCCCCCTCTGAACTGTCCCTCACTGAGAAAAATGTCTGAATTCAACACTGCTGATAAAATGAGCATAGCAACGCCCCTTGTTGAGCGATTTACACCGAAACCTAATAAGCAATAATTTATGCCAACGTCTAACTGAATGTGAAGTTTGACAAGAATCCGTGCATTAGTATTTGAGATAGAGTTATTGCGAAAATCAGGAAAAATGCAGCATAGCAGCGCCACCTCCGGTAGATTTACATCAAAACCTAATCCTCAACAACTTATATTAACGTTAAACTGAATCTGAAGTTTGGTAAAAATTCGTGCATTAATTCTTGAGATAGCGATCTTGCGAAAATCATGAAAAATGCAGCATAGCAGCGCCACCTGTTGAGCAATTTTCACCAAAAAGGAATCAGCACCAATTTATATGAAGGTCTAACTGAATCTAAAGTTTCAACAGATGCCATGCATTAGTTCTTGAAATAGACAGCCTACATTTTTTTTTGTCAGAGACAAACAGACAAACTGACAGACAAAAAATTTATAAAAATAGTCAAATCGTATTCCACACAAAACCTTCTAAAACTATAAATACTTCGGAAGTCGAAAATTTTCACGAATTCAACACTTTCTTTTTCTAAAGACAAAAGAAAGCCGAGAAAGCAAGAAGGAATGAACGCATCGATTCTCATTCTGCCCGTAACATAGGATCAGAAAGGGCGAAACGATTCTGGTTTTAGATTCGATGTCGATTTTTAGATGCGGACTGAATCGCTATTTTTTGATTTACTTCAATTCTTTAGATGCGGGTGAATCGTTATTTTTTTGATTTACTACAATTCTTTAGATGCGATTTGAATCGTTATTTTTCGATTTACTTCAATTCAAATCGCATCGCGGCCGATCCACGATTCGGGTTGAATAGATTCTTCCAATTTTACTGTTTTAATGCCAGAATTGCTGTAAAATTTTGTATAAGAGCCTTTTTTTTTCTTTCTAGGTTAAATCAGTGTTGAATGCAGGTATATTTCTCAGGGAGGGATGGGGGGGAGATATTTTTGAGTTCCGTAACGGGGGGCGGGGGGGATGCACATTTGTCCATTAAAAAACATAAAATCTCAAAACTTACGGAAGGGATATTCCAATGTCCCGGGAGGAATGTCCTCCCGGCTACCCCCTGAATTCAGCACTATGTTAAATCGTTATACTTTTGTTTAGAAGCGTAGTTATTCAGGTTACTAGTTTATTATATTGTATTTTTCAAGTTCGTCTCTTCTAATTTCTCCATTCCCACCCCCCTTTCCTCGCTAATCTTAATTTACAGGGCCGTTCAAAATTTGCATGCAATTTTTAAAATTTATAATAAAGCCACATTTTGAAAATTTATATTATTTATAAAATTTATATTATTTTATAATAAAGCCACATTTTGAAACTTTGTCCAAAGATACATTTAAGGTCGCCCCTCCGACCGTTTGGGGCTTACCTGCCCCCTCGGGGGTGGCATATTTTTTGTTTCTTTCAAACCTTCTCGTATAACATGTCGTTGGAAAGCTTTTAATGTTCTCTTTTATTTTCTGTCCCTCTCCCTCCCCCTTGTTACACGCTCTTGTCACTTTTTAGCTCACAGGCTATCAAAGCCTGAGAGCTTAAGTGCCCGCCGGTTCTATACGTACGTACGTATGTATGTATGTACGTACGTAACGCGATAACTCTTGATAGAAACATCCTATTTACTTCAATTTTTTTTTCTAGTTTCGTTCTGATAAGGCGCTTCCCTGATTAGTTTTGGGGGTTCATTGGTTAAGGATAAAGGGGGAAAAGGGGAGGTTACCCCCCCCCCCCTTAATTCAGATAAATGGGTTTTTTATGCAGAATTATTCGATTTGCGCCGAAGTTGGTATACCGGTTTATTATGTTAAGGAACTTCCCTGAATAGTTTAGGGGGTTCATTGGTTAAGGATAAAGTGGGAAAAGGGGGTTAGTTCTCCCCCTTAATTCAGATAAATGGGTTTTTGATGCAGAATTATTCGATTTGCTCCGAACCGGTTTATTATGTTAAGGAACTCCCCTGATTAGTTTTGGAGATTCATTGGTTAAGGATAAAGGGGGGAAAGGAAGGTTAATCCCCCCCCCCCTTAATTCAGATAAATGGGTTTTTCATGCAGAATTATTCGATTTGCTCCGAAGTTGGTATACCGGTTTATTATGTTAAGGAACTTCCCTGATTAGTTTTGGGGGTTCATTGGTTAAGGATAAAGGGGGGGAAAGGGGGCTATTCCACCCCCCTTAATTTAGATAAATGGGTTTTTCATCCAGAATTATTCAATTTGCTCCAAATTTGGTATACCGGTTTATTATGTTAAGGAGCTTCCTTGATTAGTTTTGAGGGTTCATTGGTTAAGGATAAAGGAGGAAAAGGGGGATTAGTCCACCCCCTTTAATTCAGATAAATGAGTTTTTCATGTAGAATTATTCGATTTGCTCCGAAGTTGGTATACCGGTTTATTATGCTAAGGAACTTCCCTGATTAGTTTTGGGGGTTCGTTGGTTAAGGATAAAGGGGGAAAAGGGAGGTTAGTCCACACCCCTATAATTCAGATAAATGGGTTTTTCATGCAGGATTATTCGATTTGCTCCAAATTTGGTATACCGGTTTATTATATTAAGGAGCTTCCCTGATTAGTTTTTGGGGCTCATTGGTTAAGGATAAAGGGGGAAATTGGGGCTAGTCAAACCCCCTTAATTTAGATAAATGACTTTTTCATACAGAATTATTCGATTTGCTCCAATTTGGTATACCGGTTTATTATGTTACGGAGCTTCCCTGATTAGATTTGGAGGTTCATTGGTTAAGTATAAAGGGAGAAACGGGGGCTAATCCCCCTTCACTTATTATTTTGAGGGTCATTATTCTTTAAAATAAGAGTATAATATACAATTTGTGCGAATAGCCTGAGAGCTCAATGCCATCAGTTTAGCTGGGTACTTTTCTTTTTTATTAGCTCACAGGCTATCAAAGCCTGAAAGCTAATGTGTCCGCCGGTTTCGTATGTATGTACGTAACGCGATAAATCTTGATAGAAATATCCGATTTGCTTCAAAATTTTTTTCTCTGTTCATTCTGATAAGGCGCTTCCCTGATTAGTTTTGGGGGTTCATTGGTTAAGTACAAAAGGGGTCAGCGGGGGCTAATCCCCCCCCCTTAACATAGATAAATGGGTTTTTCACTCTAAATTAAAATGTCTGAAATTCAGACACTTAAGTGTCTGAAATGGAGTGTTCAATTTTCAGACATTTTAAAATGTCTGAATTTTTTCAGACACTTTTTGCGTCTGAATTTCAGACACTTCAAACGTCTGAATCGCATCCATTTTTTTTTCTAAGCATCATACGTAGCCATGTTTGACCACGTTGAATCCTGGAAAAATATTTGGCTGTGGTCCTGCCCCTCCCCCCCCCCCCCCCCCCATTACAGCCTGATTTTTTTGGTGCTCTCAGTTTTGGTATACAATTTTCGTTACGTTGATAATTTAAATCTTTTACGACATTGTACTGATTATAATCAATATCTTGAACTTCAGGAGTAGAACAAGATTAAAAAACAAAAAATATTTATCTAAATATTAGATTTTTTTAAATTTATTTTGTTTTTAACCTTATTTTACTTTAAAAGTTCAAAATATTGATTATAATCAGTACAATTTCGAAACAGATTTAAAATATAAGCTTTACAAATATTGCACATCAAATTTGGGGGCACTACAGTCGTAGGGGGACGGGGCACTTCCCAGTTTGCCCTTCCTTTAATCAAGAAGTACTTTTGCAAAAAACGCAACCCTGCATTATAGTTGTCTAAATTGAGATGTCCGATATTCGGGAGTATCCGTTATGGAGGTTAATGAACATTCTCGAATAGCGAACACCTCTATTTAACGAATACTTTTTAAATCAGCAGACATACATATTTGTATATTTTTACCTCAAAAAAGTAGACATCTCCAATTATCGGACAAATTCCGCGTTCCCGAAGTGTTCGCTATTAAGGGCTTTTAAGGTACATAGATAAATATATATATATATATTTTATAATCTTGTCCTACTCTAAAAGTTCAAAATATTTATTATACTCGGTTGAATGTGGAAAAAGATTTAAAATATCAGATGTACGAAAATTGCAAAAATCCCCCCCCCCCCCAAAAAAAATGAAAATATAAAAAAATATATTGCCACATAGGCAATTTTACATATACATCACTTGATAATCACAACAGCCATTTAACTATGAATAATGAAAATAAATAAATAAATATTCTACTTTAATAACATTGGGGAAAAAATGACTTTGGTATTTTGTTAAATATATTTGCGTTTTTAAACTTGTCCTACTCTAAAAGTTCAAAACTTTCATTATAATCAGTGCAAGATTTAAGATATCAGCTTTACAAAAATTCATGCAAAATCCCCCCCTCCCCCCCCCCCCAAAATGAAAATACTTATTTAAAAATTATGTTTTTAAAAAATTTATATTTCCACATGGGCAAGTTTTTATGTAGATCAGAGGGTACTCACAAAAGCTATTCAACTATCAATAAAAACAAATAAGTACATATTCTATATTAAAAACATGAGGAAAAAATAACTTATGATTTCCAAACTTCTTTCGTCTTAAATATATACAGTAACATCTGTCATTTTTGTATTTTTCGTATAAGTGCATATAAATAAAGTTACCACAATTTTAAATACGAAATCTAGTTAGAGGTTTTTACTTTTTCCCATTATAAATTTCAAATTACTTTTTTATTAAAAATAATAAAAAAATCAGTATTAGAGTTGATTGCAAATCAAATACATATGTATATTTTTACAAGCAGCTTCATATAATAGACGAGTCTCATTTACTTTATTTATCTTTTTTTAATCTGCGGTTTTATGCCAGGAAGTAAGAAAGCATTAGGTCATCTTTCAAAGTTTTTTTTTATCTTTACTTCCTTGTGGCCGTCATTTACTGCGAGATAAAAATTATTCATTGAAACTAAGAACTGACATTGAATATATAATTCGTAATAAAAAAGAACGTCATAAGTTTAAAAATATATACTTCTAGAATTAGTGGGGTTTTTTGCGAACAGATTCAAAACTAATTAAATTTCATGCAGGATTTTGTTTAGTACAATAAATAAAATCATAAAATACACTAATTTTACTACTATAAAGAAACTTACTTGAGTTGCTGCAAGAGGTAAGAAATATTCCTCGATTTGAAATTTTAAAAACTACCACAACCACAGTGAGGGAGAAAGACTTTCATCAGTTTAAAAGGTAATCCATAATACATCCGACTAGCCATATTTAAAGGATGAGATGTTTCATCCTAAAAACAGGACCCGCCAGACAAAAGTTTCTTTTTTTTTTGCCAGCTTCGACAGGACGAAGATGAATAACACAATATTATTGATATAAATTGATACGAGTTAACACTAAGCCCATTGCACACGCTTTGTAGAATTTCCGGGTGTAATCTTCAACCGTCGTCTACTTCGGTTCTGTGTCTATCCCGCCCTTGTATCGACGACAGCTTCTAAGAGACATTTGATGCCGAGCACACACGTCAGATGTATGTATTCAATAAATACATAATCCAAGTTAATACGAATTAAAATCACAGTACTTCACATTTCGAAAAAAACGAATTAAAATACACGCGTACATAAAAACAAACTTTGTTTGAATTACAACGTATACCACTTCGAACGAAGACATCTAAAACGCATGCGCAACTGGGAGTGCTAGTGCCCCCTGGTGGTTATTGCGTCGGAAGAATCAAAAATTAAGACACGTTTAAAGCAATGAAGTGTCTTAAAATAAGACGTTTGCGGATATTTTAGACATTATTCTCAGTTCGTTTACACCATGGTCATAGTAAGACGCTTATGTATCTTAAATTAAGACATCTATAGTGTCTTAATTTTCAGATTAAGACACTTAAGTGTCTAAAATTCTTTTTCAGTCACATATGTGTCTAAATTTAAGACGCTTCTATTTGCAGTGTTGATGCAGAATTATCAGATTTTCTAAAAAACTTTGGTATAGTGGTTAATTTTGATAACGAGCTTCTCTGATTAGATTTGAAGGTTCATTGTAATAGTCTAAAGGGCGGAACGAGAAGTTAATATCCCCCCCCCCCAATTTGTTTTTTTTTCTATCCAATTTGCTTCAAATTTGGTATACGAGTTTATTCTTATAAGGTGCTTCCCTAATTAGATTTGAAAGTTCATTGGTTAAGTATAAAGGGGGGAACGAGGGGGCTAAACCCTTTTAATTTAGATAAATGGGTTTTTTCTATCCGATTTGCTTCAAATTTGGTATGCCAGATTATTTCGATAAGGCGCTTCCCTGATGACATTTGGAGGGTCATTGGTTAAATATAAAGAGGGGAAACGGAGGGAAGCCCCCCCCCCCTTAATGTATTTTTCGAGGGGCATTATTATTTGAAATAAGAGTATAATATACAGTTAGTGTGAATAGCCTGTAAGCTTAATGCCATCAGTTTAACTGGGCACTTTTCTTTTTAATTATTGTTCCAGTGAGTGCACTCTGCACGAAAAGTTATCCAATATTATGTGGTTCCATTTTGTTTCTGGTATTATTTTAACTGTCATATTAAGAATAGAAATGATTCTACTCCATTGGTTTAATCGTTATAACAAGGTCATTAAAAATATACATGCAATTTTTAAAATCTTTGTTTTTGTCGGATTTCATTATTTTCTAATATTCCAGTGTCCGCACTGTACTCAAAAAGTTATCCTATGTATGGATGGGTGAATTCAGGGTGTATTCTGGAAACGCGAGAGTGGAACCTTCCGGGAGGGGCAATTTTCCAATTTTATCACAACGCCTCATGTAATATATTATCGAAAAGCCCTCTGGTTACTCATTCATATTATTATTTCTTATTATGCTCTTTTACCCCCCCCCCTCCGGCCTCTTTTTTGTATTTTAAGCAATTTTTCTAACTCAGCTGCTCATTAAGCCAAAGCGTGCTTGGACCCCTTTTTGAAGGATTAACCGAAGGGGTATTTCGTCAAGGCCTTTCGATTCGTGGGGTCTATTTTGGCCACAGACAATAAGGGGGCATTCCCATCGTGGGGGGGGGGGGGGCAGAAATTGATTTTTTCATGTGACAAATCGTTTTAGAGCTCTTGGCCTATACATTACGGCACACACTCCCCACCTCTTAACTCACTTTTCCCCCCACTAGAGGCGTTTTAAAGTTTTAATTTGTTCATTACTACACCATAACTTTTTTCAAAAATTAAGAAAAAAAATTACACAACAAATTTCAACAATTACAGCTTTTCCACCATTTTTTAGGGGGGGGGGGGGAGGTAGGACGTGAGGCTGATGTGGACACGCTGCTGTCAGATTTCGTATAAGAACCTTTTTCATAAACAAAATGATCACAGAAGTCCTGTTTTTCTATTCTAGTATAAGAACGAGAACGCTATTTAAAAAAAAGAAAGAAAATTATGATATTTGCAAATTTATGTTCCACGTCCGACAATGTCAGCGAATAAATCAATAACTGTTTAGAGTTTTTAGATCACTGCTGAAAAAAAAACATATAATCAAAGAATATATTTTTATTTATTTGTTAATCAGAGAAAAGTATATTATTTCACTGTTAATAATTCTAGGATGAAAACTTTTTTTTTTTTTTTTTTGTAAACAGCTGAAAATTTGGTAAACATTAAAAAAAAAAGATATTTATAATCTGTAAATGAGATAAGGAGATATATATTTTAAAAGGGAAAGACATTTTAGTTAAATGTATTATCAAAAGGAGAATTTTGTTTATTAATTGGGGGATAATTAGTATGTGTTGGGTGAGTATGAGTTGGGTATTATTTATTTATTTATTGCCTAAGTGGGACAGAATCAATGTGTGATTGGTTAATTACAACATCACAGCTATTTTAAAAGAAGATTTGTAATATTTGCATTTCCCGCACGCTTATAGGAGGCCCTAAAAAGACTGAAAAACCATTTAAATTTTAAAATAAATTTATAGCCTTCAAAATTTCGCTCATCTGCGTGCATTTTTAAGAAGAGGGGCGTTTATAAAAAGTATCCCACCTGTTTGGTTGCAGGAAATAAAAACAGAAAGTACGTGTTTTCCGGATGAAAAAAAAAAATCATTTCTTCCTTTTTTTCTGATTTAAATATACACTGTTAAAAATTTCATCGTCAGAAAACGGTCGTTTGAACGGCAGCATTCTGTCCGGAAATTCGACCGTATTTAGAGATAACGGTTACTTAATCATATTACCCGTAAGGCATGGTGACGTCACGGCGACGTCGTTGTGAAGTCACACTGTGATTTTGTGACCGTCGATGTGACGTCACGTGACGTGAATGTGACGTCATAGTGACTAGAATGCGAGGTCGTTATGGCCGTTTTAGAGGTCGTTTGTGACGTCACATTGTGACCACTCTGTGAAGTCACGGTGTGACAAATTTGTGAAAAGTGTGTCATTTGTGACTATTTTGGCATTAACTTTGTGACAAGTGAGAATGTTTTGAAGTCACACTGTGACCAATTTGTGAAATATGTGTCATTCGTGACGAACTTGTCATAAACTCTGTGATGATTTCAAATGAAAATCAAATTTCAAACTAATTGCTTAAAAGGCGCAAAGGCGAACTAGTGAAAAAGATTCCATGCTGGAACTCGAACCCGGGCCATCAGTATAGCGCACTGACATTCTACCGACTAAACCACATGGAAATACCCAGTCTGGAAAATTTCTCACTATTACATGTTGGCAAGGCTACAAACGCAGTACAAGATGCAATATTTATCGTGAGCCACCGACATGGCGCAAACACGAAACTTAATTAAATCCAGCATCGATTGAAACTATATTAATACTTGGAAATTTTTTCAGAGAGAACCATTCGCCTTGCATACAATATTTCAAATGAAAATCAAATTTCAAATTAATAGCTTAAAAGGCAATTTTAATTTGAAATTTGATTTTCATTTGGAATACTGTATGCAAGGCAAATGTTTCTCTCTGGAAAAAATTTCCAAGTATTAATATAGTTTCAATCGATGCTGGATTTAATTAAGTTTCGTGTTTGCCCCATGACGGTGGCTCACGATAAATATTCCATCTTGTGCTGCGTTTGTAGCCTTGCCAACATGTAATAGGGAGAAAATTTCCAGGCTGGGTATCGTTCCATGTGGTTTAGTCGGTAGAATGTCAGTGCGCTATACTGATGACCCGGGATCGAGTCTCGGCGTGGATATTTTTCACTATGTTGGCCTTTGCGCCTTTTAAGCAATTTATTTGAAATTTGATTTTCATTTGAAATATTGTATGCAAGGCGAATGTTTCTCTCTGGAAAAATGTCCAAGTATTAATACTGTGATGATTCTTGTCATAAAAACTACGATAATTTTAAGGTAAAGTTTTGTTTGAAATATAAAATTTTATCTTTTTACCGTACTTTTTAGCAAGATATCGCTATTTTGGAGTCCTATTCTTCTAAAATATTTTTAATTTTCCATTAAAAAAACAATGCTTATTAACTGACATCTTTTTTTATTAAGTTCTAAGCTTGATCTTGAATTCAAGCTTAATATTAAGAATGTGTAAGCTTTTTAATGTGTTATGATTTGTCATTGCTTTATTAAATACGAACATGGAGTCTAACGGACATTAATACAGCTGTTACTTATAGAAGTACATGATAAGCCCTATTTATTTAAATTTTTTATTCCCGTATGGTATTTTGTGAATATGAGCTAATTAGATTTGGTATATTTTATATGAAAAGACTGATCTGGGAAATAGAAACAACAAGTAAGATATATCATGCGTTAAGCATAGATTATAAAACACTTTCCAACTTTTCCTAAATGTTTTAACAAGACATCGGGGGAAATAACGTAAATAAGATAACTAAGTAAACATGAAAAGGCGTAAAACATTTGAAAAACTGATTTACGCAGTTACCATCCACTAAAAAAATCATAATTTAAAATAAAATAAATAAAAAAAAAATTATTTTTTTTATTTAAATCAGATCTTTTTGATTTAAATCAGATTTTTATGATTTTTTTCCCAGCGTTCAAATACTGAATAGCTATCATGAGTTTTAGGTTTCCAAAACAATTACACCACTAATTGCTAACATAATATATGTTTTTACACTTTAATTAATAAAATTATAATTGTTAGTTAGTAATTACAGGAATAAAAACTGTAAATTAGTAGTTTCATTAGGTAGTATCATACAATAATGTTATATACATTAATATTGTAATAATTATGTAAAAATTTATAAATACTAGTGACATTTAACATTTATTAAAATTATTAACTGCATTTTATATTAAATAGCTAACATTACTTCAAATTAATTATTAAACAATCAACTCTCTAATTAGGAACATATTATACCTCTTTAAGCCTTAATTATTAAAATGATAATAATTCATTTTAGAAAGAAAAAGGGACAGGATGCTAGTTCAAAAAACGGGCACTATTTCATGAGGAAATATATTAGTATAATGTGTTTAGTAATGATGTAAGAAAAAAAAAGAATATTTTTTTTTAGCATTATAAGTAAAGTGTCCTTAATTTTTAATAATTTTATGAATAACAAAAAAAATACAATTAAATAACATATTTTAATAATATCCTGTTTTTTCTAAAGAAATAAAGTTTTTTTTTTTTTTTTTTTTTTAAGGCAGGGTGCATTTTGCCAATTTCAAAAGGGGCATGGTGTGGCACCATTAAAAAAAACGGCCTAGAAGAAGCAGTATAAGTAATTACAGAATTAATAAAAACTGCAAATAAGTAATTTCATTAGTTAGTAGCACAAATAACAAAACTAACAAATATTATTTGCAGCTCATTTTGCACTTGTATTTAGGAAAATTTCTGTAAACCACCAAAATCTATACTTACACACATGTACGTGTATGCTAACAAATATATATATATATATATATATATATATATATATGAAAATGAGTTAAACCCAATCATATAGAATAAATATAAGTTCGCCACTCATATCTGAAATCCTCAAAATATTTAAGTAACAGCATTATTACCTCTATTAGCCTTCAATGGTTCAATTTTTTAGTATATATGAGCTACAAAAGAAAAAAAAAAAAAAAGAAAAAAAAAACATTTATTCAACCTATACCAAAGAAGCTTTTGCTGTGCTTAGCATTTTTATACCAATTATTTCTTTTTTTCTTATGCATTCATTTACAATTTAGCTGCTGAGCAGATGTCATTCTTTCATTCTTCTTTAACTTGAGATTGCTATTAATTACTATTTATTCTTTTACTTGTAGAAATGTAATTAGACTTGCTATGTGTATTTTATATAAAATAATGCATAAATTCATTACCTAAAGGAAATTATGACATTGCAAATTATGTTAGATTTAAATATCATTTTTAAATGAAACTGTTTTAATTTGGATAAAAACTTAAAAACAATGCTTTTTACAAACTCAACTGTTTTTTATTTTTTACAATACTAATGAATTAAGCTTAGAAACAATTATTTAAAGCTCTTTTTTTGTTTATTCATAAGTCAAAATACCTGTCGAAACTTTCAAATTATGTTCATGTTAGATTTTAATACTTTTTCTGAGATTTTAAACATTTAGAAAATTTTTGATTTTAATCAATGATTTTTTTTAAAAAATCGGTTGATTAAAATCATGATTTAATCGCTGATTTAAATCAACCGATTAAAATCGTTGACACCCTACCATCCACAGCCAAATATGTTTTCTAATTCTTTTAAACAGTCCTGTATGTGATCTGTAGATTCATATATATATACTATATAATGGAAAAATTTAGTTTATCAAGGAAACGCATAACAGGTTGAAATTCTCTTTCAGCAATCTATACTAATATATGGAAACATACTTAAATAATTTTGTACAACCCTGTAGATTACCTAGAACCTTTATTACACGCCACTATTTAGTTAAAATTTAATTCAAGCTAAAACACTCTTAAAACTGTAAAAACTTAATAATTTCCAGAAATTATAATTCATAGACGGCAACGTATCCAATTCTTTGCGTGACCCTGTATATCATTTTATTTATATACTACAAACATTTCTTAGTAAATTAAATACAGTGCAGCGTTAAAATGCATAACTTATTTAAAAACCACCTTTAAGCAATACCCAGTAACTCTTACGAATACTTTTATATAGTCCTGTATATGAATTATAGCATATATATATACACCATATACTATGCATAAATGTAGTGAATCATAAAAGCGCATATCATAATTAAAAATGCATTTCCAGCAATCATCGCTAATGAACAGTACTTCGGATACAATATAGTATCTGAAATATTTTGTGTGTCCCTGTAAATGCTATATACACTTCGTATTATACAGGAAATAATTCATAGTATGTAAACCTAAACGACGTATATCAATTTCATTACAATATCAAATAGATTAACATAAATAAAGTACGCTGCAAACAATTCCCTCCACCCCTATATCATTATGTATTGGAATTCCTTTTTTAGCCCTGTAAATGAACAACAACTATTCTTTGCATCGCATATTCTATGGAATGCACATTTTAGTGCGCTTCATAAATGCATATCAATTTTATTCTGTTTGAAAGCGTGTAAAATCATTAAAAATCATTTGAAACGATTTTTTCCCCACAGGCCTTAATGTAATGGAATACTTTTGACTGTCCCTGTAAATGAACTAAACATGCTACAAACTTCATTACAAATAGGGACCTTGCTATGGTAAACGTCAATAACATCCAAAAATTTCAGGTCAATCCGAGTATATTTACGCGAGTTAGAGCGCGGACAGACGGCCAGACAAACCGAAGTCATAAACACTTTTCAAATTTATCGAGCCTGAAAAACACTTTTTTTCAATGCTTAAATATTATTTTTTTTTTTTAATGCCAATAAAATAAATGTATCGAAAACGTAGAAAATGAGTTTACAATCAAAGAAAATTTAATAACTGATTCTGAATGTCTACAATTAAATGTTTGATTAAAATCACAAACAGAAAAAAAAAAAAAAAAAAAAAAATGCTTAAATACAATTAAAAAAGTAAATATATCAATTTGAAAAACACTAAATAATTAGTGTTTATAATTGTACTATTAAACAACAACAAACTACAATAGATGAATTAAATGCATTTAACAATTTCTCAAAAATCTTCCCATATGTTATAAGGAATTCCTATTATTTTATAATTTTGGCAAATGTTAAATCTGAAAACATTGGTATGAAGATTTAAGATTTTAAATACTAATTTAAAATATTATTAGCAATGAAAAAAAATTCTTTCAAAAGTAAAAATACTTTTTCCCAGTATAATGTTAATTTCAAAATTGAAACAGTTTCCTAATATCATTATAATCGAATATCATATTTAACTCCAAAATATTAATGACGATAAAGACTGTGTTAGAATCAGTCTCTGCATCAGCTTTTTTTTTTCTTATTTTCAGATTAAGATATTTTAAAGCATCGAATCGGAAAAGAATTCCAGATCAGTCTCATTGCATATAACATACTACAACTATTTAACTCGTGATAATAATCTATCAAACGGAAAAAAATTTTTAAATTAAATAAGACATACCTTTTCAGTTCCATAAATAGTTTAATAATATCCGTGTTTTATCCTAAATTGTCAGACATATTTCTGACAAAATGACAAAATTGTCAGACATACTTCCCGCGTCAAAAGTTCTGATCCTTATTTTATTCTGCGGTTTAATCGAGCGCAGACGATATTGGCAAGCAGGTGCTTATACTGTATTATTATAATTTTTTTTTTTGTAGACAACAGATTTTTAGAGTTTAAATGCGCAAACATTTTATCTTTATGTGAGTGTAATGAAAATTTTCTATTTGAATGAAACACCTGTCTTTTTTCTTTCTTTCTTTCTTTTTTTTTTTTTAAGTAAAGTTTGTTTTACACGTAATAAATAAAAGTTAGGCATCTTCTTAATAAATGAAAATAGAGTATACAGGATAAAAAAAATTTCTTTGTCAATCTGTCATTTTTTTATATTCATTTTCTGCAGAATAAAACAATTTGTAAAATAGCTTTTTTTAAAGTCGTATCTCTAAAATACGAATTTAAAATACGAATCATTATATCGTGGGTTTTGTATAAAATTTCTATAAATATTTTTTCGTAAAATGCTAATTTTATTTTAAAAGTCTGAAAGAAGTAAAATTTTTTTAAAAATAGTTATTTAAAATAGTTAAACACTAACAGGAAAAAATATGACTTGAATGCAAATTCTAAAGCAAGAAATGCATATATGACTAAACTCTGAATACTCTTTCTACGTGCTCATTAAAAGCTACAGACTTAACTGTAATAGAAAATTTTAGTTTGAAATCACATAAGTGTTTTGAATACCACTAGTCGACACACACACAAAAAAAAATAAAAATAAAAAATAAAAAAAAATAAAAAATAAACTTCTTCCCTGCAAACTAAATATGTAAAGTGTGCAGATTTAATATTCCTAATTCTGAATATGTTATCCAAATTGCGCCAGTACGTACCATTTTTCCGAGAAACACTTTTATAATAATAACAATCAGTGAAGGATTAAATTGCAATGGTAGATAAAATTGAAATCATAAAAAAGGTATACTTTCACTGTCTTAGATAACAAATTGATAAAATATAGCATGAAAATCTAGTTTGTTGATACTTGTACCGTGCATTTTCCTTTTTATGCCCCCCCCCCCCCACCTCTTTTTATGGCCGAATTTACTATTTCCTATCCATTAATATGTTTTCATTCCTTATGTTGCTGTAACTCGGGCATGTTTAAAATATTTCTGTTAAATTTTCAAAGATTTTTGATGTTCATATTTTTGTCACACTGTGACTTACAATATGGTGGTTTTTTTCGTTACATATGTGACATGACGTACGTTACATGCAGTGACATAACAGTGACGTCACAATTTTTTTTTTTTTTTTAATTGCCAGAAAATATAATTTTACATAAATAACATGTTTTGAATATTTTTTAAGAATATGTTTTCTAAGAAGTTCACATCTCAGTCACACTGACATCACTGTGACATCACTGAGTGGTGGCATTTTGGTCACAGATGTGACGTGACCACAGTGACTCACAGTGACGTCACAACGACGTCACCGTGACCATGCATGCTATGAGGGTATATATATATTCCCATATGACCGTAAAAAATATATATATGGTCATTTGACCCTAATTGTATAAAAAGGTCAAAATGCTCATTTGACCGTAAATGTATAAAAAGGTCAAAATAATCGTTTGACCGTACAATATATATATATATGGTCATTTGACCATATTTTTAGAAAATGGTTATATAACCATATTAAGAATAAATTTGCATTTGACCTTGAAATATACATGGTATGGCCTTTTGACCGTATTTTTAAAAAATGGTTATTTAACTGTATTAGGATTTTATGACTGTAAAATACGGTCACTTGATTGCATTATGGATTTATTAATAATGATACACAGGGTGTTGCCGAATTCGACTGACAAATAAAGAGGGGTGACTGTAGGCATCAAGAGGATGAAAAATTGCCATGCACCTTTCCATGTTCTAAGCCACATTGAGTGAAGGAAAATCGCAAAAATATTTATGAAGGGAGTGATGGTCAGTGAAAAAAATAATAAGTAGAAATGCACTTATTTGACCTAAGCAGAATTACAATGCATAACAGTTCGACATGAGAAAGGTCACGACAAGGCATTTTTATAGGAATTGTTCGAAGTTGAAGCCAAGAAGATAATTGCACAGCAGATATCTACAGAAAGATTTCGGTGCAATGATCTTTAAACATGAAACTTCAAACATTTCCTATAAAAATGCCTCGTATCCTTTGACGTTTAACTGTACTGCATTGTAATCCTGCTTATGTCAAATAAGTATTTCTCTATTTATTTGTTCCACTCAATGTTGCACTCTTCATAACTATTTTTGCAGTTTTCTTCCACTTAATGTGGTTTGTGACCACATCATGCTCTATAGTAATTTTTCATCCTCTTGATGATTATTATCAGCCCTCTGAATGTGTAGGCCAAATCCGGCAAAACCCTTACAGGTACATACTAATAAATCCATAATGCAATTAAATGATCGTACATAGATATTTTACAGTCATGTGTTAATAAAATCATAATACAGTTAAATAACCACTATCATCCCTTTGAATTTGTCAGTGAAATTCAGCAACACTTTGGATATGTTTAGTCATTTGACTATAATTTTTAGAACAGTTACTTAACCATATTTTCAGTTTGTTATATAACCTTACAATATATATGTGTGATTTTTTGACTATATTAGAAACAAAACAATCAAAAGTTCATACATATATATCTTACAGTCATAAAACTATAAATTAAAAATGCATGTAATAAATGGAAAATAAAAATTCTGATTTTCATATAACAAGAATATTTGGAAGCACACGTAAAAATGTGTCAAATTGGTCAAATCGATTTTATTCTTTACTAATGTATACATACACAGTCTTTTTTTTTTTTTTTTTTTTTTTTTTTTAAATAGCAGTTCTTGTATAATAAATAAATATTAAAAAATATAAAAAGTTAATAGTACATAATGTTGACTATGCCTGATCAGGAGGCAACTTTTCTTTTGGCCATATAACAATAAATTCTTTGCTGCGCTAGACTAGAATTTCTTAATCATACAAAATAGATTATTATCCATGATATAACAAGGGATTTTGTTCATATTATAATGTTATATTTATTAAACAAGAACTTCAATGTACTTAAAAATTTCATATATTTCAAAAGAATAATGTAAAATTAATAAAATTGACCAAAATTTTATAATTATTGCCGAGATTCTTGTTACTTACTTGGAAATTAAGAATTTTTATTTTTTTCTCAACATACAAATCTATCTAAATTTTCTTACTTTCAGTTAAATGTTTAAAACTGCCACTGTCCAACAAATCAAACTTTTGTAATTTTTTTTTTTTTTTTAAATGGAAAAATAGTGTTTTGTTATTCTTGCAAAACTTAGTATATAGTTTAAAACTTAGAATACTAATAATAGACTTAGAAACTCTGTATATAGTTAACTTAGCATATATTTTTTAGAGTATCATTGAGAAGTTTATTACAGTGTGTTGGGGTTTTTAACCCTTTATGTCTGAAATTATGAATTCATGAAAATTTCATCTTAGCATTTTTTAAACTACATTAGAAGATTTACACAATCATTTAATAAATTTTTGAAGGATTTTGCCAATTAAAATTAATTAATTAAATTTGATTTTTTTTTTTTTTTTTTAGTATTTTATAGAATTAGGAAATGTAATAAAAAATAATGCTCTTACAATAGAAATATTTCCAAACTTAACCCCCCCCCCCCCCCCTCCCTCATCAATCTTTCAACATCAAGAAAGCTGAAAAGATGAGAAAGAATGAAAAAGAAATGATCCATTTAAAATATTTTTGTTTTTTGCAACCAATAATGCTTTTGGATCAAGATAAAGAAAAGTATCTATAACTCATTCTAAATTGTACTACTACTAATCAATGTATTAAATGAATCTTGTAACAAATTATTTTAATGGTACATTACAGTACCATTGGAGCCTAAAGGGTTAATGAAATCAGTTATGAATAGTAAGGTTGCACAATAAGTTATGAATATTTAGATTTCCAGTTGATGTAGAAAGAATATACAAATTGCTATATTTGTGTTTTTTAAAATGTAATTTATAGGTATAAAAAAATATATTTTTTAATATCTATACATTTGAAAACTTACCATAGATTTTTTTTTTTAACAAGCCTAGACAAACAAATACAAAAAACTTAAGACCATATCTAAATATTCACAACTTATTTCCTGAATGACTTAATTAGTTACAGCACAACCAGACATTTTGAAGTGTATGAATTTACATTTAGTACTCAAGTGGAATACATGTTTACTTAATGGGTCTTCACAAATAAATATGTAGAAGTTTAGCAGGCTATAAAAACATTTATAAGTAACAAATTATTGTCATTTTCTACAACAAAACAAAAAAAGATTGATAAATTAAAATGAATAAAATAAATTTAGAATTTTTACTATTTAATAAAACTTCTACATATTAATTAAATACTGACTTTATTAAATCAGTTAAAATGCAATAAAAATATTGCTGTACGAGTATTTAGAGAAAAATAAACGTACTTAAAAATCAAGATAACTGTTTTTAGTAAATTAAAAAATAAATAAATAAAGATTATTGTGAATCACAAATAATCAAAACAATCAATTAAAACATAGAAATATATTTATTACAATAAATAAATTACATTATATTATAACGCATTGTTATATATTTATACACACAAATTGCTTTTACACATGAATGCATTTTATTTTTTATAAAAATTTGCATTGGCTTGGACATATTACAGAACTATAATTAACTATGAAAACTGTTTTTCTGTACTTTGTTTCACACACAGGGTTAATCAACATTGGGTACCTTAAAGAAAAAGTTAAATGCATTAAACTTGGCTATAGTACAATGATACTTTGATATAATACATTCAAATAACTTTTCTAAGAAAATACAAAAGTAATTTATAGAAAAAGTTTTATAAAACCATATTAAGGCTAAAAAAGGGGAAAGCTGACTAACAGAAACCACAACCCTTAGCTCAATGCATTCTTTGAGCAGTACAGTCTCACGAAAAAGAACTGCATAGGATCAAGTGGGGGTAAAATATGCAGGTTTTTAAATTAAATTCATGAAAAATACAAACTATTTTTTTTTCAATTGTTTTACATAATTAGTGTGTTAGAATTATCAGAAATTTAATAATGAATAATAAAATATTTCCTGTTATATTATTATACTTTGTAGTCATTTTAAAATCGTGGATAAGAAAACTTGGTTGAAATGAGGAGAAAAACTTTAGATTTAAAGTAAATAAGAACTTATTTTCAGCTTATTTATCTATTATATTGCATAAAACACTTAGAATTAACTTTCTGCATTTTTTAATACAGAATAACTTAATAGTTATATTTTATAGCAAAAAAAAAAAAAAAAAAAAAAAAAACAAAAAAACAAAAAAAAAAAAAAAAAAAAACATAACTGGAATAAAATAGTTAAGATGTTAGGCTTAGCAAACAAATAGCAATTTTGTTTTTACTTTTTTGATAATTTTATTCAGGGTTGTCGGCTTTTAGCCAGGCCAAAAAAAGCCGGCTTGCTTTTTATGGTTTTAACCGCTTAAAAAAAGTCGGCTTTTATTTTTCAAAAAGGTGGTTTATAGATAATTCATATAAAATTTGGATTAATTTATTTTTAATACACTTATAAATATTTTCTACGAAAATAACATAAACTTCTATTAAATTTTGTCAATTAAATAAGACTTTATAATGAAACTAGCTAGAATGAAACTGTGAAGGCATTATGTCTGAAAAAAAAAAAAAAATTATGAATATTCAGAAGAATACATTAAATTAGACATTAAATTGGTTTGGAATTCTTTATCATAGCTCTATACATACCACACATTTTAAAGATTATATGAAAGAATAAGAGGATGTCACACATTAAAATAGAAACATTCTTACATATACTGATATTTACTTTAAAAATTGATTAAAACTAAATAGCTTATATGTATTTAATATCTGAAATTGTCTTATATAATACTTGAGCAATAATAAACAATCGATAATATGTAATAAGCAATTGATATTCTGATAACTTATAAAAATGATATATGTAAGGTTTTTCTGCTACTAAGCTGTTATGTAACGTCTTCCAGATATGTCCATACGGACTAGGCCTGGGCTTTAAATCGATTTAAAGCTTACATCGGAAATCCGATTTAACCATTGGACTTAAATCGATTTAAGCTATAATCGGAAATCGCGATTTAGCTAATGTCTTAAATCGCGATTTAGCCATTATCTTAAATCGCGATTTAGCCCTTGTCTTAAATCGCGATTTAGCCATTGGCTTTAAATCGATTTAAAACAAAATACTGATTCAGAGCTAACATCGGAAAAACGATTTATCTACTTTGATGTATCTACACTTACATGGCAAGCTGGTGTTAAATCGATTTAGGAGGATCCGATTTAAGCAAATATCGCAAGCCTCAATGCTTTCCGATTTAAGAAAAATAAGGCAAGCTGGTGTTAAATCGATTTAGGAGGATCTGATTTAAGCAAACATCGCAAGCCTCCATGCTTTCCGATTTAAGAAAAGGCAAGCTGGTGTTAAATCGATTAGCAGGATCCAATTTAAAAAAACATCGAGCCTCAATCCTCTCCGATTTAAGAAAAAGGTGGTTTAAGAAAACGATGATTTAAGTAAAAATTGATATTTATTTATTTATTTTGTAAACAAGATTCAGAGTTTATGAGATTGGAATGTGTATTTTTCAGAAATTAAGAACTTATATAGTGGAAAGTTGAAAGGAAAAAGTAATGTTTAAATCTTAAAATCCAAATTCATCGAATTTCAATTTATATGCTAATGCAATCTTTTGATGAAAAATTAAGTTTTCAAATATTTGAGTAATATTGCAATAGGTATTTTTTTATTTTCCAATATTCTGTAATTAATTAAAATGTTTTAAAGTAGAATCCTTCATTGTTTCAAAAGATTGTTTTCCTGAAATTCATTCAGCATTTATATGATTAAAAATAATAATAATAAAGTTTTATATTTAAAATCCAAACTCATCGACTTGCAGTTTATACTTTTATGCATTTTTATTATGAAAAATTCATTTTTCACACGTTTTAGTACTATTTTAACATTTATTTTTTATTTTCTATTATTTTGTAATTAATGAAATTATTTTAAAGTATAATCATGCATTGTTTTGTGTATCACTATTTGGCCGTGATCTACATCAAGACTAAATCTTTTACTAATATTTTTTCCCTGAAATTGATTGAGTATTTATGGTTGGAAAAAAAGAATAAAGTTTCATATTTAAAATCCAAATTCATCGAATCTCAGTTTTTATGTTTATGCATTCTTTTAATGAAACATTCATTTTTCACATGTTTGGTAATATTTTAATACATATTCTTTATTTTCTATTATTCTGTAATTAAAATATTTTAAAATAGTCATGCATCAGGTTTGACATCCGATTTCAGCGCCAGGCACGCGGATTGAGTATCTTGCTGAAATTGATTCACTATTTACATCCAAATTCATCCATTTTTAGTTTATATTTTTATGCATTACTTTTATGAAAAATTAATTTTCATATGTTTGAGTATTATGGGAATATTTTAGTTTTAATTTATTATTTTGTAATTAATTAAAAATACTTTAATAAAGTTCTGTAATGAGTCAAGTAACTTTATTTTTACAGCAGAATGAGGGAGGGGTGGAGGAGGCATTCATTAGATTTTTCTGCAGATCTGCGATTTTCTGTTTTTTCGATATTTTGTTATCCTTAAAAAGAGATTATTTTAAGATTATATTTTATTACTAATCTTAAAGGATGGCAACGGCCGCGAAAAGAAATCAGCAATTTCAGTAATGTGCTCCAACTTTCAATCCTTCTCCATCCGCTATATAAATGTAAGCATTTATGTTAAACAAATCTTATTATAATCTAAAAGTTAAAAAGATGTAAAATTGCACCTTATTTCTCATACCTCCCCCCCCCTTTATTTTATTTTTGTTTACACTACTTTTCTCATCATGATAAATGAATAGTTAAATTCATCACTGAATTCTTTTAATGTGCTTGTTTTACCTCAATAACTTTTTAAATCTGTGTTAGTAAAAAAAAAAAAAAAAAAAAAAGTGTGTGTGTAGGTTGTTAGCAATGAAGTGCTATTTGGGTGGGCTAGGGGAAATCCCCCCCCCCCTTAAGGAATTTAGATTGTAGCAGGCATAACAAGTCAGACAAAAAAAAAAATCATTTTCTTTTATATTACTTCTTAATGAATGAGTTTATAGAATGTATTAAAATAGGTCACTAATTTTTAAAATTGAAAAAAAAAAAAAAAACTAGTGTTTTGGGACATTCAAAGTTTTTTTATGTGTAAAATATACCTCTTTTCAAAGTTATTTGAAAAATTAAAAGCTAAGTATACTAAGTAATACAGGAGGGGGGGGGGGCACATAAAGACCGTATTTTGTTATTAAAAATTAAAAAATAGGCTTCCAGATTCTAAAAAGTAAAATCAGT
Organism: Maratus speciosus; assembly: GCA_963932465.1. Classification (NCBI taxonomy): domain Eukaryota; kingdom Metazoa; phylum Arthropoda; class Arachnida; order Araneae; family Salticidae; genus Maratus; species Maratus speciosus. The sequence goes on from OZ010790.1 coordinate 119,078,325, forward strand.
GTTAAATCGCGATTTAGCACTAAATCGCGATGTTAGATGGACGATAAATCGATTTAAGAAATTTCTATATCGCCCAGTCCTAATACGGACAGATTAAAATCATAGAATGGACAATGTTGAAAGAGAAATTAGGAAGGATATAACATTGGAGGAAATTTTAGTACATGTAAGTGCATAAAATAAAGAGAACAATTTAAAAAAAAAATTCTCCAAATAAAACTTGTTGAATTAAATTTTGAAAAGCTAGTGACTATTTAAAATAGTGCATATTCATGCATAAATTAATGCATATGTTACTACATACTACTGTACTAATACATAATATTATTACATAATACTGTTTTAATAAAGAGAAATGGCGTTTTTATTCAGTGATTTTATGTGTGATTTTAAATTTATGAGAAATAAAATAAGACTTGAATTATTAATATCCCTTAAAATTAGTTAATAAAATATATAACTAAGCAACCGTTGTCCTTTTTAATTATATAAAGCAGTAAAAATAAAAAAAGGTGTTAAGTGCAGTATAAACCAGACAAAGCAATTGGTATGGCTTTTATTCTAATATTAATGTCTTCATTATTGAAAAATTGGGTTATATTGATTTCTACCTCAATTAAATGTCTTTAAAACTAATTAAAAAATACATCAAAATGTGTTGTTTATAATTAAAATGCTTCATTGTATAAAAGCCAATTTTGGCCAAAAAAAGCCGGTTAAAACCAATAAAAGTCACTGGCCTGGCTTTTTTTAATTTTAACCGGCTTTTTTGCAACCCTGATTTTATTACATTTTCTTATGTAACATTTGACATTAAAACAATATAGTGCTGTAGAAATAAGACTTATTAAAAATTAATTTGATAAATTAATATATAGTAAAAGAAAAATAAACAACTTTAGGATATTATGTTTACTTTATACTAATTGTCATACAAGGAATTTTTAAAGTGATGTGAAAAAATAGAAATGTAAACCCGAAACTACAATTAAAAATCTTGCCAACAGAGTTATTGATGATTTATGAATTTAGAAGAAAAAAAGTTTATCGAATTTAAATTAGTAATAGTAACAAACTATATGAATTGGAACAAGAATTTTGAACAAGACAACAAATTATATATTTCTTGGGGTCTTAATGAGGAATATATAGTTCAGTACACAAAAGAGAATAGGAGGTCTCTACTTCATATTTCTTTAGAAAGACCCCTGGTATGGAGTGAAATAAGTGTTTTAAAATTCCATTATAAGTAATAATTTGCAATTTTATTGTTAAAATTGTTTTTGAAACGCTAGGAGCAATGTCTGTTTGCGTGTTCTATGTAATTCTTTTGTAGATTAAATATTTTTTGCAATTACTTTACCTCAAATGACCTTATTTTTATCTCTTCACTGTTTATACTACTTTTCCAGAATAATATGGATAACTGCAATAGCCAAAGTTTTGTATTTCATGTTTACAAATGGGCATATTTAAGTTGTATATCATCATCATGTTGTACAAATCAAATTGCACTTTTATAAACTTGGTGAAAAAAGCTGTAAATTTGCATTTTCTTAGTATCAGAAAATTTTATTAGAAAATTATGATGTGAATTCAAAATTACAAAGCCCATTTCTTGTGCCTCAATGAGTTAAAGTAAAGAACTTTTTGAAGAGACCTTCAAAAGAACTCCATTTTTGCTTGGATTCACCTCATTTATATATATATATTAGGGATGCACCGAATAGTGATTTTGACCGAATACCAAATATTCGGCCAACAGGCGAACCAAATACCGAATCTTCGGCTAGCCGAATAGTAACTGCTAGGCCGAATACTGAATATTCGGCCAGCCGAATAGTAACTATTCGGCCGAATACCGAATATTTGGCTTGTCGAATACTTTTATATTTCAAAGTTTAAAGGCATTAAAATGTTAAATTTTAAAACAATTTTGCATAATATTTAAAACAGAAATTTTTATTCTAATAAACAAGAGCTTTTTTCAAGTAAACTTTATGTTGAAAAAAAATCTGCTTTGAGTTATTTACGAAGAGGATAGTTATAAAAAAAACTTTAATTAATAAAATTTTAAATTTCATAGCTTCTTCTGAGAATTAAAACAAACGAATAAAATTTTCTTAAATTCTAAAACAAACATTTTAAAATCAAAGAGAGATTGTGAAAAAATTGGAAGAAAAATTGTACAGGATCATATATTTGCTTGTCAGGAAGAGACTAAAGTAAAAGTTAATAAATAATACAATCGATTTGAATTTTATATGGTGACAACTTAGCAAGAATAACTGTTCTACTCCCTTTGATTAAGCAAGGAAGTTTTTAAATGCATCCTAGATCGGTGTCTGCAGTGGGCAATCATTTTCAGAGATTGTAAACGTTGTTCTTAAAATCTTAGCAAGAAACAGATTATTTACTGGACAATGCTGAGGAACTTGCATTTGTACATAATTAATTCCTATGAAAATCCTCATGATTGGCTAATTTTTTTAAATAATACTTAACAAACATCAAATAAATAATGTAAAAACATTCTCTTTTATTTAAATATGATTTTGTTTCTAATTATTTTGAATATCTTTATAAGTTGACTGTTAAACGTAGAAATTGTATAAGGTTTTAAAATATATGTTTTAAAAGTTTTTTTAAGTATTCAGTTCGGCCGAATGTTTCGATATTCGGCCAAACTGAATATTCGGCATGCCGAATAATTAGCTATTCGGTCAAGCCGAATATTCGGCATACCGAATAGGCCGAATACCAAATAGATACCGAATATTCGGTGCATCCCTAATATATGTACTTTTTTTAAATACAAAGAATTAAAAAAAAAAAATTCAAAGTCTTTTTCACATACATTCATGCACACATACATTTGTAGAAACAGACAGAAAAAATTTCTAGTTGCCAGTAAAAAACATTTGTTTTTGAATCATATGTGCAAGGGCAAATGCACACCACAAATTATGAATAAATTAACTTTATAAACTTTAGAAAATTAAAAATCTTTAATACCCTTTGAAACAAAATGAGTATCAATTAGTGTACAAATGATTGATTAAATGATTATCTAGTAACAACTTCAAAGTTTGCACAAAAAATACTAAAAAGAAAGAAACAAAAAGAGAATAGTTTATTCAATTTCCTAAAATATAAGGCAAGATATGAAAAAAAAAATTCAAACTGTATTTGCCTATATTCTATCACTCTGATTAAAAATACATTACAAAGCATTATATTCAGCCTAAAAATTTCCTTCCCCTAGTAGAAAGTGCATTGTTTTACTAATAACTGAAAAATTCACATGAAAATATTTCCTAACAAATTTAGATATTTATTAATAGTCAAACAGATGCATTAATCATTTGACAAATTTTAGCTTAAATTCTCTATTAGCACTTTTATTTTATAATTCAACACTTGATTTTAAAAAAAGCTTAAAGATGGATTTATGCCCCCTTTCCCTCATCAACTCCTAAAATATGCAGCAAGTTTATGGCAAAACAAAATATTTATTACAAAATATCTTGATCTAAATTCAAAATATAACAACTTCTTCGAACTGTTAGATTTAAATCAAATATAAAAAGTAACTGATTAAAATCAAGCTAATAAAATTTAAATTAGAAAATCGTGTTACTGAATATACAATGAAATTTTCTGGCAAAATTTCAAAAATCTAATAATGAGAATTTTTTCCCCAAAAAACGGCAACTTTGTGATTTAGAAAAAATAAAAGGTACTTTTCGGTTAGCCGGGTACCAGTGTTATATTTACATACATATATATGCACATATATGTACATATATATATATATACATATGCATGTATATATTTATGTGTGTGTGTGTACATATATATATGTACATATATGTGCATATATATGTTTATACGAATGTAAATATAACACTGGCGCCCGGCTAACCGAAAAGTACCAAATAAAATGTATGTTTATCTTGTGAAATTATTTACAGATTTTGGTTTTATAACACAAATGAAATTGAACTACAATAACGTATAATAAAATAATATTTAAAAATTTCTATTATTGCTTTGAAATATGAGAACTCCCCCCCCCCCTCACCCCTCCTAATAACAGAGGTATATCTCTGGAGAAGGAGACAAGAGCAAAGTGCTATGAAAATTGCAATTGTAAAATTATTATTCTATATTTATTAAAGTAATAAAGAATTTCTGAAGCAATACACCATTCCAAATGATTTTACTAACCCAAAAAGTTCCAAGACCTTTTAGGAGTAAAGCTGTTTGCACTAGAAATAGCTTAAACTTACCTTCTGTCTCGCTTCTTCCTTGATTTATTTCCTGCTTTGCGTCCCTTTTAATGAGGGTTCTTGACATCATAACAAATCATTTACTATCAGGGTATGGTGGGGATTCAGTTTCAAAAACAATGACAAATCTTAGAAAATTTGCCTTTATTTCAAGTAGCCATGTCCTAGCTGCTTTCCTCTATTCATCATTTACAAACTAAAAAAAAAAAAAAATGTAGGGACTATTGTATAATGTATAAAAATAAAATTTAACATAAACAAATTGTTCTAAATAATTAAACTGAAACTACACATGTATGTATATGCACATATTATGTATGTGTAAATATTGAAAATGACAAACTGTCTTCTTTTAAGTTATTGATTTAAAGAATGTTTAATTACATTGATTTCATAATATAAATCATTTACTCAGAGAATATTTGTGTCGCAATTGTGGTTTATATCTAAAGTTTTAAGGGGACGAGGGACCTTCCTTATAAATCAATTTTATTTTTTTGAAAATTTCACTATAAATATTATTTAAGAATACATTATATGCATTATGGCATGCATTTATCACAAAATAAATAAAATTTATTTTTGAGCAAAAACGGAGTTCTACGCGTCGTCTTAGAAATCTTCGAAATGCCCGCTGCGCGTTCCATATCAATGAAAATCCCCAATATTTTTTATAAAAGTTTGGTTTATATATACAAATAAAACTGTGCATCGAATTTTATATAATTGAATAAAAAGGTAAAAAAAAAAAAAAATGAAACATTTTGAAATTTTTTCAAAAAAATTTAAAAAAATTTATTATTTTTTTTTTATATATACCTTTATATTCAAATATATAAAATTCGCGCAGGGGGCATTTTGAGGATTTCTAAGACGACGGCCCCACCAGTGGCTGAGAGGTTCTGCTCTCGAAGCTGGTAGACGGGAGGTGCTGGGTTCGAACCCAATCGCGCCCGTTGGCCTAACCGTTTCGGAGTTTTTGTGGTTTTCTTCGAAACCTTGGATTTTCCATGCGTAAATACGGGTTAGGTTCCCTTAGAGACACCCCCACGGAGGGCACTTCCCATAGGGCCTATATCCCTCGAGTAGATAACTGGCCATCAAAAATCAACCCACTCTAAGACGACGTGATGCGTAAAATTCCATTTTTTTTCTCAAAAATATTTTTTTTTGTGATAAATGCATGCCATAATGCATATAATTTGATGCAGAGTTTATTTACATATATAAAAACCAAACTTTTATAAAAAAAAATATTGGGGTTTTTCATTGATATGGAACGCGCAGGGGGCATTTCTGATATTTCTAAGACGAAGCGTAAAATTTTATTTTTTGTAAATTTCACTTTAAATATTACTCAAGGGTACATTATATGCATTATGGCATTATTTATCACAAAAAAATAAATAAATAAATAAATAAAAAATGGTACCTATTTTTGAGAAAAAATTGGAATTTTACTAAAATTTCACTTTCTTCTCAAAAATACCATTATTTTTTTTTTTTTTCTGTGATAAATGCATATAATGTACCCTTGAATAATATTTAAAGTGAAATTTACAAAAAAAAAAAAAAAAAAAAAAAAAAAAAATATTTTTAAGGTCCCTCATCCTCTTAAGTTACAAAAACAAACATGTAGAATCATTAAAAATCTAGGTAACTTATGATCAGTCACTGCTTAGTGGCCGCTTTAGCTTTACACATTTTTATTTTTATTTTTTTTAGCATAAATTAGCTAAATTTTTATATAATAAACTGTACACTTAATAGTAATAAAGAATTACTTTGAAAAATGAATTTAATAGTATTTTCAATATTTTTTGCCATTTTTTTCTGGCGTGACAGCTGACAAATAATTTGAATTATGATTTATAATTTTATTACAACTTAATTATAGTGAATAACTAAATAAAAATTATTTATATAACATATAAAATTATTACTTAATCAGTGTTTAGCTTGATTTAATATAAAGTTTCACTAATGATTGCTAAAAAAAAAGTGTATAAGGTTTTTGACACTTTTTGTCAGTTATGACATGTCATGTCAAAAACCTCTTTTTGATGTCAAAAACCCAACTATGGTTACTTTAAGATATACACCCAAATTAAGGTCTGCAGATTAAGATAATAAATCAGCATGACAGTCCGGACGGAAGAGGGAGAGTGACATTAAGAATATATATATACATATATATATATAGAGAGAGAGAGAGAAGACAAGACAATAGATGGAGCACAAACACCCTACAGTGGTATCCCAGAGATGTAAAACGACCAAGAAGACGACCTCAAGTAAGATGGAGTGATGAAATCAGAAAAGTAGCCAGTGTAAACTGGATGACTAAAGTACTAGAAAGAAAACATTGGAAAAATCTGGGGGAGACCTACATCCAGCAGTGGATTGAAAACGGATGATGATGATGATATATATATATAATATGACAATTCACAAATAATCTTCTTTATAATAATAATAAACCACTTTTTAAATTACTGCTAAAAGGACAAAAAGGAATTAAAATTCTTTCAACTTTACAAAGTTTAATATAATCAAAATGTTAAATTCTAGAATACAATTTTAAAATACTTTAAGCATAACCATACACAGGGTTGGGTTTTTGACATGACAAGCGTCAAAAACTGGTTTAAACTGTCGTAAACTGGTTTAAACTGTCGAAAACTGGTTTAAACCGTCGAAAACTGCCAAATACATGTAACACGCTAAAACATTTTAACAATAGATAAACATTTAAATAAGTCAATGATTTATGTGATCTTTTATTGAAATTTAATAATTTAAAAAATATATTATTTGCAATAAAATATATATATATATTTTTTTTTTTTTTTGGATTTTTCAACCAGAAGAAAATAATTTTGTACAATTAAATAATCCGGATCAATTTTACCACACAGCATGCTACAGCACACCACGTGTTTAGCACATTTATTTACACCCAAAAGATTGAGTTTAGAGTGTATGAAGCGTTAGAAAATAGTCTGTCTCTTAATTGATGCTGAGCTAGTAGGACTTGATAGCAAAAGCATTGCTAGATGAGCAAGTTTTGAAGCAGGCTCAAAAAGCTGTTGCATTTAGTGATACCTTTCCACCAAACAATGGAGTCCTCCCTATAGCACTGAAATAAGAAGACTGGAAAGGGGATTCTTTAGCTTCATGCACAATCAGTATGGGTAAGAATCCATAAACTCTCTCCGTAGCTCAAGTGCGAGCTGAATCAACTGATACAGCAGTCAACCCTTGCCCCTGATGGTTGGGATGCAAAGTATAAGCCAAACAATGGTATGGTTTCATGATTTGATCCCTTCTATTATGCACTTTTTCAATATGGGCTTACAGGAATTTTCTTTTAGATGACCGAGCCAATTTTGTTCAGTTTTAAAATCGAAAACATTTTTATATATTGAAAGAAAGCATGTTTTAAAAAGATTTTGACTTTAAGCTTTTTTTTTTTAATTACTTCTCTTATTTTGTAAATGTTTAAAATTAATAATCCAATTTCAATTTTGAATGGAATGGTTATTGCCTAGACTAGAATAACATTGATGCACATTATCTTGTTATACATATACATACAAAAAAATCTACACTTTTCTAAGTTTTTTTTCCCCCATAAAAAAAGCTAGCTCTCAAAAGTAAGCGAAATTAAAACGATTTTAAGTAAGAGAAAAAATGTACATCTCAGGTGAGCTTAATGTCTACTTTTTAGAAAAACACAATTTTACAAAAAAAATAAAATAAAATAAAAATAAATAAAAATTTTACCCTGTTAAAAAGTCGTACTTAACAATAATACTTTACTATGTACTAATTACTGATATACAGTAAGAGTGAATTTAAAATATTACATGTAATGTTGTCAAGTGTGACATTTAATTTGAATTTTTACAGATCAATTTAGTATTTGAGGTTTTTGACATGACCGTTTAAACTATGGTTTAAACCTGACATAAACTGACACATGTCAAAAACCTGCCAACCCTGTAATTATTACTAATACTATATACTAATTATACAATTACAGTAATAGTGAATTTTAAATATTACATCTAATGTGTGACATTTAATGTGAAATTTTACAGATCACTGTAAGTATTTGAGGTTTTTGACGAGGTTTTTGACAAGGGGTTTTTGACATGACGGTTTAAACCGCAGTTTAAACTGTCAAAAACTGACATGTGTCAAAAACCTGCCAACCCTGACCATACATACCACATTTTTTGTTATGAAGACTTATCGAAAACACAAACTTTAAATTGAGAAGTAGCAAAAAACTTCACCAATTAAATCCTGAAAGCAAATAAATAAACAATCAAAAGCAAATTGGTGAACAATTAAAAGCAAATAGATGAACAGTCTGATAGCAGGATATGCTTATAAAATGTTATCACTTTAGGGGGAAGGGGGAGGGTCTGGCACATGATATTGTGATATATCTCTAGGGGAAGAGAGATTTGTCTTTTCATACTGTTATCACTTTTTATCCGAACAAAATTTTCTCTTTTAATTTTTAATTTGTTCTTTACATGAAAATAGCCTGATATATATATTTTAGTCTGTTATCTGTTTTTACGAAAATACAAAGTTATTAAAATCATTAAATGACTATAAAATTTTTTAACTCCAAAATGTGGAATACTCTAACGTTTGGCATTCCTATTCTATTGTCATATGTGTATGCATATATAATCCGCTGTTTGAGAAACTATTTCTGAAGTTTGAAATTATACTTGTGTTTACTAGTGAAGAAAAGTGAAAAAAAAAAAAAAAATGTTATTCACCTGTTTTGTTGATAGAAGTTTTGCCTCCCCATTTGCAGGGGTATGTGTGCAAGAGGACATATCGTTGAATGCATTATGTAACAAAAAGTTATTATTAAATACTTTTAAATAGTACCTATTTCTTTTAAGTGTTATTTATTTGATATGAAGTTATTTTATATATATAATTGTGATATTTTATTAACTCGTTTTCATTTGAATCCAAAAAGTATCAGAATAATAATGTATAGCTATATCTGTACATCACTGCGAGCAAAAGAAAAAAATGCAAAAATCAAAATAATTTTAGACATTGATAACGATATCATTAGGGAAGGTGGTGGTGGTGGGGTTGGCAGGCTGATAATATATGATATCCAAAAGAGGGAAGGGGGGGGGGGGTCCAAAGTTATTAAACAGTTGATAATGTTATATATGAGTCCCTAATGAAACTCAATACATTTTTAATTAAATTACTATGGTATACACAAGCTTCTAGTTAGCTAAATCTATGATTCTTCTATATAGGGTAGATGTGCCAGTAATGGACACCCTTAAGGAATTTCTTTCAAAATTATTTTTTTATTAATAGTTATAATTATTATATTCCAGTTTTTTCAATATTATATTAACATATCAACAATATTTAACCATTCTTATAGTCTCATTTCCCAATATGAATCAAAATTTAATTTTAAATAACAGAAATATATCAAAAGCCCAGTAATGGACATCCTCTAGCCCAGTAATGGACACCCCATAAAAAGCAATAAATATAATTGTTTTTGTGATTGTATTTAGAACCAGAATTTAATGAATACATACTAATGAAACAAAATGGTTATTTTAAAATAAATTTAACAATTAGGATACCAGTAATTAATAAAATATTTGTGATAATCATGATAGTTTAAAATACTAAATATCAGGCAATTACAGCTATCAAATTATTGAAACAGTGGGGGATTTTAAAGTCAATTAAAAGAAAAAGTTTTGGAATATTAGTGTTTAGTTTTGTCTCACTATTTTTAACAATTAATCTTCCAGAGACTACTTGATATATCATTTATAATAATTAATATTACAAATAGGAAAGAAATGATATTGTGAGTTGAATATTTTAAATACTGAATAAAATAATTTAAAAAATAAAACTGTAGAATGATATTTGAGGCCACTGATCTGCAGATTCACTAGTTTCATGAATATTACCTATAACTTTCATTAATATTACTTTTTTTTTTTTTTTTGTCAGAGATGAATAAGGAAACATTTAAGACAGAAAATAGATTTTTAATAACTTCTATAACTTAATTGTTTTTATTTAAACAGAGAGGGATTAAGCCCTATGAGCCCCTCTTTGACTGTGCTCTTAAACAATATTTTCTGCTTCCTGGCTGGTTTGATTGCCAGATTATAAAATATGCAAGGTAATATATATAAAAAAAATAAATAAAATATTAAAATTTTATTAATCCACATAAAATAACTTGAAAGCAGCTATTTATAAAAGTTTTGGTGTTATTACATTTTGGTAAGTATAATTTAAAAATTAAATTTGATTATTTAGGTTTGCAGTTAAGTCAAAATATTTTATGCACTATAAACATTACTGAAATTGCATTTTTAGCAATGTTTACATGGGGTGTCCATTACTGGAAAATGACTAATTAACCGTCCCAGTAATGGACACCCCCCTCTTAAAACCTTAAAAATAAATGAAATTTTGTAAATAGCCGTTAGTATATAAAATTCTAAGTTTTCTATTGCTAATCAAACAAAAACATTCAAATTTTGCAAAAAGTAAATAATATATAACTTAATTAAACGAAGCCAGCTCTTAGCCTCTTCATTAAGATTTTCACAGAAAAACAGCGAAACTTTGAAACATTATTTTCTTCTTCCTGATTGGTTTGATTAAAAGTGTCAGCAACAACACAGTTTTATAAAACATGCAAGGGGGAATTATTAAAAAAATAATTAAAGCTAAATATTTATTAGTTATTTTTTTATTAACTAAAAACATCAAGGGGTGTCCATTACTGGAAGGGTGTCCATTACTGGCACATCTACCCTATTTTTTAAAGAATCTTTTAACATTAATTAAATTTTAATTATTTAAATCATATTATTAGCTGGGAAAAACCATGAATTTTGTCAATCAGTTAGAAGATGAAGCGGCAAGTCACGAAAAATAATGCGAAATTTAATAATCGGTCGCAAGGAAAAAATCATGAAATTTATCAGGCAATTACAGGAAGAAAAATTGTAAATTTAGTCATTTGGTAGCAGGAAAAGGGTGAAATTTGTCAACCAGTATTGTAGAGAAAAAAAAAATTGCAAAATTCATCAGGCAATTGCATGAAAAAAAAAAACCTACGAGTTTCAAAATATGTTGTAGGACCAAATCCAGAAACTAGCTGTGTTGGCAATTGTCCCGGTAGCAGAAAGTTCGAGACGGGAGACGGGCATCGCAGATTTTCTTTTCTCTTTTGCAGATTCTTTTTCCATTGAACCATTATTTTGCTTTATATTACGTTTAGTTTTTTATTACTTAATACAAAAACTTAAGATTATTATTAATAAAAAACTATAAAATGCATAAAAACGCTACAGGTAAGTGATTGTTTGATTAATTAACGTTTCAATTGTAAAAGTATTTTACCTGCAGATTATTTTTTGTCTTTGAAATATCTGTCGCAGATACCTGGAGAATTTTCTGCTACTGGGGCAATTGTGAAAAACAAAAACAAAAAAAAAATGTGAAATTCATTGATCAATGGCAATAAAATATTAAATTTCCCGGCTAATTTCAGGAATATATCACAAAATCCACCAATCGTTTGGGAAGATATCACAAAATTTTACAGATAACACGGAGCTCTAGACAAACAAGTATAAAATATTATGTTTTTTGAACGGAACACAAAAGTACCTTTTTTGAGAATACCGAGCTTTTTTTATTGAATTCCTACTCGGCAGCAGTTTTATTCTAGAATCAACACTAGTCAATAATGATGTTAATAAAATAAAAGTACTTTTGTTACATGTTTAAGCACCATGAATTAAGCATTGTAAATTTAATAAACTGAAACATACAATAGGGGGGACCGGGGTACAGTGGTCCACTTTTGCAGTTAACATTTTTTTTTCTCTTTTAACGGAGAGACCAATCTACCTGAAAATATTTTTGAATATTCTTTAAACCTTTCTACATGCCTCATAATTTTCACAGAACATAATTTCCAATACATTTTTCAAAAAAAATTTTTTTACATACACTCGTGAAGTGGACCAGTGTATCCCGTTTCCGGGGTACACTGGTCCACCCACTGGGGCACAGTGGTCCACTATTAGTTATTGTCTAAAATACAATATAAATCTATTTATAATTAATCTAATTCTTTTTTATTTCCCCTTTACCTCCAAAATAATATAATAATACAAATTTGCAAGTAGCATTTTGAAACAAAAAACATATAAAACTAAAGAATTATCAAAAAATTTATTATATTTTGATTTTGAATATAACAATATAAGATACAGGAGTGATGGCAAACAAATTATTAATTAAGTACAAAAAATCAGCAAAAATTTAAGACAAATATGATGATGAAAAATTTATTAGAAGATTAAAATAGGATAAAATAGATTTATTATGAGCTGACCATGTGCTCTGAAGTTATAAATAACCAATCCAGTGAGGTCATCTATTACTTATTAGGCTACAGTTATATTTTTCAAATGTAATAAATACAAAACAAAATATTTCTTAATATGTTAACTCTACAATGCATGATTTTCATTTCTCTCCTTCTCCCCCCCCCCCCCCCCCACAAAAAAAAAACTGCTATATTGAACAAGAAAACTTACTTTAAAAATCACATGTGAACTGTTATCCATAATTTAGGAGAAAACTAAAGTGTCAGATGGCTACATTATAATGTGAACAACATACAAACTAACATGAAATTTAAAGTGTGCCAAATGCTAATCTATGCATTGTAGCATTAAAAAAATTGTCATTTTTCTTTGTTTACTTTATTTTATAGTTAAATAATATTTTAAAACAATATTTCTTTATAGAGAATAAGTGATTATTAAATATTTTGAAAATTCTTCATTACAGGAGCAGTATTCATTGTGAACCACTGTACCCCAGCAGTGGCCGGTCCACTGTGCCCCATGTTAAAGTTCAATACATACTGATAAAAATATTATTTAAAGTTTTCTTTTAAGCATATAAGTTTTTAAATTTAATAAAGACCAGTGTTTTACCTTTTCAAAAAAGTTGTTTTATCTTATTTATCCATAACCTTTAATTACCCAATAAAGAAAAGTATGATGATGAAAAATTTTACTTTTAGAAGCTCAAAACAACCAGTCAGGATAAAAGGGTTCATTCTGAGCTAACGATGTGTTCTGAAGGCTATAAGTAATCAGTCCAGTGCTCTTATCAATTAGCCTAAAAGAAAAGCTTTAAAAATAACTAAAATATAAGGGGTGGTCCACTGTACCCTGGTCTCCCCTACTTACTATCACATTTCAAGTTTTAAATCATGAGTAGATTTCAACACACAAAATTTGCTTTGCAATAAAATTTACTTGACTAATGTCTATTTCTGGAGATACTTCATTAGTTATAGGGAAAATAGAGCATGCGAGTTGGGCTGGTGAACTTTGGATGTAAAAGTGGAAGTCAAAAATATTCTTTATATATTAATGAAAAATCGCTTACCATATTCACAAACAGAAAATCAGTTTGATATGCCTAAGTGTAAGTAAAAGTATAAAATGTAATTTTTATCTTGGGGGGGGGGGGCGGGGGGGTACTAAAATAAGTTTTTGAAAATAAAATAACATTTACAAAGTATATTTAACAGTGTAAATAAGGAATTCTTATTTCAGATAAATTGTATATGAATTACATGTTACAGATAAAATTATGCTAGTAATTTTGATAATAAAAACTTATTTTATTGCTAATATTAAAGTATTTAAAGTAATACAATTATACATGAAGCTCTTACAAAAAATTTTAATCAATAAGTAATAAAATATAAAATTTAATATCTTCAATTTTATTTCTAGAAATATAAACTGCAAAAGTGGTACACTGTGCCCCAGTCTCCCCTACAGTGATTTGCCCAAACACTTTTTTTTTTTTTTTTTTTTAAAGAAAAAAAGCATACACTGATCATTATCTATTAAAAAAAAACTAAAAATAATGATCAGTGTATGCTTTTTTTCTTAAAAAAAAAAAAAAAAAGTGTTTGGGCAAATCACTGTAGGGGAGACTGGGGCACAGTGTACCACTTTTGCAGTTTATATTTTTTTCTCTTTAATGGAAAGTCCAATCTGCCTGAAAATATTCTTGAACAATCCTTAAACATTTTTACATGCCTCAGAATTTTTTCAGAATATAGTTTCAAATACATTTTTCAGAACAAAAATATTTGCATATGTTCATAAAGTGCACCAGTGTGCCCCAGAAGCGGGGTACACTGGTCTACCCACTGGGGCACAGTGGTCCACTATTAAGCATTATTTGAAATACAATATAAATTTATTTTTTATTATTTTAGTCCTCCTTTATCTCCCCTCTACCTCCAAATAATATAATAATGCAAATTTACAAGTAACATTTTCAAACAGAACATATACAGACAAAACAGAAAAATTATCAAAAGAAAATTATTGTATATTTTAAATAATAACAAATTAAGATACAGGAACGATTGCAAATAAGGTGAAGTTATTAAATAAAATAAAGTCATCGCACATTAAAATTTGCAAATGAAACTCCAAAGTACTTATAAGCCTGAAATTTTCCAGAAATACTTTTTGGGTCTGAGGGCGATTTTATAATAACAGTGATATAAACAACAGATTAATAACCATAAAGTTTTGATTTCAAATTTGTTTTACGTTACATCTAAAATGAGTATGTATTGACAATTGAATTAGTTCAGATAAGTATATTAATTTCAATATAAGACATTAAATAATTTTTATAAAAAGTAAAAAAGTTAGAATTTTATTTTTTCTGAAAAAACAAAAAAAAAGGGGGGGGGGGACTCAGTCCCTAATTATTTAAAAATATTCATACTTTAATATCTCACAGCCGATCTTCATAATCGAATGATGATGTTATGAAGATCGGCTGTGTTAATATTCCTAATGGCATGCAAGATAACTCTGTTCCATGCAATGTCAGGGGAAGGTCAGTACAGGTCATAGTTACCAGTATAGGAATGTCCTTGAATGGAGACAGGAGGGGATTAGATTGCAAACCTTGTGTGAAATAGTGTGAGAAAAGAGGGGTGGAGAATTAAAATGTTTAAGGTAGTATAGAATTCAGTACAATGTTTTTAACAGCAGTAATTTGGGCGGTTGAAAAATATAGCTTAATAAAAAATTAATACATTTTTGGTATATATTCTACAGCCTGCAGTTTAAAAATAAAATAAAAATTGATTCACATTTTCAGAAAATCTACTCGCTTGTGGGGAGTAAAATGATTTATTTCCCCACCCCTGTATGGCAAAAACACAATTTTTTTTAACACAAAAGTTCATTTCAAGAAATTTTCAAGAAAAGGTGACTTATTTGCCCTTTAAATTATTCCCACCTATTCATAAAAATTAAAATTTAAGAAAATTCACAGATTTTTTGTCGATTAATTCAATAGGATTATATGCATTTAAATTTTTGGAACAACTTGCGTTTTTGCAAAGTGTAAAAGTAGAACGATATACCAGCCTAAAATTTTACCAACCTAAGATTTTTTTTTTTTTTCCTGTGATTCATGAAGATATACAACGTAAAACATAAATAATTCGCAAATAAAATTGAAACTTTCCAGAGCAACGCGAAAAATAGCCCACAAAAGAATATAAAATAACATTTGTAATCGAGTGATTTTAAAAATATGAATCAAATATCAAAACAGTTATCTTTGACCTACATGTTTTCCTTGTTATGGTGTCAGCAATTTTGTTGCGAAATGTAAAATGTCTGCGTTAGAAGATAAACAATCTAAATTAGATATTTAAACATAACTTTAGAAATAAATCGTGTAAAATAAATATAAATAACATAAAAAAGAACTTACTTTTCACGCAGATCGTTCGGCAAAAATGCTGGAAAGGACGTAGCGTTCGAACATTCTTCTTCTTCTTCTTCTTTTTCTCATAATCTTTTTATGAGAAAGGCATTTGTAGTTTATATGGCGCGTAGCGCCATTTATACTAACTTGATCTGTGAACAGTTTTTACGATATCCTTGGTTTGCAAGCTCCGATTGTCCACAGAAAAGATGCAAAAATGAAACTTATCTTACATGTAGGTAGGACACGCAGTATGGATGATCTGTAAAAATTTTGCTAAATGTGACATGAAAGTCCTATTCGTAGCCGCCCTTTCGAAGAAGTTGTCATAAGTACAATCTTGGGGGATATCGAAGTATCTCCAAAGTTTGTTTCTGCAGCCAGTAAACATTTGGCAATGGAAAATTAAATGTTCTTCGTCTTGTTTACAATTTGTGCAATATTGACAATTCAAATTTGGCAAACGTTTGAACTTATTCAATCTGTCCTTAGTTAGAACTGTTCTTGTTAAAAATCTACTATAAATAGTGGCTTTGCTTCTAGATAAACTATGATGAAAATAATCTTTAGTGTAACCATCATAATGTCTATTTTTATCAGACTTATACATTTCCCAGTCTTGTAATTCCTCTAAATTAGTGCTATACTTGATATTCTGAATCCAGTCTTCTGGTGCTATCCAGGGAATGTTAATGGTAAATTCACTTGTGGATGCGGCGATTCTATCGGCAATTTCGTTAACGCTAATATTGCTGTGACCTGGTATCCACCATATTTGTATGTGAATATTTTCTCTTTCTTTTTGTGTCAAAAGATGTTTAATTTGGCTGATTATCGCTGGAGATTTTTTATTTATATTCCGTAAAGCTTGAATTACACTCAGAGAATCGGTAAATGTATGATAGAGGCCTTCGTTCCCAGCGTATAATTTAATACAAATGTAAATCGCTATTGCTTCTGCTGTGAAGATGGAATTAATGGGAGGAATTTGAAATCTTTGCGTTGCGTTCATGTTTTTGTTTACGATACCGACAGTAGTGGCAGTTTGACTTTTAGAAGCGTCGGAAGCTAAGATGATGTCGTTTTTTTCTAATTCTTCGATAGCGCCATTAATATGTTTGGCTATCATGACCTTGTCGATATTGCGTGTACCGATAGGCCAGAAACGTGAAAATGGCTGGTGATTGTTTTTATCCTGCGTATTCCATTCATAGTGAATTATTTCGTTAACATTGGAGTTGTACCGATTTAATTTATTAGCTTCAATGCTAATAGCCGTATGATTGATATTAGTTTGATACTTTTTGTATTTGAGACTTGTAATATTCTGCTTAATTGCTAAGTAATTCAAACGCCGATATAATCTTTGTGACTTGCTCTCATGGATTAGCACAGGGATAGGACACCATTTATTAAGACCTGTTGCCCAACGAAGACCTTTGTTATGTAGGATTTGCATTCTATCCAACTCTTTCTTTGTGGCTTCTGATAAGATACGAGGATTTCCTTCAAGAATACTTTATCCCAGGCTGTGATATAAACGTAATAGGTGTTTGGTATTTGCTCCCCTCGCTGTAGTGGCGATAATTTTTAAATAGTTTAATTGTAGATTAATTTTGTTTTGTAGCATGCTAATGTGATTTAAGTTATTTAGCTTATTGTTAATGATGTATCCTAGGATACGCATATACTTTTTGGATGATATGTCTTCTCCACCAATTTTCAGTATAGGTTCGTCTATTTCGGTTGTTGTGTTGATATGTA
Source organism: Maratus speciosus (assembly GCA_963932465.1). Taxonomy (NCBI): domain Eukaryota; kingdom Metazoa; phylum Arthropoda; class Arachnida; order Araneae; family Salticidae; genus Maratus; species Maratus speciosus. The sequence continues at coordinate 119,096,270 of OZ010790.1, forward strand.
AGATATTGCTTTTACTAGGATTGATTGTTAGACCCCAATAACGGAGCCACTGTACTAGCCGATCTATATTGTCTTGGATGAGTGAAAGGATGTATTGTAAATTGTCGTGATAACCATAAAGAAAAATATCGTCCGCATAGATCACGCATGTTATGTTTGCGTCAAATATTTCAAAGATATCCACAAGATAAATAGTAAAAAGGATCGCCGATAGTATGCTACCCTGCAATAGGCCACGATTGAGCTTAAAGGGGGAGGAGAAAGTTCCTCTCCACAGGACCCGAGCTTGCTGATCTTCTATTAAGGTCTTAATAATGTATAGGATCTTCCCTGTAACACCTAGCTGTGCTAATTTGTAAATTAAAGCATCCCACACAACATTATTATAAGCTCCTTCGATGTCAAAGGCGACAATGAAACCTTTTTTATTTGAGAGCTTTGCACGTTTAGCATCATGAAAAATTTTATATACTGCTTGATTGCAATCTTTGAAAGGAATGAAGCCAAAATGATTTTTGTGGAAAATATTTTTTTTCATACAAATGTCCAAGATGTGTTGGAGTAACATTTTTTCAAAAATTTTTTTTGCATCTACGGTGAGGGAAATGGGCCTGTAATTATGGGGATTATTTGCAGATTTTCCAGGTTTTTTAATAGGTAGGATGGTGACCTCTTTCCAATTATTAGGAATGATACCCGTGTTCAAAACTTCGTTATATTTTGTAAGCATCCACTGTTTGGTTCTAAGTTTCATTTTTTTATAAAAGTTGCCATTGATACCATCATAGCCAGGGGTTTTTATTTTGCTATTTTTAATTGCTTGATCGAGGTCGTCCATCCGAAACTGAAAGTTATCTTCTATATTTGGACTCATATCATAAGGAATGTACTGATCAACAAATTTATTTTGAAAAACCGTGCTTAGGAGATTAGCCTGGAGTCTCTTATCCATATCGCAGCCGCTAAAGTATAGATTGCTATTATGTACCTCATAGCTTTTACTTTTCAAACGTTTGATTATTGTGAAAAGTTTCTCCCCCTTTCCGATGTCGGAGGTAATTTTGTTCCAATTGTTCTGATTATCTTTTTTTATACTTTTTTTCATTCTTGCTTCTATTTTTTTATACTCTATCCATTTTTCGACATCGCAGGTATTTCTTGCTTTGTTATATGTTCTCCTTTTTTGTGCGATTAGCTTTTTGGTGTTTATGGACCACCATGAGGGGAACTTCGTCTGATGATGCTTGAGGGATATAGTATGTTGATCTTTAATCCTCTGGATTTGAGAGTAGGCTTCGTTTAGATCATTTATTTCGTTGTTTCTGATTTTTTCTTCTATTATTGCATTCACTTTTTCCCACTGAACAAACCTTTGAGTAAGAGAAAAATCCGCTTCATATTGATGAGATTTGATCTGTAACTGTATAGGATGATGATCCGACCCGAAGCTATCTGGAAATACAGAATACTCTAAGTTACGATACATATTATGGGAGAGCAGGGTAATATCGAGGAGAGATTGCTGACTATTGGAATAACGGGTAGGGTTTTCCGAATTTAAAAGAATTCCATTAGAATCTTGAACCCAGGACATAAGATTTTCCAGCCTATTATTCCTTTGAATAGTATTTAGCTCTAATACATTTATATTGAAGTCTCCTATAATTATGTAATTTTGGTCCAGTTTGCTAGTTTCTTTTCGTAGCCATGACCAATCCTGGAAAGGCCGTGGAGAATATATGTTTAAAATTGTAATCCATGTTTTACGCCACCAAATTTTAATACCTTGAACTTCTACATTTGTATGGGGAGGGTCAAGGTTATAAACTATTGCTGGAATTTTGTTGCTAACTGCTATTAATAAGCCGCCACCTCTGCTGGAAACTCTGTCCTTACGATAAATGATTTTATTTGTTATATGTATCTTATCGGTGGGTTTTAGCCATGTTTCTTGTATGATCCATATTGGGCTATTTTTAAAAATGTGATTGCGAAACCATAATTTTTTGTTTTTAACACCTCTGCAGTTCCACTGAAGTAGCCAATGATTAAGATCCATAAATAATTATAAATAAATTAAAACGACGGATGTAAAAGATAAATACTTAACCAGATGGTTCGCTACTAGAGTAAGAAAGTACTATTGGAACTAAAAAGTTCGTAAAACAGAGATCAAAAAGAAAAAGGAAAAAGTTAAAACGTTCTTGAACTATTTCGATTTTCTGCCGCGTCCACTATTCGAACCTTTTATATGAGGATTGGAATGTTTGTTGTCCTTGTTTAGGTGATCAGTTGTCTTTTTTTCTAGGCATATTTTTTTTATTTCGTGCTGTTTTTCTAGGGAATCTGCTCTCTTGTTGGTATTCTGTGATGTTTTTTCCCCTACTATGATGTTATCCTGTGTCATAACTGGAATATTTTTTGAGGTACTTTTGATATTGCTTATTTCATTCATGACTTTTGCTATTTGTTTCTCGAAAGTCTCTATCAGTAATTTTAACATGGCGTTCGTTCTAGATTCAAAAATCTTCTGTATTTCGTCGCGTGCGATACTTGGGGAGGTAACTGCTTTGCTATAGGTTTTCGGCTCTTGATTGATATTGAATTTCCTTCTGGCTTCGGTGATAGAGAGGAAGTTTTTGCATTTAAAATGAAGGAATTCACTTTCTTTAATTTTTGCGGGGCATTGTGGATGATCTGCCTTATGTTCTTCACTGCAATTTATGCATGAAACTGGGTCGATACATGCATCTGTGTGATTTTTCCCGCAAGCGATACATAAAATTTGTAAGGTACATCGATTTGTACTATGATTATATTTATAACATTTTCTGCACTGACGGGGACGATCTATGAATTGCTGAATTCTCTGCAAAGTAAACCAGATTTTTATTTCCTGAGGTAAATTTGTGCCTAAAACTGTTATTAACAAAGGCGAAGTTTCTCTAGTATTATCTCTCTTTATAAAACGTCTTAATTCGAGGATATGAATATTGTTACTTTCTTCCAGTTCATCCGCTATTTCTTCTAACGGAATGTCTACAGGTATGTTAAAAAGTAAAAAGCGGTTGGTAATGTTCTCCCAGATAACTCTCGAGTTCACAGGAATACCTAGGAACGATGTCACTTTAGTGATATTAATTGCGCATCTTACATCCCTGGTTGAGAAAATTATATTTCCTGTGCGGGTAAATCGTATATTATCTATCTTGTGAGCGAATTCGATTTTTGCTTTTATTTCCGCCTGAACGGCACGAGGATTGCGTTTAGGAATAGGTGTTGAAGTAGTGCTCTGCAAAACAATGTTAAAGTTTTTACCATTATTATCTGCCGCCATTTTTAACAATACTTCCTCAGAGGCTAGAGACCGGGCCTGATAATCATTGTTATTACTAAAGCTAGGGACATTTTCTTGTTCGTTCGCCATTTCTACGTTGTTAATCGGAGATTCCGATAAAGGTTCGTTTACTACATTCAGTACAGTACTCGCCATAGTGGTAGGTAGCTTAAGCTACGCTACCCGATTCTGTGAATTCGAACACGATAAATCACAAAATTCGACTTTCCACTAGCTTACTCTAAAAGATGACTCAAAACCGAATTGACTACCAAAGTCAATTAACCAAAGACAAACCGATAAAATATTCAGAAAAAAAAAAAGAAAAACCTCTTTCACTCTCCACAAAATGTCCACTCAAGAGAACCTTTAAAAACCTTCGAACATTCTACCGCCAAACACAAACAAGTTTCTGTTGTTGCCAGATCTAGATTCTTGAGGAGAAATGTTCTCATTGGTTACAAGCAGGGTACAAGGAAAGTAACGTTGCGTAAAATAACACTCGTTCGACCGGATTCAGGAATCATTGCTAAACGATGATTTTTTTATCATTGGTCGAACGAAATATTTGTAAATAAATGGTGTTCCTACAATTATCTATGAAAATAGTAAAGTGAAAGTGAATTATACAGTTGACGCATCATTATTTTACGGAAATTTTTAACAGTGTAATATAAATTATTATTAAAAGTACATCTTAAAAATAATAATTTTAAAACTTAAAAAACCTTATTATTCGACTCAAAGGTCTGTAGTATCTTACTTCTGGGCCCCTGACATTGTCTAGGGCTCCCATATATGGGAGGTGCGGGCTGAGAGGTAGTCATTATGGCCCTACTGATTCGCTACGCTTTGGAATTACTATTTTTGAACTTATCTGTGTGAATTTGTGAACATCAAAATATCGATTTATGTATCGATTCTAGAATTTGGGAATCGATTCTTATTGTGATCGATTCTGTTTTATACGATGTCGATTGTAATCGATTCTCAAATTTTCCAGAATCGTCCATCACTACTATGTATGATCTATACAATTTATAAAGCACTACCAACAATTATCGTTCATACCGATTTTTTTGTGCGACTCTGAAAATGAGCGGTAAATGCTACACTGTAAAAAAAATCTGCAACTTTTACAGAAAAAAACTGTTTTAAAGAAAAACAGTTTTTTCTGAAAAAAAAAGCGTAATTTTGTAATTTTTACAGAAAAAAAACTGCTTTGATGAAAAATTACAGATGCGTTCTGTACATTAAATGGTTTTCCACTGACGCCAAAATTGACAGTTTTTTCTGTGAATTTGAGAGATTTTTTTCTACAGTGTATGCAGTCTATAAAATCTGCAGAAATCATGTTGTAGTGCACCTCAGTAACGCATATAAGTTTCATTATGTTTCATAGTTTTGAAGTCGTGTAAGATAATTGAAATACTCTACAAATAGCTTTTCCTGATAGATCATAATGTAATGGAGTTATTTTGTCTGGTCTTGTAAACAGATAATAAATTTATACTATAATTATATATATTGTAATCCATTGATGAAGATATATTGTAATCCATTTCAGCGATGCATATTAATTTTATTCTGTTTCAAGTATAATATTATCGCTAAAATGCACTGCAAACGATCTGCTTTCCGTAGACCCTAATGTATTGGAATTCTTTTGTGTATCCCTGTAAACGAGCTATGAATGCTAAACTCTTTATTTTCAGTAGTGAACATGCTACAGCAAAACTCAGTAACATATATAAATTACATTACAATTCTAGTATATTTACGAGAGTTAGCATACAGATTGACAGACGGGGGACAAACTGAAGTCATAAATGGTTTTTAATTATGTTGGAAAGTTTAAAAAAGATGTTTTGCGTCATGTAAAGGAAAAATTATGGATAATGAATATTATATTTTGGTTTTCCTCAGTTAAAGAAGAAAACATAAGACGAAAATTGAAGATATATGATGCTCAATAAAACGTCCCTATAAATTACTATACTAATCTCCTTTTGTTTTTACACTAAAATAGCTGAACATTTTTATGAGTTTTTTGTTGTTGTTGTTTTTTGGGCGGTTACTCCGAAAAATATTTTGTCTTCTATAAAATCGAAACTTTCAAAGTCTATCCGTAGAACTTTCATATTCGGTCTAAGAGCCAGAACAGATTATTTTCTAAATGGATAAAAATAAATAAATAAATAAATAAAATTGTTATTCTAACTGCTCAAAGAACAAGTATTATATGTAATTTTATATGAAATCATTAATACGTTTTCAAAGTTATTAACTAACTATTGCTTAAGTATTGTTGTCTTCCGTTGTGAAAGAGCCTGATTTAAATAAATTTCATTCTTCTGCTTCTCATTTAGTGAGTAATATGTATCATTTGCCGTATTGTTTTCCCGCAGTTAATTTAGTCATCATATATATTCAAATTTTTCATGCAATATGAAATATGTAATACTATGTAAAATAATCTTGTGAATCCTTACTGTGTAAATCATTTTTCAAACTCATTAACATGTTTCATTTTTTTTAATTAAATCTTGTCTAGAGTTAAATTAATAAAAAATATGTAAGGTTGGCAGATTTATGAATTCTTATGAAATTAATTTCCTAAATAAGTGTCTTCAACAAAATAGGATAAACTTTAAGATAAAGCTAAAAATTGAAAATCGTCACACATCATACCGGGTGTCCTAAAAAGGACTGACTGATTTTAAAATTCAATAACTTGCAAACGGTGACAGATATTTAAAAAATTCTTGCAGGAGGGTTACGCATAAGCTCAAAAGTTTTTTACAGTGATTTTCGATTTTAGTTCGAATTGCAAACAATAGATGGCGCTGTAAGCAATAAGCGCTAAATACAGGCTCGATTTTTTGGCCTTTCCCTTCTTCCATGCGGAAAAGGGGGTTAAAATGTATTGAGTGGGTCCCAAAGTACCAAATATGGTCGCAACTTATTTTAATCTGAATTACCACTGTAATTTTCTTGTATTAATGTTCACAATTAAAAAAAATATATTACAGCTATAGTACAGAGTATATTGTTAATGCTATCGGTTCAAAACATTTTATAGGGCAAGCTCAGTTTGGTTCAATTTTTAACTATAAGAATGTGTTTTTTAATGTTTACTTCTGACGTATAATAAATTAATTTATTTTAAGTTAATTCTAGAAATTGGAATAGCATTTTTTATTTAAACTTCTGATAACAAATTAAGTATTAAATCTCTTAAGGTTTACCTTTAGTTGACGGCCTAAAATCCCATGAAAAGAGGGATTCACTGTAGTGACATAACATTTAATGAAATTTGTATAGCTAGTATTTAACTTCATATGTATTTTGGTTTTGAAAACAAGACATATTCTTTTTTTTTTTCATTTATCTCCAATTCTTCAGAAGAAATGAATAGGTTATAAGCATAAGTAACAGAAATTTTTCATTAACGAAAATAATGCTCTATTTCTCACAATATTCCAACTTCACAAATAAAGAACAACTTTAATTTTATATCTCATGCTATTTATGATTAACGCTAAAACACTATTAAACTATTTGAATTTAATTGTAACGATATATTTTTAATCGTTAAAGTTTTTTATATGTTTTGTTTTAATTTTTCGACTAAATTCTAAATTCAGCTTACATACCTGTTGTTGCTATTGTTATACACACTAGAATGCATACCAGAAAAATTTAACAAATTTATTAACACTGGCTTTCAAAGAACGTTATTGAATTTTACTCTATATATTGTATTATATATATATATACATATATATATATATATACTAGGGGTCTCTGCCCCCTGCAAGCTACGCTCGCTAATCCCCGTTCAGACACTGTAGAATCTAAAAGCACGCTAATCTGATCGGTTTTAAAAAGATTAGAGAAGATTGAATTATACTGAAAAAACCTGTAGCGATCTCCCTGTAAACGGGTTTCCATTCAATTCCCTTTGATTGCAAAAATTTAAGGTAGAATCAGTTGCTGTTAAGACATCCAATGGTTGTTTTCATGTTTGGTTAAAGAAGATCAGTTAAACATTTGAAAAGAAGCTAAAATAAAATGAATTAAGTAAATAGAGTCTTTGTCTCTCGGTATTTTTTAACAGCGTTATAAAACGATTGACATAATACAATTTACTACAATTGCTAAAATTTGCTGTTTTAACCCCTTCAAGGGCGGTGGTTCATTTTTGGACCACTTAATTTTAATTCTTAAATGCCACATTAGCATCAGAATAGTGGGATGAAAATTTCTCTTTTATTAAGTAAGTGAACAAAAGCATTTTTGTATTTCGAAATTTGTTTGTAAATTCTGGTGCCGTTCACTGATTTCAAGATTTTACGAATAGAAGTGCTTTGTCCGTGAAAGGGTTAAACGCATATTAATGTATTTATTATTTTAAAGTTTCCTTTCCCTTTTAATATTCACGTGTAAATACAATTTTCAGCACATAATTTTCAATATTTTCCTGCCTTCAACACGTACTCATTTAATAGTAATTTTAAAGTTTTTTTTTTCTGTTTTTAATAGTCACGTGAAAATAAATTTTTAATCGTTAGGAAATATTATTCTTTGCGCTGGTTTTAAAATTGAAAACAATCTCTATAATAATAGCCTAAGTCATGTGACTATCATCAACAGCTCCAGGCGGATCCCTTCGCTTTTTATATTCCAGGCGGCTATTTTGGTACTTTAATGTTAGCCAGCCACAGGTGTGATAAGTCGCCGAATATTATTCTAACCAAATTATTTCGTTTATATTATAATAGTCCAAGTCATGTAACTGCCATAAACAACGGGCTGATTCCTTCGCTTTTCATAAGAAAGGTTTCCATTTTGATTAAAGAATCAAAATTATTTTTTCGAATAAAACTACATAAAAGTTGCCATGATCACAAAGAATTCCTGGTACTTTTATGTTAGCCGGGTGAAAATCTCGCCAATAGCTTTTTTTTTAACTCGCCAGGTAGCATTTTTTTATTTTTCGAGGGGTAAATTAAAACGGTGCTACTTGGTTATCCCATCGACCAAAAATATGTCGCCAAACTATAAGATTAAATGCCAATAATGGTTGATCGTAAATGTCACATTCACTTGACTTTAAGGAAGTTACACATGTTCACGCCATCAAGGGACTTTTATTTCGACGTTTTATTTGTATTTTTATTAATGTTATACTAATTTATTTGTTCTTTTGTTATTTAAAATAAAAAAATATGTCAATTTGTGCAATTTGGCTATTTATATAATTTGGCGAAATTGGTCGACGGGAGAAGTAATAACATTAAAACGTTGCTTTGAAGTGGAAATTAAATCTCATGATTTGTTGCATTGTCACGTACGCACCGGGTTGGGCGTGATTTTTTTTTTACGACAATTTGGCGAAAACCTCGTTTTCAAACACCTGTTACATATGTATTTTAAGATTATTTTCTGTTATTTTTAAAATGAAATAACAATAAATTAAAAAAAAAATTAATTAATAACTATAGAACAAAACAATTTATAACATTTTTTGTAAATAAAAAGAAAATAAATTCAAATAAACATTTATTAATAAATAAGCAACAATAGCCGGGTTACCATGTCATGCAAAATAACATCATTTTGGCGCCAATTATGTACCCCGTTGCGTATATGACATCTGTGTCTAATATTTTTCTTTTCGGTTCGTTTAAAAAAAAAGAATGAAGATGACATGACAATAGTGAAGAAAGAAATGACAATAAAAACTATTTTTTAATACTTTATTAATTATTGAAGGCAACTTTTGAATTAGTATATATAAAACTATATCGGTATTATAGTTTTTAGAATTTTCTTTTCTTCAAATTCTAATCATATTCATATTCTATTCCCAAATAGACGTCGACAGGAAAAAGAAAACTAAACATTAAAACAAACCAAAGATAACAGATTGTTTCCTTTAAATATACATTTTTTAGTTTGTAAGCAAAAATATCAAAGATTTCACTTTTCTTCCATATAATATGCACGTATGTTTCCTTTTTATAATTCATTTTTTCCCTTTTACTTTAAGGTCTAGTAATGTTTTTCAACTCACTGAGGAAACGTGCTGCTTTCACATATGAGTTACGTTTCATGGCTTATATTTTATAAATATTTTTAAAGCTCAGACTAAATGTAAATGTAAAAAGGGAGGAGGGATTTTACCAGAACCAAATATAAAAATTATTTCAAGTAATAATACATTATTCTGCCCTGCTCCTATTAAATCGTGCAATTAAAATCTGCGAAATTTTTATATCATTGGAATTTGAAAAGGAAATTTTAAAAACTATAATCCCAATATAATTTTATATATCCTAGTTCAAAAGTGACGCTCAAGAAATACAAAAAATAGATTTGATTGACTAATTTTTACTTTTTAAACGTTTTAAAACAAAGATGTATATAAAAAAAAAAAAGTAATATATGCAGTAAAATTCAATAAGTTCTTTTAAAGACAGTGTTAATAAATTTAAATGTTAATTATTAATAAATTTGTTGAATTTTTCTGGTATTTATTCTAGTATAGGGGAGACTAGGGACGGTTGACTATACTGGAGGCTTGACCCACCCATCAGTTTTCATATTTAAAAGAATTTCAGCGTTTTAGTATAGGTGTCAACCAAAGCTACTGGAATGCTCAAACAACTGTCTTCGTTTCATAGAGATAATCGAAACAGGTGTGGAAAAAATCAAGTGTGAGGTGTTTTCAACCTAAAAGTTGTGTTTTTTAGAAATATTTTGTAAGCTTTTTTCAGGTAAATTATATCGTAGAAATTTAAGTAAGTAGGTTTAAAGTAATGCAGAAATATCGAGCTTTCATTCCAGGCAAAAAGATTGTACAGTAAGTTAGGCTTAACATAACAATATGCTATTCTTTAGAAAAGGTCTATGTAGGGAGGCTTGACCCAGTCAATGTGAGGGAGGGTTGACCAGATGCTCAAGTCTCCCTTAATTAAGTGGTTTTTGAAATCATGTTATTATACACTGTGCATGATGAAAAGTTAATGGTTATATATATAAAAGAATGTAAATTTACTCGCTAAAGCTTCAGTAAAATGGGGTGATGGAAAAGAAAATGCTTAAAACTGACTAAAGAAAGATGTGAAAAATTGCTAGAAAATGGGAAAGTTTATAGGAACTTTTTTCCATTTAAATATTATTTACAATAGGTAAATAGAAACAGTGGGAAAGACTAGAAAGGGTGAAAGCAGCAGTCTTAACACTTTCAAGGACAGTGGTATGTTTTCAAAAAACACTTAATTTTAATTCCTAAACGTAACAATGGCACCAGAATTTTGCTAAAATCTTTTCCATTTAATATGTATGTAAAATATAGCCTTTATCTTATTTCCAATAAATTTGTTCGTAAATTCCGGTGCCAGTCATTTATTTCAACATTTTAGTACTGAAAGTACTTTGCCCCTTAAAGGTTTAAATCATGTTAATGATAAATTAAGTGCTCAAAAGAACGTGCTAGAAAGAACGGCTGCAAAAGAACATAGCATCGATCGAAAAACTTCAGGAAGGTATGTAGACAAATTACACCAGGGTGAATACAGTGAGATGAAGCCAAACTATGCGACAACTAGAGATGTCAGGTCGAGTACCACAAAAAATGGGACAAGGAGACGAAAATGCGGGACAGTGGCTCCTAAATCCGGACATAACATGAAACACTGTGAAAACGCAACCTGCCTCTAACAAAATACTGCCTTAAATGTTAAAACTTCATTTTTCCTGCTGTGCAATTATACCTGCTGAGACAAAATCCTGTTTAAAACAAAATTTTTCTCCTCTGACTTGCGATTGCGTCTCAACAGGCTTGTTTAAGCATCATATTTTAAAAAGTACTTTTTTTTTATATAATAATTAAAGCATGTAGCATAAAGTTATTTTGCTTTTTATAAACTGATTTTATTTCCCTTCACAAATAGTGCAATATAAAACAAAGTGGGTCAAGCCTTCCAAATAGTGGGTCAACCCTCCCATAGGAGGGGAGCCTTGACCCATTATTTCTTCATGATTAAAATCAATCATTTTTCAAATTTCTTATATGTTGCTCTTATGTATCAATTTCATTTGATAACTGATTGTATAACGAAGAAAATGATATATAAAACTTTATTCTACGTTCAATATTTTAAAAATAAAAAATCATTTCGTTAAAAGTGGGTCAAACCTCCCTAGTCTCCCCTATAACAATAGCAACAATAGGTATGTAAGCTGAATTAGAATTTATTCGAAATATTAAAACAAAATATATAAAAAATTTTAGTGATTAAAAATATATCGTTACAATTAAATTCAAATAGATTAATAGTATTTTAGCGATGATCATAAATAGCATGAGATGTAAAATTATTCTTTATTTGTGAAGTTGGAATATTGTGAGAAATAGAACATTATTTGCGTTAAATATTTTTAAAGCTCAGAATAAATGTAAAGGTTTGGGGGGGGGGGGGGGGTTACCGGAATCAAATATAAAAATTACTTTCAAGCAATAATACAGAATTTTGCCCTGATCCTATTAAATCGTGCAATTGAAATTTAAGAAATAAAGTTTTAATCTATTTTTTTTTATATTAGTATGTAACAGCAAAGATTTTTAAAAATTACCCAACTTTTGTGCAGTACAAAAATATCATTATGATTGTTTTTGTTTTTCGTAGTAATTGAAATCATGTCTAAATGTCATTAAAAAGTTCTTACAATTGAGGACACGAGTTTCAAAACTCACCTTATCCAAAATTTTAAAAATCATTTTTTTCCCTATCAATCTGCAAAATAAATGGTCAAATGCGAGTATTACTCGCACTCAGAGGATTCCGTACAATAAATATATAAATTATATTAACAGTATTATTTAAAAATATCGTTGCTAAAAGAATAATAAGACTTTGTAAAAAACTATACAACGTAGGGTTGGGGATAGCTGCATATACTACAAAAGTATGCATGGGTATACCATAAAAGTTCAAAGAAATGTGAAGCCTTAATAATATAAAATATTGCTATTCTGCGTAACTCTCTTTTAATATTATCCTACTCTGTTTATGATGAACTTAATTTGGTACTGACAATAAAAGTAGTGCATATTTAAACTTCATTTGACATTTTCATAAAACTAAATTCAGCGTAGTAATAATCTTTTCTTTTTACAGTGTAGCTAAAACAACACCCTTGATAAAAGTTGAAACGTGGCATTGTGATAAGCGCGCTTCAAAAGGAAGTCACAAAGTTGTAATGCCGCCACCTTGGTTCATGCCGCGTTTTTCCAGATAGGGTCTTAATTAACTTTTAAAAACAAGGGAGGCGTATTGAGAGATCCACTCAATGCGAACGAGTCGCGAATCCCATAGTACTTATGTGATTAATTCTAATGAAATTAGTCTGTTTTTAACAATTTGACGTTTATTTCTTTTATACTGCTACTGGGCATTGCATTACACAAATATAACATTAAAAGTTGTTATTTGGGCTTTACAAGCCGATGGTAGATAGAGTACGACGGCCCTGTCATTATGTATGTCCAAACCGTCCGTGTCTTAAAGGTTAATATCTCGTCTAATTACCGATGATTTTTTTTTCGAAAATCATTATCAACAATGCTTTTATACCTCTGCTACGATAGGTACCTTTGCTGACCTTTGCTGAATGGGTCCTTTGCTCAATGAAAACCTTTGCTGAATGCCTGCAAATCGAAATTTGTGTGTAACGGAAAAATGCTTTTTCTCAAAAACAATGTGACATAAGGTAATCGCTATAATTTTCCTGCAAGGTTTAAATTAACACCTACTACTTCTAAATTTTTCATAATTTTAGTTTCAGTAGATTCGGAAATAGAGGGGGGGGGGACATATTTTTACACTACATTTTCGACGATATCTCTGAAAATATAATACCTAAAATTAAACACAATGTATTTTTTGAGTTCAGCGTTACGAAAGCTTTCATATGATACCTCACACGATGTACAAAGAAAGTTTTTTTTAAATCAAGTAACTTAATTAGTTGCTCTACATTTTCCCTACATATATTTGTGAATGTTTAATAATCTGCAAATATGTTCGTCAATAATCTTTATTACTTCCCCCAATTTAATCTTTCCACGTTCCATAGTTTACGAGTAAAATGGCTGTGACAGACAAACACAGGAGTGACCTTATTATGGTTCCTTTTTTACTTTTTAAGTACGGAACCTTAAAAACTCGTTTTGTTCTGTATTTCTGCCATTGTAAAATCTTGGTTTATAATCAAAACCAATGTACTAGTCAGAGGTTTTTTTCGTGATTTCCCAAACTTTGATTTTCTGGATAAGCCGAGTTTTGAAACTCACGTCCTGAATTATAAATTACTATTATTAATAGTATCAATTTTTTCATTAACGTTGTCTTTGAAGCATGCAGATTATAAAAATATAAAGAATTTGCAAATAAACAAACTCTGATTTTTATAGTCTGATATGCCAGTAAAAATTACGCTATAAATTTGTTCCTTCACGTTTTATGAATTGAAGCGTGTAGTAGATCACAAGATGTTTCGAGAAATAATTAAAAAGCTTAAAATAAACACATTCCTTAAATTTTTTAATAGTCGTTCTTGCTATTCATTAACTTGTTTGTTCCTAACTTGAACACACATTCCTATTTGATCTTCTTCAATGTTTGTTTGTTATTATGATTCTTAATCCTGCAATAACAAAGGAGAAAAAGGTATGGATTCACTTGAGCTTATTTATTTCAGCTGATATCCTTCCATGTGAAACTAATTACGGGTTATCTTCAGTCATGAAGATGCTGTAGACCATTTCATCTTTTCTAAAACAAAATGAAAATGATATTTGAGTAAACATATTTTTAAAAATTACAGATTACAAAAGTAAAAGAACAAACGAGCGACAATCGTAATTGAGTGCAGTAACTCAAAGCATTACAATTACACTTTATCTTGATCCTAAGATTTTTAAGGCATCTAGAACATCTTCACATTACCTTCACTGTTGGATACGTCATTGTAATCCAGTCGATGATCCTGCATTAAAAAGCTTTGATACGTTGAACTGGAAATAATCTTTAGCTTTAGATAGAAACAATCTAATTAATAAGCGATTTAGTTAAAGATAGATCCAATAATACGTGATAACGATTTTTGTTTACGATGGCATTAGTTTATGAGATATAAATATCAACATTAGTGATCGGGAATAGAAACTTAATCGTCACATTTTTAAGAATGCATTCAATTAAAAATAGATATTGTAATACTTAAATGTTATCTTACGGTTATTAACATATATGGAATTAAATTTTCTAACGTTTCGCTGCCATGACCATGCTTTTTCCCTTCATAAATATTTCTTGGAATATAAATTTCGCACTCAGTCAAGTGATGCTACATTAAAATAATACCATCTTTCATGCGTATACACCATTTCATTTTCTTGCTATAGATGATATTATATATATACATACAATAGAAAATGCAGAGTTGGTTTAAATACTTAAAAATTTAGCCACTCTTGCTTATATTTTTTACTAAATAGTATCTTTCCACTCTTAACCCCTTCAAGGGTGGTGGTTCATTTTTGGACCACCTAATATTAATTCCTAAATGCCACATTGGTACCAGAATATTGAAATGATTAATTTTGTTTTATTAAGTAAGTGAGCAACAGCTTTTGCTTATAGAAGTACCCTGCCCCTGAAAGGGTTAATATTGCATCGTCTGGTATTTATGTTTGTAGTAAATGTATTTTAAGAAATTAAATTTTGTTTAAAATTCAACTTAATTTCAATATAAAAAATTTTAAATGCTTATATCAGCGTATCTGGCTCTATGAATGTCATTTTTTTCCAGCACAGAAAATTGCAACGGTATTTGAATATATCGCTCATCAGCAAAAAAAAGTAACCCATCTCGGCAAAAGTAAATTTCACAGGAGAAGCAAAAAAAAAAAATTTGCATTAAAATTGTAACAGTAAAAAACTGTTACATGAAATTATAGTACTTAGCTCTGCCAGCAGTAGTAAAACCCAGTAAGCAAATATGATGGTAAATTTTCAATAAAGGAAAAAAATACACTCTGAGTCAGCGAGAGAGAAAATGAGAATGCTGTTTCTGCTGTATGTTTCTTAATCAGTAGAGTCTCGTGACTGCCTTTTTGAAGGTGTCGCAAGTTATACGTTCTCAGATTCTTTAACGTAAAAAACGTTCTCAGCTCTTTATTTTAGTAAGCACTTTACTAGCCCTTTTTCTGAATACTAATTTTTACCTTATTTATAGTAGAATAGCCTATGATTGAATAAGCCAAAATCTAGTAATCGGAAATAGTGGTAGTAAAGTACTTACAAAAGTAAAGACCCTAAAAACAACCGGCGGCAGCCCTAAAATAGGCAACCACAAGTTGCTACTGTACCTAATGCATTAAGTACATTTTGTCCAAAAATTCCTGGACACATTTTAAAATTCAATATAAAATCAAGTAATTGTCGTACAGGAGTGCAGTTTCGACTATTATGCTTCTCAGGATGAAATGTTTTTTTGAAGCGAATGAAGACAATTAGTTCTAAATTTCGATCATAGGTGGCACCTTTTGCTCGTTTGTTTGCTTTCAAACATGCGTTTTTTCTCATTTTCAGATTAATTTTGACTCTGTGACGTAGAAATGACGAAGAAATCGTCATTTACACACAGAAATGTGTAATAGCGTCAAAAGTAATGAGAAGAAAAAAAAAACGCCTGTTTAAAAGCAAACATACAAACATACGTAAAACATATAAGATAGCAAACATACGCTTCATCTATGATCGAAATTTGGAACTAATTTTTTTCGTTCGCATCAAGAAAAAATTTCATCCTGAGAAGCATTCTAGTCCAAACCGAACTCCTGTATGACAGTTATTTGATTTTATATTGAATTTTAAAATGTGTCCAATCCAGGGATTTTCGGACTGTACATAAAAATAATTTTAAAACGCTATTTACTTTCCAACTTGATTTTGTTGCGTTTATTTATTTGTCTTTTTTTTTAACTATGCCGTTTGAAGCATAACAAATCTAAAATACTTCTTTATATTAAAAACAGCAAATAACATTCTTAACTTTACTATTGAAATATATTTATTTTATGAACAGAAATGAGCAGAATTTATTTCTTTGCAACAGATTCATTATGTTGCATTAGATTCATTAATTTTCCATTCATCAAATAAATATGCATTTCAATTCTTGCACTACATTAA
Source organism: Maratus speciosus (assembly GCA_963932465.1). Taxonomy (NCBI): domain Eukaryota; kingdom Metazoa; phylum Arthropoda; class Arachnida; order Araneae; family Salticidae; genus Maratus; species Maratus speciosus. Next base: position 119,112,875 of record OZ010790.1, read on the forward strand.
GCTCATTCAACAATCACAATCTTTATCCAAGAGCACCAGAATACTGCACTTAAATATATATGCAAATGGCTCCTTCCTGCTTAGACACAGGCAGTTAGTAGCATCATATCCTTTTCCTGTCCCACGATCTGCATTTAACAAAGCTTACAAGAGGTTGATTAAAAACCAACAAGATGTGTCACAAAGCTGTTTAGTACATAGGCTTTATTCAGCAGCATTCAGTGTTATGCATAGTTTGACTAACAATTCAAATAGATAATGAACCATTTCAACGTGCATTTGTATATCATTAAAATAATTTTTAGAAAATTTCATTATTCACTCAGAATTCAGAATGGAAACAAGCGTCTATTATTATAGAAATTTACGTGTGCACTTACATTGAAACACTGTATTCTTTTAAATATTTTATCTTGTATTGTATCATTTAACCCTTTATCTACTGACGGTATTTATAAGTACTATTAAAATAACTTGTTGTAAAATTCATTTAATACATCGATTAATAGTAATATAGTTTAGAATGAGTTATAGATTTATTACTTTATCTTGTTCCGAAAGCATTACTGGTTACACAAAATAAAAATATTTTTAATTTGATGATCTCTTTTGCCTTGGCATCTTTTCAGCTTTCTTGGCGTTTGGGGGGGGGGGGGGGGGGATACCATAAAATACTTTAAAAAATATTTCAAATAAAAGATTTGAGTGCAGTTATAAATATTGCACAAAATCCGCATAAATTCAAATTTAATTAATCCTGCTAAATCCTTCAATCCTTCTAAAATCCTTCTAAGATTTATTAAATGATTATGTAAATCTTCTAATGTAGTTTTAAAAATTCAGGAAAAATGCTTTAGAAGATAAAATTTTCCTTTATTCATAATTCAGTACATAAAGGGTTAATCTGCTTCTGAAATTCATCTCATATATATAAATAATCCACTGGGGAAAATATGCCAGAATATGCCAAATATTAGTTCGGTGTGAGTTTGGAATCTTTTTAAGGAGTCCGAGACCGACGATTTGAAATCAGAGTCAGAAAATGTTGTGTAATCAAAGCGTTAGTGAAAGACCGTTACTGAAAGCAAGCAGCAGGAAACTGTTAATAACATTTCAAAATTATTTCAAGATTGATTTTCATTTAAAAATCTCTCGTCACAAAGGAATTTTTAAAAAAATGCACTTTAATAAATCACAACGACCATTTGGAAAATGATCTTTTCAAAGACTAAAATTTAAGACATAAAAAATCGTACGGAGTAGATCATACATTACGTACGCCATGGATTACATTTTTTGGTACTGTACATTTTTAAACGTCTACGGAGCTGGTCATTCATTACGTACGCCATGAACTAAACATTAATATTCCTGGACCAATTTTAAATGAAATTTCATTCTTACTTCTAAACATCCCACAATATTACTTTTTACACCGTCGTGTAGAGAAAAAAATGTACTTTTAAATGCAACTTGTTTGAAAGCTGTATCTCAATTTGTTTCTGAGTTATTAATTTTTTTTGTAGTTTTTATTACTTTTTTGTCATAGTGGCAACAGAAGTATCCATCTCTGTTGACAGTAAAGGGAAAATACAGGTCTATACATTACTGTATAGACCAATCAGAAAACGAATAAAATGCGGATTCAACCAATAAAACGCTTCAGATATGTTTTTGATTTCCTACCCTGACAGAGAACAATAACCATTTTTCCAAATGGTTAAAAAATGCTAACTACGCCCTCATAAAAACGTTTGGTGATTTTCCTGTCCCTGAAAATCTGTTTAAAATGCAAAATTTCTTATTTCTACCCAACCACTGTCAGAAATCTCTAGAAGTCATGTTCTTATTGTTTTAAAATACCATTGTATAACTGTGGCAAAAATACCGGGTGAGCCAAAAGTTCGTTAAAACTTTAAAAACTCATAAAAAAGGAAGAAATTATGATAAAGAAATGCGGTTTGCAAGGTCATAAAGTCGGATTTTTTAAGCAGCAAAAAAAATTTAGTTAAAAAATCACATATAGAGGGCGCTGACGACCCGAAACACAAGGAACAGGACAACAATAAGCTCCATTTATTTGTTCTTCCAATAACAAATGTTCAATATGACCTCCAGAACATTCTGCGACACTATTGTTGCCCTATTCATTGTGTTTCGGGTCGTCAGTGCTCTCTACATGTGTTTTTTTAACTTTTTATTTCTTTTTTCTTGCTGCTAAAAAAAATCCGTCTACTTTGTGAGCCCTTTCTTGCAGTAATTCTGGAAAAGGACTTAAACAACAGAGCTGCTGAGTCGGAGCCATTTGTGAGCAGAAGAGTCGGAGTCGGATCTATTAAAATTCCCGGAGTCGGAGTCGTCTATTTTACAGCCAGGTCTACATTGTCGGAGTCGTGCATTTTACAACCAGGTCTGCATTGTCGGAATCGGAGTCGGCCCATTTTTGAGCGAAAGAGTCAGAGTTGGAGTCGGTGTCGTATCTGTTAAAATTCCCGGAGTCGTCCATTTTTCCCACCGACTCCGCTGCCCTGTTAAACACAAAGTGAGGATAGGAAGAGAGATAGAGGAGAGAGACAGAATTAGACAGATTGATTATTTTATATCCCATCCTTTACAATACAATTTCCTTTCAAACTGATTTTTAAAGTTTGTGTTTTATGACGGCCAATTATCAGGACGAAGGATATAGGCCCTAAGGGGTGGGGGTGCCCTCCGTGGGGTCTTTCCAAGGGAACCTAACCCGTATTTATGCTTGGAAAACCAAGGTTCGAAGAAAACCACGAAAACTCCAAGTGATTAGACCAATGGGGAACGAAGACAGAACCTCCCGTCTACCAGCTTCAAGAGCAGAACCTCTCGGCCACTGGTGGGGCCTGATTTTTAAAGGATTCTAAGAATGTAAACTGAATTTTTATTTCTTAATTAGCAAGTATTTTTTCCTTTTCTAAATTTGTGAATAAATAAAATTTTCACTTTGAACCCGAGCCCGTAGACAAGTATAAAAATTCAGCACGGACTCTCGGGTCTTAGTCTGAGACCGTCTCAACCCTAATAAATATTGTATAAAATTTTGTAAAAACAAAATAATATTTTAAATTACTTAAAGGTGTTATTATTCACAATAAGGTACATTTTAAACCTAGTACTTTCGAGCATGAGCATGCTCATCATCAGGGTTAAAACGTTAAAAGTCAGAGGTTGAGTTATATTATACTAAATGGCTGTTCCAAACTTCAAAGTGAAAAAACGGAGGAAGGTTATGCTGTCGGGCTGTTCCATAGTGACCTGGTATAGTTTTCTAGGAATAACCTGAACTCTCCCACTTCAGTTGAACTTTGAAACAGTCCCACAGCATAACCTTCCCTCGTTTTTTCACTTTGCAGTCTGGAACAGCCCATCTAGTATAAAAGAACTCAACTTTTGTCTTCGAACGTTTTAACTCAGATGATGATCATGCACATGCTCGAAAGTACTTGGTTTTAGATATATTTTATTGTGAATAAAACATCTGTAAGTATTTCAAAATAGTATTTGTAATAAGGTGAATATAGGGATTTTAAGAAACTCGATATGAATTACATTGTTTTTCATATAGTCTACTAAATATATTTTAACGAACATAATTGTATGGTAATAAATGGCGAAAACGTTCAAATAACTAACGATATTTATCAATGTATGCTATACAGAGTGCCCTTTCTAATCGTTGACCAATAGATTCTTCCTAATCTGTTAGACTTATATGCATATAGTTCTTATTACAAAAAGCTTCAAATGTTGTTCTTCTTCACATTAAAATATATTTACGATAAAATAGTTATTTTTTTAAAAGTTGTGAAATTTAATTTTTTATGCAGTCTCTGGTTCCTATAAATTAATTTTAGGAAAACTTTCTCTATGTTCCAGCGAGTAAAACAGTAAAAATAAAATTTTTGTGCGAGCGAAAATTACCGAGATAGTTTACTTCGAATTTTATTAATTTTTAGGATTTTCTGGCATTAAAAGCACGATTTGCCGTTTCTAATATCAGAAGAAAAAGAAAATTTTAAAAATCCAATGTATCATATGTTTTGATCGTAGAAGAATACGTTTTTGAATATTTTATTTGTTTATGCATGGGAAAAGGTTTTCTCGCTAAAACGAATAGGATTCAAAGACGGGTCCTATAGAACCGACACCTACATTCACAATTATTTTTCTCATGGGAAAAAAAAAAAAAAGACTGGAAATTCTGGAAATATGTGACTTTTTCAAATATCGTACTTTTATAAATATGTGACTTTTTCTATAAATATGTGAAAAAGTCACATATTTACTAAATTTTCAGTCTTTTTAGTTTTCATGACAAAAATTATTTAGAATGCACCTTTAGAGTCCATTGGTCCCATCTGTTACACGGAGAGTTAAAGTGTTGTAACAAGTACTGCTCGCCGGTACATTGCACGACATAAATTGGTTGAGCTACTTTTAAAAACATGTTTAAATTATGTGTTTCATTTTTTTAACCCATTCGCTGCCAACCGCGAGTATACTTGTAGCTTTAATACTCGTGGCTTTAATTTATTAATTGCTTTGTCACCACTATTTTAGAATTAAAAAAAATTGTCTTATTTATTGGCAGAAATTTCGCTATAATTAGTAAAGCGAAATTTACCTTTCTGAATTTGTGGTGGACAAGAAATTTGAAAATTCTTACTTTATAGTTTTGGCAGTGAAAGTGTTAACTGTTTAGAGAGAACATTTATAAAATGTCAAACATCCACAAAATGAAAAAAAAAAAATTAATTTTTGAAAGCTAAAAATTTTTAAAACCTTTTAAGCAAAATCAAAAATCTCAGTTTGATTATTAACTGTTTTTCACTTTCTTATAAATTTTGAAAACTCTCTCTTTTAAACGACACACTTTCACTGAACTAAATATCACACAAAAAGATAAATTGAATACTTTCTTCTTTGAAATAGAATCTAAAAATCGTTTTGTTTCGGTCTAATTAGCACGGATATCAAGTTTTCACTGACAGATGCTAATTACATTTCATCCGAGATACTCAGGAGTGCAATTCATAGTAACCAAATTCATTTTAATAACAAATTTACTTTAGAATAAGTGAAGATCCAACGTTTTCAGTATTGAATAACTCTCATCTCGTGAGCGTTTCTTAATAAGGTAATAAATTATAAAAATACTAAACTTGAGATTTAAAAGAGCAGCAGCAATTTTATTCTTTTATAAAAGTAAGCCCTTAACGTGACAAAAATTTGTCGTAATTTTAAAATTATTTTTTATTCTTTTATAAAAGTAAGCCCTTAACGTGACAAAAATATGTCTTAATTTTAAAATTATTTTTTATTTTATTGTTTAACTTATTTAATTACATTAATTGCTTAGAATCTCTGTAGAAAACGTGATAAGAATGCAAAAACATGCGCAAGCATAGACTATGGAACTTTTCCCAACACATTCAGAATAAACAATTTGAAAAACGCATAATTGATTCAAAAATCTAATTTCTGCATTTATCATCATGAATCGGGAAAATATCCAAATTATTTTGGGCAGCCATGTATAGGTCCAATAGATTTGTATATATACTACAAACTATGCTAAAATTTCGTTCAGTTAGGAAACGTATAGCACCGTTGAAAATGCCTCTTTAACAATTTCCGCCAAGAAATGAAAATATATTCAATATATTTTGTGCAGCCCTGTATGTGATCTATAGAATTTATACACAACACGTAATATGCAAAAAAATATGCGTACCACAACTGAAAGCGCATTTCCAGCAATTATTCTTCACAGACAGTACCAAACAAACTGCAACCAAATTCTTTTGTGTGTCCCTGTAAATGAGCGATTAATAATATGCACACCTTATTCTATAATAAGCATCGTATAGTGCACCTCAGTGATATATATCGATTTCAATATGTTTTAAATTATGCAAAATTAATAAGATACAGAGGAAGGGATTTTTCCCCATAATGAAAGTCTTTTGCGTGTCCCTGTAAACGAACTATGAAGGCTACACACTTTATATTCAATACCGGATATTCCACAGTAAATATCAATAACATATATCAATTGCATGCCAATTTGGGTGTATTTTCATACAAGCTTTTAACTCTACATTTGCAGTTTAAAGCTTTTAATCAAGGTTTAGCAAAAGCCATGCTAAAAATATTCCGATTTCACTCCTTAACTTCTTTTAAAATTAGTATTTAGTATTATTCAACATTTTAGTATAGCCAATCGAAAATTATTGAGCACATTGTTTTGTTCTTTTAACAATCATATAAAGCAATATAAGATTTGTCATATCGAAAATAATTTGGAAAAATTGTTTTTAGTTCTTAAACAGTTGCAAAAGGTATCGTTCAAGTTTTTTTTTTCTTTTTTTTTTTTACTTAATAAAATGTATTATATCCCTTACCCGCAACAAAAGTGACACAACTCGTAAAAATTCATTTTGTGTTTTATTCCACTAATAAATCTGTCATAGGTGCGTCTCGTTACAGGAAAAGTTTCATGCGTCGGAAAATCATACGGAAAATCGCTTTATTACACTATACCTCCATTCGTGACGACAGAAGGGGAGGGGGGGAGACAAATTGTGGGAGGAGTTAAAATTAACTCAACCGTCCAAACCTCATCTACGTCTTCATTTGTAAGGGTTTTTCACTTTTATGCACGTTTTTACTGCTGCTGCATGCAGAGCAAAATGCTATAATTTCATGTTACAGTAAAAGTATGCAAATATTCTTTTGCCTCTCTTGTTAAATTTACTTTTGTCTAGATGTGTCACTTTTCTTGCGTGTGAGCGATACATTATTTTATTCATTAATACTTTTACTCGTTTGTAATCACATATGAAATCAGACAGTTTAATTTAAACAGTGATGTAATATTAATAAACATGAATATACCTTCTTAAATAAAGCTTAAAAAGTAATTCACTGGGACCTGCGTTTCTTTTTTAAATATATTTTCTTAATTCTTAATGTAAAAGAATATGTAATTTATAAAAAGAATTTAAAATACTAAAATTGAAAATGTCCGTTCATTTATTTTTTTATTGTATACTTTCTGTCAGGTACAGGGCTTAAATTGCGCCGGAGCCCACCGGAGCCCGGCTCCGGCACTTCTCTGTTTTTAGTAAATACTTAAATATTGGTCGGAATTCACCGGAGCCCATAAATACAGGGCTCCGGAGCCTAGTGCAGTAGCGCTTCCGAAAAACCGAAGCGCTCGAACTCAATCTGTCTGTAAATTAAAAATTTTATTTACTCAGGTATAGAAAAAATAAAATAACTCTTCCCCCTTTTTAATGCCATTTTGATCAGAATAGGAGAAACAGAAATCGTGTTTTGTTTATCCTACTGACATTTTCAGATTTATGTCTGGCATTGTTTTCGGCGACATGTATATTGGCGCGATTCAAGAGCGCGAGAAATGAATTTGCTTTCTGTTTGATTTTCTTTTCTGACACTAGGATATTTTTTAGTTGGATCATTTCTTAAAAAATTTAGATATCTAACCAGAAAAGAATATTTTCCTTTTTTAGTCAACGAGCATCAGCTTGAGATATTATTTGCTTGAGGTTTTTAGTTTTCCATTACGTACGAGTACGAAAATAACGTTAGTGATTTTCTATTTATTTTTCATCACAAATGCGGCTCTGCTCTGCAGATTTACAAAGTTGTAAGTAGTAGTCATTTGTAAGTAAATATAATTGTAATGCATTGTTATTTTTATATTAAGCAATAGAGCAGCGTTTTCCCTTTTTCTATAAAAGCATTGAGTCTTTCCGATCACGGTGTCAGATGTTTAATTTAATCTGATTTTCAGGGACTCATCACGAAAGATTGTTCTACGGAAGGAATCGATTATAGTTTGATATGCTACTTTTATGGGAAATCGAAAAACATTGTTTGATTCTTTCGCATATCAGTATTAATTTCTGTAAATTTCATTCATTTTTCATAAAAATGTATAGCTGCGAACTGTCCCTATTTTGTTTTAATACTGTTTTCGAATCAGAATCCTTAATTTATTTACTCGCAGAATCCTGTGATTAATTAACATTTAATTAGGCAAAGGTTTCTACTTGGAAGAAGTGATAACTAAAAAGTGGAACAATTGACAGCAATGTATAGGCAGAAATTATTGAAAATTTTTATTTTCCTAAAAGAAAAAAAATGCTTTAAATTTTGCAAATAATGTATGAAATATAAATATGCGGATTAGAGTGACGGTGGAGGGGGGGGGGGGGAACGCTACGGTTATTAGTATTAGGGAAAAATATTAGGGCTCCGGTACTTTTTTTGTTAGAAATTAAGCCCTGGTCAGGTACGATGTAAAACAAGTCGGAAGATGTTCATCAAACGCGGCAAATGAGGTGCGTTCGTACTATAACTAGTTTTACAAATATTCAGATCTTGGTGCATTAGCTGTTGCACTCTTATGCAAAAATGAATGATTACAAAATTTATTACGATTATATATATTAAATTCAGTAAAATGGAAATAATATGACTCTATCTTAAATGGGACTTAATCACCATGGTAACCTAGAATCATTAGCTATCATGGGATATCACTAAATGAATTACGTGTGATAGGGTTTAATAGAACGGAGAAAACTTTTATTAATATCTTTTTAAGTTTTGATTCGATTTTCATAAAATTGGAAATGACTCGACAAAATTACGCAAGGATTATATATATTAAATTTCTAACCATTGGGATGGATAGTTTTTGCGCTGTTATATGCGGACAGACGAACAGACCAAACGATGGCTATAGGTGCTACGTGTTTATATAATGACGAACGCACCTAAAAAGACAGACCTTTCTTAATCTAGCAAAATATAATATAACCTAATGAAAGTATACAATAACCTTCTCCTAGTTACTAACAACTCTCCGAGAAGCGTTCTTTATCGTTAGAAAACTCAGAAACCAACATATTTTTGAGTTTTAAGGAAATATTTACAAAAACAAAGTTTCTTTTGCTACTATCGATTTTCGAAAACGTTTCCGAGAAGTCTTTACAGTGTATGGATGAGTTTGTTAACCAAAAATATCGGTTTTTCGTATGCAATCACTTAGTTCTCAAGGGAAATTTTTCATGTTCAAAAACACGTTTTACAGACAGAAAAACTAATAATATTTTGGTATCTTTGAATGAATAAATTCAGTTTCGCTACTGAAAATCTCTGATAGCATCCTAAAAATCGTTATTTCGGTTTGATAAAATAATTCATATATTACAAATACTACTCGGAAACGTTTCCGAAAATCAATAGCAGCAAAAGAAACTTTGTTTATATAAATGAGTCCTAATTCATTTGTATCAACGCAACAAACACAAAAATCAATGTTACTTATACAGTGGGCTTTGAAAGACGATTTCATTTATTGCTGTTATCTCCCAACAATTAGTTGTTGGTTATAACAGTTGATATAAATTGTTCGTAGAATTCTCAACACATGGCAATACTGGGTTAATTTTTCACGGCAAAGTTTTAGTTATCATTTGAGCAGTTTTGCATCGTGATTGCTAAAACTAATTTCGTAAGTTTTGTAAAATCAAAAAGACCGGAGACATCCAAAAATAGATTTTTTACAAAGTTAATTTTGCATTAGAAAAATGGCAATATTTATCGGAAGTATGTAATTTTCTGTTTATTGAAGATGTAAAAGATTGGATATTGGAGATTTTTATTATTGTGTTCTAAATTTGATTTTATTATTTTGTGCATGCATAAAATTGTATTCTAACATCCAAGTAAATATTTTTGAAATCGGAGTTTTTCAGTCACAAAGGGTTAAATCTCGAAAATATATTGGTTTCTGAGGTCTTTAAATTGTTCATAGAATTCTCAACACATGGTAATAGTGAGTTAATTTTTCATGGCAAAGTTTTAGTTATCATTTGAGCAGTTTTGCATCGTTTTTGGTAAAACTAATTTCGTAAATTTTGTAAAATTAAAAAGACTGGAGACATCCAAAAATAGCTTTTTTACAAAGTTAATTTCGTATACTTTACAATTTTGCATTAGAAAAATGGCAATATTTATCGGAAGTAATTTTCTGTTTATTAGAGATGTGAAAGATTGTATATTGGATATTTTTATTATGATGTTCTAAATTTGTTTTTATTATTTTTTGCATGCATAAAATTGTATTCTAACATCTAAGTAAATATTTTTGAAATCGGAGTTTTTCAATCACAAAGGGTTAAATCTCGAAAATATATTGGTTTCTGAGGTCTCTAAATTGTTCATAGAATTCTCAACACATGGTTGAGATGGGTGAGTTAATTTTTCATGGCAAAGTTTTAGTTATCATTTGAGCAGTTTTGCATCGTGATTGGTAAAACTAATTTCGTAAATTTTGTAAAATTAAAAAGACTGGAGACATCCAAAAATAGCTTTTTTACAAAGTTAATTTCGTATACTTTACAATTTTGCATTAGAAAAATGGCAATATTTATCGGAAGTAATTTTCTGTTTATTAGAGATGTGAAAGATTGGATATTGGATATTTTTATTATTATGTTCTGAATTTGTTTTTATTATTTTTTACATGCTTAAAATTGTATTCTAACATCTAAGTAAATATTTTTGAAATCGGAGTTTTTCAGTCACAAAGGATTAAATGTCAAAACTATATTGGTTTCTGAGGTCTCTAATGATAAAGAACGCTTTTTGAAGCAATCGGTAATTCGGAAGAGGATATTATATATTTTCTTTCGTTGTTATATATTTCCGTAGGTTGAGAAATATCTGTTTTTTTAGGTGCGTTCGTAATTATATAAATACGTAGCGCCTATAGTCGTCGTCTGGTCCGTCCGTCTATCTGTCCGTCCATCTGTCCGCATATAACAGTGCACCAACTAACCAACCGAATGGTTTGAAATTTAATATATACAATTGTTGCAGAATTTTGTCCAGTCATTTAAAATTTTTTGAAAATCGAACCAAAACTCAAAATGATATTAACAAAAGTTTTCTCCATTCTATTAAATCCTATCATACGTAATTAATTCAATGATATGATAAGTAATGATTCTAGATTGTCTTGGTGATTGCGTCCTATTTATGATGAAACCATATTATTTCCGTAATACTGAATTTGATATACCGGGTGTCCCAAAAATTACTGATGGATTTTAAAACTCAATAACTTCCAAACGGTGACAGATATTAAAAAAATTCTTGCAGGACAGTTATGTATAACGTCAGGGGTTTTTGTACTGTGATTCTTGATTTTAGTTCGAATCTCAAACGATAGATGGCGCTTAGAGCAATAGGTGCTCAGTCCAGACCCGATTTTTGGTACCTCGGGATCCATTCAATACATTTTAATCTCCTTTTTTCGCATGGAGGCCGAAAAATCGAGCCTGGATTTAGCGGTTATTGCTTGCAGTGCCATCTATCGATGCTATTTGTAACTAAAACTGAGAATCGCAGCATAAAAACTCCTGACATATTACATAACACTCCTGCAATTTTTTTTAATATCTGTCACCGTTTGCAAGTTATGGAATTTTAAAATCCATCAGTCATTTTTGGGACACCCGGTATAATAATCGTAATAAATTTTACATTCATGTATTTTTGAATAAGGGTGTAACAGCTATTGGACCAAGATCTAAATATTCATAAAACTAGTAATAATACGAACGCAGCTCATTTGCCACGTTTGACGTGCAATTTCCGACTGGTTTTACAGTGTTTCACACAATGTTTCTTCTTTAGATCCTCTAACTTACATTAGAAACTTAAATCAATTTTCAAAAACTGCTCTTCCTGAATTTTTTTTCTCTTTTTTCTGCGAAACGGAAAGAAGTTCTATTCGTATGAAAAATCTGATTACTAGAACAATAACCTTAATAAAATAAACAACAAACAAAACATTCAATGCACTTAAAAAATAAGTAAATAGATGGTAAGCACGCCATTCTTATTGGAAATCAATGACCTTTCTAATTTGATTGATGACTGTGGTGTTGTAAAATTAACTCATAATTCAAGACAAAAACAAAAGCATATTTAATAGGATTGATTTTTTTTTCTCTTGTTATCGTTTAGCGGGGGTTTGTAAAATTAAATAAAATAATTTTTTTGCTTACGCTAGAAATAAATATAAAAATGCGTTATTGGAATAAAGAGGAAAATTTAATAAAAAATAACCTTTTGTTAAAATGAATAGGCAACATAATCTTATGGACACAGGAAAAGCGAGGATAGGGAAAATCTTGCCCCGTCTAATAAGGAGAAAAAAATAGTAAAATGTAACGGCAAAAACATTAAAATTTAAAAGTAAACTAAAAATAAACAGAACTAGTTGGATGTGCCAATCCTAAAACTTTCTTCTATCTTATACATAATATTTCAAAAACTAGTTACGCATTTCAATATTTTTAGTTCAATGCTATACCAACTTTGATTTTAATCTTAAATTTCTGCTTCGGTGAATTAAACGGACTAAAAACGAGTTAACCAATATCATGATATTTGTTAAAATTAATAGTTTTTCCTTATACTGTTGTTATCAGATGTTTGCGAACAGCCGGCTTTGCGAAAAGCGAGTTCCTGCCTCTGCACGAGCCGCCGATGGACAACAGAACTACAAAAAATCAAGAAAAGCATACAAAACTCGCTATCACAGAGTCCATTCACCGCGCAATATTACCAAATTCTTGTTGGCCAAAGCCAAAAACATGCACGAAAAAATTTGGTTCAATTGTATGCATAATTTTATACACTTTTCATTGGTACAATAAAGAAAATGGCACAAACATCGCTATTACAACGCCCCCCCCCCCTTCCGACAGATTTTTTTTAATTCAGAGAGGACTTGTTTGCCATAGCCAGAAACTTACAAAAAAAATTCGGTTCAATTCTATGCATAACTTCATACAATTTTCGATGGTACAATAATGAAAATAGTAGAGACATCGCAATTATAGCGCCCCTTCCGGCGGAATTTTTCCAAATTCAGGGAGGACCTTCGTGCCATGACCAAAAACAAGCACAATATATTTGGCTCAATTCTATGTATAACTTCATTCATTTTTCGATGGTACAATATTAAAAATCGCACAAAAACTGCTATAACAGCGCCCCCTAGCGGCGATTTTTTCCAAATTAAGGGAGGACCTGCTTGCCATTGTCAAAAACTTAAAATAAAAATTTGATTCAATTCTATGCATAACTTCATACACTTTTGGATGGTACAATATTCAAAATCGCACAAAAATCGTTGTTACAGCACCCCCTACCGGTGATTTTTTTCCTAATTCAGGGAGGACCTGCTTGCCATAGTCAAAAACTTAAAATAAAAATTTGATTCAATTCCATGCATAACTTCATACACTTTTGGATGGTACAATATTCAAAATCGCCCAAAAGTCGCTGTTACAGCGGCCTCTACCGGCGTTTTTTTTCCAAATTCAGGGAGAACCTACTTGCCATATCCAAAAACTTAAAATAAAAATTTGGTTCAATTCCATGCATAACTTCATACACTTTTGGATGGTACAATATTCTAAATCGCACAAAAGTCGCTGTTACAGCGCCCCCTACCGGCGAATTTTTTCCAAATTCATGGAGGACCTACTTGCCATAGCCAAAAACTTAAAATAAAAATTTGGTTCAATTCTATGCATAACTTCATACACTTTTGGATGGTACAATATTCAAAATCGCACAAAAATCGCTATTACAGCACCCCTACCGGCGAATTTTTCCAAAATTCAGGGAGTATCTGCTTGCCATAGCCAAAAACTTAAAATAAAAATTTGGTTCAACTCTATGCATAACTTCATACACTTTTTGATGGTACAATATTCAAAATCGCACAAAAATCGCTATTACAGCGCCCCCTACCGGCGAATTTTTCCAAAACTCAGGGAGTATCTGCTTGCCATAGCCAAAAACTGAAAATAAAAATTTGGTTCAACTCTATGCATAACTTCATACACTTTTTGATGGTACAATGGCGACAGACAGACGGACACACGGACAGACAGACATTTTTAATAAACATGTTTTTGGGGATCTCTGACCCCTAAAACGTGTAAATCCGTCGAAAACCGGAAGTCGAAAAAAATTTCGATTACAATACTTTCTTCTATTGAAGATAGAAGAAAGTAAAAATGTAATAACCCCCCCCCCCCCCCCCCCACATCCTGCTCAACATAACCTTTTTTTTTACATTGGTGTATTTATAAAACTTAAACAGGCGATTGAGGGGGGGGGGGGGGGGGGGCACCTGACAAAAATTATATAACAAGATATAATCAAATAATAATTAGTATTAAATTTTTATCAAATTTATCAAAAAATGATGGTGAAAACTATCTAACATTTGGCTCATAATTCATTAATAACTTTTTAAGGAATCGGTTAGTTTCCTTAACCCGTTCGGGACCATGAGTGCATATATGCACTCTCATAAAGTGCTTAAAACGCTCCAGTTTGATACCAGTAAAAAAGAAGGGTAAAAGTGATTTTATTTAATTACGACATTTTCATGATTTATAAAGTTAAGTCAGATAATTAACAAAAAGTGGTGACAAACAAATAAAATCTGTGTAAAAGATGCCGGTCCTGATCGAGTTAAACAGTAATTTTATCTATAGCTTTTTTGTTGATATACAGGATGTCTATAAATTATTGTCAGGGTTAACAATAATATTATTTATTCGTAAAACACGAAATTACCTATTCCTAAAATACCGAGGGTCTCGAGTCGGGTTGACCACCCGTCCGAGCACATGCTGCGTAGCACCTCGGGGCCCAGGGTCAAATAAATAGAGTTGCTCACTTTAGGCCATGATCCTACATGGATCGTAGAGCCACAGGTTTAGTTTTTTTAACCATTTGGGAAAATGGTTATTGTTCTCGTCAGGGTAGGAAATTAAAAGCATATCTGAAGATTTTCATTGGTTTAATCCGCATTTTATTCGTTTCTTGATTGGTCTATACAGTAATATTTATTTCCCTTTACTTTCAACAGAGATGGATACCTTCTGTTGCCACTATGACAAAAAAGTAATAAAAACTACAAAAAAAAATTAATAACTCAGAAACAAATTGAGATACAGCTTTCAAACAAATTGCATTTAAAAGTACATTTTTTTCTCTATACGACGGTGTAAAAAGTAATATTGTGGGATGTTTAGAAGTTTAAGAATGAAATTTCATTTAAAATTGGCCGTCAGATTTCTTGGAAATCTAACGATGGAAAAGCCTTTTCCCGAACAGTCAATGAAATGCTTGGATAATACATAAGTTTCAGATGGATAATACGTACGAGTCGCAGGTGATTTTTGTCGCTTGGAATTTTTACGTGTAATAACACTATTAATGTTTAATTCATGGTGTACGTAATGTATGATCAACTCCGTGCGATATTTTATGTCTTAAATTTTAGTATTTGAAAAAATCATTTTCGAAATGGTCGTTGTAATTTGTTAATTTTTTTTTTTCGTAAAATACAGTTTAAAAAGATTTTTAATAACACAAACAAAATTACATAAACGTAAAGTAGCAACTGAAAACGTTATTAATCAAATAATGATTATAATCAAGTAATTACTAATATTAAATACATAACTAATATTAAATACAAGTAATAATTAATAGTAAATATAAATAATAACTAATATTAGAATTTTATCAAATTTATCAAAAAAGGATGGTGAAAACTATCTAACATTGAGCTCAGAATTCATTAATAACTGTTCGATAAATTTGACAAAATTTTGATATTAACTATGATTTGAATATAATCGATATTTGATTAATAATGTTTTGAGTTGCAAGTTGACGCATATGTAACTTTGTTCATGTTATTAAAAACACTTTTTGAATCGCACTTTACGAATATCTAATAATATTTTTCGTTATGTTCTTAAATCAAAAGTTTTGAGGTAAAAAACCTGGACAATAATTTATGAACATACTGTATTTAAAAATATTCTTGCACGGAATGTTTTGACAGAAACTTGTGCCTTTTTTTTTTTTCTAAGTAGCATTTTAGTAGCATCGGTTCACGCTATAAGCTACAGATTTTTTTGTATCGCGCAACTTGTGACTTTATATTTTCCAAAATGTAACGCACTACACAACACAGAAGTGAAAAAAGTAGCGGCTACACTATAAAAAAACCACTGTAAATTTGCCAGAACAAACTCGATCACAGTGAATGTGCTGTATCTTTCTTCGGTTTCCTGACTATATAAACATGAAAAATACAGTAGTTGCGTAAAATTAACAGCACAATGTGCTGACAACTTTACGAAACTACTGTATTTTCCATGTTTATATAGTCAGGAAACCAAAGAAAGATACAGCACATTCACTGTGATCGAGTTTGTGCGTGAGATGAACTGTACTTTGTACTGTAAAAATGTCTAATTTAAGACGAAGATTAGTCACCACTTTTAATAATTGAAATGACAACTAGACCAACAATTTATTAACAAAATATCACTTCTAAGTTTATTTAATCACAATTACAAAGTTATATTTTTTATTAATTGTCGAACAAAATTCTAAGAAACAAAACCTAATTACAAAAAAATAAATAAATATATAAAAATAAATAAAAATAAAGATAGCGAAAAAAACTAATACGATACTAATGTGAGTTTGAATTTCCTACCCGGTGCGTCTTTACGTGAACTTTGAGAATTTCTGAATACTGATTTTCAATTTTCAAAAACTTTTTGTTTGTTGGCGAAAACATTTTTCACAAAGTAGCATATTTCACATGAGGTAATTTAGAACAGCAGGTATTCATTCAGAAAGGATTTCGAATATTGCGAGAAGGAAAAAAAATAAAGAAATAAGTATAAAGAAACGTATAAAGAAAATAGTATTTTTTATAATGGTGATGGAAATTGATTCTATTTGTATATGAAAATGAGTCTTTTTTTTTTATAAAAAATTGAAGACGAATTTTAATCATTACTTTTAATAATTGAAATAACAAATAGACCAACGATTTCTTAACAAAATATCACTTATAAGTTTATTTAGTTACAATTACAAAGTTATATCTCTTATTAATTGTCGAATAAAATTGTAAGAAACAAAACCTAATTGCAAAAAAAGAAGAAAAAGCATAAAAAAACTAATAAAATACTAATGTGAGTTTGATTTCCTTGTTCAGTGTTTTTACGTGAAGTTTGGGAATTTCTGAATACTGATTTTCAATTTTCAAAGACTTTTTGTTTATTGGCGGTGAAACATTTTTCACAACGTAACATATATCATACAGGTAATTTAGAACTGCTGGTACTCACAAAGGATTTCGTATATTACGATAAGGAAAAAAAAAAGAAAGAAAGAAGCATTAAGAAATGCATAAAGAAAATACTTTTTTTTTTTTTTTTTTTTTTTTTTTTTTTGTAAAGCTGGTGGAAATTAATCCTGTTTGTATATGAAAATGAGTCTTCTTTCTAATAACAAAATTCAAGACGAATTTTAATCAACACTTTTAATAATTGAAATAACAACAACGATTTCTTAACAAAATATCACTTCTAAGTTTATTTAATTACATTTACAAAGTTATATATTTTATTAATTTTATTGTCGAATAAAATTATAAGAAAACCTAATTACAAAGAAAAAGAAGTAAAAGCATAAAAAAACTAATGAGATACTAATGTGAGTTTGATTTCCTTGCCCAGTGTGTTTTTACATGAAGTTTGGGAATTTCTGAATATTGATTTTCAATTTTCAAAGACGTTTCGTTTGTTGGCGGGGAAACATTTTTCACAACGTAACATATTTCACATCAAGTAATTTAGAACTGCAGGTACTCAGAAAGGATTTCGGATATAAACGATAAAGAAAAAAATAAAGAATGAAGCATAAAGCATAAAAAAATGCATAAAGAAAATATTTTTTTGTAATGCTGATCGAAATTAATTCTATTTGTATATGAAAATGAGACATTTTTGAAAGGAATTGAAGACGAATTTTAGTCACCACTTTTAATAATTAAAATGCCAAATAGATCGATGATTTCTTAGCATTACGAAGCTGTATCTTTTATTAATTTTCGAATAAAATTGTAAGAAAGAAAACCTAATTACAAAAAAAAAAAAAAAAAAAAGAACTAATGGTATTAGTAATGTGAGTTTGAATTCCTTGTCCAGTGTGTTTTTACGTGAAGTTTGGGAATTTCTGAATATTGATTTTCAATTTTCAAAGACTTTTATTTGTTGGCGGGGAAACATTTTTTACAACGTAACATATTTCACATCAGGTAATTTAGAACTGCAGGTACTCCGAAAGGATTTCGGATATAAAGAAAAAGGGGAAAAAATAAAGAATGAAGCATAAAGCATAAGGAAATGCATAAAGAAAATATTTTTTTTTTTTTTTTTTTTTTTTCAATGTTGATGGAAATAATTCTATTTGTATATGAAAATGACTCATTTTTATAAGGAATTGAAGACGAATTTTAGTCACCACTTTTAATAATTAAAATGACAAATAGACCAATGATTTCTTAACATTACAAAGTTGTACCTTTTATTAATTTTCGAATAAAATTGTAAGAAAGAAAAACTAATTACACACACAAAAAAAAAGAACTAATAATATAGTAATGTAAGTTTGAATTCTTTGTCCAGTGTATTTTTACGTGAAGTTTGGGAAATTTTTATACTGATATTCAATTTTGAACGATTTTTTGTTGGTTGGCGGAAACATTTTTCACGACGTAGCATATTTCACATGAGGTAATTTAGAACTGCAGGTACTCAGGAAGGATTTCGAATATTACGAGAAGGGAAAAAAATTATAAAAAAAAACATAAAAAAATGCATAAGATTTTTTTTTTTTTTTTTTTTTTTTTTTTTTGTAATGATGGTGGAAATTAATTCTGCTTGTATATGAAAATAAGTCTTTTTTATAAGATTTTGAAAACGAATTTTAGTCACAACCTTTAATAATTGAAATAACAAATAGACGAACGATTCCTTAACTAAATATTACTTCTAAGTTTATTTAGCTACAATTACAAAGTTATATCTTTTATTTATAGTCGAAAAAAATTGTAGGAAACAAAACCTAATTTAAAAAAAAAAGTATAAAAAACTAATGAGATAATGTGTGTTTAAATTCCTTGTTCAGTGTATTTTTGCGTGCAGTTAGGGAATTTCTGAATACTGATTTTCAATTTTCAAAGATTTTTTGTAAGTTGGGGGAAACATTTTTCACACGCAACATATTTCCCATGAGGTGATTTAGAACTGCGGGTACTCCAAAAGGATTTCGGATATTACAAGAAGGAAAAAATAAATAAAAGAAAGAAGCATAAAGAAATACATTAAAAAATACTTTTCTTTTCTTTTTTTTTCTTTTTTTTTTTTTTGTAATACTGGTGGAAATTAATTCTGTTTGTATATGAAAATGAGTCTTTTTTAATAAAAAATTTCAAGACAAATTTTAATCAACACTTTTAATAATTGAAATAACACCAACGATTTCTTAGCTAAATATCACTTCTAACTTTATTTAGTTACATTTACAAAGTTATATCTTTTATTAACTTTATTGTCGAATAAAATTGTAAGAAACGAAACCTAATTACAAAAAAAAGAAGTAAAAGCATTAAAAAAACTAATGAGATACTAATGTGAGTTTGAATTCCTTGACCAGTGTGTTTTTATGTGAAGTTTGGTAATTTCTAATTATTGATTTTCAATTTTCAAAGACCTTTTGTTTATTGGCGGAAACATTTTTCACAACGTAACATATTTCACATCAGGTAATTTAGAACTGCAGGTGCTAAGAAAGGATTTCAGATTTAACGATAACGGGATAAAAATAAAAAATGAAGCATAAAGAAATGCATATAGATAATATTTTTTTGCAATGCTGATGGAAATTAATTCTATTTGTATATGAAAATGAGTCATTTTTATAAGGAATTGAAGGCAAATTTTAGTCACCACTTTTAATAATTAAAATGACAAATAGACCAATGATTTCTTAACATTACAAAGTTGTATCTTTTATTAATTTTCGAATAAAATTGTAAGAAAGAAAACCTAATTACACAAAAAACAGATCTAATGATATACTAATGTGAGTTTGAATTCCTTGTCCAATGTGTTTTTACGTGAAGCTTGGGAATGTTTGAATATTGATTTTCAGTTTTCAAAGTTTTTTTGTTTGTTTGCGGAAACATATTTCGCATGAGGTAATTTAGTACTGCGGGTACTCAGAAAGGATTTCGGATATTATGCTAGGGAAAACAATAAACAAAGAAGCATAAAGAAGCATAAAAAAATGCATAAAGAATTTTTTTTTTTTTTTAATGCTGTTGGAAATTAATTTTGTTTGTATATGAAAATGACTCTTTTTTATAAGACATTTATTCAACTGTCTTTGACTTCTTTTCTTTCTTAAGGAATAAGAGGAGGGATAATTCTTTCTCAGTACATTTCTTTACTTTTTTATGATGAAGAATACACAAATCTTAGGAGTAAATCGCTTGAAAAGTTTTAGAAGAAGAAAATTAAGGTACGAAAACATCTAAAGTTACTGAGAATGAAAGTTCATTTGAGATGTAATATTTTTAATAAATGAATACAAACCTCATTCAAGGAAATGTCGAATATAAATTGACAATGATATTTTTTTATTTGTTTATTATAATATTAACTTTGTAAGTAAAAATGCTTTCATATCAAATATGTCCTTTTTTTTTTACTTTTTTCATGATAAAAACAAAAATAGAAAAGAAAAAAAAACTACCGCACAAGGTAATTTTCCTTTTTTAAAAAAAATAAATAAAATGTAGTTGAAATAAATTTGAATTTAAAATAAAAAAAACCTTCACAAAAAAATTTACTTTTGCTGAACATTTTTTTTTTAAATTTTAGTCAAATTATTATTTAAAAATTAATTATTTAAATTTAAAATTATAAATTATTTAGTCACTTGTTATTGCTACAGTTTATGTTATTTAAGACTTGTTTTTCATGATAATCTCTTACTGAATTTGAAATTTATATTTTCTTATTAGTCCAGGCAATAGGGAATTTTACCTAGCAAAATTAATGGTAGTACTGGAAATCGGTTTTCTTGATGTTTTTGGGTCGCTGAATCCGAATCTGTAACTTCCCACCAAAATTTCCCCGGCAACACCCCCAAATTTTGGTAAAATGCCCCCCCTAAAAAGGTTTTTATTTAAAAAATCAACAAATTAGATATATGACATTACGACTTAGGATGAAGGGGAAGGGGGGATCTGCCTCGGAACATGCGCGCGGTGCTGCGTAAACTAAGTTGCGCAATTCCACTTAACCACTCACACGTTTACATTCGCCCTCCCATCTCCCCTCCGAACTTTCTCTATAAGGTTTACTTTAAGATTTTTGGGTCGCTGAATCCGAATTTTTAACTTTCCCCAAAAATTTCCCCCCGAACCCCCCCCCCCCCCCCACCCAAATAGTTGTTTTTAACTTAAATTTCTTATTGTTTTAGGGGAAAAGCATTACGAAATTCAGAAACTAGACAAAATTTGCAACAAATAGGATATATGACATTATGAATTAGGATGAACGGGGAGGGTGAGGGCTGCCTCGGAACATGCACTGCGGCGCTACGTGCACTAAATGATGAAATCCAGACAATAGGGGATTTTATCTGGCAAAATTAATGGTAGTACTGGAAATCGGCTTTCTAGATGTTTTTTGGGTCGCTGAATCCGAATTTGTAACTTCCCACCAAAATTTCACCCGGCAACTCCCCAAAAAATTGATTTTTTGAAAAAATTTAGTTTTTGAGAAAAGCGCGCGGGGAATGTTCCGAGGCAGCCCCCTCTCTCCCCATTTATCCTACGTCATAATGTCATATATCCTATTTGTTGCAAATTTTGTCTAGTTTCTGAATATTGTAATGCTTTTCCCTTAAAACAATAAGAAATTTAAGTTAAAAACAACTATATGGGGGGTTCGGAAGGGGGGAATTTTGGGGGTAAGTTAAAAATTCGGATTCAGCGACCCAAAAAACTTAAAGTAAACCTTATAGAGAAAATTCGGAGGGAAGATGGGAGGGCTAATGTAAACGTGTGAGTGGTTAAGTGGAATTGCGCAACTTAGTCCACGCAGCACTGCGGCGCATGTTCCGAGGCAGATCCCCCCTTCCCCTTCATCCTAAGTCATAATGTCATCTAACTAATTTGTTGCAAATTTTGTCTACTTTCTGAATTTCTAGCTACTTTTCCCCTAAAACAATAAAAAAATGGAATTTTTTAATAAAAACCTTTTTTTTGGGGGGGGGGCTTTTGACCAAAATTTGGGGGGGTTGCCGGGGGAAATTTTGGTGGGAAGTTACAAATTCGGATTCAGCGACCCAAAAAACATCTAGAAAGCCGATTTCCAGTACTACCATCAATTTTGCTAGGTAGAGTCCCTATACGGTCTCTATTGCCTGGACTATATCGTATAATGAAATTTGTAGTCTTTCTCTGCTGTGGGCTTACGATCATCCCCTTAGAGGTATTTTTACATGTATTTTTATATGTACCATATGTTATTGTGAAAGACCGAAATTGGAGAATGTCGACTTTTACCGGTGAATGTTAACATATACCAAAAACGTCGGTGAATGACCGAATATTTGATTATATTCTTGTACATTCGGACTATCACCGGTGAATGTCGACAATCACACATATGCTCTGGTGGAGGTCGAAAAGAGAAGCGGTGTTTAACAGAGAGGCTACAGTCTGTCGCCAAATTCTTTGTTCTACTGGGAATCAGTCAGCTTTGTCAGTTTTATGCTAGGTTTGATGGTGCGCGCAACGTTTTCTTAAATTTCATTTTTTTGTTCAATATCCTAATTTATATTGAATAAATACTGCAGTAAGTCGTGATCTCTTTTTTTTTTTTTTTGAAAAATTAAATACATTAATTGAGAGAAAACGAGAAAACAATTGTTTTTATTTTTTTTTTCAAGAACACTACTCTAAAATACTTTCTGAAGTGTTTTCTGCTAAAACTAAGTGCAGCGCGCATATACACAATACTTAATCGGTTCGGATTGGACACATGTATTTCTCAGTTTATTTTTCTGGTATTAAATATTGAATACTCTGAAGTACTTATGATATGAAGCCGATCGCTATTCATAGAATCATGAAATTGTTATTTGACTCGTTCGGGGTGAAGTGTCCCATTAACCCTTTCAGGGACAAATAAATGTGTTTCCGCAATTTTGATTTTACACCAGAATATATAATTTAAAAAAAAAATTCAAAATAAGGAAAAGCTATTTTACAACTTCCTTCCATCAAAGTTATAAAATAAATGTGTAATTACATGTTTCTGGTGCAAATCATGATTAAAATTAGGTGGGATATAATAGAGGAGAAGGTCCAAATACCGGCTACTAGGTGTTCTGAGAACTGAGCGCAGCGCAGCCTACCGGTGATAGGCAGAGTTTGTAACTTTAATTAAGAGAAGAAAGTTACGAAAAGTACGTCGCTGAAGTTTGTGTCATTTACAAATAGTAAATGCAAAAGTGTCGAATCTACGTAATCTGGTACATCAAAAGTTTTTCAGATATGTGTTTCTCATTTTTTAAAAATAAATGATCGTATATTGGTATATTGGATCGTATATATCGTATATTGTTGATTAAGTTATTTTCTAGACATATTTAGATCTCAATTGCCAGGCGCACAGTATTGGTATTTTATTATATGAATGAGTAATACTGGTTTTAACTTAAACATAGCAGTGGTCCGAATACCGGCTATCTAGAGTGGTCTAAATACCGGCTAGCCAGTATTTGGATCTCTCTCGGTTGCTCTGCTTGAAGGGGAGGAAAATAAATTAATTTAAATAGTTCCATAATTAATAAATTAATTTAAATGGTTCAGAAATAGTCCCCGTCCCATTTCGAAATATGATAAAAGGAACCATGGCCATAATTCTTCAGGACCGCAACTGGTTAACGGATCAATTTCCAAAAAAGAGTTGTTGGACACTACAAAATTGCCTGTAATAAATGTGAAGAGAAAGAAAAAAAAATGACGAAGTAAACCAGGCGAAAGAGGCAGAAATTTGATTTTAACCCTCTCGCTGCGCAACCCGAGATTTCAACGGGGATGCATTTTTTCCGTCTAATTAACCCTCGTTGATTATTCCCACCAGTTATTTTTTTTATTGTAAATTATACCTTATTTAATCGGAGCATTTTCCCAGTTAAATTAGACAAAAACTTTTGTTTTGAAAAACCGGTGACAGAAGAATAAAAATTCTTAAAAGGCGCTCGTCGCGAAGGGGTTAAATACGCAATTTTTGAAGCTATTTTGATAAAACAATTACGCAGCGAGAGGGCAAAAAAAGTGAAAAAGGAAAATATCCAACAGAGGAAGATAACGAATTTGTATCTTCTGCATGGGTGCTTTCTCTGTGGACAGAAATGGGGGAGGGGATTCTGGGTTCAATGTTAAGAATGCGATATGGGTTTGATAGGGACTATACCGACACAGAGAGTGATATTATGATTTTGATTTTCTCAGATAAAATAATTCTCATTTCAATCAGCAAGCTTTTTTTTTTTTTTTTTTTTACATGTTAAAACCAAAATTAGAAACATAATGGAAGAAGACTGTGAGAGATAGTCGTAAAGAATTTTAGAAATTTGACAAATATACTTATTTATTAAAAAAATGTGTATTTTTTCTGTGCATAAGAAATGTTATTAATCAATACAATTTATTAAAATAATATTCTTATTGCTTAATAATTGTCATTAGCTCTATTTGTGTGATCTTTTGGAAAAAAAAAAAACTTAGGTAGCCGGTATTTAGACCCCATTTTAAAAACCCAAAATTTGAAGACTTTCGGAATTTTGCTTCTTATAAACAGAAAACGCTTTTTAAACTGATTTTTTTTTTCTCTAAACAGGTGTAAGACGTGTTAAGGTACCCTGCTGTCACTTTTTATTTTATTAATTTTGAAAATTGTATGATCTAGATTGAAAACAAAAGTGGTAGCCGGTATTTGGACCTTTTCCTCTATATTCCACCGCCCCTCAAGCGGTTAAGAGAACACGTCTTTTCATTTAGTATTATTTTGCCTTAACTATTAGTTTTGTTATTATCTCCATGTAGTAATGATAGTATTCTAATTCTAATAATATTATACATGTGAAAGTGTGAAAAGGTAGGGCTGAAGTCAACATTAAAACATATAATTAAATGCTTTTGACTTCATTATCCGTTACATTCATTTTTTTTTCCTAATGTGCGAAATTTTCGCTTAAGTTAATAAAATTTACATATTTTATTTCTTTCTATGAGATAAAATAAAACTTATAAAAATAGAACCTACTTTCAGTCAAATGTTTCAACTTACAGTTTGTACATATTTGTGCAGTGCTTTCAAAAAATATTTTGCGATTTCACTATTAATATTTACAACATAGATTAAGTATTTTTAGAATATTGACGTTTCGTTAGAGATTATTACAATGTACAGCAGCCTTTATGCAGCATTCACGTTTCACTACAAATATGTCCAAAGTAAACCTAATATTTTATCAATATTGGTATTTCAGTTCAAATGTTAGCGATTAGTAATGAAAACTAAGAGTAATTTTATATTAAAAAAATACCTGAATTTTTTAATAATAATTTTTACTTTGTTTAATGGCAGACTTTCATTGAATAAATATAATGAAAATTGCCATTTTAAAAAAAGTGGTAGATATTTTGAATCCAGAATTTCCGCTAAATTGTCAACTCTGTTAGCGATGACTAAAAATATTGGTCAATATAACCAATATACCTTAAACAATTTTTTCGGGTAATTACGTTTCTAGATTTTTATAATATTCATTAACAAATAGTAATCTTTGCCTTATTTGTCAACAGAATTCTTATGGCAAAAATACTATTAGGAGGAAACAATGGTTAAAAAAAAAAAAAAAAAACAGAAACACATTCACTCCATTAAATATGTAAAATTTATAAAACTTAAGTAAACTATTTCTATATTGTAAAAAAAGAGAATTGAATGGATAATGGATACATTACTAGAATTAAGATTCTATCATTATTACATGGACACGATAACAAAACTACTTGTTAAGACAAAATAACACTCAGTGGAAAGACATGAACATTTCAGGTCTCAGGACTCTTAAAATTGGAAAAAAAAAGCAAAAAAAAAAAGCAATTTAACAAATTACAACGACCATTTGGAAAACGATGTTTTCAAAGACTAAAATTTAAGACATAAAAAAATCGCACCGAGTTGATCCTACATTACATACGCCATGAATTAAACATTAATTGTGTTATTACACGTAAAAATTCCAAGCTACAAAAATATCCACCTGAAACTTACGGATTATCCAAACATTTCATTGGCTGTTCGGAAAAGGCTTTTCAATCGTCAGATTTCCAAGACATCTGACAGCACATTTTAAATGAAATTTCATTTTTAAACTTCTAAACATCCGACAATATTACTTTTTACACCGTCGGATAGAAAAAAAATGTACTTTTAAATGCAATTTGTTTGAAAGCTGTATCTCAATTAGTTTTTGAGTTATTAATTTTTTTTGTAGTTTTTATTACCTTTTTGTCATAGTGGCAACAGAAGGTATCCATCGTTGTTAAATGTACAGATTACTGTATAGACCAATCAGAGCACGAATAAAATGCGGATTAAACCAATAAAAACCTTCAGATATGCTTTTGATTTCCTACCCTGACAGAGAACAATAACCATTTTTCCAAATGGTTAAAAAAGACCATTTTCAACATTTAATATCTTAAAATGTATTTGATTTTAAGACACAATTTTTGTTGAGGTGAGAGATGCAGAAAATCGGAATAACAGATTACGCGCACGATTACAGAATAAATTTTACAACTAGAACGAAAATTTTGGTGCCTATACTTCAGATTATAATAATTACCCTGAATCTAAATAAATTTGTACTTAAAGCATTTTTATATTTTTAATATAAAGTTGTATTTAGGTAATGCAAAATTTAGAAAATTTCAACAGTATAATCACTTTAAAAAATATTTTTTGAACAGTAAAAAGGAAATTTTAGGTGCAGTTTATACAGACTAATAAGAAACACATGTTTTGAAAATGTCATGAAAAAAATCAGGAGTTTTTGAGATATCGTATGCATTATGCCCACAAACGTCATTTCGAGAAAAATGACTTCAAAGTCTTGGAAACGCCGCCTCAGCTATTAAGCAGGTATAATTCTAAAAGCCATAACTTCTATTCTAAAGGGAATTTCAAGAAAACAATTATATTAAAATGTTTAGAAAAGATACGAGTTTAACATATAAAAAAAATTAAAGTTTCGAAAATTTTAAAGCTTTAAGAGTCCTGAGACCCCTTAATAGGACGTTAGGACCGAATGGATTAACCGTTTGAGTGCGGAACAAATCTTGTAGATATACAGTGAGCAAAAAAAAAGTATTTGCACGCAGACGATTTTTTGCATAAGTAAACATAGAAAGCAAATTTGATACTATTCTCTTAATTATTCATTTATTTAAATAAGAAGAAAATAAAAATAACTACCCATTTTCCTTAAACAGTAATATTACACATTTTAAAAAATAAATTAATATTTTCTCATACCTAAAAAGTATTTGCACAAGAAGCATTGACTGAAAAAAGGCATTAAATGTAACATTATGCAAATGTTTAGCATATCAGTCCCGCAGTACATTAGCCCCGCACTTTAAAGTCACGTAATATATTAACTGGAGCAGGGATTCTGGGAAGTTTTTGTTCGAATGGCGCCGAAAACGTGTGAACTGTCTGTTGCTACCCGTCAGAAGATTATATTTATTCACAATTCTGGATTAAGTTACCGAGGAATAGGTAAAAAATTAAATCTAAACTTTTCTAGTGTTCGTTATGTAATTAAGAAGAAAAAAGAAACTGGTTCGACAATAATTAAGCCGCGAACTGGGCGTCCAAGAAAGCTAAATACCAGGCAAAGGAGAGCCATCATAAAAGAATCTTCAAAAAACTCTTTTCTAAGTGCTCGAGAATTGGTTGTTGATGTCGCTTCAACGTCGGGAACAATAGTTACACCACAATCAATTAGAAATATTCTTCATGATGCAAATATTCGAGGAAGAGCCCCTCGAAAAAAACCATTTATTAGTGAAACAAATAGGGTGAAAAGACTTGAATTTGCAAAAGCTGATGTCAGCAAACCACTAGAGCAGTGGTTCCCAACGTGGGGGGTACTCCCCACAGGGGGGACATATGACTTTTCAGGGGGGCAATTTCAGATTTCTTATTAACAAATTATCTGTCATTTTTTTCTAATGAAAGTAGTGTCTTAGTCTAAAAATAGAAATAGAGGAAAAAATTTAAAAATAACTGAATAAAAATTAATTTTCGAAACAATCCCATTTAAAAGTTCAAAAATACACTGACACCGGAACAATTATATAATTTTTTTTTATATAATTAGACACCTTTTACATATTAAAAAATCATTCTAATTTTTCTGATTTTAATATTATTTTAGTAAATTACACCTCTTTTTTTTACTATTTATTTAAAAAAAAAAAAACTTGTACATCTATTCATAGTGTAACAATGACACATGAGAGAAATTTTACATAAGAAATTTTGTAGGGTATATCTAAAATTGACTATTTGAACATGTTTAATCTAAAAAATGTTTTGAATGATCTAAATGAGGTGCTACATTTATGAAATTAATAAAACCTCGTGCGCATCACAGAAGGAAAGGGTTGAAAGTAAACTTCTTACGGCTCTTCTGCAGACCACATATGGAATATGAAATTCATGACATATGCATTTTAAAATTTAAATTTGGAGAAAACATGGGGACCAAATAATAATAATGGGAGAAAAGCCCGCTATCAAAGAAGTATGTTATGAGCGGAAAGAAAAATAGTAACTTAAAATGGATAAAAGCGCGAATTCGGAAATGTTACTTGTGAATTATGTTATCCATATAGTCTTGGCGGTAATCAAATACAGTAAACTCTCTGTAAGGCGGAATCTGTGTAAGACGGAAATCTGTCTAACTCGGAAAGATTTTCAAGTCCCTGCGAATGCATAGACATAGAGTGAAATTTGTCTAAGGCGGAATATTGTCTACTACGGAAAATTTTCTCGGTCCCGATCGATTCCGTCTTAGACAGAGTTTACTGTATCACTTATTCTTAATGAAGTACTAAAATCCATTATAAAATGTATCAATTCAATCAGAAGCAATACAAAATATGAGAGAGATTTCAAGAAATTTTACGAAAATAAAAATGTAGACTATTTACCACTTTTAAATTTGAGGTAAGTTGCCAAAAAACAATAAAACTTTTGTAGATGCAAATGCGAACATCCATGGCATCACTGTATTCATGCAGTTAGGTTAAAAGCATACTTGTAATTAAAAAAAAATATGATTTTGATAAATTAAAGAATGTGAAATCACTTATCAGAGTTAATGCTATTTCCGGGTCCATCCGGGAAAATGGACGTTTATTTTTTATGTGACAATATTTATATTATATATACAAGGGGGGGGGGACATCATGATTTTAGAGATGCTTAGGTGGGGCATGGCCAAAAAAAGGTTGGGAACCACTGCTCTAGAGTTTTGGAAAACAGTTATTTTTTCCGATGAAAGCAAGTTCAATATTTTTTGTTCAGATGGTAAGAAAACTGTATGGCGAAAGCCAAATACTTCTCTTCAAATTAAAAACTTGAAACCAACTGTAAAACATGGCGGTGGTCATGTAATGATTTGGGGATGCATGTCTTTTAACGGAGTTGGCGAAATGACCTTTATTGAAGACAATATGAATGCTAAACAATATATTAATATATTGCGAGATCATTTATCTAACTGTGCTCTGAAATTAGGAATTCCTAATTCATATTATTTCCAACAGGATAACGATCCGAAACACACTGCATATATTACGAGGTTATGGTTGCTTTATAATGTAAAAAATCAATTGATAACGCCACCACAATCACCAGACCTCAATCCGATTGAAAATTTATGGCATATTTTGGACGTGAAAATAAGGAAAAAGAAAATTTCTAACAAATCAGAACTTAAGCAAGCTCTTGGGGAAAAATGGCTACAAATCAGCAGTGAAACATGTCACAAATTAATAGAATCAATGCCCAGACGATTGCAAGCTGTAATTGAAGCAAAGGGAATGCATACTAAATATTAGCACTGTTTTTAACTTATAAATAATTCCTCTAGTTCTATTTTTATTGCTAGTGTGCAAATATTTTTTTGGCTGTACAAATGCTACTTTTTTATGTTTTCATATTTTAAATATAATTATTAAGTCGGATATTAAATATGTTTATTTGTTTTTTAACAGTGTTGGTATTTTTAATTCTTAGTTGTTTTTTATTTATTTATACATATGCTAAAACAAATTTACCTGGTGTGCAAATACTTTTTTTGCTCACTGTATGCCAAAAATGCGAATGTGTATGGGTTGTATAGTAAATATCTAGAAAAATACATGAGGGATTAACCTGAAACTGCAGGAGTGTAAACAGTATAGTATTGGTCATATACTTCCGCGAAGATTTTTTTCCCGAAATCCCATAGGGGACCATCAACAAATTGAAAAGTAACGAATATCTTTTGGATAACCCTGTAAAAACTACTGTAGCAAAAGCGTTCAAACTCAAGATTATTAATAAGTGGCTTATTGTAATATATTGTGTTCATGTTTATGAGGATAGCATGTATACTCGTAGAGAAATTAAGGTTTTTATAAAAACAATCCCAAATTTCGCCAAGTTTTTTGCTTAAAATTTGCAGAGTTCTTAATATAAAAAAAGTTCTTTCCAGAAAATATGACGAACAACATTGTACATAATACTCTGCATTCAGAATTAAAAAATAATAAAAATTGGATGAAAAATGAGCAGGTTTACTAAAAAATGTTTCACTGCGCATGCGCGAATGCAATCAAAATATAATATGCATAATGTATTAGCTAAGTATACAGAGTACCTTTTGTGAAAGTCTCAAAATCATAACTTGAAAATTCTGAAAATTATTGTCGATAGAATAAGCTCGAAATCCGTTGTTCCCAAAAGAAGCAAAAAGATGAGGGGTTGTATCAAATATCTGTTGATTAGTGCCAAGATAGCGTACACAATATTCCACGTACTACTATATTTGGATACAAATTTAAGTTACCTCTCCATTAATTTCAGCACTATAAGAACCCAAACATTTAATCTGTACTTTAGTACCGTGCCTTGGCAAAATTTTGCCGACTGCAAGATCGGGGTTGAGAAAGGCTGTGTGATAGCCCCCCCCCCCCCCTTCAGCGACGGAGTCAACTGTTCTACAATACTGTGATTTTATAAAAATCACTAAAAGTCTTAAGTGTTCACCTGCATTCTCCTTAACCACAGTCGAAATTAAATGCTGTTATTCAGTATGTGTAATTTTTTTTTTTAAATATTTTACTATATAAGTAGAGTTGAGAATCCTGTTATTAGGATTCTGCTTACGATTTAAAAGGAAATGTGCACGGATGTACCGTACATTAACCAGTTCTCAAAAGTAACAATTTAAGAATGTTGAACTATAGAATAAACTTTGTGGGAATTGTAATAAAAAGCTAAAATCTTAAACAACGATTTTTACGCACAAATAACATACAAAACGATAAAATACTCATACGATCGTTTCAAGGATACTTCGATCCCCTTCCTCAGTGAGAAAAAAAAAAAAAAAAAAAAAAAAATTTATAAACATTCTTCCATCTTAGTAAATGATATGACCAGCACCCCCTTTCATTCACCAGTGTGGAGAGATCCTGCGCAGTGACTCTTTTTTCGGTTAGTTCTGTTCATTTACGTCATTTCTTTGGGATATATAAACTCTTACATCTGCGTTTTTCAATCAATCCATAAGCCAGTTCCTGGGGCTATAGCCAGGGGGTTCTTGGAGCCCATTTCTCTCTCTCTCTTTTTTTTTCTCACTGAGGAAGGGGATCGAAGTATCCTTGAAACGATCGTATGAATATTTTATCGTTTTGTATGTTATTTGTGCGTAAAAATCGTTGTTTAAAGTTTTAGCTTTTTATTAATGTACTTACTAATGTGCTTTTATTAATGTACTTAGCTTTTTATTAATGTTTTTATTAATGAAGTACTTCGGAATTTATGTTTCTATAAATAAAACCGCATGCTGTTGTGTAATGTAAGTGTATAAATTTTAAAATACATAAAAAGACAAATCTTGCTTGCTAAAAATAAGATATATTAGTATAAGAGACAAAAAATTATCCTTCTACATTTTTAAATTATCACCCGCCTATCCTTCAGAATAGCCCATTTTCCAGCTACACTGTCTAAATCCAAGATGTCAGTTATGTCTGTTTCACAGGTTAATAGCATTAGTTCGTCCAGTCGCTCTTCCGACATGGTGGTACGCAAGTATTTTTTTACTAACTTTAACCTGCTGAAACTTCTTTCATTACTTGCCACAGTTACTGGAATAATTAAGGCCAACTTGTAGGCCAAAGAAAGGTTAGGATACAAATGAGCCTTCCCCACAAGTTTTTGCGCTGCTGCGCCAATTGTATCCGATTCAGAACTAGCTATTTCTGCGGACAGGAGATCAATTTCACATTCCAAGTTATCTACATCTTTGATATCATCAGGGAATAATTGACATAGTTTAGAAATGTCCTCGGTAGAGCGATACTTGATCCTAGATGGAAGGAGACAGGCCAGTGGTTTAACTTTCTCAAATACCAACTTATGAATGTCTCCAAATTCAGTTGTAAGCCGATCTACCACCTTCAAAATTTCTGCTTTAAAATAATTCTCTCGTGTAAATAGAACTGCAGTTTCAGGATTTTCGTCGATCGTCGATGGAGGCGTCCGTCGCCTGTGCCGCAAATTGAACTCATAATCTTGATTTATTCCATGTGTCTCGCAGATGTTGTCAGCTTCCTTAAGGATGTTTTTTATTGCCGCTGCGTCATCATTCTGGAGTTTCTGAATGCTTTCGTAAGTTTTCTGCATTATGTCGGTTCCTTCTAAAATGTTAAGGTCTTCACGTTGCAATTGCTCTGTTGCTAACTTGGTCTTAAACATAATTGTTTTCATTGCAAGTAAAGAAACAATGAAATCGTATGACATCATTTTGCTTCTCAACCCTGCCGCCTTAGCTCGAGCATCCTTGTCAGCCTTCATGTCTTCAGAAATAATTTGCAGAGTATGGATGAGGGCATCATAGGACGATAAAATAGCTCTGACTGAATCCGCTCGCATCGTCCATCTTGTCTTCGACAAAGATTTCAAGGTAAGACTCTTCTGAAGAACTTCCATTTTCTCTCTCAGCATGCCGAATCGCTTTGTACTCAGTGAAAAGAAGTTATAGAGATCCTGAATACTGTCGTAGAACAATTTTATTATATTGCTTTCTTCGCACGCATGTTCAACACATAAATTCACTTTATGCGCAAGGCAGGGTATGTATAAAATAGATCTACCAGCTATTTCTGAAAGTTTTGATTGACAGCCTAAAATGCGGCCGGACATAGATGACGTGTGTCGTAAGACTGAGCACGAGCTTGGGAAAGCGATATTCCAACTGACTGTAGAATTTCAGAAATAAGCTTAGCCATTTCTTCGCCTGTTTTATCCAGATAATCTTTTAATTTTAACAACCGTTCTTCTGGCTGAAACTTTGGGGGTCACGTATCGGATTACAATTGAGAGCTGGTCAAAATAAGAGAGATTGGGTGTGATATCAGCCATAACGCTAAAAAAAAACAGTGGCACTCCGGGAGTGCCAATAGAAGTGAAAACTTCAACAATTACGTGTGTGTTTTTTTAATCATCAGGAAATGTTTTATTGTGCCGGAAATACTTTTAAATGTAGTGTTTTTTTATTCATTAATATAAACTATTACTACCAAAATTACTTACCATTACTACCGAAAATGTAAATTTTGTGTGTGTTCCTGTGTGAACGACGGAAGAAAAAGTTAGTTTTAGCTTCGTTCTTCTTTTGCGGATTGAGCTGAAGAGGGAAAAGTTCCTGTCATTCATCGCTTGGCGCGCTAGTGTCTATGTGCCAACATGCTAGCATGTCGGTTAGGTAACAGTGTCTCCAAATCAGTGGTTTTTCTCCATCTCAAAAAAAAGCTCAACGCGCCTAAAGAAGTTTTCACTTCAAAAATTACTTGTAAGCCGACGATATACAGAAATCGCAAGATTCGCTAGTGCAATCAACTTAAATGCAAACCACACTGAGACAACAAATATTAGCACTATCACCCTCTCCGCAATTTTAGCATAAACTAAAATGAAAGCTATCGCGCTTTGCACAGTTGTGGCACATAACAAGAGGAGCGCTATCGCGCTGCTCCGCACTCAACCCGTTAAATAATAATTAACAGCTTGTGTGAGATAGCAATCGTCTGTATATGTATTTCAAGATATTCAAAATTTCATACCAGAAAAATATACGGAGATACTTGTGTCGAATCCGAGTAGGCATTGTGAATATGCCTGCAGCATACCTTTGGATTACAGACGATTAAAATGTTTTTATGATTTAAAAATTAATGATCGAACCTGAAACACGGAGAAGTAAATGCAAATTTCCGACATATTCAACATTCACCATTATTGTATGGTGAATGTCGACTTCCACCGGTGTAAGTCAGAAATAAGGATCTTTAACAAATATTTCGGACATACACAAGCGACTATGTGAATGTTGACATTCACCGGTGAAAGTCGACATTCTCCAGAGTTCGGTCTTTCACAGTAACATACATACATTTTTCTAATTTAAGACCATCGGGGGAAAAAAGTTTTCATTTCCAAAATTTAGACTTTAAAGATTAATTCAAAAAGAATGACCAGGAAATCTTACAGATGATGTTCTCATAGCGTCGCCTCAGTGCAACAGTAGGACATCTAGTAATAATAAAAAATGAGATGTCTAACTTACTGCAATGAATAACTGCGTTTGCATCTAGTGGAACAACTTCCGAAACACAAAGTTATGTTTAATACTATATCTCACAAGGAAGGTCTCCAAACTGGGCATACTCAGAATATGTTGAAAAAAATGCTAGTGAAAGTGCTCATGTATGTAATAAAGGATCAGTTAAAATTAGCGGCGGAATTACAGTAGAAAATCTGTAAAAAAATAAAATACTTTCGAATAAATGGCGTAAAAAGACGAAAGCGGCACGCAATTTGGCGATCAGCACTTTTCCTCGCCAAAAGCAAACGATTTTAATGAATCTGAAAATTGTTTGTTAATTGATTTTGAGAATATGCGGTATTTAATGAATTTAAACGTAAACCATGAAAGAATTTATTATTATTATTACATTTTGTATTATACTTGTTGCTTGTTGCCGATTTGAACGAAATTTTGCCATTGTTTTATTCTCCAATCCACATTTTTTTTTTTTTAAACGCATTTATCGGTTATAAAAATAACTTTTAACGCCAGATGAATAATGCTGCCGTAAAACATTTCCATACCGAAGAAGTTGTTTCCATAGCAACAAAGTTGAATCGACAGTGCTCGATGGGGCATATTTTTGAGTTTGGAACAATTTTAATCAATTTAAATTTTGTTTTAAATCGTAAAATATGATAGTTAAAATTCGTTATAAGTACATGTATATGACAAAACTATAGTTAAAACAAACTAAAAATGACAAAGCTAAAGTTATTTAAATTAAACTTATTTAAACAAATTCAACATAAAAAGTTTTTTCCTTATAGAGTATTCGACAAGCGTATTTTTTTCTAAACTTAATTTCTTTGCCAAACGGTGATAAATCGCCAAATAAGCGAAATTTTCATTATTTTTTTACGGACGTTCTACAGAGCTTCCACCAAAAAAATTTTATAAACATATATACCCATGGGAGAAGAACATTCTGTATTTTTTTCAGATTTTTCTGAGTATGCCCATATGGAGACCTTCCTTGTCAGATGTGTTTTGTAAAAATTCCCTACTGTTCCACTAGATGTAGACACAGTTTTTCATAGCAGTAAGTCAGACATCTCATTTTCTATTATTACTAGATGTCCTACTGTTGCTGTGAGGCGACGATATGTTAACCCTTTATCTAACGATGGTACTTATAAGTACCATTAAAGTAACTTGTTATAAAATTAACTTAATACATCGATTAGTAGTATTACAGTTCAGAATAAGTTATAGATGCACTACTTTATCTTGTTCCAAAAGCATTATGGGTTACACAAAACAAAAATATTTTTAAAAGGATGATTTCTTTTGCCTTCGCATCTTTTCAGCTTTCTTGGCGTTGGGGGTGGGGGGTGGGGGATTTTTCAATTCGGAAGTGCTTCTATATTTCTATTGTAAGAACATTACATTTGTACATCTCCTTTATTCTATAAAATACTAAGAAAAACATTTAAAATAAAAGATTTGAGTGGGTTATAAATATTGCACAAAATCCCTATAAATTCAAATTTAATTAATCCTTCTAAATCCTTCAATCCTTCGAAAATTTATTAAATGATTATGTAAATCTTCTAATTTAGTTACCAAAAATCACGAAAAATGCTTCAGAAGATAAAATTTTCATGAATTCATAATTCAGTGCATAAAGGGTTAAGGTGGATTTTGCCTGTAGAAGGCCAAGAAAAGGGTGTTTTTACCCGACTGCCAAGAAGGGCTATGGGTTTCACGCGTATCTGGGTATGTGGATTTCTTTATGTCCTCGAAACATCCCAACGGCTGGACGGATTTTAATGAATGAGGTCTCTATCAATTCGTCTTAACCATCCGATGGTTTTGTTTTTATAAATGCAAAATGGTGACAGTAAAATACGAAATGGCGGTAGAGACGAAAAAAAATTACGCACCCTATTGAGTGGCATATCATTGGATAGGCCTTTCAACATGCAGACGATGTTTCATTGACTATTTTACAGTCAGAGGTTCCGTTTAAATATTACACAACCTGGAAGTTGTGTAGGTCTCTAGCTTTACTGCAACTCTAACCTTGATAGACATCTATACGCCTCATCAAAACAGTGTTTATAGATAGGAACCAAAGTTGCAAAAAAGCCGGCTAAAATTTAAAAAAAAAGCCAGACCGGTGGCTTTTATTGGTTTTAACCGACTTTTTTTGGCCAAAATTGGTCTTTTTTGGCCATAATTGGCTTTTATACAATGAAGCATTGTAATTATAAACTACACATTTTAAAGTGTTTTTAATTAGTTTTAATGACATTTAATTGATTTAGAGTTTTATAAGTAACGCAATTTCTCAATAATGAGGACATTAATACTGGAATGAAACTTAGATGGTTTTGCTAGTGATTTGTAGTCAGAATTGCAAATATGTCAGCTAAATTTTAAAAGGGCCATACCCACTGCCAATTTTTTTCATTTTTACTGCTTTATAAAATTAAAGAGGACAATGGTTACTTGTTTTATTACTTAATTTTAAGAGCTATTAATATACAAGTCTTATTTTATTTCTAGTAAACATTTAAAATTATACATAGTCATATTAATAAAAACACCATTTCTCACTATTAAAAACATTGCGAACGGCATATGCATGAATATGCTTAACAACAAGCTTTTCAAAATTTTATTTAGAGAATTTTTTCTTCTTGTTCAAATGCTCCATTTTTTATACACTTTTGTACCACTCTCCTCAAATATTATGTCCTTTCTTATTTCTCTTTTAACATTTATAACTTAATCTCTCCATATGGACACACAAAAATGTTTCCATTTTGATGTGCTACATTTTGTCATTAATTAAATATAATCTTTAAAATGTGTAGCGTATGTGGAGCTATGTAATATAGAATTTCAAAATACCAGTTTGGAGCCTAACTTATATTATTTTCAATGTTTATGTATATTTTTTTTTTTTCAGACATAATGCGTTCACATTTGCCTTATAGAAGTTATAGACTTATTTGACAAAATTTAATAGAAATGTATAATTTTTTTAATAGAAAATATTTATAAGCGTATTAAAAATTAATTGATCCAAATTTAAAACAAATTAACTGTAAACCAGCTTTAAAAAATAAAAGCCGGCTTTTTTTAAGTGGTTAAAACCAAAAAAAGCCGGCCGGCTTTTTTTGGCCTGGCTAAAAGCCGGCAACCCTGATAGGAACTAACAATTAAACACAACTTAAAACTCATCAATACAAGTAAATAAAAAAAATGGGCAAGTAATATAAAAAATGGTTTCACATTGATAAGAAATAATTAATTATTTCGCTTTTTATGCAGTCGGGTTTTTTGAGTTTTTAAATTTAATATTTACTTGTTAGCAATTTTTTTCTGGAATAGGAATGAAGATTTTACCTTCGGATTTTTTGCATGTTATTTGCTATCATTTAAAGAACATTTATTTTTTTTTTTTTTTTAATTTGGTGAGGTGGCTGCAGTTGCGTGGCTGGTCGCCCTAGTATGCGCGCCGTGCACTTCAGGTGGGATCCGATAGATCGCCAGGGTCGTTTATCAATATCTGTTAAGGATTATGAAAGTAGATAATATTGTCTGGAGCTTTAACCACTTTGCGATCAACAAGTTTAA
Source organism: Maratus speciosus (assembly GCA_963932465.1). Taxonomy (NCBI): domain Eukaryota; kingdom Metazoa; phylum Arthropoda; class Arachnida; order Araneae; family Salticidae; genus Maratus; species Maratus speciosus. The sequence goes on from OZ010790.1 coordinate 119,151,530, forward strand.
GATCAACAAAGAGGCAGCGATTTGAAAAAAAATGTCTATTTCTGCCCCATTTTTTTTCGCAATTTGGCGTGCTTCTGAAAATATTTATTTTTTATAAAAATGCCTGAAAGTGGAAAAGCTCCAATAAATTATATTACTTTAATCTTTTTTTTTTTTTTTTTTTTTTTTTTTTTTTTTTTTTTAAATAGCAAGATCGATTTATTAATTTTTTTGTTCAGATCCTGCCCAGTTTCAAAAAAGTCATTTTCCGTAAAATGCATTTATCAAAGCAGCTCCAAAACAGTGTAAGCCTACGGACGCGTTGCGCTAAAGCACTAAATAACTACGAAAGGAATTCGAATTCGAATAAATCGTTGTTCACGGATAAGTCTACAGACAATAGGGAATAGGAAAATGTAAATAAGAAAAATCGATTTTTCAACCGAAAAAAAGCAAATCTTCCTGTATTAAGTAAACCTTTTTTTTTTTTTTAACTAATCGTTACTTTTAAATTTGTTTAGTGATAAATTGAAATCTTTTTAACAATTATCCAATAAAATCGCAGGGAAAAACCTAATGCAACAAATATACAGCATACGAAAACTAATGGTATACTGATGTAAGTTTGAATTTCTTTGATTTGTCCTGTGTATTTCTCCTCGAAGTTTTGAAATTTCTGAATATTGGTTTTCAATTTTTTTTAAGATTTTTTTTTTTTTATAGCGGGACTTTTTTTTTTAAGACGTAAGGGATTTTAGATGAGGTAGTTTAGAGTTGCAAATGCTCATAACTTAGAAAGAATTTCCGATATTATACCGAAGAAAAAGATAGATATTCCTCCCTAAAAAATACATTTGAGTCCAGAGAATACAAATGAGTCCCCTTTTTGTAAAGAATTATTCAACTATCGTTCATTTATTGATATTTTTTTAGCACAGAAAGGGTTTTGCAGTACGTTTCCTTTGCTTTTTTTTCTTTTAATAAAAATACGCATTTTTTTATTGTTATTCATATTTACATTTATTATTTGTATTGATTATTTGAACAATGTTTTAAGTCCGGGAAAATAAATAAGTTAAATAAAATAGTAATGTATACACATACACACACATATATATTTACATATATATCATTCAAAGCTATTGAATTGTATTATGTATATAATAAAATTCAATAGCTATTTTATTTCTCTTCTCAATTTTACTCTAAATTGGAATATTTTTTCTGCAAACTATATGTATGAATTCAATTTAATATTGGCATTAAATAGGAAATAAAAGGTTTCTAATATTTTGTGAAATTTATACTATGTATATATATATATATATATATATATATATATATAAAGCCATAATATAATTACAAATCATCATCTATTCCTATTACAATAATTAATTTAATATATATATATATATATGTGTGTGTGTGTGTGTGTGTGTGTGTGTGTGTGTGTGTGTGTGTATATAGTATGTGTGTGTGAGAGAGAGTGTGTGTGTGAGAGAGAGTGTGTGTGTGTGTGTGTGCCTGCGTGTATTTATATATTTACCCTTTCCTTCAAAAATCTAATAGCGGTAGGAGTAACTAGGTCAGGGTTGGCGAACCTATGGCACGCGTGCCAGAGTGGCACGTAAGCTAATGTTTCTGGCACACGAAACAATTTAATTTGGTATTCGTTATACGGATAAAATACATTTTATTTTTCTGTTATAACAAATAAAGTTTTGTTCCATACGGGGAAGATAACAAATAATGCAATTATTTTTTGCATCAATTAACACATCATAATATTTTTTCCCCTGTCATGCTATGCAGCGTTTTCGACATGTATTTTGCCTTTGTATATGAATTTAAAATCTGCAATTTTCAACTGAATTTCGTTTGACAGTCACTGCAATAAAATGGCAAATGGATCCGATTTAGCTTATGTATATTGTGAAAATAAGAAAATATGAACCAGATATAAAGCATTTATTGTCGAACGTACAACAACAAAAATCTCATCAATACGTTATTAGTACATTGTTTAGTGCAACTTGGAAAATTATAATCGAGATGTTCCGTAAATAATAAGTTAAAAATTAGTGAAACAAAAACTCGTATTTTTTTTTCCTTATTACAATACATAGCACATAAATGAATCCCATGTACGAATTAAAAATTCATTCATTTAATGGCTGATTCCAATATACAGAAAAATCGCATTTTGATTTTTAATATTTTTTAATTATTAATGCATGATAGCAAATGATTTTATAACCAGTGTTTCGTATAAACATCGCACTCTACAAAATTATTTTTGTATAAGTTTGGCACGTTACATTGTTGATAGATATTGTTTGTGAATTTTCGGCAAGCGCACGTGAAAAGGTTCGCCGAGCCTAAACTATGTAATAATTAAAAATACATATAAACCTCCAAACAAATCATTTTTTTAATTATTTGAAAGCCGTTCTATTACTTTTGTATAGTGAAACATCAAACTCCCCCCACCCCTCTCTCTCTCTCTCTTCACTATTCGTCCTTCCTTAGTTTTTCATTAATTTCTATAACGAATATTTTATTTATATTTATTTAAAATTATTGAAATGCTGCCATCGAAAAAGACATTTTCATTCCAAAAATTTACGTTTCAAAGATTAATTTCTGAAAAATGATCGCGCAAATCTCATTGATCACTCTTTTATTATTTAATTATCAAATAAATCACTTATTTATTAATAAATTGTAACTTATAAATTAACTTAGTCACAAAATAAAACTATTTAATCATTGTTAAATAAACTTATACAAAGTAAACCTAATACAACAAATATAGTGCATAAAAACTAATCAGATACTGATGTGAGCTGTCCTGTGTATTTATATGTAAAATTTCGGAATATTAATTTTTAATTTTCAAAAAATAATTATTGACCGTTAGTTGTATTGTTTTTTAAGATCTAAAATATTTCAGATGTGGTAATTTGGAAATGCAGGTACTGAAAAATGAAAGTATCTGATATCACATGAAGAGAATATACATAGATAGAGATACAAGAAATTTCTATAGGTACGAGAAAATAGATTTTTTTTTTTTCATGCTGATTGAAATTAATTTTATTAATTCCATCGTATATAAAAAATCATCCATTTTTGTAAAGAATTATTAAACTGCTTTTTATTTATTTATGTTTTAGCGGGAGGTGTACTTTGTTCTTCTTTGTAAGAACACGTGTATTTTCATTAGATTCCGTTGCATATTTGCATTTTTGTTATTGCTTTTGTTTGTTTGTTTTCTATAAGGAAAATTTTAGTCAAATTATTGCTTACTCTTACGTTCAAAAACATACAATAGAAAATATAACTCAATAAATTTGCCCCATTAAGCATATTAAAATGTAAGTAAAATTATGTCACCAAACTTCCTTGATGAAAAGTTACATTTTTTCTGAAAATGAGAAAGATTTATTTGAAACTCAAATTTTAACTAAATTATACCTTTTATTGATACAAGCTACGTATTTACTTTTTGTCTTTTGTTTATGATTTTAAAATTAATGCATGCTTTTGATTAATTTAATTTTGTATTTCTTTCAGTCGTATCAATATTTCAGTTCTATATTCGTAATTAGAAGATTGCCTTTAATGAATGATATGCATCTTGTCCCAAGTATTCAAAAAAACTTTATTTAAAAAATATATTTTGAAAAAGCTGTTTAGAATTTTAGCTTTACTGTCTGTTTTCTTGGGTTTTCTCACACCTCATCTTTAGTAGTTTATATTTTACAAGATTATAGCCATAGTTTCTCACCAGTATGTATGCTAATACTGAGGAAACGTTGACGTAAATTTTGATACATTTGCTGGGCAACGATACTCGTTGAAAAAAAAAATGGTTTAAAAACGAAATTTTCCAATATAATAGTACTATTATACAATATTCGCATTGTACTGCAATCATTTCCAGTGTAACATAAACAAATTAATAATGGATCGACACCAGAACTCTTTTAATCCTTACAATATTACAAATGCGAAAGTGTGTGTGAGAGTTTGAATGAAGTCAACGTCTAAACGGATGAATTAATGCTTTTGTATCTTTACATATAGATGGATTACAACCCGGAATGGAACATAGGTTATGTTTTATTTATTTTATTCAAATATTTTTCTTATTCATTATTTTTCATACAGAATCAACGGAGATTTTTCCAATAAAATTTAACCACCTTCCTTTCTCGTTGCAAAAAAAAAAAAAAAAAAAAAACCTCGGAGTAATAATTTCTTTTCAATAATTACTTTTCAATTGAAAGATTTTCTCGTGAAAAGAAGAAAAAAACTGAGAATTTAAAAAACATTTGAATGTCACGTCATATTGGGAATAAAATGAAAATTTTCAAGTTGTTTCTTAATAATATAAAGTGCATTAATACGATAATAACAATAAGTAAGGAAAGCATGTGAATATGACATCACATATGGAAAACATAACAGATATGCTTTGATGTTTAAATAAAATGGTCCACAGTTATGGTATCGATTCTTATTATTTAAAGAAAATTATTATGAATACTTGACGTTTAATCGACTGCGCACGGTTAACATAGAGGTTTAATTGTTAATTTAAAAGTGAAATAAGTTAAACAAAAAGTTTTAGAAGAAATGTATAGTAAAGCCAATAATATGCTCCATAATAACCCATGTAGAAAATGACTTCATGATTAGCGAGAAATGGTTATTTTCATTCTTAAAAAATAAAAAATAAACTCGATTGGCTGTTTTTTTTTTGTTTTTTTTTTCTTTGACGAGTGTTAATTTTTAAAGTTGCATTTTCATTCATAAAAACTAAAGATTTAATAATGATTCCGTCAAAGTAACATCATTTGTCTCTGGCAATATCGAAATTAAGACTCGGGAGCTTAAATATTATAAGAGACACGTTTATAAATCGTGGTTTGGCAAACTGGTTTTAATTCCACATTCCTTTTAGTTTTAAAAGAGTAAAACTATGTAGTCATTTTTATAACAACTTTTTTAATGGGTTTTTTTTTTATATAGTAGATTTTTGTACAGGCTTATAGAATGCAATGCATACAAATGTCACACCAAATACCACTTAAAATGCACTGTTGTAATAAAATTATTCCAGTGTTGTTTTTTCGTTTTATTATGAGAGATTTATAGATTTCCACGCTTTTACTTGCCCCACCCCCTTTTTTTTTTCATTGACTGCAGTTTTATTTTCGCGATTGTTTATATTATTTGGCACGAAATTTCATCCTTTTATGACTGAGATATGTCATAATACATAAGAAATACCGTATTGTCTCCTATGCAATGTGAAAAAGAGTTGGTAAATTATATATGTTTTTAATTATTGGGAGTGAAATATTTTGCTTAATTAATGCAGTTAGCTTTCTTTATATGCTACGTGAACGACGCCACGGGTAACTGTTAGTAAGAAATATATAGACGGCATAAAAATATTAAACATGCTATAAATTTAGTCTTGAGATTGTGAAAATAAATATTAGGCTTATATTACATAAATATAATGCATCATGCTCTGTTATTTACTTCTCTATTAACATTAATTATTTAATGCTAATACTTCAAAATCAGTTTGTACCTACAAACTTCAAAGTAATTTAGAAAGTTTAACAAGTGTTCAAATGTAAATTATGGTGTTATCGCTTTGGAAAACCGCCCATTATACTTAATCCCTCAATCATACTGAAACGCTGCTTACATTCAAGTGGTAACCTATTACAGTGTTCCGGTCGCTAATTGATGCAATTAGAACTATATGTCATAATTATCTGACGGCAGCTAAGACATAAAGGATGCTCCAGTATTTCATCGCTCTCTAACCCTTTGTTTAGTTATTTGTAAAAGAGGCTACTTCGAAGGAAATTTTGAACGCTACTCATTAAATTTCCGTCAGAACATACATTCGTGTGGTGAATCGTACTATTTTGAAATTAATGCGCTCCTTTAATTATTTTAAATTTGAATTTCGCTCAGTCCAACAAAAATGTAGAAGTGCATTCGTAATTGCAATTTTACCTTCAATGCATGACATATATCTTGTCACAAAAGTATTCGAATAATCACTATGAAAGTATTTGTCTTTTTAAATTTAAATTTTTAAAATATTTACTCTCCTTGTTGTTGCTATTATTATTACTATTATTATTATTATTACTATTATTACTATTATTATTATTACTAGCCGCCCTTGGCGACCAGTTTGGTCTCCGTTAGATGTGTGCTAAGCATTGTACCATGTTACTTTTATCCAAAATTTAATTTACTTTCTCAATACTTCGCCAAATTAGAAGTTTCTAGTAGAGAAATCATGAACTCCGTATTTTTATGGGTACTACTTGGTTATCCCGTCGACCAAAAATATATCGCCAAACTATAAGATTAAATATCAATAATGGTTGGTCGTAAATGTCATATTCACTTGTTTTTAAGCAAGTTACACGTGTTTACGTCATCAAGTTATTTTTATTTCGACGTTTTATTTGTATTTTTATTAATGTTATACTAATTTATTTGTTCTTCCGCAAAGTAACATAATTCCGCAAAGTAACATAAAGTGACATAATAAAAAATTATGTCAATTTGTAGAATTTGGCGAGTGGTTTGGCGATTTATATAATTTGGCGAAAGGGTCGACGGTATAACTAAGTAGTACCTTTTTATGCTAGCCAGGCGCAAGTGATAAATCATCAAACATTGTCTTTCCAATCGCATTTTTTCATATTTCATTAAATTCATCTAAAATATAATAATTTCACTCATTTTATTTAAAATACATAATTTTAATTTGAAATTCATGACTTTCACTTTTTCTTTCCCTTTTTTAAGAAAAAGAAAAGAAAAATAATAAATAATACCAAAAACCATGACTTTTAATTTCAATATCAAAGCATTGTTTTAATTTACCACGCGAAAAATAAAAAAATGTAAAAAATGCTCACCTGGCATATAAAAAGCGAAGCGATCAGCCCGGAACTATTGATGACAGTCACATGACTTAGGCTATTATTATAGAGATTATTATTATGATCATTGTTATCATTGCTATTACTATTATTATTATTATTTTCTGAAATTTAGTATTTCGCAATTATCAGCTAATACTATTGAAACTATTTTTTTTTTTAAGTGTTGACATAGAGAGTGCATCACCACGACAAAATAACTTTTGTCAGATCTTTAATATATTTTGTTAGAGAAATTTATTTCTTCTGTCTCTTAATTTCTATTACTTGCTTATGTACACTGCAAATAGAAGCGTCTTAAATTTAGACACATATGTGACTGAAAAAGAAATTTAGACACTTAAGTGTCTTAAGCTGAAAATTCAGACATTATAGATGTCTTAATTTAAGATACATAAGTGTCTTACTATGACCATGATGTAAACGAACTGAGAATAATGTCTAAAATATCCGCAAACGTCTTATTTTAAGACACTTCATTGCTTTAAACGTGTCTTAATTTAAGACGTTTTGATTCTTCCGACGCAATAACCACCAGGGGGCACTAGCACTCCCAGTTGCGCATGCGTTTTAGATGTCTTCGTTCGAAGTGGTATACGTTGTAATTCAAACAAAGTTCGTTTTTATGTACGCGTGTATTTTAATTCGTTTTTTGCGAAATGTGGAGTACTGCGATTTTAATTCGTATTAACTTGGATTATTTATTTATTGAATGCATACATCTGACGTGTGTGCTCGACATCAAATGTCCCTTAGAAGCTGTCGTCGATATAAGGGCGGGGTAGACACAGAACAGAAGTAGACGACGGTTGAAGATTACACCCGGAAATTCTACAAAGCGTGTGCAATGGGCTTAGTGTTAACTCGTATTAATTTATATCAATAATATTGTGTTATTCATCTTCGTTCTGTCGAAGCTGGCAAAAAAAAAAAAGAAAATTTTGTCTGGCGGTCCTGTTTTGAGGATGAAACATCTCATTCTTTAAATATGGCTAGTCGGATGTATTATGGGATTACCTTTTAAACTGATGAAAATCTTTCTCCCTCACTGTGGTTGTGGTAGTTTTTAATATTTCAAATCGAGGAATAGTTCTTACCTCTTGCAAACAGCGATTGAAGTAAGTGTTATAATTTCTTTATAGTACTAAAATTAGTGTCTTTTATGATTTTATTTATTGTACTAAACAAAATCTTACATGAAATTTAATTAGTTTTGAATCTTTTTGCAAAAAAATACTAATTCTAGAAGTATATATTTTTAAATTTATGACGTTGTCTTTTATTACAAATTATGTATTATTTATTCTCATCTTTTTTCTCAAATTTAAAGTAATAACATCACTAAAAAACAGACATATTTAAAAGTTAAGTTCATTCTTTTGTTTTGTTTTGTTTTCAATATGGCAGTTCTTAGTTTCAATGGATCCGGATTGAGATCCCGTGATCCCGCTTTAATTTTAACCCCGAAAATCCCGGAATTTTTACTGGAAAATTCCGGGATTTTCGGGATTGCCTTTTTTTTTTTCCATTGAACAATATTCAGCTGAAATTAAAAAATATATTTATAAACTTTCGCTTTTGGAAAAGAAAATCAATTGCTTTTCATAAAATTTATATATAATTGAAAATGAATGTTTATCTCAAGTATTTCTTAGATATATTTCTAAAGCTATTAAATCTTTTAATGTGTGAAAACTTTTGAATTGGAAACATAGAAGTAAGCCAATCAGGAAAAAGGAAATCATTTGTTTATTTAGATTTCGCTGCATGTGTGGATTCGAAGGTCATTTTCCAATTAGACTTTACTGATAAGCATCGCAAGTTTGTATCATAGTGATATCATGTGCTAACTTTTTTTTTTTGCTTTAAAGATGTCTTGTTTAGTAGCTCATAGGAATGATAACAATAAGCCCATGTGGCAATATAAATTTTTAAAAAATTTAATTTTTAAATGATATGGATTTTTATTTTTTTTTCGGGGAGGAGGGGGGGGGGGGGATTTTGTATGAAATTTTCGTAAAGTTGATACCTTAAATCTTGCACTGATTATAATGAAAGTTTTGAACTTTTAGAGTAGGACAAGATTAAAAAACACAAAATATAAATAAACAAAATACCGAAGTAATTTTTTTCTCAATATTAACCCTTTGCACTCGAGGGCTCCGGAGAGGAGCCATTTAAAATTTGTCTTCTAACTCGAGGTCTCCGCTACGGAGACAATGCAAATAATTTTGTGATACCATGTAATCTTGGCTTTTCTAGACAGGTATCACAAAATTATTTGCATTGTCTCCGTAGCGGAGCCCTCGAGTTTGAAGACAAATTTTAAATGGCTCCGCTCCGGAGCCCTCGAGTGCAAAGGGTAAAGTAGAATATTTATTTATTTATTCATAGTTAAATAGCTGTTGTGATTATCATCTGATATATATGTAAAATTGCCTATGTGGCAATATAATTTTTTAAAAAATCTATTTTTAAATTATATGAAGTAGAGTAGGACAAGATTATAAGAAATATATATATTTATCCATGTACTTTAAAAGCCCTCAATAGCCCTTGCCGCTGAATTTGTCCGATAATCGGAGATGTCTGCTTTTGTGAGGTAAAAATATACAAATATGTATGCCATGCGGATTAAAAAAGTATTCGCTAAATAGATGTTTCAGAATAGCTATTCGGGAATGTCCATTAACCTCCACAACGGATATTCCCGAATACCGGACATCTCAATTGAGATAACAATAATGCAGGGTTGCATTTTTTGCAAAAGAACTTCTTGATTAAAGAATGGGCATACTGGGCCGTGCCCCGCCCTCCTACGATTTTAGTGCCCACAAATTTGATGTGCAATATTTGTAAAGCTTATATTTTAAATCTGTTTCGAAATTGTATTGATTATAATCAATATTTTGAACTTTTAAAGTAAAATAAGATTAAAAATAAAACAAATTTTAAAAATCTAATATTTAGATAAATATTTTTTGTTTTAATCTTGTTCTACACCTAAAGTTCAAAATATTGATTATAATCAGTAAAATGTCGTAAAAGATTTAAATTATCAGCTTAACAAAAATTGCGTACCAAAATTGGAGCACCAAAAAAATCAGGTTGTAGGGGGGGGGGGGGAAGGGGGGGGGGCAGGACCCCTGCCAAATATTTTTCCAGGATTCAATGTGGTCAAACATGGCTACGTATGATGCTTACAAAAAAAATGGATGCTATTAAGACGTTTGAAGTGTCTGAAATTCAGACACGAAAAGTGTCTGAAAAAATTCAGACATTTTAAAATGTCTGAAAACTGAACACTCCTTTTCAGACACTTAAGTGTTTGAATTTCAGACATTTTAATTTACAGTGTAAACATTTAAACGTTACACTGTCTATATTAGCATATAACAAATTATAATGGTGCACATACTTCAGTTGTTCTGTTTACTTTTATTCTTGGTTTTCTAAGTGAAAATATTATTTTTTTCTTTTCAGCGGTACAATATTTTTTTATTCAAATCTTAATTCCAGGGTTTACAAAATGGAATATACTTATATTTCTAATATCAATTTATTTACAGATTGTTTGTGAAAAGGTGTTAAAAAGTAAAGTGACACAACGCCGTCATTAATATGTCACATTTTCTGACACCTACAAAGAAACTCGATCAATAACTAAAACTAGAAAAAGTTTTCAAATTGGCCAACGTCTGTACAAATTAACGTATAAAAACGGGACTGGAAAATGGCTATAACATTCTGACTATAATAAAACCAGAGGGCTGGTTCACACTGGAATAGTGAAAACCTACACGTTTAGCAGATGACATCTATGCATTCAGGGCACTTGACAATGTGTGCGCAATCGCCGCAAAAAAACATAATCATCAGCGAAACTGTGTTAATTACAGGCATCGACTGGCTGATGAGTCTATACCTCGGTTACGACATAATCGAAGGGAGGCTTCATGCAGTATGGTGCACGTCCACATAAAGTTGTTGATGTCTTTTACTGGTTAGAGGGCACTTTTCAGAACCGTATGGTCGCTTTGGACACTGAAAGGTTCATTGAACAGCGCACTGAATGGCCGCACTATAGCCTTGATCTAAATTCCTGTATTTATCATTATTTTATAACTGTGAGGTTACTCGAAGAACAGGATCTTCTTGAGATGCCTCCTGATGACACACAGGGAGACCAAAGAATCCATTACGGATGAAATCCGGCCACAGAAATAGCCATGTTCTAGAATTGGTATTATTTTAACAAAATTATAGTAATTGATAAAGAAATCATATGAGTTGTAATTTTCAAACTGAGTGAAAAATTATCTGAAATTATTTTCTTTCCTTTACCTGAGGTTCATTTTATCGAACTGTTTCAGATAACATACCAGATATCTTTGCCTAAAAGTTCACGTGAGTGGATTGTGTCTGCCGGTTCTGTCCAGGATAACTTCTTAGGAAGAGCCTTGGCACTTAAGGCTGTTCTCAAATCCAAAAGGGCAACTTTATGACATAAGTTTTAATTTATTTTTGTTCGGAAATGCATGAAACTAGCAGTTGTTGTTGTTCAGAAACTATGTAATCGGGTTGCGTTTTTTTTTTTTTTTTTTTTTGCAAACGCAATAGATCGTTCAGAAAATAGTGTCAAAGTGCGCGTTTTGAACCGAAATTCCCCTCGAAAAGAGGAAAACCACTCAATAAAGGATGAAAAACGTGTTTGTCACTTGATCAAAATCGCTTCCCAACAAAGAGGAAATTGCTGGCCAGCAGCAAGATAGGTGCTGGCAATGATGGAGAAGTGCTGGCTAATGCTTTACCACTGCATGATCACTCTCAACTTCTGTTGTTGGAAATCATCAGATAAAATTCTGGTGGGCTTCCGTTTTATCTCATGCGCTGGCCCACCACTACATGGAAGTACACGAACTTTTGCAGTATTATTGTTGGGAACCCTTACGCTAGGTGGCGTTGCGAATATCGAAGACATTGAGTATTTGAATACAAATCTGAAATGAATATCTTAACACAATTTAATTTGTGGTGCTAATTTTCTTTAACTGTAAATAATATAGCGCCACTGCCACCAACAAAATAAATAAATAAATGAATAAATAAATAAATTCTTTATTTCAACGCACTTTTTTTCTCTCTTTAAATCTGGTTTTACTAAGTTACAAAGGATTTCGGTATTCATAATTTACGCAGTTGAGAATCAATAAAAAAAAAGTGAAACGAATAAAGCGTATAAAATATACAGGATTTCTGTAGAATGCAATAATTTCTATACCAGTTTAATGATTGGGAACGTAAATCAAAAAAGAAACAAACTTGAAATAGTGTAACGAGAGTTTGAAAACTACGAACGGTCGTAGAATACGCTGAAAGTACTTGTTCATGTCCGATCACGAAAACCAAACAGCACCGAGCACAGTTAGTACTTGGGAGGTGACCACATGGAAACTGCAGCAAGTTCAAAAATTTCTATAGACATTTCTATTATAGGCACTTCTACAGATATTTTTATAGCTCTTGGTGAAACTAGCTTATAGATAAAAGGGCCATAATTCTATAATACTTTGTTTTTTTATAGAATTCTATAAGAAATTTATGTAAGGGAAAGTGCTGGGCCAGCAAAGGAACAGCAATAGGATAAGTGCTAGCACTGCAGGAAAAGGGCCGGATTGAAGTAATGGGATGGCATACCAATGCTGGCTTGCTGTTGGCTGTCACTGATGAGCCAGCTGCATTCCGCCCAGACACTTTTGTACTGGTTTAAGTAATGGCACAATTGCACTTTACCGCTGATGGCAGTGCTGGCTGCCATCTTTTTTCCAGCTAGTGGCCCACTGTTTCTTTCTTTGCTGGGTTATAACTCAATAGATAATTTATTGATCAAAAAATGGAAAACACAGTTCGATTACAAATCGCTTCCATGGTCAGGCTTTGCAATTTTATATCTTTCCGGTAAAAAATGAATTTGTAAATGTGTCAAAACCTTTTGCGCTTGTTGAGCAGAGCAGTTGAGAACAGCCTTAATCCAAGATCAGTTCAAATCCCCTTTTCACTCAGTTGCAAAAATTAAAACTCGTACGTTGTTACAGCCAATTTCCTGTCTCGTCTCTATACGTTAGTTTCTGCAGACGGTGGCCATTTTCAAAATCTTTTCCACTAATCTCACTCGATTGTTGATTTTTTCTGAAGTTGTTAGTAAATTCTAGTAATAACGACGTTGTGACACATTACACTTTTCTTGGACACTCTGTACTAACTTTTGTGGTTTATTCGTGAATACACCATTTAAGACAGAATCTCTTGAAGGGGACCGTACATATATAACGTTATCAACTTTTTGGTAATTTGGATCCCCCCCCCCCCCTTGAGATATCATACGTTATCATTCCTCGACCCCCTCCCCCATTATGATATCGTTATCAATGTCTAAAAATTCCTTTCATTTTTGGAATTTCTTTCTTTTGTTTGCAGTAATATACAAATATAGTTATATTTATTTTTCGCATGTTTCATTAATTCAAATGTAGAGAAGTCAATAAAATATCACTTTATGCATGATATAACTTTATATCAAATAACACTTTAAAAAGTAGTTACTATTTAAAAATATTTAATTATAGCTGTTTGTTACAAATGCATTCAACAGTAATAATGTCTTCTCCCCGCACGGGAAGGGGGCAGACTTATTTACTTGTAAACATTAGTATCATTTCAAACAAACTTCGCATGTGGTTTCTCGAAGAGTGGATTATATATGCCTATGCATATAAATTATGACACAAGAAATAGAAATGCCAGAGTTGGGGTATTCCACAATTTGGAATTAAGTAACTTTATAATCATTTAATGTTTTAATAATAACATTGTATTTACATAAAAATAGATAACAGACTAAAATAGATTACATACTATTTTTATGTTACAAATAAAAGAGAAAATTTTGATTGGATCAAAAATGATAACGATATGAAAAGAAAACCACCCTCCCCTAGAGATATCTAACATATCATGTGCCAGACTCCCCCTGCCCCCTAAAATGATAACGTTATATTTGCACAACCCCAAGAAACCAAATATGCCAAATCACATTTATAAAAAATTAGGTATCCTTTATGCATATCTTGTTATTTATATAATTTTTAAAGCACGACAAATGAGGCGTTGACATGGAAAAGGGAGAAAGTCACTGTTGCAAGCGGGCTACTTTTTTAGAAATTCAGATTTTTTGATTGGCACCGCTTTTCTGAAATGGTAAAATTCCCCTTGTTATCGCTTTAATTAATATGTCATTAAATAAGACGAATTTTATTATTTTAAAAAAGTGGTGACAATCAAGAAATCTGAACATAAAAAATGTAGCCTACAGGCAACAGTGACTTACTCCCTTTCCCATGTCAACGCCTCAAATTGTGAAATTCATTCTAGCATGATTGGCCAAAGAAACTACTTTATTTCCTTCTGACTCCTCGTTGCTTTTCAAACTACAAATTTTCCATTCTGGAAAAAAAAGGCTGAAAGGCAATATTCATATCTTCCGCGTTTGATATTTTCTTGTCACTTTTATTTCAGGATTGGGATGCATAGGGAAAAGATAAAGAGGAAACTGGGATTTCAAAGTAAAAACATTTGATTCTCATAGGCATAGTAACGTCGTGCTAGCTGTGTAGAATATATATATATACCATTGGAAATCGGTCTGTATGGTAAATATCTGTTAGACTACTGATAATGAAATATATTAAAATAAACCTTTGAAATTTAAATGTGTCGTTCTTCATAGTAAAGGGCGTATTCATACCAAATTTAACGCTGCTGAAATGGCGTATAGAAATTAACCTTACATTTCATTTAAGTAACGCCCCAACATAAAATATAATTGGAGTCCTACCAAGAAGATGTCAAAATCTTACATGGGATGGTTGCCTGGAATTTTGAATGCTTTTGTTTTTCCTTGTGAGAATGTAAGCAGTTCCAAGTCGAGCCATTTAAATTTTTTAAAACATTCTCCGTCATATTTCCAGCTTCATGGTGACACATGAAAAAAAAAATTAGTTATAATTTTAATATAATAGACAGCAAACTTAATATTTATAGATATTTTCTCTTTAATTGAAGCTACTTTTAGGTAGCTTTCATTACAAAAAGCTACCTATTGCAGCCGTTCGGAGGAAACCGATTTGCCAGATAAGATGATCTTTCTTTTTCTCTCTTAGAATAAACAACCTACAGCTAACAAAATTCAGATGGAATAGGGGAGATGGGGGCACATGTGAACAGTTCGCATAAATATAGCTTTTTCTCATGACTGGATTAATTTCTATAAACAAAACCTACTCAATATAGTAAATAGAACTTCCTTTTATACATAGTAATTTTTTAAAAATCACCTGTATAATTCTTCTTACATTTTTTAATAGTTTTATAAATTCGAAAAATTGTTCACATGTGCCCCATCAGCGGGGTAGTTGTGAACACACGTGGGGCACATGTGAACACAAGGAAAAAATATCCTTTGACACGCTTTTTATTCTGTTATTTATTTGTCATCGTAATCATTGGTTAATTACCTGTGAAATTCACCTTAAAGAAATATATATACTATATTTCTCTAGTTTCTGGGTGATATGTTTAAGCAAAAGATTATAAAATGAAAATAAGTAGATTTTGGGGGTGGAGGCTTAGATGATTCATTAAGTATTGCTGAAATAAAATAAAAAAATAAAGAAGCAATTTTAAAAAAGAAATTAAAACCTTTAAACTTTGCTTAGGGTTTTTGTTTGGGGAATATTTTTGAGAGGGGGCGTTTACATACTATTTATCTCAAATCTGCCTAAATACGAAAGATTCCCACTGTTGTATTTGCCTTATTTACTTGTAAATTATAGATAAAGAAGGGTTTTTTAATGATTTAAAAAATATCTCGACTATAACCCACCCCCCCTAACTTCTTTCGCTTTTGAAAGAGGGAGCGGGTTACAAAGGGGATTTTACGGTAGTTATCAGTTTAAAAATTTTACTTTCTTAAAATATTACTCATATCTATCTTCATTCAAAGCATCATATACATAACTGTTTTAGATATGGAAGTAAGCCATCATTCCAAGTTTAGAACAAATGTAATAGAAAAATTTGCAAAGTTGTTCAAGGTAATACTTTTGTATTAACAATGCATAAAAGTATTGTTGTACACTGTTTAGTAAAATAATATAAAACACTTATTGCATTTTAGAAAACATTACATTTATTTAAAGTACAATTGAATGTAAACGAGCTTGTTGCTCTTTATGTATTTGCTGAAAGATGTGTTTGATGAAGTTTCAATGCAAAATCAACTTTGTGTGAGGAAAATATCTTCTATTTCAGGAAAATTATAGATAATGGAACTGACATTATTTATCATTAAGTTAACTGAAAGGAACATAATCACAGAATGATTATTGGGGCACTTATGTACTGTTCACATCTGCCCCAACTTGTCTGTTCACATGTGCCCCACATTGCTGCTTCTGTTAAATTGATAAATCATTAACATGTCTCAATTTTAGAAGAAAAAAGAACTTTATCAAAATATTTATTAGTATTCATAGTATATGTTAAAACACTCAAATTCAAATAAATGAATAAATAAATAAAGTTATACGCTTATCAACTTGGAACAAAGATTTTACTTTTGAGATCTAAAAACAGTGTTTTGGTTACAGAGGACAAACAAAATGTCAAAAAGCTTCAAAAAATTTTTACCATATGTCTACAGGTGCTGTCATCTTTAGTAATTTTTTTCAAATAAAAAAACTTATAATAACTATTGAAAAATTGCGATGTTCACATCTGCCCCCTGTTCACATGTGCCCCCATCTCCCCTAAGTGTTTTTTTTTTTTTTTTTTTTTTTTTTTTTTTTTTACTATTCCATGAGTGACAGATATGCACGGATTTTTGAAGATATTTTGTTTTCTTTTTTTTTCACACACTACTTTAAGAAACTATTTATTTTAACATCCTTCTGTATAATGTGTTTTATTTGTATATATTTGATAATTTTTGATATATTTTGAAATGTTTAATTCAAATAATTGTTTAAATTATTAGTATGTACCCCCCCCCCCTTCCCCAATACCAGCATTTATTTTTTTTTTTTAGCTTAGTTATTTTTTTTCTCTTTGTATAGCAACTGACTGCTTTACTTAGGACGATTTTTTTTTCTTTCCTTATGTTAGATTTTTAAGACGAATAACGAAAAATATTTTAATGACGAAAGACGTGAAGTTCCAAGGCGGATCTTCTTCTTAAGACGAAAAAGACGGTCATGTACACATGACACACACCGACGTTTTTTATTTTCTTTCTCTTTTTTTTCGAAGACTTTTTTTTTCCCTTACGTAATGTAGTGCAGTTCAGCTTATGGATTGTAATGGAGGGGCCTAAATTTGAATTATTTTTTTTTTGTTTTGTTGTTTGTGCTTCGTCAGTTCTCTCCCTTTCGGCCTCTAAATTTTTTTAAAAGATAATTTTTTTTCTTTCTTTCTTTTAACTTTAGAAATTTCGAAAATTTTTGTTAGTGTTTTTTTTTTAGATAAATTTTAATTTGCCCTTTTCTTGCTGCGGTTGCTCTCACGCGTGCAGGGGCGCACACCTGTCAAGATGCCCGAGTGTGGATGTGGCTTGCAGTTCCCAAAAAAAATTATATTCTGATAAAATTGCACAATAACCGCTTTATTCATTCCTAATATTTTGTTGTAGTTGTATTTTTTTAATTTTTTTTTCTAGAAATGTACTATTTCGTATTGTATAGTAGTGGATTTACAATAAGAAAAAATTGATACCACTGAAAAGTTTTTCATTTAAAAAATGATTTTGCGTATTAACCTGCAGCATATATATATATATATATATATATACACACGGAATAATTCTTTAATTTCGTTTTGCACCAAATGACTAATAAACGTAGTGTCTACGAATAGTAAAACAGGGTATGTGTGACACGATGAGGTATCTGTTCTTTTCTCCTTTTTTTTCTCCCTGATGAAGGCTGCGGATGCAAACCGAAAGTACTCAGAGCTTAAATAAAATGTATATTTTAAACTTTTAACACCTATATTTTTTATGATCCCCTTTTACGTAAATGTTGTACTTTTAAAGTTTACATTAAATTTTACGACAAGGCAGAATTTTGCACTACGTCTTATGATTTTATTTACGAAAATTTTTAACTAGTAAATAATCCCTGTTTCCTTTACCATAGTAATCCAAGATCCTCTAATAATTAGCACTTGGTATTTATGTTAGTCCCTTTATAATCCTTGAGTTCCGAACAGGAAAATACAGGCAGATTGCAGCTTTGTAACGACAATTAAGCCCGTCACTGCTCTGCATTAATAACGGATTTGACTACTATGTGGGATTACAATTCAAATCCTTCCAGCAAATTTAGTACTGATCAATATATTATATGCAGATTTTAAAGTCATTTTCAAACTCCAAAATAAATACTTGTTTCACTCGTTAAATAAAGTTATGAAATGTGATATTTTATATGGCATTATTTAGGATTTTGAATTTAAAAACAGGTGTGTAATGAAACAAAATGGTCTTATGTATAATAAATTGCAAATTCTAATAAAGTTCTAATAGTTTACACAATATTTGATTTTAAACTTTATTTGAATGAGAATCAAGCTAAACATCTATAAAACTCAGAACAAATATATGTTCCATATGTTAATAAGAGCATATTTTCTACATCTTTTCCAATGCGAATTTAGCAGATTTGTTTTATGTATTATGTATTATGGTATGTCTTATGATTTTCCAAAATCTTTTACGTCGAGTTAAAAATTTATACAACACAGAACTGCCTCAGAAGGACATATATTATAATTATTGTTATTTTGAAATTAAAATTATTACGATGAATTTTATATATATTAAACGAACAATGAAGCATTCATGTTCCGTAAAACTTTTCGAATTTTTTTCTTTCGTGTCTATTATAGGCTACTACACTTATCAATATAAAAAATTCACAAGAAATCCCAATTTTTAAAATTATTTTAATGTTCTTAAAGTCTGTTAAGTTTTTTTTTTTTTTTTTTTTTTTTTTTTTTTTTTTTTTTATCATGACAGTTCATTTTAGAATAAAATTTTTCTACAATATCATGAATGACGTTTTGTACAATATCAAATGCTACTTTCAAAAGAAAGTAACGATTTCCCTTTCATCGTCCTTCCAAAAATTTCACTTCTCAGAAAATCAGAAAAATAAAATTTCAAACGTAAAATTTTAATCAAACATTAGATATTATTTCTGTAGTGATATTTATATTTATAATAAGACATTTATTCTCAAATGACCATTTATTTATCTATTATTTTCTGTTGAGTTAAAAATTTATGCAACATAAAATTGCCTCAGAAGAACATACATTATTATTATTATTTATAAATTAAAATTATCAAGATTTTTTATATATTATGTAGATTATATAATTTTATATATATTAAAGGAACAATGAAGCATTCATGTTCCGTAAAGCTGTTCTATTTTTTTTTCTTCCTTGTCTATGATAGGCTACAACAATTCGCAATATAAAAAAATCACAAAAATTCTCAAAATTTTCGAATTATTGTATGGCTTTTTAAGTCTATTAAGTTTTCTTTTTAATCGTCACAATGCATTTTAGATTTGCATTTTTATTTATCTTTTTTTTAATAATATAATGAATAAAGTTTAGTATAATATCGAGTGCTACTTTTAAAAGAAACTAACGATTTCTCTTTGGTCGTTCTTCTCAAAATTTTGCTTCTCAGAAAATAAAGAAAATAAAATTTTAAACAGTAAAATCTTACGCAAACATTACAAATTATTTCTTTAGTGATTTATATCTAAAAGAAGACATTTATTCTCAAATAAACATTAGCTATTATTTAAACGATAAAATCCAACCTTTCTCTGACAATCTCATTAGTAGAAGCAATCATGAAGTTTAAGACAATACTAATTACTCTTAATTCTTTTGTAAGCTTCGGAATTGCTAGATGGAGTCTTAGCTAGAAAATACTAGTGACACTAATACACAAGATTGTGGTCATGAATCTTAATCAAAGAGAAGCAAAATGGAACTCAACAGACGCAGCATACATTTTTATTTTTATTTAGCTACTTGTTTTACTTACTTAAGGCTAATGAAAATTTAGAATAAAGAATGTAAATGTTTAGTAAAATAGTAAACTTGATATGGCTTAATTGAATCAAGTATATCCTATTTAATGCCTGTTATGCAAATCAAATTAATTTGTTTAGCCTATTTTAAATATTAAATAGTTTAAACTTTGTTAAATAATGACCTAATAACTATAACAGACTTTTTCATAACTAACTGACTGATTCATAAACACACAGACGAAAGTATTGAAGCCTAGAAACTTGATGGTATATATTCGTAATGCATGATGAGGATCCACTAAAAAAGGATTTTTCAAAATCCAACTCTTTAGGGGGTTTGGTCGAAAATTTTAGGTTATTTCGCCATATCTCAGTGGTAGACTTGGGTAGGTGCGGATTAGCAGCATAACAAAAATATTAAAAAGATAGTTAAACACTCAATTCAGCTATTTTAGAAATTCAGCCCCTAAGGTTCTGAAGGAGGATGTTGAAGATATCAAACAAGGGATTTTTTCCGTAATCGAAGCTTCAGCCAATTTGTGTATTTCAGCGAGCGTGGTTTGGGGCTAACCAATTTTATTATTGTAATCATGTTGTGCGAAAGTGAGTCATTTTCGCCTTAAAGTCTCGAAATTCGTACTATAATGTGAAAATTAAAAGGATTACTTTTCGACAATGGTCTCTTTAAAGTTTGGTAAGACCATTCTGCTACATTTTATAAAAATCTAAAGCTATGATAGAAATTTCATTTTGTTTTGCATCAAGTTGTTTAATCGGTTAAAATGTTTAATACACAAATATCTATGTACAAAGCACAAACATGCTCTTCCTTATTTTAGTTATCATATCTGCAGTTTTACTGAAATTTTCAAAAAGAATTTCTCTATATTTGCACATTTTTACTCATATTTAACATTTAACGGTCGAAATGTCCCGTCTACGGACACATCATAGTTTCATGATAAATGTCAATTGCACTTTCCTTTTTTTTTTCACTACTTTTTCTGACGAACATTTTTTGCATTATTTAATTGCTGAAATCTTGAAATTAAACAAGGTAAAATTTTCTGTGCAAACATACTAGCGTTCAAAGTATGCAAAATCTTTGAATTTCGACACCAGTATTTTTGCACACAAAACTAATCTCAAAATTTCAGCAATTAAATAATGCGAAAAAAAGTTTGCAAGAAAAAGTAGCCCCTAAAGAAAAAAAAATGTAATTGGCACTCGTTATGAAAGTATGATGCCCCCCTCCCCTTTCTACCGTTAAGGATTAAAGTGATTTCAGAGCACTGAAAATTTAAATTTATTGTAAACATAGTATGAAAAGTCGAATTCTCGTATTTATATTTCCAAGTTCAAATTTTAAAAAAAAATCGGAAAATACTACGACAGAAATTCGCAAAATCATAAACAAAAAGTTTGGTGCAGACGGCTTTACTCCGTTATTTTTATAAATAGAAGTATGACATGGTTTTAAAGGAAATGGTAGGGAATTTTTTAACACTATTTTTTGCTCCCTGATTATGAAACATTTTCTTATTTTATGTGAACAAAGGTCAATAGTAAGTGAATTACTGCATACATAAGTTAATGCATTCGTGGTTGCATGCGATTACTTCTAAATAAACATTAAAAAAAAAAGTAAATAAACATTTTGTAATATACATTTAAGTGCACATTATGGAATGCAATTGTTTTTTAAATAAATTGATCCATTAAGTACATATTACATTAGCCATACACACTTTTTTAACAATAGTTAAAAATACAATGCATAAAGTACTTTAAACAATTTAACTTAACAATATTTAATGTTAAGTACGTAACAGAAAAAAAATGCTCAACTTTTTAACTTCCAATTGCTATATATGAGTTACTGCAATCGTGATTGCATGCGATTACTTGTAAATGATGTAAATAAACCTTTTGTAATATACATTTAAGTTCACATTATGAAATAATATTTTTTAAAAAAAATTTATCTATTAAATGCATATTATATTAACCATATACACATCTTTTTCAATAATAGTTAAAAATACAATGCATAAAGCACTTTAAACAGTTTAACTTGACAATATTTAACATTAAGTACGTAACAGAAGTAAAGGTGCGCAACTTTTTAACTTCAAATTGCTATATATGAGTTACTGCATTAGTGATTGCATGCAATCACTGCTAAAAGAATGTAAATAAACATTTTGTAATATACATTTAAGTACACATTATGGAATACATTTTTTTAATAAATTGGCCTAGTAAATACATATTACATTAGCCATACACACCTTTTATAACAATAGTTAAAAATACAATGCATAAAATGCAAAAAATTTTAACGCTAAGTACATAACAGAAAAAAAATGCTCAACTTTTTAACTTCTAATTGCTATTTATTTATAAAATGGTCTTATTTAACTCATTCAAACTGTGATACGTCCAAATCTAAGTGACGTTTTGGTAATAATAATAGTTTTTATTTTATTTTAAAATACGCCTCTCTTAATTTGGGGGGGGGGGGGGTTAATAATTGTTAACTAACATTTATATTTACATTTACATTTGACTTTATTTTATTTTATTTTATTTTTATCATTTTTAAAAAGAAACCAGATATTTTTATATTCAAAGACTGCTGTGTAATGCTACGTTTATAGTTTTATATATATATTTTTTTTCATTTATTTGCTTATTTATTTATTTATTTATTGCGCATAATTGTTCTACGAAAGGATGACTTCCAAATAAATATTTTGAATTTCTCTATTCTAATACTATGCTATTTAAAGCGATCAAAGTGTGGGCAACGTAATATTTTTTATGGATTCTGGCGACTTGTGCGTGTTTTTTATTTGTCAAATATATCTTGCATTCGTAAAGGTAATTATCCAAGAATTCAATCTAAAATCAAGATTATTGACATTACCACAAAATTTATTTATGCGCATACTAATTTTAAGTACAGAGATTTTGAATTAAGCATTCCTTTAATGAGTCTCATAACAATATTTTCATGATTTCAGTAAATTTGAAAGAAAAAGTGCAGAGACCTTCAATTAAAGCATACGTGGTAAGGAGCCACTAAAAAAAAGCATTCATATGATTTCAGTAGTTCAATGATTTATTTTCAATAAAATCTTTTACGTTTAATTTGAGATTGCCTTCATTTTCGTTTGAAATATTTTTAATAAAGAAATTAGGTTTTTCTCTTAGACTAAAAACTTCATCCTAATTAATGATGATACCTGATAAGGATTTGGAAACCTTAATCTCACTTTTTCCGATACTTCCTCATTAAAAAGATTTCCTTTTTTTCCCCCTCTCTCTCTTTGGTATATCCACTTTTCTTACTCAAAACGATAATTATTCAAATTTCGTTGGAAGCCACGCTTCAGTTTGTATGATGAGACATAAGCTAGACACAAAATGATGAATGTTAATTAAGGCACTTTAAATCAATATTCGATTTTATTTTATTCATTTTTTATATTAGCGACAAGACGGGGTAAGATACATGTTCGTGCCTTTGGTATGTTTCTACGCCTGATTTTATTTTATTGGGGTTCGCTACATAAGATAAAGCAGATATTTTCATATTCAAAGACTGTTGTGTAATGCTATGTTTAGAGTTTTATATTTTTTTCATTTATTGGCTTATTTATTTATTTATTTACTGGCGTATAATTGTTCTAAGAAAGGGTTACACATTATTTATTTATATAGTTATCGATGAAGTTTTAAACTTCGTTATGATAAATCATCCAAATATAAATGCTGAGCAATTTATATTGTTTTAAGTGCAAATAGATTAACATACTTCCATAATGGAGCATGTACGTGATGAAGATTTTCCACCCTCGCAGCTTAATTTGTAACAAAAAAAGCTCTAATTTTCCGCATTAATAACAACCATAGTTTATCCTGTCCCCCAATGAAAGCAATTTCGTTTTCGTTAACAGAAAAATTTTACTATGTTTTGACTATATCAGTCTACAAGTATATATAATAAAATCTAATTAATGAACGTATCAAAAACATTAAAATATAGAGTAGGGAGTTTTCAAAAAATCCTAGTCGCCAAGGATTTCTTTACATCAGCTAGCAAAGCACTACACAACACACAGCACTGTTCAGGAGGACGACTTTGGTGCAAATCAGTTGATCAGTAAGAATATTATACAAACACGAACAAAACACAGCTAGTAAACATAACATGTACGAGACCAAGAGTAAAAATGGCAGATGTAATTGCGGTTAATTCTGGCATTTCGTGTCGCTGTTTGGAAACCGTTGAGATAGAAAACCACTGAGTCTACACTAGCGAGCGCTCCTCCTACTTGAGCGACACGTTACGTCACCTATGTAAACGTTTTGCTAGGAAAGGACGCAAAGGATTGGAGATGTGAGAAAAAGGAAAATATAATTTAGACTTCGTTTTGTAGGAAACGCTGTTCCGATATGCTCCGGGGTGTAGTATTCGTGATCTCTGGTGAATTTGGATTAATATTAATATTGACTAAAAACAAAGTAGTCCCGGTGACCTCCGGCATAAATTAAATACTGACCAACCTTGGTGTACAAAATGAGGTAATGGAGATACTTTTCTTTTCGTCTAATTAAATTGGACTAATTTATTTGTATTGAAAACAGTGATGATTTCAGACAGTGAAAACCCTGGAGCACTCCATAAAGTACCCTTCGGAGTGAAGAAAATCCCCCCCCCCCCCCCCTCCGAGGAGAAAAATGTCTGAATCCAACACTGGTTCCAAATTACTGTGTCAATTAAATTAAACTTGTAATGCAAACAATCATGTTTTCAGTTCATCATTTCCTAGAAAGAAAATGCTTGGTTTTAGATTTTTTCTACATTTCGTTATATATTTAGACATTGCATTCAATCATCATTCATCCACCAATAAAGTATCATTGGTGAAACCATAGCAAATCGCAATCAGATACATAAAGTTATACTCCAAGAAAAAATCGTAAAAATATGTGCTACAAACATGTCATCAAAAACATATTTATTTATTTGTTAAAATGAGCGGCGCTATCATTTTTCAGCTGGCGTTGAAAAACATTTCTCTCTACATTCAAATAAAGAATTGTAAACTGGTTCATTTAAACACAGACAAAATCTTTCTGATCTGAATTTCCAAAATATTTGTTAAGTAACTGATCCAACTAATCTACACAATGCTCTAAAACTTGAATGCGGCTTTTGAGTTTTCAAAAAAGAAAAAATTGTTTAAGTTATATCACTTTACGAATAAAGAAATGATTTTTTTTTTTTTTTTTTTTCTGAAATTAATCAGAGAATGAAACAAAATAAAATGTGTTAGAAAGGGAGAAGAGGACTAGTACTCATCAGAAATGAAATGTGGGAATGCAGACATTATTTTTATTAGTTGAATTTTAAATTATTTTCAAATCATAATCTAATTTACTTTCTTTTCCAATCAGAGTAGAAATAAATAACATTTCTTACGAAATTATGACAGAGCAAAGCTTACCAATAGATCCATTTTCCCGACGATGGAAAAAATTGAGACTATGTATACTGGCATCTAAAAGTTAAGGAACAGTGAAACGGATGCTTTCAGTTGTACACGGTTTCTCGAATATCTATCAAAATTCTTGAGAAATTGTCCTTGAACTTCGAGGATGTCAAGAACAAGCTTGACTTCATATTTTTCAGTTAAGATTTAGTCGCCGGGACAATTTGGGGGCACAACAATAAATTTAATAATAAAATAATGAATGTTTGCGATCACCCATGTAACAGAAAATCTCAAAATGGTCTATCACTGTAGCAAATGACTATGTGGCACCTGTTTAATGGTAGTGTGCATTTGTGTAAGCATAGCACGTATATTCATGAAAGTGTTAATTTTTCTGTAAAAAAATCAAATGTTTTTTGTTTATAGGATACAGAGTTTTCAAACCAATTTAACATCACTTTCCAAAAACTTGAAAAATAAGAGTAGAAACAGTATACAGCAATTCAAACGTGAATATATTGAATATTTGATGAGACATGGATAGTTGTACAAAATATTTTTTAACTGCGCATGCATGAAAGATTCCAAAATTTTTATTTCATAATTTGATATTCAGCTATTTATGGCAACTTATATAAAAAAGCCAGACAAATGTTGCGAAAATTCAGAAAACATAATGGCGATATAGGGAGTTGCTTCCTAAAAGTAGCTTTATTATAAGGATTTTCCATAATTTGTCAACCAGCTAACTGTATCTTTTTGAGTTTTCGCAATATTTGACTTGGCTTTTTATATGAGCGCTAAATAGCTAACTACCAAATTATGAAAAAAAAATTATGAATCTTTCGCGCATGCGCAGTTAAAAATTATTTCATACAGATGCCCATATCTTATAAAATATTCAATATATTAAAGTTTTAATTGTAGTATATTGTTTCTGCTGTTCTTTTTCAAGTTTTCGGAAAGTGGTGTTAAATTTGGTTGAAAACTCTGTATTCTATAAACAAAAAACATCTGAATTTTTACCTGAAATGTTAACACCTTGACGAAAATGCGAGTGACAAACCATTTTGAACATTTTCTGTTACATGGGTGATCGCAAACGTTATTTTATTATTAAATTTATTCTTGGCACCTAATTGTCCCCGAGAATAAATATTCATTAAATAATATGAAGTCAAACTTGTTTTTTACATCCTCGAAGTTCAAGGACAATTCGTCAAGAATTTTGCTTAGAGGTTCCTCGAACCATATACAGTCGAAGGCTGCCGATCACTGTTCTTTAATTTTTGGAGACCAGTGTATAATATCAACTTCCGTGAATT
This sequence comes from Maratus speciosus, assembly GCA_963932465.1. Lineage (NCBI taxonomy): Eukaryota > Metazoa > Arthropoda > Arachnida > Araneae > Salticidae > Maratus > Maratus speciosus. Next base: position 119,178,499 of record OZ010790.1, read on the forward strand.
CGGTGACGTTATTTTGTTATTAAATTTACTGTTGGCTCTCTAAATGTCCCCACGACTAAATCTTCACTGAAAAATTTGAAGTGAAACTTGTTTTTTACATCCTCGAAGTTCAAGTACAATTCGTCGAGGATTTTGCTTAGATATTCGAAAAACCATATGCAATCGAAGGCAGATCACTGTTCTTTTTTTTTTTTTTTTTTTTTGGAGACCAGTGTATAATATCAACTTCCGTGAATTCGATGACGGGCGCATACGCAAAGTACTTAAAGATTCTGTAAAAACGTAAATAGTCCAATGATCTTGTTAAGTAAATATTGGAACTAGTATTCTCATTTACTAATAAGAACACATTTACTATAACGTTTTATCAATTTATATCACAACATCATACGTTTGCATCGAAACAAAAATTATTAATATTAATTATTTCGATTCTGACTTCGATTTTTCAATGCAATATAGTTCCACTATTAAAAAAACGCCAGTTTAATATTTTGTCTGCCAAAATAAAATAATATTGTGTTAAAAATTTTTAGCATATATTTTTTTTAAGTCTAATATAAAATAACGTTCAATGAGTATACTATATTTCTTTCAAATTTTATTTTTTTTTTATTATTTAATACTTTCAGTTATCTGTAAATATTTAAGAAAGAAATAATTATTTACAAAAAAGGCATAAATTACATTGACTAAAAATTATTTCTAAAAAAATTAAACTATAAAATTAACTTAATAAAAGCTTTTGAGCTTTTTTGCGATCCAAAAAAACGATCTGGCATATTTAACCTTTAACATAAAGGCCTTATTAGACTTTCAAGACTTATTATTAAATAAATTATTACTATGTATCATTTTTTCTAACTATTGATTAAAATATCCGGTACTAAAGACTGCATAGTTTTTTCCTTACTTTTTTATTTTAAGATCTTTTTCTCTTTACTAATTTCCTTATGAAAAACTTTCAAAGATTTTTTTTTTTTGCCTTCGAATTGTTTTAATCAAATTATACAGATAATCTTTTTTTTTTTTTTTTTTTTTTTTTTTTTTTTAAGTGCGTTTTAATGCAAGTCTAAATCGAGCTCAAAATTCTGAACAAGATAATATTTTATATTTTATTTCTAAATTACTAAATCAGCTTTTAGGATTTTTAAAAGTTAAAGTGTAACACGACTAAGATATAAATTGCATTTTTTTTCTTAAATAATATCATCTTTTTTTTTTTTTTTTTTAATGCATTGCTTTAATTTCTTTATACATCTATAAAAATAGTCCTCTTGTTTTCGAACCATATTTCAATATGACACTTATCTTATATATTTTAGTCAGTATTTAATTTGCATCTGTTCTCACGAGAGCTGAGCTCCCGTACTTCTTTGCTTTTAGTGATTATTTAAATATTGGCCCGAATTCACCGGAACTCATAAATACTGTGCTCCGTGGCCCTTTAGAACAGCGTTTCCTCAGTAGTGAAGCCCCAGATGGCGTCAAGGAATGCTAGAATTATCCACAACCGTATCTGCCATTTTTACTCTTAATCGTGTTACGTTTAGTCGCTGCTTTTTGCTCATGTTTATAAAATATTCTCACTGATGAACTAATTAGCTTCTCGTGGTGCTTAATTTGCACTGAAGCTCACAGGAACGCAGCTCCAGCGCTTCTTCATTTTTAGTGAATACATATTTACACATTAGTCGGAACCCATCAGAGTTTGAAAATACTACTCACCAAAGCCCTCTGTGTTGTAGTTTGCATGCTGATACAAATAAATCATTGGCATTCAGGATTTTCTGTACATTCCCCACTCCCTGATTTTAATCTTTCTGCTCTGTTCATTTATTATATTTTATAATGTATAAATGAATATAGATATTGTCTTTCTTTTTCTTTTAGAATAAGAAATTTCTTTACATTTTGTAAATAATGTATGATATATAAAAATGCTGTACAGGAGACGAGGAGGAAGAGGAGTTTCACTAATGTTTTTATTAATGCAGAAAATTAGAGCTACAGTACCTTTTTTGTTAGAAACTAAGGCCTAATTTTAGTCTACATGTAGAAAGATTCAACTTCAAAATAAAGTGAGTAATAATATACGTCAATATAAAAAAATATTTTGCTGAGGAGCCCGCACTTGCTAGCTTTTAATTAGGTGTGGGGAGGGGTCTCCAGAAACGGCTTCATTTTTACAGACTTTTCAATTTTTTTTTTTTTTTTTTTTTTTTTTTTTAATGCAAATAGAAAAAAAAAATGATTTTTGGCATTGAATTTATCGTAATTTCGCATAAGTGTATGAATATTTTAATATGAAAATGTTAATATTGTAATCGATCTAAACTCCTCCAAATTAATAAGATATATCAAAATTTCAGAAAACAGCGGCTATTTGAGGATGGGGGACAACTTTTGGGCAGTATTTTTTCATTTTCAAAGAGGTTTAAAAAAAAAAACGAAATTATTAAAAATAAATTTAGTGCTTTAAAGATTTTTCTCCTAATTAAAAAAATCTAGTTTAATTTCAAAAACAAAACAAAATGCTGGTGGGTTAAAATGTTTAAGTGTGTAAACGTACACAAATTCAAAATAAGTTGTTCCAAGAAAAACAGGCTTAAAAGTTTTTGTCACCATTTTGTCCTCCATGACACCGGCTAGTTAAACTGGTTGTTCATGTCTTAAATTTTGAGTGGAACAAAAAACAGTTTAGAGGGAATATTTTTAGATGCTTTAAATGTTCAAAGAGGCCTAAAAATAAAAATTGACTTTTTGAAAGTTTTTCGGCAGACACTCTTTTAATTCGGAAAATCCGACTAACCCGAGTTACATTTAGTAGCATTAACAAAAACGGAGAAATTAGACCGTAATTTTCAGCAGGCTTATCTTGCTTTTGTATAATATGGATGACGTCATAACAAATGCTGGAAATGATTACCATTCGCATCTATATAACACTAAACTTGGATCTCCCTGTTTTAGAATGTAGCTAATATCAGGTGTTCAATTTCACTAGCAGAATTACGAGGCCTATTTTACACAAAGAAAGGTAAATTGATTTAAAATTTCGTTCTTTCACGTTATTAAAAATCTCTGCTACGGCTTTAAATATAACATTCTGTATTTTGATTAAAAAGAGGAAATTTAGCTATGATGTGTATAATGTCTCTAGCAGAATTTCTAAGCAGGTCCAGTACTAGTACTTTTAAGGATGCAATCATATTTTACACAAAGAAAGATGAATCTTTTAAAAATTTCGTTTTTCACGTTATTAACAAAAGATGTTACGACTTTCAGTGTAACAATCTGTATTTTCATTAATAAAAGTAACGAAAGCTAACTAGGATATCCCATGTCAATGGCTGAATTTTCAGTAACTCCAAAGCTTTTAATGATATCATCATATTTTACTCAAAGAAATATCAATCAATTGAAAATTTCGTTCTTTAACCTTATTAACTAAAACTCTGATATAACTTTTAGCAGACCATTCTGCATTTTGACAGAAAAATGGATAATGACGCTGGATTTTTTAACATTTTATTTTATTTTTTATCTTGACGCTTTGTATCGTTCTTCTTATTTGAAAGACTATCCCCATATTTAAAATATCTCTATCGCCTTTTTTATTTTATTATATTTTATCCTATTTTTAACTAAATTATATACAAAATTACCTTTTTTCTCTTATTTAAAACAATAAACGTAAATGTAAAAACACAACACAAACACCCTGAAATATTTTTTTTTTTTTAAGTACTGTTATATTATTTTGAATTTAAATGCAAATTAACTAAATAGAACAAAAGTTCTTAATAGAAGAGTTTTATTTAATTCCGCATTTATGAATTGATTTTATTTAGAAGAGTTCACAATATAGACACAATATCTCTGGAATTTTATAAAATTTTATTTTTATTTATTTGTACGATATCGATTATATATAATATACATATATATATATTATGTGTGTGTGAGAGAGAAGACGTGAGTTTCAAAACTCGCCTTATACAGAAAATAAAATTTTGGGAAAACGCGAAAAACCTCTGACTGCGTCCACTGGTTTTCATCGCAAACCAAGATTTTATTGCAAATTGCAGGTTCACCAATAGAACAAATTGACAGAAAAAACTAGACTTTTTTTTTTTTTTTTTTTTTATGATAAGGCGAGTTTTTAAACTCATGTCCTCATATATATATATTTATTTTTTTTTCGGATAACAGTATCATGAATGAAATCAATAGAAGAATAACAAATGGATGGAGCGCTTTTAGGAAAAACCATGTTATTCTGAAGAGTAACATGCCTCTTTGTTTGAGAAGAAAGATGTTTAACCAATGTGCTTTGACTACACTAACTTGTGGCGCAGAAACATGAACACTAACAAAACGGATGGTATACAAAGGTATGGGATACAAAGATTACAACAACACAGCGAGGTGTGGAAGGATGTATGCTAGGCATAACTAGAAGGTACATAAAGAGAATAACCTGGATAAGAAATCAGAGGAAAGTTTTTGACATCATTGAAAGAATTAAACGGCTAAAATGGAAATAGGTTGGGCACATTGCAAGAAGAAAACACAATAGATGGATCACAAACACCGTACAGTGGTACCCCAGAGAAGTAAAACGACCAAGAAGATGACATCAAGTAAGATAAAGTGACGAAATTAAAAAAGTGCCATGTGTTAATTGGATGACTAAAGCACCAGACAGGAAACATTGGAAAAATCTGGAAGAGACCTACATCCAGCAGTGGACTGAAAACGGTTGTTGTTGTTGTTGATGATGATGATATACGAGTATATATCTATATACAATACCTTTAAATCAAAATTTATCTTACAAGTTCATATAACGATGTTAACCAAAAGTCTTAATGAAGATGGAATGTAAAAATACAATACATTATAATCATTATAAAAAATATTAAAGTAAAGCTGATCGGCATACAGAAACACCTTAATAGTTTAATATTATAATATCGTAAATCTTCTAAAATAGCCGAATAATACAATATATATATATATACGTCACTTTAATTTCTTTGGATCCCTTTCAAATATATATATTCTTCGTTACATTCACCCACTTGTAAATAATATCCCTTCAATACATTTTTCAAATATACTGAATATTTCAAACTTAACGTTCTTGAGACTATTCTTCTAATTAATAAAAATAATTTCCAAGTGTTCAAGTATCTTAAACTCTCTTTTCCAATATTCTTTTGATTAAAGCTGATGATCTTTTTTTCTATCTGTAATCCCTTTAAATTTTCCGCGTCCTAAAGAAAAGATAATTTTATATTTGATCCGCCACTTATCATTTTCGTTCAAATTTTTACAATCGGTTGCTAAGGTTTCTGTGATTTTTTTATTTCTGCAATTACCTGATTATTGCTCACTTCAGAGGAAAACATTTTAATATGATTTAAAAAATTAATTAATTTTTTGCGTTATTAATGACTGTCCAGAAAGTTATTCAGTCGCTTGAAGCCGTCATATTTAAATGCATACCTTTATTTTTGTTTCTATTTTTAACTTACATTCAAAACTATAAATAAGACATTTAAAGTGCTTAAATTATTTTCTCTAGTTTAAAAATAAGACTTCATTTACCGTTTAAAGCAAAAAATGTTTTCACTGATTTTAAAAGGTAATAGATAAAATTAAATTCAAATAAGATGAAGTTACAGATGTATTTTATAACTATACATAATTTAGAAATTCATTCAAACGCTTATCATCTTATTTACTCTGAATTTCTTTTTAAAAAAGTAAGAATTATTATATTCATCAATTATACATAAACTGATTTTTACGCCTTTAAAAAAAAAAAAAAAAAAGAAAAAAAATTGTTAAACTATAAAGACTCAATATTAGTTCAATAGTCATCTGTTTAAAATTGACATTCTTTTTGCTGAAATGCTCTATTTCCTCTTTAACCTATTTTTTCTTTATTTCTTTCTTTATTTTATTTTATTTTATTTGTTTACTCTTATCTATTTATTTTTATTTATTTGCATAGCTTGGAAAGAAAAATAAAACTTAAATTATATTCGTCAGTTTTCATACCACGTATCTAACAATACAATTGGTAGCTAAGTGGTTGTATAATTTTCTATTTCTGCGATTACGTGATTATTGTTAACTTGAATAAGTTATTTTAATTTGAAAAAAATAATGATAATTCCTCTCTTTTGCATTTTAATGACTTTCTAGGAGGTTTTTTAATTGTTTAAATCTGTCACATTAAAATACTTGCCTTGACTAGTTAACGCTTCTAAAAGTGTTTTGAAATCGAGTTCACTATTTTGCTGCCATTCTTCGTCGTATTTTCTTATTACAAATGTTGTAGAAATGTACTAGGAAGATTTTTTTTTTAATTATTGGTAGCCAAAGCTTAATTTTAACCCCTTAACTGCCGACGAAATCTTGCGCGATCTCCAGTGGCTTTCTTAAATCGCATATTTCTGAAATTATAGAAGGTGTATATTAGTTTTTCGAAATAACAGTAAGAAGATGCACATGTTTTACTGTTATATATAATGGCTCAGGTGGTGAAAATTGCCTCGCTATAATTGGAATTAGCCATCCTTTTAATAGATTACATACATTTTCTAAAAACGTATACATACGTCCGGGGCAGTTAAGGGGTTAAAGTAGCGGTGACGATTATCGTTGTCGAGTCACACCCAACAAAGAAATGTGTGGAGTTTTACCCGACATTGAAAACCATGGATGATGCAATAAAAACTTTTGAAATAATTTCTGCTGCATCTAAAAATGTGATTTTAAATGAAGATATGTTTTGCATTGATTTTAAATATAACAGTGTGTAATTCAAATTGAAATAAAATAAAGTTATACTTTGTTCCGATTTCTTTAAATGATAGTGACTCTTTCAAAAGTGCATCATTTTAATTTCTTTGAATTACTTTTTAATAAATAAGTATCATTAGACTCACACATTTGTAAGAAAATTGATTTCCGCACATTTTTCAAATAAAATTCTTAAAATGTAAAGTTAATTTCATTTAAAATGCTAACTAGACTAATCGGAAAACTTAAGTTTCCTTTTTCAATGTTTTTCCGATTAAATTTGGAGTTCTTTTTCCTATAATTCTTTTGATTTTGTCGTATCTTAGATGGAAAAATACTCCTATATTCGATCTGCCACTTTTCATTTCAGTAAAAGTTTTACTTTCGATTTTTTTTTTTTGTTTATTGCAAAGTCTTTCTTGTTTTCAATTTCTGCAATAACCTGATTCTTGCTCACTTGGTTAAAATATTTTAAATTGAAATATGCACATATATCAACATAACTTTATTCAAATGAACCATCCTTAGGGAGTCTTAATCATGTCTAGGAACAAAATTTACATTTCCTTTTGATTCCTTTGAACAATATTGATAATGTATTTAAAAAAAATAATAAATAATAGCGTTACTTTAATTCTTTAAATACCTCTCTGAAAAATTAATCTTCGTTATATTCATTCATCTGTAAATAGAATCGTTTCAAAATACTTTTTAAATAAAATATTTAAAGTTTAAAATTCTTTAGACCTTTCTTTCAAATGATAGAAATAATTTTCAAGCATTTAGATAGCTTAAGCTCTGATACACACACACATATGTGTGTGTATTTGTGTATCAGAGTTTATGATATCTGAACCCCTATATATATATATATATATATATATATATATATATATATCTGTGTGTGTATATAATTATATCATCATCATCAATCCTTTTCAATTCACCCCCCTGCTGGATCTCTCTCTCTAATTTTTCCCGTCCACTACTTTAGTTATCCAATTAACTCCAGCCACTTTTCTAATTTCTTCGCTCCATTTTACCTAATGTCATCTTCTCGATCGTTTTACATCTCTGAGATACCACTGTAAGATGTTTATTATATGTACTAACTTACTGAGCAGAAACATGGACCCGAACAAAATGGATTGCACAAAGATTACAAACAATATGGAAAAGAAGACAGACGAAAACATGAATAGAATTAAACGGTTAAAATTAAAATCGTCTGTACACCTTGCATGAAGACTATATTGAGAGATATAGATTTAGATAAATATAGATAGATATAGATATAGATAGATAGATAGATAGATATAGATAAATAGATAGATAAATATAGAGATAAAACTATATTGTTTATTCGTTTGATTGTTTATTTGTTCTTTTTTTTTTTCACTAAAGTTGATTTTTTTCTGAAATCCCTCTAATTTTTTAAGCAGTCTTAGAAAAAAAGATAATTTTAATGTTGGTCCAAATTTAAATTCGATTGTCAGTTCTAGTAAAGCTTTTACAGTCGATTGTTAAAGTTCCTGGAAATGGTTATTTGGCTTTCTATTTCTGCTATTATCTGAGTTTTGATCAGTGGAGTAAAGAATTTAAATTTTTTTAAGAAGTAATTTATCTTTTTGAGTTCTTAATGACTGTTCAGGAAAGTTGTTAAATTATTTAAAACTGTCGTGTTAAAATACGTAACTAGGTTTTTTCTTTCTACTGTTAACTTACAATAGAAAACATAAATACCTTAATACCTTAAAGGGTCTCAGGACTCTTAAGATTGGGAAAAATGAAAAAAAGACCATTTTCAACATTTAATATCTTAAAATGTATATGATTTAAAAACACAAATTTTATTGGGATGAAAGATATAAGTATGTTCTTTCATTTAATTTATTTAAAAAATTGCAAGATGCAGAATTAGGATTTCTTTTACGAAGAGTGGCTATAACATATTCGTTTCATTTCGCTTACCATGAATCATAAACCCATTGCTGCACAGATGTCATATACCCACCACATTGGCACGATTTTTTCTGAGGCTAATGTCATATACGCACCGGGGTAATTAACTGGCGCTAAAGTGTCGTTATTTTGCTTTATATGGTAAGCCAGATGTTGTTGCTTGTGTATTAATAAATTGTTTATTAACCATTTGGAAAAATGGTTATTGTTCTCTGTCAGGGTAGGAAATCAAAAACATACCTGAGGCGTTTTATTGGTTGAATCCACATTTTATTCGTTTTCTGATTGGTCTATACAGTAATCTGTATTTCCCTTTACTTTCAACAGAGATGGATACTTCTGTTGCCACTGTGACAAAAAAGTAATAAAAATTACAAAAAAAAATTAATAACTCAGAAACAAATTGAGATATAGCTTTCAAACAAATTGCATTTAAAAGTACATTTTTTTCTTTATACGACGGTGTAAAAAGTAATATTGTGGGATGTTTAGAAGTTTAAGAATGAAATTTCATTTAAAATGGGTCGTCAGATTTCTTGGAAATCTGACAATGGAAAAGCCTTTTCCCGAAAAGCCAATGAAATGCTTGGATAATACGTAAGTTTCAGGAAATCTGACGAGTCGCAGGCGATTTTTGTCGCTTGCAATTTTTACGTGTAATAACACTATTAATGTTTAATTCATGGCGTACGTAATGTATGATCAACTCCGTGCGATTTTTTATGTCTTAAATTTTAGTCTTTGAAAAAATAATTTTCCAAATGGTCGTTGTAATTTGTTAAATTGCTTTTTTTTTTTTTTTTCCAAACTGGCTTCCGCGAAAGAGTCGGAATAAGAGTAGAATAAAGGGCTGCGGACTGAAAGAGATTTATAATACTGCTGCGTTGAGCTCCTTATCCGTCACTCACGGGACCGACGGTCTAGCGGATAATCGAAATAGACGGATAATCAAAAGACAGTACAAAAGACGTTACAAAACTACATTTCTATATGTTAATTTATAAGTAAGAATAATTAAAAGATTTTTTTTGTTGTTGTTTGTTTGTTGTGGAGTTTTCTCTATAAAAAGCATAACTTGTGATAAGAAATCTATTTACCAAACAAATTTAGAATTTTATCGAATAAATAACCTGTTTTCATCCAAAATAATCCATTACACTTTTTTGTTTGACTTTTATTTGTGCTTTTATTGTAGCAAGATTACGAGTTTTACGTAATAAAAGTACTTGGATTGCATCTGCTTCCTCTTACATCTCAAATCAATTAATGCATATAAAGAGCATAATCTGCACGACTGACTCGTTGATGATCAGTCCCCGATTCATCATATTCATCCGCTTCAGGTTTCTCTGGATTCAAAACATTTTGAATAATTTTGTCATAAACAATACTATTCCTGTCACAATTAAGCCAGTCTGTGATTTCATCCGCGGAAGTATTTTTTTCCTTCCTGACGTCAGACAAGCATGTTATTCAAAATTGCGCCGTCTCACTCGTGTTTATGTTGTGCATTTGAATTTTCGTTGTTCGTTTCTGATTTAAAAAAGGGGGGTTGGCGGTTAATTAAAAGTGGCGGTTAACCGACAGTAGTGGTTGATAGAGTGGCGGATAATAGGAAGATTACTGTATTACTTTAATTATACTTAATTTATGTAAATATAACAATTTCTTTGCATATTTTGTGTAGCCTCAGCAATGTATTCTTTTGTATTAACAAATTGTCACTAACATGCTTTTTAACTAAAATTCATCAAATAAATCAAAAATAGTCGCTTATTTCATCGTTAAGTTGATAATCTATTTAATTTCTTTCAAAAACTGAATTCAATTTATTCAACGAAAAGGATTATTTTACAACATTCAAATGTTTACATCATTTAATAATTACTTCCGTTAATGTGGACAGTTAATGTTAAATGTCCCCAGTTGGAAGTCCGCACAAACGTGAGTTCATTGTATCTCATAGTTCATAGTCATCACTAGAAAAGTTTGTAAAAACTTAAGTTTCCTTTTTTAATATTCTTTAAAGTTTTAAGTTTGCCGTATCATAGAAAGAAAAATAATTTTAAATTTGATACGCCAGTTTTCATTTCACATAACATTTTTATTGTTGGTTATTTATGTTATAGTTTTGTTGTTGTTTTGCGTCGTAAATATTTGCAAAAAAATGCGGTGTTTTTCAATTTTTGCAACAGTCTGATCGTTGCTCACTTGAGTAGAACATTTTAAATTAAATATATCTATTGAAATTTGGAATTTGGAATTTAAAAGAAAAGGAGTTATAAAAATACTTGTATAAGAGTTTTATTTATTTATTTATTTATTTATTTATTTATTTATTTATTTGTAAATATTTAATAAAAAAATTATAATAATGCATGTAGGAATATTTATTTCTCCTGAAAATCTTTAATAATACATTTAAAAAAGTTTTAAATTCCGTTTTCTTAAGTATACTGTCGTTTACAAAATTGCCAGCAATTTCGCCTGAAATTAAAACGGATTGATTAAAATTAAGATTATTTTTCCTTTGAGGATTTAAAAAAAAAGTATAATATTTTTATTCAAAATTTCTTTATTTATTTTATTCTCAGTTCAAAAATAAGTTTATAAAAGAAGCATGTGCATTATTTACTATTATTATTGGGAGAAAACAGGATTCAATAAAATAAAGTTATATTTAATTTGAACTCTTTTAAAAATTCCTCATCTTCATATCTCTCAATAGTTCTTTGATAAAAAATTAATTATTCACGATTTTTAACCATCTTTTAATGCATTTTTCAAACGAAATATTTAAATTTCTTAAAATATTTCTTTTAATTAAAAAATAATAAAGGAAAAGTATTTAGAAAGTCGTTTTTTAGAATTATTTCGGTTAAAGGTGAAATTCTCTCTTTCTTTAATCCCTTCGAGTTTTTTATCTCGTATGAAGGATAATACTTTTAAAATTTGATTCGTTAGTTTTTCTAAGGTAAATTTTAACTATTTTTTCATTGCAAGTGTCCGTGTAATTTCCATAGTTGCTTTTATCTTATTACAGCTGGATAGCAAATTATATGTTAATTGAGACGAAATAAAAGGCCTAGAAATTTAATTAAGAAATACTTTATTATTACATCGAATTAATATACTGGCGAAAAAAATATTAACAAGTATGCGTTAAAAGATAATTCCTATTCCAGTTGGAGTTAATTTTCAATAATTATTTGTTAATTGCAAAATTTTATTCAGCATTTGAATTTCTAAAGACAATTTTGTTTAGAGGTACATACATTTTTTAAAATAATCAGTTTTCCTGGAATTTGTGCACTAATAACATTACTTCATAAAAGAACATTACTTTTCAAAAGAATTAAAATTCATTTTGTACAGTTAATTTTTTTTGTTGATGCTTAAACTTTTCTGATTCACTGAAAGCGTTAAAGGTGACAAAAGCGTATGTTATAAAAATACGCTTTTCAAAACATTCATTTTGAATTTGAAGGGAAAATAAAGCAAAAATAAACCAGAAGATAAATCTATAAAAGAATTCCTATTTGTAATTATTTTGATTCAAACTTGTTATTTTCCAAATGACATTCTCTCTTTTTTTTTTTTTTTTTTTTTTTCTTTTTTTTTCTTTTGCGTGTGTGTGTGATAAGCAGGTTATGGGGTTGAACCTTACCAATAATTTTAACGATATCCTATTTTTATTCAATTAATTTTCTTTTATATTAAAGAGTTATTAGACTTTTGAATGGCTAATTATTTTACATAAAAAAGGTTTAATGCACTTTTTATCAGTGGCACGTACCCTAACTAGTCTATATCTTAACTATCAGTAGTACAGAATAGTAACCGTCGCCTTATTTAATCTTAGAAATTCTACGATTAAATAAGGCAAAAATAACTTTTCGGAAATACTGGTAGCCAAAATATAGATTAGTTGGGACCTCTTCAGGTTAGTAGGTGTTCTTTTTCGAAATATGTCATCGTTTTCCTCTCTGTTCTGTTAACGCGAGAAACAGCACGTAGAAAACTCGTGAGGAACTTGCGTTATTATTTTTACCCAGTGTATATTCGATCATTCTAATTTTTACATGATCTGAATGTTTATGCAGCATATTCCGTTGTAATTTTTTTAATATGTAAGTTTATTTTAAATTTCAATATTTTTATTTTAAAAAATAGGAAATATGTGATATTCTCCGCTTATATTGCATGCATACACACACGTGTTTGACAGAAAAAGTTATATTCGAATATAAGCATTAGCAATAATTTTGAAAATCCTACGATTATGCTAAGGAGTGTATGGGTGATTTTTTCCCCCCTTTACATTGCATATTTTTTCTATTTTCGAAAAGCCACTTTTTTTTTCCCCCATGATACATTTTTCGCCACACAAATGATTTTCGAAATGGAATATATTTACAATTCAAATATCCTTTCATCGAATAGACATAGGTAAGCTGCTGAGTTTCAGGCAAACATATCATGTATCTGTGTGTGCATATATGGGGTATCTCTGTATGCAGAGACGGCATTAACGTCACTACGATAGTATGTATATGTTCAAGTTCATATACGTATATATATACACGGAGGAGACTGGGGAATAATTTTACATTTCATACTGTAAAAAGTGCAATTTATAAAGTTCCCAGATATACATATAAATAGATATATTATTTATTTATTTATTTTTAAAAGCAATTATTTTAAATGATTTTCTATCAATAGACGAAAAAATGTCGGCCATAGCTTAGTTATCGAAAAATAAATCATTAATTTGAGAAATGAACTTTTGTCCCATTAGACCCCCGGCTCCGGAGAATAATGGGGGGTTTCATGGGTCTAATGGAACGCATTAACTAAAAATAAATGTTTCCAAAATATGAGAATTATAGAGTTATATCAGCACTATTATAAATTCAATGAACAAAATCTTACTTTAAAAATAAAATTTTCTTTCTAATTTTGTAAAACTTACTGAATGAAAATCAATTGAAGTGATTATTACCTCATCATACTTTTTTAAAAGTTAATTTTTAGTAAAGGGTATTAATTTTAACAGATATAAAAAAAAGCATGTCATATTAAGCTTTTTGTACACAAAATGTGTCATTTAACATAAATTGTATATATTTAATATGACAATGTCAGGGCCATCGCTAAGACTTTTTATTGGGGGGGGGGGGGAGGACCTTAAATTACCAAGTCAAATTTCAGTACTTGCTCACGAGTTTTATAATTTTGCCAAGTTATCATAATAAAAAAACGTAATATACTTGTTATTTGTAAAAAGTTTAATAATATTCCCAATTAGATTTGTAACTTTGACCAAGTCAATCAGAAATAGAAAGTGTATTGTATTTTTATTAAAGTTTTAAGCAAATTTGCCAACTAAGTTTTAAATTTGCCAAGTGTAACAGCATTCGTGTACTTTTTCTTTTTTTTTTTTTTTTTTTGGGGGGGGGGGGGGGGGTGGAAGCTCTCCACTTAGCAAAGGCCTTGGACAATGTTTATGCATAATCATTTTGGGGTCCCCGAATCTGACTTATCGCATTAGTCCCCGTACGAATTTGAACACAATTTAGGCTTATTGTAAATTAACTGTTTATTTACCACTAACGCAAAACGAAGATTGCAAAGAATAAGCATTGGTTAAATCCTTAATAATCACATGCAATGCTGTTAAAAACAAAATTAACACTTTATCAAACCAAGTTGATAATAGAAATTTCACAGTGTTAGGTTGGGAATGTTTTGCTTCTTATTTTGCAATCGACTAATGCCAAAAAAAAAAAAAAAAAAGAAGAAGAAGAATTGTTCTATATATGTGTTTGTGTGCTGGTACATTTTTACAAATGATTGAACAATTACATCATTTATTTTATGAGAAAATCCAGAATTTATATATCTACCCTATATATATAAAATCCTAATGAAACGAATTTATGAAACGATTTAATGAAACGACTAATTATGTTTTACAGCTATTTCCTCTAAAATATGGAACCTTTGGTGGTGAAATTAACTTCAATTATCCGTATTAGATCCCCCAGATTTCAAAAGTGGTATCAGAATTTTAAAATTTGAATTAGTTTTCGAGATATTAATTCTTTTCTAATTTTAATGACATTCTCTAATGATGACACTAAATTACTCCATTTTCGTGGAAACAAGGGAAAAACACAGAGATTATTAGATTTCTTATTTTTCATCATTTTCGAATTGAAATTGAAATTATCTTTTATTTCAATCGGTAGTGAAGACAATATTGTGATTAAATTATGTTTTTCAGGAAAATTTAAAAAAAAAAAAAAATTCACATTTAGATTATTAGGAATCAGTTTATTTTAGAAACCAAAAGTCGTCTGTCATTTTCAAATTCTATAGACTAAAAAAAAAAAAAAAAAAAAAAAATCAATTTTAAAGAAAAAATGATATGAGTAATCTTAAAAGCAGAAATAAAATTTTAAAATAAGAATTAAATGGTCAAAGTAGAAAATAAGTAAAGTTACGTCAAAATCTTTACACGAAAATATAAAAAAAAAAGTTCTAAAACTTTAAAATAATAAAATTATCACACGCGATACGCATTTAAATGTAATAATTACGTCATATGTAAAATGCTTAAATATTAAATATCGGAATATAAGGTCTAAAACAATTTAATTATTACACGTAAAAAACTTTTAATGGTGAATATTAGGTAATATTTAAAAAGCACAAATAATAATATTTCCCATAACTTTTAAGTTAAATAATTTATGTACCCGTGAATCTTAAAAGAGAAATAAATTTAAAATAAATAAATGATTACATGAGAAATGCATTTAATAGAGAAAATTAAGTCATATATTAAAACGATACATTTAAAACGATTTTTCATTCCGGAGAATTTTAATCTGATGCCACATGGTATAAAAGTAGTGCAGCTAGCAAATTTGTTTATGTATTACATGTCTTGATGCAGCATAAATACAAGTAAATGTATGCGCAAAACACTTTCGATTCATTTTACACGAATTACTATTCGACCAATACTTATTAGAAAATTCGGATATCCTTAATTATTAATATAAACAATGTACATTGTAAAAATACCATGAAATTATGCACGATGGCGTATTAAAATAGAGAAAAGAATTCATGAATAAGCTATACCTGTTCCTGAAATATCTAAAGCTCGATCAAAACATAACATATAAGTGTAGAATTTCAAAATGCAATCCTTTTTAATACGTGGATCTGAAAGCTATTCCCAATCAGACGGAATTTTTAAACTTCAAACCTGGAAGAAGAATCTCCGGGTCACCCCAGATTTTGAAAATGGAGCAATTATAAATGCTAAAAGCTGTAAATTAGGATAAGATCCTTTAATTCCAATGCTTAATTAGCACCGGAGCTCACCGGAACTTTGCTTTTAGTGATCATTTAACTACGGGCCAGAATTCACTGGAGCTCATAATTATACCTCTCCGGAGTCCTGCGGAACAACGCTTCCGAAATACCGAGGCCGATCTGTTCCTCAAAATCTCCAATCCTTTGCGTTCTTTCCTACCAAAGTGCTTACCGATGCTAACGAAAATGACAGGCTACCGCGATGCATCCCAGGTGTCTTTTTTACCGACAGCTACAGTGACGTGATGCTCTTTTCGCACACCTTCATTGGTTCATTCGAGCATCACTTGACTCCAGCGGTCTGTAAAAAAAGATACGTGAAATACACCGCGGTAGCCTGTCTTTCTCGTTAGCCTCGGTGCTTACATATGTGACGTAGCATGCCGCACATATAGGAGCATACTTCTATGTAGCGCTCGCAAATGTAAATTCAATGATTCTCAATTCTGTCTCAGTGGTATTCAAGCGGCTACGAAGAATGTCACAATTAATCGCACATAAATACTGCTTACCGAAATCATGTGTATTGTGTTTTCTTAATAGATGCAAAGAAGACCTTTGCGAATAGGATTTCCTGAAAATTCCCCACTCCGTGATTTTAATACTTTTGTTCTGTTCATTTATTAGATTTTATTATATACAGTGTTGAATTCAGACACTTTTCTCCGGGAGGGATTTCTGTGGTTCTTGAGGTGGGGGGAGGGGCACATTATAGAGTTTCCGGGGGGAAATTTCATTTATTGACCATTGAAAACACAAAATCTCACTGCTCCCGGGGAGGGTTACCCCACTGGTCAAATCATATATAAATGAATATATAATCAGTGAAAATATATTTACAAAAAAATTTGCTGATGAAAAAATTGCTTTAAACTTCGTAAATAATGTATGAAATATAAATATGAGGATGGAGGGAACGGTAGGGAGTGGGGAAGTATTAGTTACCAGGGCCGAAACTAAGGGGGGGGGGGGGGGGCAGAGGGGGCATGTGCCCCGGACGCCAGAACGAAGGGGCGCCAAATGAAGGATTATACCTTTGGAATGGATCATTTTCTTATGATGGACTGATGGTTTCTATTATTATGAAACAGCCATTATAAATGAAGTGTTAGGTGAAGATGAAAGAACAGTCGTAAAAAGTTAGAACTCTGATTTTCTGGTCAGAATGGGAAAAAAAAAGATGGCCATTTTTTTTTTTTTTTTTTTTTTCCATTCTGACCAGAAAATCAGTGTTCTAACTTTTTACGGCTGCTCTTTCACCTTCACCTAACACTTCATTTATAATGGCTGTTTCATAATAATAGAAACCATCAGTCCATCAGAAGAAAATAAATCGGTGAAAGCGGAAACTCGGTTAAGCAGGACTCGGATAATCAGGACTCTAACTGTATATTTCATTTTAAAAATGATCTTTAGAATATTTTTGTTGGTGTTAAGAGGGGAGCCATAACCCCCGTGGCCTCCCCCTTGGATCCGCCATTGTAGATTACACAGTTCAGTATTACATATTTTAAGATTACATATTTTAAATTTTAAAATAAGTCGTCTATTTGAAAAGTAGTAAAATTGTCTTTGTAAATATACTTTGCGGAAGATGAGGGGGGGGGGGACAGAATCCATGCTTGCCCCGGGTGCAAAAAAGGCTAGTTTTCGGCCCTGTTAGTTACACTTAAGTTTTTATTACTGCAGAAAATTGGAGCTCCGTTACTTTTTTTGTTAGAAAGCCTTAATTAATTCTACACGAAAATAAGGAATTCTGAATTTGTTTCAATAAATACATGTCTAAATAAATAACATTATATCATTTTTCAGGATTATATATAATTTACCTGTGTGAAAATTTACAAAGGTATTAATTCATTTGTTTTGAAGCTTACGTGTTACTTATTTATATTTTTTATACATCTCTAATTTTAAACCCAAATAAACTTAAATGTTTGTATAAAGTTAAACGGCGTTTAAAAAAATTGCTGTTGTAAAATGGAAGTTTTTCTGGCTCGTAATATTTTAGTGTTATATATTATGTAATTATTTCTATTTTAAATGGAAAATGTAAAGTAATTAATATTTTGTGTAAAGCTTTATACAGAGTACATAATCTCAGTTAGTACTTCGTGTTTTATCCTTTTGAATGTTAAAATTATCATTTTAAAAGCAAATTAACTTGAGATATATATTTTTTTGCTTAAAATAAATAAACAATGAGCAATTGTTCCACTTCTATTTCCTCACTATTTTAAAAGATGGCGCCACATTCTGATGTGAAACGAAAATTTTTCAGAACCACTTTGAATCATCAATCCTTTTATAATACAAAAGATTTTAGACAAAGTTGAAAAACATAGATAAAATTTGAGATCAAAATTTGTTTTGATGCAGCAAAAAGAATACTTTTTTTACATTTTTAACTGGTTTACATTTCTTTTCTCTTCACGTGAACAAAAAGACTAAAAGTATAGTTTTATGCTTTCCATATATTTATATATTTAAAAAAATATTCAGATGAAAACAAAAGAGAAAATATTTAAAATATATTTTTAATTTAATAAACAATTTCAGAGTATTTATTGTTTAATTCGTAGCACAAATAGCATCCAAAAAATCCATATTCCGAGTTGAGAAAACCAGCAGTGTCAACTTTTCAAAAATATTGGGTAGGCTCAAAAATGTTTGCGTTAAATAACAATTATATTTCTTTTTCCTTAGTGTATATGTATGTGGAGAGACAAGGAAGGGGAGTATAACTAAATATAATTAGAAATTAAATTATGTTTCTTCTAAGCAAATTTTTAAATTATTATAATTTAATTATAATTTTATGAATGATTTTATTAAATTGTATTTTTATAAGTTTTTCCTTATAAATACATAATATTTATTTTAAATAACATTGGAATTGCTATCTATTGAAAGTGCAAAAAACTTTATCAATTCAAGACATCAAACAGATGGCAAAATATGCAGGAAATTTGTTTTCCAGAAAATTTTAAATATGCATCCGCTAAAGGAGTTTTCAGTGCTCCTGTGAGTCTGACTGGTGTCCTTACTATTTTTCAAACAAAAAGAACGTTAATAAAACCAAATTTCATTTTACCGATTACATTATTAAAAAAATGAATTACGAATTAAATCAATTGAAATTGCGTAGACGGAGAGATCAAATTATTGGGTGGACTCGCGCCTTATTAGCCCATATAAGTTGGCGCCACTGGAGAAAGGGGCGGTCCATAAATGATGTCACACTTTTTTTTCAATATTTTTGACCCCCTCCCCCCTTTGTCACAAAATGTCACACTTCACCATACCCCTCCCCTCTATTGTCACATGTCATGCTATATTACATAAACATATACTTGCATTCAGAAACAGCACAATGTTATGGATCATATTTCAAACTTTATTTTTAAACTTTAACTATGTGTTTTAACAACATTTGTGAGCATAACAATAAAAATGATTCATGTACTTATTTTGTGTGAAATAAGAATAAGGTTTATAACAAAAACATAATTAATATACAATAGTAATAAAATATTAATGCGAAAGAGCAGTTGAAAACAGCCCTATTTTGAAATTTGAAATGGAATTTAATATATTTGGCTTTAAACTACTTTATAAACGCAAAATACTTTCATTTGAATTAAATAACTTCAAAATTTAATCGGCTGATTTTTAATGCTTTTATTTTAACCAAAATGTGTGATGTCACATTTCTTCTTACCCTCTCCCAACCCCTTGTCACAAACTGTCACAATTTCACGAACCCCTCCAAGCGTGACATCATTTGTGGAAGGCCCCCAAAACTTATTTAAAGCACTTTAGATACTACTCGGAAAGTTTTCCGAAAATCAGCGACAGAAAAAGGAACTTCGTTTTTAAAATGTTTCTTTAAATCTCGAAAATATATTGGTTTCTGACATTTCTAATAATACAAAACCCTTTTCGGAATTGTGGGGAAGAGAACTCGGAAGAGGTTATTATATATTTTCGTTCGAAGTTATATTATATTTTTTTTTAGATTAAGAAATATATGTATTTTTTTACAATGCGCGTGGAATTCAACGTCGAAAAATTAACCCGTTTGGACTGTGCTTAAAACGATGTAAATAATTAAGCATTTATCTGTTTCGGAGTAATATTACATAATTAAACTGCCAAAAGAAATTAAAATTTCGCAAATAAACAAAACAAATCGGTATGTATGTTATGTATCGGTATGTTAAATATGTAATCGGACTACGCGCTTATAAACACTGAAATAATCAGAATCGCAAAGATTGCTATCAATACTAAAGTTTTAACCACTTGCATTCTGGTAATACGAATGTATCAAAAGTGCTTTTTTATGTAATTTTTAGACAATCTAAAAATATAATAAATGTAAAAAATCTATTAGAGCAGGCTCGGCGAACCTTTTCACGTACGCGTGCCAAAAAATCACAAACAATATCTATCAGCAATGCAAAGTGCCAAACTTATGCAAAAATGATTTTGAAGAGTACGATGTTTATACCAATTATTGGTTATAAAATCTGTTGCTTTCATGTATTAATAATTAAAAAATATTAAAAATCAAAATGAGAGTTTTCTGTATCAGCCATTAAATGAATTTATTTTTAATTCGTAAATAGAATTCATTTATGCGGTATGTACTGTAATAAGGGGGAAAAATACCAGTTTTTATTTCATTAATTTTTAACTTATTATTAATGCAACATCTCGGTTATAATTTTCAAAGTTGCATTAAACAATGTGCTAATAATGAATTGGTGAGATTTTTGCTGTTGTACGTTCGATGGAAAATGTTCTATATCTGGTTCATATTTTGTTATTTTTACAAATATACATAGTTAAACTGAATTCATTTACCATTTTATTGCAATCACTGTCAAACAAAATTCATTTAAAAATTACAGCTGTTTAAATTCGTCGATAGATCGCGTAAAAACGCGAACATCGTCGATAGATCGCGATAAAAAAGGCGGACATCGTCAAAATATCACGATAAAAAAGGCGGACATCGTCGAAAGATCGCGAAAAAACGCGCATTTCGTCAAAAGATCGAGGGGGAAAAGGTGAATTCCGTCAAATAATCGCAGAAAAATTTGCTGCAACATTGATGTTTTCACGAGATTTTTTTTACAACTGAGTGGCAGGTTAAATATTTGTTAGCCATGTTTTGAGTGAAAGCATGTTAAATTTTGAATTGCACAACTAGCTAAGATTGCTAAATAAAACAATGCATTAGACTTACTTATATTTGCATGAATTACTCAAATTTGATTTTCTGAGAATTTCAATCTGCTCCAATAACAATACAAAAAGGGATTTTACTGCTACAAAATTAGATTTTTGCTGCTTCAAAGTGTCTTTAGTGCACTTTCATCCCTGTATTCTCACATCTATATATAATGTTTGATACTATCACATTGTGTCAATCTTTTTCAGAAATTTTAGAAATTGGTGTTCATATGCTATTTTTACTATTAATCTGTTTTCTAACTTCACAGAAATTTTGGTAAATTTTATGAAAGATTTTTCAGATAGTGGTGTTAAAATTTTTGAGGACAAAGGTAAATTATTTTTAAAAGTACTTTCCTTTTATGTTAATCACAAATACTGGGGGGGGGGGGGGGTGAGTGCATGAGGGATTGGAAAGAGGGCGTTTGTTCTTAAGTTCTGCAGACTGTTTTTTAAGTTTCTACTCGTGTTGCAGACTGCAGAAAAAAATTGTGCTGCTGGGAAAGGAAATAATTAACAAAAAGCATTCAGAAAAATTTCATAACAAAGCAATTTAATAGTACAGAATTACTCAGCAAACCTTAGAATAAATAGGATTTGAGAACAGCCTAGTAATCTCTGGAACTACCGAGGCGATTTAAAAAATAATGGTGGAAAATGCTGGTGACACTCTGCTCACACATAGGCTATATTTTATGTCAGTACAACAACTGACAAGAGGATGCAGAAGCAGCATTTTTGTGACATTTTTAGGGATAGAAACTTGAAATTCGTATGTTTGTTACTTTTCAGGTGTAAATGCTCGCTCTGAATAGTTTTGGAAAAGTTCGAAATTTAAACGGAAATGATACCGTTGAATGATTGAAACGGACTTGAAGTGAGCGGAAAGCGTTCTAAACACGTTCTAAAAAAATCTAAATATAAAAGGGCGCTGGAACAAAAGCCATTCAAAAATTTCTATGACACTGTTGGAGCTAAAAACTTAAAATTTTGCATGTAATTACTTTTAAGTGCTTCCCAAAGAACAGTTTCTAAAAAATTCGAAATTTAAAAGGGGGAAATGAGTAGAAATTTCCTAAAAACGTTCTATATTATATTAAATTTGGAACTGTTAATACTAGAAAGTTGAAATATATAATAAAACTAGGTTTCTTTTTTTATAGCTTTATCGACATAATTCAGAAGCTCTAATAAAATGATTCATTAAATTATGACACTTTTTAGCACATGTAACAGCAATTAACCTTTTTATCTTTCTTTCTCTCCCTCTCTCTCTCTAATTCATAAAATGAAGAAAAACTGTGCTCTCATAATTTTGCAATACCAGTTATGCATTTTAATTAAATGAACAATTTCGGATAAAAAATAAAATACATACCGGAAACGCAACGAGTATTACACACCACTTAAAGTGCACGAAATCTTTGAATATGATCACCAGTATTTTAGTATAGAAATTTTTACCTTTTCTAATTTCCGATTTCCTAAGTTTAAATATGGCAAAAATTAGATTATGGAAAAGTTGACGTGGAAAAATTAAAAGAGTGTGAAAAACCCTAGTTGTGGAAGAGATAATAATACACGATATCTCATCAAAACTTTTAATGAAATGCCTTTTGACTAAATTCAGAACCAGCTTGAACATTAATATGGAAATATTCTTACAGTTTGGAATAAACTATAATTAGTTTATATATTAGTTAAAACTATATATAGTTATATATATGAAGGGGACTATAATTTGGAAGAAACAACGTATATTATTATTAAAATTTTATTAAAATGGTATTTCATAATATTAGTAAAACTATGCTCACATATACTTTTAGTAGCAGTTATGCATTTTAAACAAGTGAACAATTTAAAAAAAACTATATAAAATAGTAAATTAACAGTAATTCTCTTCAA
Organism: Maratus speciosus; assembly: GCA_963932465.1. NCBI lineage: Eukaryota > Metazoa > Arthropoda > Arachnida > Araneae > Salticidae > Maratus > Maratus speciosus. Next base: position 119,201,821 of record OZ010790.1, read on the forward strand.
AACTTACAATTAATTTTTTTTTGCTTAAATTCAGAACCCATTGAATTATTACTGAATCATGTTGATTATCTTTTTCTAATTTATTTTAGCGAGTTTTAGCCCAGAGCGGTATTACTAACGTAATTTAGAAATTTTATTAGTAATTTATTAAATTATGGAACTTTTAATACTGTAACTTTCCATTATCAAACATTTTGTCTAATGCATAAAATAAATAAAAAGTATGTTCTCATAATTGTTCACTTTAATTGCAATGAACAATTCAGAGAAAAAAAAATCATTCAGACAAACTACTTGACAAATTAAATTAACAATGCGGAATTCCTCATCAAAACTTAAAATAAAATGTATTTGGCTTAAAGTCAGAACCAGTTCGATAATTATAACATAAAAATACACTTACATGATTAAAACAAATTGCTATTATCTTTTTACCATTTAATTTCCAGTGGTTTTTAGTAAGTTTAAGTAGAGGGTTTTTACTAATACAATTTAGAAGCTTTAACAGTATGACTTGTTGAATTATGTGCACTCTAAACTGAAATGTCTGAAATTCAGACACTTAAGTGTCTGAAACGTAGTGTTCAATTTTCAGACGTTTTAAAATGTCTGAAAATTTTCAGACACTTCTTGCGTCTGAATTTCAAACACATAAGTGACTGAAACTGGAGTGTTCGATTTTCAGACGTTTTAAAGTGTCTTAAATTTTTTAGACACTTCTTGCGTCTGAATTTCAGACATTTCAAGTGTCTTAATTGCGGCCATCTTTGAGCCCTTTTTTTTGCCAATATGAAGCCATCTTTGACCACTTTTCTTTCGAAGTCATATACGCAGCCATATTTGTCCACATTGAATCATTTTTTATAAATGAGAATAATTTGTTACCATAAAGCAGAGCTAATTGCAGCGTGGTAAAACTAGGATGCTTCTCTGCCCCCTGATTTTAGGGTACCCCAAATTGGGTACAAAATTTTTATAAAGCTGATATTTTATATCAGTTTTGACTTTATTATGATCGTAATCAGTATTTTGTAGTTTTAGAATAGGATAATATATATAAATATATTCACCTAAATATGTATTTATGCGATTTCATATATGCCCTACGGTATCAAAAATGTTTATTAAATTAATTCCAGTCCAAAGACCTAGTATTTATCCCCCCCCCCCCCACCAGCACCACCGTCACCTTCATAAATTGCTACAAAAAAAAAAAAAAAAAAAAAAAAAAAAAAAAAAAAAAAAAAGACTGCTCGATGCCATCAAATACATATTTGGATAAATATATACTTTTCTGTAACCTAATCATATTCTAAAAGTACAAAATATTTATTAAAATAAGTATAAGATCAAAACAAATTTAAAATATCAGCTTTCTGGAAATTTCATACCAAATTTGTGGGCCCGTAAAGCTAACGTCCCATAGAAAAAACCCAGTTTGACCATGCTGCAATCAGCTCTGCTTTATGGTAACAAATTATTCCCATTTATAAAAAATGATTCACTTCTTCGGAAAGAATTCCATCCCTGCTTTGTTGCACAATTTTTTTCTATTTAAATTAGATATTCCCAGTCAATTAGTTTAAGCATTTTTTGGATTTTTATTTCTGTGTTAAATAAAATCTAGCACTAGATTTCACAAAATTATCAGCATATGAGATCCGAACATTAAAAAAAATTTGAGCACGAAACACTTACTTTTCTTTATCCCCCTTCGTTTTTATTATTATAGTATTTATCATTACCAAGAAATGCTTAAACATTTGACAACCGCACATCGGCGCCTGAGACGAGCAGTAGTTATAAGATTCTGGATGGACTTCATGTTTATTTGGCTCTTTTCAAACGATAAATAATATAGTAAATATCAATGGACACAGAAATCCTTCATTATGATTTGAGTACCCTTCATTTCTGCTCCCCACTTGCTTGCGATCACACAAGCAGTATCAGTCGCAAAAGCGATTTCTTATCCACATGATTGGAACAGTCGTCGAAAAAAAAATAAACACCTCCTACTAACTCTGCAACTAGAAGACAACAATAATAGAAGAAAGTTACTGGTACCAATCGTCTGGAAATAACGTTTACTTTTAAATGATGTATTTAAAATTTGCATAGGGGCCATCTACATATCAAAATTAGACCAAACTTTGTTTTTTTATTCCCAGTGGATGCACCCAATTTTGACACTATATTTTAAATCTTCGGTTCAAACTATGCCTAGAAACGAAATTTCTAGTCATTTGAATGATAAGTTTTTGAATTATAAGCATTCAAAATTTAGAGCTTCTAATGTTAAATTGCATTTTCATATTTTTATTAATATCTCCTGAAATTATAATCCTAATATGATAATTTTGTATGTGGTTATAATACTAAAAAACCTATACATATATAAAAACATTGAATTCGTAAAATTGCATACCAAATTTGGGGGCACAAAAATCGATGGGAAGGTGAGGGGGCAGGGGCGCGGATTAGTTTCCATGTTTTAATCAAGTCCTGCTTCTAGAAGAAACACTACCTCGCTTTATATTTTTCTAAATAGAGCTGTCCGCTATTCGGGAGTGACCGGTTATAGAAGTTTTACTGTATGCTTCAGTAATAACGGACATTCTCGAATAGCAGACACCTATATAGCGATCACTTTTTTCAATCCACAACATTTGTGGATTGAAAAGCAGATTAATAATATATTGAAGCATATTTTGTGTAATTTGTACTCGGTATGCTGGGTATTTGTACACTCTGGACTTTTTTTACATATGAAAATAAAACCTCTAAATAGCGGGCAAATTCTATGGTCCTAGGGTGTCTGCTATTGAGAGGTTTTATTTAATATATACAGTTATAAATATATTCTAAAAAAGTTAGAATTTTTTTTTTTTTTTTTTTTTTTTTTTTTTTTTTGACAGTATAGGAAATGTGGTTCTAATAACTTCCAGTACCATCGGCTTACATTCATTACCCCCCCCCCCTTCCCCCTACTACATATACAGCAACAAAAATTTAAACACATTGATGACTTAATATATATATATATATATATATATGAACATGTAAATACATGTTTGGATAAATATATCCTTTGTCATTAACTTCATCCTAATCTAAAAGTATGCAATATGATATATAATAAGTACAATAAATTGCTTTGCGCAAATGGATGCATTCTCCGATGATAATAAAAAATAATCCTATAAAAAATCAGAATAATTTTGACGTTGAAAGTTGTCAGAAAATTTCTGTCTTAAAATTTAAATATGTTATACAGATGAAACACAGGAAATACATATAAATGTAGTTATTTTACTTTGAACAAGTTTCCATAGTCTAAAAAAAATTCTTTCATCGTGCAATTAAATACTGTAGAAATTTCGAACTTTTTAATAAAGCGTTACAAAGGAACAATTTAAAATGTATTTATAAAACATTAAAAATTTCACGATAACTCCGATTCTGATGCTTTTATAATTATTTTTCAAGTTTATTTTATCCCACTTGAAGCAAAAATGTTCATAGCATTTCCTATACATAAATTTAATTTTGTTACATGAAAACATTAATTTCGAAAATGTAAAAGAATTAAATGATCTGTCATTAAACATAAAAATTCATATACGAAATCATGTTAATATTATCTGTAACTAGAAATTACAACGGAAGGGTTTATTAATAACAATATCATTTAATAACTTGATCTTTTTAATTATATTTTGCCATGTAGGCAATTTCTTTTACATATAGCATATGGTAATCACCAGAGCTACTAAGCTATCTTTAAAAAGTTAAACATATATATATTTTTAATAACATGCAAGAGAAATAACATCTAATTTCAAAACTTATTTTGCATTAAAAATATATATTTAATTGTTATTTCTGTATCTTTTATAAAAATGAACAAACGTTGAAAAAAAATCCCCCCCCCCCCAATTTTATGTGAAAAATGCAGTAAAATATGAAAATAAAGTTTTTTTTCCGTTCTAAATCTGTAATTTCTTTTTAACAATCAATAAATCAATATTAATAAATTTTTCAATATCTGAAGTTATACAAAACTTAAATATAATTTTAAGCAATTAAACAAAGTAAATAATGATTTATTTCCTTACGTATTTTATTGTAAATCATTATATAGCTATTATAGAAAAATATTTTTAATAAAATTAACTATTAAAAAAATGGCATTATATTAAATGGCTAATATTTACTGACATTTTTATAGTCAGATTAATAGCTTGTATCCACAACAAAAACTATATAGTGCTGCAACAGCTTTTTTTTTCTTTTTTTGGACAAAAATATAATACTAAAAATGTTGACAAATTTGGGTGTCAATGTACACAAGCAATAACTTTTAATGCTTAAGCAATGATTTAAGCAATGATGATATTATTTTATATGAAAAACATTTATTTATAAATCGAATACTTTAAGAATTATCAAGCAAGTTAGTTAATTAATCCTGAAAATGAAATAAATTTAGTCGAAAATAATAAAAAACACTGTCATACTGAAAAATATTTATTCTACATAGAAAGATACAAATATGATAAACACATGTATTCTTTAAAAAGTGATTTAAATAATTAATATTACATAATTAATATTGTTCAAGGAAAACTTCTATTTCCAAATAAAAATTTTATTTTTGTAAATAATCACATTCTTACCTTTTTAGTATTTCCTTAAATGTAATAGAGTAAATCCATGTAATATAAACAGAAACACAAAAATATAGACACTTTCTTCTTACATATTTCACTAAATATTCAGATGAATTCTGATAATTGAAAAACATAACGAAGACATTTTTTTTTTTCATTATTCAACATATTTTTTTCATAATGATATAATTTAATATAATGCAGAATTTAATTCAATTCGCTTTTTCGAATAACATTTCACTCGCACTTTCTTATTCTCCAATCTCTCAAGTACAATTATTGAAATTCCAAAAATGCACTTTATAAGCTCTGTATTAGTAAGCTGCATATACATCTATGTGGATGGAACAATTACATTACTCAACGTATCATTTTTATAATAATCGCATATACTATTCCATAAATGAATTATTCCAAAAAACTGTTCCAGCTATGTATATATCACAGTCACAGAATATAAATAATGTTACACATAAAAAAATTGCGGCCAACTTTGTTAAACAGGGAACTACCTCATTGAAAGCATTGAAAGAACCGTTTTAACGCGCCAGTTGCCAACGGACATTTTTGAACAAAGAGAAATAGGCGAAATCAGCATTTTAATTACCACTGCAGTCGCTGATCTCAGCCTACTGTTTATAAACCGTTATAAAGTGCTTGATGAGCTCATTTGAACTTTTTATCAGCGAGAAATAAATCATTGAATAAGAAGAAATAAGAAAAGCTTTATTTTCTTTATTATGTGTTTTTCTTAATGTGTTACATTTATTTGAGTATAGTTTTTGCAGTTTTTTTATTTTTAGACATATAGAAAACATACTTTAAATAAAGATTTTATTGTAAAACTAGAAAATAACATATCGAATTTTCGGTGGTCATGAAGAGAGCAATTGTCCATCCCTGAAATTTAATTAATTATATTTTCTATACGTTTGATTATTTAAAAAATACTTTTTTCTCTTCCAAATAGCAATATATTAATTAAACGCTAAGAGAAAATGCTGCTAAGAATTTTTCTCCAGGGGAGCCCCTCCCCCCCCCCCCCCTTAACTTCTCGTAGAAGACGATTTTAATTCTGTTCTTCTGTTAGTGTTCATATATATCAAATTTATCTTAAATGAGGAGGGGCAGTTCAAAAAAAAAAAAAAAAAGACAGAGAGAGGAGAGAGAAAAAGAAATCAGTTCTCCATTGTGAAAAATATCGTTAGAAACTTATTTTTAAACGATTAGTATTTCTTAATTTTTAAATTTCTTAAAAATTGTCTTACACGAGGAGCTCTGGCATAAATTCTTAGTTTAGCCTACTTCATGTTTATATTCTGCATTTTACAAAAGCGGACTGGGCTGTGGACCCCAGGCATATACAGTGAAATCTCTCTGTGCGACTACCTCCATTAAGCGACCACCTCTCTGAACGACCATATTTTTCATGGAACGAAATTTATTCCCACAGGCTCAATACTAATTTTACCTCCATTCAGAGATTATCCCAGTTGAACTCCCTCCATGAGCGACCCATTTCTTTGAAGAAAATGAAACAAATCCCGTTTTTTCCTGATCGCTTGAAGAAGATTTTATTAGAAAAATAGTTCCGGAGTGCGCATTATTCATCAAACTTCTAAACTAAGTTTAGATTTTTTTTTTATTATTATTCCGGTAACTTTTAAATATTTAAACCCCTTTGTGCCTTTTTAGGTAATAAATTGAACTCTGATGACAAATTAAGAATGACGGTCGATAAACTCCCCTGCCCTATTTTGTCGGGAAACTCTCAAAGAAATACATAATTTAATCAAATCGTCTTTATTTGTTCCCGTCAAAAAAGAGAAAAAAAAAAAACGCATTTATTGACTGGACTTTGAAAAGACTTGGAAACAAAAGTTATAAAATATAAAACCGTAAAATCAAAGCAAACGTCAATGTATTCATTTTTTAAACTCTGCAGTAATTAATTTATATAATTAACTTTTGTTTTGATACTTAAATTTTTATAGTTTCTTTTACTAACGTGAAAAATAAATTTTAGTAACATTAATTGTAACCTTTTTTCAAAAATTAAAATCTAGATTTAAACATGACCTCCATTAAGAGACCACCTCTCGGAGCGATCACTTTTCATTGGAACGAACGTGGTCGCTTTAGGGAGGTTTTACTGTATGTTCTAAAATCTTGCTCCTCAGTACGTTTCTTTCTTCATCTACTCATAACTCTTAGTATTTAGGTGAGCGATTCTCCCTGTATACGATCATGATAACAAGTAATTTTTGGAAAACTTTATATTTTGTGAAAAGGAATTATTTAATTATTTATTGCGCCAAAAATAACTTAGCTCCAAACCTTAGTAAGCGAACTTTTCTAATTTTCTCAGATGTCCCATGATTTCTTCATTTATAAATAAATACTAAATTAAATGGATGAAAGAGTATTTTAAATATTTTTCATCCATTCGGAAATATTTTCTGATAGCGCTGATATACATATTGCAATACAATTATACGTACAGTCATCACTCATATGATACAATTGTATCGCATTCAGACACTTAAGTGTCTGAATTTCTAAATGTCTTAATTTCAGACATGTCACTATTATTCAGACATTTTTCTCCGTTCATTTATAACATGATCATAGTAAGACACTTATGTGTCTTAAATTTAGACATCTATGATGTCTGAAATTTCACATTTAGACACTTAAATGTCTGAATTACTTTTTCAGTCACATATGTGTCTGAATTTAAGACGCCTCCATTTGCAGTGTGGCCTTAGCATTAGTAACTTTCCGCTATGAATCATTTTGTCTAAGGGGCTGTGCATATATAACGTTATCATTTTAGGGGGAAGGGGGGAGGGTCTGGCACATGATATCGTAAGATATCTCTAGGGGGAGGCAGGGGGGGGGGTCTTTTGATATCGATATCATTTTTGATCAAACCAAAATTTTCTCTTTTTATTTTTGACTTGGTCTTTACGTCAAAGTACTATGTTATCTTTTTTTAGTCTGTTATCTATTTTTACGAAAATACAAAGCTTTTATTAAAATCTTTAAGGGATTATAAAATTATTTAATTCCAAAATACAGAATACCCCAACTTTTGACATTGCTATTCTTCTTCATATGTGTATGTATATATAGTCCGCTGTTCGAGAAACTATATGCGAAATATATTTGAAGTGATGCTTGTGTCTACTAGTAAATAAAAGATAAGGAGAATGAATGTTGTCCACCTGTTTTGTTGCTTAAAAGTTCTATCTCCCCCCCCCCCCCCCACCGTGCAGGGCAAATGCAAGAAGACTTATTACTGTTGAATGCATTATGTAACAAAAAAGCTATTATAAAATACTTTTAAATAGTAACTATTCTTTTAAATATTATTGAATATAAAGTTGTTTCACATATAAAGTGATATTTTATCCGACTTCTATTCATTTGAATCAATAAAGTATAAATAAATGTCGCCATTTTTGTATATCATTCCAAACAAAAGAAATAAATTCCAAAATCAAAGAATTTTTCGACATTGATATAACGATAACATTACTGGGGGGGGGGGGGGGGGGGGGGGGGGTCCAAAATTACAAAAAAGTTGATAACGTTATATATGTACAGCCCCTAATTCATAAAATAAATAAAAAGTATATTCTTATACATGTTCATTTTCATTGAATGAACAATTCTGGAGAAAAAGATCAGTCAGAAAAACTACTTGACAGAGTAAATTAACAAAGCAGAATTCCTCATCAATCTTAGTTAAAGTCACAATCAGTTCGATTAGTATAACATAGCAAGTAATATAAAAATTTTGTTTTTAAAGTCAATTCCTACTTAGGTCATCAAAGAAAAATTTAATATAATCCTTTAAGCTAATATTAGTTTTTGTTGCATTAAAATATCTCAATTTGTTGATTTTCTATAAGCAAGTAAAGTAGGTTTACAATGGAACTCTATGGGAATTTCGCGAAATATTACAGATATCGCCAAGTTGGCGTCACTTTTGGCGACTCATTTTGGCAGCCAAATTTGGCGATATATCGCCAAGTTGACGACAAACTTGGCGGTATTTGGCGACAGAACAAGGTCCCCTCTATGGTAACCCCCCTTATAGATATGAAGATGCATTAAATGCTTCAATAACCAATGGCCGCTATTTTGTCTCCCATGTAAAACTAAAATTAATTAATTAAAATTTAATTAATGAATTAATATTTGAAAAAACTGCATTAACATCAATTGTCATCCAGTACAAGTTTTAAAAAATTTATTTCAACTTGATAGGATGAATAATAAGTGTTTTATTAACGATTGAAAATTTGTACAAGATATATAAATAAATAAATAAATAAATAAATAAATAAATATAGGGAGGGTGTGAACTAATAGAAGGAATTGAAAAATGTACTTACATCGTTGAAACAATTTGCTATTTTTTTTTTATCAGTTATATTTCTAGTGGCTTAGTAAGTTTAGAAAAGTTTTACTAACATAACAGTCGGCGATGGTTGTATTTTTTAACTTTTAATAATTAATTTTTATGTATTTTTTAGCGCTGAATCCGAAAATGACCTTTATTTTTAACCATCACGTAAGAATTTTTTGAAAATCGTAAATTTGAAAGGTAAAAAGTAAAAAAAAATAGCGGAAATCTGATGCTAAAAAATAGAGGAGATGATTGTGTTTTATACCTTTTGATAACTGATTTTTATGTGTTTTTTAGCACTGAATCCGAAAATGACCTTCATTTTTAGCCATAATGTCAGGATTTTGCACAAATTGTAAATTTCAAAGTAAAAAAAATAGCAAAAATCTGATACTATAAAATAGGGGAGATGGCTGTGATATTTAATTTTTGATAATTGATTTTTATGTGCTTTTTTAGCGCTGAATCTGAAAATGGTCTTCCTTTTTAACCATCACGTCAGAATTTTTCGCAAATCGTAAATATCAAAATCAAAAAATAGCGAAAATATGATACTATAAAATAGACTTGAACAGTTTTTCTTCAATTTAATTTATTTCAATAATTTATTACATTTTTTGCTTATACTAGGGATTCTTACAGCTAAACAGCTCACGAGCCCGATGAGATGGGGGGGGGGGGGGGAGGGCTTCAATTTTAACTTTGAACTTTTGAACTTTGAAATTTACAATTTGCGAAAAAACCTGAGGTGATTGTTAGAAATGAAGGTCATTTTCGTATCTAGTAGTAAAAAATACATAAAAATGATTAATCAAAAAATGAAAAACTCAACCGTCACATCTATTTTATAGTATCAGATTTTCGCTATTTTTTCACTTTTTAACCTTGAAATTTAAGATTTGCAGAAAATCCTTACGTGATGGTAGAAAATTAAGATCATCCTCGAATTCAGCACTCTAAAATATATTAGAATCAATTAAAAAAGGGCTAAAAAACGTAACACAAGCCAAATTTTGCAGGCTAATGTAATTTAGAAGCTTTAATGGTATGATTTATTGAATTATGGGGCCTTTAACTCATAATGATTAATTCATGATTTTTTTTTTTTTTTTGGAAAACTTTATATTTGAGTCTATTTTTGTTCATTATCCACTAGAAAAATAGAGAAAAAAATTATTTATGTTTCTGTTGGACATGTCATAATGTCACTCCTGAGTTACACAACAAACAAAAATGATCGAAAAATGATAATTTTAAATTATATACTCACTTTAAAGTGTTTACACTGCACAATAACAACTATTCAACGATGTAATAATTTTTATAATGCTTTTGATAGCTTGCAGAATTAATAATTACTGCCTTATAAAGAAAGAGAAAAAACGCCAGTCGAGTACATTACAAACAGTATCAAAAAAAGATGTGAGAACCTCCCGTGATAAAAAATCAGAACAAAAACAGACTTCACGACCTTAAACGTATGTTATCGCACTTAAGGGGATGGTGGACGTTATTTTTTTTTTTTTTTTTTTTTTTTTTTTTTTTTTTTTTTTCTCATCATAGAAATATAAAATTTTGTGCATATATGCATTTCATCATAAGTATATAAAACACCTTAAAAGAAATTTCCAATCTTATTATAATTTTAAGATTAAAAAAAAATTAAATTTTAAAATCCTCCGGGTGTCATAGTTTTTGAGATCTTACTTTCGCATTTTAATCACTTAAAACTCTATCACAAACAAATCTAAGCCTCGATTTTTTAATCTCTTGTATAGTTAATTTTTTAGAATTTTTTTTTTCTTAATTTTATATCGATTTTCATCAAAATTTTGCCTTTTAATTCGTTAAAATCCAAATTTAATTATCTTAATGAAGTCGAAATTCAAAATGCATGCTTAGTTTCTTTGTAAACAATATCAGTATTCTTCCTTATTAATTTCATGAATTTTAATAAAAAAATTACGACGCCTGAAAAATTTCAAAAACCTAAAAACATTAAAAAATCAATTTTGAGAAAAGCAGATCTGAAGTATATTACAAGGCCGAAAAACAGTTATTTCGCAAAATTCAAACGCTTGTAACTTTGCGAAAAATAATCGCATCTATGTGCAGTTTTTGGCAAACGGCTCGGAACAAACTGAAGAACAATTATATGCACAAAAGTAATTTTATATTTCGGGGATGACTTTTGCTTAACTAAACGTCCACGGCCCCCTTAAGTAACTCATAATAGATCACCAAAAGACCAATAGAAAGTGTCAAATGGCAAAAAAGATCATGTAACTCCTGAGTTACACTATGCATGTAAGGATTAATATCAGGGGCGTGTTTAATGATAATGATACTTATACGCAAAAGAAAAAAAAAAGGGGGGGGGGGGTTCCAAAGAAAAATGCTGAAACTAAAAACATAAAAATGATAATTATTGGTTTATTTAATGAACGTTTTTGTCTTCAATTGCGTACGAGTTTGAATCGTACTTCATATGAAAATAGCCTCATATTTTTAGATTTTTGAGAAAGGAACAAAGTTTTGGAGAAAATATATTAGAGACACTGTTGATGAGCAACAGTAGAGAAATTCAGGCGTGATATTTTCATAGCACAGAGAAACATAATGAGAAATTGAGTCTAGTTGCTTTTTGTATTTCTTTCGAAAGTTTAACTATTTTACTATTACGGAAAGGTAATCAGCAAAACAATGTATATATATATATTATTTAAAAAAAGAAAACGTGTTTCAAAAATCTATAATTTCCCAAGTTCACATATATTGGGGGGGGAGGCTCCCCCCCCATAACCCCCTCATCGCGACGCCTCTGGTTAATATTAGTAACTTTCCTTTATGAATAATTTTGTCCAATTCATAAAATAAATATAAGTATACTCTCCTAAAAGTTCAATTAAAAATTGAATGAACAATGCAATAAAAAGAATCATTCAGAAAAACTAGATGACAAAATAAATTACAATACAGAATTCGCCATCAAAACTTACAATAAAATTGACTTAAAGTTAAAACGTCTTTGATAATAATATAACACAAAAATACACATCTTTGAAACAAACAGGTATTATCTTTTTATGACTTTTTTTTCCAATAGATAGATAACATATCCGTTAGATAGGTTTATTTTAGTTTATGCATACCTGTTTTACTAATAAAATTTAGAAGCTCTAATAGCATGATTTATTAAATTATCATACCTTTAACATGGATAACATTTCTTTATCAATCGATTAGTCTAGCTTAAAAAACAAACTTACATCCTTGGAACAAATTACATATTTCTTTTTATTATTTATTTTTCCATTAGATTAGTGAGTTTTCCTTTTAAGGCTACCTAAAAGGAGAAATAAATGATTTACGACATCATAACTCAAGCCAATTTCCTTATCTGTTTTATTAAGCTTGGCACACGCACTCCCTTATTTTTCCGCCATCTACGTTAAATGTTGACACATTATTCTGTCAATTAGCAGTTATGAGGATTTATTTTTTAATAATGAGACTAAGCTTTAGTAACGATAATAGAATTCTTTTTCTGTTAAGGTATAAAAATTTAAATACAGTATCAAATTAAGCTACTAAAAATGTTGCATTTGCAACACGCATATGCATATACGAGTTTTTCTTTCTTTTATTCGATGATTTTTCAGAGGGTAAGAAAAAAATATTTAAAGAAACATTAAGCGTGAATAAATTCAGGTTGAAAGTAATTTGTTTTGCAATATCATGTGGAAGCCGGAATTTGAAGGTGGGAATTTATGCATAGTTGCCTTGAAATACTTATTTAAAATGAGATATCGAAAAAAATACAGTTCATATCTCTAGATAATAAAAGGCAGTGTAACGCATCCGGGACGAACTCACCAGTCTTACCAGTCTCCTATAAGATGGAGCCACGTTAGGCTTAATTTTGATTTGAGATGTATATGAGAAAACTTATCTGCTAAATACTAATCTTTTCTACCTGAAATTCCTTCTGTTCAAAATAATTTTTTATAAAAGATTCAAAACTAACAAAATTTCAATGATTTACGCAGTCATTTCAGAAAACAAACGTAGCGCACTTCGTGCGTAAAATGTAAATAAGAAGCTGTAGTAGAGAGTCATTCCTTTTGTGATTCATTGAAAAAAAATTTAAACCATGGAGCTATGAAGATTAAAGGAGACGAGATAAATGACATCACTTGAAGCTGTCCCACCCCTGCTGCGTGACGTCAGCAGCAGGTAAGAGGTAAACAGAAGAAAAACACCAATAGGTGTGAAGAACACTTTAACAATGCTTCCCCTTCCTTCTTTCGGATGGAGTTCAACCTGAGATACCTATTTATTAATCAATATACATATTAAAAAACATTTGGGGGTGGGGGGAGTAAACGATAAAATACAATTTCAAAGTGTTCTTAAAAAAATAGTATTATTTCACTTACGCAGTTTTATTGCATATTTGTTAATTTTTTGTTTTATTAAGAAATCTTAATTTTGTTATAGTATATTAGCCGGAAAACCTAGTTTACCCAGAAATATTGTAAATGCTAATTGTGTGTTTATTAAAACATAAACTAGCCGAACTTTGCTCATCTAAACGCTTCCATATTGTCAATTTTTTTAATCAGTGTTTCAAATTTTACGTGAAAAACACAATTTTTACCCACCGTCCTAGGACGAGCATTTACACTAGTTTTTTAGTAAATAATATTAGTGACAGCGTTAAATTAAAATGAACATACAGCAAAATTATGCAGCAGAGTCTGCATAATCGAATCATATCTTACATTCATATTTTTAATCAGTTAAGAGGTGAATTCCAAAGCCTCAAACCATGCTTTCTGCAAAATTTATTTAACCCTTTAAGGATCACTTAATATTTATGAAAACCATTTAAAAAGTATGTTGCACTCTTCCTTAGTCCACGCGTTGATGAATTTTCTCGGAACTACGATCACCACTTGTACAGACTTCTAAAAAATATTCTTTTATTCGATATGCGCTGCCACCACTGATATAGATACGTGATATCTGACACGATATGAGAAGGATTATAAAAAAGGCTAAACTTATTCAATTAATATTAAAGAACAATTTATTTACAAATTATTTACATAGAAACAAAAAGGTATTTACATTTAAGGGCTCGGATATAGATGATCCGGCCTGATGCCAAGTTATATAAGTACTTTCTACGTACTGGGTCAACTTGTTACAATACACTATTTCCTTTTCACCCTACGGTATCTCATTAGGTTTATTAGAGGACCCTCTACAATCTCCCGTTGCGTAGACTTTCTCCTCACAAGAATCAACCCTTTTTCCGTAACGCACTACACTCGACACCCGAAAACTCAACCGAAAACACCAACCTCAGTTCTTGAGCCCTACGCCAGAACTCCTCGTTTCTCTCTCAACGACCTCTTCCAAACACAGCACACGGGGATTTCCTCCTACGAACAGGGAACCCTTTTCTTATCTAAAAATTACCTCCTCATGGGTATTTCACAACTCACTAGATAGCACGGGAATTTCTTTGTTTGCCTTATCTGTGGTATGGGTTCTTGAATAGAAAGGTAAGCTGGAATTCATTGATACAATGAAACTTGTTCATACGACACTATCTAACCAAAATAGCTCGGATCAACTTCAAGATAAGAAAAAATATTACTTTAAAACCCACGTACGCAGAAAGTAATGCATATGAAATACAATAAATAAGTAAAAATATGATATCAGATAATAGTAATCTTAACTAGTTACCTGCTCATTAGCGTCGGAAATTTGACAAAATACCTATTTTTTATTGCAGAAATTGAATATTTATAAGATTTGTAAATAAAATATGCAGTTTGTTGTATGTTAGAAGAGAAAAAGAAAAAAGATGTTATAGAATATATGAAGAGTCATCACACGGAATTTTGCGCCTTACTGCTTGTGTTACCATACGAATCAATACCATACATGCTTGGGTACTGCACCATCACTGGTGTCATCAAATTCATCATCTGAACCGTCATAAAATTTACTTTTTACAGAATTATTGTTGGATTCACTATTAATCCAATTATCATCAGAAATGCTTGATTCATCAGAATCCATAATTTACTCAAATATAGATAGTACAAACTAACGAACAGGTGGACAGGTGATTGCTTTAATGGGATACCCAGTAACAGTGCTACTCCATTTCCAGTAGATGAGTTATGTTGTTTATCACATCATGGAAGAGCCATAAAAGTAAAATCTAGCCATAACACAATAGATGTACTATAAATTAATTAAGAAAGGATAAAGAAAAAATGAGAGAAATTTCGTTTAAAGAGAAAGTGAAGCGATAAGAGATATAGGAAAGACTAGAAATTTCGGATTGGATAAACCAAGAGAAGGAGGCAGATCTTCTTGGAACTCCAACAAATACGAAAAGTAGAAGAGTTTGAAAGCATTTTACTAAAAAATCATAAAATATGTTAGAATAAGTCTAAACAGGTAAACGAGTTGTGAGTTTAAGAGAATATTTAAATGTTTACACTGTTCAAAAAATACCCGTCATAGCCGAACGAAGCTAAGAAGCTAGATGTTAAGAAAAGCTGCTTTTCTCCATAAGAAAAAGGCCTGTTTTCATTGCCATACATTTATAAATATAAGAATAAATTTAAGTTTAGCTAATTTTACATAGGTAAAGTAGTAAAGTGAATATAAAGAGGTATATATAAGTATATGTATATATATACTCTGTTGCAAAAAAATATATACACCCAGTAAGAATTGAGCTAGAGCTACGAAACTTGGCATGCTCGTGTGATTTGATGAGTTATGTAAATGATTAGCATTTCAGCACCAATGGCCAATGTGGGCTTGCGCATTTAAATTGCGCAGCAGGCAGCATTTAAAATAGCCGTTACTCGAATTAACAGGTAATTAGAACTGGGCTACCTTTGTCGATACATGGGATTTGAAAGAATGATACCTTTAAGACGTACTCGACGGCACTACGAACAACGGTTCGACTTCGAAAGGGGTCGAAACATAGACATCAGAAAACGGGTTGGTCCAACAGATGTATCACCCAGCATTTTGGTCGAAGCGATATTGTAATTATGTGGTGTTGGCATCAGTGGATCAGAGAAGGCACAGCCAGCCATTACATTGCTTCAAGGCGCCCCCAGTCCACAAATGCATAAGAGGATCCAGCAATCAAAAGATCAGCCACACCTACATCAACAATGTCACTATCACCTATTCGACGCCATTTTTCCAGTTGATATGGATGCAGTGGTATCAAGGTATACCATCCTTAGATGACAGACCGAATCTGGGCTCAGCTCTCGCCGTCCCTTTAGGCAGTAGCTTCTAACCCTTTAACATAGGCGGTATTGTCTGGATTGCTGTCGATCTCGAGCAAGGGGTCATCCACAAATGATGTCACGCTTGGAGGGGAGGGAGGGGGTTCGCGAAATTGTGACAGTTTGTGACAAGAGGGGTGGGAGGAGCTAAGAAGAGTTGTGACAACACACATTTTGGTTAAAATAAAAACATTAAAAATCAGCATATTAAATTTTGAAGTTGTTATTTTGAAATTAAAGTATTTCGTATTCATAAAGTAAAGGTAAGATTTAAAGCCAAATATAATTTTCCAATTCAAATTGCAAAATACTACTGTTTTCAGTTGCTCTTTCATATTAATATTTTATTACTATTGTATATTAATGTTTTTTGTTGTAAATCTTAATCTTATTTCATACAAAATAAGTACACGAATCATTTTTATTGTTATGCTTACAAATGCAATTAAAATCCATAGTTAAAATTTAAAAATAAAATTTTAAATATGATCTATAAGATAGTGCTTTGTTTCTGAGCTGCAAGTATATGTTTACGTAATATAGCGGGACACGTGACAAGAGGGAGGTAGGGGGTATGGTGAAGTGTGACACTTTGTGACAAAGGGGAGGAGGGGTGTCAAAATTATTGAAAAAATGTGTGACATCATTTATGGACAGCCCCCAAGCTGAGCAGACTGATTGGAGAAATGTGATATTCAGTGACGAATCCCGGTTTTCTCTCAGTGCTAGTGACTACCATATGTGTGTGTAGGCAGAGAGGTCAGCGGTCGAATGATGCATTTGTTATTGAGCGGCACACTGCCATAACACCTGGAGTGACATCCTGGGGAGTGATCTGCTGGGACAGCTGATCACTTTTATTAATGCTGCAAGGTACTCTAATGGCTCGCAGATACGTAGATGACATTTTGCAGTCTGTGGTACGGCCTATGCTATCAAGTCGCCTAGGTGCCATTTATCAGCAAGATAACGCTCGACCACATAATGCACGACTCTCGCAATAATGTCTACAAGGATATAATTTCTTTCCATGGCCTGTCAGGTCATTAGATCTTGCTCCAATAGAGAATGTTTGGGACATGCTAGAAAGGCAACTTTAACCGTCTCGGAATACCATCGAACTAATTTATCAGTTGATACATTTATGACAGAATCTACTGCAGAGAAACATGGGTAACTTAATGGACTCCATGCCTCGCCGAGTACCGACTTTTATAGCTGCCAAAAGGAGCAGACGACAGGCCGAATCAAACGGGGCTTTACAACCTACTGAAATTGATAGTCTTTTTTCTGCTACTAGTCAATAAAATGATTTTTGTTATTGTTGTTGTTGTTCTGAATTTATAATCATTTGTTCATCTAACCAAACACTATTTACATACCAAGTTTCATGATAATGGCTCATTTTTTCTGGGTGCATATATTTTTTTGCAACGGAGTTTATATATTTTAATTTTATACAAAAGAAAGAAAAAACAAATTAGTATTAGCCGAAGAGCGCGACTACTCTTTTAATATAGTAGTACATCGGAGTCTTTTAGGTTTTGAAGGACTGAAAGCATCATAGTCTGTGAGTTCATAATCAATTTCGTTAGAAACCTTGTAAATTTAGTTGTGGAATTGCTTTGAGAGAAATTTAATACGATTAACAAATGAATGTATTTTAAGATCATTTCTGATGTTTGTATTACGAATGTACCTAGAGCCATTGAGGATAATTCTGAGTTGTTTATTGTGATATTGCGATAGTTCATCATACTAGTTTTACAAACGAAGCCCCAACAAACTAACGCTGTTTCTCAAAGACTTCATATGGAAATACCAGTTAATTTTTTCTGGTTTCGGAATTTTTTTACTGGTAATGTAACGCTTTTAACTCTTCAGCCCGTCAGTATCACGGGCACGAGAAATAGAGAACGATACCTCAGCCAGTCATATTGGCAGGGGCGATACTTAACCCATAAAAGCCCAAATTATTTTTCTCTTTAAAATGGAAATATTTCATTTCACATCACTTTTTTAGAAATTTTTGTCTTATTTTATCGCGGAGTTTTTATCATCAAAGAAAGTTAATATTTTTTTCAGAATTACTTACTGATGTGCACACAACAAATGTATTGGTAGATATGCTGTTACTCTGAGGCAACTCTAGGCTAATATGGGTTAAGGGATTAATAAAGCTTCAAGATAGTAGTATCCTGCACTATAGTAATCCTGCACTAACTCATTATTTTTGTTGGGATTTTGAATCCCGTTAAACAGGCATGAGTACGTGATAAATTGTAAATTGGGACTTACCCTTCTTCAGGATACTTATCCATTTCGGTGTAAATCCACACTTTGTTTTAATCCCATATATATTAGTTATCTTAATTTTAATCAACCACTCTTTATAGCCTCTTTTGACAAAAAAGATTGTAGAATACTTGTTATATCAAATGAATAAGCAGCGGTAACACTTTAAGCTATTTAATTCACATTGTTTAAATTGTAAAAGAGAGAGCATTTTACATGCCTCTTCTCTAGAGAAACTACATGCTGAGAATGAAAAAAAATGTTTACATTATAAGATAATAAATCAGTAATAATAATTGTAATAATAATATCATAATAATAATAATAAATCAGTTTAATGTAGTCTATGAGTCTTAATGCAGTCACTCAACAAGTCATTATCTTTATCAAAGGATTTTCAAGGTTAAATACATTTGAAGAGATTTATGGCTGAGTTGAAACGACGTATTATTTATGTAACTGAAGAAATTATCTTTAGCACAGTTATTTAGCTTGATTTATGTCCATCAATTTTCAATATCAATTAATTAATAGAAATTACATCATTAAATATGTAAATTCTGTGCTGAGACAACTCCGAAAATTGCAAAACTGATAATTTCTTTTGGCGTTATCACAACAAAATAAGTTTTAACTATCCAACAAGAATAACTTTTACATATACTATTGAGGCTGTTCTCAACTGTTCTGTTCAACAAGCGCAAAACGTTTCGACACATTTACAAATTCATTTTTTAACAGAAAGATATAAAATTGGAAGGCCTGACTATGGAAGCGATTTGAAATCGAACTGTATTTTCTATTTTTTGATAAATAAATTACCTATTGAGTTATAAACGATTTTGATCACATGACAAAGACGTTTTTCTCCCTTTGCTGACTAGTTTTCCGGCTTTCTACGGGAACTTCGGTTCAAACCATCAACTTTGACACTATTTTCTGAAAGATCTATTGTGTTTGTAAAAAAAAAAAAAAAAAAAAAAAAAACAGGAAAAAACAGTTTGATTACATAGTTTCTGAACAACAACAGTTGCTAGTTTCATGCATTTCCGAACAAAAATAAATGAAAACTCATGTCATAAAGTTGCCCTTTCGGATTTGAGAACAGCCTTGAACTACCTTTAATCTTTTAACCGTGTAGCATAATTATACAAGGGGAGTAAATAAAAGCCTCGAAACACTTTCAATTAAATCTTCTGAGGAAAAGAATCGGAGTAACGTAATATATTTTTCCTGTCTAACAGAATAACATACCTTTAATTAATCGGGTTCTATTTTTCTAATCACCCCCACGTACATGGCACGTCGTCTGTCAATTAACGAATGAGTAAATTTATAGCCTTTATCGTGGGATTTTACTTGGAGGCAATAAAAATTTGTTATTCTTGCGCGGAAACGTGCCATACATTATTCAAGCCAATTTAAGAAGTGTGAGAACGGCTTGCTGGATAAGTACCGTTTGTTACTATAATGACTGTGGGTATCAAAAATACTTTGATGTGCAATTAAAATTTTAAAGAGATGGGACTTTTATTTATTAGCTACAACATGATAGATAAGGGATACTGGTATTTTATTAAATTAAAATTTTTAAGCGTAGACTAAACAAAAGACAACTAATAAAATTTGCTGCAACTCAGTTGAAAGAATTTCCTTAGCTAGTAGCATAAATGCCGATTATAAGGTAAAGAACACTCCCCTCTACCCCTCGTTCCCTGAAAGTTTTCAAAAGTTATTCTATTCATATATTTTTTAATGCAATAAACGACGTTACACTAAATCTATAATTTGCGGTATATAATTTTCAAAAGACAGTGAAAATTTAACAAGAACTAACAAGCCGGAAATTGCGTGGCAAATGAGGGCAAATGAGGGCAAATGAGGGCAAACGTGGCAAATGAGGTACGTTTGTACTATAACTAGTTTTATAAATATTCAGATCTTGCTGCAATAGCTGTTGCTCTCTTATACAAAAGTTTATCAATGCAAAGTTTATTACGATTATATATATTAAATTTTGCAGTACGGAAATAATAGGACTCCATCTTAAATAGAATGTAATCACCATGGCAACCTAGAATCATTACCTATCACGGGACATCTCTGAATTAATTACATATGATAGGATTTAACTGAATGAAGAAAACTTTTATTAATATCTTTTTAAGTTTTGATTCTACTTTCATAAAATTTGAAATGACTCGACAAAATTCTGAAACGATTATATTTCGAAATATTTTCATTAAGTCGAAATATGTAAGTAAAATTCAATGTTGATCAAACAACAATAAAGGAACTGCAAAATTTGAAGCAAAAAACACGAAATAGCTCTTTAAAACTGTCATAAACATTGTGTGAAATATTCCAAATGTATATATGTCGTATATTTATGATCGTTCTCTAGTTAAAGTTATTAAATTCCCGAATATAAAACAAAATTCTGTATCTTATAATAAACATCAATAATCAAATAGTTTATATGCTAACCATCAGTAGTACGTACGAGGCTTTTGCACTAAAGCCTTTGAGATTATTTCATATGTTTTTATATTAATTTTTAATTATCTGCAATTTTTATGCAAGCAAAGTGTTTTAACTAAATGTGAATGTACTACGTCAAAAGCCTGTTGAAAAATATTTCGAATGATATCTCATTAATCGTTGTGCGTTTTGTATGTGCATAGAAAAGGCATCAGAAATAATATATATGATTTAAACCACCAGTTATATATTTCTTTTTGTTTTACAGGGCATCTCTGGATTACGATACGTGTAATGATAATGTAAGTGATGGTGAACCAGATAGTGACCATGAAGATGCGGATGATCCGCTCAAGTTACTCGGAACATGGTTAGGAGAGTTGGAAAACCTGAAATCGGTAAGTACTTTCCAAATATTCATTTCCTCGGGGGCTATCTGTCGGGAATGTATCGTAAACGAATTGCGATGAATATTTTCCATTTCACAAAATACCGTTATTTTAGCATAACCTTGAAGCAAGAAATTATTGAAACAGTACTGAGAAAGTTACGAGCAGTGTTGTGTGAATATTAGAGTACGCACAATATATAAACTTTGAAAACTAAATTACAATATTTTGTTCCAATATTTCTTCATTATTTCATAAGTATTAGGTTCCACGTATTCATAAGGATTACTATACGTGTAATGATAACGTAAGTGATGGTGAACCAGATAGTGACCATGAAGATGCGGATGATCCGCTCAAGTTACTCGGAACATGGTTAGGAGAGTTGGAAAACCTGAAATCGGTAAGTACTTTCCAAATTCATTTCCTCGGAGACTATCTTTCAGGAATATATCGTAAACTAATTGCGATGAATATTTTCCATTTTACAAAATACCGTTATTTTAGCATAACCTTGAAGCAAGAAATTATTGAAACAATACTGAGAAAATTACGAGCAGTGTTGTGTAAATATCAGAGTAACGCACAATATATAAACTTTGAAAACAAAATTACAATATTTTGTTCCAATATTTCTTCATTATTTCATAAGTATTTGATTAAAAATTGAATCCAGAGGGACATTATGAAAAATGCAATGTTATGTACTGTGTCTATTTTTTACATTTTATGGGTGAATACAATTACCGTACTAAATTCCTATTTTTGCTGTTCATTTTTAACGCTTTCCAATATATTTTAATAGTGTTTATGAATTCGGTTTGTCTGTCTGTCCACGCTCTGACTCACGTAAATGTATTCATATTTTCATGCAATTAATGCTGTTTACTATGACATGTTCGAAATTGAATATGAAGTGTGTAGCATTAATACTTCATTTACAGAGGTACTCAAAACAATCCCGTTTGTTACAGTATCCTGAATATATTAGAAAGTGTTTCATAATCTATGCTTGACGCACGGTTTTTCTCTCTTGTTATATTTAATTTTAGTTGTTGGAATTTTATTCCTTTCGGGCGCGTTTTACGAGACATAGTGAGTCTCGTGTTTTGAGAATTAAAATCTATTTTATAAGTAAAAATCGAATAAATCTATACTGTGCAAAGAGGTTTACAACAAGAAAGAAAAATCATGCTTCAAGCATATATGATGAAACATTTTCCAACACAATCAGAATACAGTTACAAATTTTCAACGTTTAATAAGGAGAAAGAGGATGTCTAAGTAAACAATTTGGAAAACATATAACATATTTGCAAACCCAATTTCAGCATTTACCATCTATAGTGGAAAATGTATCCGAATTCTTTACTGCAGCCCTGTGTATGATATATAGAATTTATACACATCAATTAATAATTAGTTGAATTTTAAAACCCATACCTCAAATGAAAACAAACTTCCAGCAATCATCACTCACGCACAGTATATTTACCAAATTCTTTTGTGTGTGCATGTAAATGTACAAAAAACGCTACGCACGACAAATTCTACAGTAAGCATCTTGTAGTGCACTTGAATGCTGTATATCAATTTCATTATGTTTGCAATGGTGTAACATTATTAAAATACACTACAAATGATTTTTCACCATAGATCATAATGGAATGGAATTCTTTTGTGTGTGTCTGTAAACGAAATATAGATACTACTTACTATGTACTCTATCGAAAGTAGTATGTTGGCATCCACTTCATTCATCCGTATTAATTTCAGTTTGTTTGAATTATCGTAATATCATCAAAATGCACCGCAACCGATCTTTTCCCATAGACCATAATGTAACAGAATTCTCTTATGCATCCGTGTAAACGTAATATAAGTGCTACACATTTCATTTTAAGCAGCGAACGTGGCACAGTAAATCTCATTAATTTATATCAGTTACATAGCAATCCGAGTATATTTATCCGTGTTAGAGCACGGACAGATAAACTGTCAAATGCTGCTGAAGATTTTTGAATTATTGTCCAAAATCTGATGGAGTTTTAATATATAACGGATATAGCGTATTGTATTTTAATAAAATCATATATTTTGTCTGAAATATCCATATCTAATTACTTTTTTTGTGACTATTTTCTTTTATGTTTATCTCTTTAGTATATATTGTATTTTTAATTCTTATTTAATCACATTCTTGTCCTCGTCAGATTATTTAGGGGTTGGTGAGCGTAGCTCGTAGGTGGCAGAGCCCCCTAATATTTTAAATAATTGCAGCTTGGTATTGTGGAAATTTTATTATTAGTTGTTACATACTTTATCATTCTAGATACACACAATTTATTATAAAACGCCTACTCATTTAAATTTCATGATTGTGAAATAATTATTTAAAAGTAAATTAATGATTATGAAATTTAATTTTTCTAATGATATTTTAAAGTAATTTTTAAAGTCAATAGTGGTTATCTTAGTAAGTAACTTTTCAATATATTTTTTACTCAATCCCCCCTGTAAGCATCGGTGCAAGGAGGGCCCCGTCAGCGTCTGTACCTGGGGCACCTAAACTTGTAAATCAGTCCCTGACTGAAGTCATAAACACTTTTTTAACTGTGTTGGAAAGCGTTAAAAAGAAAAAAAAATTCTATGCAGTGGCTATCAATGCATGGCCCGATTAACCTCTGCAACTGGAGGAAGCATAATATAAGTTTGGGGCCCTCCCTTTCGTTCTGAAAATTTCTCTAAATTCTAGATACTGGGAATTATTATTTCCAAAATCCGATTCCACAATATATTTCAGTATACAACTGTTTTTCCTGCTCCCTGTATACACAGAATATATTTGTAATATATATATATATGTATGTCCATTTGCCTTGGTGATTTCTAACCAGTACACCAGGATGTTATATGATTGGTTAACAGGCTATTGATAATATTCAACTTTTCGATTAAACAAGTTTCCTCAAGTAAAAAAAAAAAAAAAAAAAGAAAGGATAAATAAAAAATTAAAAATGGACTTTAGAGACCCCAGTTTACAGTACTTTTGGTCCCCTGTTAAATTGTAAAGTGGAAGCTCGTGCTTTACGCGACTTTTGGATAATCAGGCTCTGTATGAATGCTGTGACCAATCATTGTTTTTAAATATATATATATATATATATGAATCATAATAATAATAAAAAAAAACTGTAGGCCCATTCATTCTGTCTTATCATTGATGACTTTTCTAGGGGGGGAGGGCATTATGGCAGAACAAAGTCATATCATGGTGACAGCGAAATATATAGTCTAAGTATATTCATGGAATGCAGACAGGGAACCTTGTAAAATGCCTCTGTAAAGTTGTCTGTAAGACCCATCAGGACCCCCCGTTTGGCTGCTTTGCTGCATTCTCCGAATGTATTTTCCAAATGCAGTTGATTTTCTAGTAATTTTACTTCTCCCCTAATGCAGGCTGCCGGCATATTTGATTAACTTCTTTAATTTTTTTTATGGTATATTATATATTTTACTCTAAAATAGAAGAAATTAGAAATGTAGGTTTAAAAATGGGAAAAAATCAAACAAGCAATATTTTAACCTTTTCTTCCTTTATTATTTTCGTTCTTTTTTCGTCTTATAATTCTTTTTCTTTTTTTCTTTTTCTTTTTTTAACAGTTACGAAGTACTTGTTATTCGTCCAAACATATACATTTTAAGCATTATAAATGAGATTCGAAATAATTGAACTCTCTTTACTTTTTCTTTATTCTCATAAAGGGAATATCGCCACATGACGCTCAGAGTTGGGCAGTATCGAAAATACATGTATTTGAAATACATTTTCAAAATACATTTGTATCTTGTATTTTGGATTTTAAGCCGATAAGATCAAAGTATTTTTGTAATGTATTTTCTGGTGGTTTTAAAATTTATTTTGTATTTTGAAAATACTCAAAATACATTTATTCCAAATTTCAAACTGCCATGTTTAAACCGCATAGAGAAAAGCTGCAATTCATTAAAAGGAAATACACGACTATCTGTTTTGATTAGTTTTCAAATTTTGTTCTGGAAGTTAATATAAACACACTTTTCGACTTTTGCTGAGACAAGGAGGTTGAGGAATATGATGTTTTGATACAGCAAATGTATTCTTGCTAATTAGTTACAAAAATAACTTTTATATATCTTAATGTTGCTGTGGGAATTACAAGAAAAAAAACATGTATTGTGATAGACCGGAAGGTTCTTTTAGAGTTGCGCAGGTGCAGCGCTCTGTTACCGACAGTTGCCCATTGACCACACATATAAGGAGCTCAGTTTTTTTTTCTGGTCTAGTAGATTTATTTAAAAAATATTGAAAAGGATTCCTTAAAAATGCACATGTTTCATTCATTAATATAAATTTTGTTAGACAGTAACCGCAAGAAAATTGCTAAAATTAACTCTTAAAGGAACGATTTGACTATGAAAAAATTAAATTTCTGACTTTGCAAATTTTGCATTCGAATTATTCCTACTTTTTATGAATATTTTATAAGTGCTTTCTTTTTACGAATGTACGAACTTTCATATTTTTTCTGCTCTATATTAAAAGTTTCAAGACTTTCATAGTAAGTGCAAATGATTTCTTATTTCTTTGCGCTTATATACGGTTTGATATTTTACCCGAGTGTTTTAATTTTAAAACTACTTTATACGAAGAATTCGTGCTTTTGTTAATAATAATAATTCAACTTGTGTTAAATTTAATAAGGCCTTTCTGATACATTTCTGATACATTTCTGAATTCATTTCTTTTCGGAAACGCATAAGATTGGCAGGTGTTCTTATTCAGAAACTATGTAATTGAATAACGTTATCATTTTTTAATAAAGGCAATATAGCTTTGAGAAAATGCTGTCAAAGTTAAAGTTTTGAATCGAATTTACGGAAGCGATAGCACGGGAAGGGAGAAAAACCTGCAGCCACGCGTGACAAGAATCTCTTATATCTCGGTAAGTAATTTATTTATTAAAAAAAGGGGGGGGGGGAAACGCTATTCGATTCAAATCCCTTCAATAGTCAGGTCTGTCAATTTTAAGCTTTTAAAGTAAAAAATTAGTCAGAAAATGTGTCAGGAATTTTTTCATTGTTGAGCAGTACATTTGAGAACCACTTTGAGGTATATTTCCAAAGATTCCTAGAGAAATTCATTAACGCTATTAATATTTTACAAAACAAATTATCTTCCCTACATAACACATTCTGAGAACAATAAAGTCCAGTTCCGGCCCTGCTCGACTATGTAGAAAAAACACAAGTTTGATCTCGCCCCGGCCCGAGTCTGCTGAAAAAATTAAGCCATGGCTCAGAAACGATGTAACTGTCCGATGCTGATCTCTACGCTGGACATGTTACATTTCTGTATTGATATTGTCAAACTAGCATCGGCTTGTGACGCACATTTATACTTATTACTTATTATCGCGAAAGTCACATTCATTGAAAATTACTCATATTTTATCGGCCCGGCCCGTCAATTTTGTTTCTCGGCCTGGTCCGTTGAAAATTTTTTTCTAAATCTGTCGGCCCAGTCCGGCCCGTTTGAAAATTTGCCTTCATTTTGCCACCACAGTCCGGGGTGAATACGGACCTCAGGCCAAGTCCGGGCCCGTGCAGACCTCTACCACAATCAATTCATGCAGTTATTTTTACTGAGTAACTATCTTTAAAGGGTAGTTTATTCATTATTAGTTATTCTTGCAACTTTCATACATTTTTAAGCACATTGTTTCTCTAATCTTTCAGTTTTATTTTTGTTATCTTTCGTTGAGTTTTAATTAATTTTGCTTCTTTATTTGGAAATTTATAATTTCTAAAAATTTAATCAGTTTTGCAAAACAGCTTTGCATTTGACTAGAGCAATTTAAAGCACAATCGTTTTTTTTTTTATGTATTTTGTATTTTAAATGTATTTTCAAAATACATGTATTTTGTATTTTGAATTTTTGAAATTTGGAAAGTATTTTGTATTTTGTATTTTAAGTTGAAAAAACAATGTATTTTGTATTTTGTATCGAAAAATGGTTTTTCGATGTATTTTGCCCAACTCTGATGACGCTGCTGTTTCTCATTCTATTTATTTTTTTATTTTCTATTTTGTACTGGACAAAGGACAGTGCATTTTATGAAACATTGAAATAGTTCCATGATAAATTTGCTCTGCCCACCCAGGGCCAGTCATAAGCGAGCTTCAGCGAGTGTATTGCACTTGGGCACCGCATTTATGGGAGCCACACAACCAGACAATTTCATGGGGTTTTACTTAAATTTGTACTCACACCCATACCTAGACTCGACCTCAACGAAAATTATATCCATTTTCTATCTTTGATAACAATATATGGCTCCAAAATACTGTTTGGCTTGCTTTTTATCCTTTCATTTATACGCGTCCCTTTTTTTATATCCTTTTTTTATACGCATGTGTTCACGCGAAAACTATTTTTACAAATAAATATAATACACGAATTTATCTATTATTTTATTCTTTTTATAAATAACAATCTTTCAAAACATCTTCCAAACGCAAATACTGGTTGCTCCGTAGTTTGTGTTAGCATTTATCTAACAGTAGCGATATGTTTTTTTTTTTGTTTTTTTTTTTCAATTTAAAGAGTAATTAATTTTTTAAAACAAAATTAAAAATTTTAGCAGTAAAACAAGATTTTTGGTGTTAGTAAAAATAAAAATGTTTGAAAGGACAGCTGATTTTTAGTTTATGTTCCAAGCTATGCATAGTGACGCCATCTTTTGCTAGAATCGTGACTTTCGTATTCAAGTTTTATCTTCTTGGAGTAATTAATTGATTGGAATTCGCCTGCCCGTGTACGTCATTGCAAAACATAATTCATTTTGTCTCACAATTGATACAAATTTCGAAAATTGTAGTTATTTTTTTCAAAAATAAATTACTTTCTTGTGCAAATAGAAACGGCCCCATCAATTTATTTTCTAATTATCTGATCTGAGATAATAAAACGTTTAGTTAAAACTTCATTTATGAAAATGACTCTTTGATTTATTTGCCATTTATTTTATCTAAAACTATGAATCATTTTGCTAACTTTTGTTAATGAGACTTACAATTTATCCATTTAATTCTTTTTTTTTAATACATATATAATAAGATATCTCGTTACACTTTGTTTACGAATTTGTCTACCAATTTTTCTTTCTTATTTTTATTGTCATTATTTTAATAACATAATGATTTGTTATATCTAGTGATTGGAGTTATTAATTTTGAATGTTGAATTTGGTGTAAAACATACCTTATTTTAGGTCTAGATTATCGTTCATGAACTTAAAAAAACTTTATTAGATCGTCCATTTTTTTTCTTTTTTCTTTTTTTTTTTTTTTTTTGAGAAAATAATATATATAAAATTATGTTTTTTAAAATTTAAATTTGTTATTCGGCATAAATTACAAGTAATGCTAATTTGTTATCTAGTAGGTTCAAATGTTTATGAATCACACCTTATCTCTTTTATTAATGATGGTAAAAAAACTACATTAAAAAAATATATATATATCAAAGAACTTATTTCGAAATTTGACAGCTTATTAAAATTTAAATGATTAAGAAGAAAAAGTAAACCTAAAAATCTCACAGTTTTTTTCCTTTTGATATCTTTGATTGCCAAAAATATCCACGGGGAATAAGTATTACAATTCGAAATAGAGAAATGGCAAATTTTTTTGTTATAGAGCTTTTGTCATTGGATTTCTTCAATATAAAAATACCAAATACTTTGACGAAGAGGCATTTCAATTAACACCAGATACTTGAAAACCCTTTTCAATATATATATATATATATATTATAAATTACAAAGAATATTGCTAATAATAATTAGTTTATTTTGAATCATTATTAATATGGCAACTAACGATTATATTTAGGGCTAGTCGTAATAACCATAACTCATCTAGCCTGCTCTTCTTTTTAGTAAAATTATGACTAATTTGATAATCACATCTTATTCAACCAGATACAATGATGAAATTGGGGGTTCACTGGTGTCGTTGCTTACGATACCAACAATCCCTCCCTATCCTTGATTGCTAAATTAGTCAACATTTTTTAGATGGAAAGGCTAAGCTATAGTGTTTTCCCAAAATCTGGGCTAATAAGGTAAGTAGATCAAAAATAAATAAATAAATAAATAAAATAAAAAATATAAATGCTCTTTAGTTTTACTATAGGAACTTTTGTAAAGGGCTGAAGTTATAATACCTCTTATAAGCCTCATGTGCGACTCAACTCCTTTTTTACATAATGATCCAAATCTTATTAAAACCAGAAAACCCTTATAGACACTGAGAAAAGACTACTTTAAACGAAAAAAAAAGTGAGCATTTAATCATTTTATCATTATCATCAAAAGTGTAATCATTTAATACAGGTTACATCAGAACTGCTCAGGACTATGGCTTTTCGTTAAATACAACATGTTTAGCGATGTTGCTTTTATGTAATAGCCCTGATAGATTATTCACAATATCACAATAACACTAAGCTAATGATGAAAGATTTACAAGAGTACATTACTGAGACTAACATTTTTGTTTTTCAAATGAAAATTACACTCTAAAACTGGGAGGAGTGAAAAGCTCACTCTTTGAAAGAGTGACAGGCCTTTTCACTCTTTTTGGAGTGAATTTTGTAAAAATACACTCCTTAAAGAGTGGAATTTCCCACTCTCTAGAAAGGAGTGCAATATCTCACTCCGTTATCGAGAGTGAAGTTGTCACTCCCGAAAGGCGTATTGCATTGCAAAGGCGTATTGCATCCCCCTTGCGTATGCATTGCTTATTAGCCAATCAGAACAGCAAGGCGACAGCGCCCTCGTAAGATAAGAAAAATGATCACATTTTCGTCTGGTCCGCCATCTTAGGATTAACAGATAAGGATATCATTAAAATTATTCTTAATGGAATACATAAAATAAAGGTAAGTCTTATTTAATTTTAACCATTTATTCGTGTAGATATGTTAAGATTATGCACTAAATAGTTGTATGTTGTATAGAAAAAGATTGATCGTTAGAGTGTTCAAAAGTGATTGTCTGTTATATTTCTTCATGTAGCGGTTTGAAATATAATTCTTTTAACAATTGAATACGCACTAGAGATCTTCACGGGCCGGCTCGTGCTCGGGCCGATTTTCACTCACGGAACCCGGCCGGTCCCGGGCCACACTTTTTTCTGAAGGCTCGGGCCGTGCCTAGCTTATTTTTTCTATACAAAGCCGGGACTGGTTCATTCCGAGTCTTCACGATCCAAAATTTTCAGTCCTAATTTTGACCCAACCCGTATGAAAATCATTGTCTCACCGTGGCCTGGTCTATTCAAAGGTCAGTAAAATTAGGTCTGGCCCAAAAATGTTTGCAAAAAATGCATACATTTTTAAATCGTCATTATTCTACCCTTAAACATTAAAATTTATTATTTTTAAAGAACACTAGATTTCTGCGCTTATTAAAATATAGCTAAATTAAAACATAGTAAAACGTGTGAAAAGAACCTGCGTATGACGGAACCCAGTTTTAAACTCACTAACGTATTGATCCATGCATAATTAATATACATAAGAAAAGAATATATAATACATTTACACTCGCTAAGAAGGGAACTTGTCTATAACGCATTTTTTTTTCTTTTCTATACAATTCCATCTTACTGTATAGCATTTTCCAGATTTTTAACACTTCAAAAAAATAAAAAATGAATGTTTTGTTGAAATTCACTCGGGCCGAGATTTTAACTTTTTTCCTTGCCGTGCTCGGGCAGAACTTTTAAGTTTTTTTCCGGGCCGGGCCAAATTTTTTTCTACGGGCCGGGCCGAATTTCTTTTTTCTATGAGTCGGGCCGGGTCCTTGGAAATTTCGGCCCGTGCAGACCTCTAAGCTCACAATTCTTAGCAAAAAAATAATCCAAACTTCATTAGTTCGGGAAATGTGAATTTAAAAAAAAAATGAGTGAAAATATTTTTTTATTCCCTTTCAATGCTGTGTTTGCAAATTATAAAACTTTTACCAACGACCAAAACAAAGAAGTTTTATCTCTTTCGTTTGAAAGGGTGACTGACTCATAAGAGAAGATAGATTTTCTCAATCGTAGGAGACACGTCATTCGAAAACA
The DNA here is from genome assembly GCA_963932465.1 of Maratus speciosus. Taxonomy (NCBI): domain Eukaryota; kingdom Metazoa; phylum Arthropoda; class Arachnida; order Araneae; family Salticidae; genus Maratus; species Maratus speciosus. The sequence goes on from OZ010790.1 coordinate 119,233,596, forward strand.
TTAATTTGCCGTTCTATCAGATTTTTTTTTTTGTTTGTTTGTTTGTTTAATTTTGATTTCGGATTATATACAGTTAAGAGTATTTATTATTGTTTCGGAGTTAAATATGATATTTGATGTTTATGATATTACGAAAAAGTTGGTACAGTGAAACCTCCCTGTGCGACCAACTCTATTAGGCGACCACTTCCCTCAACGACCATTTTTTCATGTAACGAAATTTATTCCCATAGGCTCAATACTAATTTGACCTCCATTCAGAGACCATCCTAGTTGAACCCCCTCCATGACAGACCGATTTCTTTGAAGAAAATGAAATAAATTCCGTTTTTTCCTGGTCGCTTGAAGAAGGTTTTATTAAAAAAATAATAATAAATTTATTATTATAAAAATAATAAATTAATAAAAATATTCATCAAACTTATAAACTAAGTTTAGGTTTTTTTTTTTTATCCCGGTAACTTTCAAGTGTTTAAACCCCTTTGTGCCTTTTTAGGCAATGAATTTAACTCTGATTACAAATTAAGACTGACGGTTAATAAACTCCTCTGCCCTGTTGTGTCGGAAAACTCTCAAAGAAATAGATAAAGTAATGAAATCGTCATTATTTGTTCCCGTCCACAAAAAATGCATTTATTTCCTGAACTTCGAAAGGACTAGGAAATAAAAATTATAAAATATAAAACTGTAAAATTAAAGCAAAGCTCAATGTGTTCATTTTTTAAACTCTGCAGTAATTAACTTATGTACTTAACTTTTATTTTGATACTTAAATTTTTATATTTTTTCCTAGTGTGAAAAATAAATTTAAGTAACATTGTTACCATTTTTCAACAATTAAAATCTAGATTTAAACATGACCTCCATTAAGAGACCACCTCTCGGAGAGACCAATTTTTATTGGAACAGTACGTGGTCGTTTTAGGGAGGTTTTACTGTATATTAATTTTTTTTAATTGTATCAAAACATTTTTCTGCGGGTTATGATTTTAAAATTTCGAGACTGAGTAATATAAAAAAAAAATAATTATAGACATTCTGAATCAGTTATTAAATTTCCTTCAATTTAAACGCATTTTCTACGTTTTTGATGCACGTAATTTTTGCACTAAAAAATAAAACATGATATTTAAGCATTGAAATAAAATGTTTTTTATGCCTGTTTTGAAGTTTATCGATAAGACAGCTTTAGTATATTTTTTAAAAAGTTCATATTTTCTTATATGATTTAGGACTGAATATTTTTTTAAAGAGATTAATAACTACTTTTTTACATTAAAATGTTTTTCAAACAATAAGAACTTTTACATGCAGTCATTCACTTTATTTTTATTAAAATTCATACAGATACAAATAAATGTAATGTGTTTATTTTTATATTTATTTTTTTCTATTTCCTAGGTCAATCTTTTCCTATAAAACATATCAAATCTATTTTGCTCATATTCCCAAAATACAATATCTACGGGAATAAAAAATTTAAATTAAATATGACTTACCGTGTCGTTTCATTAATAAGTATTGTTTTCAACAATAATGGGCCAAAATTAGAAATCATGATTAAGTTAAGGAATATGTTTAAAAGACATATATATACATATTCCAGAGAACTTAAAATTTAGACTACATGATCATATTAAATAAAACAAAAGCAAATCACAGCGGAAAAAAATACACATTCTTAATATTTAAATCATACTTAGAACTCATTTTTAAAAAAATATGTAAGTTTATAAGCATTGTTTTTAAGTAAAAAAATGAAAAATATTTTAGAACAATAGGACTTTGCAAAAATAGCAATAATTTACGGGAAAAGTGCGGTAAAAGATAGGAATTTATATTTAAAACCAAAAATTAAAATGACATCAAACATTGTTAAACATATAATATCCAAATTAAATAAATATAGAAAAACTATATTTCAAAGAACGACAGATTCACCTTAATAAAATAAATGAGAAATATGTAAATCAAATTCACAATATATCTTTACTTAATAGGTGCTAAAATACAAGTGTTAAAACATTTTAAAAACAATGCAGATGTTGAAACATTGGAGTCATATGATGTTTAAAATCCGAGCGCTTTCAACTGAACCATCAGTCATCATCAGGGAAAGATCACTGCCGAATGAAAGACAAACAGCTGGTTAAATATCAAAGGGCGAAACTAAACGAACCACAAAATAGGAGGATGGGAAGGATGGAAAAACAGAGAGGAGCAGCTAATCAGAAAAAGTGAGAGGGGGGAAGAGTGGGACAGGGATGAGGGAAAATGGTTAATCAAAACCAAATTCACCTGTTACACCTAGTATTTTAAACCAGATTCTTGGTATGTTATAGGATAGAACATCATTACAGGCACTCCTGCCTCTTGCCAAAATTTCTAACGACTCTCTAACTATACAAACATTATAAAATGAAGCATGTGCAATGATTTTAACTTCTTTGAATAGGATATCAATGTCTTTAACTTGACTTAACCGGGATAGAGCTGTGGATGGTTTACCCTTTTTTTAAATCTGCCATATGCTCTTTAATCCTTTCCAATAATTTTTGAGTGGTCATTCCTACATAAGTATACTTTTTTGAACTGCCACCAACCCTAAAAGGGACAATATAAACTCCATATTTATCATAATTGTCTATAGGATCGATCTTTCTGTGTACCAGATACTCTAATTTTGCCGGTGGTTTAGCGATAAGAATAACATTATATTTCTTCAAAGCATACTTATTCCTTCCAAAAAGATGTGGAATATATTCCATACTGCAAAATTTAGTAGGTTTTTCTTTATTTTTACTAACGCTTGTAGATATTTTGTTACTATTATTATATTTATAAATTAATTTGTTGATAAATTTATTCGAAAACCCATTTTCACAAGCAATCTCTTTAATTTTATTTAATTCATCATTTAGGTAAACATTCGAACAAACTTGAAAAGCCTTTTTAACATAAAAACGATATGCAGCAGTTTTGTAGTTGAATGGAACATTACTGTCATAGGATATTGTATTGTTTGACCTGCAAGGTTTTCTATAGACTTTCATAAAAAAGCCTCTTGCAGGTCAAACAATACAACATCCTGTGACAATAATGTTCCATTCAACTACAAAACTGCTGCATATCGTTTTTATGTTAAAAGGGCTTTTCAAGTTTGTTCGGATGTTTACCTAAATGATGAATTAAGTAAAATTAAAGAGATTGCTTGTGAAAATGGGTTTTCGAATAAATTTATCAACAAATTAATTTATAAATATAATAATAGTAACAAAATATCTACAAGCGTTAGTAAAAATAAAGAAAAACCTACAAAATTTTGCAGTATGGAATATATTCCACATCTTTTTGAAAGGAATAAGTATGCTTTGAAGAAATATAATGTTATTCTTATCGCCAAACCACCGGCAAAATTAGAGTATCTGGTACACAGAAAGATCGATCCTATAGACAATTATGATAAATATGGAGTTTATATTGTCCCTTTTAGGGTTGGTGGCAGTTCAAAAAAGTATACTTATGTAGGAATGACCACTCGAAAATTATTGGAAAGGATTAAAGAGCATATGACAGATTTAAAAAAGGGTAAACCATCCACAGCTCTATCCCGGTTAAGTCAAGTTAAAGACATTGATATCCTATTCAAAGAAGTTAAAATCATTGCACATGCTTCATTTTATAATGTTTGTATAGTTAGAGAGTCGTTAAATTTTGCAAGAGGCAGGAGTGCCTGTAATGATGTTCTATCCTATAACATACCAAGAATCTGGTTTAAAAATACTAGGTGTAACAGGTGAAATTGGTTTTGATTTACCATTTTCCCTCATCCCTGTCCCACTCTTCCTCCTCTCACTTTTTCTGATTAGCTGCTCCTCTCTGTTTTTCCATCCTTCCCATCCTCCTATTTTGTGGTTCGTTTAGTTTCGCCCTTTGATATTTAACCAGCTGTTTGTCTTTCATTCGGCAGTGATCTTTCCCTGATGATGACTGATGGTTGAGTTGAAAGCGCTCGGATTTTAAATCATATGACTCCATTGTTTCAGCATCTGCATTGTTTTTAAAATGTTTTAACACTTGTATTTTAGCACCTATTAAGTAAAGATATACAGGGTGATTCAGCTCGTCGGTGACAAACTTTAAGGATCGATAGAGCACACCTAGACGAACATTTTTGAATAGGGAATGTAGGGTCCCTGACGCGATGGTAAGGCGCTAGGCGCTTTCGAAAATTTGGGTGCCGAAATTCGAAACGTCATAAAAACTAGGGAAATGGTTAGATTTTCTTGCTTGTTGCGTCGAAATGATTCTGTTTGTTTAGACTTTCTTCAGTACCAATTTGATAAGCGTATCTCTTAAAACATGGATAGGGGGCGCTGCAGACTTTGGAGAGCTAGACAACAACTTTAAGCCCGTTATTTTGATAATTTAACACATGCTCGCCAAAGTTTATACTCTAACTTAAAGTTTGAACCCAAAAGTAGAACCCTGCAAAAAGCGTAAGAGCCGGAATAAAATGTCAAAGTACAGGGTGGTCGAAACTCGAAGGCTCCTAGGAGATAAACAAACAGATTTCTTGACTTATGGCATGCATTTTCATGATTCTGTTTGCTGGGGCTCTCTGAAACTCAGTTGAACGGTACAAAAAGAAACATCGATAGGGGGCGCTTTGGGCAAAAAACATAATTCGTTGATATTTCGGACGCTAACTGGAAACGGGGCGCTACGATCAGTTAGAAACAAAACAAGAGAGTAATTTACTTATCATAAGAAGCTATTAAAACTGCAGTTTGTTTGTTTTTTTTAACAAACATAGCTGGTTTCAATCATGCACAATGCGCGCAATAAAATTTACATAAGGTGCTTTTTGCTGATTTATGCAAAAGATATCGTACCATATCGATATGCAAAAGATACGTAATGCGTAGACGACAACGCGAGATGACGTAGTTGTATGCGCAGACACGTCTTTTGAACGTGCGGTACCTACTTAAGCTTCGGGTTACTTGTCTGCAGATCGGTAGTAGGATGGAACGGTACACAAACTCTGAATTGGCTGACATGCATTTGGCGTATGGCGCTGCTGGTTGTAATGGACGAGCCGCTCAGCGGTTGTACGCCGAGCGTTACCCCAACAGGCAAATCCCCTGCCATGCCTTCTTCGCTCGAGTACACCAGAGGTTGTCCACAACGGGATCTTTCGACGGAGGCAGGCCTGAACGGGAGCGATCAGTGAGCACCCCCGAGAACGAAGAGGCTGTGCTTAACCTGGTTGAGGACAACCCAGGTCTTAGCACGAGAGATATCGCCAGACATGTTGGCATTTCGCAAGCAACTGCGTGGCGCATCTTACGTTCCCGGAATCTGCACCCCTACCACATCCAGCGGGTGCAGTTGCTCAGAGAGCAGGATTTTGGCCCTCGAGTGGAATTCTCAAGATGGTACTTGGCGATGAGATCCAGGGATCCCCGTTTTGTAAACAGCATTTTGTTTACGGACGAGTCCACCTTCAGCCGGGAGGGAATGTGGAACGCCCACAACAGTCATGTGTGGTGTGATGAAAATCCACATGAAACCAGAAGCCGAGCAGCCCAGGAGCGTTTCTCAGTAAATGTGTGGGCCGGCATTCTGGGGGATTGCCTCATTGGCCCTTATTTGTTACCTGAACGGCTAACAGGTGGAAATTACCTGATTTTCCTGGATCAAGTGCTGCCGCAGCTTCTGGATGAGGCGCACGTACCCGAAGGTTCGCGTCGCCAGATGTGGTTCCAGCACGATGGAGCTCCGGCCCATTACACGAACGACGTGCGTCTCCATCTAAACGCAAGGTATGGCCAGCAGTGGATCGGGCGTGGGGGTCCAGTTCACTGGCCTGCCCGATCACCAGACCTCACCTGCTTGGATTTCTTCCTTTGGGGTTACCTGAAGGCCGAGGTATACCATACACCTGTCAGCAGTGCTGAAGAACTTGTGGCGCGCATTGTGGCAGCTGCAGGGCAGATCAGAGATACTCCTGGCATTGTTGGAAACACATACTCCTCAATGCGACGGAGGTGCGAAGCCTGCATCATGGCCCAAGGTCGAAATTTCGAGCATCTTCTGTAGTGTTATTTTTTGTAAATAAATTTCCAGTATCATTGATGTTTTTGGTCTAAATTTATTCAGAAGTGTTGAGCAGAGGTAGAAAATGTGTTTTCATTATTACTAACTGATCGTAGCGCCCCGTTTCCAGTTAGCGTCCGAAATGTCAACGAATTATGTTTTTTGCCCAAAGCGCCCCCTATCGATGTTTCTTTTTGTACCGTTCAACTGAGTTTCAGAGAGCCCCAGCAAACAGAATCATGAAAATGCATGCCATAAGTCAAGAAATCTGTTTGTTTATCTCTTAGGAGCCTTCGAGTTTCGACCACCCTGTACTTTGACATTTTATTCCGGCTCTTACGCTTTTTGCAGGGCTCTACTTTTGGGTTCAAACTTTGAGTTAGAGTATAAACTTTGGCGAGCATGTGTTAAATTATCAAAATAACGGGCTTAAAGTTGTTGTCTAGCTCTCCAAAGTCTGCAGCGCCCCCTATCCATGTTTTAAGAGATACGCTTATCAAATTGGTACTGAAGAAAGTCTAAACAAACAGAATCATTTCGACGCAACAAGCAAGAAAATCTAACCATTTCCCTAGTTTTTATGACGTTTCGAATTTCGGCACCCAAATTTTCGAAAGCGCCTAGCGCCTTACCATCGCGTCAGGGACCCTACATTCCCTATTCAAAAATGTTCGTCTAGGTGTGCTCTATCGATCCTTAAAGTTTGTCACCGACGAGCTGAATCACCCTGTATTGTGAATTTGATTTATATATTTCTCATTCATATAATATCCACCTATTAAAAAGTTATTTATAAAACTTTAAAAGTAATATTTTTATAGGGTATGCAATAAAAGCAAACACAAAGGATAAAATTGGAATAAAATATATTAGTTTATTTCTGTCAGTAATCTAAATTAAATTCATATGTAACTTTAACTGATTTTTTCCTTAAAAGTTCAATTAGTGTTACAAACTATGAATTAAATAAATATTGCTGATAATGTATTTTATTCCAATCTTTACCACACTTGTATCTATTTTCATTGCATGCTGTAAAAGATGTGATTCTTTTAAAATGCCCATAAAAGCAAAATAAAAAAAGAATTGACCCCATAAAAAATGAACATTCACTTCTATGAAAGAGTGACTATTCACTCCTACCAGGGATGAAAAACCGCACTCCTTTAGCAAGAGTGAATAGTCACTCCTCCGAAAGAGTGATTATCCACCCCTGTTTAGAGTGAATATTCACTTCCCGGGAGTGACTATTCAGTCTTTCAGAGAGTCAAAAATTTCACTTTTGCTCAGAGTGAATAGTCACAAAAGAGGTTGGGCATATTTTGACTCTGCGATAGAGTGACTATTCACTCCTTTGGAGTGAATAGTCACTCCTTTTTATTTAGAGTGTAGAAAAATATATTAGAAAGTTATTACGGCTTTAGAGCTTTTAAGTATATAAAGGATTTTATATATAGGTAAGTAAATTTATCTTACCTTGAATGATTCATCATCGTATCGGTGTCCCGGATAAGGATGTATGTTGCATCTCATGCCCGTTATTAAGGGGGTGTGGAAACTTAGCCTTTTCACAGTTTCCACATATAAAAACCCTCATAAATGCTACAGAATCACGGCCTATGGAAACTCCATGTATTCGGGAGTGACACTAGAAAATTCGTCTAAGTCTCAGAGTTTGCCGGCAACTTAAAAGTAAATAACTTCAGTTCGATCGATCTTACGAAGATGGCACTTTGAAACATAGTAAATAAAAGGATGACCACCTGGTTCCCACTTTGTAACACCGAAATATGCCGTTAAGTGCTTTTTGACATTGCATACTTTGACAAGAGAGTTTTGTGTGCAAAAAGGAGGAAGGGCCCCGACCAGCCACTAGAAGGTCAGCTGTCAAAAGGATCTTGACAGGCGAACCAATGACAGCGGAGGTTGGAAACTCCCATTGTTTTCCGAGAGAAAAATTAAGGATATATACGAGATCTCTGAGAAGAGTTGGAGATTAGATGGCTTTTAGAAGAGTTTAGCAGACGCTAAACGGGAAAAGAGGTTCTTCAACCTGAAGGAGAGAAAAGTTTCTCTCTAGGCTTTTCACGAGATTATCTTTCGGAGATCGCTCCGAGAAGGGAGGAGATTTGTTTCTCTCGACGGCAACAATAGCCGATCAGCTGAGCTACAGCTGGGAGCATCAGCGGAAAAGCTGAACGCACGGAGGACTGCTAGTCCGCACCTTTAACGGACATTTATTTACTTAGAAGGGATCATAGTGTTTCCCAGAGACTCTTGAATTAACTAATCTGGACTCTGATATGTTATCCGGTCAAGGACTTTTATTAGATATTCCTACCTTACAAAAACTTTATTTCATCAAACTAACTTCTTAAGTAATTTGTTGTGTTAGTGTAGACATTGTATTTAGCCAAGATTTCTTGTTGTTTTTACGAGAATAAAACCTTCAATTTTCATCTTACTAAAACCTTTGTCATCACGCCTCTGAGGAGATCACGTCACGCTACCGCCCTCATCTGAGGCCCCACAGGGGCAGAAGTTAAACGAAGCCTATTCAGGACATCCTTGTTGCAGGCCACTCGAGAAAACTGCCTTGTGTAGTTCAATCTAACTGACCTAATATGTTCTGTACATTTTTCACTTAGTTGGCCTATTGGCAGAATAGCTCCTTTTATGACATTTGCTCCATGAAGAAGTACTTTGAGCATTGTAGGGGGCATAGGATAAAAACCATATAGTGTCGCATACAGTTCAGCCGTTTCTTGGCAATATTTTTCAAATTCTTCTGTATTAATTTTGTATCCGCAACCCAATGCACCTATCACTTTTAGCCGATATATCAAATTTTTATCGACTCCAGTTTTTGCCTCCGATATTTCGTATTCCTCGAAAAATTGTGTGCTGGTATTTTCATCGTTAGTATCTCCTAAATTTGCTTTGGAAGTGTCAACTAAGAGCTCGAGTTGTTGTTAGAAATTATCCTAAATGTCTTTTTTTTTTATTTTCTACCGGTTGATTTTCCTCAGCAGAAAGGCAGACGTTCCATGTTTTACAGGTAATCTATATGCTACGTGTAATTTACTCTCGAAAAATCGTATACGAGCATGTAGCAAGGTAAGCCCGAAACTTAAATTTTCTTTCTTACACTCCCTCTTCTTTGATAAGTCACTAAACTCAGATGAAGTAGCATCACATATGTAGCACCTCCTCGTATATTTGGTGTGTGTTGCGGCATTAATACTTTTCCATCCACCATGGTGAATAACATTTTATGTTTTATGGACACATCGTCAATTTCTGTGCTAGTAAGTGCTGTGATTTGTGATATGATCTCTATTATTTTTTCTTTTGTTACGTCATTTGTCTCCTTAATGAATCGAATTCTTATAGGTCGACAGCAGCAAGGTGATGATGGTGTTGGGTTTTGCAAAAGAATGTTCTTTTCGGGCCCGTAAACTAAATGAAGAGGAATTACAGAACTTTGAAAAATATTGGAGTTAGAAACTGCTTTATTTTCAAACTTCATTTTATATTATATCTGCTGTGACCCGTCCCAACCCCACTTAATTATTATAATTAAAGATCGTTTTTCGTCATCACTCATTCTACAACTTCTCTAAGACATGAAGTCAGTCGTGTTGCCGTATGATCCATCAACTTTTGTACTTTTACTTCAGCACATGCCTTTGTCATCCTGTGAATTTCTGGATAGCATTCTTTTTTTAGCCTTTGAAGTACTGAATAGCACGAAAAAAAGCCTTTATTCATTTCTGGTATTCTCTCATATTGGGCTTTAGTGTGTCCTGCTTCTATATGCATGGACAAAGTATGTAAAGGTGATAACTGGCGAGGTTGCTCTTGTTCTTCACGACTTTTTCATAGACTTTACATATTTTTTTGTTCTTCTGGGACTTTTCGTAAGATCTTTTACGATATTTAAAGCATCTAATTTGCCTGACTCGTGGAATTTCATTTGAGTAGCATAGGTCAATACTCCACGTCTTTTTATCGAAGGTATTTGGTTTTGCGGCGTTTGCTTCTTTCACTTGTATCTACAAAAGATTTTTCAGGACGACCGGGACTGACTCTTGTAATAGTAACAAGTACTTACTTAATATACATCTAATAATACAAATAAGTTTCGTTTCACTACACAGAATTGATTTTTAATAACGGAGAGCTTCTTTTTCATCTCAGCTGTCCTTGGATCACATTCAGAATAATTTCTTAATAATTTTTACTCCATAAATTTAAGCTTTTCATCAAATGTTGACTCATTTAAATGTTGCATGATGGCATACAACTCAATTCGAGTCATACACTGTAAAAAAAAAATAATGCCAGTTTACCGGTAGGAATCAGAAAAATAGTTTCCCTTATCGTACCATAATAATTTCCAACCCAGCTCGGAATAAAATCGGATATTATTCCGGTACGATAAGGGCAACTATTTTTCCGATTCCTACCGGAAAACTGGCAGTATTTTTCTACAGTGTAGACCTCAATCCAGAAGGCACTGTTATCAAAATATGTAAAAAACTAAGTAGCAGTAATTTATATCAGAAATAAAATAAGGGGGCGGTTTCGGGCGGCTGGTTGTTTTATAACTATCTTGTACACTAAGTACTGTATGTTACACAATAGATTTCATTGCTTAGATATGTTTAGAAATATAACAAAACCCTTTCTAAATATTATAGATAATTATATTTATGCCACTGTTAATTACACCTACGTTATCGACCATATTGACAAAATCGGATGGATATTCATTATGTAAATGCAGTGTATATGAAGTACATACCTGGTTCAGAAAAATCCATCACAAAAATAACCACTAAATGGTTTAGACACAAAACTGCAAGTGATTTTAAAACATTAGAATCTGAGCGCATCGGAAAATCACAAGACCACTGTAGGCGAACGGCAATTTCTGACTGGTCGTGTGACCCGCTTTGTCACACAAGCGCCTTTCGAGTTTTGCATTGGGATGCAGCAACTACTTAACATTTTGAGGAATAATAAAACAGGGTGGGAAACCGATTTTTAAAACAATCATTTTTAGCCATGTTTTGGGGCTAAATACCACTCCGTGCAGCATTCGGACTCGAAATAAAGGAACCACCGGTGAAAATTCAAAGCAAAATAAGAAGGGAAATTTGATCACCGGCCGCTTGCTTAAAATAGATAGGATTGACTTTTACGGCAGAATAAAGTTTGTCATACACCAAGTTTTTCTGAAAGAGCACAAAATTTCCCATAAAATACTCTAAGAGTGGTCAATATCCGCTATATAATGTAAAACATTAGAGCTTTTTAATAATAATAAATGTTATTAAACATATTTTCGGCTCGTCAAACCTAGATTAAAAACCTAGCTCATTTTGTTCGTATGGCTTTTTACTATCGTTTTACATAAAAAAAAAAAAAAAAAAAAATTCAATTCCGCGATCACGGGGCTTTCGATGTCACCGGCTCCCAGACTATATTGAAGTACAATATTTCGTACCAGTATTCTTCTAAAATTGTCGGAATTTATTTTACTTCACAAATTTAAAAATAACTTCTATCTCCATTTGTTATTAAATATTGACAACTATAATTAAAATAATAATAATAATAATAATAATGAACTTTTGACGACAGCCGCAAATCTTGTCGGAAAGTTTCGCCACAGAATTTCATTTTCATTAAAAAGTAAAATAATTGTAATCTTTCTTAATATTCTTCTTCTATCCGTGTCCCTCAAAATAAAGGAAAATAAAAAATAAAGGAGGAAAGAAAAAGTCCTTTCGATATGTGCCGGGAGGAAAAGGTAGCTTTCATATTTTTTGGTTTTAAAATTGTGAAAATTTTATTCGAAGGTAATTTTACTCACATTTTAAGAAGCTAAAACGCGACAAACCCGATAAGAGAATATTCGTCAATACTGAACTTCAATGAGAATTGCGCCAAATTACTAAGCTATAGCCAAGTTGGCATCATTTATGGTTACTTATTTTTGCTCGCCAGATTTGGCGATATTTCGCCAACTGTCGCCAAGCTTGACGAGAATTTGAAGCTAACAGATATCAATAATATTTAAGCATTGCGCGGCAATATTTTATTTTAATGGCCGCCATTTTAAACAAGATGGCGGATGAAGCTGGCCAACGAACTCGGTCGAGACATTCATATGTACTATGCACAAATTTAATCTTATCCAAATCGGTTTATAAATACGAGAGTTACAGCATAGCAAAAATCAGATTGTTTGAAAATGTCAGCCACCGCGAAAATCTCAGCTATTTTTTAAGATAAAGACAAAAAAACATGCTTCGGAATCCTTGTATTAAGATCAAACACTTAAAAGAAATATTTTTCTGTTTTTAATTAATTGCACCGCATTTTAAATTTTTAATTAAAAAAAAATTCAATGGCCGCTATTTTGAAACAAGATGGCTGATGAAGCTGACCAGCGAACTCGGTCGAGACATTGGTATGTACTATGCATACAATTTCATCCAAATCGGTTTATAAATACGGGAGTTATCGCATGACAAAAATCATATATATATATATATAAGTCACATTTGAACGGAGGGTGGTTTTGGGGTCTGGATCTGGTGGTCGTAATCGGTGAAAATATACCAAATTTTTCCGGATGTGCTTTCCTCCGGACGTCTGCAATAGGTAGCGTTTTACTGTTTGTAATGAAAGCTACCCAAAACAAATAGCATGAAATTTAAATTTCGCAACAAGAAGAATATACATTTTTTTTCCCCAAAATGTAACAAAGAAAATTTAATTAATACTGCTGATTTTTAACTTAAGGGAAAACTTCAGAAATAAAAGATTACAGTAAGAACTGGATTATATTATGAAAGTTTATTCCAATCGCTTTCTATTTTTGGGACTTTACTTTTTTCTTTCAGGTTTCTTCTTTTTCATTTTTTATCTGTGGAGCACGGGAACTTTTTATTTAATTCTCTGTTTTCCTCTTCGAAAATTAATTTTAGAGTTATCAGCAAATTTTCAGAGTAAAGTACGGTAACTTTGAACTGGAACAGTTCATGATCTGTGTATGGAAGAAGAAAAATTGCACTGACTAAATTTTGAATTTTAAATGTAGATTATTCCTAAAACAAAATGGGAATGTAATATAATATCTCTTTCTTTCATAAGCAGAAAGATATTTTATTTCTTAAAGGTAAAGTAAAATATGCAAGTTCCAATTTCACCACTTATAAATAGAGATATAGACAGATAGACAGATATAGTAGATATACAGGATGTTCAGCGAATAAGACCCTGATTTCAAAATTAAGTATCTCAAAAACAAAGATCAATAGAACTATGTGATAAACGGTTTGTTTGTTAGTTAAGCTGTAAAAATATTATACAGAAGTTTCAAAATTTAGTTGGAAAACCGTTAACAGATGGCGCTGTAATCACAATGCCTATAAACTGTGTTTCAAAGCCCAGAGCACTGGCGTCTGATTCCTAGATGGTTTCTTATAGAGCAGTTCACATCACGTGACTTTTACCGCAGAACTATGATAGAAGCTATAGGACACACAAAATAGAAAAAGTATTGATAAAGGTAGCGGTAATCTGTCGTACAGTAGCAGCAAAAACCTGTTCGTGACGTCACCTTGCACAGTTCTATAGAAGGACAATAAGTGGGAAGTCCCCTTCTTATTTGGGGTATTTATGCAGAAGCGGAGCCATGTGTTGACAGAATTGAGATTTGTTTCAAATTTTGTCATAAGCTAGTTTGGTCTGGATACCAGTATCTCTGTGGTATGTCTTTTCTCTTCTAATTGGTAAATCATGGAATCGAATCCAAGCAGAGGAAGATTTGAAAAAATTGGAAATATTTACTTTTTAATATTTATTTAAATTGTGAAAAAAAGTTTCAATTTAAAAAAAATCCGAAGTTTCTAGTTTTAAAATTTAATTAAACTAAACGAACCCCCTTTTTTTTAATCATTGAGCATTTATAATAATGATTCATAAATCCTTTTTTTTTTTTAAGTTGTAGAAAATTGTTTGAATGAGAAAATACAAAGTTTCTATTTTTACTTTCTTCTATCTTCAATAGAAGAAAGTATTGTAATCGAAATTTTTTTCGACGGATTTGCATGTTTTAGGGGTCAGAGATTCCAAAAAACATGTTTATAGAAAATGTCCGTCTGTGCGTCTGTCCGTCTGTCTGTCGACATTGTACCATCAAAAAGTGTATGAAGTTATGTATAGAATTAAACCAAAATTTTATTATAAGTTTTTGGCTATGGCAAGCAGGTCCTCCCGGAATTTGGAAAAAATTCTCCGGTAGGGGGCGCTGATATAACAATTTTTGTGCGATTTTGAATATTGTACCATCCAAAAGTGTATGGAGTTATGCATAGAATTGAACCAAATTTTTAGTTTAAGTTTTTGGATATGACAAGCAGGTCCTCCCTCAATTTGGAAAAAATTCGCCGGTAGGGGGCACTGTAAATGCGTTTTTTGTGCGATTTTGAATATTGTACCATCGAAAAGTGTATGAAGTTATGCATAGAATTGAACCAAATTTTTATTTTAAGTTTTTGGCTATGGCAAGCAGGTCCTCCCTGAATTTGCAAAAAATTCGCCGGTAGGGGGCGTTGTAATAGCGATTTTTTTGCAATTTTGAATATTGTACCGTCCAAAAGTGTATGAAGTTATGCATAGAATTAAACCAAATTTTTATTTTAAGTTTTTGGATATGGCAAGCAGGTCCTCCATGAATTTGCAAAACATTCGCCGTTAGGGGGCGCTGTAATAGCGATTTTTGTGCGATTTTGAATATTGCACCATCGAAAAGTGTATGAAGTTATGCATAGAATTGAACCAAAAAAAATTTTAAGTTCTTGGCTATGGCAAGGAGGTCCTCCCTTAATTTGTAAAAAAATCGCTCGTAGAGGGCGCTGTAATAGCGATTTTTGTACAATTTTTGTGCCATTTTGAATATTGTACCGCCGAAAAGTGTATGAAGTTATGCATAGAATTGAACCAAATTTTATGTGTTTATTTTTGGTCATGTCACGAAGGTCCTCCCTGAATTTGGAAAAATTCTGCCAGAAGGGGCACTATAATTCGATGTCTGTACCATTTTCATTATTGTACCATCGAAAAGTGTATGAAGTTATCCATATAATTGAACCAAATTTTTTGTGCATGTTTCTGGCTATGGCAAACAAGTCCTCCCTGAACTTGAAAAAATTCCGAAAGAAGGGGGCGCTATAATTCAGATCTCTGTGCCATTTTCATTATTGTACCATCGAACAGCGTATAAAATTATGCATACAATTGAACCCAAATGTTTGTGCTTGTTTTTGGATTTGGCCAACAGGTTCTCCTTGAATTTGGAAATATTGCGCGGTAAAGGGGCTCCGTGCTAGCGATTTTTGTATACTTTTCTTGATTTTTCATAGTTCTATTGTGCATCGGCGGCTCATGCAGCGGCGGGAACTCGCTTCTTGCTATGCAGGCTATTCGCAAACAGCTGATAATGACAGAATAAGGAAAAATTAATAATTTTAACAAATATCATGATATAGATTAACTCGTTTTTAGTCCGTTTAATTGACTTGAGCAGAAATTTAAGATGAAAATCAAAGTTGGTATAGTATTGAACTAATAATATTGAAGTATTAACATGTGTAACTAGGTTTTGAAATATTAAGATGTATAAGATAGAAGAAAGTTTTGGGATTGGCACATCCAACTAGTTTTAAACTTAAGTTAAAAAAAATCATTTTAATTTTAAAAACTCATTTTCATTTTTTTTATCATTGAGCACAGAAGTATGTGGTGCAGCTTCTAGCGATATGATCATACGTTTTGGAAAGGAGTGCAGCCTCCAAAATAGTTTTGCTTCGACGTTGATGATATGTCTTATCATCAATTCCTTTTAAAAATGAAATAATTCAATGCATAATTTTTGTCCCTAAAACTTTGTTTATAAAGAAAAGAAAAATACCTATGTGTTGTGCTAAAACCAAAATATTATGACGCGATTTAAAAATATAAATGAAAAGTGCAAAATTACTTTTTTATTTATAATAATTCCGGTATAAACAATAATACCAAAATATTATGTCGTGATTTAAAAATATAAAAAATAAATAAAAAGTACAAAATTATTTTTCTAAATGTATGCATTTTGATTTAAATAATTATATGGCATTATAAATTGAATTTAATAAAATATTTTAATAAGTTCTTATACAATGATTTTTAACCTTATTATTGAAAATTCTATTTATTGAAATTCTCTAAACTTAAAGCTGGTGCAATAATTCTGTGACCAGATGTCTCCACTTCTGCCCATCACTCCAACGAAAAAGTGGACATTCCCAATTTTCGTCCTTCCATAAAGAACCATACAGGAATGAGACGCTAGTGCTCTGAACTTCGAAGCACAATTTATAGGCATTGCCATTACAGCGCCATCTGTTAACGGTTTTTGAAACTAAATTTTGAAACTTCTATATGACATTTTTACAGCTTAGCTAATAAATAAACCATTTACCGTATAATTCTATTGATCTTTGTTTTTGAGATATTTAATTTTGAAATCAGGGTCTTATTCGCTGGACACCCTATATATAGAGTATTGTATAATTCAGAGTATACAGTATAAATAGATACAGAGTCGTTGGAGGGGGGGGGGGGACTAAACACCCCAGCTAACTAAACAACAAATTAATGTAGAAGAAAGTTACTGGTATCAACCGACTGTAAATAAAGTCTACTTTTAAAAATGTATATAAAATCTGCTTAGGGGTCCATCTACATATAAAAACGAACCCAAACTTTTTTTTTTTTTTTTACAATAGCAATACCCAAGTTTGACACCATACATAAATTCTTACACCCTTCAATTCGCACAAATAAAAATTTTCATGAAATTCATACGATTAGTTTACAAAAAAATTAATTATTTTAAAATGAGCATATTTTAGAGGCTGTATCCAAATTAATGCTCGGTACTGGATTGTTGAAATGCTACTGGGCGACTATGTCACTAATGTATTGTTTCTTGCAAATATGACCATTTCACAATGTGTTCCGACTATTGCCAGCCCAAATGTTTCAATAAAATGACTAAAATAAGTTTTTTTTTATGCTTTTCTGCAAATCATAGACCCTTAAACCATCATTTTGAATTTTTAAAATCATAATTCGAGAACTACTTGGAAGAAAAAATTGGAATTGAGAATTCGCATAAAGCAGGACATAATAAATATAAATCTATCAAAAAAAAAGTAGGTTGCAATTTTATAAAATTTTTAAAATTACAAATTCAATGTATTTATATTTGGGCTTTTTAGTATTATAACCACACAGAAAATTATCACATTAGGATTATAATTTCAGGAACTATTAATAAAAATATGAAAATGAAATTTAACATTAAAACCTCTAAATTCTGAATGCTTATAATTCAAAAACTTATTATCCAACTGACTTGCAATTTCATTTCTAGGCATTAGTTAGAAACCGAAGATTTAAAATATACTATCAAAATTGGGTGTTGCCACTGAAAAAAAACAAAGTTTGGTTTGGTTTTGATTTGTAGATGCCCCCTAAGAAAATTTTATATACATCATTTAAAAGTAGACTTTATTTCCAATTGTTATACCAGTAACTTTCTTCTGTTATAATTAGTTGCAGAGTTAGTAGAGAGTATTTACTTTTTTTTTTTCCCACGACTGTACCTATAGTATAGAATGGAATGGAAAGTGAACAAACTCCCAATTGTCTCTAAAAAGAAGTTGAAATATAAATTCATGTTTGTGGATGTATAAGGGAATTCAAAAGCAGTGAAAAAAGGGTTTCATTTGTACAGTATTTGTTAGTCTGAATCACAAACTTAATCTTTCAAAAGAAAAAAAAACTTTTTTTAACTCAAAATTTGTGCTTTATAAATAGCTCATCACAGTGGTTGTATGAGATATAATAGAATCATAAAGGAACGGCACAATAAAGGATAAAACTTAATTTCCATAGTATCTGGATTATCATACATTTTCTTTTCTTTCTTTTTTTTTTTCTTTTTTTTTTTTTTCTTTCCTTAAAATTAAATAAATACGTACATTTAAAACTTAGTATTTTCTTAGTGAAAGGCAACATCTAAAACTCTTATCGTTATTATCATTATTAATAAATATAGTTATTCTCAGAATTATGTTAAATATTGTGCTATATTTCTTAGTGAACATTAACTACAAATTATCACGATAATTTATCTGTAGATCAATAACAATATAATATGAACATCAGAACATTTTATTTTATAACCACAAGATAGATATAGTTTAGCTGAATACTTTTTGAAAAATGTATAAGTGAATATGTTAATTTGCAAGGAAACTTTACTTCAACCATTCTCGTGGCCCACGAATGAATCAAAAGTTCCCACGTTTTTTGGCCTTTCAGTCTGCAACATGTTAAAAAAATAATCGGTACAACTTGATTAGCCCGTCGGCTAATTTCGCCAAATTATATAAATTGCCAAACTACTCGCCAAATTATACAAATTGACAATTTTTACTTTAAATAACGAAAGAACAAATAAATTAGTATAACACTAATAAAAATATAAATCAAACGTCGGAATAAAAATCATTTGATGACGTAACAAACACGTGTAAGGTGTTTAATGCCAAGTGAATGTGACATTTATGATAAGCCATTATTGGCATTTAATCTTATAGTTTGGCGATATTTTTTTCATCGACGGTATAATCATGTAAGTACTCAAATAAACATTTGAGAAAACATTATTTTCTCAAATCCAATTCAACCCGTAGTTCATATTGACCACGATAAATTATTGAAAATTATCTTTATTTAGGTGCGTTCATAATTATATAAATACGTAGCACTTATAGTCGCCGTCCGGTCCGTCCGTCTGTCCGCATATAACAGCGCAAAAACTACCCAATCGAATAGTTTGAAATTATATAATCGTTGAAGAATTTTGTAGAATCATTTCAAATATTTTGAAAATCGAATCAAAACTTAAAATGATATTAATAAAAGTTAACTTTGTTCTATTAATTCCTATCATACGTAATTAATTCAATCATATTGCATCATATGTAATGATTCTAGGTTGCCATGGTGATTACGTCCTATTTAAGATAGGGTCCTAAGTATTTCCGTATTACTTAATTTAATATATATAATCGTAATACATTTGGTATTCATGCATATTTGAATAAGAATGCAACAGCTATTGCACCAAGAACTAAATAATTATAAAACTAGTTAATGTACGAACGCACCTCATTTGCCACGTTTAAAGTACAATTTTCGACTTGTTTCTATATACACCCCTTTTCCAGGTTATACGAAATAGGTATATTTAAAAACCTTCTTTGGATATCACATTTGTCTAAGTATTATATTTCTCGCATAATTTTTATTCACTGAAAAATATTACAATTATTCCTGAATTAAAAACTATCCATGAAATTTTAAGGACAGCGCTATGTACTCAATATTTCACTAGCACTACTTTTTTCTGTTTAATACTAAAAAAAAAAAATAAGCATATTTTCCCCTTGTAATTATCTAATCTAATACTAGTGGTCTCGAGTCTCGACTGCGCACTTCATGCACTGTATCAACACCACGTATCAAGTTCTCGTCATTTCTTAAAATACCCCGTCTCAAAAGATGTTGAAGACGGTTCATTATTATCTCCAATGAATCCGCCGATCAGTATCACATAATTGGCTGCAGATCGTGTAATTGAATCACGCCTTGTAATGAGCCTTTTTGCTGAAAGAGTTAATGTCATCGCTCTCCGGTAAAGGAAATGTTGGATTAATATGGACTGTATTATTAGAAAAATGGACTTGCAGGAGCCTCATTTCAGATATTATTGGGAGGGGGGATTTTTCTTTTTTTGGATATAGTAAATCCAGGTTTTCTGCCCACTTGAAATAAACTTTTATTTATTTATTTTGCATTCATTTTTAACACTTTCCAACAAAGTTGAGAAGTGTTTATGCATTCGGTTTGTCTGTCCGTCTGGCCACGCTCTAACTCCCGTAAATATACTCGGATTTTCATACAATTGCTAAACTTTATTTAGGGTCACCTAAGCATGTTTGGTATTGTATATAAAGTATGTGAGATTAATAGTTCATTTACAGGGTCACCCAAAAGAATAAATTCCAATACATTATGGCATATGAGGAAAAATCGTTTGCAAGGTATCTTAATGACATTACGCTATTTCAAGTGTATTGAAACTGAATAAATCACTGAATATTTCATTACAAGATGATTACAATAGAATAGGGCATTCATAGCATTTGTTGTTCATTTACAGCGGCACACAAAAGAAATCGGTTACAATATTGCCTTTGAGTAATAATTGTTTGAAGTGCGTTTTCAATTTCGGCATGCAATTTTAAATTTAAGTAGTTTAATTTAACTATTTTTTTTGTATTTTACTAGTTGTATATAAATTCTATACCTCATATACAGGGCTGCACAAAAGAATTCACGTGCCTCCTAAGATATATCGAATTTAACAATCAATTTTATTTGTTTACAATTCTTTTGTTGCCACTTTACAAAAAAAAATCATAATCATAATATAATTCTTTTAAAATGCGTAAGTATCGTCTGCGTAAATGATTTCTCATAATCAGAATAAATTGCGTATTGGAATTCTTAACACTGAAAAATACTTTTATAACTGAATGTAAATATTTGAATTTTCACAAATTTTAATTCATTAAAAATATACTATAATTTTTAAAAAAATGTATTTTAAAAATTTCATAAAAGAAATCTTGAAACTATTTAATTAATCATGATTCTATCTATAATGACTAACTCCATGATTTATTTTTTCTTCTGAAAATATACGTGTTTCATTTTTTATTCGCAAAAATGCGCCCATAATGGAAAAACATGTAAAATAAATTAAATAATATAATACATTTTTTAAGGTTATTCTGTAAAAAAAAAATAATATTGCGCAAATCTGCAGATCATAATTTATTTTCATGTTTAATTTCAAGTCAAAATACTGAACAGGTTTTTTGTAAAGTGTACGACAAAATGTAATTTGTGTAGCCCAGTAGAGGATTCGCTATAATGTTTTACTGTTATCGCGGATATCGCGCTCGCTCTTAGCATTTTATAGATTTTTTTTTTCAGAAAATTTTGATATTACAAACTTTATCAGAACATTGTCGGGATTCGCGGAGCAGGCGGCCGCGCATCCGTCAAACGTCCCCATACGTCTTTGCCAACATTTGACCAGCGTCCAGGCGCGAAATAAAACGCCACTGGTAAAAATTCAAAGCAAAAAAACGGTGAAATTTTATCACCTTATGTTGCAGAATTTTTAATCTTTTATCACCGGTTTTTCAAAACCCGAATTTTTGACTAATTGAAGCGGGAAAATGATCGGATTAAATAAGGCAAAATTTAGAATAAAAATTTACTGGTGAGAATAATCACGAATTCTGAGCACCTTACATGACACGTGTACCGGTCGCTCGTCCCCAAGGGGTTAAAACAGGTATGACAAACTTTTCCGGCAGAATAAAGTTTGTTATGCCAAGTTTTTCAGAAAGAGCACAAAAATTTCTAAAAAATGCTCTATGAGTGACCAATATCCGCGATAGCTGTAAAACATTACAGCTTTTTAATATTAATTAATTTAATTAAACATGTTTTTGATTTATCAAACCAAGTCATACCTTTTGTTCGTATGACTTTTTACTATCGATTTACATAAAAAAATTTCAGTTCCACGATCACGCGGCTTTCGATGTCAACGGCTCTCTACCTATTAAAATCATCCAAATAATTAGATAACAGGAATTCTGCTTTTTCAGAATTTAGTGTCGCCCCCGATGACAAAAAAATATATGTATATAAATATAGATACAGTAGAGTCCCGATTATCCGAGTTAATCGAACTTATACCTTTGGAATGGATCATTTTTTTCTGATGGACTGATGGCTTCCATTATTATGAAACAGTCATTATGAATGAAGTGTTAGGTGAAGATAAAAGAGCAGACGTAAAAAGTTAGAACTCTGATTTTCTGGTCAGAATGCCATTTCACCCCCCCCCCCCCCCCATTCTGACCAGAAAATCAGAGTTCTAACTTTTTACGGATGCTCTTTCATTTTCACCTTACACTTCATTTATAATGACTGTTTCATAATAATGGAAGCCATCAATCCACCAGAAGAAAATAACTCTGAGAAAGCGGAAACTCCGATAATCGGAACTCTACTGTAGTTCAGTTTTAAGACTTATAATACGCGATTTTATTTTACATAAAGTGACGTCATCCACATCCGCTGAAGAATTCATCATTTGCGATCCAATGTTAAACAACATCGACAGTAAAGTACGCTTAGGACGTCACTATCGCTGAATAATACACAAATCCCCCCCCCCCCCCAAAAAAAAAAGAGATTTCGGCATTCAAAAAACTTGACAAAAAAATCGGCTATCTAAAGATTCACAGGCCTTCATTTGTTTGTATTATTAATATAGATATTTAAAATTAAATTTAGTTTCTAATAGCTCCATGTTTTTTCAGAAATCCTTCATTTATAGTTTTTCAAAATAGCACATATTTTAATTAAATCTTTTTTTGAGTTTTTATGGAGAAAATGGCAACAAAAAGATATAATTGCTATTTTTCTTTCACTTTCTACAGAAATGGAGTACTTCCGTTGCCAATATTAAGCAAATGGCTCTAAAAACTGCAAAAAAATTAATATTTCAAAAATAAATGGAGATGCAGTTTTCAAACAAAATGCATTTAAAAGAACTTTTTTTTTCCCAATACGAAGGTATAAAAATCGAAAATGTGCGATGCTTAGAAGTTAAAAAAATTGCTATAGAGTGTTTAATCGTATTGCTTTGTTTTACGGCTGGCTTCTGTAAGGTAACGTTGTTTTTTGGAATACACAAAATAAGCTGGGAGAAAGAAATAGCATACCGTACCGGGGGCTAATAATAGAAAAGTAAAGAAATGGATAAAAATAAAAGAGAATTTGGATCTCAAAGAATATGTCAGTCGCCGTACCTTGCCCTCCCCAAATTACATTCCTGGGCTTTATCAGCATTGCGCTGCACAGTCGTGGAAAAAAAAAGTAAAAAACCCCTACTAACTGCTCAACAAATTACCGTAAGAGAAAGTTACTGGTACCGAACGATTGGAAATAAAATCTACTTTTAAATGATGCATATAAAATTTGCTTAGGGTGCCATCTACATATTAAAACGAACCCAAACTTCAATTTTTTTCAATGGCAATACCCAATTTTAACAAAATATTTCAAATCTTCGGTTCAAACTATGCTTAGTCACCAAATTTCAAGTCATTTAAATGATAAGTTTTTGAATTATAAATATTCAAAATTTAGAGCTTCTAATGTTAAATTACATTTTCATATTTTCATCAATCTCCTGAAATTACACTCCTAATGGGCTAATTTTTTGTGTAGCACTGATACTAAAATACCCAAACATAAATACGTTGAATTTACAATTTTTATAATTTTATGATATAAATTATGAATTATGAAATTAATATTCGAAAAAATTATGAATTGCAACCTACATTTTTTTTTTTTTTTTTTTTTTTTTTTTTTTTTATGGATTTAGATTTATTAAGTCCTGCTTTATGGAAATCCAAAATTTCACATTTTCCTTCTAAGTAGTTTTCAAATTATGCTTAAATGTTGGCTTAAGGGGCCGTCTATGATAGAAGTGACTAGATATTTTGAAATTTCTTAGGCGATCCTGTAATCTAGCAGTCTTCCATGACTGCTTGCGTGAGGCTTAAGATCCCTTGATCAAGAAGGGGGCTCTCTTGGTCAACAATCGAGTACGGAACTTCAATTTGGATAGAGCCCCTAAAATACGCTCGTTTTAAAATAATTAATTTCTCGGAAACTTAACGTACGAATTGCATAAAAATTTGTTTTTAAGCTAATTGAAGGGTGTAGAGTTCGTTTAGGCTGTCAGAATTGTGTACTGCTATTGAAAAAAAAAACAAAGTTATGGTTTGTTTTAGTATGTAGATGTCCTTCAAAGCAAATTTTACATACATCATTTAAAAGTAGATTTTATAACCTATCGTGTGGTACCAATAACTTTCCTCTACGATAATTTTTTCCAGAGTTAGTGAGGAGTGTTTACTTTTTTATTTCCACGACTGTTCATTAAACCCAAACGTATTTATACTCCACAAAATTTTTAGGCAATTTCTAAATGCTTTAAAACTATGTGTAGCAATACTAATTAATTTTCCATATTCTCTAATCTTCTCCAGCCAATCGTTATTTGTAATATTTAAAAGCTGAAAATAAGAATATGTAGGAATGTACTTTAAAATACAGATACATTTTTTGTTTGTATTGAATCAAGCCTTGCTATGAGCCTTTTTTCTTTAAAGTTATATTTCCATTGTAAGGTAGTGTTGGATTAAGAAGGACTATATATATATATATATATATATATATTAAATGGTTTTTCAAATAATAATTAAAAAAGGGATCATATTTAGATATGTATTAAATGTTTCTAAGAAAAACTTTAACAATTCTACTAGTAGATTACCTAAATGTCCCACATTCGAGTTTTGTGGTTACTAAATATTTAGAAATGCAGCCTTTTCTCTCTCTCTCCCCCCCCCCCCCTTTACCAGGTCAGAGCACCTAAATGTCCCACATTCGAATTTTGTGGTTACTAAATATTTAGAAATGGAATCTTTACCTTGCCTCCCCGGAGTTATAGAAATCCTTTAACAGAGAAAATGTGTGAATTCAACTCTGCGATATCATTCATGAAACTCCTACTTGTATGTATGACTTAGAAAATTTCTACGAAACTGAGGTTCAAAAATGTATATTTTTGAAGTTTAAGAGAAAATAAATAGAATCTTAAATGCGACACAAAATCTTGTGATAAAATTCTTAGCTCTCTGATATATCATGTAATTTTTCTTAAAACAGACTGAAGTGGGCGTAGCAAAATAAAACTTCAGCAAAGTATGTTTGTTCTTCGTAATTCTATATATATATTGATCTGATCTATATCATTATGTTTGTAATAATATATTTTCAAATGCATGTCATGAAAACACATGATTACTTTCTTATCCAAAAATAAAAAAGTATTTAAGAAAACTATTTTATATCTAAGATATAATGTTATTGTAGGTTAAATGTTTATGAAAAGACTTTTCAAGGTATTATGTTGGGTAATTTGAAAGTAATATGTGTTCTTCTCATCAGCTGTTTTTATCGGAATTAAATCTCTGAAGCCGGAGGAATAACAGATGAATTCGTTATAAAATTCAAGTTTGAAAATGCTTGGAACTTTATTTATTTACAATTACCGATTTTTCAATCGCTCATTCATATGTGACTTCATAATTAATTATGCAACTAATCTTCATTTTAATTTTGAACTTGTTACAATTAACCTACGTAAAAAGAGCGAAATTTTGTGAATGGTAAACATCTGGTTTGTAAATATCATTGCATTAATGTCTTCTTGAGGCTACAGTCGCTTTATTTTGTTTATGTTTTTTCTAGCCAAGGCTTTGAAATTCATGTTGTGGGCGAAAGTAGATCATCACATTGATAAAACTAAGATAGTAAAAACTAAGATACCCTCCACATGCTGCGTCCAAGCAACCAAGATTTTCTCTTTATTTTCGTTTATTATTTCATTTGGTACTTCTTTTTATGTCTATATACAATGAAACTTGTCATAATGATCAATACATTGAATTTTCACACGAATGTTAAACTCTTGTGAAAATGACTACCAATTTTTAACACTTTCCAACTCAGTCGAAAAGTGCTTATGAATTCGGTTTGTCTGGTCGTTTATCTATCTGGCCGCGTTCTAACTCGCGTAAATTTACTCGGATTGCCATGTAATTTATGTATGCCATTTAAGTTTACCATGGCGTGTTCAGTATTGCAATGCCATACCGATATGGTCTATGGAAAAAAATCCCGGTTTATTTTGATGTTGCTACACTATTTCAAACATATTGAAATTTATATACATCACTTAGATACACTACATAATGCTTACTATAGAACACGGTGTACATAGCAGTTATCGTTCATTTAAAGGAACACAAAAAAGAATTTGGTTACAGTACTGTGTATGAACTATAATTGTAGGAAGTGTAGTTTCAATTGTAGTATGTGTTTTTAAATTTAACAATTTTTTTTTTTGCATATTACTTGGTGTGTATAAATTCTACAGATCATATACAGGGATGCACAAAAGAATTAGAGTATTTTTCAGCTTACTGATATAAATTGCTGAAAGGGAATTTTTCAACTATGCTATGCGCTTCATAACCGAACAAAGATTTTGCATACTATAGATAGTACATATACTACAGTATATATACAAATCTGTAGATCATATACAGGGTTTCACATAAGAATTAGGTTACTTTTTCGACTATAAATGGTAATTGATGAAATCGGGTTTTCAAATGTAGTGTGCGTATGCGAATTACTTAGACGTAACCTTTCTCCTTATAAAACATTGAAATTTCGTTACAGAATTCTGGCTTAGAAGTGCTGGAAAGTGTTTCATAATCTATGCTTGACACATGATTTTTATTTCTTTTTTTTTCAGTTGATATGGCGAAGTTTAATTAATACACTCTAACAGCAAAAAAAGAGAAGCGCAATTATGTGGATTTATGTGTTCTGGACGCAATCAGGATAATTAGGCAATCATCGGAAAAAGATTATTTTTTTTAAATAAACATTTCTCCAAAATAGCTTTTCTTTAATAGAAAAGATACACCTTGCAGTAGACCTTACTTTTAATAAGATAGTAAACTGCTGAGATAAATTTGAAAATATTTGTTATTCGTTATCAACAAAATTAATTGTTTTGCCGTAAATCGTAAATACCAACTTAGAATTATGCAAGTGTGGACCAAATAGTGACTTCGAAAATTCGAATTAAATCTAATGCGTTGTTTCAAATTGAAATTTTAATGGAATTAATATTTTATGAATGAATATCTTAATTCGGATTTCAATAAGATTTTTTCCCGCTTTATAATTTTCCTTTTCATCACAGTGATCCTCATGAGTAGATAATTGGAGATTTACAGTAGATTCATTTTTTTCTTTTTTTTTCCCCCTCTCTCTCTTATCCATTCAAGTGTAAAACAAATAGCTTTCGTCTAATACACAAGAATTTGTCCCTGCTGCGCTGTAAACGCATTTAATTTAATGACTTTGTTTGTTTATCCATCATGAAAAGTTTAAGTTTAGCTGTGCCAAAATTCACCCGGCTAATTTATCTTATGCGCTACTGTAATGTTTGGAGTCGAATAAAATAATTTATTAGTTTCATATTTTACTAAAATTAAACTTCGTTCGAAAATAAAAATTCTACTAGATAGCGCTTCTGCATTTGCTCTAGAATAGAAGATATCCGAGGATTTATCCGATAAAAATGAATATTTTTACCTTTTTAACTAAATTAATTTTTCTTTTATGTAAAATTAATATTTAAATTAAATTTATACGTTATTTTTTATTATCCTTCTTATGTTTTACATTAAATTTTTTTATGTTCAATAAACACTCAAACATTGAATACGGTTTTGAAATATCAAAAATTATTAAATCACTATAAAGTTTTAAAAGCGCACACAATAATTTTCCCGAATTCAGTGTATTACTTAGAAGCATTGTTACATATCAATACTTTGTACTTTCAAAAATGTGAGAGGTTTACATATGTAATGGCAGCACCTCAGTTATTGAGGTGAGCGAGTGAAGTCCAATGGTACTTTTGGCTCTATTCTTCATAAACTAAATTTTCTAAAAAAACTAAAAAATTCTTCCTAAAAGGAATAATTATGGAATATAAGTGCCATGCATCTAACGTTAAAAATCACTAAATGATCATTGGTTTTCATTTTACGTAATCTACCGATGTATATATAAATCAGTTTATGAGTGTATGTTTATTATACCAATGGAAAATTTTTGGCTGAGGTGCCCGAAACTCGACACTCATAAATTTTAGAAAAATAGAGTAAAATTACTGCCAACTTTAAAAATTTCTCAGACCAGTCTTTACCCATTTTTCATCCACTTGTCATAGTTTATACGAATGTATATTTTGTTTAAATTTTCTAATGCAATTTTTTCTTTCCTGTTGCCGCAAAGAGAAACTGTGTATGGACAATATTTTAATAAGTCAATAAAAATCCAGATTCACCCGCTATATTTTCGAATCTAAAATTGATGCCATTCTGAGCAGATAATTCGTATTTTTTATATAACCATAATATTTTAATCTATAAGCATGTGAAAATGCCGTAGTATTTTCATTTAAATGTATGTAGAATTAAAACATCTAATATAATACAGATAGTTCATTTTTATTAAAAATATTCAAGGAAAAATATAAAAAAATAAAAATAATCTCCTAACTATGACGTCACTTTCTACGAGGCGCTTAACAGTGTGACGTCAAACTGACTCTAAACAAATGGTTGCTACATTTTATTTTCAATTTCGTTTTGTATACTACAGCTATATCTTAGAGCTATTCATTATAGCTAAATTTTCTTATACTTTAAATGCAGTGATGATATTTCCTACGATTTATATTAAATAGGAAATTAAAAATAACAACCGTTTTTAAGAGTTAGTCCTTTCTCTTTTCAAACGAAAATTCATGACTGATGTCATGATAGAAATCATCCACAAAATGACGTTATTTTCATGATCAAATTTCATGATCGTTAATCATTGCAGACTAAGTTTTTATGAAGGAAAATCTAAGTTTCTATTTAAAAATAATGCCTTGCGAGATAGAATTTCCATAAATTCGACGCCATTTGGTTGAATTTTTTGCATTTTTCTTCTTATTGTCAGTGAAATCGTTTATTTTTTTGTCACATGTGGCAAAGAAAACCTCCATTCTAATGTATAAAGTTGGGGGATTTTGGTATGATTGTGTAGAAGTGGCATCGTTTTTTCCTGCTTGTCTTTTCATCGATTTAAGTGCCCAAATTTCGGTTATTGCATTTTCATTTATTTTATTACGCACCATCGTATTTGGAACAAAATAGTCATAACGCAACATTCAAACAATGTTCGGAACTCATTAAGAAGCCAAAATTTAAAGCCTTTATTTTGTACGTACAACAATTGTTTAATTATACGTAGTGCATATTGTGTGTTTTGTTATGTGCTACACATTCTTGTGTGTGGTACAAAATATTCATATCCTAGCATTCAGCTCCGTGCTTTAACGTAGTAAAAGTAAAAGTATTTTATTGACCAACCCCTAATTTCTCATTTACAACAACTCGCCAATTATTTTCTTACAGCTCTTACTCTAATATGCCATCAAAATGTTAAATATATAAGAAAAAACTTTGCAATGTCCAAAACTCATTAAGGAGAAGACAAAATTTAAAATGAAAAATTTCAGTACCAAAATTTTAAATGCCAAGCCATTATTTTCCATGTAAAACGACTTTTTAATTACAGTACATCATGTCTCTTGCTATACATTACACATTCTTGTGTATGTTGCAAAATATTCATCTCCGTGCTTTAATGTATCATAAGTAAAAGTATTTTATTGACCAAGCGCTAATTACTTGCGTTAGTAATTATATAAATATGTAGCACATATAGTCTGGTCCGTCCGTCTGTCTATCCATCTGCCCGCATATAACAGCGCAAAAACTACCCAACCGTATAATTTGAAATTTAATATATATAATCATTGTAGAATTCTGTCGAGTCATTTCACATTTTATGAAAATTGAATCAAAACTTAAAAAGATATTAATAAAACTTTTCTTTATACTATTAAATCATATGTTACGCAATTAATTCAATGATATCCCATGATAGGTAATGAATCTAGGTTGCCATGGTGATTACGTCCTATTTAAGATGGAGTCCTGTTATTTCCGTATTACCGAATAAGGGGACGAGGGGCCTTAAAGTCAATTTTTTATTTTTTGTAAATTTTACTTTAAATATTATTCAAGGGTACATTATATGCATTATGGTACACATTTATTGCAAAAAAAATTTTAAAAACATTTTTTTTTAGAAAAAAAAGGAATTTTCCGTGATATTTTAGAACTTTTCAAAATGCACTATGCGCATTCCATATGAATGAAAATCTCCAATATTTTTTATACAAGTTTGGTTTATATATATAAATAAAACTGTGCAACGAATTTTATATATTTGAATATAAAGGTAAAAAAATATATATATATTCTAAATTTTTGGAAATTTTGAGCATTTTTGCAGTTTAAAATTTCAAAAAAATTAGAAAATATTTTTTTCTTTACCTTTATATTCAAATATATAAAATTCTATGCACAATTTTATTTATATATATAAACCAAACTTGTATAAAAAATAGTGGGGATTTTCATTGATATGGAATGCGCATGGGGCATTTTGAAAAGTTCTAAAATATTACGGAAAATTCCCTTTTCTTTCCCCTCAAAAAAAATTTAATTTTCTTTTTCTTTTTGTGAACAATGTATGCCATAATGCTTATAATGTATTCTTGAATAATATTTAAAGTAAAATTTACAAAAAAAAAAAATAAAAAAATGATTTTAAAGGATTTTTACGTCCAAGAGTCCAACAGCTATTGTATCAAGACCTGAATATTTATAAAACTAGGTATAGTACGAATCTACGAATGCACCTCATTTCCCACATTTTACGTACAATTTCCAACTTGTTTATTATAGTACATATCCTGTCTCTTGTTATACACTATATATTTTTGTGTATAGTGCAAAATATTCATATCCTAGCATTCAGCTTCGCGCTTTAACGTGTCATAAGTAAAAGTATTTTATTAACTGAGCCCTAATTTCTCATTTAAAACTCGGCAATTATTTTTTACATTCTTTAAAGGGACGGTGGAGCTTAAAATCCTTTAAAATATTTTTTTTTTTATTTTTGTAAATTTCAACTTAAATATTATTCAAGGGTACATTGTATACATTAACATGCATTTATCCCCAAAAAAATTTTATTTTTGAGAAAAAAATGGAATTTTACGCGTCGTCTTAGAAATCTTCGAAGTGCCCCCTGCGCGTTCCATATCAATGAAAATCCCCAATACTTTTTATAAAAGTTTGATTTATATATAGAAATAAAATAGAGCATCGAATTTCACATATTTGAATTTAAAGGTTAAAAAAAAAAATTTCGAAAAAATTTTGAAATTTTGAATTTTTTTTTTTTTTTTTTTTTTTTTTTTACCTTTAAATTCAAATATATAAAATCCGATGCTCTATTTTATTTCTATATATAAACCAAACTTTTATAACAAATATTGGGGATTTTCATTGATATTGAAGACGCATGGGGCGTTTCGAAGATTTCTAAGACAACGCGTAAAATTCCATTTTTTTCTCAAAAGTAATTTTTTTTTTATTTTTTTGGGGGATAAATGCATGTTATAATGTATATAATGTACCCTTGAATAATATTTAAGTTGAAATTTACAAAAATAAAAAAAAAATATTTTTAAGGATTTTAAGCTCCACCGTCCCCTTAATACTCTTACATGCCATTAAAATTTTAAGTGCATAAGAAAAAAATTTACACTGAGAAAATATCTAGCGTCAACTTTGTAACTACATAAACGGATTGTGTTTTCATCAAGAAATATAAACACAGCATGTATTTTATTACGCATCACCCACCCTCGTGTATGACCTAAAATATTCATAACCCAGCATCCACAGGAACGGTCGGAAGTCATTAACGCCCAGCTTTTCATAGCACTTAACAAACTTGGACCGCCTTAAACACACACAGGATGCATCCTCATTTACGAAGGATCGCCCTTAATCCTGAACATCCAAAGAAATTGAAAGATGTAGGCGTAAGGGTAAAAGAAAAAAAGAAATTATTAAGGTCAGAGACCTTTTTCTTAAATCTAGAAAAAGAAAATGTCAAGCGAAAAGTAGCTAAGTGAAAAATTACATTTCTGTCAGAATGGTGAGAATTGATTTCATGTGATATTTGATAAGTTCGTAGAGATTTTTTTTAAAGATGTCACAATAATTCTAAAGAAATATTTATTATAAGCTACCAAAGGAGCATTCTTTGAAAATAACTTTCATGACTTTTGAAGAAGTTATGTAGATATTATATATACACATTAGAGATTAATATCGTTCTTTTTTTCGAACCCCCGAGCACAACACGAACCCAAAAAAATCAGAGCCTGAGCCAGATATCGAAAGTAAACAATAGAAAATTGTTAATAATATTTTTAAATTATTTTTAGATTAAGTTTCTTATTTAACACGTTGAGTGCCAAGGTGTTGAGTGCCAAGGTGTTGAGTGCCAAGGTGACTGACACTGAAGTTGAAAAATTTACAATATTTTAAGTAATTTTTAAGAAAGTATAATCCTGTAATAAATAAAAGGTAAGTAAATTTTAAATCAATTTTCAGTAATTACTTAAAACAATATATATATTTTTAGTTTTATATTATATTTTAGACCGTCAGTCATCGACGAATGACGCGTTCTAAACTTAAAGTTCGGAGTCAGTCACACATGACTGACGTGGCGCTTAACGTGTTAAAAATCGCTTTTTAATTAGAAATAAATCTTAAATACCCCCTCATTATAAAATTTCGTCATTTTCATGTCCCTGCAAATCTGTTTAAAACAGCTAATTTAGTATTTAAACACAAGCACTTGCAGAAATATGACAAAAGACATAATTTTTATTCTTTTAAAATATTATTGTGCAACTACGGCCGAAAGACATGACCTCTGTTTTCCAGTAATTCTGGAAATGGACTTCAGATGAAAATCGAGGATATACATGAGGTATCCCACGGCTTCTTTATGTTGCTAACATTGCACATACAAAGGCTTCCGAATCATATTTCCTAATCTTATATCTTTTCCGAATCTTATATCCTATCAGTAATAATTCAATTTCTTTTCAAATTGATTTTTAAAGCGTTATAAAACACTTTAAGAAACTTAGACTGCATTCTTGTTTCACAAACAGCCAAGGGGTGGATCACCAGGGTTTGATCCCCCCCCCCCCCGAAATTTCTGCCAGAATGACTATAAATATACCTTTAACTATCACGGTCAAAATGTGAAAATAAACTACATTCAAGATTCAAAACTCAATATTCTATGCTAGCAATACTTTATTTTGTGATTCCGTTAATATGTTGAAAAACATTAAGGCAATTTCTAAGAAATCGTTCAAAATCATTTGAATTTTCTGGAATGGAACCCTATAAAAGCAGAATTTCATAATACACTGCTCAAAACAATTAAAGGATATTGCAGTTTTAGGTGGATTTTGTATCTGGTAAGCTGTTTAGCTGATTGATACATGGTCGACAGACATAGTAGGTTATATGAGAATAAATTACACATGTTTGGCAGAAAAAAATGCATTTTATTGCGCATTTGTGTATTAAAGGAAAAAAACACAATTTGTGCATATGAAAAAAAAAAGAATAAGAAAATGTGTTTTCTTCAAAGAAAATCATTTTCAGTAGGGGGTATGGTTTCCACGGGCGGCCAGCAACGTTGAACACCTTTGAGGCATGGACTCAATGAGGCTATTAATGACGAGTTAGGGTATTCTGCCCCACTCTTCCAGAAGAGCTCTTTCCAGTTCTTGGAGAGTTTGCCGGGATTGTTGGCGGCCAGAAACTCGTCTTCCTAGAGCGTCCCAAACGTGCTCGATTGGATTCATGTCTGGAGAACACGCTGGCCATTCCATTCGAACGATTCCTTCCTCCAAAAGGAAATCCTCCACCAGGTTTGCACGATGTGGCCTGCAGTTATCGTCCATTAAAATGAAGTTATCTCCGATTGCTGCAGCATAAGGGACTACAATAGGTCTGAGGATTTCATCCCTATATCGGCGACCAGTCAGAGCTCCATCTCGAATGATGTAGAGGTCAGTGCGCCCGTCAATGGAGATGCCACCATACACCAACACTCCTCCACCGCCAAATCTGACATTTTCGTGCACGAACGCAGGATTATTCCTACTGCCACGGTCCCTCCAGATGAAAATACGCCTATTATCCGGATGCACAGAAAAACGGGACTCGTCAGAAAACAGAATATTGCTCCATTCATTTCTCCTCCAGTTGACATGCTCGGTTGCCCACTCCCTGCGATCGCGACGATGCCTTGATGTTAATCTAACACATACCATCGGTCGGCGAGCATACAGACCTACAGCATGGAGCCGGTTTCGGACAGTCTGAGTTGAAATCGTGGTGCCTGTAGCCGAGCGAAGGTGTTGTTGGAGAAGAGTGGCGTTCATGGTTCGGTGTCTCCGAGCTGTTAACGCTAAATACCGATCTTCATTGGGCGTTGTTGCCCGTCTACGACCTTGCCCTGGTCTTCGGCCTGCACATCCACTCTCCAAAAAACGGTTCCAGATCCTGGAAATGACACTTTCTGACACTCCAATGGCTTGCGCTACTTCGGCTTGAGTTTGGCCCCCTTCTAACTTACCAACAATTCTCAAAGCTTCTGAATCTGTCAAATGACTTCGCTGAGACATCGTACTCATCGAAACAAAGCAATCACTGAATGCCGATCATTCTTGTCTTCATTCTCTTTTATCCAGTTGAAAGTCAAATTTCATTCGCTGCCGCTGAAGCGACGTTTTTGACGTCGAACTCAAAATTTGCATACTCCACAGTTTGAAAACCAGAAAAATTTGCATTTGTGATTCTCTTCTTCTATTTTCGGCAAAAAAAATTTCGTTTATATCTTTATTTTATATAAAACTTCAAATATCCTTTAATTGTTTTGAGCAGTGTAAAATGACTACAACAGACTGATACAGATCTTTAGACTTGTTTAGCTCAAATTCTTGAAGAATGCAAAGAAAGTCATTTTAAATACTCGGAAACTTTGTTGTTCCGACATTTATGCTGCAGGGAAGATATTTTTGGCAATAAAGCATTTGAGGACGTGAGTTTCAAAACTCACCTTATACAATATTTTTAAAATCAAGTTTTTTCTATCAGTCTATTCCGTTGGTGAACCTGCATCGAAAAAACAACTACAATCTGCAAAAATCTTGATTTCCAATAAATTTCTGCATAAAATCTTGATTTCCAATGAAAACTAATGGACGCAGTCAGAGATTTTTCACGGTTTCCCAAAATTTGATTTTTTGGATAAGGCGAGTTTTGAAACTCACGTCCTTATTTGAAACATATTGCACAAAATTTCAAACATTAAATAGGTTGACATTAACGTCAATATGTTACGAAGATGCATCAAAATGAGATTATAATTTTATTTACAAGGCAAAAGATTTAATTTTTTTGTAATTATTTTAAATGGAATTATTTAAATTCACAATAAAGTTTAATAAGACTCTTAACAAATCGCCTCTATTGAGCTAGTAAAAAACAAATCTAAAATAAGACAAAAATAAAATTCTGCCCCCCCCCCCAACCCCCCCAAATCCCTCTCCGAAACATTTTTCTAGCTACGGCCTTGCAAACAGCAAGTTTTTTCCCACTTTTTTCCATTTGCGAATAAATAGAATTTTCACTTTGATCTAGAGTCCGAAGACTGGTATAAAAATCGAGCCGGGCCTAGACCTCGTCTAATCCCGTCTTATATATACATATCATGGAAGACGGTAGTATTTCGAGTGACGCAGCCTTAAGCCTAAAATCGTATCGTATCGTATCGTTAAAATCGTATCGTATCGTATCATAGAATTCGTAGATGGCGGAACTCATATATACAGCTAACTCGACATCAAAGAAAACGCGAAAAGCCGCCTTTTAATAACTCAGCAGATATATGTCTTATTGTTCTGAATTTTCTAGAACAGTCTTATATCTGCAGTCTAATCGTATACTGAAATTTTTGCATTTCTACGTGCAGTATATTTTGAGATCTAAATAGCCATTTTTAAAGTGAAAACGTTGGTATAATATCGAGGAAGTTCCTAATTTGAAAATCTCGAAAACGGTTCTAACGATTATTTTTAAATTGATACATAATATAAATGTGATTAAGGCGAGGTGAATAACACTTTTCTTTTTTCTGGGAAAACTCTCGTTCGTTAAATAATTCGATTTTTTTTTCTCTCGAAAATGACACGGGCGATTTTTTAAAAATCAAATAAATATGTTTCAGATGAACCAAATAACAATTTACTTGTTTCCAGCAAGACTCTTGTTCGTTTTATAATGTGCATGAAAAATCGGACTATATTTCTTCGCCATTCTATGGAAATTTCACCGAAAATGCATGACACTGTATTCATACACACGCTTTCTTTTTAACCACTTTTGAGGAGAAAAATTTTGTATTCCCAATGGCTGAGTGGCTAAGGGCCATCGTTTACTGACCTTAAGATAGGCAGTTCGATACTTACTGGTACGTGTTTTCACATGTGAATGTTTTTTTTTTTTTTAAGTCTGCTAGTTGACCATTATTCTCAGTTCCTTTGTAATTTTTTTAATTGCTATTAAGTTAAATAAAATTACAATTATAATGACGCCAATTTGATGATGATTATTTCTTGGCAATTTTTCAACAATAAAAATATTACCATAAATTTTATAAATATATTTAATTTCAATCACTTTACAAAAAAAGTACATTAATAATTATTATTTGAATATAAATCACACGATCAGAAACGTAAAAAAATAATTCATTTCAGCTCTTCTTTTTATAATATCGTTTTTTATTATTATGACGGTCAATCAATATATAATCACTGACATCCATATTATTATTATTATTATTATTATTATTTTCCTTGCATAAAAGCTATTGTGATGTAATAATTCTTTTATAATAAATAATTTAGTTGAAATGTTTTATTTATAAATATCAATGAAGTTTGATAACCCCGAGACAATTCTTTGCAATATTTACAGTTTACATAATAAGCATATCAGAATTCTGGTGTCCCCATCTTTTGACGCAATTGCGTAGTATTATAGAGAAATGTTTGATAAAAATGTTGAAGTAGACAGTTTTTAAATCGAAGAATTATTTTAAGAGATATTTAATGTTAAATCTGGATAAAATTGTCTCATTAAAAAAGTCTCATAGGAAAAAAAAATATACATGGGAATTTAATCATTTTCATTCAATTTAATCATTCAATAGAAACTCGAAGTTTGCAGAGTGCATTTATTATTCTTAACTTACCTAATTTTTTGACGGTTTATTTCAATTTTAAATTAAAATTTTCAGAATTTCCAGAGATATTTTTTACATATTTTAGAAAAGGTTCTTTTAAATTGTTGCCAAATGTTAAAACAGCGCAAAGAATAATATATCCTTTAAATTAAAAATTTATTCACACTTGACTATTATAAACAGAAAAAAAATCCTTTTAAATTAGAATTAAATGATAACGTGTTAAAAGCAGGAAAATATTAAACATTACGTCATAAAAATTGTTTCTACACATGCTTACTTAAAATGAAAGAAAATTATAAAATAATCAATTATTTTCAAATTAGAATTAAATGATTACGCATTAAAAGAAGGAAAACATTGAAAATTACGTCATAAAAATTATATTTACACGTGAATATTAAAAGAAAAAGAAAATTTTTAAATAATAAATTCATTGATATGTGTTAAAAGTCGTAAATGGAGGAAATTACGTCATATTGGCCAAAGTGGCCAAAACAGTTTACAAAACACATTGCAAAACATATTGCAAAACAGTGTAAATTAAAAAATATATTTATATGAGAGATTTATTTCAAATTTCGAGATGATATTTTTAACTATAGTTGCTAATTTTAAGGTAGCGCAAATAATAATATTATCTTTCTAATAATAAAAATATTTTCAGTTGAATGTTACAAAGAGAAAGGAAAGTTTGGTGAAAATTATGTCAGATTTAAAACGTTACATTTAAAATCTCTTATTTAAAATCATTTTCTTATAGCGTTGTTAAAAAATACCATAAAGCAAAGACTCTGTTGACTTAGTTCCTTTTATATTTGGTAATTTTCAAATGTTTAACTAATCTTATTTAATCAAGCAGGGAAACAGCAACTAACATCAGCTGATTCGGTTTTGAAATCCCTCAGTAAAAGGGAAACCCGTTTACAGTAAGATCGCCATTGATTTTTTAACTATACAGAGCAGCCTCGATTATCCGAGCTAATTGGGACTTTTAGTAAATCGGAATCGGAAATCTCTGTTAATAGAAACTGTGTGTAAAAACTCGCCGTGCTTGCGAATTTAACATCTCTTTTAAAAAAATATATAGAACGTTTTTTAAATAATAAAAGTAAATATATGTAAAGTTCTGTTTCACAGCTTAACAAATTTAAAAAGAAAATCAACTACCAGTAGTAAATTTTAAAATGCAAATTGAAAAATTTACGAAAGTTCACACAGCCACTGGAAACAAAGCATTGTTCGCTATTGACTTCTCAGGGTCCAATGTTTCTTTGGAGTTGAGGGCTTTTGGGGGCAGAAGGGTTTGTATAGCACGGACAGTGAGCTAAAGAGTGTGGTTATTTTTAAGGCTCATTCAAAAGGAAAAAAAAAATCAGACTTTGTTATCGGCTCGGTTAACAGAAACCTCGATTAATCGAAGCTCGGTTAATCCAGGTTCTACTATAATTCAATCTTCCGTAATCTTTTTAAAGCAGATCAAATTAATGGACTTTAGCACAAAGTCACATAGCTGATAACTGCCATGCTTGTTGGCCACCTTTTTTTAAAAAAGTTTGCTTCACCTTATTCAATTAATGAGATATCTCCGATAAAATAAGTCACATTTTCCCGTTCTAAAATACTGGTATCCAAAAATCGTAGCATGTAACTGACACTACAAGTACTCATGGAACTAGACTATTTTAAGTCTGATTTTTATTATAGACTATATAAAATTATTAAAAATATATATTATGATAGGAACTAGCGGGCTTCGTCCGCTATTTACGTTACGGATATAAAAATCATGTTTTTTTTTAGGGAAAAAGAAATAAAAACCTATTTGACGATAGGTTTATAAAAACACATTTTGTATTTGTTATATTTCCGGGGATGAGGAGGGGGGGGGGCTATTTTGATTAAATATCGCAATTAGTCTACATGGCAGATATAATTATGATAGACACTAGCGGGCTTCGCCCCTCTATGGCGCCTTATGGGTCCAGCTTCCATAACACAGAAACTACCTTTCGGACATCAATGCAACAGATTCCAAACGTTATAATTAACTTAATAAACCCTATATAGCATTAAAGTAAATTTATGAGTACTGCATACTATTTTTTTATCGTAATTTCTGAAGAGAAAAAATTATTTCGGTTCCATTCTTAGGTACTGGTCGGAAAAATTTTGAAAATGGGGGGAAGGAGGGGACATGAGACTGCTGTTTGTCAAACAACACAACTGGATCTGGCTTATTCAACTTGGTTTTTGATGACTTCAATTGGAAGGTGGTTTGTTTAAAAGAGTGCGTTCCCTGCCCCATGAAAATTGGAACTATTGGTGCTACATCTATGTAAGGATTTAATAATTATAAATTAACATTTTGGATTTATTAATTTAAGGATAAAGTGTTTTTAAAGGAATATCAAATGAAACCCTCTGTGCGATCTGCGATTATACTTACCCAGTTGTTTTTATATACAAACTGCTCTAAGGAAAATTGTAATAAAATAGTAAAAATTAAATCTGCATTAAATTCCATAAGTATCTTTTTTTTAATCATTTTATCACTAACCTAAAAAAAGTAATGATATCAATGCAAAAACCCTTGACGGGTTAAAAGTTTCTGACGCAGCACTTTATCTTATGCTCTAAGAATTTTAAATATGGACCATAAAAATACTGATATCAAATTTTGAGTGACGTTATGCTATTTCTTAAA
The DNA here is from genome assembly GCA_963932465.1 of Maratus speciosus. Lineage (NCBI taxonomy): Eukaryota > Metazoa > Arthropoda > Arachnida > Araneae > Salticidae > Maratus > Maratus speciosus. Next base: position 119,273,674 of record OZ010790.1, read on the forward strand.
AAATATATTTGTATTTATTTCACCATTTTATTTTTGTTTTATTTATAATCGCATGTGCAAAAGTTATGTCCAACATGAAAAGCTGCATAAAATTTTATTCGCTGTTGCTTTATCATTTACATCTCTCATAAATTCAAAATATGTGTTTTAAAAGATATGATATAAAATTTAAGTGACGCCTTGATGTGACTTTAAAAGGTTTGTTTTTTAAAATTCAATTTAAATTATTTTTGACTTGGTTAAAATATTTTTTTTACATCTACACAATACTTTTAATTTTCCAATTCACTGTTAAATATATCACTTTCATTGAATCTATACTATGCATTGAGATGTATTTATTTCAATAAATTGATTTATCTTTTGTGTCACGCTATTCAAAATTGTGAGTAAGATTTATGTAAATGGTTTCTTTGCGTCATTGTGTCCAAACTACATGAAATGTATGAAAAAGGATAGTTTGACGCAAATAAACCATTTACATAAATCTTACTCACAATTTTGAATAGCGTGACACAAAAGATAAATCAATTTATTGAAATAAATACATTTCAATGCATAGTATAGATTCAATGAAAGTAATATATTTAACAGTGAATTGGAAAATTAAAAGTATTGTGTAGATGTAAAAAAAATATTTTAACCAAGTCAAAAATAATTTAAATTGAATTTTAAAAAACAAACCTTTTAAAGTCACATCAAGGCGTCACTTAAATTTTATATCATATCTTTTAAAACACATATTTTGAATTTATGAGAGATGTAAATGATAAAGCAACAGCGAATAAAATTTTATGCAGCTTTTCATGTTGAACATAACTTTTGCACATGCGATTATAAATAAAACAAAAATAAAATGGTGAAATAAATACAAATGTATATTTTTTAAGAAATAGCATAACGTCACTCAAAATTTGATATCAGTATTTTTAAGGTCCATATTTAAAATTCTTAGAGCATAAGATAAAGTGCTGCGTCAGAAACTTTTAACCCGTCAAGGGTTTTTGCATTGATATGTATGTATACATACAGTCGAACTCAGTTATGACGACAAGAAAGGAATTATAAATGTCCTCGTACAAGCCGTTACCCGTAATATCCGTAAAGACAATAAAAATCTTAAAAACACACACATTATTAAATTAATTACTACTATTAATTGCTCTAATTATCTCAATGCTAAAATTAACTTAATTTTATAAAGATAACATAAAATATTCAGTCTTAAAATTGTGAGTGTAATTTACGTTTGACGGATCTTTTCTTTAGGCAAAATCACAGTAATGAAGTTAAAGCCTCTAAAGAACTAGCAGTTCTAAAGGATATGGAAGACGTACAATAATACAACAGATCACTGCCCTTTCACACCGTAATAACTCGACAAAACTTGCAATAAACACAGCAATTTTCGAGCTATTAATTTCATAAATCTTTTTCATTTTAACAGTTCAACAAGAGAACATAAAGAGAATAGTTAATATAGTCCAGAGACTATAATATTTAAAGGAAGGAACAAAGATTTCTTTCTATGCTACTCCTTCCTATGCATGATGTCCTCAGTTGTAAATCATACAAATGGGTAGTATTTTAAACGTCCTTATCGCCCCCTTCTTTCTTTCGTTTTTTTTCAAGACTTTGGGGCATTCCTTTACATTTTCTTAAGGCTGTACAAATATAACGTTGTCACTTTAAGAGGGAGGGAGGGGGGTCTGACACTTGATATCGTATTTCTAGGGTGAGGGGGGGGGGGGTTGTCTTTTTATATCGTTACCATTTTGGATTCAACCAATTTTTTTTTTTTTTTTTTTTTTTTTTTTTTTTTTTTTTTTTTTACATCAATATAGTGATAGTCTGTTACCTTTTTTTTAGTCTCTTATCTATTTTCATGAAAATATAAAATTTTTATTACAGCCATTATAAAATCATTTCGTTCCAAAATATGAAATAACCCAAAGTTCTCCATTCCTATTCTTCTGCCATTTGCGCATAAAATTCGTTGTTAGAGAAAGCAGATTCGAAATGATATCTGTTATATTTGCTAGTCAAAAATGGGTAAGAATTTTATCCGCCTGTTTTGTTTATAAGGTCTGCTTCCCCCCGCGCATGGAGCAAATGCAAGAAAACCATATTATTGTTGAATGCAGTATATAACAAAAAGCAATTATTAAATACTTTTAAATAGCAAGTATTTCTTTAAAGTGTTATTTGATATAATGTTACTTCATATTGTATATAATAGTGATATTTTATTAACTTCTCTTCATTTAAATTAGTAAAGTACGCGAATAATAAATGTATAACTATATCTGTATACCACTACAAACGTATAAAAATAAAATGAAAGAAAAACATTGTAAAAATAAAAAGAATTTGAAGACACTGATAACGATGTAATTAGGGGGGAAGACGGGGGTCGAGGAATGATAACGTATGATATCGGAAGGGGGGGGGGGAAGGGGGTCCAAATTTGCTAAAAAGTTGATAACGTTATATATGTATAACCCCTAAGTGGGGTGTTTGAAGATTTAAATTCTGCCTTGTAAAACTGATAAATTATTGCATTTTGACAAACAGTTACAATGAAAAAATATTATCGCTGACAGAGAACAGTTTTCGATAAGAAATGGATTTCTTTCCTAAATCTATCTTATTTTTCGCCGAAAATCACATTGAAATGGACAGTTTGTATTAGCCGTGATTCTACTTTTGTAGCTCATAACATGCGTGAAAATCTTAATATAGTTGAAATGATGATATTCTTAATGTGTAAATTGCTCATTTTTACTGTGTCTTCATTTCAGACGTGCTCGTATTAAACGAAATCGACCGTATATACTATATATATACATATACATGTATATATATAATTTAAAAATTTTTAAAGTTAAACCAGAAATGAATAATGAAAGAAAAAAAAATTGATAGTGTGTTACTTTTGTAAATCGTAAATTAAAATGCACGGTCACAGATTTTTTTTTTTTTTTTTTTTTTTTTTTTTTTAAGTTAGATGTTGCATTTAGGTTTCGGTAACTTTGTCAGATCCAGGAACTAACGGAATATTTTCTTTTTTCATTTTTCATAGTTTAGATTTTTTTTTTTTTTTACTTATTCTTATGCTATTCATTTATTTTATTTTTTATAAATTTGACTTCTCTTTATTTTAAATTTGATTATTCTTTCATTTAAATTGTTTATACTACAGCTCATATTCAAAATATTAGAATAATTACTTTTTTTTCACAAACTGGAAATATCGTTTGGTAATTTAACATCTTTTAATGCAAATATGCAAACGATACTTTTATTAAGAACTTATCGTTGATTAATCTTATTTATTATCTTAAAATTAATATCATTTCTGAAAAGATTAATTGAAAAAAAACTTATTTTGAAAAGTCAAAATATTAGAATATTTATTCAAGTGGTTCAAAATATTAAAAATTTCGCATTAATTCTCCTTTAATTATCACCAATTCATAACTGGTGGCATCATGGATTAAATTAAGACGATTTTATTTAAAATCAATATTCTCTTTGCAGTTTGTTTGCTTTTTCGTCTTAAAATGGGTCGTGTGAGGTATATTTCTGAATCTATTAAACTTAGGATGGCTGATTTGTGTTGGCACGGTAAAAATCAATGTTATATAGCGAATTTTTTACACTGTTTGCAATCAAGCGTCAATAAAATATTAACATATTTAAAAAAGGGAAAATTTCAAAATAATCGCCGAAATGGCGGCCGAAAACTAAAAACCTATGCTAGAGATGACAGGAAACTGAAGCGTATAGTTAAGAAAAGCCGTTTTAAAAGTGTGCTATTCTTGCACCGAAAATGGAAAGAAGAAGGAGTACAAGTTTCTACATCGACAACATTAAGACGTTTCCATAAATTTAAGTTTGAATCTCGTGTACCGAAAACAAAACCTCTCATGACTGCAAAACAAAAACGTATAAGATTAAGTTGGTGTAAATCAAGATGTTTATGGAGCGAAGAAGATTCGAAAAATATATTATTTAGTGGTAAAAGTATGTTTTGTATCTATACAACATAATTTCATCACTAACTAATATGTTTTTCCAATCTTCTTCGCTCCATAAACGTCTTGATTTACACCAATTGAATCTTATACGTTTTTGTTTTGCAGTCATGAGAGGTTTTGTTTTCGGTACACGAGATTCAAACTTAAATTTATGGAGACGTCTTAATGTTGTCGATGTAGAAACTTGTACTCCTTCTTCTTTCCATTTTCGGTGCAAGAATAGCACACTTTTAAAACGGGTTTTCTTAACTATACGCTTCAGTTTCCCGTCAGCTGTAGCAGATGCGTTTGGTTTTCGGCCGCCATTTCGGCGATTATCCTGAAATTTTCCATTTTTTGAATATTGTGTTAGTATTTTACTAACGCTTGATTGCGAACAATGTAAATAATTCCCTATATAACATTGATTTTTACCGTGCCGATACAAATCAACCATAAGAAGTTTAATAGATTCAAGAATATCCCCCCACACAACCAATTTTAAGACGAAAAAGCAAACAAACTGTAAAAAGAACACCGATTTTAAATAAAATCGTTTGAATTTAATCAATGATGCCACCTGTTATGAATTGGTGATAATTAAAGAAGAATTAATGCGAAATATTCTAATATTTTGAACCACTTCAATAAATATTCTAATATTTTGACTTTTCAAAATAATTTTTTTTTCAATTAATCTTTTCAGAAATTATATTAATTTTAAGATAATAAATAAGTTTAATCAACAATAAGTTCTTAATAAAAATATCGTTTGCATATTTGCATTAAAATATGTTAAATTACCAAACGATATTTCCAGTTTGTGAAAAAAAGTAATTATTCTAATATTTTGAATATGAGCTGTACAGTTAAACATAATATTCGCTTATGGCTCCCTTATGTCTTTGCAAGTCGCTACATGTCGCCTGTGGAGGTAAAGTTGCTCCGCAACTAGGAAGTCCATTAAAAAGCCTTACATTGTTCCATATGATGATTAATCAAAAAATGTGTATAATTTTATAATAATTGTATTAAAGAAAAAATACTACAGTAGAGCGCCGATCATCCGGACACCGATTAACCGGATTGTCCAATTAAGGCTGTTCTCAAATCCAAAAGGGCAACTTTATGACAGAAGTTTTAATTTATTTTTGTTTGGAAATGCATGAAACTAGCAGGTGTTGTTGCTAAGAAACTATACAATCGAATTGTTTTTTCCGTTTTTTTTTTTTTTTTTGCAAATCGTTTAGAAAATAGTGTCAAAGTTGACGCTTTGAACCGAAGTTCCCGAAGAAAGCAGAAAAACCAGTCAGCAAAGGGAAAAAAAACGTCTTTGTCACGAGATCAAAATCGCTTATAACTCAATAGGTAGTTCATTTATCAAAAAATGGAAATCACAGTTCGATTCTGAACCGCTTCCATAGTCGGACTTTCCAATTTTATATCTTTCCGTTAAAAAATGAATTTGTAAATGTGTTAAAACATTTTGCGCTTGTTGAGCAGAGCAGTTGAGAACACCCTTACCCGGATTTATCAAGGACCATACGCTTTCGCCTTCTCCAAAAACTTTAAAGTGAAGCTTCTTTAGGCGCGGTAGGGTAAATTCGGCTGGACGTCTCGAAAATTGACAGTTAAATAAACCTTTTCTAATCCTGAAATAAAAAAATCGCCAACAAATGAAAAGAAAGCAATGTATGAAGCCAACTGTTTCTAGAACCTAAAAAGTCGCGGGAGTCTCCCTCGCATATATATATATATATATTACCCCAGAAACATCTTTCTTTATCTTTAAATTTTATGAAGTGGGTCGAAAAATTGCTTCTTTTGTCCCTTGATGTCCTCTGAAAGATGGATATTCCCCTCCCTCCGCTCGCGTTTGTTCGCACAGTGTATGCATTATATACATGCAATAATTTCTATGTGTAATCCTATGTATAACTTTGAACCAATTTTGTAGAAAATAAAATTTAAAAAAGTTAAAGAAAAATAACTTCTAAGCAAGTAATTTGTAATTTGCTAAAATGCACACTACTGCAATTACCAGTCCTAAGCCTGGAAAAAGTATGGAGGGAAGTTACCTAAACAACAGTGACATCGCCGTTTTTTAAAGTTCTCCAATCATCCGGATTTTTTATTGACCGGATCGACCTTGGTTTCAACTGGTCCGGATAATCGGCGCTCTACTGTATTTGTAAATGCTTTAGTTTAGTAAATCTCATATATATATATAATAATAATATGTTTAAAATAATGAAAATTGGGGAAAAAATTACTGTACCTTAAAAAGTTTATATTGTCAAAGTTTAATCCCACTACCATTGTTGGAAATAAAAATATAATTCGTAATTATGCAAATTCTTCAAAGATTTATATACAAACTGTATCATAATTAATAGAAAGAACTTTAAAGGGCGGTAGAACCCGAAATTTCAAAATAAAGTTCCCGATATTATGCAAAACATTAAAAATTAAACAGAATTTTCCCCAAGTTTAACTTAAAAAAAAAAAATGCACGGCATGATAAAGGTGATTATTATACCTGGGATGATTATCTTTCTGGAAATATTTTTTAGAAACTTTTCAGTAACAAAAATTGTGATTTGTTAAGTATTTACAACCTCATAAGAAATATGCTTTCTTTGTTGACAAATTGTTTGATTTTTAAACTTTAAAATTAAATACGAAATTACAAAAGTTGATAGAAATTTAAAATAGCATAAAAAATCAGTGTGTGTATATATATATATGTCGTAGGTTAATTGAGAAATCAGGCTCTTTGCAAACAGCCTAGGCTCTTTGCAAAGAGCCGGGCTAATTGGAGAATCATCTCCCTTTTTCCAATTAGCCTGATATTTTTCAGGCTTATTGGAAAGAGCTTAGAAAGCGTTATTCTAATTGAAAAGTGACCACTTATTATCCAATCATGGTAATTTTTTTTTTTTGGGGGGGGGGGGGGTGCTTATTAACCCAGAACCCGAAAAATAAATTCTAACACACCGTACCCCGATCCGAGCAAGACAAAATCATTTCAGTTTGCATACAACCCGACCCGAACCTGAAAGTTCCATTTGAGAAAACCCGAGATCTGACCCGAACCAAATCTGAAAACCGGCAAAAATATTCTAAAGCACCATAACCCCGATCCGAGTAAGACAAAATAATTTCCTTGGACGCGCAACCCAAACCGAACCTAAAAATTCCATTAGAAAAAACCCGAAATCTGACATGAACCAAACTGAACCCGACAAAAATATTCCAAAGAAACATAACCCGATCCGAGCAAGACAAAATAATTTCCGTGGGCACGCAACTCGATCCGAAACTAAAATATTTGTTTGAAAAATTCCGAAATATGACCCAAACCAAATATGATAACCGACAAAAATATTCTAAAGAACAATAACCCGAACCTAATCTAAAAATTCTATTTGAAAAAAACCCGGAATCTGAAGTCGACAAAAATATTCCAATGAATCATAACCGATCCGAGCAAGACAAAATAATTTCTGAGGACACGCAACGCGACCAGAACCTAAAAATGCCATTTGAAGTCAACCTGAAACCCGATCCGAACCAAATCTTAACCCAACAAAAATATTCCAAAGAACTATAACCCGATGCGAGCATGCCAAAATAATTTCTGTCGACCGGCAACCCGATCCGAACCTGAAAGTTCTAATTGAACTCAATCCGAAACCTGGTTGTGATCAGTTTTCGGGTTGACTTCAAATAGAACCTTTAAGTTCGTATCCGGTTGCGTGTCTACGGAAATAACTTTGTCTTGCTCGGATCGGGTTACGGTTCTTTAAAATAATTTTGTAATTTTCAGATCGGGTTCTGGTCGGGTTTCAGGTTGACTTCATATGGAATTTTCAGATTCTGGTCGTATTGCGTGTAAACGGAAATTAATTTGCCTTGCTCGTATCGGGGTACGGCCTGATGTATTATTATTTCGGGTACTGTTCGGGTTAACTTAAAGTACAACTTTTAGGTACGGATCTGGTTGCACGCCGACGGAAATTATTTTGTCTTACTCAGATCCGCTTATGGATCTTTGGAATATTTTTGTCTGATTTAGATTTGGTTTGGGTCAGATTTCAGTTTTTTTTAAATGGAATTTTTAGGTTCGGGTCGGGTTGCGTGCCAACGGAAATTATTTTGTCTTCCTAGGATTGGGTTATGGTTTTTTAGAATATTTTTGTCGGTTATCATATTTGGTAAGGGTCATATTTCGGGGTTTTTTTTCAAACTAAATTTTTAGGTTCGAATCGGGATGCATGTCCACAGAAATAGTTTTGTGTTGCTCGGATCGGGTTATGGTTCTTTAGAATATTTTTGTCGGGTTCAGATTCGGTTCGTGTCAGAATTTCCGTTTTTTCTAATGGAATTTTTAGGTTCGAGTCGTGTTGCGTGTCCACGGAAATTATTTTGTCTTGCTCGTATCGGGTTATGGTTCTTGGGGATATTTTTGTCGGATTCGGATTTAGTTCGGGTCAGATTTCAGGTTTTTTTCAAATGAAATTTTTAGGTTAGGTTTGGGTTGCGGGTCCAAGGAAATTATTTCGTCTTTCTCTGATCGGGTTTGGTTATTTAGAATATTTTTGTAGGTTATCTTATTTGGTTCATGTCAGATTTCAGGTTTTTTTAAAATGAAATTTTTAGGTTCTGTTCGTGGTTACGTGTCCAAAGAAGTTATTTTGTCTTTTTCGGATCGGGTTACGTGTCCAAAGAAGTTATTTTGTCTTTTTCGGATCGGGTTATGGTTCTTTAGAATATTTTTGTCGGTTATCATATTTGGTTCGGATCGGGTTGCGTGTCCTGAAATTTTTTTGTCTTGCTCGGATCGGATTATGGTTCTTTGGAATATTTTTATTGGGTTCGGATTTGGTTCATGTCAGATTTCAGTTTTTTTTCTAATTGAATTTTTAGGTTCGGGTCTGGTTGCGAGTTCACGGAAATTATTTTGTCTTACTCGGATCGTGTTATGGTGCTTTAGAATATTTTTGTTGGTTGTCAGATTTCGGGTTTTTTCAATTGGAGCTTTCAGGTTCGAGTCGGGTTGCATGTAGACTGAAATTATTTTGTCTTGCTCGGATCGGGGTACGATCTGTTGTAATTTATTTTTTGGGTTCGGGTCGGGTTATGGGTTAATAAGCCTAAAAAAATCACCCTGATTCGATAATAAATGGTCATTTTTCAATTAGCCTAACGCTTTCTAGGCTCTTTGCAATAAGCCTGAAAAATATCAGGCTAATTGGAAAAAGGGAGATGATTCTCCAATTAGCCCGGCTCTTTGCAAATTGCCTAGGCCAGGGTTGGCGAACCTATGGCACGCGTGCCAGAGTTGGCACGTGAGCTAATTTTTATGGCACGGGAAAAATTTGAATTTGGTAATTGTTATAAAGATAAAATGCATATTTTTATTTCTGTTATAACAAATAAAATTTTGTTCAATACGGACAGACGATCACAAATAATGCAATTATATTTTGCATGAATTAACACACTATAATAATTTTCTTTTCCTGTGATGCTATGCAGCATTTTCTACATGTATTTTGCATTTCTATATGAATTTAAAAAGCTGTAATTTTCAAATGAATTTCGTTTGACAGTCATTGCAGTAAAATGTCAAAAGGACGGAATTTAGATATTGTAAAAAAACAACAAAATATGAACCAGATATAAAGCATTTTCCATTGAACGTATGGCAGCAAAAATCTCATCAATATATTCTTAGTACATTAATGCAACTTGCAAAATTATAACCGAGGTGTTGCATTAATAATAAGTTAAAAATTAATGAAATAAAGACTCGTATTTTCCTCTTTAATACAGTACATACCGCATAAATGAATCCTATTTACGAATCAAAAATTCATTCACTTAATAACTAATTCCAGTGTACAGATAAATCGCATTTTTATTTTTAATATTTTTTTAATTATTAATTAATAATGCATGAAAGTAACTGATTTTATAACTAGTGTTTCGTATAAACATCGTACTTTTCAAAATGATTTTTGTATACGTTTGGCACGTTACATTGTTGATAGATATTATTTGTGAATTTTCGGCACGCGCACGTGAAAAGGTTCGCCGAATCTGGCCTAGGCTGTTTGGAAAGAGCCTGATTTCTCAATTAGCCTACGACATATATATATATATATATATATATATATATATATATATATTTAATTACATATATGTATTTAATTCCCATAGAACATAGTGAATATAAATATAGAATTTTTTTTTTTTTTTTTTCAGAATAAAAAAAATACATTTCAATTTTTTCTGAAATTAAAATTTTCACGAAACAGTGAAGTGTTTCACTCTTTAAAAAATTCTTTAGTTGGATAAATAACTTCAAACTACTTGCATTTTATCCTTCAAAGGTAGTATTTATTCAAGCTGCTTGCACTTTTTAATTAAAGTGTGTAAACAAGGACTAAATCATTACATTAACGCATATGCGTAGTTTATTTTGTTTAAGGAGAACTTATGAAAATAATAATTAAGCAGAAGATGATAATATTAAAAGGAAATCCACCGTTTTTTATAAAAAAAGAAAACACTAACAATTTACACAAGCGAAAGTTAGAAGAATGCTTGAAAAAAATGGACAATTTTTTAACGAGAGTTTACGATTATTTCATTTTTCGAGTATTTGCGTTTCTGGGCAATAATTTTTTTTTTTTTTTTTTTTTTTTTTTTTTGTCTGAGAAAAAAGTGTGTGTTTCTTTTCGCTTGAGCAAAATATATTTAACGTATAAATGTATAACTAATCAGCTGTAATAAATATTAACTATGCGAGTTTTTAATTTCAAGGCGGAAATGTTAAGGTTATTGTTATGCCATCACCATTTAACTTAATTGCCTACACTTTAAAAAAAAAAAGAAAAAAAAATTAATCTGCGAAGATATAATATAACCATTCACGAAAATATACAATAACCTCTTCTGAAAAACGTTTTTTATCTTTAAAAACCTCACCTCGAAATTTAAAGAAGCATTTATAAAAACAAAAGTTTCTTTTGCTACCCCTGATTTTCGGAAATGTTTCTGAGTAGTTTTTTATAGATAATTAATCAGTTTTCTCAAACCGGTATGTCAGTTTTTAGGACGCTATCATTTCTCACTTAGACATTTTCAATTGCGCAACTGAATTTATGCATGCAAGAGAAACAAAATAATATTAATTTTAATGTTAATGTTGTTAACTTATCATGTTTGTCTGTAGAACATATGTTTATTGAACATGAAAATGTTTACTTGACTTTTGATAGCATTCGCAAAAACCTATATTGCAGGTAGAGAAAACTGATTACTAAAGAAACCTTTTATAAAACCTTTTATAAAAAATACTCCTAATCAGTGCCAATAAAAGAAACATTATTTTTATAAATGATTCTTTAAATTTCAAAATATATAAGTTTTTTTTTACTTTTCTAGATATAAAGATAACTTTTAGGAATCTCGGATAACTGGGAAGAGATTATTCTATACTTTCGTTTATGTGGTTAGGAAATATTTTCGTAAAGAAACATTCGTCTTTTTTTTTTCTTTTATACACTGTGAGTATAATTGCTTATTATTAGTAATCAGGCCCTTTTATAACATCAAATTCTGTTTGAAGAGAACTTGAAATAATTTTTATATTGGTTCCGCCTCATAAAGCACCATGATATTAATTTTGCTTCATTCAGTTAAACGATAAAATTTTAATGCAGCATATCCATTCTTTTTTTTTTTTTTTTTTTTTTTTTTTTTTAACAGTGCAAGTAATTGCTTACTCTTAGTAATCAGACCCTTTTATAACATCAAATTCTCTTTGAAGAGAACTTGGAGCAATTTTTACATTGGTTCCGCCTCATAAAGCACAATGATAGACATTTTTTGCCTCATTTCATTAGATGATAAAATTTTGATGCCACATTTTTGTCTCATTCCGTTAGATGATAAAATTTTAATGCTACATATCCCCTTTTTTACGGTATAAGTAATTGCTTATTCTTAGTAATCAGACCCTCTTATAACATCAAATTCTCTTTGAAGAGAACTTAGGGCAATTTTTATATTGGTTCCGCCTCATAAAGCACCATGATATTCATTTTGCTTCATTCAGTTGATAAAATTTTAATGCAGCATATCCCTTTTCTTTTTACAGTGTAAGTAATTGCTTATTCTTAGTAATCAGACACTTTTAATATATCAAATTCTCTTTGAAGAGAACTTGGAGCAATTTGTATATTGATTCCGCCTCATAAAGCACCATGGTAGACATTTTTGCCGCATTATTCGATGACAAAATTTTAACGCCGCATTTTTGCGTCATTCCGTTAGATGATAAAATTTTAGTACTACATATTCCCTTTTTTACATTATAAGTAATTGCTTATTCTTAGTAATCATACCCTTTTATAGCATCAAATTATCTTTGAAGAGAACTTGAAGCAATTTCTATATTGATTTCGCCGCATAAAGCACCATGTTATGCATTTTTACCTAAATTTCCGTTAGATGATAAAATTTTAATGCCGCATATCCCTTTTTTTTTTTTTACAGTGCAAGTCATTGCTTATTCTTAGTAATCAGACCCTCTTATAACATCAAATTTTCTTTGAAGAGAACTTAGAGCTATTTTTATATTGGTTCCGCCTCGTAAAGCACCATGATATTCATTTTGCTTCAGTTAAACGATAAAATTTTAATGCCGCATATCTCCCCCCTTTTTTTTACAGTGTAAGTAATTGCTTATTCTTAGTAATCAGACCCTTTTATAACATCAAATTCTCTTTGAGGAGAACTTGGAGCATTTTTTACATTGGTTCCGCCTCTTAAAGCACCTTGATATATATTTTTGCCTAAATTTCCGTTAGATGATAAAATTTTAATGCGACATTTTTGCCTCATTCCGTTAGATGATAAAATTTTAATACTGCATATCCCTTTATTTACAGTGTAAGTAATTGCTTATTCTTAGTAATCAGACCCTTTTATAACATCAAATTCTCTTTGAAGAGAATTTGAAGCGATTTTTACATTGGTTTCGCCTCATAAAGCACCATGATATACATTTTTCTCCAACTTTCGTTAGATGATAAAATTTTAATGCCGTATATACCTTTTTTATACAGTGTAAGTAATTGCTTATTCTTAGTAACTAGACCCTTTTATTTCTTCAAATTCTCTTTGAAGAGAACTTAGCATTTTTTATATTGATTCCGCCTCATAAAGCACCATAATATACACTTTTACCTCATTCCGTTAGCTGATAAAATTTTAATGCCACAAAACTCCTTTTTTTTTGTATTTTCATTGGAATAAGATAAATATGCACAAATTCACAGAATTTAAACGGTTTTAAAAAATTAACGTTTCTGCTCATGTTTTAAAATAATTCATAAATATGTCTTTATCTATTTTTCTCGTATAATTCAACAACAAATACAATAAATTCTCATATATCAACAATGTCAAATGGAAAACTAATTGATCGCCTATGTTAAATGTTATGGAGTTCACATCAATAAATTAGAACAACGAAAATTAAGAATTAGAATATCAGCCAATCACTGTAAAAAAAGACAAATGTTTCTGAAAATATTACGACATTTAATATGGTTTATGGAAATATAATATAACCTCAATACTCAAGGTTTCGAAGGTCCTTATTTATTTCCGATGCTTCAGAAACCAATACATTTACGAGATTTATAGAAGTATTTCTGAAACAAAAGCTTCTTTTTCTGCCCGTAATTTCCAGAAACATTTCCGATATGTTTTTACAGTTTACTTATTAAGCAGTTTTCTTAACCCGGATGCTATCAATCCCCAATAAACATTTTTATGTTTAGCAAACATATTCAACGGACAAATATGCTACATTAACAGCATCACCAGTAATATTAACATTCTGTTTTTAATCTTTCATGTAAAATTCCTGTTACGCAGTTAAAAAATGTTTACTTGCGAATTAATAGCATCTGCTAGATATTTTGCGTTCAGAAAACCGATTAAGGTTCCCGTCGTGTCAGATGAAAACACTCGCGAATTAATGCTAAACCTATGGGAATGTTCTTTTCCAATATCTCATTTGCATTACCTTTATTTCTTTTCTTTTCTTTTTGCATTGGACAGCTGAGCTCGACCCCTACATCTGCCATTTTTTTTTTTTAATTTTTTCGATTTTGGTTGTAGTCTTTTTTTAAGATGACACTTTCACTTTGATAGTAACTTTATCTGAAAAAAGAAAATTTTCAACCAAAATCGAAAAAGTAAAAAAAAAAAAAAAAGGCAGATGTAGAAGTCAAAATCAGCTATCCAATGCAAATAATAATAATAATAATAATAATAATATCGAAATTCAAATGAGATATTGGAAAAGAACATTCCCATACGTTTAGCATTAGCACGCGAGTGCCTTCACCTGACGGGACGGTAGTCTTAATGTACTACTTCAAAAATTAATCGGTAACGTTTCTGAAAATTACATTTTGAAAAGAAATTTTGTTTCCTAAATACTTCTTTAAATCTCGGAAATCTGTTGGTTTCTGAAGATAAAAGATCGTTTCTCGGAATTGTAAGTAACTCGGAAGAAAGAAGTTACATTATATTTTCTTAAAAACGTTTAACAAATATAAAAATTGGAAAAAGAAACATTTCTTTTCTTTAAAAAATCATTTGTCTTTTTTTTTTTACATTTTACGATTGGTTGCCTTATAAATTTTTAAATTGCTAAAATTTGAAAACAGCATTAAAAAAGCAAGGTTTTCCCCTAAATATATTTTTATTAAACTATAGTTAAAACTCTTTCTTCAGAAGAAAGAAATACATTTAAAAGATTTTCTGAAATTAAAATGTCTTCGAAATAGGGAAATATTTCACTCTTTAAAAAGGGAAGTAAAGATGGTAAGTTACGTGCATTTTTATCGTTCAAGTGGTAGGATTTATTCAAGTGACTTGCACTTTTTAATTAAAGGCTTTAATTACGGACTAAATTCTTATATTAACGCATATATGTAGCTTATTTTATTGAAGACGAACTTATGAAAGTTGTAATTAAGCAAAAAATGAAAATATTTGTCATAACTAAAAAAAAAAAAAAAAAAAAAAAAATCTACCATTTTTCATAAAAAAAAAAAAACTAACAGTTTACGTAAGCAAAAGTTAAAAAATACCTGGAAAAAAGTAACGCCGTTCCAATAAAAGTTGGATAATTTAATCTTACGAGTATTTAGTTTTATGAGCTACATTTTTTTGCCCGTGTTATAAGGGAAAAAAGTTAGTTAGTTTTTTTTTGACTTGAACAAAAAGTTTTTAACGTTTTGATAAATAACTAATCAGCTGTAAAAAAAGTTTAAGTATGAAGGTTGGTAATTTTATGTTTGCAATGTTAAATTTAGTGTTATGTCAGCTTTTATCTTAATTACCTAGGGTAATTGCTCATTCTTAGTTATTAGACCCTTTATAACACCAAATAACACCTTTTTGAAGATAACCGGAGCATGTTTTTTACATTAGGTTCCGCTTCATAAATAGCTGTAATAAATCGTTTTCCCATCATTTCGTTAGTCGATAAAATTTTATTTTGATGTTCGCCTTCATTTAGTTGGTATATTCATTAGACTCACGGAAATATGTACGAATTTATTTAAAATAAGAAAAAAAATATTGCGCAAAGCATAGATTATGAAACACTTTCCAACACATTCAGAATAATATAACAAAACAGAACTTTCCTTCACGACACTAGTGTTTAATACAGTGTTTTGACTCTATCAAAACAGAACCGTTTAATAAATTGAAATATTATGTCTAATTTCACTACATGGAAACTCATAACCCATTTGAAAACCAAATTTCAGCAATTCTAGTCCACAATCGGAAAATTATCCGAATTCTTTGAGTAGCCCTCTATATGATATACAGATTTGTATCTATAAACTGCGTGTATGCAAAAAATTAGTTCAATCAGGAAATACATACCACAGTTGAAAATTTCCCTTCAGCAATTTCCGCTAATAAGGGGAATGGTACGCGAATTATTTTGTGCGGCCCTGTATAGGAAATATAGAATTTATACACAACTAGTAATATAAAGAAAAGTTAAATTTAAAAGCGCATACTGAAATTGAAACGCACGTCCGGAAATTATTGCATATACCAGACAATACCATAACCCATTTATTTTGAGTGTCCCTGTAAATGAACGAAAAATTCTATGAATGACCTCTTCTATATCAATCGCCTTGTAGTAAAATTTTGTAATTTATATCAATTTCAATACATTTGAAATAGCGTAATGTTATTAAAATACTCGGTAAACGATGTTTCCTGTGGCGATTTTTCTCCATTAACCATAATGTAACGTAATTCTTTTGCGTGTCCCTGTAAATTAACGATTATTGCTATACTCTTCATATTCAATACCGATCATGGTAAACATCAGTAACATACATCAATTGCATTAAAATCCCAGTTTTTTATGACAGTTAGAGCGTGGACAGACAGACAGACGACCAGACAAACCGAACTCATAAACATTTTTAAACTTTGTTGGAAAGTGCGAAAAAGGGATTGCATGAAAAGTAACATGAATGTTTCAGCTCATATTTCATATCAATTCATAAGCAAATTTTAATCACTTTATTAGTAAAAACGAAATTAAATAAATAGTTTGTCATAAATTTACAATGGGAAATTAAACATTAATTAGTGCATTATATCAAAAAATCCAGGCTCATATCTTCGTCATCAATTAGAGGAATGGCATAATTGAACATTGATATATTTTTCTATTGGTAGTTTAGAATTTATATTTTAAAAAATTCCTACTCCGTGATCAACTGAAAATTCATTTAAAAAAAAAAAAAAAGCTTATGTTTCGTTATCTTTTACGAAATATCAAAATAAAAATGACCTATTGGATATTTAAAATTAACATTTCAAACAAATGTTTTCTTGTTTTAATTCTAAATACTACAGAGCTGAAAAGATCCTGGGATAAAATTTTAGAAGATTAATTTATTGAAATGAAACAAATTTAACCTGTACTGCCTCCGGAATACTTTCCAATAGCCAAATACTTTAGCGCATTTATTCTGACTATCGAACAGTTGTTGAAAACATTTCTCATTTCCAAATTTGAAAATGCCATCAGCTGCCGTGTTGCGTTTTGAGTGATGAATTTTGAATTCGTGAGACGTTGCCTCTTTCAATTTCATTTTTAGCTTCGGAAACATGTAAGAATAAATTTCCTTTTTCGATGTTAATAAAATTGATCGGAATCGAATTTCCTTTACTTCAAGGGGCAACATTTCTAAAACAATACGTAAACAAACATGATGCATGTTCAAAGAATCAAGAAGATTAATTTGAACATTTTCATGGGAGGAATCGACTTATGATTCTTTTAATTTGTTACATTATTGTATATTTGCATACTTGAATCGCTCTATGATATTTTAAAATTTATAATGGCGGAAAAAGTAACAACAGTAATTTGTTTTTAGGTAACATCGGTGCCCCAATGTATCATAAATTTTGTTATTGCTTGCTTCCTATTGCCAGCATTTCTCCTTATTAAAAGATCTTAATAGGTAAACAGAATCTCATCAGTGTTTATTAATATTCATCAGCTAGCGTCTGGATCGCTAAAACGCACACACACGCATAAATACACAAATAAATATATATATATAGTCTACCAGGATCTTTTGCAATCTATATGGAATAATGTATATTACAATATAGCAAAGTATATTTTTCAAAATACCGTATAATAAAACTTTTTATTGGACAATCATTGATGTTTTTTAGATAGAAAAAGAGTCTTTCAACATATACCAAAGCAACAATGCCATATTTATGGTATCTTCTTGTACTTACATATATCACATTGCCTGTCAATCCAATCCCACCTTCATTAATGAAAGTATTATCGACTTCAACTTGAATAATCCTAATTTTTTATTCCTCAATTTTTGACGATTTTCTTAAATTTTCCACTCTACCAACAAAGATATCTGGTACTTAATTTTCTGAAATGGCATCATTTTTCGAAAAATTTTGTGTTTTCAATTTTTGTATAGTCTCAAATAATCATGAAAAAACAATTTTACTCACAGGCAACATTTTGTAATTCTGTTGTTGGTAATATATATCCTTCAAAATAATATTTGCGGGAAGATCTAGAATCATAGATGTACTGTGATCTATAAGTTTCTCCATACAATAATGTTGCATATATATCAACATTCCATCTCATTAATATTGGTCCCTGGTGTCAGCGAGAGATAATAAGGATACACATACAAGTCAAATTTAAACCGCATTGGAGCAAAGCGAAAAAAAAAAAAGATACTTTACAAGAAATTATTTTATTTATTGATTTTCTAGTTTCTCAAATTTATGCAAGAATGTAGTACAGATCACAAGCCAAACACGTCCGTTGGTTTGGGATATAGCATCTCGTCTTTTTCTGAATAATTCTTCAGCCGTCCGCGCTGAGTGGAAGCTTATTTCTCATCCACCTTGTAAGAGACATGTGAAATTCATTGTTTTCAGGCGAAGACCTCGTTTCTTTAGCTGTCACTGTTAGGGAGATTGAAAACGATTCAACAAATGAAAAACCATTTTTAATCTTTATTCCAACAAATGGCCAAATATTCGTTAAAATTGGATTAAAATAAATAAAACGTGACCTTTTCACATGTGGCATAATTTCATTATGTATGCTGTGCCATTAGTGACAAATTATTAAATTACATTTGAATTAAAAAAATTTTGGTGTGTTTTATCTTAGACATAATAAAATTAATACAGAAATTTGTACTAAACAAAAATTAGTTTTTTTTCTCCTTATATATTTTATATCTAGCATAAAGAGTAAATAAATAAATAAATAAATAAATAAATAAATATATATATATACGAGGGCAAATCAAAAAATAAGTTACACTTCCAAGCTATGGCCATTTATTAAACCACATATACATAGGCAACACGGCTATGACAACATACAATGTAAGTTCACTTTTCCACATAGTCCCCAAGAAATTGTAAACATTTCTCGGAACGGTCAACCAACTTTACGATTCCGGATGCGTAGAAATCTCCTCCAGCGCTATGTGACCGCGCGGAGACAGCGAAATCCAAGGTGCTCGTGAACAACGGAGAGCACACTGCCGTACGAAATGTTCAGCATGCTGGCAATTTCCTGGAGTGTTATGCGCCGATTCTTTCTAATGATCGCATCCACACGGTCAACATTTACAAAGGTACTGAACTTTGCGGGCCTACCTTCGCGATATTCATCCGTGATATCCGTGTATCCGGCATCAAATTGCTGACACCATTTACAATACCTGGCCGAGAAATTTCACTCTCACCATATACAGCAGTGATTTGACGATGAATGCCCGTGCAATAAAACCGTTTAGCCCATAGAAATTTGATCGTTGCACGCACCTCCAATTTAGAGTGAACATCCAGTTGACGCGCCATTGATCCTAGCCCGCTCTGCACACACAACATGAAGGAAACCATACCAACCTTCCTATCGGACGTCCTAGCAGGTACTGTGCACTATGCCTTTCTCCGCATTGTACAAGGTCACGATACACGGCGCGCTCTCACGGCGGGTTAGTGTAACTTATTTTTTGATTTGCCCTCGTATATATATCGAATATATAACCATTATAAACCAATACAAATTATCAACAACTAACATGAATGCATAAATTATAAATGAATTTATTGAAATAAAAAATAATATGTAAACCATTATAAAATTCTTTTAAACAGATATATATATTCGAAATAGAAATTGAAGAAGGTGAAAAGACTATCGGGCTGGACTCGAAAAAGGAACCTTTGGTTTATGTTTCTATTTTTGTTGTGCCAATGCTCGCGCCCCGAGCTATCCCAGAGAAGTTGGCCCGTAGTTTTCATCCTAATAAAATAACTAAGATGCCTTGATGCCATTGCAAAGGCGATCGAAGCATATAGACAATTCATGCATTACAGTTAATTCTTTACATCATTTAACACAAAGAAATAAATGCAGTATTGGACCTGATGCCAGCGCAAAAGACAGCTTGAAACAATAAGGCTAATACTATATTTTTGCAAAATCAAAATTGAAAAGATGAAGAAGTTACCGGGTCTGAATTCGAACCAGTTACCTTTAGCCATCGTTTTCGCCCAAAAAGATAAGAAAATGTCACTGATTCGAGTTCAAGCCCGGTAGTTATCATCTTTTTCAATTTTGATTTTGTAAAAATATTGGATATGCTCTCTATCTCAGTTATTCACACGTTATTTCACATATGCACATATTCAAAATGGGCAAAGAAATATTGTCCTCTGATTGGCTGAAAAAATTTCGTCGTAACCGGTGAATGAATGTTTTTGTTTCATTTTAATTCTTATCAAAAGTGAGTTGGTTGCACTATGGAAGTAACGGGTGCTTTAAAAGATCTTTTGTCATCTAATTTCGATATTAAAGTTATTACAAGTACATACGCTTCCAAGTAAAATTTCTCTTATTTAATGAGAATAAAATAATCTGATGCAGAGAACTTCCAAAAGTGGTTTACTGACTTCCAGATCAGAAAAAATACGTCGTGGAATTTGCGCAAATTGGTTTCGAAAGAACCTTCACGTCTTGCTTTTTTCGCGATTATGAATGACATCATTCAAGCTACAGGAAACAAAAGGTAGTAAAAGTATTAAATATAAACGGTTCACCGAATAGTAATTTTGCCACATACCAAATACAAATCGGTACAAATTTAGATTAATACTCGTCCGAATACCGAGTACTATAATATGATATAGATACAGTGACGTAGTGATAAAAAATATAAATGATGACTTAATTAAACTTTGTATACATATCATTTTGCATAAATGGCCAAAAAAAAAAACAATTACATTCTCATTTTAAATCATAATCTCGTAAAATATTGAAAATATCATTAAAGTTAAAACTAACCAAATGTTCGGCCGAATACTGAATATTTGATTATTTTTAAATAGTATTTCCCTCATTTTGTGGCAGTTAGTTTGAAAAGAATCTGCTGTCAGAAACTGTTAATTCGGAAAAAATTGTTTTGTGTCATTTATGTAGAATTCTATCGATTAAAAGGTTAATTAATTCATAATTTTTATAATTACGCAAGCGAAGAAGGGTGAGCTACGCTATGTTAAAATTAGCTTTGTGTTCAACTCGATATAACAATAAATTCTCACTGTATAATTGCTACAAAGCATTTTATTTTATAAAAGTATTATTTACAGAAACAATCAATATTAAAACTATGTACATATTTCTAAATTTTACATTACTTACATATTTACAAAAATATTTATATATAACTTATTTTCTTGGGGCATCAAAGATGAAAATTCTACATTCTTATTTGCTCTTTTTTTTCGAAGAATACATAAAAGGAAATATCAATGTTAGAGTTAGTGCTGCCATGTGTATTCTTTAACAGTACTTAAACTAAATGAAATTGGAAGGAGAGGGGGGGGAGCGTTAGATCAGCCAACCAGAGGACATTATTGCGTCTAGTCGTCTTGTTTGTGGGAATATGTGAAATACGCAACCCAGAACAAAAGCGACATTTCTAATTCCACTAGACTTCTGTTCTAGCGTCCTTCAGAGCCGTTCTGATTGGCTGGCCAGCTCCAGATGAAGTGTCCATACGCCCGAGCATCGTTTGCACATATTATTCGGATATTTGTTTTCAGCTATTTCGTTTCTGATGCTAGATAAGTTTGATTTGAATAAATTATTTTTCATTTTTAGATGATGAAACTGCTATTTTCTACTTGAAAGTATTCAAAAATACCTGTATAAAACAAACCTCCGTCATTTCCATACTAAAACCATTTTTTTTCCAAACCTTTTAAGATAGAGTCATAAAGACTGTTTCATAAATTTTGAATGTTATTTATATTAAAAATTATTTAAAAAAATATAATTTATAATAAAAACGCATTTTCACTTATAAAACGTTGCAGTTGCAGGGAGAATTTGCATATCTAAATCATGAAAAAATATAAAATCAGAAAATTTCTTCTTTTTTTTTGGGGGGGGGGGGGGGAATACCTTCTAACTGTCCCCTGAATTTGCAACAGAATCTTCCTATACCTCCATGAAACATATTTAAAAATTCCATATTCAGTGCTAAAAAAAGAATACTTTTCAGGGTTATTTTTAGTATCAGGGTTACGAAAATAAAAAAATAAAAAATAACCCTGGTTTTATATTTTTTTCATGGTTTAGATATGCAAATCCCCCTGCAATTGCAGTGTTTTATAAGTGACAAGCGTTTTTAATATAAATTATATATTTTATTTTATAATTTTTAATAGAAATAACAATTAAAAATTATGAAACAGTCTTAATCTTAAAAGGTTTGAAAAAAAAAAAACAGTTTTAGTTTGGAAATGATGGAGGTTTGTTTTATGCAGGCATTTTTGAATACTTTCAAGTAGAAAATAGCAGTTTCATCATTTAAAAATGGAAAATAATTTATTCAAATCAAACTTATGTAGCATCAGAAACGAAATAGCTGAAAACAAACATCCGAATATATGCAAACGGTGCTCGGACGTTTAGCCACTTCATCTGAATCGGGCCAGCCAATCAGAACGGCTCTGAGGACGCTAGAACAGGTTCTGAAGAACGTTAGAACAGAAGTCTAGTGGAAATAGAAATGTCGCAGAACAAAACGATCAGAGCATTACTATCTCCCCTGTAGTCTTTTAAATTTCTTAAATTTCAATTTCGAAAAAATATAATGTTCGTTTCAAGCTGCCTTCTGCGCTGGTATCAGATCTAATACTGCATTTGTCTCTTGCTGTTAAATAATGTAAAGTATTAACTCTTACACGCATGTATAAGCAAACTTATAGAAATGTTCACTTAAGAGATTTAAGAGAGAAGATTGTTTAAGAGATTTTCTATATCTTTATGTCCATTTAGAGAAAATGTCGAAAAATCTTGCAAATATCGACAAAATATGAGCATATGGTATTGCATACAGTCTGGACTCTTTACTCATGACAATCATAAGTAAATTCTGTTGAGGGTTTTCAGTTGGAGTTAGATAAATTTAAAGGATTGAAGCATTTTTTTATCGATATATTTTTGTCGCAGCCTCTACATCTAAAGCTAAGGTTTTTTTTTCCAAATTTGGTCACAAACACCTGTTAATGTATTTAGGTACAAACCCGTTTTAAGGTGCAATAAATTGCACTTATAGAAATTGTATATTAAAAAAGAATTTAAATTCTGTTTATTATTTTCTTTTTTCAAAATATGATTGCAAAGCATAAACAATTGAGAAATATAAGGCGAATTCACAGAAATTACTTCTTGTACAATTAAATACAGTTTCTTTTCTAATGTTTTCGCCATGTTAGATACAAATAATCATAGTAAGCCTACATCAATCTTTTTAAGTAAGTGATTAAACTTGATCACTAAACAGTCTTGCACATACGAATTCTTGTTCACCAAACTAGTAAAAAAAAATTCTCGCAAACCATTGTTATCTTTAAAAAGAAAATTATATTATATAATAGAATAGATTATAAGGTAGTCTCGGAGTGCATGGATGTTTATAACTTGATACAATAAATTACGCTGTGTACTAATGATCACTTGTTTGTTTTCACTAGTTTATTTCCATTACTTAACATTAATGTTTCAAAATAAGTAAGCTATGCATGTTTAAGCTGGAAAGAGCTAAGGAGAACGTAATATATCAACAAAAGGGTCGTGTTCCCCTTCTATGCAAGATTTTGCTTCCCAGATCAATGACCTCCTGCCTAGATTCCATTACCAGAGTTGATTAAAATTAGGAATAAATCGGGGAGCTAAAGCTTCCCAATATCCATTATTTCTGCATATGAGACGTCATCGATTATTTATATTTATTATTTGGGATTAATATCTATCTTAGGAAACAGATTTTGGCAGAAATTCATTGCTTTCACTGTTTTGGGGAATAATAAATTTAATATATCATTCCACAATGTATTTTTCAATTAAACATTTACGCAAATCAAGATAATATTATAACAGGAACGAAAAATCTTGCGTCCAGCATAGATTATGTAACCCTTTCCAATACATACAGAATACTGTGATAAATATAAATTTAAAAGTAACGTTAAAAACTCCAGAATAAGCAAACTTTCAACAGACTAGTTTCGGTAGCGTTTTGTGTACCGTCCTCAATGCAAAGAATAACGGAAACTTGCTCATTTACATAGAGGAGAAGCGGATTCAACTGAGAAGTGATACCCCATTGGTTAATGTACTTCTCAGTTGAATCCGCTTCTCCTCTATATAAATGAGAAAGTTCCCGTTATTCTTTGCGCTGAGGACGGTACGCTAAACACTACCGAAACTAGTCTGCTGAAAGTTGCTTATTCTGGCGTTTTTAATGTTGCTTTTAAATTTATATCATTCTGCGCCAAGTAGCATCTTAATAATTACTGTAACAAAACTTCACAGTTTATTAAGGTGAAATATAATGCATAAATAAACAATTTGGAAAACTCATAACGCATTTTAAAACCCAATTTCTGCTATTACAATCAATAGTCGGAAAAATATCTGTTTTTGTTTTCGTTTTTTGTATGCAGACCTGCATATGATCTTTGGATTTGTATGTAGACTACATAGTATGATAAAAGTCAGTTCATTGAAACGAATAGCACAGTTGGAAATTTCCATTCCGCAATTTCCGTGAATAGACGGAAATGTACTTGAGAAATTTTGTGCAGCCCTGTATATGATCTGTATAGTTTATCCGCATCAAGTAATATTTAATAAAAAAATTAAACTTAAAAACGCATACAGCAATTCATAAGCTTCAATAATTCAAATTCTTTTGTGTGTCCCTGTAAATGCACGATATATTCTATGGATACCATATTCTACAGTAAGCGCCGTGTAGTTCATCTCAGTGATATACAATTAATTGTAAATTGCACTTATAGAAATTGCATATTAAAAAAGAATTTAAATTCTGAATTAATTAAATTCTGAATTTAATTAATTTAAATTCTGAAAAGAATTTAATTAATTATAAATTGCACTTATTTGTTCATATTATTCTTTCGAACACATGACTGAAGTTTGGCGAGCATCCAAACATCTGATATGGCGAGTGTTTTATATTTTACCGCCGACCGAGACTAATAATGAGCTCGAAGTAGCTAGGAGTCGTTCGGTAGCTTCATCGCCCCGAGCCCTCCCTTTCCTCTTTTCGGTGTCTTTAATTTGTGTAATTTCCCTTTTAAATTTGTCCGGTTTCAATTTTTGATTTTTTTCCCTTTCATTCTGGCTTCCGCTAGAATGTCTTACACTCGGGACGTGGCCGGGGACCTACGAATCTTGCTTCCGCAAAAGAGTCGGAATAAGTGGAAGAATAAAGAGCTGCGGACGAAGAGAGGCCGCTCGCCGCGGCGGTATCGTTAACGTATCGCCGACCGCCGCGGCGAGCGGCCTCTCTTCGTCCGCAGCAATTTGTTCTTCTACTCTATTCCGACTCTTTTGCGGAAGCAAAGTTCATTGGTCCCCAGCCACGTCCCGAGTAAAAGACACTCTAGCAAAAGCGAGGTTGAAAAAAAAAAATCAAAAATTAAAACCGGACAAATTTAAAAGGGAAATTACAAAAACTGGACCATGGAAAACTGTATGAAGTTATGCGTAGAATTGAATATATAAATTTCAGTATGTTTAAAATACTGTAATATCATTAAAATATACTGCAAACGATTTTTTTTCTATGACAGTAATGTGACCGAATTCTTTTGAGTCTCTGTAACTTGTTCTCTTGAGTGTCTCTGTAAATGAACCGTAAATGCTATACATTTCATCTTCAATACCGAACATGCCATAGTGATACCCAATAACATCGATCAATTTCGTGGCAATCGGGCAATATTTACGCAAATTAGAGCACGGACGGACAGATAGAAGAGGAACCGAATTTATAAATACTTTTTAACTTTGTTGGAAAGAGTTAAAAAGCAGCGATTTTGCTGATAATCTCCATTTCTGCGTCACAGCACCAAAATCAATCTGAAAAAAACGCATGTTTGAAAGAAAACATAAGGACAAGTGGCGCCATCTATGATCGAAATTTGAAACTAATTATTTTCATTCGCTTGAAGAAAACTTTTCATCCTGAGAAGCATTTTAGTCCAAACCGCATTTCTGTATGATAATTACTTGATTTTTTATTGAATTTTAAAATGTGCCCAGGAATTTTCGGTATTTTAATGCCGTGTTAAGGTTATTTGGTTTAACTACTCACAAAATATTAATATTTTACACCAGGTAGCTTTATATTAATTATAATGAATGTGAAGTGAAGTTTAGTAACACATGTACAGGGTGTTTCAGTATCAAGATTATAAATTTTAGCAGACGATGAAGCCCAACATAGATAAATATACGCGATAGGACATTTACGGCAAAATCTGTAATGGCAACAGTACCAGCGTCACTAATGACAAGGAGGAAGAACTATCAAGCCTCCGAAATTTACCTATGTTGATGAAATGTGTTTACGCTCTATGTTTTGCACAGCAATTATAATCACCAATAATCATTTAGACTGTGCAATTTCAGAATAATGTTATTTATTTGTTTTGAAAATGACTCGGGTAGGGTCGAAACATGTCAACAGTCAAATGAAATTATTTTACTGTTTTTAAAGCTTTAATCTTACAACTTTTTAGCAATTATGAATAGTATGAAGTTTATCGTACATGGAAATAACAGAAAAATTAATTTTCCAGAAATCGCGTTCAAAGATTTCTTATCTGTATTACTTCTTATCTATAAAATTAATCTAGAAGTGTCAATTAAAGTTTATTAGTGTTTTTATGAACAAAAATAAGAAAATCGTGCATAGAAACATTGTTTATATTTCTCCTGGCCTTTCTTCTCCGTTCCGGCATTTAACTCATTAGTTCTTGTTTATTAAATTGGCTATAACTCCTCTTCTAGTAATCATAGAAATGAAATTAAAACAGATTTGGAATCTTAAAAAATAGATCCTTCAAAAGAAAAAATAATCGAAAATATTCACAAAACGGCGTTTTTAATCTAGGCAGATTAAAACATCTACGAGGGAAAGTCAGTAAGTAGGTCACAAAACCGATATGAGAGCTCTGAAATTAGTACTAAATTGTTTTCAAATATGCCAAATAGGTGAGAGCACTGTGCAACTGCAAGATGTCAATTTCGAATTCATGAGACAACAGTTGTACAAGATGAGCAGAAGCGTTCAAAAGTTGTTGTCGAAGAACGAAGTGGTCGTCCTGTTGAGTTTGCGGCAGAAGAAACAATGCGGAATGTTGAGCAAATGACTAGAGCTGGCAGGCGAACAATAATAGACAGCATTAGCAACTGCAACAGGATGTTAACATGGTTTAGCCTACAGCCGGCTGATACAGACGTTGAATGTGGGGTACATAGATGGTTGAGCGTGCAGTCCAAAGACTTTTATGCAGCAGATATTAGAAAACTTATTAAGATATGGGACAAATGTATCAATATAAATGAAGATTATATAGAGTAATAAACATGCCTTTTAAGTATGTATCTTGCTTTCCCTTTTTTTATTGGCTTTTGTGACCTACTTACTGATTTGCACTCGTATATTATTGCTGAACTGAAAGAATCAAGTTTTATGCTATTACAGTAAGTAATAATGGTTTTCTTTTTATGAAATTTCCTCGTAAAAAATAACTATTGACTTTTCTTTGCATTGCCTTACATTAAGTTTTCTAATAATAATAATAATAATTCACTACTGAAGAACGTTCTCGAAATTTTTCTTTTACATAAACAAAATTTCATCAAACCTATTTCTTCGACGAAATTGATTATCAAATGTTCAAATAATTCAAGCGATATTATCGAATTCATAAAAAACATAAGTTTATTTGAAGAAAATTTTATTCCAGTTATAAAGGATAAAAGTCATGTAAAGTTAAAGAATAATATTGTATGAATATTTTAGAATTAAAATAAATCTTGCAAAGAGTAACTTTCTTTTTCTTTTTATTTTATTTCATTTTTTTATATATATTTTTTTTATTTTATTTTTTTTAGTAGAATTTCCCTTCGTTTTAGAAAATTATACTGACATCCTTTGTTTTTTTTTCTCCTCAAAATGTGGTATTTAATTTTACATCTGTACTTTTCTATCTCATCTTTTTATCTCCAGGAGCATATATTTTGGCAAAAAGGGAGCATAAAAACGAAATTATGAATAAAGTATATTTTTCAAAAAAAAAAAATACTCCTTCAAGAATTTAGACACATAAGAAAATTTAATCTGGAAACTAAATTTCTTTTCCCTTTTATCTCTTATTTTTTAAAGGTCAAAGTTACTTCTATTTTTAATACTAAATTGAAGACGACTTTAATACGGCTTTCTTGGATGTTATTTTTACTTAAAATGAAAAGTGAAAGATAATTTCTAATTTCTTCATTAAAATTACTAAATATATTTAATAGTCGCCTATATTTAAACTTATAGTGCTATAAGAAATTTAGATTTCTGATTTTTGTGACGCTTATTAGAGAAGGACATTCATTATAATTATAGATTATTTATTATAGACATCTATAGAGCTTTCATTTCTTTGTTATCTATGTAACAGAAAAAGAAAATTTCCGGTGGCTCTTTCTTTTAGAGACTACAGTCATTGATAAAATTAATATAGTCATTAACAAAAAAAAAACTCATTAAATATTTATAGAATCGTATTTTTCCAAGCTCATCTATTAAATAGTTCATCTTTGAAAAAAAAAAATCTCTAATCTTTGATTTTTTTAAAAATCTTATTCTATAAGTGATTTTACATTTTTCAATCAAAGAAATTTAGATTTCTGATTTTTGTGACGCTTATTAGAGAAGGACATTCATTATAATTATAGATTATTTATTATAGACATCTATAGAACTTTCATTTCTTTGTTATCTATGTAACAGAAAAAGAAAATTTCCGGTGGCTCTTTCTTTTAGAGACTACAGTCATTAATAAAATTAATATAGTCATTAACAAAAAAAAACTCATTAAATATTTATAGAATCGTATTTTTCCAAGCTCATCTATTAAATAGTTCATCTTTGAAAAAAAAAAACTCTAATCTTTGATTTTTTTTTTAAATCTTATTCTATAAGTGATTTTACATTTTTCAATCTTGGATCATGTTTACAAAAGAAAACTCTCTGAGTATCTTCAGTACCTTATAGTGAAACAGTTTTTTAAATCACAATAGGAATCATAATCCGAAAGAAAATATTGATTATTTATCCTGACAAAATTATACTTAAAATATAGAATTTCATTTCGAAATAATAAGAGGGTTCATAATTAAAAGAAAAGAAATGAAGTAGGAAATGTGTTTTTTATTCTTTAAGGCTCAAATCCAAGACGGCAGCTTTATGACATAAGTTTGAATTTATTTTTGTTTGGAAATGCATGAAACTAGCATGTGTTATTGTTCAGAAACTATGTAATCGAGCTGTTTTTTCCGTTTTTTTTTTTTTTTTTTTTTTTTTTTGCAAACACAATAGATTTTTCAGAAAATAGTGTCAAAGTGGGCGCTTTGAACCAAATTTCCGCGCGAAAGGCGAAAAGCCATTCAAGAAAGAGGAAAAACGTATTTGTCACGTGATCAAAATCGCTTATAATTCAATAAATAATTTATTGATCAAAAAATGCAGAATACAGTTCGATTCCAATTCATATCCATGGTCAGGATTTCCAATTTTATATCTTTCCGTTAAAAAATGAGTTTGTAAATGTGTCAAAAAGTTTTGCACTTGTTAAGCAGGGCAGTTGAGAACAAACAGCCTTAAGAAAAAAAAATCATGTTTTATTTTATTTTAATTAATTTTTTTTAAAGATTAGAATCTAGCATTTTTATGTAATCGGGAGAGATGATTATCTCTACTAATGTTTACTAATTTTTTTAAAAATCATCAACTAAAGGAAAAATCTTTGGCAAATATGAAAAAACAATTATGCTTGATAGAATTTATCTATCTATAAAATAGATAAAATAAATAATCTATTTTTGTATTTATAAAAAATGCTTTACAAAATCCTTTATGATACAGCAGCGCTATTTCTCGAAAACATTTTTTACATATATATACCTCTACTGCAGTACAAAGTTATTTTAATGATTCTTCTAGATATTTTAATCAGTTTTAACTATTGATAAATTTATTTTATCTAATTATTTTATCTACTCTAATTTCTTTTAGTAAGTAGCTAGGATATTTATCTATAACTTATTAATCAATTATTACTTTCTGCAAAATAATTTATAAGCCATCATATATATTTCATCAAAGTTCATTTATTTCAAGAATTTCAGTGTTATTGTCTGAGAACAATATCGTATAAAAATCTTTTGTACAATGTTTGGAAGTATTTAAGTATACTTTAATTTCGTTATAAGCTGAAAACTCTCGTCAAAAGTTTAAATCTGCGATAACTGTTTGCGTTCGAAAGTTTTTCAAAGAATTATTCAAAAGAAAATTTCTAGGCAATAGAAAGAGTTTTCTTCTTCATCTTTGAAACGTTCGATGCAGATTTGCAGATTTTCTAATGAGATTTCAAATTTCTATGCAATAGAAAGAGTTTTCTTCTTCGTCTTTGAAACATTCAATGCAGATTTGCTAAAAAGATTTGAAATTTCTAGGCAATAGAAAGAGTTTCCTTCTTCATCTTTGAAACATTCAATGCAGATTTGCTAATGAGATTCTAAATTGCTAGGCAGTAGAAAGAATTTTCTTCTTCATCTTCGAAACATTCAATGCAGATTTACTAATGATATTTGAAATTTCTAGGTAGTAGAGAGAAATTTCCTCTTCATCTTTAAAACATTCAATGTATATTTGCTATTGCGGTTTGGAAATTACTAATAAAAATAGTAATCACTTGCAAAAAAATCTTCCACTTTATTATTTGGTGTATTTTGTAGCGGATTATTAAAGGATTTTTTATTTTTATTGAGAAGATTTGACTTTTGAATAAAAGTGCACAGTAACAAAAATCAAGTAAACTTCTTTTTACGAATATTCTGTTCTTAACCGAGACATACTGTTTTCATGTTTCAAAAACAGGTTTTTTTTTATGTGAGCAGTTTTTTACTGTCGTTTTAATTACACAGACTTTTTTATGTAAGTTTTACAGATATTTTTTTTCTTTACAGTGAGATAGTAGCCCACTAAACTCTTAATTCAATTAATTAAAAAGATTTAGACGAGTAATTGACCGAACTTTCTTTTTAGTAGGATCAATATAAGGTCTTTATTTCACATTATTTAAACTTTAAATTACTCAGAGAAAAGAAATATGAAGTTAGCTAATTTTCAAAAAGATTGATCGATTAGTCAATGCAGTTCTAATAATAAATTATTGTTAGGGTTGGAAGTATATTTCGTTAAAGAAATATCATTCCTCTAACATTGATCAATTTTTGCCTCAAAAGAATTCATTATTGATAAGAATTCTTCGAGGTTTTTTTTTTTTTTTTCCCAAGAACATAAAATGTGATTGAGAAACAAATCTTCCCAATTCATGGAAATGACATCTTATAAAGTTTATGAAGTGAATTTTTTTTTATTAAGATATGAAAAATATTTGTTATGAAACAATGCTTTCTTGCAGGATTTGTAAAAGCAAACATCAGACTTTTGAAATTCATGTTATTTCAGACATGAAAAACAAATATGTATAAGGAAAAAATAGTTATTATTTCAATGCTTTTAAAAGATTTTTTGTTCATGAAATGAAATCAACTGTGCCAAAGTAATGATGTCTTACTTTACGGCACTTTCTTTTAACACTTTCACGGAACAAAGAAAAAAAAAGAGAAAAGAATGGTATTTGACGGAAACAACCCTAATAGAAAAGAAATCCTTCATTAAATAAATGAATTTTCAAAAAAAATTTAAAATTAAAAAGAAGAGCTTACATTTTACACTCAATAAATTTGTTATGAAAAAAACTTATACAAATAACTGAACAAGCGATTTTTTTAATCAACTTCTGAAAAGATGCTTCTGTTTTTGGTAGTATGTATATGTTAGTATGTTTGTATGTTTGTATGTATCATGAAGATATCATCATGTATGTATATGTATTTATGTATAACCTTCATTTAATCGACATTTACTAAACGGATTGGAATATAAAATTCGTACACGAGGAAAGATTTTAAACAAAAAGGATCCATCGTATAGTTTGTTTGTTTTTTTACATGGAAGCATCACATGGGAAATATTTTAATGTTTTATTAGCCCCCGGTACGGTATGCTATTTCTTTCTCCCAGCTTATTTTGTGCCGTCTCCAAAAATATATATTTCCTGTATATTTCATTTTCTAAAAACCTTAATCTATTAATAGCTGCACTTCTTTGCAAAAAAAAAAAATCCACTAATTTATTTTATCCTTTCATATTTTCAGACATTAAATTCTTATTTCTTTTGAATGTTTATTAATACCATTTTATCTTTTATTAAATTATTCTTCGATATCCCATGAGTCATTGCGAGTGTTTGACGCTTCTAGTTTGTTCCCCATTTAAAGTTTCCGCTTTCAATAAAGAGTCCTGTCTCTACGTCAGCTCTTCCCCGCCTGTTTCCTGGTTTTCGTCTTATCGCTTAGCGGGCCCTCCCCCTCGTTCCCCCTAACTTATTCTGGATTGGCTCGATCGTAGAAGAAATCAGCGTACCTTTCTGCGTTCTTTTAATATTTATACAGCTTACTCTGACTTGAGAGAGAAGATTTATACGTTTTTTGTTTGTTAATAAAAACCTGTCACTTGACGGAATGGATTTTAAAATGTGAGTTTCTAATGGCTTTCAACATCATCGAGCTTTAATATGAAGTAGTACAGCTTGATACAAGAGCCAAATGAATTACTAGTGGAATTGACTAGGTTTTACAATAAACTCCTTAAAGATTATCCCGCCTCTATTATTTGATTGAAAGAGAAATTCTTCCCAATGTTTATTAAGTCCTGTCTTCCACTGTCGCCACCTACGACTGCAATATGGGCATTCTACGGAATAATTGATGGTTGGTAAAGGTAAGGCGTGTGTTCGTTTTCATAATTTACGTTGATATACAGGAGCATCACACACACACACACACACACACACATATATATATATATATATATTGAACAATAACTTCTAATAGAAACGTTTCATGAAAACTTTTTTTTATGTCTTTTTTAAGTTTTAGTTTTCGTTTTTTTTCCTCTAGCGATTGGGATTTTGGGAAGTGAAACTGAAATTTATTAAAAAAACTTTCCTTATGCAATTAAGTTTCCGAATCACAAAAGGGTTACAAAGGAAGGTGACAAATGTGATCTTAATGAACCTAACATTCCAAAACACCAATAAAAAATGAGTTTGTAAAGAATTATGACGTGTTATTTCCATTACTTACCATTAATAATTATAAAAACACACTTTCTGCCAAATATGGGGTAATATGTATATTTTTTATTTACTTATTTATCTATTTTGTAATGAGCTCAAAATACAGAAAACAAAATTCGTATTTTTGTCGATTTTTCTTATTTCAAAGTCTGTGCAGGGCCTGATTACTGCTTAGACAAACTTCTACTAGTATCTTTGAAAAAACAAATTTTGTCTTATTTAATCTCAGGAACCTATGAGTGAAAAAGAAAAAATACTTTTCGAAAATAGTTGGGAAATTCGCATAGACGGTAATCAGATTCTGCCACCATCCCTCTAAGAGATCTCGGGGAAAATTCCATTAAAAGATATCACGAAAGTTTAGATAATTTTCAATACAATCTTAGACTTTGTAACTACCCACTGAGATATAAAGCTACTCCTCGTTATTACTAGCAAATAGAATGCTGAGAAACTCCTGTGATAGCTAATGCTCCGAGTGTTAGAACCCCTGAAATACCTTCGGGAATCGTAATAGAAATTGCCTCATCTGTCGTACAGACGACTGATCGTTATTGGAAGCTTTTGAAGCTATAGTATTTGATAAAACGGCCAGCAATACAGGTCATTTGAATGGGGCTTGCCATTTTCTGGAACAAAAGCTAAATTGAGATGTTTTATTATTTGGCTTCTCACTATAATATAATTTTCCTATTTTACGACATACATATTTAAAAAAGCCACTGAACCGAACATATTTAAATTTAAAATATTCAAAAGTCTGTGAATGGATATAGATCAGACAAAATATTTACCATGAAGCCAGGTGCAGATGCTGGAAAAACACTAACTAAAGACTGACATAAATGAGAGTTTATTGCACACAAAAATCCAAAAAGACCTACACATGAAGACTATAGAGAAATTTTAGGATCGATTCTGATAGTTCTAGTAGACACGCTATTCCTGAAAATATGTTTCGTTAACATGGTGCCTTTAGCCAGTTGGAAGTTTAAAGGAATATATTACTTGGAAATTTAGGAGACATTTAAATTAACTCGAAGGGAAGAAAACGCTCTAAAACGTATTCCTTGCTTCGTGATAAAATTTCAAACAAACAAAAGTCAGATTTTCGGTTACAAACACAGTCGAGGCTCCAATGAATGACTGGGTATTTAATAAAACTGGGTATTTAATAAAATGATTGCAAATCACTTGCAAAAATAGCAATTACAATTACAATTTTTTT
Organism: Maratus speciosus; assembly: GCA_963932465.1. Classification (NCBI taxonomy): domain Eukaryota; kingdom Metazoa; phylum Arthropoda; class Arachnida; order Araneae; family Salticidae; genus Maratus; species Maratus speciosus. The sequence continues at coordinate 119,308,444 of OZ010790.1, forward strand.
TCCTATTTCAAAGCAGAAAGTGTAACCCTGAAAATATTTTATGAGAGAATGATTTTCGGAGGCGGAAAAGATGCAAATAAATCCGATAATTTTGGAAACTAAACTCCAAATAAGAATAGTTGGCTTAGAAAACAATACTAGAGTAAATCGATAAAATTAGTTCAAAAAATCCAAATTACGAAGAACTTTTTACAACTGGTTCTCGTACACTGGCAAAATGAAAAAAGAAATTGAAATGTATAAGAAATAGTAAAATCAATACGAGTTGTTGGTGATAGAGCTAAAAGGGATGAAGAGATAATTAAAAAATAATAATTCTCAGTTTACCAAAGATGAATCTCAAAAACAGCTTATTTTAAAAACACTGCAAAACTATCGCAAAAATATATTAAACGCATAATAGTAAGATAATAAGAAGTCAACCAATTTAGATATCGTTTTATCTTTTTCATTCAATTTAAAATTCGAAGACATTATAAGTTATACACACTTTCTAATTTTAGTTGATGCGAATTGGTTAGATTGATTCGAAAAGGCTTATAATAAAAGAATGTTGTACATAAAGTAAATATTCTAAGTTTTGAAAACAATTAAAACACTTTAACTTTCAATGTCGATGAGACACCACGTTCTGGTTATGTTCAAATGAATTCTAATTATTCGCTGGTAGTTTTTTAATGCATTTGAACAAATCTAAAAGGTACTGCGATTTGACTGTATTGTACTTGCGAAATTGTACTTGCGAAATTGTACTTGCGATTTGATTGTACTTGCGAAAATGAAATTTTAACATTTAAGACAATATTCCGGTAGAGACAGGTTCCGTTTTCATAGGGTTTCATGTATGAATATGTCTGGATTTAGGAAACACTGTCCCGCCTTTTTTTGTCTCCTTGTCCTACTTTTTGTGACACTCGACCTAACAACATAGTTGTCACATAGTTTGGCTTCATCTAACTTTATTCATCCTGGTGAAATTTGTCTACATGCCTTCCTGAAGTTTTTCGATCAATGCTATTTTCTTTCACAGCATTGGGCACTTAACTTATTAACATCGTTTAGGCCTTTCGGGAGCAAAGTACTTTCAGTACTAAAATGTTGAAATAAATGACTGGCACCGGAATTTACGAACAAATTTATTTGGAAATAAGAAAAAGGCTATATGTCACATACATATTAAATGGAAAACATTTTAGTAAAATTCTGGTGTCATTCTGGCGTTTGGGAATTAAAATTAAGTGGTTTCATAACCATGCCACTGTCCCTGAAATGGTTAAGACTGCCGTTTTCCATACTTTCTATTCTTTTCCGCTGTTTCTATTTACCTATTTTAAGTAATATTTAGATGGAGAAAAGTTCCTATCAACTTTCCCATTTATATTTCATTAAGTATTTTCTTGCAGTGTAAGCAAGAAAACTGCAAGTTTCTTGCAGTTTCTTAAGTATTTTCTTCTCTACAGCAATTTTTTACATCTTTCTTTAAGCAGTTTCAAACACTTTCTTTTCCATCACCCCATTTTACAGTAGCTTTACAGGATAAATATATATTCTTTTTCATATATAACCCTTTTCATTATGCACAGTGTATAATAAACAGATTGCCAAAACCACTTAATTAAGGAAGCCTCGAGCATCTGGTCAACCCACCCTCACATTGACTGGGTCAAACCTCCCCACATACCACTTTTCTAAATAATAGCATATTGTTATGTTAAGCCTAACTTACGGTACAATCTTTATGCCTGGAATGAAAGCTCGTTATTTCTGCATTACTTTAAACCTACTTACTTAAATTTGTATGATACATTTTATCTGAAAAAAGCTTACAAATTATTTCTAAAAAACGCACTTTTTAGGTTGAAAACGCTCCCCATTTGATTTTTCCACACCTATTTCGATTAGCTGTATGAAACAAAGACTGTTGTTTGAGCATTCCAATAGCTTTGGTTAACACCTATTGGTAAAACTCTGAAATTATTTTAAATATGAAAACTGATGGGTGGGTCAAGCCTCCCGTACGGTCAACCCTCCCTAGTCTCCCCTATATATATATATATATATATATATATATATATATATTAGAAAACCTATTTTTTTTTTCAGAATCAATAATAAGAACTTTTTTCTGGGTATCTAAGAGTTCAAATTAAGGAGCGTTGATTGAGATAATAGTTAAATAATTTGCATTTTTTCTGCAGTTCCATACCAACCAGAAATGTAACTTCAGCGAGGCTGAGATAGCAAATGCCACAGGACCCAACCCTTTGTGGACCTGAAAACCTCAATGCTTATGCTTATATGTACTAGACTATGAAAGGAGTATTGGGCCAATATTGTTTGTATTGAATATCTCTTGTCCAATTAGTTATATAAAATATTGACCTAATATTTGGGTACTTATATTTTGTCAAAACTGATGTAATATTAGCATGAAATAGTTCCTCATTTTATAACCTTAATATTTCGAATGTAAAGATAAAATTTCTACGATTTTGGCATTTCATTGAATTTATTTAAAATAGTTTCAATGAATATAATATTGGCATAATACTCAGTCTCAATGTAACCAACACTTATTTGCTATTAGAGTGAAGTTATAATGAAAATTACACAATTTTAATTTACCATTAGCCCTCCTCAACGCGGTTGAACACATGATAGCAGCTTTCTTAAATACCGTCAACTGAGGTAACTTTGGCCCAAATTTCTGTCTTTCATAACATGTTCAGCATCTCCATTCTCTTATTTTTTTTAAATAATGACTATCCTGTTAATTTCTTATTTGCTAAGAACATATGGAACAGCATCATTATCATAAATTTGGCGACATTTAATTTTTTTTACCAAAAAGTGTTTTTGAAAATTTGGGCCAATGTTACCTTGAATTGGGGTAGCAATGGTCCATGTGTTAAAACAAATTTTATAGGGCGTGGCCTTACAGCATGATGTGAGCCAATATTACCCTCGTTGAAAAAGAAGAGACAGAGAGTATAGAAAGCGTAAACATGTAAAAATCAGTAAATTGGCATATATCTTAATAAAAGAAAATATTACAAAGCTCATAAATATTGCTTAGCGGAAATCGTCGAGGTCTGGGACTGAATACTGGCTTCCTTATATAGAAGTTTAGGTGGGCTAATTTTTGCCACAATATCGTTCCATTCATACATCATCGAGCCCGATTACTATGGACAACGCTAACACTTTAACTTCTTTTGCATGCAGTCAACAACACAACCCTCCTTTGCTTTCAAAGTAATCCTTTCGGCATAGAGATTGCCAACAGCACAAGTACGAAATTTCCAACGTTACAGTCATCTTTGTCAATAGCTTTCTTGCTTTGTTCAGTTGTAACCAATACACTGGATGAATTTTCAACAAAATTATTGCTTGTATAAGCACAAATGTCTATTTTCATAAATATACCAAAATTAAACAGAAACATTACCTCAAAAACATCAATGCAAACAAAATAACAAATGACAATGATAAAAATAATGAAAATAACAATGATTCAACAAAGTAACAAAAAGCTCCCCTTCAAATATAATATTTTTTATGCATTGACAGGAAGTACAATATACAAAAATTTAAATTAGAATTGGTTGAGGGAATGTTACTCCAAATGTTGGGCCAAAGTTACCCCAACTTAGAAAAACGCTCTTCTTTCTTATCTCAGGAAAGACAACGAATAACCCTACATTAGGCTTTCATCTACACTAATGAGGTTATAATAATATGTACTTACCAAGGTTCAAATGAACTAATTTACAACTTGGCAGACAAAAGTTGCAAGAATAAAATTCTCACCGTCTTCACACGTTTTGTTTGACTGGTGCTGCCACGGTATAACTTTGGCAAAATACTTACAATGAGATACCAGCCTCAAGCTACCATCTATATTTTGAAATCAAAACTTTGTTGATAACTCAAGCTATGTAGAAAATATAGCAGATTTCATCTTTTTTTCTCTTTTAAGCCAAAGTTACCCTTAAAGGGCCAAAGTTGCCCCAGTTGCCCTTTTTAATATCTACATATGAAAGATTCAAAAATAACTTCTGCAAATAATATTTAAAACTTTCTGGGTGTAAAAAAAAGAATATTTTATTTACGTAAAAAATAAAAGCAAAAAAATAACCTTATACTCAGATCGATTTTGCAAACGATCACATACAGGAATTCCATGCATTTTTAAAATTCTCTCTCAACTCTATATCATCTTCTAGGTATTTTTTTAGCAAAAATTGTATTTCGCATAGATTCTCTCTAGTTCGCTCTCTCTCTCTCTCTTTTTTTTTCCTTTTGAGAGTAATATGCATTTTCCCAGATATTAGAAAAATCAAGAGCAACAAATTTCTTTCTTCTTTAAAAAAAAAAAAAAACAAGTTTTTGCTATATTCGGAACGTTTGATTCTATAAAATAAAGCTTAAAATTCAACTCGAAACAATTGAAAAAACTTTTTTAGTTTACATTCCCATTTTTATCTAAAAATAATGATGAGTTTGATTTTAATCTTGAATGAATAAAAATAGAAAGCATCAAATTAAAAAAATTTACTTATACTCGTATAATAATTAATTAATTTCTTTTATTTATGAAATTTAAATATAAAATAAACTAAATGTAATAAATAGACTAGAAATACATTATATATTTTTAAAAATATACATAATTTTATTTGCAGAAAAAACTTTCAAAATTTTATGATTAAGTATATTTTGAAACAAGAATGAGGGGGGAATTCAGTGGAAAGTAAAAAAAAAAAAAATCGTTTAATAAAAAACTCTTCAAATTTAAATATCACTAAGGAATCCAACCAGAATTTCCAGGGTAACAGTATATAGGAGGACAACCACCCCCCCCCCTTTTTTTTTCAGTTACATTTAATATATTTTTTTAGATTCCCCACTAATAACACCAACAAGCCTTTTTATATGAAAAATATCAATATTGCACGAATTGAATATTTCCAACTGGGCGAAAAAATGCCCAGGCTGGCAATCGAACTCAGATCCTTGGCTTGCAAGGTCAATGCTTTACCGTTTTTAAGCTAACTGGACCGACAACCAGCCAGCATATTTCGCTCAGATTACTTTTTTTGCTCAGTTGGAAATATTTAATTCGTATGATAACTTTATCAATCAGTTTGATTGTGTTAAAATAATAGTTCACAGCGTTCGAAATCCTTGGTGGTCCGCTGATCCGAGACCACCAAAAATTCAATCGGACCACAAATTTGAAAAATTTAATGGTCCACAGAACCAGTAACTTTCCCCCCTCTCTGACAGGTAAATGTAAACTTTCCCATCCCTGAGAAAACTGCAATGAAACACAAATCGCATAATTTTATTTTATTTAAAAAATTGCATTAAACTTTAGTCAGTTGAAATAGATAATCTGAAATGAAATTATTTTATAGTTCATCTTATAAAAAATATATATCGTATAAAGTTATAAATTATTTTATATTTTTAGGAATAATTTTATAGTTTTTCTTTATGTACTGTTTAATTTTTAGCAAATTATAACTTTACGTTTTATTATGATAAAAATTTTGGATAACTGCAAAGGAAGTTTGATTTATATTCTAGGAGGGGAGGGTGTCATTCAGAGGGTTAAAGGGACTTAATAGAATTTTATGTAGCAGGCCATTGATGAATACTGCGGACCAGTAAGTTCTTATGCTTACTGGTCCTTGAGACTAGTGACTTTTTTATATGAATTCTATTGCTGGTTCATCTACGTATCCATCGTTTATATCTAGTTCCTTTACCTGCGATTTATTCTGTTGAGCTATCTACATGACAGACCAGATGTTGCTACACTGTGAGGAAAAAAAAAAAAAAAAAACTGTCAAATTGACAGGAAAAAACTGTCAATTTTGGCACCAGTTCGAAACCTTTTAAATTACAGGAAAAAGCTGTAATTGTTCCTTAAAACAGTTTTTTCTGCAAAAATTACGAAATTTAGTTTATTTTACAGAAAGAAACTGTTTTTCTTCAAAACAGTTTTTTCTGTAAAAAATACAGTTCTTTTCTCTAAAAATTGCAGTTTTTTTTTACAGTGTATATCATTAAGGTTATCTGAGCGAAATATGCTGTCTGGCCTAGTTAGCTTAAAAACGGCAAAGCATTGGCCTTGTAGGCCAAGGATCTGGCTTCCATTCCCAGCCTGCGCATTTTTTCGCTCAGTTGGAAATATTCAATTCGTATGATAACTTTACCAATCAGTTTGATTGTGTTAAAAAATAGTATATCAATATTGTGTTCAAAAAAGTTTTGAAAATCATTAAGGGGTTCCGGGACACATTTTCAAAAAAAATTTATTTATTGAGTTAAAATTTTGAAATTTTTTTTTTATGGTTAACCATATCATTTGTAAAGAAAATCGCATGATAAAACTTCTCAAATTTTTTTTTAAAAAAAATTAAAAATTAAAATTTTGCTAAAAAAGTGGGGTAGTTTAAAATCATTATAACTCGAAATAGTATTTATAGAATTTCATTTTTTTTCATTTAAATTAACAGAAATATATAAGTTTTAATTTAGATTCAGCATTTTAAAAAATATTAATTTAAATAGAAATTAAAAATATTTAAAGTTAAATTTAGAAGAAAAATGATGTAACTTTTAAAAAAAAAATCATATTTTCAAAAGTAATATATATTTTTTAATTTGCTGAATCTAAATTAAAGTAAAGCTATTAAAAAAGACAAGTTCCAAGTTTGAAACCTTTATCTGTAACGGCTCTTGTTTTATAGCAATTTAAATATGAGTAATAGTGAAAAAACCCATCATGAAGAAAAACGCAATTTCACAAGAAGTCGTTACCTTGACAACCATAGCTTGAAAGGTAGATTTTGAAAACAAACCAAAACGAAAAAATTAATATTTCCTGTTCTAATTACAATAGAGACATGATTTAAACGTCATTTTAAGCAGAAAACGACAGAGAAAGTTTTAACACAATAAAAAATATTTTGAAAATTTGAAGATTTTTGTGTCCCGGACCCCCTTAAAAGAGATACTTTCGTATCAGCCGCATGCCAGCAGTTAATAGCCCAAGAAATTCCCTAAAACTTCCCTACTTACAGCAGCCTTTATAATTCTGGTGGTTTCAGTGGTTACATGTTTGTTAAACTTGTGTTTTATGTATATTATTTTATTTATTTATGGATAAGTTTTAATTGCGTTTTGGAATATTACCCGGAAACAAATTCAGACCTATTTATATTGTTTTAAGTGCAAACGGGTTAATCTTCCATAATTGGACTGTACGTGATAGAGATAGATTTTGTAAAAAAAATCATGCTTCACAATTATTTTTTAAATCTTTAAAAAAAAAAAAAAAAAATCTGTAAATTGAGATACAGTTTTTAAACAAATTGCGTTTGAAATAGTATTTTTTTTCAATTCGATGGTGTAAAAATTGAAGTTGTACAATATTTAGAAGATAAAAAAATTGCAGTAAAAGCGAAATTTTTTGGTCAGGTATTGCCATCGCCAATATGACGTCAGTGTTACTTACAAACATGTTTTAGCTTTATAATATAGATTCACAAAATAGCGATAATATTTAATACTGCGATTTTTTATTCGTAATAAGCACGTTTTTGATCAATGAAAAGCCTGTTAAAAATTCTAAGGATAAAAAAAAAAAAAAAAGAATTCAACGAAAATAACTATGAAATGAATAATTAATTTAATTATCTTAAGTCTGAATTATCTGAGATACATTTAGCTCAAATAGGACGAAAAGCTTCGAATAAAGCAGATTATCTTTGCGTAAATAAACAGAGTCACAAAGCTTAAATACATTAAGTAAATTATACGCGTTATTGTTCAACATAATACTACTCGTTAATAAGTGATTATCTATTACTAAAAATGTAACATTAATATTTGCTTTCCTCCTCACTGGCAAGTTTGTCACACCCCCTCTGGTCATTAATCTGTATCTTTTAATCGCTCATTGCATCTGATATTTTCTTTAACGTTGTTCTGAGGATTTTTTTTTCTTTTACCATCGAGCGGTAAGAATTTAAAAAATATGTTGTTAAAGCAACGTACTCATTTTTTTAACGTAAGAACTTAAAAATTAAAGAGAAATATTTAACACTTTGTTAGAGACAAATTATATTAAATCGCTTTTTAAAAATGGTTGTTTGTTACCACGGTACCAGTATATTTTAAAAATCATCTTTGTTTGAAAAAAATAAAAAAAAATAAAAAAACGTTTAAACGTTAGGTTATATAAATATGAGTATTCCTCTGTTCGATCACCAATGTGTTAAGCCGTAAAAATCGAATGTCTTTTTTTTGTTTGTTTGTTTGTTTTTTGTAAGTGGGACTTATCTTAAGTTATCGATTGTTTGGACATCGATCGGACATGACGACGCTTCTGTACTGTCATGTCGTGAAAATAGTATTAAAATGCCAACTTTGACAAAAAAAAATTGAAAAATCTTTTAGCTTTATAGGAAAGTAGAAAACGCTATCTAATTTCTTTTATTGATATCTCTATAATAAGAGTTGCAATTTTTATGCGTTTGCGTACGTAAATGCTTATGTGAATGTAACAGAAAGTTTGTATTCCAGAATAACCTTAATTGCTTTTTGCTAATGCTTTATTTTTCTTTTGGTGTATTTTCTTTAGCATTCATAAAGCATTTAACATGAGAATAGGTAAACATGCGATAATGTTCTTGTGCAGTAAACTTACTCGCATGCTGAGTGGTACATCTTCGTAGTGCGAAATGCAACTTAATTGCCGAAACGTCAGTGAAGGCTTACTGTGGAGACACGAAGAGTTTTGGTTTCTGTTAGTCTGTCTGTTAGTCTATCTGTCTGTTCCGCGATAACTGCCGCAAAAAGCATCCGATCGGCTTGAAATTCACTGAGCATGTTGATGAGGTACCCGGACTTAACTGTATAGTTTTTGGTTAAATTTGGTCCATTCATTCGGGAAATATGGAACATTTTATTTTGCTCTATAATGCTTTTCTATGGCAAGTCAGACGATTTTCAGATTTTCATTTGTTGAAAGAAATGGCTCGTATAAAAAATGGATTTAAATGGTAAATTTTTTATACTGAAATTTTTAAATAAGATTATTAAATTATTCCAATTAGTTTGAAATTTTGACAATATATTTGCGAGAATTTTTTAATTAGGTTTATAACATTGGGGGAATTTTATGCATATTTTCCAATAATATAAAGGATTTTGTTTTATCAATTTGACCTAATGCATATTTAATTTTTTTCCTTTTCTTTCATCTGTTGCCTAGCAACGTATTTGATCCTAATAATATTAGTATAATTGCGTGTATAATGTTTGAGTAAAGCCAACGTCAAAACGGATGAATTAATGCATTTGTATCTTTGCATATAGATGGATTTTAGCCCAGAAATAAAAATAGGCAATATTTCATTTATTTTATTCAAATATTTTGCTTAAAAATGCAAAAGTTCATTATTTTCATAGAGAATAACGTAACATTTTTCCATAACATTTACCAATATTTCTTTAATTGTTGCCAAGAAAATCAAAACCCGGAATAATATTTTCTTTTAAACAATTTTCAATTGAAATGTTTTGTCGTGAATCAGGAAAATGAAAAATTAAATTAAGAATAGAAAATTAATATGGCGGCATATTGGAAATAAAAAGAAAACTCTCGAGTATTTCTTAATATAACAAGATGAAAAGTTTTGAGTAAGTACGTATAGCAGGTGAATTAGACGTCATTTATCGAAAACAAAGATGCTGGAATAAAAAGATCTTGGGTAAAATAAAATTAACTATTATTCACGGAGGAAATAGATAGATGGAGATGCAGTATGCCGTAAAAACAGTTTGCAATACGATGTGTGTTATCGCTCAGATTTAAATGCCCTCACTCGGCCCAAGCAAAACAAGCACGTGGAACAGGGACCGAATTCTTGACTTCATCCGTGCATTTTTTTCTGTAAAATGAAAATGATCTGCTTATATTTAAGCAATAAGCATTCTAAGGTAGCATTTCATTGTATTATGAATTAAAAACTGTATTACAAAAAATATTATTCTGTTATTTATTTATTTTTTTTATTTTTTATTTTTTATTTTTTTTTAAGCACGTTGTTGTGTTGTGCCGAATATAGCGGATTTTAGGGTTACATTTTTGGCGTCACTTCAAGATTTATTGTCTGTGTACGGTTAACATGAATATTTTATTTTAAATTTAAATTTTATTAATTTATAAAAAAAACTTATGCTTATCCTTATAAATCACAGCGTAAAAAAAATCTAAGATATACTATAACCATCCGCACAATCAATAAAAAATTACGAACGTAAATTTAAGTAGACTACGGGGGGTTCAGGGGGGCTCTGCCCCCCTGAAGAAATGCAATTTTTGATTTTAAAAGTTACCAGAATAAGTAGCTCATCAGAATTTCAGAACATCAATGTATAACCACTTGTTTAACACTTTTAATTTCTGAAACTTTACGAAGTATCTTGTATGCTTATAAATATTTATGTAATTTGAAAACTTTAAAAAGCGATTTGTAGGAAGTTGAATATTACGCAATGAGTGTTAAAAAGCAATGACTTTCAAAGATGACGTTGAGGCTCCTGATCTGCAGATTTACTAGTTGCCGAAACGTCAGTGAAGGCTTACTGTTCAGACACGAAAAGTTTTTGTTTCTGTTAATCTGTTTGTCTGTTAGTCTGTCTGTTCCGCGATAACTGCCGCAAAAAGCATCCGATCGGCTTGAAATTAACTGGGCATGTTGATGAGGTACTGGGACTTAGCTGTATAGTTTTTGGTTAAATTTGGTTCATTCGGTCGGGAAATATAGAACATTTTATTTTGCTCTACAATGCTTTTCTATGGCAAGTCGGATGATTTTCAGATTTTCATTTGTTGAAAGAAATGGCTCATATGAAAAATGGATTTAAGTGGTGAATTTCGGATGCTGAAATTTTTAAATAAGATTATTAAACCAGTAAATCTGCAGATCAGGAGCCTCAACGTCATCTTTGCAAGTCATTGTTTTGTAACACTCATTGGGTAATATTCAACTTCCTACAAATCGCTTTTTAAAGTATTCAAATTACATAAATATTTATAAGCATACTAGGTACTTCGTAAAGTTTCAGAAATTAAAAGTGTTAATCAAGTGGTTATACATTGATGTTCTGAAATTCTGATGAGCTACTTATTCTGGTAACTTTTAAAATCAAAAATTGCATTTCTTCAGGGGGGCTCTGCCCCCCTGAACCCCCCGTAGTCTATTTAAATTTACACTCGTAATTTTTTATTGATTGTGCGGATCGTTATAGTATATCTTAGATTTTTTTACGCTGTGATTTATAAGGATAAGCATAAATTTTTTTTTATATAAATTAATAAAATTTAAATTTAAAATAAAATATTCATATTAACCGTACACAGACAATAAGTCTTGAAATGACGCCAAAAATGCAACCCTAAAATCCGCTACATTCGGCACAACACAACGACGTGCTTAAAAAAAAAAAAAAAGAATAATATTTTTAGTAATACAGTTTTTAATTCATAATACAATGAAATTCTACCTTAGAATGCTTATTGCTTAAATATAAGCAGATCATTTTCATTTTACAGAAAAAATGCACGGATGAAGTCAAAGAATTCGGTCCCTGAAGATCTTTTTATTCCAGCATCTTTGTTTTCGATAAATGACGTCTAATTCACCTGCTATGCGTACTTACTCAAAACTTTTCATCTTGTTATATTAAGAAATACTCGAGAGTTTTCTTTTTATTTCCAATATGCCGCCATATTAATTTTTCTATTCTTAATTTTATTTTTCATTTTCCTGTTTCACGACAAAACATTTCAATTAAAAATTGTTTAAAAGAAAATATTATTCCGGGTTTTGATTTTCTTGGCAACAATTAAAGAAATATTGGTAAATGTTATGGAAAAATGTTACGTTATTCTGTATGAAAATAATGAACTTTTGTATTTTTAAGCAAAATATTTGAATAAAATAAATAAAATAAATGAAATATTGCCTATCTTTATTTCTGGGCTAAAATCCATCTATATCCAATGATACAAATGCATTAATTCATCGTTTTGACATTGGCTTTACTCAAACATTATGCACGCAATTATACTAATATTATTAGGACCAAATACGTTGCTAGGCAACAGATGAAAGAAAAGGAAAAAAATGAAATATGCATTATGTCAAATTGATAAAAAAAAATCCTTTATATTATTGGAAAACATGCATAAAATTCCCCCCAATATTATAAATCTAATTAAAAAAATCTCGCATATATATAGACAAAATTTCAAACTAATTGGAATAATTTAATAATCTTATTTAAAAATTTCAGCATCAAAAATTTACCATTTAAATCCATTTTTCATATGAGCCATTTCTTTCAACAAATGAAAATCTGAACATCGTCTGACTTACCATAGAAAAGCATTATAGAGCATAATAAAATATTCCATATTTCCCGAACGAATGAACCAAATTTAACCAAAAACTATACAGCTAAGTCCGGGTACCTCAACAACATGCCCAGTGAATTTCAAGCCGATCGGATGCTTTTTGCGGCAGTTATCGCGGAACAGACAGACAGACTAACAGACTGACTAACAGACAAACAGACAGACTAACAGAAACAAAAACTTTTCGTGTCTCCACAGTAAGCCTTCACTGACGTTTCGGCAATTAATCCAATTAGTTTGAAATTTTGTCAATATATTTGCGTGATTTTTTTTATTAGGTTTATAATTTTGGGGGGAATTTTATGCATGTTTTCCAATAATATAAAACATTTTGTTTTATCAGTTTGACATAATTACATATTTCATTTTTCCCCTTTTCTTTCATCTGTTGCCTAGCAATGTATTTGGTCCTAATAATATTAGTATAATTTGTACGGCAAATCATAAAATTTTGAAAAAAATCGTACATTTAATCCTTTTGGCTCCCACATGCGTATTTTAAGCAATTCTTTCTAACTGAGCCCCTTATTAAATTGGAGATTTGAAATTTTGCATACTTGTAGCAGAACACCTGAGGCCAGGCGACAAATCATAAAATCTTGAGAAAGGCTTACGTTTAACCCTTTGAGCTACCACATTTGTATTTTAAGCAATTCTTTCTAAGAGAGCCCCTAATTAAGTTGGATACATGAATTTTTGTATACGTATAGCTGAATACCTCAGACCACACGGCAAATCATAAAATTTACAAAAAGTGTTATATTATTTGCTCCTCCGGGCTCTAACTTGTGTATTTTGAGCATTTTTTCTAACCTCCACCCTTTTCACCCGGAGAGCACTTTTGCAACTTTTGCCGACACCCCTTTGACCATTCTTTCCTATTATGCACCATAGCCTTACAAATTTTAGTTCCAATTTTTACCGCCTGGGGCGCCTACTTATCCCGGGTGCTATCGGCCCAATCCCCTCGACTAATATATCTACGAATGTTCTATAAAACGGAGTTTCGTTCTGATAGAGGTTTGTTTAGAATAGACTGCGCCCCTGGTTGCGAAATGTGGAACTAACATATTTTTCAAAAGGATAAAGCGTTTTGAAAGGAATATTAAACGAAACCCTCTTTGCTATCTGCGATCACACTTACCTACTTGTTCACTATATTTATGCATACTATAAAGTGCGTATAAATGCTATAGTTCATATACAGATATATAAAAATGAATTCGTAAAGGTTACTGAGTATGAGCATAAATTGCTTAAAGGTGGGTTTTAAAAGAGTTATGCATTTTTACGCTGTAGAATATAGATAAAATGATATACAGGGCCATGCAAAGAGTTAGAGACATGGCCGTCTATGGGTGATAATTTCTGGAAATGTAATTTCAGTAGTTTTAAGCGTGTTTAGTTTTAATTAAATTTTAGCTAAATAGTGGCATGTAGTAAAGGTACTAGGTAAACTACAGGGCTGTACAAAAGTATTCAAGTATGTTTCCATCTATTAGTATAAATTGCTGAATGATGAATTTCAACCTGTTATGCATTTTATTGCTAAACTAAATTTTCTCATTATATAGTATATATATCAACATACAGATCGAATACAGGGGTGTTCAAAAGAATTGGAATACATATTTGGCTATGGGCGGTAACTACTGAAATCAGATTTTTAAATGTTTACTTAGTTATCTTATTTACCTTATTTCCCTAAGTAACGAAGTTTCGTTAAAGCTTTCAGGGTGTGTTGGAAAGTGTTTCATAAGCTATGCTGTACGCATAATTTTTCTTACTTGTTGTATATAAAGATGGAGTTTTGTAATCGAATTTTAAGTCGCTTCTTGATAGTCTAGAATTGTAAAATTATCTTCAAAGTGTTTTTTGGATAACCATAAAAGCTGAAAAATTCTGAGCGAAATATGCTGGCTGGTTGTCGGCCCAGTTAGCTTAAATGGAAAAGCATTGGCCTTGTAAGCCAAGGATCTGGGTTCGATTCCCAGCCTGGGCATTTTTTCGCTCAGTTGGAAATATTCAATTCGAACCATAAAACATTTTATTTTTACCATAAGACTTGATTACGAATTAAGGCATTTTAAGGCATTTTTTCATTAGTCCGCCAGAGGTGATAAATCGCCAAATATTCTCTATGGTTACAATTGTATACAAGTTACAACAAAAAAAGACATAATTACACGCTAAACCATGCTCGCCGACAGAGGACAACTGGCTGGTGAAGCTCCAACAACGAAATATTTTAAACACCATAATCAGAAAATATAAATAAAAAATAAAGAGTTTAACACGTTAAGCGCCTCGTCAGTCACCGGTGACTGACTCTGGATTTTCTGTTTAAAACGCGTCATTCACCGATGACTGACGGTGTAAAGTATGATATAAAACTAAATATATATATATTGTTTTAAGTAATTACTAAAAATCTTATTTAAAATTTACTTACCTTTGATTTATTACAGAATTATACTTTCTTAAAAATTACTTAAAACATTGTAAATTTTTCAGCTTCAGTGTCAGTCACCGTAGCACTCAACGTGTTAATACAATTTCTTTTAAACATACGCTTTAATAAATTAATAGTTTCATATCAATTAAATTATGATTATACGTTGAGAAATAAATTTAGAAACCCTACAAAGACAACCGCTGGTGTTTATTTCGTATTGCTTAAAATATATGTTTAATCTCAAAATATAAACAGAACAAAAATTATATATATATTTTTTTTAATTCGCTAGTTCGCGCTTTCAACCACGCGCAAAGAAAACGGTGAATTTTCGATAATCGGACTCGACGTCCACTCCAAATTAATGTACTTTAATGGAAATATTTGGGAAAAAAAACATGAATTGCAGTCATGAAATTAAGGGCGATTTTCAAAATAAATGTTAAATGCTTATAGAAGGTTGTATTTATTTATTTTCTCACTTTTATATTTATTCTGTACCTTCATCTCAAACTCCATGAAAAAATATATTTAAAATAATTTTTTTTAAATTACCATATTTTTAAAAGTTTGAAAAGTTTGTCAAGATTTTTGTCATTACAGAAAATTTTAAAACATGTTCAATAACATAGCCATCGAAATCCCTCTATAGTATTTAAATGGAGAATTCACAAAACTAACCCGGGAAACTTCCTAAACATTTTCTCCCTCGATGTAAATGCATCAATTCTGATGTGCAACATCTACTTAGCTCTAGGTTTAGGTAACTCGTGTTTTAAAACGACACTAATAGCGATTGATTACAGTACAGCAGGAGGTTTATATCTGGTGGCGGAATGCTGAAGTTTCAACGCTTATGAAGTGATGTATTTAACTTTGCGTTCCATTCCACTGCATGCCATTAATTATGCTTTAGGAGCTGGTACATGTTAGACAAGGAAGGTATTAACTTGTTCAGTATGTAATTCATTAAAATTGGTCTTTTTTTTTCTTACATGAAATTAAAAGGAAATATTTACCTTTTTTTTACTGAATGTTAGTGTTGGTGCAGTGTTGTATGCTGTTCGTGTAGTAGTTGAATAATATGTTGCTTTTATATTGAAACTACAAACAGTAAAAAAAAAATTAGTGTGGATTTTTTAACTCAGTAACTAATAAATAAGAATAAATATAAAAATGAAATAAGATACATGATTATAGTGTAAATCACAAATTTTGCCTACAGCATTAAAAAAAAAAAAAAAAAAAAAAAAAAAAAAAAAAAAAAAAAAAAAAGGTTCAAATTTTCGCAAATAGAGGATGTTGCATTGTCCCAATCTGTAACAACTCTTAATATAACATACAAAATTAGATCAACGATCAATCAGCTTTTATTCTCCAGTCTGTTTAGTTGCTTAAACGAGAAGATAAAAAAGATTTATATTTTTAAATTTTCATTAGCAATTGGTTAAAATTCGAATTACTTTTCAAATCTGAATGCAAAATTTACCAGCTTCATTGTAAACATTTCAGTTATTTCATTTTTATTTTCTTCTATGTATACAAGAAGAAAGGATTGGTTTTGTGAAAAATTTAGACTTCTGATTTCTGTTTCTGCGTTTCCATTCGCGTTCCCTTATTTTCTATGCATTCAATTTTTAGATTCCACTTGGTAAAAACGCGCTCCTCCCCAACTCCTGGCAATTTAATTTTTTTTTTTTTTTTTTGCCAAGCACATAATCATTAGAGCTTACAGAATTTCATAAGTATAAGAATTATTAAACATAAAATTATATATTTAGTGTTACGAATATTGTAAATGGGTAGTGTTTGTGCTTAAAAATAATGTAAATAGTTCAATTAACCTCTATTCTTAAGCTAATATTAGTTTTTGTTGCATTGAAATATCTCTGTTGATTTTCTGCAAGCAAGTAAACCCTATTGGATTTCAATGGGAGAGTCTATGGAAATTTGGCGAAATACTGGAAATAGCGTCAAGTTGGCGTCACTTTTGGCGACTAATTTGGGTCGCCAAATTTGACGATATATCTCCCAGTTGGCGATACACTTGACGACGTTTGGCGACAGAACCTGCTTCCCCCCCCCCCCCCCCCCTTTGATAATCCTCCTTATAGCGTCAGAAAGCTCTGAGCAATCAGATGCGTTTCGCGGTATTTACGCAGATTTTCAATTAGTCCATTTCCAAAGCATTACTTTTTATTATACATAGAAGGAAATTGAACAGTGCTCTCTTTATGACTGGGTCAGTATGGCCCTGTGCCAGGACACCAACTCAATAATAGGCCGCATATTATCAAAGTGCGGGTTATCATATATTGTTTTTTAACCCATTCTAAAATAGCCGAAAAGTGTTTATAACTTCAGTTCGTCTGTCTGACAATCTTTCCGTGCTCTAACTTTATTAAATATACTACTTTTATTAAATATACTTTTATATACTTATAAAACAGATTTTATGCAGTTTGTGCAGTGCACCTTCTAAACGGACAATATTTTTTTTTTCCCCCAAAATAGACTTGGTGTAACTATGGTTGTGAGCCTCTCATATTACAATCTAGGGGCGATAATTGATTGATGTCCATTTTATTTTATATTGCACTACTTCAAACATTACGAAATTGATATGTATTGTGGCTGTGCACTACAAGACGTTTTGAACAAAATATAGTGCGCGTAGTATTTATTGTTCATTTACATGGACACTCAAAATAATTTTATTGTATTACTATATGTAGTCAGTAATTATTTAAAATGAGTTTTATGAAACGTATTGCCGTATTGAAATTAGAACATGCAACAATTAATGTTCTTTTACAGAGCCGCACAAGGTAATTTTGTTACATTGCCGTTTATGAATGATTATTGCAGGAAATTCGTTTACAGTTGTGGTATGTGTTTTCAGGCTTAACTAAATTTTAGTATATCTACATGCTGTATGTAAATTTTGCATATCACAATCAGGATTTCAAAAAAAATTATTATTAATTATCTACTCTCACCGGAAATTTCTAAATGATCGCTATGCATTTTGAGCTCAATTAAATTTTACTGTACTAATATGTACTGTGAATGTACTATAAATGAAATGATATACACGAATGCAAAATAGGATCGGAATACATTTTGACATCTATGGATATAAAAGCGGTTATGTATATAAAAGCATTGGTGGTATGCATTTTCTAGTTGAATTAAATTTTAGAACACTATGCTGTATGTATAGAAATGCATATATATGTGTGGTGCTTTGGCAGGTTCTGGATAGATTGGCACATGACCAAATAAATAATCCGCCGTTGGGATGCCGTCATTTGTAGAAAATAACACAGTCGAAAATTATATGCGGTCGAAAACCATGTTATAGTGACCAGCAACGATCACTAATGAACAGTTATGCAGTCGAAAATAGCAGAGTGGTAGGCAAGGATCACACTGAGTATTTCTTCAAAATAATAAGAAGCCATCATTAAGACTGTTCTCAACTGCTCTGCTCAATAAGCGCAAAACGTTTTGACACATTTACAATTTCATTTTTTAACGGAAAGATATAAAATTGGAAAGCCTGACGCTGGAAGTGAATTGGAATCGAACTGTGTTTCCATTTTTGGATCCATCAATTACCTATTGAATTATAAGCGATTTC
This sequence comes from Maratus speciosus, assembly GCA_963932465.1. Taxonomy (NCBI): domain Eukaryota; kingdom Metazoa; phylum Arthropoda; class Arachnida; order Araneae; family Salticidae; genus Maratus; species Maratus speciosus. The sequence goes on from OZ010790.1 coordinate 119,327,041, forward strand.
GATCACGTGACACGGCATTTTTCTCCCCTTATTGACTGGATTTTCTTCTTTCGTTCGGAAATTCAGTTCAAAATGCCAACTTTGACAGTATTTTCTGAAAGATCTATTGCATTTATAAGAAAATGGGAAAAACAGTTCGATGACATAGCTTCTGAATAAAAACACCTTCTAGTTTCATGCGTTTCTGAACAAAAATGAATTAAAACTTATGTCAGAAAGTTGACCCTTTGGATTTGAAAACAGCCTTAAACGTGAACAGTTCTTTATTGATAACAGAGCATCTCAACAATTCCCATGTATTATAGTCGACGAAAACGCCTTCATGCAGCCCCCTGACATTCAAAAGATGTTGGTTAAGCAACCCTCACGTTCTACGACGTCAGAAAACACCAGATAGCTATTATACCATTTGAGGACAGGCGAAATTCTGTGTAAATCTCTGAAATCTGCGTTCCGAGGCCGTGTAGCTCAGTTTTGTCAAGTCGGAGTAAAGATACACTGATTACGTAGCACGCGAAACGAACGAATTAGAAAAAGGCGGCCGCTCTCAGACGATTGTCTAGAACCAATCGGGAGAGAGGGTGAGGCTTGAATAAAAAAAAATTCTAGTTTTAAGATCGGAAGCTTTTTAGGGTAAAAAGTCGAGCGCGGAAAAGGAGTTTTGTAGAATGAAAATTAGAAAGAAAAAGAAAAAGGCTTTTGAAAACATTCGACCATAAAAATTTACTTTACTCAGAATATAACAGATAGGGTAGCTTATAAGATTTATGAAGGAATCTAAAGCTTTAAATTAAGGTTTTGGAATAAGATATTATTGATATACGCGTTTTACATTAAGGGGAATTTAAATAGGAATAAATGATAGATATTATTAAAGTAGGGAAAATATTGAATATGCCGAAAAATAGAATAATTTCAGGAATATCGTGGCAAAAATTTTTATATAACATAAATAATGTACAAAGTTATTGAAACGAAATCAAATACGTTACCGTCTACGGGCTTTTTGTATGTACTGATTAGAAAGTGCTTTGGGCTGTGTTACATGTTTTTAAATGTTTATTTCCGTATCTTCTTTAATCGCATGAAATAATAAAGTTTCATAACAATTTTCTGTTAGTGTTGGAAGTTGTTTCATAAACTTTATGTGATAATTGTTCTTTCTTGTCATAATTTTAAAATAAAGTATATTTAGAATTCAGAGAAGTGTTAATAACTAAGTAATAATTAAAATTTCTTTTATTATCTCTATAATTATTACTATAACTACTGATTATAAAACTTAAGAATTATATTAAATATCGTAATTACCCATTGCACGCTATTAAATCTAGCTAGAATGTCAACAAGAATAAGATATGAAAATCAACAGATATCATTTTATTATCGGGTTAATGTAGAAAATGTGTGTTATGTATGTGTATTTTTTCATATAAAAGTCAAAAATCTTTTGCATAGATCGATACGATAAAAGATATATATGATAAAAAATGAGTAGTTTAATAATTTTGAAAGCTTTAAAAATGATCCACGCGAATTACAACGAAAGCGAAAGACGGCTTATATGGATTAGAGTGACAAATGATTCACTTAAAAATGGAGACATGGAAAACGTTTCCAGATGCTCAGAGTAAGTAATGTCTGCTTTTCTGGAGAGATGAAAAGTCTTTTCAAACTAAGAAAACACATAAAAAAGAAGAAAGAGCGAAGAGGAAAATACGAATCCCTTGATACCCTGTTTCTTAAGTGTGCTTTGAATATCAACTAGACATTAAATTTTTTATTCTGTTGCTTTATTTTACATTGTGAAACACACGTCAAGTATGACCGGTGAAAAAAAAAAAAAAAAAAAAAAAAAAAAAAAAAAAAAAAAAAAAACTTTTACAAGAAACTTAAACAAGATTTTTTTTAAATTACTGATTAAATTTACTGTAAATATCTGATAAATATTAAATAAAATAACACTGAAAATACTATAAAAAAATTCACATTTAATTTGGAATTCATGTACAATCGTGGAAAGTAAACACCCCTACAAACTCCGAAACAAATTATCGCAGAAGAAAGTTATTAGTGTCAAACGATTGGAAATAAAATCTACTTTTAAATAGTGTATAAAAAATTCGCTTAGGAGGCCATCTACATATCAAAACGAACCCAAACTTTTTTTTTCTGTAGCCCAAGTTTGACAACGTAAATAAATTCTATACCCTTCAATTAACCTAAATACAAATTTTCATGAAATTCATACGATTCATTTCAGAGAAATTAATTATATTTTTAAAAAAGCATATTTTAGGAGCTAAACCCAAATTGAAGTCCGGTACTCGATTATTGAAATGCTACAGAATGACTAAGTCAGTTCTGTTAAGGTATCCGTACACCTTCGGGAGTGATTTTTTGAAATTTTTGAAATTTTCTCTTGTTATCCATTTTTTATAATGACATTTACATTAAAACTTTTAAAATAATATAAAAATTTTAGCAATTAGCCAGAAATAATTTTTTAAAGAGAAAAATAGTTAAAATTATGTCGAAAATTGACATTTCCGCAAAACGTGATAACTCAAAACTGAAACAATGTATTGATATTTTGTAAATTGCATAACAAACAGAATACCTTTCTCTAGGACTTAGACTACACACATTATAATCGCATCTCTATCTCAGATGATATGGCAATTAAAGTACTAATGTAACGAAAATTTCGAGAAATTTGTCTCAAGTTTGTCATTTATGCCAGTGTAAATAAAAACTATTTAATATATTATCATGAGTGTAGTCTATTCCCTCAAAAGACATTTGTAAAAGAAGTACAAAAAATTTCGTAGGATTTCATACATAATTTTTTGTTTTAGGATGTTTTGCGTATAGTAAAAATCTGAAAAACTTCATTTTGAGAAAAAGCTAAAAATAACTTTTAAAACACAATTCAAAAGCTGTAATAGCTGTAACTTTAAAACGGCTGTAACTCGGGTACAAAATTTAAGCAGATTTCGATAGATAAAATATTCAATTTTAATATTATTGCAAAAATGAAAAATCGATATTTTGATCGAAAACTACGTTTTAAAGGTGTTCGGATACCTTAATGTATTATTTGTTGCCAATTTTAACATTTTCACTCATTTTAATATAGTTTCGACTACTGCTAGCCCAAATGTTTTCTATAAAATGAGTAACATATATATTTTTTCAGATTATGCTTTCTGCACATCCTCATTGCCCCTCAAACCATCATTTTGACATTTTTAAAACATAATTTGAAAAATAGTTGGAAGAAAATTTTGAAATTTTTTATTTGCATACATGATAAATATAAATCTATCAAGAAAATTGTAGGTTGCAATTCACATTTTATTGGAATATTAATTGCATAATTCATAATTCATACTATAAAATTTTTAAAATTACAAATTCAATGTATTTAGTTTTGGGTTCTTTAGTATTAAAACCGCACAAAAAATTATCACATTAGGATTATAATTTCGCGAGATATTAATAAAAATATGAAAATGGTAATTTAACATTATAGAATCTCTAAGTTTTGAAAGTTTATAATTCAAAAACTTAAACATCCAAATGACTTGAAATTTTGTTTCTAGGCACTTTTTGAACCGAAGATTTAAAATACATTGACAAAATTGGGCGTTGCCATTGAAAAAAACAAAATTTGGTCTGGTTTCGATTTCTAGATGGCCCCTAAGCAAATTTTTAGATACATCATTTAAAAGTAGCCCTTATTTCCAATCGTTTGATACCAGCAACTTTCTTCTACTATAATTTGTTGTAGATTGAGTAAGGGGTGTTTTCTTTTTTGCCACGACTGTACGTAATTACATCTCAATTTCTTTAATTAAATTTGGAATTATTTTTTCGTTATGGAAGTTTACAATAAAGATTGGTGTTATTTTTATCTCGTTGGAAAATCTTAAGGAAACAGCAACACTTCCGAAATGTGACGGAAACAGCTGATATTTATATACTTTTTTCCTAAGAATTATATTGAAGTAATTTCAGAATTTTTTCATTTTTATTCTTATTATACAATTAGTTACATTTTGATCGTCTTGTTTTTCTGTAATTTATTTTATTTTATTTTTTATTTTTTTAGTAACATTAATTTTTAAAAATAATTAGAATTACAGACTTGTAACTACTGCGTTTTTTTTATTTCCTACTGAATAAATAATTTATTGTTTGGCTACTGCGAAAATTACAAAAATATATTAAAAAAGGGCTAAAAATTACATGCTTCATTTTTTAAATAAATTGTTAAAAATCCGTAAATTTTGCTTCTGTTTTGAGATGAAATTTATCTGAATGTACATTTTTTATTCTATTTTGTGCCGAAAAAGACTGGAATTATGCAATATTTAGAAACAAAGATGCAAATGGTGGAAGGTAATAATGTAGAAATCCAGTAAAGCTTAATCCCTTAAAACTTAATTTAAAAATAAAAACTAAGTCGAATTTTGAAAAAAATCTCTTCGAAGGGGCTCTTAGGAACACCTGGGAGTATCACTAATCTCGTACCATTGAACTTATCCATCACAGCCTGAGAGTATTCACAGACAGACAGGCAAACTCACAAACTTTTTGTTTTATTATTGTAAATTGCAACAGAATTTACAATTAATTAAATTTGTGTTAGTTGTTAATTAACATTTAAAAACTTATTCGAATATCAGTGCATCAATAATGTCCAAAAAATATTTTACAGTGATTATAGTAAAAAAGTCTTTAAGTACTTTGCAGCATATATATATATATATATATATATATATAAGTTGCAAAAAAGTTCAAGTTGCAAAACATGAAAAATGGTTTGTATAATTATTCCCAATTTTCGTACAGAAGTCATTTAAGTCGCGTTTCTTAAAAATAATAATAATTTTACACTAAAAACAAATTCTTTATTCTTAATTTAGCTAAGTTTCAAAATCCTCAAACATTTTTTATCTTTATTTCCTTCAAAAATATTTTTTTACCTGGAGTTAATAAACTGAAAATATTTTTAAATAGGAAAAAGAAACAAACATCGCATTTTAAAATAGAAGTTTGTGTTACTTTCTCTGTGGTTTATTTTTTAGATTTACATTTTTTAATTTTTTTATATGTTTTTAAAATATTAGTTCCTTATGATAACAATATAGTGCAGGTAATATAGGAGTGGGGTTAACAACTGATGGCCATTCAACAAAATTTGGGAAAGACTTCGTTTTCTCACTAGAAATGAAGATCCGATACCCCCCCCCCCCCCTCAAAAAAAAAGGTTGTTTTACTATGTTTTGTTGGACCATTTTTAACCCATACAGGGGGTGGGGATTCAAAACTTTTACAGTGGGTCAAGTGGGGTATCGTTTGCAGTGTATTATTAAATTCTGAATAAAATGATACCATCCATAAGTCGATACGATAATTTTTAATAAGTTACGGCAGGTTTTATGAATGCAAGGTCGAAAATTATACGTTATGCAGATAAAATAGGTTTTTTACAGTAACAACTGATGGCTATTCACAAAAATTTGAGAAGAACCTCGTTTTGGCACTAGAAATGAAAATCCGGCGAGTCCTCAAAAAATTAAAAATATTTACCGTGTTTTGGTGTGCAAAAAGGGGGGGGGGGACATTTTAACTTTTTTAATTAAGTCTAGTGGAGTATCGTTTGTTATGTATTTCTTGAATTGAATGACGTCCTTCTAAAGTCGATACAACCATTCATTACAAAGTTATGGTAGGTTTTATGAATACAAAGTCGAAAATCATACTTTATTACTGAGTACAGCTTTGCCACATTTATTTTACGTCCCAAACATGTTCTTTATATGGCATTAAATAATCTCAAACTTACTAAGTGTTCCTTAAAGTATCAATAATCAAAATCAGGATCATCTGAGTCTTCTTCAATTTGTTAAAATCCGTGTATTCATAGTTTTGTATTCATAAAACCATTCATGACTTGTATTCATAAAACCTGCCTAACTTTGTAATGAATGATCGTATAGACTTACGGATGGTAACATTCGGTTTAGAATTAAAAAATACATCATATAGGATACCCCACTTGACCTAATTAAAAAGGTTGAATTCTGCCCCTCCCCATCCTGACTTAAAATGTCCCCTTTGCCCCCCAAAACACGGTAAAAGAAGTTTATTTTTTGGGGACTCATCGGAACTTCATTACTAGTGCCAAAAAGATGTCCTTCCCAAATTTTCGTGAATGGCCATCAGTTATTACTGTAAAAACCTTTTTTACCTTCATAAAATATTAATTGTCGATTTTGTATTCATAAAAACTGCTTTGTAAAAAATTATCTTATCGGCTTGTGGATGATGTCATTCGATTTACAATTAAAAAATGCATAAGAAACGATATCCACTTGACCTGCTTAAAAAGTTTTGATTTTCCCAAATCCGTGAGATAACATTCTATCTTTTTGCCCCCCCCCCCCCCCCCACACACACACAGAAAAAAAAAAACATGGTAAAACAACTTTATTTTCTGGGGACTGATCGGATCTCTAGTTTTTCGTACATTTCCGTGAATGGACATCATTTGTTGTATTTTGCTCAGTTTTTGGTCTATATTACCTGTACTAATATGCGGATAAAAACTAAAGTATGCAAAACATTTTTTGATAAAATAACTTCAAATGTCTGTTTTAAAAACATTTTTTTTTTTAAATTTAGTGATTTAACTGCATTCAGGATTGAAAAATCCTGCACCTAAACAAAGCGAAAATTACTTTTTGAAAATTGTGGTTATAAAAGTCCCGAAACACAATTTTTTTTTTTTTTTTTTTTTTTTTTTTTTTTAAAGAATTCTAATACAATTTATTGCATTTGTTAACGAAAACACTGTTTGCCCTAAAATGCAAGCGTCAGTGTACATAAGAGTCCACGGAAAGAAAATGTAATTTCCGAAACTTTCCCGTGATTTATTTTTATTTTGGTGGGAAAGGGGATACAGTTTACCTAACAGCAGTATTTTTTCCAGACCACACAAACTCAAATAACCTAACAGGCTTATGTTCTCTTTTATCAAGCGTTGACCCACAACAATGTTTATTTATTCTTTAGAAGCAACATCCGTAGCTTTATGTTTCCTTTTAAATTTAAGTAACTCTGTAAATCTGAGTTTTATTAACGGCAGAAAGAAAAGAAGAGAAAAAAATCAATAGTTTTGTCCATTAATGTTAACGTTGTCTTCCTTCGTGTTCTAATTCTAAGTAATTCTAAGTAATCTGTGTAATTCTAAGCAAAAAATGCATAATAAAAGTGTTTCCTTTTACTTTCTTTTTTTGTTTTTAATCAAACTCTCTATTTAAATTAAAACTTTAAAAATTTGTGGTATGGAGCTGGTAAATTCAAATTTACTAAATTAATGTACTCAAATCATATTTTTACTAGAGAATCTTTATATATTTTATTCATGATGAATTTTAAATGAATTCTTATAGAAGAAACCATTAAAAGCAAAACGTTTTTAATGGTATGGCTTTCATTTATTATTTATTTATTTAATTTTTTTAAAGACTACATTTTTCCTTGGAAAGTAAAAAAAGAAAAGAAAAGGGGGGGGGGGGGAGGAGGAGCCATACATTTATCCAATAATATATTCCGTTGAAAAGTATATTTGTAAATATTTGTATGAAATCCGAACTTCACAGTAACCATTTTCACTTTTGATCATATAGCTCGTGATGGGAAATTATATAACAAATTTTTTCTCATGGAAATCATGTTTCAAGTTAAATTTAGACAAAACAGATGTTTGTTTAAGCTGACTATGCCCTTTCCGCTTCCGTTTTAGGTAGATTTCGTAAGAAATACTACCTATTGCAGTCGTTACCATGGTGCGACTTTTGAAAAATTCCTTCATAACTTTTCATTATAGGACCCCAGGAACCCCAAACCACCCCCACCTAAAAAGTTTATATATATATATATATATATATATATATATATATATGTATGTACTAAATTTTGTCCGCACGATAAAAGTCGCAATTATGCACGGATTGTCCTCAAACTCGCCAACAACTTTCATATGGCTAATATCTCGGCGGGGATTGAAAATGGGCGAAATCGGCCCAAGAGGGTGCAAATGGGGAGGGTTCAAAATTTTGAATACTGTCTTAACATGATTCTGATAAAACCAGCTCTTACAGAACAATGGCAGGAAAAAAATAAAAGTTTTTCGTTATAGCAGTTGCCAACAATTAAAAAAAAACAATAAAATTCTCACCACAACAATTACATTTCTATTGCAAACTTTTCACGTGTAAAATTAAATAGTTTGACAAATTGAAAACAAATTGAATGTTACGTCATAAGTTTTCTAGAGCAAGATTTCAGCATGAAAACTCAAAATAAAATAAATAGTTTGACGAATTAAAAAAAATATGTATATTGCGTCATATTGGAAATATAATGGACCCCAGCAGGTGAATATGTAACGCCATGTGAGTTTCAAGAAATGTATTAAAACATGATAAAAACTCGACTATGGAAATATTAACATATTTTAACACTTTAAGGTTCTCTGAATTTTTTGTAGCCATTTTTTAAACCTATTCCATATACATGTGTGCGTGTATTCGTGTATATTATAATTTTCACAAAAAGTTTAGCTCCCTACAGCTCACTCTTTGTGAAGAAACTGGGTTTTATCTCTAATCTTGATTTAAGTTTTGTTGGAGAATTTAGTACTTAACATCGAAATCTACCTCCACCTGTAGGTCCGAGCCGGCAGGGATTTTTTACTCCGCATTCTGTTTAACTGTTAAAACGCGAAAAAAAAATGTTTTTTGTTTTCAAATTAGCTTTAGCACTGTTGCAAAGTGAGGCAGAAAAGCGCCATTTAGCTAATGGAATAGCAACTACCCTTTTTAATTACTGTATGCAAAGTTTATGAGCTACCTTATAAACATGTCATTTATTTCATCTTTGTATTTGCTATAATTAAGGATTTGAATTTTAAAATCTGTGTCTTCTTTTTGGGGCACCCTATTGTTGCAACTCTGCGTATATATATATATATATATATATATATATATATATATATATATACATATATATACGAGGTGTACCTACTAAATAACTGAACTGACGTCATAAAACTTTTTATTCTTCATGCACCACTCAATCCGAATTTTTCACTGTGCAAAGCAGTGCTGGAAGTCCTCTTCTGTCAGCTCGTTGAAAGTTACAACTGCTTTTCCCTTGATCTATTCCACGCTCCCAAATCTTGTCCCTTCAGCTTCAATTCGAGCTTCCGATTAAAAAAAAAAAGTCACAGAGGTCTACGTCGGGTGGGTACAGTGGATGATCCAACACGGGGATGCTGTGCTTTGCCAAAAATGCCTTCACAGATAAAGTGGAATGGGCCGGAGCAATGTCCTGGTAAAAAATTCAGAAACGATTTTTCCACAAATTCTCTCTTCGTTTTTTTATCCGTTCACGCAGGCAGTTACTACCTCAGTGTAGTAATGTTCATTGACGTGGATCAACTGACCAATTTTGTGCATGTTTGTCTGTCTGTTTTTGACGTGCGAGGTCGTCCAGGGTGCGCATTATCTTCGGTCATATATTGTGCCGCTTTAAACACCTTTTTAAACCATTCAAAAACTTGATTGTGCGATAAACATTTATGTCTGCACTCTTCTTTTTAACATATCATAAGCTTATGTGCAGTTTTTTCGAGTTTCACAAGAAACTTGAAGTTAATTCGTTGCTCCATCTGAACACTTACAGTTTTCCCGGGGAGTTACAGGCTCACGGTTCACTCCCAGCAAATACTACAGCCAAGCTAAGCTTGACGATCAACCAGGGAATGGGAGAGATTACACGTAACAGCATCAAAACCATTCGACTACACCTGCGCAATCGGTTTGCCGGTGGCAGTACCACTCCGGTTATTTAATATCCACACCTCGTATATTATATATATATATATATAATTCAAGTTACTTTTTTAAAAATTAGATTAAATTGTGCTTATCGAAAACTTAGTTTTTAATATCATCATATATTGGGATAAAAACTGTGTTTCTCGTACCAGAAAAAACGTTTCATTAGTCATAATTGCAGTATTTTCAGTAAATTATTAGTAGCATTTGTGCTAGAAAATATTTTGTTAAACTTTATACATTATTATGAAATTTAATATGAATAAATTATTTTGAAACAATTTTTCTTTAAATATGCAGTCTTCAAAAAGTATTTTTTCATGTCAAACAAACGATATATTCCTGATCGTTTGACATTTTCTACCATTCAAAAAATAATAGTTGTTTCGAAAATCTCAATGTTCAGAATCAATGTACTTCTGCTGACTATATCGTTATTTTAAAAGCCTACCGGAAAAGTTAGCAGTAGGTATATGTCAATAAAACAGTACAAATGGCTATCGAGATAAAAAAAATATATGTTATTTATTTTTCATTTTTTTAATGCTTCAAATATCCATTAAAATGCAGTTCAATATGCTGTTGATATACATAGAGAGTAATAAAGATTAAATAGAAGTTCGTGTTCTGTTTCATATATAATGTCGTCTCTGTTTCACTTTTATTGACGTTAAATATTTTTCTTAACAATTTCTCTTTGTTAATTCTCTTCGAATATTTCTCTACTAATCTGCATGGCTCAAGTAAACTGTTTGTTAAACAAAAAAACACACACCTTTTTTGTAGTTTTAGAAGAAAAGGAGTTGCGCTTAGATTGTCAATTTATCTAACTTTACGTCATCATAATATTTGACCAAAAAAATCAAATACTGTTAATGAACATAAAACCAAAAGTTGTTAGACAATATTTATACACTATTTACTTAACATTCAATACACATTACTCAATATTTTACAGAATGTGTTTAGTATTGAATACTATTCAGTATCTAAAAATCCGCTACTTTCCTTTTATAGGGCCAGATTAAGAAAATTATCCTCGTAAAAGAAGAAAAAAATTTTAAAAGTACCTTCTTAGAACCTAATCAATGTTTCATACACACAAATGACTTTTTTTTTCAGTACTTACAAGAGAACTGCCTATGGTGAGATTCCCGCTACTTTCCTTTTTGCTAAAAATCCGCTATTTTCCTTTTATAGGGCCAGATTAAGAAAATGATCCTCGCAAAAGAAGAAAAAAATTTAAAAGTATTTTCTTAGAACCTAATCAATGTGTCATACACACAAGTGACTTTTTTTCAGTACTTACAAGAGAACTGCATATGGTGCGTTTCACCGATTTTTATAAGAGTGGTATCGTTGGAAAGGTCTTGTCGTGAGAAACAAAAAAATCAATTTAACTACCCGTCCGAAATTAACACTGCAGGAGCTGTAAGGGAATTTGCACAAGCATTCCACTAACGGATGAATAAATAAATGAGATTTTTTTTTCAAATGTGACTGTGAGCAATTAGCATGTGTTTGTAATGTTGTTAATATAGACAATCTGTTGCTGTATAATGCATTAAAATAAATGTACTGTTTGACGTGGAATGTGAACTTATTAACACTAAAAAAGACCGCTATGCCTCAAATTTGCCATTAGTAAAGATGTTGTAGATCATATGACAATAGGTCCATTTATGGCATTTGGCTGATCACTTGGTTATTGGCGAAAGTGGGTGTCAGTGTAAAAGTGCTGAAAGCATAGGGACTCTTCACATCAGGCACATTTGATAAACCGTTGGCTTATACAAGTTAACTTATACAAGTTTTGGCTGTTAGTGTGAAACATATACTTGTCTCACAGATCTATTTCTATTCGTAGTAACGCTTTCAGAAAACATACGTTTGACTATAAGTTTCTAGTCATGAAACGTTTTAATATCAAGGGGATGGAAGTACTTCGTTGTACCTCCAGGACGTTTTCCCCAAATTTTCTGTGTGACGTTCAGGATCTACATGGCCTGCCCACTCATCCAAGATGAGAAGACCCTTCTCTTATACGTATAGATTTTTTAACGCTTCGAAATACAATTTAGTCAACTGCTTTGTTGTTTTCGCTGAAGTGGATCTGGTTAGTATTACGGCAGGACAATGCAGCTGTTATAGACGTTTTTCAACTCTTGACCCAAATATGCCTCTCAGCTCCTGTGGTGTAGTAGTTCCATTAGTTCCATTACCATGTAGTCTCCACTAGGGGGTAGTTCCATTAATATTTTGTTTCGCACGACAATTCCAGCAATTACCAATCATAAACGGTAAGGTATCCAAATCTTAGCGTATCCCTGTATATGATTTTTTTATATTTAACAAACATTTCTTATTATACTAAATAAATTTCAATAGGAAAATGTATAACATAATAAAAAAATATCCTTAAGCAATTCACGACACGGGCAGTAATACTTACGAATTCTTTATGTAGCCCTGTATACGATCATTAGAATTTATACACATCACATAATATGCAAAAATTCAGTTAAACTTAAAAACGCATACCACAACGGAAAATGCACTCCCAGTAATTATCGCTCATAGACTGTAGTGTAGTGTAACCGTATGTGTGTTCCTGTGCATGAACGATAACTGTTATGCACACTATATTTTACAGTAAGCATCTTATAGTGCACACTATTAATGCATATCAATTTCATTATGTTTGAAATTGTGTAACATCATTAAAACATACTGCAAACGATATTTCCCCCGTAGATCATTATGTAACTTTTGCGTGACCTTGTAAATTAGTGATAAATGTTAATAAATCTTAATAACATATATAAGTTACATGGCAATCTGGGTATATTTATGGTATTTAGAGTGCGGACAAATCGCCAGATGGCTGAAAGGCAAACCGAAATCATTAACATTCCTCAAAAATGCGGGAAAGAAATAACAATATAAGGAAGTATCAAATATATGCTTTACAGAGAGATACTTTACCTATCTCACAGCAGCGATACGGAAATATGTATTCATACAAATTACAAACATAGATATTTGAAAAGCAGCTTCACGTTTGTTTTAATGGAAAACATATGTTCTAGAAACCTTATTAAAGCGAATCAAAAACTTCAACGAAAATGTATGAAGTTACTATCTTCAGAGTTTAATTAACTCATTACAGCCCAAATTAATAACACATTTAAGAATTCTTTTCATATTAATAACGTCTTTCTAAATAAAAAGATATGAAAACATTTCTAACGCCACTCAAAAATTGTAGCTATATTTATATTTTCCTTCCAAATTGATTAAAGCCGTAACGAAGTTAGTTCAATAGCTGTAAATGGAAATTGTGACTTAGAAGTCAAAATTGCCAATAGTGTACTTTAACTAAAAAAAATTGTGGAAAATATTCTCTATTCATTAACAGTTATTGCTTCATGCATGCTTGAACTAAGAAATTTACTTAAAAATATGTTCTGTCTTTTCATTTACGAAAATTATCAAAGCACAAAAATTTATCGTTGAATACAAGTCATGAAGAGAATGTAACTCATTTAAAAAGGTAAAATACATAATGTTCAAAATGTCTCTTAAATAAACGTCCCCTTTCTAATTTTAGCACCAAATTATGAAATATGAAATGACGCTCTTTTTCTGTCTTTAAACGATGCATAATTATTTTGTTAAAAATCATTTATTAAATGTAAAGTAATTAATTCTTCTGTAAGTATTAATTCGCTAACGTAATAAGATTTAAATTAATTAAACAAGTTCTATTTGGAGACTCACAAAAGTCTGGACCCTCGAAATTAGAATATTGTAAACCATCGTTGTCATGCGAAATAAACATAATAGAAAGATCCATACTGTAAAAAAAGTCGTGATTTTCCTTGCACTTTATGTTGTAATTTTTCAAGCACCGATGCTGTGAAATTGAATTCAAGCAACAAGTGAAGTAAAAATCGAATTATTTCTGTTACATGCGCCACACAGACTTTCCCGTGACTTGAGAAGATTTACAGCACTCTTAAAGACATCAGCTTGTAAATTTCACAGCAACTGTGTTGGCAGAAGGAGTGCCAGCATCTTTTATTATAGAACACAGATTTTTTTTTCTCACAGATGATCTATTATTCATAAAAAAATTCTGAAAATAGTTAAATATCCAAGTACTATATACAGAGTAACACGATCTTCTCTATAAACAGCAAGGTTAATAAACATTTTTAGTGGAAAGTAGTTTCACTTTGACATTTTAAAAAGTAAAACGTTTTATAACAGAAAATCGTTACTCATTAATATGGACAATTTTTAGGTAATACGTTTAAGGCTGTTGCCATTGGGTAATCCTGAAAATTAACAATGAAATTTAACTTTCGTTAAACATTCAATTGAAGGTGACGTGTTACAAGTTCCCTACAATCTGTATGAGTCAAACCCAACCTGCATATTGCACTTTTTATATATATTTGGAATAGAGAGCGGCATTTTTATATCCGGCATTTTTTGCTTTGATTCCAGGTCTGGTCCAGTACCAACGACGCTGTTGGAGCATTTGTAAATCTAGTTCTTTTGAGCTACATCAGTATCAGCTCTTGGCTTAAATGGGGAATCCATCTTCATATGGTTCGGGTTAAAAACATCCTTCCAAGCACCTCTCGGTGATGACTGCATTCTATCTCGTCTTTGAGTTAAATACCAAATGGAAAGATTGATATCTGATAGTGAAATCCAAGGACCATCAGCTGATATTCTTAGAAGAAACTGTGTTTCACGGTCAACTACAAATCCCACATATAGCAACCAGAGTTCCTCCTATTTTAGGTCGTTCGCATAGCATTTTTTCTCTTTCGGAAAGTATACGTTCATAATTGATACGAACTAGCAACTTTAAAGCATCTTCAAGAGGCTTATAACGATCCTCTTGAGATGTATCATATAAGATGTTAATTGTAATTCAATTAAACTTGTATAAAGATACTGAACTTGTATTAACATTGAATAATTCTACTATTTTAAGCCAATATTTCTCATACAATTATACTGCGAAAGAAAGTATTCGCCAAACAAATTTTAAACTATCCAGAAATACTATAATAAGAAGCAAAGTAAAAATCCAGAAAGAGAGTCATCGTGTTTCATAGTGCAGAAAATACGGCGACCGATGCATAATTTTCAAATAAATACTCACAACATTAAATGAATTTACGTTCTTTAAAAATACTCGTAGACTTTTAATTCCGCGACTACTTTTGTATCTTCAAACATGTCATTCACATGACAACTGCGGCAGAGAAAGAGGAATAACACGTGTGAAATTGAACATAACACCGATCAGCTATTGATAGTTGATATTATCTGCGATAGACATTTTCTCTTCAGGTTCTGTTGAGTTTAGGTTTTAATTGATGCTGCTTTTTTTCCATGGAAACGTTATAGCATCTTTTTAACAGAAAAAAATCCGCATTTCTGCTACGATTCCTAATATACTTTGTAAATTAAGTTACAAATCATAAATAAAAATACTAATTTTCATATTTTTGGAATGTTTTCTGCAAGTTAAGTAACTTGGTTACGATGTAAGAAAAACCCTCCCATACATACCCAACTGATCATCTCCTCTTCGTGGTAAAGAATTACAGTATCTAAAAGATATAAAATGCGATCATGGCACAATTTTGCCGGGGATTAAGGGAAATAATCAAAAATAGATTAAATTGCGCACAATTAATTAAATTAAATTAAAATTAATTAAAGTTAAAGTACTAATAAATAACATCTTGCGTTGTGTCTTTTTCTTGAATCGCTACGTATGAACTTGTAGTTAATGACCCAAGTACACGCTCTGTTGCTATTAACTACGATACTGTGATCTTAATCAAAATAATAAAACATTACACATGAAATAAGGATTGAAAAGACAAATAATTACATAAAAAATAAGGAATTGATTTATATGAAAATATTTGCAAACAGAAATTAAGACAATATTACGATGTAGCGATAATTATGGATCAGCAGGTCCAAATATTTGCTTATATTAAATTAACTCATTATTATTTTTATTAACATATTTAATTTACGATTATTAAACCATTCATTAACATCATTGCAATTTTCCAGTTGCTGGATTTTATTTCTAACGTAACATTTGTTCTAAGTAAGTGCATTAACTCCCCTAGAATAATTGTATGACTGCCCCGTACAAGGTACAAATATCCTGTAACATATCACTTAAACTAGGGATGCACAACCTGTGGCCCTCGATGGGTTTACGAGTAGCCCGCGAATTTCGTCAATTTATAACTGGAAAAAATTGCAATTTTTGTCCATGGATCGCAGGAAAAAATCGTGAATTTCGTCGATTTGCCGCGGGAAAAATCAAGAATTTCGTTGATCGGGTGCAGTAAAATAGCAAATTTTGTTGATGAGGCTTGAAAAAATGGCAAATTTCGTTGGTCGGAAACGGCAAAATGGCGAATTTTGCCGATGAGACGCGAAAAAATCGCAAATTTTGTCAATGAGGCGCGGAAAAAATCGCAAATTTCGCCGATCCATCACGGAAAAATTGAGAATTTTGTCGATCGGGCTCGGAAAAATCGCGAATTTTATTGGTGGGCACGAAAAAATTATGAATTAGGTCGATTAGGTGCGGAAAAATCGCAAATTTCGTTGATCAGCCACGGAAAAATCGTCAGTTTTTTTATGAAGCGAGGGGAAATTGCAAATTTTGTTGATCGGCTGCAGAAAAATTGCCTTTGACGTCTGTTTATTGCAAGAAATAATCGTGAATTTCGATGATCCGGCACGGATAAATCGCAAATTTCGTTGATCAGATGCAGAAAAATTGCAAATTTCTTTGATCAGGCGATGAAAAATCTCGAATTTCATTGATTGGCTCCTCCTCCCCCCTTTGTTCATAAAGCTCACATTTTTTTTCGGCTCTAGCCACCTTCATGCTTATGTTTGTATTTTAGTATTTTTAACAAAACAAAATTTACTCTCCCGAATAAAGTCAAGGAATATTATCACTTCTTGAAAATAATCCCTGCTATATCTGTTATATATCCTTACCAACTGAATTAATATGTTGACTGCGTAGAGGAACCTATCATGGTAACCCTTCCCCCAGCCCTGAAACAATATGTATGTTATCTAATTATAAGCCTCAGATCACCTCCTCGAAATGGGATTCTCGCCGTGTTACTATGTGGCCCTCGATAACCCAGACATTTTTGTAAGTGGCCCTTCTCTTAAAAAAGTTGTGCACCCCTAACTTAAACAATCAATAAGAAAACAAATACTTGGGAATAACACAAGAGTCAAAGATGCATCTAGCACACAATCCCACGTCCGAGATTATATCACAGAATTCTGTTGCATGACAATCGCTCATAAAATAAATTAAGGACCAATAAGGTCTAACTTTAAACAATTCGTAGATTAATTGCATTTAATAGGAATCCCAATGTTTATTGAGCGAACATTGTGGTCATATGTATAACAATATTTATTGAGAACTCTTCTCTGAAAAACATTATAAAGATTTTTAATAAATGAAAAAATCCCTGCCGGCTCGGGCCTACAGGCGGAGGTAGATTTCGAAATTAAGTAGTAAATTCACCAACAAAACTTAAATCAAGATTAGAAATAAACCCAGTTCCTTCACTAAGAATGAGCTCTAGGGAGCTAAACATTTTGTGAAAATTCTAATATGCATGAATACACTCACGCATGTATATGAAATAGGTTTAAAAAATAGTTAAAGCAAATTTAGAGAACCTCAAAGTGTTAAAGTAAGTTAATATTTCCATAGTCGGGTTTTTATCATGTTTTAAAACTTTTCTTCAAACTCACATGACGTTACCTATTTACCTGCTGCTGTCCATTTTATTTCCAATATGGCGCATTATTATTATTTTTTTTTAATTCGTCAAACTATTTATTTCATTTTGAGTTTTCAAGCGGAAATCTTGCTCTAGAAAACTTATGACGTAATATTCAACTTGTTTTCAATTCGTCAAACTATTTATTTAATTTAATTTTTCACGTGAAAAATCTTGCAATAGAAAAGCAATTGTTGTGGGAATAATTTTATTGCTTTTTGTTTTAATTGTTGGCAACTGCTATAACGAAAAATATTTATTTTTACATGTCATTGTTGTGTAAGAGCTGGTTTTATCAGAATCATGCTAAGACGGTATTCAAAATCTTGAACCCTCCCCCATTTCCATTCCCTTGGGCCGATTTTGCCCATTTCCATTCCCTTGGGCCGATTTTGCCCATTCTCAATCCCCGCCGAGATATTAGCCATCTCAAAGTTGTTGGGGAGTTTGAAGCCGATTAGTGCATAATTGCGACTTTTATCGTGCGGACAAAATTTAGTACATACATATATATATATAAACTTTTTAGGTGGGGGGTGGTTTTGGATTCCTAGGGTCCTATAATGAAAAGTTATGAAGGAATTTTTCAAAAGTCGCACCATGGTAACGACTGCAATAGATAGTATTTCTTACGAAATCTACCTAAAATAAAATTCCAGTGCTATATTCGCCTTGAGTTAAATAATTAAAATACATAAAGCACAAATAATTGTACAAAAATTACTTTCAGGTGTATAAATATAATATAAAGATATTTAAAATGCAAGTTTAAAATATCTCAAAATACATCAGAAAAACCTAGAGCGTTTTCAAGCATTACAAGGCCGTCATCAGTAAGATTTAAATGTTGTTATTATTTTCTTTGCGCTTATTCGAGACTTGTCGATAAGAAAACAATGTAATTTAAATTTAGATGTTGTAGGTCAAATGAGATGCAGGTAAATTTATTCAAATTTTCAACAAAACGAGCTCTCAACTATTATGCAACAAATTTCTCCATAGAACATGGATACCGTATGACAGTGCTAATAAAGATACGTTTTGTAAAGATATGTTTCTTAAAAATTGTTCACAGCATTCTATGTTCCGAAGAAAATAGCTTGCATCAATAACTGCATGTTTTATTTTATTAGTACTAAATCGTATACTTTCAGTCAAACTATAATATTAAATCAAGTTCTGTTAAAAGTGAAGAAATTGAATTTTTTTCGAGCAAAAAGTTTTGGAGCGTACTTTAAATTTAAATGGATTTTGCTTGTTTGTTTCTGCACCTTTGGATACTAAAGTATTATAGAAAATGACTATTTTAGCACAGATAAGAACTTGATTAGTAAATTAGGTTAAGTTTACCATAACATTATAAGTAAGAATACTTAATTTATATTTACTACAAATTTCTATTGAAATGGAGTTTATATTAAAAAAAATGTATAATTTATTTTATCCTTATAATTTTATAACATTTTTCATTTTACAAAGATTTCTCATATCAAGAAACTTAAGTTTTTTTTTCTTATCAATATTAAATCTTATGTTTTAAGCCAGGCTTCAAAATTAAATCAAATTCTGTTAAAGATGGCGAAATTGAATTTTCTTCGAGCCAAACTGTTTTAAAGGTTACTTTAAATTTTAGTATTTTTTGTTGTTGTTGTTATTTTTTTAGCAGCTCAGAGAAAAGTATTACTATAAAAGATCGCTTTTTGCATACAGCAAAAAGGTGAACTCAGTAAATTATCGAATAAATTTTTAGTTATAAATCATCATTAACAATATTAAATCGTGTTACAAATGATAAGTAAAAATACTTATTTTGTCTTTAACAGAAGCGCCACCGAAATGTTGTTTACAAAACATCTTTATATTCTTAAAAGTTTGCAAAATATTTTATTTTACAAAGGATATCTTTTGTATCGATAATTTCACGTTTTCCATATGGATTCAAAATCACACGCTTTCGCTCATGCTGCGATAACATCAAGTCACACTTGGTTATAGGCGAAGATATTGAATTTTCTTAGCAAAAACGTTTTAGAGTATACTTTAAATTTAAATTGAATTTACTTGTTTGTTTCAATGCCTTTGAAAACTAAATTATTATAGAAGACATTTTTTCTGAACAGGTAAAAAGTATATACATCAAATTACTTTAAACTAAATTACTGTAAAAAGTCATAAGTACACATGTTTAATTTGTATTAGCTGTAAAGTATTATTGCATTCAAGTTTAAAAATTATATTTATATTCTTTATTTTATCATTAAAAATTCTTAAAGCTATTTCATACATATAACTTCATGTTTTCTTTATCGTAGCTAAATCATACTTTCAATCATGCTGTAACCTTAAGTCAAACTCTGTTAAAAGTGTCGAAAAAAGAATTTTCTTTGAGGAAAAATGTTTCAGAGTATATACTTATTTGAGTTGAATTTACTTGTTTCTTTCAGTGCCTTACAAAACTAAACTATCGCAAAAAATAGTTTTATTTTATCAAAAAAAAGGTGGCAGAAAAGTTTCTTTAAAGAAATTTTCAAACTCAAACACATATTGAAATTTTTTGAACATTTATTATTTTACAAATTTACATCAAAAAACAATTTCTTCCATCTTCTGCTATTCAGGAATGAAAAATTACTGTGAAATTCAACTAAATAAAACTTTCCTTTTCTGAATTTTTCCTATATTTTCTTACGAAATGCATTAGAATGAATTGTTTTATATTGTCTGTGCTTTTCAAATATTTTTATCATCCGCTACCGCATTTGAATTTATTTTCAACGAGGCTTTTTAGCTAAAACGGAATTCATTTAAAAAAAAAATTAAAGCTAATAGTTCATATTTAAAAAAACATTTGTGAGAAGAATTTTAACAGAATTTTCTGTGTAAAATATAGTTTTCATATCATAAATCACGGGCCCTAGAAAGTGATAATTTTTTTTATGCAAAGCGGATATTTAGAAAATAACTTGTTCAAAGCCATTTCATTCTGCTAGGTAGAATTAATTTAACTTCCAAGTGAAATTCAGAATATGCTGAAATACAATTAACATAATTTGCACGAAATTCTAAAATAAGTTTGATTTTTATCATCATAAACCTACGCACAATACATTCTATTTCCTTTAATTAAAATTTAATGTTTAAATAAAAATATATAGTGTGTAAATGGTAATAAAATTGAAATAAAAAATTATTCAACATAATTATTATTTCCACTTTATACCTTTTTCTATTAAAAGACATTATTGTTAAAGCTATATATATATATTTTTTTTTTTTAATAAAAAGAAATCTAGGGAGTAATAAAGAAAAGGAATCTTTTACAAATACTCTCTCTCTCTCTCTCTCTCTGTATGTATATGTGTGTGTCTACCTTCCTCATTCATTATCTTTTTAATTATTTATTATGGATTTATAGTTTCTCATTAGCTCCTTTAAGGGGCGACTTCTGTCCGCGATAGCTCTAATTTTTGTCGGAATGTGAACTGTATAAATACTTAAACTTACTAAACTAAATTGTACTTCGTACTCGATAAATTATTCAGATTTTTTTTTAAACTTAACAAAAACAATTATTTACAAAAAGATTCAAATGGGACTGGCAGTGGTTGATGCACTGCGCTTACGTCTAAAATCACATCATCATCTGGCGGGAATTCTCGCCCGCGCACCTTGCAGCGCCGTCTCACTATCAATTATGATACACGGAGGAAACATTCCCCCGGGGATTGAAATGCAATTTTCAATATACATTAACATATAAATTTGCAAAAATTATCATACAAGAAAAAAATTATAAGATATAAACAACTTACATACACAATAATAATACAAAAATAAATTCACTATAACACTAGATTAAATACAGAAATAATATATATTTTAGTGTTTGCTTAAGGAAAGAAGGGAAATTTGTTACTCAACTAGTAATATACAGGCATCTCTGATGTTTCTTTTAAAAATTCGCCCATTTGGTAAGCGTAAATTCACGTTCGAATTATATTATCCCTCCCCCTAAAATCTTCAACTATTCTACCTACCAACCATTTGATAGAAGGTAAGTTTTCCTCCTTTATTAATACCAAAGTTCCTTTCTGTGCATCATCTTTTTCAAACTTCCATTTCCTCCTCTGTTGGAGATTATTCAAATAGTTGCGCTTCCAAAGTTTCCAAATTTGTTGGCTAAATTTTGTTATTCTCTGCCATTTTGCTAATCGATTTTTATTAATATCATCT
Organism: Maratus speciosus; assembly: GCA_963932465.1. Classification (NCBI taxonomy): domain Eukaryota; kingdom Metazoa; phylum Arthropoda; class Arachnida; order Araneae; family Salticidae; genus Maratus; species Maratus speciosus. The sequence goes on from OZ010790.1 coordinate 119,349,065, forward strand.
AGTTGAGGTTCGGAGATCGAAATGATTGGCCTACCGGTAAGAAAATGTGATGGTGTCAAAGTTTCAAAATTTTCAAAATCTGGGCATAGTGGAGTAACTCCCTCAATTTCCGCTAGTATCGTTAGAAATTCTTCTAAAGTTAAATTTTGATCACCTATTACTCTTTTCAAATGAAATTTGAATGATTTTTCTGCTGCCTCCCAGATGCCTCCAAAATTCAGAGATTTGGGGGGAATAAATTCCCATTTGATACCTTCCCAGGTTAAAAAGTTACGCAATTCCTCATCTGGGAAACTAACCAGTTTATGCAATTTTTTCAATTTGATGAACGTTTTTGCATTATCAGATAGGATTTTTGCACATTTCCCTCTTCTGCCAAAGAAACATTTTAGACAGCTATAAAAGCCTGAGTTGTGAGATCTGAAACAAAGTCCAGGTGTATTGCTTTGGTGCATAAACATATATACACTACTACATAAACTTTATTCAATACGCCCTTCCTTTGATTTTTAATAGAAAATGGCCCACAGTAATCCAGGCCTATCACCGAAAATTCAAAATTTGGTGTCACACGTTCCCTTGGCAGATCGGCCAACAACTGGAAGCTGACAACAGGCTTATTCTTGAAACATGTTACACATTTGTGGCAATTTTCCGACAATTATTCCTGCCATTAAGTGGCCAAAACTTCTGTCTAACATGGAAAAGCAAGGCCTGTGTGCCTAAATAAAAATACTTCAAATGGAAATAATTTAAGAAAATATCCGTTAACTTATGATTGGCAGGCAACACAATTGGAAATTTAAAGTTAAGCGGCAAATCGGCATGCGATAAACGGCCGCCAACTCTAATTAACCCTTCATTTCCTAGGAATACATTTAAAGAAGATAATCTACTTTTCTGCTGAACAGGCTTACCTTTTTCGAGGCATCTTATTTCGTCCCGAAACTCACCTTTTTGTACTGACCGAATTAAAAATAATTCTGCTTGCCTCACCTCGTCAAGGCTTAACGCTTCATTTCTTCTTTTCTGGGGATTGCGACAGTTATTATAAAATCTAAAAATAAAAATAATTATGCGTATTAATTTCATAAAATTATTAGTTGATGAAAAATTGTGTTCAATTATAGAATTGTCATTGGTAATAGATAAAATGGTAAAGCCATTAATATTGTTCACTATGTCTCTTTTTAGTTCAGTTATATAGATCGCCTGATCTGGAACTAGTGATTGTTCGTTGTTACACATATTTAATGAGTCCTTCAGAAACTCTGGACCAGTCCACCATATGTGATTCTGAATAAGTTTTTCGGATTTTACACCTCTTGTCAGTAAATCTCGGACCCTGCACAGTGAAAATACCTGGATGGGTCTGTCAGCGATTGGATCTCTTTTACACGATTGGACACAAATGATTTTCACCTAATTGCAGACCCCTTCATCCAATAAAGGGCTATCTGAGAGTCCGTCCATAAATACATAGAAGATGGTCCCTTTCGATCTAGTACCTTCTTCACCTCACAAGTTAAACGCGCTGCTAGTAACGCACCTAAGAGTTCTATCCGGGGTAATGACACCTTTTTCAAGGGTGCAACTCTGCTTTTCGATGTGAGCAAATTAATGGAAGATTGGGTCTTGGAATATGTTTGTAGATATATGACAGCACCGTATGCCCTGGAACTGGCATCGGCAAAGGTGTGCAGTATTAATTTATATTCAGAGTCTTCAGGGAACTGAAAAACATTTCTAGGAACCTTTAGTTGTGCTAATTGGGGTAACTCGGAACACCATTGTTCCCACAGCTTTGAGCTTTGTTCCCACAGCAGGGGGGCAATTCTTCATCCAATGTTAAATTCCTACACCATAGTTCTTGAAACAAACATTTAATTCGTATGATAAATGGCGATATGAGACCCAAGGGGTCAAAAATTCTGCCTGCTACTTGCAAAACGAACCATTTCGTATTTTTTGCCTTGCACAAAAATTAACGATCTCCATCATCAACATGTTCTGTTTAGGTTGCCACGACAGTCCTAATACCTTATGTGTTTTTTTTTCCTCAAAGGGCTGGGGTAAAGTACTAAGCCCGTTCTTTTCCCACGATTCCATTACTAATTCGTTGTTCGATATCCATTTTCGGAACGTCATACTAGCTTGCTTCATAATTCAGTGTGATTGTTGTGAAATGTACAGTGCACCTTGTACAGTGTCGGTGCCGGTTATCAGATTGTCCACGTAAATACAACTACTGAGTATTTCGGTTGCTACCGGATATTCCTTCTTAAATTTATTAAGATGTTGTTTGATGGTAGCTGATAGTAAAAATGGGCTTAAGTTCAAACCAAATGTTAGGCGTAAGAATCTGTACATAATAACTTTAAACTCATCGCCGTTGACAGGATTGTCATCTATAAACAGGAACCTTAAAACGTCCCTGTTTTTTTTTTTTTGTTGTTTGTTTTTCGTTTTTTTTTTTTTTTTTTTTTTTTTTTTTTTTTTTTTTTTTTTGATCGAAATTTGTAAAAAGGACTTCTCTATATCGGCCAAAACAGCAATTTTATTTAATCTAAAAAAAAAATTCAATAAATGGAAAATGTTCGGATTTAGGTTACTGCCTGCGTCCGAACAGTCATTTAATGATAACTGTCCCACTTCATAGGAACTCGCATCAAAAACAATGCGACATTTTGTGTATGCACTGTCTTATTTAAATACCGTATGGTGGGGTAAATAAAAAATCGGGTTGTTAGAAATTTCTTCTGACTCAGGAACAATTTCAATAATTTTCATTTTTAAATATTCATCTAAAATTTTACGATAATTTTCATATAAACTTGTGTCGCGTTTCATTCTTTTTACGAGAGTAGCGAGCCGTGTTTCAGCTATCTTGTAAATATTGTCTAGTTGTTCCCAATCCCGTTTCCATGGGAGACAGATTTCATATCTGCTATTTATAAACCGCACCTTTTCCCGAAATCTCACTAGAATATCTTCATTTTTTACATTATCTGGGTCATCCCTAATTCCTAATGTCTCTAAATCCCAAAAGGCCTTCAAATCTAATTCATCTTGATTTTCTAATAAATGGCAATTATATTTAGTTTCATTTTTACCATGCATAACTCCACCTGCAATCCATCCTAAGTGAGAGTTTTCTAAAATTATAGAAGTGTCAGGAATTTTTATTTGACCAGCTAATAACAATTCATAATATACATCTGCCCCCAATAGCACTTGAATTCGCTGAGGTTCAAAAAATCTTGGGTTTGCATACATTAAATTCTATGGTAGGTGCAGATTAGAAATATCTACGCCACTCATAGGGTTTAAATCCGTTATTTTAGGAACTAAAAACATGTTAGAGGATTTTTTAAATGATCTGTCTTTGAAATTTCGACATGTATTCTGTTTATAATTTTACAGACTGCATCATTTAATCCGGAAATCACTGACTTTATTTTGTATTTTTCTAATCCCAGTATACCTGCTGCAGAAAAAGTAATTAAGGATATATTACTGGCTGTGTCTAATATCGCAATAAAAGGGGGAAAAAAGAATCATTACTTCCTCTTAAATAAACCACAGCTGTCGAAATTAAAGCATTATAGCTGGCGCCTGACAGATTCTGATCAGAATTATTTTGACAGCTCAAGGTCTTCGCATTTGAAATAATTTCCACTGAATTAGTATTTACGTTCTCTTCATTTTTGAACTGAGGTTGATTCATAATATAATTACTTTGTTTATTTTCATAAGAAGATTTCGAAAAATTAGAACCATGAAGTGAGCTGTGGTGGCTATAAAAAAAATTTTGCATTTATTATTTAATTTATTACATCGACTAACGTTATGATTATATAAACAATTATAACATAACTGTAATTTTCGTATTTGATTCAATCTCTCTTGAACCGGTAAATCTAAATACCTTTGACATCGAAAAATCAAATGAGGTTGTTTGCATAATGCGCAGTTAAGTTTGTCATTTTGTAAAACGAAACTTTTTTGCTTATGGGTAATTTCAAACCTAAGTTTCGAAACGATGTTTTTTTTTTTTTTTTTTTTTTTTTTTTTTTTTTTTTTTTTTTGTACATCTTCTAAAGCTTGAGCTCTTTTCAGCAAAAAATCAATAAAAATATTCCATTCAGGCAATTCATTACAATTAAGAGACATTTCAAAAGATTTTCTTGACTCATCATCAATTCTTTGTAAAACAAAATACATTAAAATGGATTCCGATAAATTATTATGCTCCAGTCCTAACTGTTTCAAAGCTCTTAAATGGCTCAATAAATTATCTACCAGATTGCGTATTTCTTTCGCGTTTTCAATTTTTATTTTGTTATTACTCAATAACTCTGAAATATGACTATTCACTAATAAACTTTTGTTTTCAAATCGTTTTTTTTTAAGATTCGAATAAGGATGCATAAGAATCATCAATATTTTGTAATTGTTTCACAGGGACAGTTAAGGCTGATTGTAAATAATACAGCTTTTGCGCATCATTTAACTCAACGTTATTATCAATTAAAGTGGTGAATTGTAACTTAAAATTCATCCACTCTGTGTAACGACCCGAAAATTGGGGTAGATTAATTGATGGCAATTTGATTTTTGCCTCATTAGAATTGCTTCTATCATTATTATTACTTTGGCTTTCAACATTAGAAATACTAGGCTTTATTAAATCAAGAAGACTTGCTTCGATAGCTTCTGGTTGCTCTTCGATTTCGGTCAAGGAATTTCAAAATCCCCTAAAATCCTCATCAGATATTATGGAGTAGGCTTCGTTCCGTAATTCATTCGTCTTCTTTTTTAACATTTGAAGAGAATTTAATTTCAAATCCAATTCTTTATGGCCGAGTTTCGATTTCATTGCATTTGATATTCTTGTAACCTGGCCGCGTATATTTCCTCAATTCCGATTCAGGACCACAGTTCCTGAAATTACTGGAGTAGTAACAGACATTATATCTCTATGAATTCTAAACTAGGCAACTCGAAGTATCCAAGGGCGTTGGTTCTTCAAACAGTGTTCTAAATGAGCGCTGCGGCCCGGAGGGCCAAAAAACTTTGTCCGCGATAGCTCTAATTATTGTCGGAATGTGAACTGTATAAATACTTAAAATTACTAAACTAAATTATACTTCGTACTCGATAAATTATTTAGATTTTTTAAAAACTTAACAAAAACATTTATTTACAAAAAGATTCAATTGGGACTGGCAGTGGTTGATGCACTGCATTTACGTCTAAAATCCCATCATTATCTGGCGGGAATTCTCGCTCGCGCACCTTGCAGTCCAGAGCACTTGCAGCGCCCTCTCACTATCAATTATGATACACGGAGGAAACAACTTCAGTAAGACCTGAAAAGACACACTCGCTAATGCTAATCCTATGAAAGAATTTTTTTTAAGATAGCTCGTTTGCGTTTTAATATTTGAAATGATTTTTTTGCATAGGATAGCTTAGATTGATCTCTACATCCGCCCTTATTTACTTTTTCGATTTTGTTTGCAGATTTCTTTCTAGAGGATGCTTTCACTTTCGAAACCGGTTCCGAAAACGAAAGTATCTTAATTAAAAATATCTGTCAACAAAATAGGAAAAGTAAAAAAAAATCTCTTTGTACAGATCAATCTCAGCTAGCCAATGCAAAAAGAATTGTTTAAAAATACTGAAATGCAAACGAGGTATCTTTAAAAATGTTTCCATAGGATTAGCATTAGGGAGCGGGTCTTCTCAAGTGACTGGGGTAGCCTCTTAATGCTCAATAATGTATTGTTTTCATCTGCGACAAAGTGCCTAGCTACTTTTTTTATAATGGTTCTCTAGAGGAAGAATGAGTTTGAGATTTTGCATGCGATCGTGATGACCTGAATTCTAATATCTGTGCGCGAATGAGACCTATTCTGTCAGTTCCTTAAGTTTCGCAAAGTACGATCTCCGAAAATCTAATTGTCATAGTTATTTCTGAAATGATATGTTAATTAGGTAACTGTGGTTGTGTAGTTGCTATATATAGTGTGGTCAGTGGATTTGGAACATATCTGGCTTTCGGGTTTGTTAGTAATCTCATAAAATTTGAGCCACGAGCTGACTTCAATCGGAGTTTCCGATTAGAAGTCTGGATAGAGTCTTCGGCTGTGGGTTTAAGTTGAGCTTTCTACTACAAACAAAATTTCATCGCAAACCATGAAATTCCATTTATGTACTAATGTGATAAAGGGGATAAAGGGTGCAATATTATCCTCTAAAAGGAATTTCTTAGGTTCCTACAGAGCAAACGATGAGGTCATTTAGAGTCAAGTTAAGTGAGTTAAATTTACTGTTTCGGGAAAGGTCTCTCAGTCTTTCTTAAAGTGGGCTTTCTTCATTCTCTGAAGTAAATTTACTCGCTCCACTGGTAATTCCCTGCTTACTGTTGTAAATAAATTGTTGTTTTTTAATAAAATCTGTGTCGTGACGTCGTCGTTTCGAGTTGATAGCCACGAAGTGTATGTCACACATCGTTCTGTTTCCTGTACAATTTACAAACACACGTTATGGGAAAAAATATATAAAGGAAGCAAAAGAGCTAGGTAAGGTATGAAATGAATTCTCCATAATGCAAAACCAAAATTAAAAATTATTTTACGATAACGTAACGACAAATCATACATAATCTACTAAATGTTTAAAAACTATATGACATTGTGTGAAGTAGTTGATATTTATGTATATATATTGTAAAACAAAAATTAAAAAAAAAAATGCTTTTCCTTAAGGAAAAAAAATATTGCCTACACTATCGCAGAAAATCTCTTGGCGTCTCTTCACACATTCTAAAATATTCTCTATAATTAGACTTCTATTTATTCAAAGAGGTTTCATCAAAAGTTATTTTAGTGACCATGGCGCCCTAGGTGAAATTATAATCGCCTGCCCTACGAATAATAGCTTCTAAAGAATATATAAAGCACTAAACAAGTATTTTGTTTATTATCCGCCCCTTAGATTAGGAACTTCAATGATCCCCTTAGTCCTCCCCCGCCTCCAACCCTCCCTATGTCAAAATCGTTGCCAATCTCGATTCCTACGAAGACCAATACATTATAACAATATACACCTGGGAGCTATTGTAACATTTCATTAAATATCTAATTTCCTTGTAATTTGATAGAAAAGCAACAATTGCCATCAGGAGCAAATCTGTCTGTTTATAATTTATCTGTCATATTCGCCACATTGACAGAACAAGTGATTACAAATGTACTTCTTTCTGTAATTCCTAACTATTTTCACGAAAATTCAACTTTTTAAATATAATCATGTCTAGAAATAGATTATTTCTTTTCATTTTATTATCAAAACTATACAATTAAAATAATTTGGTGTTGTTTTTTATGATGCAAGTTAAAAAAAAAAGTTATGCTTGCTATTTCATATTTTATAGTCATATTTCATAAAGCTCTGGTAACGAATTCCCTTTGCACTGCAGAATATGATGTTTACCGTGAATTTTCTCAATAACATGATTCTGTATTCTACATGTAGTTTTCGAGGACTTCCAGATTATTCTGTAATTCCTTTCTAGTGGAAGTTCTCTATTGTGATCATTTCCTCTATGTTTGTAAATCTTATTTATTCGGATTTACATAGTTTGGGCTCGGATTTCTCGACCTATTTGTTTGCGAATAATAGGGTACGGAAAAGTTTCTGTAATTGTGTTTGTTTTATTTTAACATCACTATAAATAAAGGCTGAATTATTGGTTATATTTTTTTCATTAGGTTTCATAATAATTTTTTTTTTTTTTTTATGATCGTAAAACATCTTATCATAGCTGCATTTTCCCCCTTTAATTTAGATATAATTATTTGTTAATCAGTAAATCGAGTTTTAATATAGAAAAGTGAGTTACATTTTCAACTTATTCATTATTGCTATTAAAATAACACTTAGGTTGTTATTGACATCGTACACGGGGTAAAATTTTTTTTTTTAAGAAGTGACACATAAATTCGTTCTTTTTCTGAATTGATGCATTCATTTTATTTACTCTTCTTTACTATTTATTTTGGTCAATTTCCTTATAAATAAATAGTTTTTTTTTTATATTTATTCGTAAACATTTTTAAAGCAACAATATCAATTTTATTAATTTCAACATCATTTGAAATTTGTTACATTATATCATGATTTTGAAGATTTTTATGACTTTTATAAAACATTATCTTTCTAAGAAACTGCGATATTTTATGTATTTCGAAAATTTGCGTTTAATATTTTGATTAAATTTCTCAGAGTTTGGTTTGTTGTAAGGCAAATACTAGATTGAGCAAAAAAGTTCTGGGAAATTTGTGAAAGTTGCGTTGTTAAGCGCAAATTGATAACAAAAGCAACAAGGACTATTCTTCAAAATAGAGGATGTCATAGTCCACGACTTTCTGCCATCGTTCTGCCAGATTCCGGATTTGCTGGAAGCACCATGGCGGCTCCTTGGAATCGAAAAACTCCAGATTTTCATGCTTCTTCAACTTCATTAAAGGATTCAAATCGACAGCTCTTGAAAAAGTATTGCATTGATCGAAAGAGGCCATAATCGGATAGAGCCACGGTATACTGGTGGTATACTGGAGCCATGTCTGACTGTAGGCGGGGTGATGAAAAATTTCGACGCCTGGGTAATACAAATTCTGGTAACTATTAGATTAAAAATTTCCCAGAACTTTTTGCTCAACCTAATATTATAAAAATGTACTGAATATGAAAATGTATTTTTTACCAATTTTCCATTAATTTGTTCCATAACAAAGAAAAGTATTTGCCGATAAATAATAACAATTATCTGTAACATATTTTTTTTTTCAAGAAATACGTTTTTTCCTCATGATTAATGATATTGTTTAAATCTGGAATTGCTAAGTATTTTATATGGGTTTTGATATATTTAGTGTGCAAAAGGAAAAAATCTTCATACGTTCCTGAAAAAGAGAAATTATACCCTTATATTTTCAAAAATTCTTCTTGTCTCGCTCGATTTACTTTTAGACATCTTAATAAATTTCTTACTTATACATAATTGAAAAAATATATTTTTCATATTATTTTGAAATAAATAAAAAGATTTGCTGATAAATAATAACATAAATAATAAAAGTTATCTATTACTGAACTATTTGATAAATTTCTAGATTTTATTTCGCAATTAATTAGAAAAATAAAAAGTTTTGAATTACCACATATTTTATTTAGCCATGTTGATACAGTCATTGTGTAAAATGAGTAAAAAGAAGTCTTCCGCAATTTATAGGAAATAGAAACTATATTCCGATGTTCGTTTAAAAAAAATCACATTGTCTCATTCCATATATCTCCTTGGACATTTAAATTTATATGTTACTCTAAAAGTCCGAAGTATGGTAAATCCTAGCATTTATCAAAGTGAGTTGGTGAAAGTCCGAAATAATTTTAAACGCTTCCATTTCGGGCCTTTACCATGTCATTTCGGTAAAGGCTGGAGTTTGCCAATTCTTTTTTGTAATAGTCTAAATAAGGGTCCAGGCTATGCCTATATATCAGCCCGTGCATTTTTCTGTTCGCGTCATTTTCATCCTAATTTCGGGGAAGTTTAGACAGGTGTGAACAGCTACAATATAGAATCAGTTTGTTTTTGAGATAATATATTTTGCGGTTTCTTAATTTTGTTTAAAAAATACGTGGTATTATGCGGAAAAGATTTATATGACCTTTTTTACGGTAATGGGCTGTTAAATACATACAAATAATTACAAATTCTGTTGAGTATACCACATATCTGCGTAAGGAAGTGCAATATTTCCCGACCCTTTGTCAAACTTAAAATTCATTTCGGATTTTTACCATCCTTCGATAAATACCAAATGGCTTCGTAAAACCCGAAATGGAAGAATTTAGAAGCATGTTGTGGGGTCTTTGTTTTTATCAACTCACTTTGGAAAATGCTAGGATTTACCGGTATAACCTAGGATTACCAGACTTCAAGCTTCTACAGTAACACACACACACACCCATATATATAGACAGACAGATAGATAGATAGATAGGTAGATAGATAGATATTCGCACCTTTGCAGGACCTAAAATTGCTTTTGAAATAAAAATGAAATAAAATTCTGCTAGCTTTTGTGAGTCTACTGAATGTCTGTAAAATGCATGTAGCTCAATTAACATTTTTGTCTAAAACACAAAACAACTGTTTTAGAAAAAACAAAGAATACTCAAGTGACTTTTGTATTTTCCCACTTTAATCAATTAAGTTACTAGTCACGAAATAGAGTTTTACTTTAGTGCTTTTAAAAAGACTTTTTAAAGCAACAGTTTTCTCCCCGATTATGAAAGTCTACCTTTCCGCACCAGGAAATGTAAACACAAGAATATTGCCTAATATAATTTTCAAAACTTGTCCTTCACTTTAGAAAATTTCCATCGGATATTGACTGACGTACTTCGTTTTAAAAAATTCCTTAATGAGCTTTAAAATTTTTATTGTAGCAAAACTTTTAAAATGTATGGTGTTCTTAAATTTACTTAAAATTTAAGAAGGCAGTTTTTAAAAATTAGTACTTAGGCATCTGATGTCTACTTATTTATGATAGTGAAAATGAAAATTATGATACTTATATTAAGTAATGAGCAAATCCTATGTTTAATTTTAATATAGGTTAGCATGAAATTACGCGTTTAGCAAGGATCTCAGAAGCATCCCTTAATATGCTGATGCAAAACTCAAATTTAAGAAAAAAAAACCTTCTTAATACATAATAAAACTCAGAAATCGGAATGCTATTCCGAAGATTTAATATTCTTCTTCAAGCAAAATGTACATGCTGCCACTAAGAGAACAGAAGCAATTAACATATTTATTCTTAAATTTTAAACTCTTGTCTCTATTATTATATACTTAAGATGCTAATTAAGTTATTTTCACTTTGTCTCTTTGTTTTCAGTCTATTTTGTGACATTTAAAAGTGTGCTCTCTTTTTACGATACTTGATTTCTGACTGGTTATATCCTATTGACTGCTCTTTCTCTACTTTCCTTTGTCTCTCCCCTATTTCATATACGTTCTACTTCTCATATACAACACGTTCATTTTGTCTAAATAAGAAAGATCTTGCGAAACGCAATTTGTGCAGTTTTTTAGGTAAGTATTATTTTCATTGTATTTAGTCATTGCATTGTCGTTAAAATTATGTTCATTGTATTTAGTCATGTATATCCAGATTCATTCTGTGCGTATATTGAATGAAAAAATATATCCGCCTTCATCTAGAACGAATAGTTAGACATTTATCCCTAACTAGAAATCCCTAACTAGAAATCCCTAACTAGAAATATAGATTTCAGAATTATGCTAATAAGGTAAACCAATAAACTGAATAGACGAAGTGATCGAGAATTTCAGTCTATAGTTTTCTAGGTGATGTAATGATATATTATATATATTATGAATCATTTGAATTGCTTTGCAGAAATTATCGCTTGATTTCTATAATTAATTCATAGACTGGAATTATAGTTACTAAAACTCACTTTTTGTGTTCGCATTTATTTGCAAAGATTTTTAAATAAGTTTGACCACGATAATATAGGAAAACGCCCTTGAATTCTAATAGGGATAACTAGAACTCCCCAGATAAGGGGACTAGAATTGATAAGGATGACATAGAACTATTTTTTCTAGAGCCAGAATTTATTTTCTAGATACCAGTGCCAGATTTTTTTTTTCAGTGTATGCTAATGTGCCTATATTATATAACTTACGCTGTTTGCTTTACTTTTAACAAGTCCCTTGTTATATTTTTAAAAAATACAAGGATTATTATTTGCTTTCATGTGTGTATACCGTTCGTGTTTTAAAAATCTACTCAGCTAGATAATGGATCATTTTCTTTTAATTCTGCATTAATATAATTCTTCAATCTGAAAGGTCTTACAATTTTTTTAAAGGTATAATATTATAATTTTCTCGTTATTTAAAGCCGAAATAATCTTTACTTTTATTCTGTGAGTAATTTAGGGAATATAATTTCCTTATCATCAAAATAAAAAATTCCGTGCTCATTTACACTAAGAATCTTGATTATCTAATTTCCGTCAGACGAAATCCAAGCGAAACCTGAAAATCTCCATAAAATTTCAATTGAATACAGTCGTACATTTCCATTTATTTGTATTGAGTGCTGTTCTAAATAAAATGGATTCCATAATCTAATAAACTGTTGTATTTTTAGGCGTTTTGTTTCTAAAAGATATTTGAATGTTAAATTAGCTGCTAAAGACACTTAATCATTTTCTTTTAATTTGGATTCTCCAATATGAAGGCTCTTGGTATTAAATTTTAAAAGATACACCATAAGCATTTCCTAGATATATGTATAGCCTAATAGAACGTTATTTTTATTCTGTTTGCCATTTAGGTAATATCTTTTTGTTATCACCAAAATAAAATTCACTTTCACTAAGAATCTTTATCATTTAATTTTCGTTAGACGAGACACAGGTGAAATCTAGAAACCTCTAAATTTCCTTTGAATACAGGCGTAAATTTCTTCGATAATAAACAGAAACTGGAGTATTTTAAGACATTTTATTTCTGAAAGATACATAATATTCCACTATATCAATATTTAAGGTGCATTTATATGCTTTACCCGACGGAAAGTCGTAAATATTTCATCTGATTGTTCTTTTCCAAGTGTTCTGTGGTCATCAACAAAAGAAAGGGAGGTCTTAATAAAAGAAAGAAGAGGATATGAAAATATCAACAACGGTGACCTCTGACCTCTAAACATCCTACGAAAGTCATAAAACATGAAAGAGAGCACCTTACCGCATAAAATGTTCCGAGGTAAAGAAAAATAGTCTGATGCTTTATTGTTCTCGTGTCTTTGGGAAATAGTTATAAACAAAGTAGTGCATTTATATCCAACAATAAATTTAATTTGCAATGCAATTTTATAATAATATTAATTTATTAAGGGGTCTTGTACCTTTTAAACGCGTCGAAATTTAACGAAAAAATTCTAAGTTTGAAGTAGTCTATCTCCAAAACCTTTTTATGTATAAACATGAAATTTTGGATATTGATTAAACACATTATGCTTTGTAATATGCTACCATTAGAAATTTATTAGTCTTTTACAGAATTTCTATGTTGTTTAAATCAAAATAGCTCTCTTTTTTTACTTCATAAGTCATTGCGCGCATGATATCTTGAGAAAGTATGTATGGATTGGCATGAAATTTGGTAAATATACTAAACAAATATGTGTGTTTCAAATGAACTACTTTTAAGCATTTACAATGGTAATATTTTTAGTTATGACTATTTTTATTCATTAAAAATATAAAATTTTTATTTTTTTTTACAAAAATATTTTTTTTATATAGTTAATGAAATAATTTTGGCCTAAGAGTAGTTCATTTTAAACACACATATATGTTTAATATCCTCACCAAATTTCATGACAATCCATACATGCTTTCTCAAGATATCTTGCGCGCAATGATTTATGGAATTAAAAAAAAAAAAAAGCTATTTTGATTTCCACAATACAGAAATTCTGTAAAAGGTGAATAAATTTCTAACGGTAGCGTATTACAAAGCATAATCTGTTTAATCAATATCCAAAATTTCATGTTTATACATAAAATGGTTTTGAAGATAGACTGATTCAAACTTTGGATTTTTTCGTTAAATTTCGTCGCGTTTAAAAGGTACAAGACCCCTTAAAAACACTATGATAATAAATCGATACTATTTGCATATCTACTCTTACTTTTTATAGTTAACTGAAAGTATTTAAAACGTTCTTTGAATGCTTCTCTCTTTCTGATGTTACATTTCGTTTTCTGATTGGTTGTTTTATTTTTACAGGGTTTTCAATGATAATTCATTTCTATACCTATATCTCACTACATATGTCCCTTTTCCTACTTTCTATCTATTTGCTTCTGGTATCACAGTACACTGTAGACATTTTGCAGCAAATTGTCCAGCCATTCAATCGTTTCTGTAGAAAAATGATTACAAAATTGTAATTTATCTCTATTCTAAAATTGATAATGCTTCATAACATGGTCAAGTAACCATTATCTAAAAAATGTTAAATGTTTGAACAGTTTGCTGCAAATTTTTACAGTGTAGTCGCATTTTTTTTCTTTTTCTTCTTTTTAAGAAAATAGATCAAATATTTCAAAGCTTATTGCCATTTTTGCATTTTTATAGTGTATTTAGTCAGAGAACATAGTTAAACTAATTCTATACACATAATAAAACTGTGCTATGATACATTTCGGAAATTTATTTTATTTTTAACGAATGCTAGCATACAATACGATGGTCATGATTAGCCTTTGTACATGCAGAGTTAATCATATCGGAAAAAATATAAAATATATCTTTAAAATCTATTTAAACAAATAATTTTTTTCCTGAGAACCTAAAGCTGCTTTTCTGAAAAATAAAATAAAATTCATCATATTATTAAAAGAAAACCTACATCACAACATATCTAAATGAATTTGATTGCAAGACATTTTTCTGTATAAACTGCTAAAAGATGCTAGATGATTTTCTTCTAATTTCTATTTAAACTTTCGATCCCAGAAGTTCCTGCTCTTAAATTTTTAAAGCTATATCAAAAACATTCTCCCAATTATATTTATCTGAAAAGAACGTTACTTTTATACCGTTCCTCATTTACAGGATATGTTTTCCTTATCACTGAAATAAAACTTTTCCCATACTCATTTACACGAAGAATCTTGATCATCCAATTTTTTTAGACGAGACCCGGGTGTAATAAAAAAATCTCGTTAAAATTTCATTTGAATACAAATGTACATTTACATTTATTTGCATGGAATGTTGTTTAAAATAACAAATTGAAACATTTTTAGACATTTTGTTTCTAAAATAATATATATGTAAAAGGTGTTTTTTCTTTAGAGGTACACAAATTTAAACCGAAATAAAATTAATGTTAATAGCCAATGAGATTGGTTTTATTAAATAAACAATTTCAGGCCATTAGTGTTTAAAAGTGATTTCAGACATATGGGCGTCACGACGGCTGGCTCAATTGTAGCGCAATCTGGAAGTCCAATTTTCGACCACTTTTCGAGCAGTAAGTCAGCAATAACAAGGCGAATGGTGATTTCCAAGTAGTCCAACGTTTGGTTTATTGGCATAGACCAGCGACTTTACATATCCCCACAGAAAATAATCCATTGGAGTGAGATCACATGACCGCGAAGGCCAGTTCACAGGTCCATCACGCGAAATTATGCGCTCACCGAATGTCTCCTGCAATAAACGGATGGTGTTTTGCAAAATTTGAAAGCGTTGTTTAGCATAAGTCTATTCATGGTGAAATGGCAAAACATATTGAGCACAAATCATCTGTCAGCTGACAAATTGACTGTGACTATAAACAGAGTTGTCAATTTCAAAACCACACCTCTAAAAAAACACCCTATACATATATATATATATATGTGTGTGTGTGTGTGTGTGTGTGTGTGTGTTTGCAACGGGTGTGAATCGGGGACTTCCATATGTATACACACCTTCAAACCCGGGACGCACACTCAACCCAGGACGTCCCGGGTTGGAAAAATTAAAAATTTGTGTTTTATATTGTTAAGTGATGCATTTTTAGTATCAAGGCATTAACAGGAGAAATATTTTTGTAGGTCCCCATTTGCGGGCATTTTAAAGTACAGTTTTTAACACAAATGTGTGTCGCATAGAGGAGTGTGTATGGTCGAAAACGGTAGGTCCCCATTTGTTCAGTAAAATTGCATATTACGAGACTTATGAATGAAAGGTGTTAAACTGGTTTCAAAAAGAGGGGAGGAAAATACTATTTACTACGTTCTAGTAAGTTGCGCCTTTTTTTGCACGAATTTACGCAAATAATTTTTGGAACGTACATAGTTTGGGGCTATATCGATTTCTTTCCTATTTTTACCTTTATTACTTTTTAATTCTTTACAAAGAGTAATCTCAACATAAAATTGTTAATTTAATTTAATGAAAAGTTATTTATAATTATTTGAATTGTTTTTATGGAAACTAGGAAACTAGCTTTATTGTGTAATGAGGGAGAATTGCCCTTTTAATTTTACTAAAACACGTTTATTCATCGATATTATTAATCGAATAGCTTAAAATTTTGTATACGCATATATTGAGTAAAGATTCTTCCCTGAATAGTTTTTTATGAAAACTAGCTGAAAAGAAGGGGGGGGGGAGGGAGGGTCCTTCTACTTAAATTTGCTTAAACACGTTTATTTTTCAAAATTATTAGCCGATTAGCTTCCAATTTTATGTGAGCATAAATTTGATAATGATGCTTCCAGAATTAAATTTTGGGGACCCTCGGTATAGTGTAAGGGTAGACATCTTACCCTTTAATTTTATAAGATTTATTTTATTAAAAAATATAAGCTTCAGTTTGTCTTTTGGATAAATTTTACCGTATTTTATGGAAGAAACGCCGCGGCGTTTATGAGTTCAAAAGTTAATTTTTTTTCCAAGTGCGGCATTTACGCCATGTGCGGCGTTTACGATTTTTTTTAAATACCAATTGAGTTTCCTTAATTTAAAAAATTCATAAAAATATTTAAAATCGGATTTAAATATTTTAAATAAAACTTCAGGCATCTTAAGATATTAAAAACGAGTCATCCTACACTGCTCAGAAAACTTTGATTAAAGTTAGGTCAATGTGACCCTGTCGACAAAAGTAGCGTTCCGACGGATGCGGCGTTTACAACGGGTGCGGCGATTACGATATTTTTAAGTTTATTCAGGCCAATTTGAGGAGTGCGGCGTTTCTTCCATAAAATACGGTACACAGATTATCATTAAAAGCAAGCATACATATTTGAACTTGAGATTGTCTGTAAAATTACTTTTCTTTAATTGTAATAATAATTTTAAAAAGTCTTTTAATGATACAAAAAAGTAATAATTATTTTGAAGAGAGTCGTGTTAAAAGAACAAAATAAATTACCTCATTTTATCTTACTCTGTAACAAACCACATCTAAATAATGTGCTTTTTTTTTGTTGTTGTTGTTAAAAGGCAACAGGTTTTATATTTTTTTTTTATTTTTTGAAAGAAAATATAATTATTCAAAATCCCTGCCGGCCCGTCCTACAAGCGGGGGTAGATTTCGAAGTTAAGTATATTAATTGCACCACCAACAACTAAATCATGAGTAGACAGAAATCCACTTTAACAGACCTGACCGCTTTTGGTCATCTGACCGCTTTTTATCTGACCGCTTTTGGCGAGTTTTCATTTCATTTTTATATAATCTGGTTTTATCAGAATCACGTTAAGGCGGTATTAAAAAAAATACTTTTCCATGCTCAACAACTCGAAATTTTCTGGCACATTTTCAGATTAATTTTTTAAAGAAAAAAATACGAAAATTGCTGACGTGATTTTTGAAAAGATTTATTAACGACGTGTGTTTTTATTTTTCTTTCAGTTAAATGAAACTTGATTAATAAACAATTATTTTCTCATTAGGGCAATATTTTTCGTTTCTAACACAATTGCTTCTGGAAATTCTGTTCAAAATGCCCATTTTGACATCAGTTTTTAAAATATATTCTGCTTCTATCAAAAAATCGATCATACGATACATTATATAGTTTCTGAAGAAGAGAATCTATCAGCTGGACGCGTTTGAGAGCAAAAATTAATTTAAAAATGAGTAAGAAAATAAGCAGTTTGGATTTGAATACATTCTTAATAAGATGATATTTTTCTTAAAGCGCTATGTATTTTTAATGTGTTTTTGCTATAAGAATTGGTCCTATCAAAAGACAATATTAGGAAGATATATGATAAATTCATGGGGATTTTATATCTTGCGAATTGACGGAGTTACGGAAATTTTTCTTCTTCACCCCCCTTTTTTTGTTTTCGATTTTAATTTTTTTGCGGTACGAATTGGTCCTATCAAAAACTTATAAATATAAAAGTTGTAGATAATATTTAGGAGATGTATAATAAAATTAATTGGATTTGATATCTTGAGAATTGACGAAGTTATGATTTTTTTCTCTCAAAAACCCTATTTTCTGCGCCCCTTGAGCCCATTTTTAATTTTATCAAAAATCTGTGATACATACATTTTTGGTCCTATATCTAGAAGTAATAAAAACTTTAACTGATTTGATATGTACAAAAATTAAGAAGTTATGGGGTTTTTTCGGTTTTCACAAAACCCCTCCCTATTTCCATCCCCTTGATCCGATTTTGCCCATTAACGAACTTGACTGAGATTTTATGCCCCTTGATTTTATGTATCAGTTTGGAAGAGATTGGTGAAGAATTGTGGTAGTTATCATGTCCAGAAGAAAGTCATATATATATATATGTAAATTTTTTTACTGAGGGTGGTTTTCGGTTCTAGGGGTCATGATCGGTGTAGATCTGCAAATTTTTTTCAGAAATTCCAACATAGGAACGACGCCAATAGGTAGTATTTCATACTAAACCTACCTAATAAGATTATTGCTTTATTTTGAAGAATTAATTGTTCATTAAAGTTAAAATTATGGTAGAGAGCCTCCATTACTTCCTTGCTAGCCGGTATGTATTATGTCCTTGTTCTCCCGTGTGTTTTATGTCCTGGTTTGACGGTGTGTATTACGTCCTGGTTTGACGGTGTGTTTTACGTCCTGGTTTGACGGTGTGTTTTACGTCCTGGTTTGACGGTGTGTTTTACGTCCTGGTTTGACTGTGTGTATTACGTTCTGGTTTGACGGTGTGTTTTACGTCCTGGTTTGACGGTGTGTATTAGGTCCTGGTTTGACGGTGTGTTTTATGTCCTGGTTTGACGGTGTGTATTACGTCCTGGTTTGACGGTGTGTTTTACGTCCTGGTTTGACTGTGTGTATTACGTCCTGGTTTGACGGTGTGTTTTACGTCCTGGTTTGACGGTGTGTATTAGGTCCTGGTTTGACGGTGTGTATTACGTCCTGGTTTGACGGCGTGTATTACGCCTGGCTTGCTGATGTGTATTACGCCTTCGTTTGCAGGCATGAAGACTGGGTGAAAAGAAAGTGATTGGGAGGGGGGTTCCTTCCTCTTAATTTTACTTAAGGAGTCTCAGGAGTCTTAATTTTTACATGGCGGTGCAAGTTAGCAACATGTCACATTTTTTCTCGGTCTCTATAAAACATAAATGCATAAAATTTTTAATATAGACAACCTAATATATCTTCTATTTAAAATATTTTTTTTAATATTCTATATTGAAATTTTATTTTATTTTTGTTATATTTAATTTTGATAAAAAAATTAAAATTGTTTCTTAATTTTTATGCTTGCGCGCAATATTTCTCAGAAACTAATAAAGCAATTTGCATGAAACTTGATAAATATCTTTGTTTTATGGTAAAGAATAACTTATATTTCAAATTTAGTATTATAATTGCATTGATTATTTAAAATTGGCAATTTTTCAATAAAAGAATGATTTTTTTCAAATATTTATAATTTAAATTTAAATTTCAAATAAAATAAATAAATAAATTGCGTACAAATGAAGTGTATGTTAAAGATACATTAGTTTTACATCGTTATCAATATTTTTGGAGGCTCTCGAACCAATAGTTTTGCTACAGTCTTGCGCGCAGTGCATGCAAGTCAAAAAACAATTTAAAATTTTTTCTGAAAATTAAACATTAAAAAAAAATTCTATATAGAATATTAAAAATGTATATTTTAAATAGAAGAGATATTAGTTTGTCTATATTAAAAATTTTATACATTTATGTTTTATAGAGACTGAGAAAAAAAATTAAATGGGATATGTAGCTAAATTGCACGGCCAGTTAAAAAGTAAGACTCCTGAGGCCTCTTAAACACGTTTATTTTCCAACATTACTAACATTAGCTTCCAATTTTGTGTGCGCATAAATTCGATAATGATGCTCTCAGAATTCCAGAATTAAAATGTGAAGTTCCTTGGTATAGTGTAGTGGGGGGGGGGAAGGGGCATTTGTCTCTTTTAATTTTAATTAAACACGTTTATTCCTCGATATTATTAACCGATTATCTTCAAATTTTGTACACGTATATATTGAGTAAAGATTCTTCCATGAATAGTTTTTAGGTAAACTAGGAGAAAAGAAATGGGGGGGGGGAGCAATGATTTAGTTTATTAAAAAGAAAAAAAAACTGCAGTTTGTCTTTTGGATAAATTTTACACAGATTATCATTAAAAATAAGCTTACATATTTAAACTTATGATTGTCTGAAAAATTACTTTACTTTAATTGTAATAATGAAACTTTCGGTGATACAGAAAAATAATAATTACATTGAAGAGAGTCGTATTAAAAGAACAAAATAAATTACCTCATTTTACCTTACTCTGTAGCAAACCATACTAAATAATGATTTTTTTTTAAAGCTAATAAAGTTCTTTACGTTATTCTCACCGATTTAAATGGTTTATTTGATGATGTAATTTTGTTATTTTTTTATATTCTAATACTACAGTGTTTTCCTTCTTTATCGACTTCTGCAGCTTATAGATTATTATTGTCACATTCAAGATAAATAAATGAAAATAAAATAACATAAAACCTTATTTTTAATAGAGATTTTGGAAGATCATCTTCCTAGAGTATAGTATAGGAATGTTTTAAATATAATTTAATGCAATGGTATTCTACATCTAAGTTAATAATAAGTGGTATAATTTTATTTTTTTAAAGAAAACGTTAAAAGTTGATAAGTAAAAAAAAGTACAATAGAGCGCCAAATAAACGAACTTGACTTATCCAAGCCTCTATCATACCTCGTTGTTTTTACGGTTCTTTTATAACAGAATTTTAATGTAATTAAAAAGTTTCAGGTGGGGGGGATGGCTTTAGTATAGAACAAAAGGGCTTTGCTGGCCTATGGCTTATTTTAATGCAAAAAAATAAAAATAAAAATACTTTTAAAGAAATGGTAGTAAGTAAAGGAGCTAAGAAAATTTTCTTAATTGAGAGCATTGAACGTGATTCGGATGATTTGGAGTACCAGATTTTAAATTTTTATTTAAATTTTAAGAATGATAAAATTAATATTTTAAATATCAATCTGAAAATGAGATTAAAGAAAACCAAGACAATGACTCTGAAGGTAATGGATAATGAATCAAAATTTATAGATACTAAAGTTTCTGCTTGGAAACAGCTGAGATAAGTGAAAATAAATAAATGAAATAACTTATCTATCTCAAGTTTATGTTAATCCTATTTAAATTCTTTATTTAAAATCAGAACATTTGCCTCTGCATATCCGAACTAAACTTGTTCCCAGTCGCAATCCTTTGTTTTTGGATCTTCGAATAAAACCATTCATTTCTATTTCTGGTTCATAAAATAGTTTCTACTGCAGAATTCTCCGATAAAGCAGGGAAGGCGAGTTCAAAGGTTCCGTTTTCTTACTTCGGTCACTAAATGATCAGTCAAGCTGTCAACGAGATCATTAAGGGGCTACTTCTATAACGCTCCGAGGTAGAGCATTACAGAAAAAATTAATTTACCTCGAAAAGTGCTGGAATAAAGCTTGGGAACGGCAAGACTACAGATAAAGTCACGATGCTTGATATTTAAATGCTTATTATATTACTGCTTAAATTCTGCAGTAAATTTTCAGCCTTTCTTTCTCTAGCATACTTCTGCATGAGAAAAAAGTTGAAAAACATTGTGTGGCTGCATCTGAAGTGATTTTCTGTATAAGTTTGGCAAGAAGGACGATAAGGAATAAAACCCCTGGACAGAGTTAAAAAAAATAATAACAACCGTAAACATATGTGCACATTAATTTTTTGCTACATATTTATATAAAACATTAGTCCCAGTTTCGAAAAAAAATTACATCGAATTACTTTTATTGAATCAAATTTATACAAACAGCTCCAAACTTAAAAATCAGCATCAGGAACACAGGACGGTATAGGTATTTTGTGGTATATTTGGACACCGACATCGTCCAAAACTTATTTATCTCGTTAATATTGTCATGCAGTTGTATCTTTTCCAGTATAACAAATACCCCCCCCCCCCTATTAGAATATGTACTGAAATAAAAATTATTATTCCGGGACTTAAAAGTCAAGAGATTGTGAGAATGCCTCATAAACGCTAGCGCAATATACGTACAATCAATAATTTAAAAAAATATATATTTAAATGTTCAAACTATATTTATGTACTTAACAAGAAAGAAAAATCCTGCCTTAAACATATTATGTACATTAAGCATACTAAGCACATTATGAAATACTTTCCAATACTTCTAGAATACTGTAATAATGCTTTGGTGTTCAATAAGGTTAATAACATACGTAAGTAACCAAGAAACGTCTAACATATTTGCAAAACAGGATTGAGCAATTACTGTCCATAGCCGAAAAAGTACTTCAATTCTTTTGCGCGGTGCTATATTTTATCTATACATTTATATAAATTCTACATAGTATGTTAAAATTTAGCTTAGTATCAAAACATATAACAGGGGTAATTGTGTTCCGGGTTTTTCGGTCGATCCTTCCGTGTTTATGAGATCGTTACGTTTAGTGGAAAATTCGAACATTAAAACGTATCGCGAATTTCGGAAAATGGTCGCCGAAAAAAAATCAATTCCTCAATCGTTCGCTGAAAAAAATTGACAATTTCGTCAAAGGATTGCGGGGAAAAAATGCGAATTTCGTCAAAGAATCTCGAAATAAACACAATTTTCGTCAAAGGATCGTGGTAAAACTAAAATTTTCGTTAAAGGATCGCGATAAAACTAAAATTTTCGTCGAAGCAACACGGGAAAACGCGATTTTCGTCAAAACATCGCGAGAAAAACGGATATATCGTCAAAGGAACGCGGAAAAATGGATATCGTCAAAGGATCGCTGGAAAAACGCTAATTTCGTTAAAAGATCACGTAAAAAACATGAATTTCTTTAAAGAATCGCGGAAAAACAGCGAACTTCGTGAAAAGACCGGAGAAAAAACACATAATTAGAACCGGGAAGGATTTTCCCCATCCCGGAATGATGGGAAAAATGCGATTTTTGTCAAAGGATCGCGGGAAAAAACGCGATTTTCGTCAAAGGATCGCCGGAAAACGGAAATATCGCCAAAGGATCGCTGGAAAACGCAAACATCGTTAAAGGATCGCAGAAAAAACGAATTTCTTTAAAGAATCACGAAAAAAAACCCGCAAATTTCACCAAACGATCGTGGAAAAAACGCGAATTTTGTCAAAGAATCTCGAAATGAAACAAATTTCGTCTAATGATCTTGAAATAAAACAAATTTCTTCTAATCATCGCGAAATAAACACAAATTTCGTCAAAGGATCGCAAAAAAGTGCAAAATTTGCGAAGGATCGCGAAAAAAAAGGATTTTCGTCAAAAGATTGCGCGGAAAACGAAAATGTCGCCAAAGGATCGCGGAAAAACGCAAATTTCATTAAAGGATCGCGAAAAAAACAAGATTTTCGTCAAAAGATCGCGGGAAAAACGGAAATGTCGTTAAAGGATAGTAGGAAAAACGCAAATTTCATTAAAGGATCACGAAAAAAAAAACAATTTCTTCAAAGAATCGCTGAAAAAAACGCGAATTTCGTCAAAAGATCGCGGGGAAAAAACGCGATTTTCGTCAAAGAATCACTAGAAAAACGGAAACGTCGTCAATGGATTGCAGAAAAAACGCAAATTTTGTTAAAGGATCACAGGTTCACGGGGAAAAAACATGAATTTCTTTAAAGAATCGCGAAAAAACGCGAATTTCATGAAAGGACCGAAAAAAAAAACGCATAATTAGAAAAAGTAGTGATTCTCTCCCACCCTCTCTGCTGTTTTTTTTACTCAGAATCACCCCTGGTATTGTGTTATCATCTCAATCTCTGTACAAAAATGTCCAGAATTGCATATCTATATCTGTAATGTGTCATACTCAAGAAGAAAGCAGGAAAAAGAAATTTACCTTGTGTAAGAGTAAAGCTAAAAAAAAAAAAAAAAAAAAAAAAAAAATCTATTTTTATTTATTTTTTTTCTAATACTTAGCCACTTAGAAGTAAAATTGGATTGGTTTTGACGTTTTTTTACTCTTTTCAAATAACTAGGTATGACTTGCATTAAATCTGAAGAGAGATCCCACTCTTAATACATAATTTGCACTTGTTTCACGAGTACTTAGAATAAATTCAATTATTGAGTATAGAATTCAAACTTTGCTTATTTAACAAGATAAATCGCACTCTCCATTTGATGAAGTCATTTAGCTTTCAGTGAAATTAACATAAGTTTACCAAATTATGTTTTTCTGCAATTGTATATTTCGAACAATAGCAGAAATAAGTCACTTGATTGTCATGCTGTTGCAGCATCAGTTGTTATGTAAGTTGATATTGGTACATTTTGTATCGATAATTTTCAGGGTTTTTCACTTTGTATCGATTAATTTTCAGGGTTTTTCACTCTGAGTCACAATCACCCCTGATATAATAGGGCGAAAACACCGTCAGCAATTTTTATCAGTAGGCAAAAAAAAAAAAAATATTTGAATTCTTTTGAACAGTCCTGTATATGAGACCCGCACCCGCACCCTCCCTTCTTATATACATATCCAGTGCCAGTAGTGAGAAAAACTTAGTTAAACTAAAAAAACGCATATCATAACTGAAAACGCACTTCCAGCAATTATCGCTAATCAGGGCCGTAACCAGCGAGGCACGTCAGGGGTGCTCTGAAAAATTTTGGGAGGGCTAACATCTTTTAACAATCTATATCTCTTTTTAAATTAAACACAGTAAAACCTGTGGATACGGGGTTGTCGGTAAAGAAACCCGACTATAACATAACCTGTCTATTAAAAAAAAAAAAAAAAAAAGTCTTAAACGAAAAAAAATCATGATTCTTTGAAAAAAACAAAAAAACAAACAGAACAATTAAAGGCATTGTACCGTTTGCTAAGACGAAAATCTATCTAAAATGGAATTTTCTCGCATTCTGTGTGATTTTGCATTAACAGGTCTAGTTTTATTTAATGGAAAACAGATTGCATCCAACATCTCATAAAAAAGGTAGCTTTATTCAAATTTTAATAAAGAAAAATAGTGCACATTGTTTAGCGTGTATAAAATTATCATAGTTTATAACTGTATTCATATTCAAAGCTGGAGTAGCACAGTTGAAGTTTATTCCAACAGAGCGAAAAATGTCCAGACCAGGGATCGAACCTGGATACTTGGCGTGCCGTGCCAATGCCTTACCTGTTAGGCTAGCCGGATCGATACCTGGCTGATATAATTCACTCTTATTAGTTGGACTTGGCTGCGAACTGCAGCGCTATTTCATTCATCCGAGCTATAAATATAGCATTTACATGATGAAACTACTTCAACACGGAAACTCCTGTATACCATGTCATTAGGTCATAATGAAGGGAACGAATATTTTTTCCAACTGGATTAAATCATATTCAAAGCTGGAGTAGCACAGTTGAAGTTTATTCCAACAGAGCGAAAAACAGTTTATAACTGTTTTCACTTTATTAAGCATATTTTAGAAAACCTAGTAAGTAAAAATATTTCTAATTAAAAATAATTTGCAATTGGTATAATAAGTAAAAATTGTTAATTGGTTTATTTTTTTTTAACTGCTTAATTAACAAAACTGAAATGAAAAAAAAAATCATGCATTGAATACTGATTAAGGTTGTACTTTACAATTTATTATATTACAGTGCATGCCATTGATCTCATTTAATTCAGTCCATTGTAAAAGTAACAAGTAAACATAGTTCAGATTACATAATATTTCCGTAAAGTATAAATAGTAACTTTCTAAATAACGTTTAAAGCTTCGTTAAAATGTAGAGGATGTTCGCACATTTTTGTAATGATTTTGACTTTCTCTGTGATTTAAATCTAAATGAAAAACAGATAAATAAATAAAACCTATATAGCATTTTTAATCGACTGATTTTTTAAAAGAAATCATTGATTTAAATCATAAATTTTCTAAATGTTTAAAATGACATTAGAAAGTATAAAATTTAAGATGAACATAATTTGGAAAGTTTCTACGGGTATTTTGACTTATGAATACATAAAAAAAAGCTTTAAATAATTGTTTTTAAGTTTAATTCCAGACTGTTGTAAAAAGTTTAAGAACAGTAATTTTCTAAAAAGCCTAGTTTTTATCTAACATAAAATAAAAAGGACTTCATTTTAAAATGATATTTAAATCTAATATAACATGCAATGTTATAATTTTCTTTTAGTAATCAAATTTTTCATTCTTTTGTATAAAATAAGCATTGCAAGTATAATAAATTTCTGCAAGTAAAAGAATAAAATAGCCAGAACCTCATTTTCGCATTCTACTTTTGTAACAATAAATTTATAGCAGATAAAGAAGAATTAAAGAATGATATCGGCTGAACAGCTATTGTAAAAGAATGTATAAGAGAAAAAGAAGCAATTGGTATAAAATATTAAGCACAGCAAAAGCTTCTTCAATAAAGGTTGAATAAATGTTTGTTATTTAAAATTTTTGAACTCATATATACCAAATAAAAATTGCCAGGGATTAAAAAAGCGCCAAAACTATTTGAAACACTGAATGCTGAGAATCCCCACTGAGTGCTGATAATACTGCTGTTTATGGTTTGAAAATTTCAGATATAACTGGTTATTCCTTATATTTACTCTGTATGTGTATATGAATGGGTTAAAACATTTTTATATTTTTTTGGGATTAGCATATGCATACATGTGTGTAGGTTTAGATTTAGGCAATTAACAGTACAAATGAAAAACAAGTTGGAAATTGCTCGTCAAACGTGGTAAATGAGGTGCGTTCGTACTATAACTAGTTTTATAATTATTTTTTACACCTCATATTGTATTGAATGTATAATTTTTTGCACTTCATAAAGTGCATAGCGTGTAGCATCATTAAAATGCACTTGCAATAACTTTTTCGCCATTCCCCGTAATGTAACGGAACAATTTTGATTGTCCCTGTAATTAAACTATACATCCGATTTTTCTAAAATTGGAAATGGCTCGACAAAATTTTGCAACAATTATATATTTAAAATTTCAGACCATTCGTAGGGCTGTAACATCATTAAAATGCACTTGCAATAATTTTTCCCATTGGCCGTAATGTAAAGAAAAACTTTTGAGTGTCCCTGTAATTAAACTATACATCCGATTTTCATAAAATTTGAAATGGCTCGACAAAATTTTTCAGCAATCATATATTTAAAATTTCAGACCATTCGGTTGGGTAGTTTTTGCTCTGCTGTATGCGGACAGACAGACAGACGGACTGAACGACGACTATAGGTGCTACATATTTATATAAGTACGAACGCACATAATGAGCTGCAAATAATATTTGTTAGTTTTGCTATTTGTGCTACTAATTAATGAAATCACTTATTTGCAGTTTTATTAATTCTGTAATTATTTACTCTTTTCTCTAGGTAAGGGTCTTTTTTAGGGTGCCACAACCTGTCCTTTATGAAATTGGCAAAATGAATCTTTTTAAAAATTAGTGAAATTCACCAGAGTTGTAGCCAGAGATTTCTTGTAAAAAACTTCCCCATTCCACAGTATTTCTAAATCCATGTGCCCAAGACTTTGCAAAAAGGATAGAACTTTATTTCTTAAAAAACTTGTTATTTAATTGTATTTTTCAATTTGTAATTCAAAAATTATTAAAATTAATGACACATTATTTATTATACTAAGAAACTATATACTTTTTTCCCCTTATATAATTACTAAACACATGACTAATATATTTCCTCATTAAATAGCGCCCTTTTTTGGAACTAGCATCCTGTCCCTTTTTCTTTCTAGAATGAATACTAAATTATTAAAGATCATTTTAGTAATTGAAGCATAAAAATGTATATTATGTTCCTAATTACAAAGTTAATTTTTTGTTTAATAATCATTAATTTTAGTATTAAACAATTTAATAGTAAATACAGTTATTAATAATTTTAATAAATGTAAACATCACTAGTTAGTACTTAATACAGTTTTACATAATTATTACAAAATGTTAATGTATATAACATTATTGTATGCTACTAATTAATGAAACTACTTATTTGCAGTTTTTATAATTTATGTAATTACTAATTAATAATAATTTTATTAATTAAAGTGTAAAATCACAGAATATGTTAGCAATTAGAGGTTAAATTGGTTTGGAAACCTAAAACTCTTGATAGCTATTCAGTATTTGACCGCTGGGAAAAAAAATCATAAAAATCCGATTTAAATAAAAAAAATCGGATTTTATCAAAATGCGTTTTTTTTTTTTTTTTTTCAAAAAAATCATGATTTTTTTATACCTAAAAATAGGTGATATAATTAATTATAAAAAAAGAGAAATGTCAAAGTTTACGTTTGGCTGGGAAAAAGGTAAAAAAGTCCTTCCGGCCAGTGCCGGGAGGAAGAGGTAGCTTTCTCCTAGTCCTAGTCCCTAGTCCTAGTCCTAGTCCCTACCTTTCTCCTAATCTCCTCCTAGCTTCCTTATTTTAAAAAAGCCAACTTATATTATTCAAACACACGAAGCTCAATTTAGTGGAAACGGAATATAGGAGATTCAATACTAATTTTTATCAATACTAAATCATTATGAATGAGAATTTCACGAAATTAGTCAGCTTTATCCAAGCTGCTTTTATTTAAAGTAACTTATATTTGGCTGCCAAATTCGGCAATTTCTTAAAGTGCCCGCCATTTTAAGACAACATGGTGGATGAGGCTAACCAGTGAACTTGGCCGAGACCTTAGTAATTGCTGTGCACCTGTCACTCACATCAGAATCGGTTGATATATATGAGTGTTGTCGCAAGCAAATAACAGATTTTTCAAAATGTCACCCACATTAGAAATTGAAACTGCTATATCTGAGCCATTTTTTAAGATAAAAACAAACAAAAAATGCTCCTGAATCCTTATATCAAGGTCAAATACTTAAGAAAGAAGTCTTTTTCAATTTCTAATTTTTTTTGCACCTCACTTTAAATATAATTTTTTTTTTAATTTAATGGCCGCCATTTTGAAACAAGGTGGCTGATGAAGCTGGCCAACGAACTTGGTCGAGATATTGATGTATACTATCCACATGCCTTCTTCCATGGAAATAGGCGAATACGTGTGATATCGCGTGACAAATACAGGATCATTTCAAAGTGTTAGACATGCTAGAAATTCAAAGTGTTATAATTCAACCATTTTTTAAGATATAAACAACAAAACAAATTTTCAGAAACAAAAACTGCTCCAGAATCTTTGTATCAAGGCCAAACACATAAAAAAAATCTTTTTCATTTTCCAATTTTTTAATACCCCATTTTAAATTTTTAATTAATTTTTTTTTTAAAAATGGCAACCCTTTTGAAACAAGATGGCGAATGAAGCTGGCTAACGAACTCGGTCGAGACATTGGTATGTACTATGTACACACCAACGTCCATCCAAATCGGTTCATAAATACGTCTGTTATCACGTGACAAAAATCAGGACGTTTCAAAATGTCAGCCACGCTAGAAATTCAAAATGCTATAACTCAGCCATTTTTTAAGATATAAACGAAACAAAAACTGCTCCCGAATTTTTTTATCAAGGTCAAACACATAAGAAAAAAATATTTTTTCAATTTTCAATTTTTTGGTACCACATTTCAAATTAAAATTTTTCTTAAAAATTTAAATGGCCGCCATTTTTAAACAAGATGTCGGATGAAGCTGACCAACGAACTCAGTCGAGACATTAGAATGTACTATGTATAAACGAAGTTACATACAAATCGGTTCATAAATACGCCTTTTATCGCGTGACAAATTTCAGGACGTTTCACAATGTCAGCCACGCTAGAAATTCAAAATGCTATAACTCAGCCATTTTTTAAGATATAGACGAAATAAAAGCTGCTCCGGAGTTTTTCTATAAACGTCAAATACATAACAAAAAAATATTTTTCCATTTTCAATTTTTTGGTATCACATTTCAAATTTTAAATTTTTTAAAAAATTTTTAAATGGCTGCCATTTTGAAACAAAATGGCGGATGAAGCTGGCCAACGAACTCGGTCGAGACATTAGTATGTACTATGTACATACCGAATTACATCCAAATCGGTTCATAAATACGAGAGTTATAGTGTGACATAGGTCAGATATATATATATATGGATATATATATATATATATATATATATATATATATATATATATATATATATATATATATATACATATCAATTTTGAACGGAGGGTGGTTTCGGGGTATGGGGGTCATGATCGATGAAAATATACCAAAATTTTTTGAAATCGCTTTCCTCCTAATGGCTGCAATAGGTAGCTTTTTGTAATGAAAGCTACCTAAAATGCATACCCAACAAAGGTACTTGCTTATCACAGCTTATTATATTTAAAGTCGTATCTCATGTTTTAAAATAAAATATAATCTCCACGCCTTTGCCGAAGTACTATCACAAACATTTTAAACATCTCTATAGGAAATGTAAACAAAATTATAAAATCTGATTTAGAGCTAATAAAGGGGGGGGGGGGGAATGTTCATCACCTAATGCGAAATCATGTTTATCAGCATAAAATTATGTAGAGATTTTTCCATGAAATTTATTTGGCAGGAGAAAAATGGAAATATGCAGTTACAATTGATGAGGCTTGGATATGTTTACCTGAGTGCAATAGAAAAAGACCTAAAATGTTGGTTTAGTGAAAAACAAAGAAAGTTTTGCTAAAGGTTTTAGGGTTACTGCTGGATTTTCTTATAACAGAAAACTTAAAATAAAGAAAAAAGAAAAAAAGTCAAAATTTACTCGGATTAATATCAGAAATATATTTTAACAACTGCATTCAAAGAAGACATTCCATCACTTTACCCAAACACTGTTCACTGAGTTAAATTCCAAAAGTATAAAGCTACCAGCCAGCAGCCATATCTATAAATCTACTGCTATACTTATAGAAAATAAAAAAAAATGAGAAATGAAATCGAAATTAAGGCTATCCCTTTTAAATGCATCCCACTTAAGCTCAACGATGTATATTTTATGGATGACTGCATTTGGGCTTTTATAACAAGCTCTTTATAAGCAGTATTCTAAAACATTAGATGGACTTTGGAAGATTGCAACCGAGGAATGGAACAAAATTAACCTTTATATTAGATGAAAGGTGTAATATGATAGTTCAACAAAAGGGCTATCAGAAAAACACATTCGAAAATAAAATTCTTATCTTTGTTTATATATTTATTTTTCCAAAATCGTTACAAAAATGTGTGTACATTCATTCGCAATAAAAATTAAGATTTCGCGAGAATTGAATTTTAAATTCCGCATATTATTATATCCTTTAAAATAGGAATCGTTATAAATATATATATATTAATTATATATTTTCAACACATACCTGGATTTTATAATAATAAAAAAAAATCTATTATAATTCGAATTTCTATATTTTTCAATACTTTTATCAGAAGGCAGGGGGTTGGGGGTGAGAAAGCTATAGCATACGTTTTACGTGTTTTGCCTTTTCTGAAATTCGCTGGATTAAAATTTTATCACTAAAAAATTACTTTTCGCCAACATGTCAGAAAGTAGCTTGTTTAGATTTGAAAACAGCATCTAAAACGCAAAATTTGTTGAGCTTGAATAACTATATTTGTACATTTTATGCCTTTATCATTCTTTTTCCCCCAAAAATGTG
This sequence comes from Maratus speciosus, assembly GCA_963932465.1. Taxonomy (NCBI): domain Eukaryota; kingdom Metazoa; phylum Arthropoda; class Arachnida; order Araneae; family Salticidae; genus Maratus; species Maratus speciosus. The sequence goes on from OZ010790.1 coordinate 119,380,898, forward strand.
TCAGAAAGTAACTGATTTAAACATGAAAACAGATTTAAATACAATAGCCACTGTTTACACGAAGAGATTTTTGTATAAACCTTATAATACATATAACTTTAAACTTAACATAATACTTTTGCATATAATGTTTAATTATTATAAGATAAAAGAAAAATTGTTTATGTCAATCATCAAATGTAAAGAAAAAATTAGATAAAAGGGATCAGAAGCAAAAAAGGAATGTGTCTTTCCCACGCTTTTCTAATACTATACTCCTGCCGACGCCCATAGCTAGAAACAGCGTTCAATTATTATTTTTTTTTTCTCCCACTTGCATAAATTGACAACCTTTTTCTTTAGTCACATGTTGTCAACAGGCAACCATTAAAGATTAAAAAAAAAACGTGTTTCAGTGAATAGTTTGAAGACGGTTTGCCCATTGCTGCACTAATTCTGATCAGTTTGAAAAATATATGCTTATTTCCGTTCGCACTGAGGGAATCAGGTGTGCTAACACATGATTTATTCCTCTTTCGCCGAAAAATCTCCCCAAAATCCCCTGCAGTTTCTTGGTAGGTCCTATTAACGAACGGCGATGACTCGCATGAAGCGAAAAAAGAAGGTTAAAAACACAACACAAAAAACACAAATGCTGATCTTCATAAATGCGACATTTCGATCCTTTTTCAGAAAAATGTCCTCCCCCAAACATCTTTAAGCGAGATCCAGGTGGTCGTTAATTACAAATACTCAAAGAGGTTCTGGGTGATGGTTATTCTCACGATGGTACTTCTGAAAGCCATTAATCGTTTCCTGTTGATTATCTTTCTTAACAGTTCAACTTGAAAAATTCCATCAATTTTTTTTTTTTTCAGCTAGAAACAAATATGGTTATTTTGTATAAGTACTAAATTATTAAATTTTAATACTTGTATTTTATATGCTTCGTCTGAAATACAAGTGAGAAATTCGTATGGTTTTCAGACAATTAAAAATGAATTTGTAACAATCTTCTTTGCTAAAAATAATTAAGAAATGTCTTTATCGCGAATATTTAATGCATGGATGATAATAATAGTAATAATAATAATTAGTAACTTCATAATTTCTTTATCTTAATTGCATGTTAATTGTAACGTATATAAATAAAGTTTAATGTCTCAATAATTATAAAAGTTGAAATTAACACTAGAATGATGGTGAGGGGCCATTTTGGCCCCTACCAAATGAATATATTTTGTTCCGATTCAGAAATTTATTTAGGAATTAAGTTTAAATGATATAAAGAAAGAAAGGGTTAATTAAATAACTCAGACAGTTTTAAATAAAAATTCTGGTATTAAATATTTTTATGAAACTGGAGTAAAAATTCAGGTCTTTCTATGTTAAACTTTAGTTTAAATTAATATTTGTTTTAAGAGTTAGGTTAGCCAATATAATATTGATTAATTATTGTAATTATTTTTCTTAGCTTTTTATAAATTCAGTCAATCACTGTTTTTTAAACATTTTCATTCGTCGAATCCGCCAAGTTATTAGTGTGTCGACTCGCAATAATATTAATATATAATAATTATTATTTAATAATAAAATTATATAATAATTATTATTATTACATTATTATTATTATTAGTAGTAGTAGTAGTAATAGTATTTTCTACAGATTAAACAAATATTGAAAAAAATTGTACTTAGTTTTTGTTACTACAATAAAAATAAAAGGGGGAAAAAAGACCTTTCTGTCAGATTTCTCTCTATTCTAAAAAAAATATACACCACCGCCGCCGGTGTAAATGAATTTTTTTGTGACCGGAGGTCTTTCTTCGCTAATATTAAGAAAACTACTACACACAAAAATATGAAAATTGGTAGTATTATAGAGAAATCTTATATAAACACGCTAAAGTAGACAATTTTTAAATCGAAGAACTATTTAAAGTGATTTTCAATGTTAAAGTCGGTCAGAATAGGTCCATTAAAAAAGTTTTTTAGGAACAAAGCTATGCATAGGTTGGCTGATTTTTGACGGCCAATTATCTACACGAGGGATATAGGCCCAAGGGGATGTGCCCTCCGGGGGGGGGGGTCTTTCTAAGGGAACCTAACCCGTATTTACGCATGGAAATCCAAGTTTTCGAAGAAAACCACGAAAACTCCGAAACGGTTAGGCCGACGGGCGCGATTGAGTTCGAAGTCAGCACCTCCCGTCTACCAGCTTCGAGAGCAGAACCTCTCAGCCACGCTATGCATAGGAGTTTAATATATGTTTCTAGGGATATACTTCTCAAGCTAGTGGTGTGAAAACTGCGCTTATTTTTTTTTTAATTTTACTAATTTTATGAAGGTTTTTTTTTTTTCAATCTTTTATTCGAATTTTCATTATTTCAAGAGAATTCTTTTCATATTTAGAAAGGGTAATTTTTTATGTTGATGCTAATTTGTAAAACAGCAGAAATAATTATATTGCCTCTCAAATAAGAAATGTATTTACACGTTACTGTTAAAAACAGAAATGAAACTTTAAAATAATAATAAAATGATCAATTGTTAAAAGCAGAAAATATGGAAAGTTATGTCATACAAATTGTATTTACACGTGAATATTAAAAAAGTAAGAAAATCTTAAAATAATTAAATTATTGCTCGCGAACCGCATTTAATGGGGACAAATACGTCATATGTAAAATTTATGTTGTCATATGAAAGATGCCTAAAATAATTAAATTATTATGCGTGAAAAACTTTTAATAGGGAAAATTAGGTCATATATTTAAAAAGTTCAAATACTGATATTCCCAAACACTTTTAAATGGAATAATATATTTACACATGAATATTAAAAAAGTGGGAAAATAAAAGCTGTAATTAAATTTTTGCACACGAAACGCATTTAACCCTTTCAGGGGCGGTGGTATGTTTATGTAACCACTTAATTTTAATTCTCAAATGCGATAATGGCACCAAGATTTTTGCATTATTATTTTTTTTCATTTATTACATATGTGAAAAATCGCTTTTTGTTATTTGCAAATAAATTTGTACGTAAATTATGGTGCCAATCATTCATTTCAACATTTTAGCAATGCAAGTGCTTTGCCCCTAAAAGGGTGAAAATTACATCATACATTTAAAATTATTTTCTTATGGACAATATTAATAGGATCTCACATTGCAAATCACATGGTGTACAAGTAGTGCGGCTAGCAAATAGCAAATTTGTTTATAGATTTCATCACTTGATGCAGCATAAATAAAGGTAATTACATGCACAAAATACTTTCGATTTATTTTATAGCAATTGCTATTCGATAAATACATACTAGAAAATTCGTATCTACTTATTAATTAAAATAAATGATTTACATTTTAATAATAACATGGAAATGTGCATGATGATGCAATAAAATAGAGAAAAGAATTCATGCATAAGCTGTACTTGTTCCTGAAAATATTTAAAACTCGATCAAAACATGAAATATAAGCGAAAAATTTCAAAACGCAGTGCTTTTCAACCCCGTGGTTCTGAATGCTATTCCGAAGCAGACGAAAGAAAAGGAAAAAAAAATTGACACTGTTAACTATTTCATCAGGTGATGGTGGTACGTGGGGGGGGGGGGGGTCAAAATTAGCAAAATGTTGATAAAGTTATGTATGGACAGCCGCCCCCCCCCCCCTCTCCCCGAAAGTGGCTACCTTCTGTCACGATTGCTCAATTGATTTGCAATCTTAAACTGAAAATATCTTCAGGTATTGACATTCACAAACTGGGAAATCGTGCGGTGATTTCCAATCTTTGGTAAAAGCAAAGGAAATTTCATAAAATCCGTTAAATTTGGAGCTTATTTTGAAGTAAACATTTTAGTAAAATTCATAATTTATATTATATAATGTAATAATAATAAGACACGGCTTAAAATAATTAAAAAGAACACAATTTCGAAGCAAATCGGTATGTTCTATCTAAATTATATATACCATGTACCTACATATAGGGTGGTTCGTCAGTAATTGACCAGTAGGAAATGATTTTTTATTTCTGAATTCTACAATGGAAAAGAAATATGCAACTGCTGACGGAATTTCATTTTTCAACAATTACCGTAAATATAAATAATGCAGAAAATGAAATAAGGAAAAGCTTCCGATTTACTAAATTAATATTTTCTTTATATTTAGGAAATTTGCAGAATAATGTTTTAATAATTTTGTTAGAAGAAAGTATCTGGATAAATTTCTATTAAACAGTAACCGTGAAAATATGGTACTAAGCATATGAAATTAGTCTCGCATTATTTGAAATATAATATCACGAGAAAGTGCTTTTATATATTTTTTTTATATTTTTATTAGAAAAAAAATAGCTAGATAAATTTCTGTTAAATAGTTAATAACAGTGAAAATATTGTAATAATAATGTGAACTTAGCCTCACATTATTTGAAATACAACATCAAGGAAAATGCAGGAAGAATGCAGTAAATCAGTGTTAAAAATAATAGCAATCATATTCAATGTGCAGTACATGTTCTTGTTGTTTGAGCGCGAAAAGTGAAAATTTCTGGAGCTTGTCTTGATCTTATTTCATTTCTCATAAAGCAAGATCAATCTCTTCCAAACTTTATTGCAATATTTTCACTTTTCTAAGGTTATTAAAAGAAAGGAGAGAGAGTAAACATATTTTATGGGGGAAAAATATTTAAAAAAATGAAAAATTACTGAAACATTGTAATCCAAACTGGCTGCTTTCTGACATATTCACAAAGTTATTGTTAATGCAACAAATGCATTAGTGATTATTAGTATTAGTGTAAACAAGTGTATTAGTGTGTAGTTTATGTTAATGCAAAAATTGTTCTTCATGAACTAAGAAATCGAACAGCATTTTTCATCTTTTTATAAAGACAAAAATATTGCGGAATATGCCATCCAAGTTTGTGTTTTAAGCCTATTTTCGGATTCTACAGCCCGGGAAAGCTTGTTTTTAGAAAACAATTACTTAGAACTTAATATGATATACAATCATCGAAAATGCAAAATGTTGTTTGATTTTAAATTATCTCAATAGTAATAACTGATATTTCCATGCATTTATGCATAAAATGAGTCGGTGAATACGTCAGTTTTGAGTTGCTGAGTTGTGAGAAAAAAAAAAAAAAAAAAAAAAAAAAAAAAAAACGCCTTAAGTGTTATAGTCGTGCATAAAATTTCTAATTCTAAAGTAACGCATTTCAGAGGTGAGGGGGGGGGGGGGTATGAATTAGCAAGTACGGAACATTTTTATTTTAATCATATGTTTTATTTCAAGGAATTATTACATGATAATATCTTGAAAATTAATTACTTTACTAATTCGATTCATTCAAATGTATAAATTATCGTCAAAATAAGAGAATTTTCATCTTTTATTAACAGATTACCGATATTTCACTGCAAGAATATGGTATTATCAAATTGTTTCACCCACAATAATAGTATTGCAAAGAGTAATTTTTAATAGAATTATAATCCATCTAACATTTGTAAGTTTAAATCACATGCTGCTAATTATTAGAAAGTACCTCGTAAATTATGCGCCATATAAGTATTGTGTTAGATCAACTGTTTTTTCCCCTCAATCCCCTCCCCCCCCTCCCCCCTTCTTCTTTTTTAAGAACAACTCTAATACAACATTTCTCCCTTTTTTTGTAATTTAATGTTCCAAATTTTATGATTAAAATAATTTCTACTTTTAATACAGGCTTTTTTCTACAACCAATAACATATATAGTGAGTCTAAAGTCAGGTTTGTATGCATATAGTATGAAAATTAGCAAAAATTAATGAACAGAACATATCTGGTTCCCTGAAGAGTTTTCTTAAAATATTTGTTAACGCGAATAAGAACTATGCAGACTACCTGATACAACTATGAGAACACAAAATAGATAAAAAATATTCAACATTTAGCCTAAAATAGTTTCATTTTTTTTTAATGGGCATATTTATAACAATCTCGTAAGATGCTTTTAAAGGATTTGATCATGTTATAAAAGAAAATCAACTCGATTTATTTTTTATGAGCTGTTACTAATTATGTTTAAATTATAAATAATTTAAATTTTCTACAAAATTGACTGTAATTATTTAATTTAAATTATTTTCGGATGAAGTACTATTACTTATGTAATGGTTGTTCCTATCAAAAAATATGCATGTATTTGTAATAGGAGGCATTTAAAAAAACAAATACACAAGGTTTAAATAAAAGAAAAACTCGTTCTTGCTTAATACACATTTTACTTGCAATTAATTTCAACGTGTCTTTTAAATCTATGAAAATATGCAACAAACCAATATAAAAGTTGTATAATCTTGCATTACACTGTACAGTACATTTTCCTTTCTTCATTTGTATGATGCAGCTGTAATATGCGTTTATGGAAATAATTTGATGAATTAGGGGATTACGATTGGGAAGCAAAGAGATCCTGCGATATTAACAATTATCTTACATTTACCGTCTAATAAAAGCGTACTATTATGCACATATTTATGCAAATATTAGAGAATTTTCGAACTGAAAAATAGCAATAAAAATCTTGAACATTTCACACACCGACACACCATTACAGACAACGTAGAACGCGTTAGTGTAAGATAAGTTTCAATTTCATCAGACTTCGGTGCATATGATTTATTTGACAGAAAATTAAAGTCATAAAAATTTAATAAGCAGATCGTGAAAATTCTTATGTTCAATATTTCGCAAAAACTAACATCCAAATACATGAAACAGTGCAGTGCAACTGAGACGTATTTGTGGTTCGCAGTTTCGCAGTAGCACCTAAACTAGAGTCCTGGGTGGGCCCGGTCGTACTCGATCTGAAACCACCAAAATAATTTTCATCAACCCGCAACCCGACCCGAACCCGAAATGAAATGGAAGTAAATCATGTTTACTTTCCTAAATCTAGAATTTATCTTTTATACCAATCTTAAGTTTTATTATAAAAAAAAGGACAAATCTATATTTTTACTATTTAAATATAGTAAAACTTCTAAATATTGGACACTCCGGGATTGTTGAATAAAAGTCCTACATCGGATCGGGCCGGGTTGTCCCTAATTTTCTTTTAGGCAGATTTCTTATGAAATACTACCTATTACATTATCCCCTACGTAGGAATTTCTGAAAAAATTTTGCATATCTACACCGATCATGACCCATAGAAACCAAAACCAACCTCAGTAAAAAAACTTTATACATATATAATATCACTTTTTTATGGACACGATAACTTCCGTAATTCTACACAAATTTCTTCCAAACTGATGCATAAAATCAAGGGGCATAAAATCTCGGTCAAGTTCGTTAATGGGCAAAATCGGACCAAGGGGATGGAAAGTTTTGTGAAAACCGGAAAAATGCCATAATTTCTTAATTTTTGTACATATCAAATTAGTTTAAAGTTTTTATTACTTCTAAAAATAAGGCCAAAATTTTATATATCACAGATTATTGATAAAATTAAAAATGGGCTCCAGGGGCGCAAAAAGATTTTCCGCCCCTTGATTTTATGTATCAGTTTGGAAAAGATTTGTGCAGAATTACGAAAGTTATCGTGTCCATAAATAAGTGATGTATATATATAGATATAGTTTTTTTGGGGTTCTAGGGGTCATGATCGGTGTAGATCTGCAAAAAAATTTCCGAAATTCCAACATAGGAATGATCCCAATAGGTAGTATTTCATACGAAATCTACCTAAAATCATCGTTTGAAGGGTGTATTCAAATCCAAACTGCTTATTTTCTGACTCATTTTTAAATTCATTTTTGCTCTCAAACGCATCCAATTGGTAGATTCTCTTATTCAGATACTATATAATGTATCGTAATGGTCAATTTTTTGATAGAGATAGAATATATTTCAAAAAATGATGTCAAATTGGGCATTTTGAATCGAATTTCCCGAAGCGATTGTGTTGGAAACGAAAAATATTGTCCTACTGAGAAAATAATTGTTTATAAATCAAGTTTTAATTAATTGAAAGAAAATTGAAAACACAGGTCACTTATAAATATCTTCAAAAATCACGTCCGCAAGTTTCATATTTTTTCTTTTAAAAATGAATTTGAAAATGTTCCAGAAAATTCAAAGTTGTTGAGCATGGGAAAATATTTTTTTTAATACCGCCTTAACATGATTCTGATAAAACCAGCTCTGATACAAAAATGAACTAAAAACTCGTCAACAGCGGTCAGATAAAATTGTTAAAGTGTGTTTATCTCTAATCATGATTTAGTTTTTGTTGTTGACATTAGCACTTAACTTCGAAATCTACCTGCGCCTGTAGGCCGAGCCGAAAGAGATTTTTTCCAGGTTGGGGTGATTCTTATTTTCTTTCTGCGAGTCGGGTTCAACTTAGAATAATTTTTGCGTGTCATATTAATATTTCTTGCAAGTAGTCAGGTTGTTAGAATTTTCACAAAAAGTTTAAGCAGAACTATGCTTCAGATGAAAATGAATTTTTAGTATGCACTACTTTTATTGTCAGTACCGAATTAAGGCGGCACACGTTGGTTGTGTTTACGACGGCCAATTATTAGCACGAGGGTATAGGCCATAAGGTGGAGAGTGCCCTTATTGGGTGTCTTTCTAAGGGAATCTAACCCGTATTTACGCTTGGAAAAGCAAGGTTCAAAGAAAACCACGAAAACTCCGAACGATTAGGCCGACGGGCGTGATTGGGATCGAACCCAGCACCTCCCGTCTACCAGCTTCGAGAGCAGAACCTATCGGCCACTGGTGGGGCTAACGGGGCACAGTACTTTTGAGTTTGTCGAAACGATAAAAAACATCGCCTTTTTCAATGTATCAAAACACAAATAATATGGAATTAAGATCCCTTTCTGCCTAAAGCATATATCCTTGGCTATATTATCCAGAAAAATAAATGCTGTATATACAAAATTGATATTTAAATTTAAAAATTTAACTCACTGATGCGTGAATTAAAATTATTAAGTGGTGCGGGCATGATAAAACTCTAAATTATGCATATAGAAAACAATTTTTGTACAAAATAGAATCACAACACACCTACTTCTAAAGTAAAACCATAATATATACAAAAGGTTTAAAATTTAATTTTTGCACAAAAGAAGGGAAAAAAAAGTAAGTTTTTCAATTGCCAAAAAAACTAAATAAATAAATAACCAAAATATGTGATTTTTTTTGGTTTTAGCATAAAGACTATAAAGAAATGGATATTTGGCTAATTTTCTAAAGCTGTGGCTTGCATAGTTTGAAAGTAATAATAAAGTAAAAATAATACAGTTAATTAATTCATATATATATTATGCGGAACTCTCTGAGCGCGAGTAATACTCGCTCTTGGTCGTTTATTTTGAAGAAGTTTCCTTTTTTTTTTTTCAATTCACCAATAAGAATAAATTATTTGTAAAATGCCTTAAATTAAGATTCAAAGTGTAATAAGCCACTCAAAAAACCTCTTGAATCTAGTTATAAAGCTGTTCTCAAATACATACTTGCTGCTTTCTAATACAATCAAAGAATTTAGGATTATTTGTATAATTTACGAAATTTGCAGAAATTTTTATTTGGATATCAAGAAATCCCAATACATTTTTTTTTTCTATAAAGACAAATTACCTTTCATAAAATAGTTTCAAAGTCGATTTTCAATCAATTATAACTCAATATGTAATAAATTTATCAATAACTGAAATCCACTGTTTGATTCCAAATCATTTGCATAGTTTGGCTCCTAATTTTATGCTTTTAATAAGATAAATAAATGAACTGTCCGTCAACAATATTGAAAGATTTTAAATTATTGAGCGTTATTTTTTTAAATCAGCATCCATGGTTCAGCATTAAGAACTGTATTTTAATACAAAAACGATAAAAAAAAAAAAAAAAAAAAAAAACAATTTTGTCTTTATTTCGATTCGTTATATAAATAGTTAAACAAAAAGATGTTTACGAAATCTTTTTAACAGGAAAAGTCTAAGCACGAAGATACGCGGGAGAAAGATGGATTGGTGTTTTGGTGATTTGAAACATTATACTTATTGAGTAGGGTTACTCCCTAATGACATTCACTAATGGATTTCTGGTTTTGGGGGAGATTTGAAATAGTTAAGTTTGCAGGAGAAACAAAATGGCCGGCTTGGTATTTTTTTTATCCTAAAGTACATCGAAGACGACTTCAGGTCCCTTCCTAACGGAAGTACTTGATCGATCACTTGATTGACATTGATGGATCTAAATTCGGCAGGTTAGGAAAACATGCTAACACATGTGGGGACCGGTTTATGCATCTGGACTTCAGGAGGAAAAAATGTTTCTAATTATCTTGCAATTCGAGAATTGTACCACAAGATAATATAACACAACTGATATGCTTCTAAATAGAAGATTTTTTTTTTTTTTTTTTTTTTTTTTTTTCATATTTCGTTGCATTCAAGGATTCAAGGCAGTTGAAAGTTAAAACATCTAAAATGTTTTTCTTGCAAATATAGATTTTTTTATTTTTATTTTTTTTTTAAACATTAGTTAAAATATACATTTTGTAAAAAAATAAATAAATAAATAAATAAATAGTGAAATGATTAGGGGGGGGGGCTCTAGAGGAAGCTAGGGGGGGGGGGCTCAGCCCACCCTGCTCCCATCTGGTTACGGAGCTGTCGCTAATAGACTGTACTTCTGTATTGTATATTTTGTGTGTTCTTGTAAATGAACTATAAATGATATGCACATCATATTCTACAGTAAGTATTTGGTATTAAATCTCGGTGATGTATGTCATTTTCATTTTATTTGAAATAGTGTAACATCATTCAACTATTCTGTAAACAGTTTTCCCCGTGGACTATTATGTAATGTCATTTGTTTGTGTGGTTCTGTAAATGAGTAATAAATGCTTTGTACCCCATAAATTCATATCAAATTTAATATATTTGAAATGGTGCAACATTATTAAAATGCACTTGATTCTTTCTCAATGACCAATCTAATGGAATCTAATGGAATACTTTTGGCTGTTTCTGTGAATGAACTATAAATGTTACAGACTTCAATTTTAATAGGGATCATGCTATAGTAAATGTCAATAATATGTTAAAATTACAGAGCAATCCAAGTATAATTACGAAAATTAGAGCATGGGCAGACAAGACGAAGTCATAAATATTTTCAACTGTGTTGCAAAGTATTAAAAAATTCATAGCAATCCTTTATCACTTAATAAATAGAAAGAAGAAATAGCTACAAAAAGTATTTTTGTTTCTTTCTTGTTACTAGATTGAGATAGTGGTATTATAGGAAAATTTAATGCTGTTAATATATGAAAATTAATGTTTGAACTATTATGATTTTTCATATGGGTGATGTCGTGTTTTTATTACTGGATATAAATAAATAAATAAGAATTTCAGAATTTAACTTCCCCTACTTCACCCTAATTGAAAAAGGAAAATTCTAATTTTATCGTTTCATTACAGTATTTAAAGCTGTTAAAAACTATAAAAAAGTAAAAAATAGAGTCTCAACAACGTGAATCTTTCCGATACATTCTTACATAAAAACTTTAAATTTGCTTACATTACTATTCAATCGAATATCGTTTTTATTTTAATATAGTTTGAATTATAATAGAATAGCTAGCAGATGACAATTATTTCCTAATTGTTGTATCTAAAACCAATCCAAAATACTAACTTTAGCATCATTTTCAGAATAATATTTTGCCTTCATCAGAAAAAGAGAAAATGCATTCGATTTTTTATCATCTGAATAAGAATATCGTTAAATTCCGTGCTTAAAAATATACACATATGATTTTCAAAATGTGTATTTCCCTCAGTATTTGCCTGGAGGCAAAGGGTATCTTGTTTTATGTTGTAAGATGACATTTTTTTTTTTTTTTTTTTGCCAATACGCCTTTCCGGTGGCAGTATCATCACTCGGTTAAGTGATTTCGATTTTTCAATTGAGCGAAGTATAGCCTCTTAAGCAGATGAATAAGGAAGACTAGAATTTATCAAGATTTCCAACAGTTTTAAACGTTTTCCAGATTGAACAAAATTTCATTAGATTTACGAAAAGGCTTATCCGCAGACATACTAAAGTGTTGGGTAGAATTATACATATAGTAAAATAAAAATATAGTAATTTTTACTATAGCTATGGGTAGAATGCAGGAAATTTTTGTCATATCTTTGGGACGCTTCAAAATATTTTAAAGTATAACATTTTCATGCATTAAATGAGCGGAGGTGTTTAATGAGCACAGTACAAAAGATTTAAGAGGGGAGAATGAAGTTTCATATCATGTTTTCACGTTCACACTTTAAAACCTGTCTACACAGAGGCTGGGGCGCAAGTTAAATGTGGGGTGGTTTACCATGAGTCATGGATTATAGAGATCTGCTGTCAAGAAAAAGAAAATGAAGAGAGAATCAACCTGTTAAATAATATACTATTATGAGATTTTTTTCGAAAAGATAATGAACTCAGAATAAATATAACCACTTTTTACGAATAAAACTAACTTTTAAACAAAAATATTTGCTGTACATTTAAATGCAGATGTACATTATCCTTCTTTTGCTAAATGAAAAAAAAAAAAAAAAAAAAAAACACCCAGCAAAATAACGATGCAAACTGACGAATCTATTAAGGCGACTACATCGAATTGCTTTTGAATGAGCTAATTTCCCACTTTTATAGAAAGATAGCCCCTAAATCGCGTCTGAATATTAAATCAACCACTCTGCGCAACAGAATGAGAAAAAGTATATATTTTTAAATTATTATTCCTTTATTGCCTCACTGAGTGTACACCTGTCTTTATCATTCATAATATGAAATGAAATAGGGAAAAAACACAGAATACGTATAAAAATTAAATATTAAACAATGTTTATTCTAAAGACATCATCATATTTTTAAAAAAGAAAAGAAAATAATAGGAACAAAAATCAGGTATTGTTGAGTTTTATTCCATTTTCGGCGTTGAATTAAATTCACAATAATTTAATACGAACCATTAGGGAATCGCAGAAGAAGAAAAAAAAAACTTTTTGTTGTGAAATTTTAGCCCTCTAAGATAACAGGAAAGTTTGCCTAAAATAGCCCTAAAATTTGAAAAAAATTACAGAAATGTAAAATTTATAGATTTTTTTTTTCTCCCGAATTTCGACACAGTTACTAATGTTGGTTTATATATATTCTTGTGGACATGTTTACTTAGAATATAAACACAAATGAGTATATTAATTGTATTCTCATCTTCTTATGACTTAAAGTGAATTCTTCTTACATGCCTCTGAAGGTTATAGCAATAATTAGTTTGATTTTTTTTTTTCAAAACGAATTATTTAAGCGTCCTAAAATGACGCTATAAAAAACGACGATTTGTAAAAAAATTAAATAATCAAAGTATGATCAATTTGGGGTCGATATAAAATGTAATAAAAGTGTAATTTTCTTTGTTAAATATTATTTTTTGAAGAAAATGTTGAATATCGAAATATCGATGCACAATATTTTCAGTTAAGGGGATTCTTCACGCGCTTGAAAACACACGCTCCGTAATGTTAATCCTACGAGCAGGTTATTTTCGAATTTCTCGTTTCAATTTTAATATTTTTAAACGCTTTTTTCTGCGTAGGATAGCTGAGCTCAATATTTAATCTGACTCTTTTTTATTTTTTCAATTTTGGTTGTAGATTTTTTTTTTAAAGTACTTTCAGCTTCGAAACTGGTTTCGAATCCCCTTAAGGCTTTTTGTTCTCAAATGCCCGCCGACTGAAGCATAATTTTCTAACACTCATTTGAAATTTGAAGTTAGTTTTTTGACGAAAGTGTATAAATTCGAACATATTCTTTTCGAAGTGAAAATACTTTGCATTTTTTTTTTCTTTCGATATAATACGATTCCAATTTGAGTTGCTTTTATTTGTCTCATAAGCCTCTTTTATTCAAGTTTTATCGCTACCCCCCCCCCTTTTTTTTTCTCTTGAAAATCTTGTGGCTTTACGGAAAAACGAAAAACACATTCATATTTCTAGTGTATAAAGAAGACTGCCTGCAAATTTCGTGAATTTACGATTTAAATTGACAAGGGAATTGTGCCAGACAGTTAGAAGCTTAGATTTATAAAAAGATTAAAACAGCCCAAAACATCCATTTTAATTTTTTTAGAAAATCCAGTGTCTATATAGAAAAAAGAAACAAAACAAACCATTATTTTTTCTTAACGATTTTACTTAACGTAGCTTTTCAGCTTAAATTTATCGCGAAATAAAAAACTGGAATAACAAAATGTATTCTGTGTAAGGAAAGAAAATACGTGTAGATCGAATATTAATACTGTGAATTGTTAATCTACAAAAAAAAAAAATAAATAAATAAATAAAAATAAATTCATTTTAAACATTCCTTCTCGTCCCAGTCTCAACAATAGGTTACATTTTTCTTTTTCTTTTCTTTTCTTTTTATTCTTTTATAGATACAATGCATCAGATTTAACAAAAAATAAACAAATTGGTATTATTCCTTCTAAGTTCATTATTTTGATAAGAAAGGTAATTCGTAGAGAAAACTTAAATTTCCTTACCGAACGTAATTAAATGCATATGAGATAACTATAGCAATATTGCCAAGAAAATACTGAAAGCATAGATTAAAAAATGCACAAGGGCTATAATATATTTCCTATGTTCATGCGAGGTCCAAACCCAAACCATTCAATGAAGACTATCAAAATTTTTTAATGTCCCACCTAACAAAGTGAAAACGGAAGAAAGAGGATAAAGAAGCACATAGAAACGACTAGTAATCTGCCACCAAAACGCAGGATTGGGGGGATGTGGGGGGTAGTATGTAGTCTGGATAATGTGAAAAGCATTTATGTTAGACATGTTTAAAAACATCAGAATAAATCCTGAAATTCAGAAGCAGACTTTTCGGAAACACGGAAATTAATTATTACGAAAGAGTGAATCAAGAGTGTTAATCATTGTTTTATTTTACTATTTTTACTTTCTGCTATCTTTACAAGAAGAAAGTATTGGATTCGTGAAATTTTTTTACTTCTGGTTTTCGACGGATTTATACGTTTCAGAATGTCCTGAAAACTATTTGATGGTTTTTAGAAAATGTGTGTCTGTGAGTCTGTCTGTCACTCTGTAAGTCTGTGTGTGACAAAAATTTTGTGGGCGCTCTATCTCAAGAAATAAAGCACGGAATTTCACAAAACTTTAGCTTCAGTTAGACCTTGATATAAACTGATTCTGATTAGTTTTGGGGGAAAATCGCCTCACAGGTGGCACTGATATGCTGCATTATTCATGATTATCGCAATAGCTCTAACTCAAGAAAAAATACATGAATTTTCATCAAACTTCAGATTCAGTAAGTCCCTGATATACATTAGTGCTGTTTAATTTTTGGTGTGAATTGCCCAACATGTGGCGCTGTTGTGCTGCATTTTTCACGATTTCCACAATAGCTATAGGGAGATGGGGGCATATGTGAACATCGCAATTTTTCGATAGTTATTATAAGTCTTTTTATTTGAAAAAAATTACTAAAGATGATAGCACCTGTAGACATATGGTAAAAATTTTTGGAAGCTCTATGACATTTTGTTTGTCCTTTGTAGCAAAAACACTGTTTTTAGATATCAAAAGTAAAATCTTTGTTCCAAGTTGAAGCGAGTAACTTTATTTATTTATTCATTTATTTGAATTTGAGTGTTTTAACGTATACTATGAATACTAATAAACATTTTTGGTAAAGTTCTTTTTCTTCTAAAATTGAGAAATTTTAATAATTTATCAATTTAACAGAAGCAGCAATGTGGGGCAGTTGTGAACAGACCAGTTGAGGCAGATATGAACAGTTGATGAGTGCCCAAATAATCATTCTGTGATTCTGTTTCTTTCAGTTAACTTAATGAGAAATAATGCGAGTTCCATTACCTACAATGTTTCTGAAATAGAAGATATTTTTCTCGCACGAAGTTGATTTTGTATTGAAACTTCCACAAACACATCTTTCAGCAAATACATAAAGAGCAACAACCTCATTTATGTTCAGTTGTACTTTAAATAAATTTAATGTTTTCTAAAATGCAATAAGTGTTACGTATTATTTTACTAAACGGTTTACAACAATATTTTTTATGCATTGTTAATACAAAAGTATTACTTTGAACAACTTTGCAAATTTTTCTATTACATTTGTTCTAAACTTGCAATGATGGCTTACTTCCATCTCTAAAACAGTTATGTATATGATGCTTTGAATGGAGATAGAAATACCAGTAATATTTTAAGAAAAAAAAGAATTTTAAACTGACAACTTCCGTAAAATCCCGATTGTACACCCCCCCCCTTTCTTTGAAAAGTAAAAGAAGTTGGGGGGGGGGGGGTTGTCGAGATTTTTTTTTCATTAAAAAACCCTTCTTTATCTATAATTTAAAAGTAAATAATGCAAATACAGAAGTGAGAATCTTTCGTATTTCGGCAGATTTCTGATAAATAGTATGTAAATGCCCCCTCCCTAAAAATTCCCCCAAATAAAAACCCTTAAGCAAAATTTTAAAGTTTTAATTTCTTTTTTAAAATTGCTTCTTTATTTTTGTTTATTTTATTGCAACAATACCTAATGAATCATCTAAGCCCCCCCCCCCCGATCTACTTATTTTCATTTTATAATCTTTTGCTTAAACATATCACACAGAAATATATATGTATATTTCTTTATGGTGAATTTAAAAGGTATTTTAACGAATGATTACGATGACAAATGAATAATAGACTTCAAAACATGTTAAAGGATATATTTTCCTTGTGTTCACATGTGCCCCACGTGTGTTCACAACTACCCCGCTGATGGGGCACATGTGAACAAATTTTTGAATTTATAAAACTATTAAAAAATGTAAGAAGAACGATACAGGTGATTTTTAAAAAATGAATATTTCTTCATTTTTAAACGTAAAAGCAAAATATGGGCAGGCCTGACTATTAAAACAATTAGAAATCGAATGGCATTTTTAATAAATAATTTGCTTAAGTAGTTATAAGCAATTTTTAATACGTAGCGGTAAATTTTATCTTTTCCCGTGCCGTCTCGTCCGGCAATTCCGCTCAAAATGCAAATTTGACAAAATTTTCTAAAAGATACTTTGCCTTTATCAAAGAAACTGGAAAATACCATTCGATTACATAATAATAAGAAAACTTGCCAATTCCATGAGTTTCCGAACAAAAATGAATTCAGAAATGTATGAAATGACAGAAAGTATCTCCTTTCATTTTGAGAACAATGCTATAAAATGGAGGGCTCGTTTGTAAAACAATTAAATAGCAAAATGTAATTTCGAGATATTAAGGATTCAAGTTTTTAAAAGAAAACTATATTATCCTCTCGTAAACTGTCGTGATTGCTTCCTCTAAAACAGCTGATTTGTTAAAGACTGTATCCACCATCATCCTTAGTTGCACTTATGTACTACGCATTTTGTATGATGCATTTTATTTTCTTGGACTTACATGCAAAATTTTCTTTTTTAAAATTCATATTTAAAGTTTATGGCATAACTTTTGAAATTCACATCTAATATTATGATATATATGATTTAAAAAAAAACTTGTGCATTTAGAAAGGTGTCGGGATGTTGTTAACGATTTTACATGAGAATAATAATAATAATAATAATAATAATAAATAAATAAATTAGTTACCCATTTTTACACAGTTACCAATTTTATACCCGAATCCTTCATATGTTCATATGTAATCAGTACATTGTATATGTCTCTAAAATTATTGAAACTGCTCAAAGCATTAGATTTAAAACTACCAGGTTATTTTAGAATGAACTCATTAATAAATATTTAAAATAGCACACGTTACAAGACGTATTCATATGTTGCTTGTATCTAATTTTATTCAGTATAGACCCCTTGCATTGACGTCACGTTGCTATTAGCAACGACTGATACTATAGCTTCTGGAGCACACACGTGGAGCACAGAACCCCCCCCCGTTTGCCGTTATAAGCACGTGTTATCTTTCTCTTTAATTTAGCGCTTCCTTATTTTTATTATTATAGTGCAAATAAGTCTAAAAAATCAAATGGAGAGCACCATATTCGCCTTATATTTGGGCGCCATATGAAGCCATTTCAGACATGTGACGTCATGTGCAACCCGTCTATAACATACTTACAGTTTTAACGCTTTTAATCGGTAGTTTTGTAGTTGCCATCTTTTAGACTTTTTTCTTACCACTATTTTTTAAAAGTATTTTTCGTCTTACCTGTCACCAAATGTCGATGATTAAATAAGGTGAAGATTGCAATTAAAGTATAGTAGCAGAAAAGCTCAAAAGTTGTCATACCACTACCATACCTAATTTATCAAAGTTCTTTTTCTATGTTAAAGTTGAAATGCATATTAACTTACGAGATACAACATTTAAGTTACTATTTATTAATTTCGAAATAATTAATTATAGGAATATTTTAAACATTTATAAAAGATCTTGTTGCAGACAAAGATTTGTCTCAAATTTCTCAATGTACTCCTAGATTTTTTTAGGTTATTTTTCGGTTTCTTATTTTCTTGGTAAATATTTTATTATGAAGTATTTGATTTAGTACTGTTTGGCAATTTTCATTTCTGTATCTAACCATGCCATTTTAATTGTTTTGTTTGTTTGTTTTTTGTGTGACGGAAGAAGGGGAGGGGGGGTGGACGACGTGCTTTCTTTGCTCTTTTTTTTTAATTCAATGCCAATAGTATGCCAAAGCTTGGAGATGTATTTCATGACGAAGTACCCATACAAATAGAAAAAGAACACGTGTGTTTATTACTTCTGTTGTTTCTCTTTTATTGATCTGAAGACTAATGAATAGGTTCGTCTTTTATAAATCCTTGAACTTGAAACATCTGAATGCTAAAGTGTTGGTGTTGTTCATTACGTTGATTTTTACAAGTCAAGTATTTAATAAAAATTACATTATAAAAATATAAAACAGTGAAGATCAGTCCAGCTCCACGGATTTTTGTGATAAAGTTTATTGAAATTATAGATATTAAGCGAGTATGTATGACCATTGGAAAATCAGAAAATATTACAACCTTGCTGTTCCTAGAAATAAAATATTGTGGCGGAATTATTAGACAACGTATTTCAATTCTTGTTTTACTGCCATTAAAAAAACCTTCAACGGCTCTGCAGAAAGTAAGACCTGATTTTTGCCTAACTTTGTTCCTAAACTTTAGTTTAATAAATAAATATGTAATATTGAGAACAATACTTATTCTTTAATAACACATGTGTCGGCATCTGTAATTAGAAATATAAAATATGAATGTTGTAATGACAACATAACTTTTTCCTTTGAAAAGCCTGATTCATTTGAAACAATTGTTATACGAATCGCTTTAATAATCGTGTCTGTATATAGAGAAATGATTGAAATACCACTTTGTCTATGTTTTCTTAAATAAAATTAGAAAAAGTAAGGGCTATAATTTATGAATCTAGGAAAAAAGGTGACCGGAAAAAACGGAACAGAAAAAACAAGAGCGGAAAAAACGGGAGCGGAAAAAACGTGACAAGGAAAAAACGGGACCGGAAAAAACGTGACAAGGAAGTGTTAAATATTGCACTTGTCGATAAATAAATGCTAAAAACTAAAGTAAAGTTTTTCCACTGTCAGTTTCTTGCAGCGTGGGGGGGGGGGGGGAGGGGGCAGAGTTAATGGGTGAGTAAGACATTTCTAAGATTTGGTCCAAAAAAACAAAATTTTAACATTTCATTAAGAGAAGTTTAACATGACTTCTACAAGGAACAAGTTGGTGCTTTGTACGGGGGGGGGGGGGGGGATTAAGGAAATACAATTTATAGATTCTTTCAATTCGCTATTGATAGTTTATATATGAGCAAAGATGTTTATAAGGCGGAGGGGGAGGGAAAAAATTACGTACACAGCTTGTAAAGGGAATAAAATAAAGACGATGAGAGGAGGCATTTTCTTTAGAGGAATTTTTTCATTATCCTGCTTTTTGCTCGCAGGCTATCAAAGCCCAAGGGCTAATGTGCGCGCAGGTTCTGTATGTATGTATGTATGTGTGCATTTACGTCTGTATGCACGTAACGTTATAACTCTTGACAGAAACATCCGATTTGCTTTAATTTTTTTTCCAGGTTCATTCTGATAAGGTGCTTTTCTGATTAGTTTTGTGGTTGTTGGTTAAGAGTAAAGGGGGGCTACTATGGGTTTTTCATGCAAAATTATTCGATTTGCTCCAAAATTGGTATACCGATTTATTGTGTTAAGGAGCTTCCATGATTAGTTTTGGAGGTTCATTAATTAATTATACACGGGGGAAAGGGGGCTAGACCCCTCTTAATTTAGATAAATGGGTTTTTCATGCAGAGTTATTCGATTTGCACCAAATTTAGTATACCGGTTTATTATACTAAGGAGCTGCCTTGATTAAATTTGGAGGTTTATTGGTTAAGTATGAAGAGGGGGGCGGGGGCTAGTCCCCCCCCTTAATTTAAATAAATGGGTTTTTCATGCAGAATTTTTCGATTTGCTTCAAGTTTGATATCTCGGTTTATTCCGATATGGCGCTTCCTTCATTAGGTTTGGAGATTCGTTGGTTGAATATAAAAGGGGGGAAAGGGGGGGGGCAAGTCCCCTCTTCTTAATTTAGATAAATGGATTTTCATGCGGAATTATCCAATTTATTTTACAGTCGTGGCCAAAAGTTTAGGACCACCGTGCAGAAACTAGCGTTTTTAAAATTGAAACCACTGATAACGTCATAAATCAAATCTATTTTCGTCAGATGGCGTCATTCCGTCTGACAGTGGAGTTACTGTATTCGCTTTTCGTTTGAACTTTGAGTAATAAATGTCGCAGACGCAATTTATTGTCTGTATCTTAAATTTCAGTGGTGGTTCTAAACTTATGGCCACGACTGTATTTTTTTCTATGTTCATTCTGATAAATGGGCGGGGCTGGTATGGACAACAGGGGTAAACTAGAATCCCTTAGGTTTGAGTAACAAAAGGGCTTAGGTTTGAGTATAGTAACAAAAATGTAAACTTGTATTGTAATTTTGACACGCTATGCCAGATAAATAGAAAGACATTTAGGATATGCTCGTAAATATGAACTTCATTCCTATCCCTTTGTATTTAAAGAGAGAAAAATGGTTTGTAAACTTTATCAAAATCCATGAATGTGTTTCAACGAAACTTATTGCACCTGTAGAATGCAATAGATCTTGAAATACCCGGAAAACCTCCTTATTTGTCACAAAAGGTTCAGTTAAACAATTTTTCTTTTGTGTTTTTTAAAGGATTTTATAATGTTTCATTTTCTACTTCTAGACCTTAGCTTTTAGTCTTCGTAATATTCTTCTTTTCTATTACATTACTTCACGAATAGTAATTTCTATATAATTTCTTAATAGTATTCTTAATTGTATTGATTTTTAAGAAATAGTCTTAGTTTTTGAATTTTTATATTAATTTGATATAAAAATAATTATTTCTGACAACGACAAGGAGAAATTTTAGGCAGTGGGACGCATACTTAGTGCATAAAACTGGAAAGCAATTTATTCGTTGGAGATAGACGAAACATAAATTAGACTACGTTTTAATTTTTCTATGTGATCGGTGTCCTTGTAACCGAAAAAAAAAAGTCCTTAACTGGAAACACTTTTTACGAGAAATGCTATCAAACCGTTATTTACAAAAAGTAATATTCACCTCTTTTAATGATAGAAAATCTACGAATATATTAAAGAAAAGATTTTTTTTAAATGGTTTTTTTTTCTTTTTTTTTTTTTTTTTTTTTTTTTTTTAAGTGATATGCTTTAGTCTGCCATAAAGCACGTTTCCAGATCAAAGTTAAATAAATCTACAGTAAATTTATGATTGTAATATCATAGATACTAAGATTTAAATTTTTAAAGCAAAATGTATAGATAACATTGCTACATGAAACTTTTGAAATAAATTTCTTTCTTACCCGCTATTTATTACAAGCATTGTTTGACCTCGTGATCGAGCATTTCTTGATGTTGCTAAAATTCTGTAATTTTGATATGAATTTCTATAATATTGAAAGTTTCGATTTAGGCAATATTTGTAGAAATGTTGTAGATTGCAAAAGAATCGGATAAAAAGAGTTGACCACTGTTAGGGAGAATGTAGAAATATATCTAATTCTATATTTTTTTGGAACTTTGAACAAGAATGCCGTTGCGTGGAGGGGGGGGGGGGGGATAGAAAAACTAGAAAACTGGAATTCTGATTTATCTTTACAAGAAGACTGGATTCGTGAAAATTTTCGACTTTCGATTTTCGAGGGATTTACACATTTTAGGCCTTTTAGGGGAGATTCCGAAAAACATGTTTTTACAAAATATCTGTCTGTGAGTCTGTTTGTCTGCCTGCCTGTATGTGACACAATGACACAATGATTCTGTCGTGTGTGATTCTGTCTAAGTTCTACAAATTTCCATTATCCCATTTCTGTTATTCAATTTCTGCTGTTTTTTACTATGTTTTTGGAATCTATATTAAGTGTGTTGGGGGGGAACTGTATTTTTGTCAATTTGTTAATCTCATTTTATTCATAATTTAACAGTTTTTGTTTGGTGGTCGGTAATGTTTATTTAATTTATATATATATAAAAAATTATAATAGCAATATTAAAAATATTTTATTTAATTTTTAACTAAAAATATCTTTTATGAAATTTCCAAAATCTTATTACTCCTTTTATAGGAAAATTAGACACATTAATAAAAAATGCAACCTTGAGTTTTTTTTCATAAATTTTTTCATTATTCTCAGGGAATATAATTTTTCACTATGTATACTGTATAGTGATAAAGTTAAGAGATAAATCTTAGTAAAAGTTAAGGAACAAAAGAGAGGTAAAATAACTAAATAATTTATTATAAATGTATTTTTGTTTTGATATCAACATTTCATGATTGAATATGTAATTGTACAATTTACAATAATGTTTCTCTCTCCCCAACTTTATTCATAAGGTTCTCATTTGTTTTTTTTTTTTTTTTTGTTTTTTTTTTTTTTTTTTTTTTTTTTTGTTTTCTTGCCACTTTCATGTCTATATTTGTTTTTTTAGCACTTTTAATAAAGCAAAATTTATTTCCTCGAATAAAGTGAAGAAATATTTTCACTCCTTGAAAACAATCCTTGCTATATCTTTGCTAAATATAAAACTATAAACTGTTGATATATCCTTGCCAACTGAATTGGGTAAGGGAACCTAGAGGGGTAAAACTGCCCCTTCTCTGAAACCTTTTTTTTTTTTTCCAAAAATAGTAGTTTCTGTAAAATTGCTTAATTGAATTGATTTTTAAGAAATAATTTCAGCTATTGGATTTTTGCATTAACCTTGATGATATGGAAATAATTATTTCCACTAAAGACAAGGAGAAATTGCTATTGGCAGGGCACGCTTACTTAGTGCATACAACTGGGAAGCAATCTATCCGCTGGAGATGCACCAAACAAAAATTAGAAAAGGTAAACAATTCATTTTTTAAAGTTTATATGATATTTATGATACTTTTGGAATTATTATTATGGACCTTTCTAAATTGTTTTATTTTTATAAACATGTTTCTAAAGAGAAAAGGTCCTGCTTTCATTACTAGAAACTGTAACATCACGAATTTACTTTAAATTATGATACTTATGAAAGCTTGTTTAAAAGTTTTTTATTCAATAATAATTTTGACGGAAAAAAAAAAAGAATAACCAATTATTTCTGCGCATCCTTATTCATTCTTGTCACCTATAAAATGAGAAGTTTGAAATTTATATTCAATAATTTTCTATTTTTATTAAAATTTAATATATATATATATGTTTTATTAAGGCTGTTCTCAACTGCTCTGCTCAACAAACGCAAAACATTTTGACACATTTACAAATTCATTTTTTAACGTAAAGATATAAAATTGGAAAGCCTGAGTATGGAAGCGATTTGGAATCGAACTGTGTTTTCCATTTTTTTATCCATAAATTACCTATTGAGTTATAAGCGATTTTGATCACGTAACAAACACGTTTTTCACCCCTTTTTGTGTGGTTATTCTTCTTTCGCGCGGAAATTTGTTTCCAAACGCTCACTTTGACACTATTTTCTAAAAGATCTATTGCATTTGCAAAAAAAAAAAAAAAAAAAAAAAAAAAACGAATAAAACAGTTTGATTACACAGTTTCTGAACAACTACACCTTCCCAGTTGTATGCACTAAGTAAGCGCACCCTGCCAATAGCAATTTCTCCTTGCCTTTATTGGAAATAATTATTTCCATATCATCATGGTTAATGCAAAAATCCAATAGCTAAAACTATTTCTTAAAAATCAATTCAATTAAGCAATTTTACAGAAACTACTACTTTTGAAAAAAAAAACCGCAATAGAAAAAAGGAATATTCCGAAGACTATAAGCGAAGGACTGGAACTAGAAAATCACTCGTTAAAAAGCTCTTTGAAAAATACAAAAGAAAAACGTTTAGCTGAACCCTTTGTGACAAATAAAGAGGTGTTCAGGGTATTTCAACATTTATTGCATTCCTGGGTGAAATAAGTTTCGAACTGAAACCTATTGAAGAAATAATTATTGGATTTTGATACAGTTTTCAAAAGATTTTCCTTTCTTTAAATACAAAGAGATAGGGATGAAGTTCATATTTTTTTATTCCAACGGTCTTTAGAATGTGGTATAGCTTGTCAAAATTACAATACACGTTTACATTCTTGCTACTAGAGCCTAAACCCTTTTGTTATCCAAACTTAAAGGGGTGTAGTTTGCCCCTATTGTCCATATTCGCCCACACACAGTGACAATAGATAATTCAATGATAAAACCCTGAGGAAATCCCTTAGTAAAATGTCATACTTTAAAATGTCATACTATGTGCGCTTTTTTTTCCGCGATTCCAGTATCTTATAGAAATGTTTATTTTAATTTATTTTGTTTAGTTTAAATGTTTAGAATAATATATCTGGAAATTCCATGATGAAACCAAGAATTGCAAAAAATTCGACTTCAATCAATTGCTTAATATAACAACAACAACAACAAAAAAAAATAACAAACTATGCTAATTTCTAATTTTAGGCATATCTTAAAAAAGATATTTACTTATTATTATTTTTTCTTTATTTGTTCTGTTAATATCTGAAAATACTAATGACACTGATCAGGACATAAAAAGTTATAAATTGATAAGTGATTCAGAAAGTCTAAAAAAAGTTATTATTATTATTAATAATATAATTTTATGTTAATAAACAAAAAATTCAAATAGCGTTAAATAAAATAAAAATAATAAAAATAAAACTTTCCGATCGAATCTATTATAACTGACTTCTTTAAAATTTACAAAAAAAAAAAAAAAAAAAAAAAAAAAAAAAAAAAAAAAAAAAAGTTTATATGATATTATATATGCGTAAGTGGAAAAACAAGTTATGTAAACGAGCATTCTCGTATGCGAACATTCACAACATTTTTCAATATTTGCATTCTAATTATCAACCGAAAACATTCTTATTCACATAATGTCCAAATTAAGTAGTAGTGTAAATGTGAATTTTCATATGCGAATATTCAAGAATTTTTTTTATAATAGCATTCTTAAACATCAAGGGAAAATATATGTATTACCGTTCGCGAATATCAAATATCAAGTAGTGATGTTAATTAGAATTATCGTAAGCGAATTTTCAATTTTTTTCAATATTAGCCTTCGTAGGCATCGACGAAAAATGTTTGTATTCGCGTTCGCGAATCTTAAGTTGAAAGAATCTATAAATTATATTTCCTTAATCCCCCCCCCCCCCCCCGTAGAAAGCACCAGCTTGTCCCTTGTAGAAGTCATGTTAAACTTCTTTAATGAAATGTTAAAATTGTGTTTTCTTGGACAAAATCTTGGAAATGTCTAACTCACCCATTAATTCAAACATCAACGGAAAATGTTGGTATTACCGTTCGCGAACATCAAATATCAAGTAGTGATGTTAATTAGAATTACCGTAAGCGAATTTTCAATTTTTTTTAATATTAGCATTCCTAGACATCGACAAAAAATATTTGTATTGGCGTTCGCGAATGTGAAGTTGAAAGAATCAATAAATTGTATTTCCTTAATCCCCCCCCCCCCCCCCCCCCCGTAGAAAGCACCAGCTTGTCCCTTGTAGAAGTCATGTTAAACTTCTCTTAATGAAATGTTAAAATTGTGTTTTCTTGGACAAAATCTTAGAATTGTCTAACTCACCCATTAACTCTACCCCCCCCCCCCCCCCCCCCACGCTGTAAGAAACTGACAGTAGAAAAACTTTACTTTAGTTTTTAGCATTTATTTATCGACAAGTTCAATATTTAACACTTCCTTGTCACGTTTTTTCCGGTCCCGTTTTTTCCTTGTCCCGTTTTTTCCGCTCTTGTTTTTTCTGTCCCGTTTTTTCCGGTCACTTTTTTTCCGTTTACCATAATTTATAGTTGTAAAGTTATCGAAAGAACTAGATCTAAAATGTTTGTATAACGATATTTTCATTAATTACGTTCAGCTTGACATGAAACCCTGATTTCTTAAAAAGTGATTTCGACGATTTCCCAAAAACGATGCGAAACGAAAAAAACCCATATTTATGCCATTCTACACTTACCGAAACTTTATCAACACTATTCTGAGAACTCCTCTACTATGGGAAGGATTCCTTGTTTTATTTACTTTGCTAAGCTTTTCAAGTGGAATAGACAAGTTTTATTCTTATCTTGGAATTGGAGAAGAGACAGGGAATATGCTGTTATCTATTATGTTCTTGAATGGTTTGGTGAAACATCTGCAAATCATTAACCCGTTCGGGACCATGGGTGCATATATGCACCCTCAAAAAGTGCTTACAGCGCTTGAGTTTGATACCAGTAAAAAAGAAAAGTAAAATTGATTTTATTTAATTACGACATTTTCAAGATTTTTAAAGTTAAGTCAAATAATTAACAAAAACTGGTGCCAAACGAATAAAATTCGTGTAAAAGATCCTGGTCCTGAGTGGGTTAAGAAGTGTTTGCGCATACTTGAAAATTATCAGTGGTTCTACAGAGAGAATCCTTTATAGTTTGAGATTTTAAAAGCTTTTTTTTATTTTAAAAATTAAAGCTATCTGGATTTTTAATTTATAATTTCTTCAAAGAAATACTTACAATAATATTTTAAACGCATATCATAGAGTCAATGATATATTTAATAGTCTCAACTTCGCATTTTTGGCTTATATAACCTTTTATTTTTATTATTTTTTTTTTTTCCAATGACATTTTAATTTCAATATAATTACCGCACAAGACTTACTCACAATAAAAAAAAAAAAAAAAAAAAAACAGTTGAAGTTCTTTTAAATTCGAAAAACAAAGCCAAAAATTACCTTATATATATATATACTGATCTTACTTCCAAATTTAAATTTATTGTAATACAGATAACTTCGTATAATTATAATTCAAATAATGTCTGTAAATTTTATGTTGAATTACTCAATTTATGTACGTATGCTCTTATATCAAATTAAAATTGTTCATTTCGTGAATTAGATTTCTTTAAGATTAAACTTTAATTTTACAATATTTCTGTAATAAATAAAATGAACTGCTCTAAATGTGTAAATATATGTGTATATAAATGTGTGTCTTAAATATATAATTGAAAGTCAGCTGTAAATAAGTTTGAACATAAAATTTTGGTGAAAATAAAATAATTTAATTTGAAATTCTTTGCATTCAATAATAAACTTTTTGAAATGTAGCACAAAGTTACTCTTTTAGTTTTAAAAAATATTTTTTCCATATTAAGAAAACTAGGGGATCGTACCCGGACTTCCCGGGTTACAGAATATAGGTGAAAACCATTTTTTTTTAATTGAAAAGTATTTTTTTTTTACATGCAACGTATTTTTTAGATTGCCCACTAAAAATAATAGAGCATTTTTCATATGAAAAATATAAATTATACAATCAAATAAACTTTTGAAATTTATCAAAAGCGATTTTTTTTTTTTTTTAATCCTCATGCTAAGAGTTATTAGCCCAAGATTTTGCTACTTTCTGCATCCTTTTATTTTCTGAGGATTTCAGATCTTTAAGCGCGTAGTTCAATTACATGTCTGTTAAATTAGTGTTTTATTTATATTATTTTATTTATTTAATCATAAATGAAGTTTTATTTTTGTTTACGGAATATTAGTCGCAAGAAAATGATAAACTCTTCATGTAGTTTTAAGTGCAAACGGATTAATCTTTCTTAATCGAGTTCCACGCGATAAAGATAAATTTAAAAATTAACCTCTCATACCCGCAATCACCCTTTTAAAAAAATTGGCATTTTAATTTGATAATTTTAAAATCATTTAAACTCAAAACTTAAAGTCACGATTGTCCGCAAAATCTTTGCATGTGAAAAGTCGCACTCTTAACTCGAGTTCCTAATCTCAGTACCGGAGAGTAAAAAATTACCGTGATTTATGGGGGATTTTTTACGCATTTGTGTTAAAGTTTAGTTTTATCTAAGAAAATCATTGTTTTCTTTTAAATATAACGTCATTTTCACCTACTTAAGCATTTCACTTAGTGTCTGAAACTTAGTACACATACAGAAGGAAAAAAAATATGGAAACTTTATGAGGAAAATGCGTGTTTTCAAAAGCAGTAATTTTCCGTTCAAAATATTATATCCTTAATGGAATTTTGCGCCATTAAATCCTATACATTTTTTTTATCAACAATTTTGAATTTTTATCAGATAATTACATGAATAAAGATAAATAAATCTCATGACTTCTCTCTTCTCTGCAATAATGAAAGCTATTTCATTACCATCAATTTGAAGAAATTTCATAGAATACTTTTAAAATTAAAATATAATAATGGGATATTTAAAAAACAGCTAGTGCGGAAACATCTACAAAAGAACAGCTTTCAGTTAAAAAAAATATTAGTAAATTTGATTCAGCAGAAAGCTCAGGGCAGATGACTAAAAAACATTCTTGTGTTTTTAAATATATAGATTATATAAAATTATAAAAAAATTAAATAAAGCATATTATGTTATTTTGATAAAATTACAGTAATGTGTCTTAAAGAATAGCAAAAAAAAAAATATTAGTAGAGAAAATTTTGGACAAAAACTTGGGGAACTTGATATTATTTTAAACCTCGAATTATTGCCAAGATTTTCTTTGATTGCTTGTCTAACTCGGCGAAGCGAATTCATCCAAGAGAGAATCCTTAAGTTCTGTGATATAAATCACTATTTTTTGGACAAAGAGCATGCACACTGTATGTTACTGCTCTTCCATAAAGTCACTCTAAATGTTTGTAAAACATTGCGTTTTATCAGTGTGTGATTTCGATTACGTTATTTTCAAAGATAAAGCATTTTCACCTCTGAAGAATTTCAAAGCAGCTCGAGTGAAAATGACGCACTTCTACAAAATATATTTCAGTTTTTAGAATTAAAATGCACATTAAAAAAAAAAAATGACGCCAATTGCATCCGCTAAAGCATCCCACTTTTACGATCCCGTCCTAAACAACATCTATAGAATGGTATGAAAACGACATCATTATCGTGGAATAATACACAATCCCAGCAGAAAGCAATGACGTCATTTAAGAAGCTCGGCAAAACAATCTCGGATATCTAATGATTTATATCATTTCATTTTTTTTCGTTTATAATAGCACCATGTTTTGACAGAAATTATTCATTTATATTTTTCAAAATTCCGAAAATTTAATTACATACGGATTATTTAAATTGCAATAAACTAAAAATCCTTTAATTATAAATAAAAACGAAATAAAGCCAAAACTCACCCAGTTTTATGACAGACTATATTATTGAAATAGCATGTATTTTAATTTCAATTTTTTTCAGTTTTTATGAGAAAATGGCAACAGAAAGGTACAGCAATCTACTATTTTCCTGTTTTTTCCCCCTTACTTTCAACAGAAATGGAGAACTTCAGTTGCCACGATTACAAAAAATGTAATAAATACTACAAAAAAATTAATATCTTAAAATTAAATTGAGCTTTTTAAAATGAGCTTTCAAACAAATTACATTTAAAAGAGCATTTTTTTCCCTTATACGACGCGACGGTGTAAAAATTTAAAATGTGCGATGTTTAGAAGTTTAAAAATTTGCAGTAGAGAAAATTGAAAAACCAAAATTTTATTTCAAATTTCAAAGTGTTTTGCCATTTGCAAAATGACTTATGCATTACGCACAGATATGTTTGTCCTTTATAATATAGATAGATATACATTTGAATTAATATTTATATTTGAATTAGTACTTTTTTTCAAATTTTGTCTATAATTTGAAATATCAAAATAAATAAATAAATAAAATAGTTAGAGGGTGGGGGGAAGACAATTAAAGAAAACAGAAAATTAAAGGGAATAAAGGAAGTCTTGAATATGTCCATAAATTATATCGTGTTGAATGACGAAGACCTTTTTTTTTTTTAAGTATGAAGAAAGAGAGTGGCGGATAGTAAAATTTTATTTCTTTCACTGTACATAAGGATGATTTCTTTTCACATTCCATTTCGATTTTTTTTAATATTTTTTTCCCTTGCAAGAGGTTTTCCAAAATAATTTATTTGTTGAGTAAATGATTATCGTATGTTTCTTTCTATCGCCGTGTGTTTTTATTCAATTTGTGTTTCTTCAAAAAATAAATAATGGAACAAATGTGTAGTAGTCCTGGGGGAAAAAAGGTGTTGGGGATGCTCATGCTCATAGTCACGAACATTAGGTTCCGTGTCACACATAGGGCAAATTTGATTTTGAATCTTACTTTTCATTTTGTATTCCCGAGAAAAGTAACTGAAAATTTAAATTTAATTTTGAAAATTTAAATTTAATTTTAAAAATTTAAATAAAAAAAATAAAATTTAATTCAAATTGTTTAAATAAATATTTTTTTTTTGTATGCAGTTATTCAAAATGAAAAGAAATTCATTTTACGTAATTTATGTTAAAACAATTTTAACATTTTTTTACTCCAAATACAACTTTAACTAGAATGAAAAATCATGCTTTATGCATAGATTATGATACATTTTCTTATACTACCAAGAATGTTCTATTATAATAATTTTTTTTTCATACAAAGAACAGAGTTACGTAAACATTTTAGAAAATATTAACAAACTTAAAAGCCTTCTATAGATTCACTCACGGGAACTGAATCCGTTTGCTAATGTAAATCCTACGGGAGTTTTTTTTTTTTTTTTTTTTTTTTTTTTTTTTTTTTTTTTTTTTTTTTTAACTCGTTTGCAATTTTATTTTTTTAATGATTTTCATTTGCACTGGATAGCTTAGATTGATTTTCACAATGCCCGTTTTTTACTTTGCGATCTTGTTCGCAGTCTTATTTATTTATTTATTTATGAGGATACGCAGACTTTCGAAACAGGTTCCGAGAAAGTGTAGTTATCCAAGTTGAAAAAAAAGAGCAAATAAAATTGAAAAAGCAAAAAAACAGCCATTGTAGAGATCGATCTCAGTTATCCAATGCAAAAATCATAAAAAATAAATAAATAAATAAATAAATGTAAACGAGATATTAAAAAAAAAAATTCTTTTATAGGATTAACATTAGAAAGCAGGTGTTTTCGCGTGAGTAAATAATTTCTTAACACACAAATTTTTCAGTATATAATTTTTTATTCTTTTTCCTTTTTTTTTTACATACCACACAGTAAAACTGACAGTGCAATTAAGGCAGTTCTCAAATCCAAAAGGTCAACTTTATGACATTTTTTTTATGACTTTATTATTATTTTTTTTCGGAAATGCATGTTATTGTTCAGAAACTGTGTAATCGAGCAGTTTTTTCCAAGTTTTTTTTTTTTTTTTTTGGAAACGCAATAGATTTTTCAAAAATAGTGTCAAAGTTAGCGTTTTGGACCGAATTTCCGTGCGAAAGAAGAATATCCATTCAAGAAATGGTGAAAAATATGTTTGCTATGTGATCAAAATCGCAACCATAGTCCTGCTTTCCAATTTTATCTTTCCGTTAAAAAATGAATTTGTAAATGGGTCAAAATGTTTTGCGCTTGTTGAGCAGATCAGTTGAACACAAATAGAGCGCCTTAAAGGCGAGAACACATAAAACAATTGAAAAAAGGTTTTCTGGCAATTACCGTTCATTGACGACAATATTTGTGTATCCATATCTTTTGTGGAGTTCTATATAAGAATTTATTTATATTATATTCACACAGTAAAACCTAGCTGTGCTAAAAGACGAATAATATTCCTGAAAACGCATTTTCCTGAAGTCACGCACACAAAAATTAAATAATTCAAATAGTTGCATTGTATATGATCTATACAATTCATTCATGCCACATAATGTAATAGAAATTATTTAAGATCGAAAATGCGCGTACTGTAATGTTGCTTATAGACTGTTAAGGCTGTTCTCAACTGTTCTGCTGAAGAAGCGCAAAACGTTTTGACACATTTACAAATCCATTTTTTTTTTTTTTTTTTTAACGGAAAGATATAAAATTGGAAAGCCTGATCATGGAAGCGATTTGGAATCGAACTGTTTTTCCATTTTTGGTCAATCAATTACTAATTGAGTTGCAAGCGATTTTGATCAGGCGACAAACACGTTTTTCATCCTTTCTTGAGTGTTTTTTCACCTTTCGCGCAGAAATTCGTTTCAAAACGCTCACGTTGACACTATTTTCTGAAAGATCTATCGCGTTTGCAAAAAGAAAAAAAAAAAAAAAAAAAAAAAAAGGAAAATTGCTTGATTACATAGTTTGTGAGCAAAAACAACTGATAGTTTCATGCATTTCCGAACAAAAATAAATTAAAACTTATGTCATAAAGTTGCCCTTTTGGATTTGAGAACAGCCTTAAAGAAAATTTATATTATACATGCCCTATGGTTTTCATCGCCTCCATGAAAATGGCGGCTGCCGAAAGCGGGTTTTTTCAGCGTGTGTAACGGTCCTTTGAAATTTGGTGCCAATAATTTTTTTAAGTTTTTTCCGCTTTAATAAATACACGTTCATTTTCATTAAGGAATCTTTATAGTAAATCATAATAATGTATATAAATAGTGTGGCAATCCAAGTTTATTTACGAGCAAACGAGATGACGAACCGAAGTAAACATTTTTCCGCAATATTAGAAAGTGTTAAAATATTGTATTTTAATTTTCTATTTTTTATGCTGCTGCAAATTTTATAGAGATTGCAGATATTTTAAAATAACATCGCCGTTATTCAATAAAATCTGTATTCTATTTTAAAAAATATTTTAGAATTATCATAAATAAGACTATATTAAAAACTCCAAATTAAACTTCTATCACCTTTTTTTACAAAATGAGAAAATGAAACTATTATTTTTTTTTTTCTAAACACTCAACTATGTTAATGTATTTTAATCGGCGGTTCAGTAAAAAAAAAAAAATACATATACCGTATTTTATGGAAAAAACGCCGCATTCCTCAAATTCGCCTGAATAAGCTTAAAAATATCGTAATCGCCGCACCCGTTGTAAGCGCCGCATTCGTTGGAACGCTACTTTTGTCAACAGCATCACATTGACCTAACTTTAATCAAAGTTTTCTGAGCAGTGTAGGATTTTAATATCTTAAGATATCTGGAGTTTTATTTAAAATATTTAAATACAATTTTAAATATTTTTATGAATTTTTAAGTTAAGGAAACTCAGTTGGTATTTAGAAAAAATCGTAAACGCCGCGGCGTTTCTTCCATAAAATACGGCATATAAAAGAAAACAGAACTAAAAGTAGTCTTTTACTGTGACTTCAGGGGAAGAAACCCCCACTCCCTCCCTGATGAATAATTCTTGATTAGCCTTTCTTTTCCTGTTTAATTACTTTAAATCCTTTGAGAAGAGCAAACTTATATTTTTAAATTTTCGAGAGAGAAAGAAAATTTACTAAATTAAATTTGAAAATCCAGAGAGAAGCAATTGTGCTCAACTACCATTGCTGGCTCCCATGTTTCCTTTCTGCCCTTCCCTTTCTACCCTGTTCTACAAAAGACATAGTTTTATAACAAAAACACATTGATATTTGGAAAATATATAATCCTTACCAAAAAAGTTGAAGGAACAGATATGGCGCATTCGCGTCGTACTGCCTTTTTTTTCTTTGGCGGTCAGCGAACGGGCTTCGCCAAAGCACTGAACTTTCCAATGGGCCGTAAAAGCAGAATTAGGACAATTTTTTAAACGAGCCGGGCCGACATAAAAATTTAAAGGAAACCGATAAAATATGGAGGGCCCGACTAAGAGTATAGAGGACACCGGGGCAAGCATCATTCTGGTGGGGAGGGGGGGGGGGTCTTCTATCTATCTATAGAATTGTCTTGTGAATAATGTGGAAGTGGGTAGTCATAAACTTCATACATATATGTACGCATAAATTTTGTACCCGGTACTGCTCACATCTATATACAGGGTATCACAAAAAGATGGTCATAATTTTAAGGCGGTTCTCAACTGCTCTGCTCAACAAACGCAAAACCTTTTGACACATTTACAGATTCATTTTTTAACGGAAAGATATAAAATTGGAAGACCTGGCTGTGGAAGCGATTTGGAATCGAACTGTTTTCGATTTTTTGATAAATAAATTACCTATTGAATTATAAGCGATTTTGATTACGTGACAAACACGTTTTTCACTCTTTCTTGGGTGATTATTCTTCTTTCGCGCGGAAATTCGGTTCAAAACGCCCACTGGCCCACTTTGACACTATTTTCTAATAGTTCTATTGCGTTTGCCAAAAAAAAAAAAAAAAAAAAAAAAAAAAAACGGAAAAAACAGCTTGATTTCATAGTTTCTGAGCAACAACATCTGCTCGATTCATGCATTTCCGAAAAAAAAAGTTAAAACTTATGTCATAAAGTTATCCTTTTGGATTTGAGAACAGCCTTAAGAAAAAATACTAGTAGGACAATAGTAGAAAAAATGATAAATTGGTTGATAGGAGTACTTCTTTGCAAACTTTTACTTCGTATGTTATAAGATGTCTAAAAGGGAATGCACTAAATTGGTCATCGTTAATGGTTTTAACATGCCACATTACGAGGAAAACAATACGGGTGTTTGTTCTCAAATCCGAAAGGGCGAATTTCTGACATAAGTTTTAATTTATTTTTGTTCGAAAATGCATGTTTCATGCATTTTCGAACAAAAATAACAAAAACAACACCTAGCTGGTGTTGTTCAGAAACTATGTAATCGAGCTGTTTTTTAATTTTTTTGGAAACGCAATACATTTTTCAGAAAATAGTGTCAAAGTGGCCGTTTTGAACCGAATTTCCGCGCAAAAGGAGAAAAAACACTCAAAAGCGGGCCAAAAATGTGTTTGTCACGCGATCAAAATCGCTTATAACTTAATAGATATTTATTGATCAAAAAATGGAAAACACAGTTCAATTCCAAATCGCTTTCACGGTCAGGCTTTCAAATTTTATATCTTTCCGTTACAAAATGAATTTGTAAATGTGTCAAAACGTTTTGTGCTTGTTGAGCAGAGCAGTTAAGAACAGCCTTAATAAATAATTTCTTTTGAAAAAATGGCATACTAATAAATTTTAATCATTAGTTTTCTAATGATATAGTTTGTTTTTTGCATGGGTGTGGGGGGGGGGGGGCGTGTACTGGAAGCAGAAAGGGGGGAAGGGGGACCAGTATGAATCTTGCAACCTGAATAAAATTATTTCCATAAATAGTTTACAAGTTTTTTCACAACTAGGTCGGACTTTTGATCTTCAACTGGAGTCAATAATTTCGTATTTGTAAAGAGGTCATCCCCAAATCAAATCAGACAATTGTCAATGTGAATGAAAAACGAAGATGGGTGAAGGGGGCAGGGGGGATAATGGTATTGGAGGATTCTCGCAGTACAGGAGTTTGTATCAGAAGTTATCGGTCTGCATTGATGTCCCTTTTGTTGATATATTTTGCATTCGACTGCAGATGATATATCGGCCATCTGAGAACCCCTACTAACCAACATATGTGACAGTCATGACAATTACCATGAATATCTTTAAAGACTTTATTTACTGACTAATAGAAACATGCTGTTGTTAGTTGTCATGTGAGAAAAACATGACCAGGCTTTAAAACTGAAACATCTGGACATTTTTTAAAACTGAGACTGTGGTATATAAAGATCTTTTCCGGAAAGCTTGTGATGTCTTTCCCTTAGGGACAGGAGGGGGACAATAGTTTTCGGTTAAAGCATTCCAAGTAAAACTAAAGTATGCGTGTGAAGGAACAAAAGATAGCGGGGTAATTTTTTGAAACAGCAAGTAAACACCTCTTTCTTCCCTTTCAGTTCACCCATTTAATTCCTTTCAATTGTTTTTTTTAAATGCCCTTTGTCAAAAAAAGACTTAAGTAGTTTAAAAAATCAATTCTTTAATTCATAAAATTGTTAATTTATTAATGTGTTTCTTTTATTTCAAACATTTAATATATCAGGAAGGTATGCGTCCCCTCACGTCCTTAGCGTCCCCCTTGAAAAAAAAAAACAGTAAGGGGACGCTTTAAATAAAATAAAAAAGTGAGGAACGCCGTCCCCCTGCGTCCCCCCTCGACTACACCACTATGGGATAGCTTTAACGAAAAGAATATATGCACTAGTTACTACAGAAGTTATTACTGAAAATAAATAAAACATTCTGCATTTCAAAAATAGCACATAATTTCGCTGTCCAAAATCCATCTTGAATAACACATTACTCATTACTCTAATGCAAATTAGTTAAAATAAATGTTTTTCTAGGGCTTCACATTTAGAAATTTTCTTTTTTAAATAGATGCTAATGTAATGACAGATATGATAGTGTTACAAAATTACAAAGTTTATAATGTTCATATTCTACTTACCAAAAGTTTATGCGCAGTTTTTTTAAAAATATCTAATAAGACAAAGTTAAGTTAATCCATAAATGTGTATCCCTCATAGCATGCATGGTCACAGTGACGTCATTGTGACGTCACTGTAAGTCACTGTGGTCACGTCACATCTGTGACCAAAATGCCACCACTCAGTGATGTCACATTGTGACTGAGATGTGAACTTCTTAGAAAACTTTAAAAAATTACGAAAATTCTTTAAAACATGTTATTTACTGTAAAATTATATTTTTCTGGCAATTAAAAAAAATGTGACGTCACTGTTATGTCACTGCTGTGTAACGTACGTCACGTCACATATGTGACAAAAAAAACCACTATATTGTAAGTCACAGTGTGACAAAAATATGAACTTCAAAAATCTTTGAAAATGAAGAGAAATATTTTAAGCAGTCACGAGTTATAGCGGCATAAGGAATGAAAATATATTAGTGGATAGCAAATGGTAAATTCTGTCACTAAAGGGGAGAGGGGGGGGAGTATAATAAATAAAGTGCACGATACAAGCATTAATAAACTAAATTTTCAGGCTATATTTTATCCATTTGATATCTAAGACAGTGAATGTATACTTTTTCATGATTTCAATTTTATCTAGCATTTGGATAATATATTTAGAATTAGGATTATTAAATTTATACACTTTACATATTTAGTTTGCTGGGAGGAAATTTCTTTCTTTCTTTCTTTTTTTACCGACCAGGATTATTCGAAACACTTCTGTGGTTTCAAACTAAAAATTTTCTATTACAGTTAAATCTGCACCTTTTAATGAGCACGTAGAAAGAGTCTTCAGAGTTTAGTCATCTATGCATTTCTTGCTTTAGAATATTTTTATAATTTGTATTCAAGTCATAAATTCTACTTCTTTCAGACTTTTTAAATAAAATTAGCATTTTCCGAAAATAAAAGAAATATACAAAATTTGTGCAAAACAAACTTTACTTTAAAAAAAAGAAGAAGAAAAAGGGGGGGGGGGGTCGTTAATACCATTAAATTTATTTTTACACCTTTTAAAAATTTAAACAATGTTTTATCTAATAAACTCTAATTAAGAATATTATTATTATAATTATTTAGAAAAAAGGAACTTTACAATACATTTAACTTGAATTATTTGGTACGGATAAAAAGAAAAGTTTAAATATATTGGACATGTCTTCAAATACAAAATTATAATTAACGATACTTTCAGAAAATTACTGCGCATTCAAGTTCAATATTTCTTGTATACAAAAACAAATAATCTGTAACAGAACATCTGCTTGAAAATCGTCTGCCCACAGAAAAATAAATATGAGAAGACGCGGGAAATTGTTCACTGTTTTTAGAACATCACCAAGTCTACAACACTTTAAGATAAGGAAATGACCATTTTAGGATACACGGATATTAATGGAACGTATATGTAAGTGTTATTTAATTTAAATATTTTGTTCCTGATTTGTATATTATGAGTTAAATAGTTTTATGTTATATTTGTAAGAGACTGATCTTTATGTCAGAAGCGATATTTTTCAATTCGATAACTGTAAAGAAAAATATCTTAATCTGCCATCGTTTGAGAAAAAAAAAAAAAAAAAAAAAAATCTGCGCAGAGACTGATTCAGGCTTAAGTTCATACTGGAATTAATATAAACATTAATTTACTCTTATTTGAGATTGAAAATGTATGGAACGACAATGATTTGGAATTATTTTATCGGCTTCTTACTATTTTTTGATTACTAACACTTATAGTTACTATTATTTTGGGATTAAATATGATGTTCGATTATCATGAGATTACGAAATTGTTTCAGATTAGAAATTAACATTATACTGGGAAAATATATTTTTACATATTACAGTAGTGAAACATTTGAAAGAATTTTCTTTTAGTGCTAATAATATTTTAAATTATCTTTTAAAATCCTAAATCTTCAAACCAATGTTTTCAGATTTAACATTTGCCAAAATTATAAAATAATAGTAATTCCTTATACCATACGGAAATATTTTTGAGATATTGTTAAATCTAATAGTGCATTTAATTTATTTATTGTATTTTGCTGTTGTTTAATAGTACAATTATAAATACTAATTATTATTTTTAGTGTTTTTCAAATTGGTATATTTATTTTTTTAAATTGTATGTAAGAATTTTTGTGCTTGTGATTTTAATCAAACATTTAATTATAGACATTCTGAATCGGTTATTAAATTTTCTTCTATTGTAAATTCATTTTCTACGTTTATGATACGCGTAATTATTGGCACTAAAAAGTAAAATATGATATTTAAGCATTGAAATAAAGTGTTTTTCATGCCTGATAGGAAGTTACAGATTAAACTGCTTTAGTATATATTTTTTAAAAGTTCATATAATACAGGATACATAATATAGGACATAAGTTGAAAAGTGCTTATGACTTAGGTTTGTCTCTCCGTCTGTCCGTCTAGCCAGTCTGTCCGCACTCTAACTCCCGAAAATATACTCGGATTGCCCTGAAATTTTTGGATGTTATTGACATTTACCATAGCACGGTACCTATTTGTAATGAAGTTTGTAGCATGCTTTGTTCATTTACAGGGCCAGCCAAAAGTTTTCCGTTACATTACGGCCTATGGGAAAAAATCGTTTCAAATGATTTTTAATGATTTTACGCACGCTTTCAAACATAATAAAATTTATATGCATTTATGAAGGGCACTAAAATATGCATTCTGTTGACTATGCGATGCACAGAATAGCTATTGTTCATTTACAGGGCTAAAAAAGGAATTCAAATACATAATGATATAGGGGTGGAGGGAATTGTTTGCAGCATACTTTAATTATGTTAATCTATTTCATATATAATGAAATTGATGTATGTCGCTTAGGTTTACATACTATAAATTATTTCATGTATAATACGAATAATACGTATATAGCATTTACAGGGACACCCAAAATATTTCAGATACTATATTGTATCCGAAGTACTGTTCATTAGCGATGTTTGCTGGAAATGTATTTTTAATTATGATATGCGCTTTTATGATTCACTATATTTATGCATAGTATCGTGTATATAAATGCTATAATTCCTATACAAGGCTACACAAAAGTATTCGTAAGGATTACTGGGTATGGGCGCAAATTGCTTAAAGGTGGTTTTTAAATGAGTTATGTTTTTTTTCGCTGAACTGCATTTAATTTACCAATAAATGTTTGTAGAATATGGATAAAATGATACACAGGGTCACGCAAGGAAATTGATACATGGCCGTCTATAAATGATAATTTCTGGAAATGTGATTTCAGCAGTTTTAAGAGTGTCTTAGTTTGAATTAAATTTTAACTAAATAGTAGCGTGTAATAAAGATTCTAGGTAAACTACAGGGTTGTACAAAAGTATTCAAGTATCTTTCCTTACATTAGTATAAATTGCTGAAAAAGAATTTCAACCTGTTAGGCGTTTTCTTGCTAAACTAAATTTTCCCATTATGTAGTATATATACACTTAAAAAATGGGTACTCAAAATTGAGTAAGAAGTACTCAATTTTAAATGCGTCACATACTCAAAATAGCTCCGATCCAAATGTACTCAAAGTTGAGAAACACATGTATTCATTTTTTATTCCATGGTTGTGATCAAATATGAATCGTTATGCATTGCCCCCCCCCCCCCTCCAAAAAACCCCCCTAAAATTTAAAGTAAAAATGTACTGACATTTATTTCCCGTTCAAAGTTCTTAACAAGAAATGTTTAATTGATTATTTATTAAAAAAATAGCAAAATTATTAGCAAGATACTCAAATCGAATATTTTTATGACAAGAGCATTATTTCCAAGTACTTTTAAATTATTTTTAAAATGCTGTGCATAATGTAATATTTACATTAATAAACATCATTTATGCCGCTATAAATGAAATGAACCATTACAGGGTATAAAACTATTCGTTTGTTTGGGTTTTATAACATGTGATGTTTCAAAATAGAGAAAGCATAGGTTCATTTTTGATCCAAAAATATCCAATTCGATATGAGTACGTCGGTTTACTCATTTTTGAGTACTTCATTTTTTTTCAGTGTATCAACCTACTGATCAAATACAGGGCTGTTCAAAAGAATTGGAAAACATATTTGGCTATGGACGGTAACTGTTGAAATCAGTTTTTCAAATGTTTTATGCGTTTTCTGAAATGTTTACTTAGTTATCTTATTTACGTCATTTCCCTAAATTACGATGTCTTGTTCAAGCATTCAGAAAGTGTTGGAAAGTATTTTATAATCTATGCTTAACGCATGATTTTTCTTACTCGTTTTTTTTTTCTATTTCCTAGATCAGTCTTTTCCTATAAAACATACCAAATCTATTTAGCTCATATTCACAAAATACAATATACACGGGAATAAAAAATTTAAATAAATATCGCTTATCATGCCGCTCTATAAATAATAGTTGTATTAATATCCGTTAGTCTCCATGTTCATATTTAATAAAGCAATGACAAATAAAAACAAATTAAAAAAACTTACAAATTCTAAATATCAAGCTTGAACTCAATATCAAGCATAGAACTTAATAAAAAATATGGCAGTTTATAAGCATTGTTTTTTAAGTGGAAAAATTTAAAATGTTTTAGAAGAATAGGACTCCAAAATAGCGATATTTTGCTAAAAAGTACGGTAAAAAGATAAGATTTTATATTTACAGCAAAAGTTTATTTTAAAATTCATCGCTGTATTAATACTTAGAAATTTTTCCAGAGAGAATCATTCGCCTTATATACAATATTTCAAATGAAAATCAAATATCAAATTAATTGCTTAAAAGGCGCAAAGGAGTGAAAAAGATTCCATGCCGGGACTCGAACCCGGGCCATCAGTATAGCACACTGACATTCTACCGACTAAACCACATGGAACGACGCCCAGCCTGTAAAATTTCTCACTATTACATGTTGGCAAGGCTACAAACGCAGCACAAGATGGAATATTTATCGTGAGCCACCGACATGGGGTAAACACGAAACTTAATTAAATCCAGCATCGATTGAAACTATATTAATAATTGGAAATTTTTCCAGGGAGAAACATTCGCCTTGCATACAATATTTCAAATTAAAATTGACTTTTAAGCAATTAATTTGAAATTTGATTTTCATTTGAAATATTGTATGCAAAGCGAATGGTTCTCGCTGGAAAAATTTCCAAGTATTAATATAATTTCAATCGATGCTGGATTTAATTAAGTTTCGTGTTTGCATCATGTTGGTGGCTCACGCTAAATATTCCATCTTGTGCTGCGTTTGTAGCCTTGCCAACATGTAATAGTGAGAAATTTTTCAGCCTGGGTATCGCTCCATGTGATTTAGTCGGTAGAATGTCAGTGCACTGTACTGATGGCCCGGGTTCGAGTCCCAGCATGGAATCATTTTCACTATTTGCGTCTTTTAAGCAATTAATTTGAAATTTGATTTTCATTTGAAATCACAGTGTTTATGACAAGTTCGTCACAAATGACACATATTTCACAAATTGGTCACAGTGTGACTTCAAAGCATTGTCGCTTTCGTCACAGGTTCGTCACAAAGTTAATGCCAAAATAGTCACAAATGACACACTTTTCACAAATTTGTCACACCGTGACTTCACAGAGTGGTCACAATGTGACGTCACAAACGACCTCTAAAACGGCCATAACGACCTCGCATTCTAGTCACTATGACGTCACATCGACGTCACGTGACGTCACATCGACGGTCACAAAGTCACAGTGTGACTTCACAACGACGTCGCCGTGACGTCACCATGCCTTACGGGATTAGTGTTGGGTAGGACACGTGAAATTTCTGACGTTTGTATGAGGTACTTCAAAAACATTTTTGTCATGACAATGTCATGCTTCGAATGGTGTGAGGTGCGCGAGGAGTTAAAACGCAAGAACTACAACTGAGTTAGGAAAACATTCTGCATTTCAAAAATAGCACATAATTTCGCTGTCCAAAATCCGCCTTGAATAACACATTACTCATTACTCTAATGCAAATTAGTTAAAATGAATGTTTTTCTAGGGCTTCACATTTAGAAATTTTCTTTTTTAAATAGATGCTAATGTAATGACAGATATGATAGTGTTACAAAATTACAAAGTTTATAATGTTCATATTCTACTTACCAAAAGTTTATGCGCAGTTTTTTTAAAAATATCTAATAAGACAAAGTTAAGTTAATCCATAAATGTGTATTAGTGTTGGGTAGGACACGTGAAATTTCTGACGTTTGTATGAGGTACTTCAAAAACATTTTTGTCATGAGGAGTTAAAACGCAAGAACTACAACTGAGTTAGGATAGATTAGGTTTAAAGAAATGTTTATTTATTTATTTATTTTTTATAAAGAAATAAGAAATGCAGCAGAATTTTTTCAAAAAATAAGAATTTTAAAGCTTTGTATGCTATGGAGGCATAGCATAGTGTCTGTGTGTGTGTGGGGGGGGGGGGGGGGGAGGATAACTTATTTTCAGGACCGACACAAATATCGGGCAAACGGGGCGATTCGATTGCCCAGGACACTTGTTCTGTGTTTCCTTTCTTTCCTCGTTGCAAAATAATAATAACTTTACTTTTATTTTGATCATTTAAGTTCGCATTTTAAAAGATTTTTTTTTCCAGTTACAAAGTTTGTATGAACTAGAGTTTATAACTGTCGAGAAACATATAGATACTGACATTTCATATATTAAAAAAATATATATATATATATTTACCGTAAATTTTTATATTTAAGAGAAACTTGTAAAGTTTTGATAAGTCAGTTGCCCAAGTATGTAACATAAGTTTTATTATCTCTAATTTAAATTCCTTCATCTGTGATATAAAATATACAATATTAACTTTTTAATCATTGCAACTTCCCTGCATTTCTACAATAATGTTTTTTAATGTTATATAAATATTATATAGTTTTCAATTTCTAAATTATAATCTGCAGAAATAATCAGCGGATTCTTTGTTATTCGACACTTGTTTATGCAAGAAATCTGATTAATAGGTACTGTTCCAATTCTAAACTTATGTTAATTTAAACTACCTGCCATACCCTTATATATTTTATTGAATGGGAGCAGGGCCGAAACTAGGGGGTGCAGAGGGGGCATGTGCCCCGGGTGCCAGAACGAAAGGCGAAGGGCTCCAAATGAAGATTTTGTTTGTAGTTTCTTACAAAAATGTATCTATATATGAAATACGAAGAAACTCGCAAGCTAATGCTAAACCTATGGGAGCGTTCTTTTCAAGTCTGTGAAAGTGAAAGTAACTTTATAAAACAACAAAAATTTGCTACCAAAATCGAAAATGTAAACACTAACCCGGTTAGAATTCAATCTCAGCTATTCTAAGAAAAAAAAATCATTTAAAACTATTAATATGCAAGTGAGAAATTTTAAAAAGAACGCTCCCATAGGTTTAACATTAGCGATCCAGTTTCTTCGCGTGACTAGAATGCGATGGGAGCATTGTTTACATATTTCTTGCTAGCATCTTAATTATTATTAAATGATTTTTATTTCTCTCTCTCTCTTTTTTTTTTTTTTTTTTTATTATTATTATTATTATTATTTATTTATTTATTTTGCATAGGGTACCTGCGGAAGATAACATTTATTGTGCGCAAGGAGGGGGGGTGGACACCAAAATCCATGTTTGCCTCGGGTGCAAAAAAGGCCAGTTTCAGCCCTGAATGAGAG
This sequence comes from Maratus speciosus, assembly GCA_963932465.1. Taxonomy (NCBI): domain Eukaryota; kingdom Metazoa; phylum Arthropoda; class Arachnida; order Araneae; family Salticidae; genus Maratus; species Maratus speciosus. Next base: position 119,425,692 of record OZ010790.1, read on the forward strand.
CCACTGAAGATAATAAACATAATTATGTACAATGATTGCAAAAGAATTGTGAAGTGTGTTTTTCATACATTTCAGTAGAAAACAAAACAAATGGGTAAAACTATTTTCTTTTTAAATATAAAAACAAATGATAATGAGAATTGTTTTAAATCAGTTTTGTATGTATAAATCTTACTAGTCAAGATCTTCAAGATTTCAATCACAGACGTAGAGCTCTACAAAGTGTTTCTTTCTTTTCTTTTCTTTTTTTTTTTTTTTTTTTTTTGAGGACATCGCGCACCGTTGTGCCAGACCTGTATAACTTAACTTATGTAAAGTATTTTAGCGTTGTTTTTACATACAGAAAATCTTCCGTAACAAACACTCCACTCCACTAATACTACAGGACACAAAATTTCCGGACGCGACAGCGAAGGACAGAGAAAAAACGGCTGTCCTGAGACAACAGTAGCTTATAACTCAAGATCTAATTCATTTATCCAAAAATTAAAAAAAAACTGTTTGATTTAAAATCTTTCCAATAATCATGCCTGTAAGTATCGTGTTTAAATGTCACTTTTATGTTTTAAAATTTGACAAAGTTTCGCGTTCTTGAACGGAGAAAATATATATATATATATATATATATATATATATATATATATATATATTTAGAATCGCCTTAAATGGGATACCATTAGTCAAAAGTCCGAAAAAATGCTATATTCGATTTCAATCCCCCATTACTAAATATTCTTCAGATATGCGAACTATAATGAACTCATTTTTAAATTTATTAATTTATAAAATACCATACATTAACGATAAATAAATATTTGTTTTAATTTTTTGAGTGTTGTGACCCCGTTATATATGACACGATTTCAAACTTATGTCGATTTCAAAGCTCGTCGGCCTAAATATTCGGATTTTTAAATTGCATAAATGCGTATTAGGATCAATTAGAATGACTCCCACGGAACGGATAACACAAACACTACTAACACTATAGACCTTATGTAATTGGATCAAATAATAAAAATAACTTATTTTCAGACCCCCTAAATGATTGGGCACCCTAAGCCCGGCCTTCTTATGCTTAACCCTTAAATGCGCGAAATTTTATTTTGTTTCGAAAAAAATTACATATGATTCTCTGAAAGGTTTATGACACAAAAAAAATAATGAAAAAAATTAGAGATACATTTTTCATATAATACGTTACTCTTTTCTTCTGTTGCACCTCTGCAATATAAGTAAAAACTACTGTCGTGTGCCTGTTTTACGCTCAAATATTGCAAATAGTAAATATTTTAAGAAGTATGTCTCCAAATACCTTATCTTATATAATTATTTATTTTATAAAGCTTAAACTTTAATCCTTTAATTCTCATGATAGAATACGTTCTATAAATTACGTAGTCCAGAGAATCTGACCTTGCTATATTTTTAAACGGAAGGTCTGTTATTATTTAAACTAAATATTGCTACTTTAATTTTCTGGTGTGAATTAGGTATATACGAATTAAAAAAATCTATTAAATTCAAAGCACTGTTGTTTGCATAAGCTGCGCACTAAAGGGTTAACCCCTTAATTCTCGCTCCCGTCATATTGATGGGCTGTGTCTTTTATTCAGATTATTCAGATTTGTTAGTTTCCCACCAGTTTTATAAAATAGTGTAATTGGCTTCATTATGGTATTATTTTACCTGTCAGTAAGGTGAATATTTCTTTTTCAAAAAACTGGTGCCAATAAGCAATTTGAATTTTAAAACCGTAATTTAATGCGACCGTTAAGGGGTTAATGAAAAATCATGTCAGATATAAAGGGTACTCGAAGTTTAAAAAAAAAATAAAGGAAATATTTATTCATTGTTGTTGTATGGTATTCTATAAATTGATAAAATTAAGAATGGGTACAAAACAGTTCACACAGCATAAATATAGAACATACTGCTGAGACCGAAATCAAATAACATATATTTTCAGACTCTTGATTGAAAAAGTTTTGATATCTAAATGATATCACATTTAAGACTGTTCTCTAAAGGAAAAAAAAAAAAATCCGCATATCAACACGAAACTTTCTGACACATTTTTAAGCATAAAACCATGATACTTACAGGCATGACCGTTGAAGTGATTTGAAATCGAACAGTTTTTTTTTTTTTTTTTTTTTTGGTTTTCGTTTTTGGATAAAGGAATTAATCTTGAGTTATAAGCGGGTGTTGTCAAATAATGATAGTTTTTTTTTTTTTTTTTTTAACCTTTTGCTATCGCGTCTAAAAATTAACTTTGACAACATTTTCTGAATGAATCTTTGCCTTTATAAGAAAATGGAAAACTCTTTAATTTCTTGGTATCTGAACAAAATCGTTAGATTTTATATTTTTACAAATATTAATGCAAATTTTTTGTATTTACGAATGAAAATGACTTCGCGAAAGGATCAGAAGAGGTTAGTTTAGATTTGGGAATACCTTTTTCTTCTCCCCTCCCACCCAAAAAAAGGAAATCCATGACCCCTTTCTAAATAGTGAGCTGGATCCGCCCTTGTCATGAAAAAATACGAGCTCCCTCACCTCTTCCCCGCCCACATAAAAAAGACGTGACCACTTTTTAAAAGGACGGCTTGGGACCGTTTCCATTTCTACCAACACCTACGGTGTTTCTACTCGTTCAGTGACTTATTGCCAATGTCAATGCTTTCCTATCTTAAATGACAAGCACATTATAAGCGCAAATTGGGAAGTATGAATTCAATATTATTAAAAGCAAGAGAAGAAAAAATAGCTCTCTTCTTTTCTTTCAACCAGGACAACCTCCTTTAGGATAAAGCATCCTTCCCCAAATTCGTCTCAGTTTTTATCTTTCTACATTTTTTCTTTCATTTTCACCCTTTCCTAAGCTTTTTCAAACTTGAAAGGTAGCCCGCAACCCTCTTGGACTCCTACCCCTTCTCTTTCACCTACAGACAATGAGAACACACCTCGCCACACACACAAATTCATTCATCCTCCTTGAAACAACTCTGGCGTCTAGCCGCTTCAAAGCTAGCTTCAAAGAGACGCAAACATGACAAAATTTCGGATGTACAGTCGTGGAAAAAAAAAAGTAAACACCCCCTACTAACTACTCAACAAATCATCGTAGAAGAAAGTTACTGGTACCGAACGATTGGAAATAAAGTCTACTTTTAAATGATGTATATAAAATTTTCTTAGGAGGTCATCTACATATTAAAACGAATCCAAACTTCATTTTTTTCAATGGCAATACCCAATTTTAACGAAATATTTCAAATCTTCGGTTCAAACTATGCCTAGCCACCAAATTTCAAGTCATTTGAATGATAAGTTTTTGAATTATAAACATTCAAAATTTAGTGCTTCTAATGTTAAATTACATTTTCATATTTTTATCTATGTCTCCCGAAATTATGCTCCTAATGTGCTAATTTTTTTTTTTTTTTTGTAGTAATAATACTAATATACTCAAACATAAATAAGCTGAATTTGCAATTTTTATAATTTTATGATATGAATTATGAAATTAATATTCGAAAAAATTTTGAATTGCAACCTACAATTTTTTTGATGGATTTAGACGTATTAAGTCCTGCTTTGTGGAAATTCAAAAATTTCACATTTTTCTTCCAAGTACTTTTCAAATTATGCTTAAAAAACGGTAAAATGATGGTTTAAGGGACCGTCTATGATGGAAGTGAGTAGACATTTTGAAATTTATTCTGCTGTACTGTAATCTTACACGCTTCCTTGACTCCTTGAGAGGCGCTTAAGTTGCCTTGATCAAGGAAGGGGCTCTCTCGGTTAACAATCCAATCCAGTACGGAACTTCAATTTGGATATACAGCCCTTAAAATACGCTCGTTTTAAAATAATTAATTTCTCGGAAACTTATGGTACGAATTGCATAAAAATTCGTTTTTAGGCTAATTGAAGGGTGTAGAGTTCATTTATGCTGTCAGAATTGGGTACTGCTAGTGAAAAAAACAAAGTTATGGTTCGTTTTAATATGTAGAATGCCCCCTAAGCAAATTTTATATACTTCATTTAAAAGTAGACTTTATTTCCAATCGTTCGGTACCAGTAACTTTCTTCTACGATAATTTGTTGAGGAGTTAATAGGGGTGTTTACTTTTTTTTTCCACGACTGTACCTCAAATCTGTCACAAATTGTCATAGTGTATGGGACAAATGAGGTGCTTTATGTATCAGTTACCCAACTCTAATGTGTATAGATTAAAAACCACTTATACGCAGTGGTGTATTCAAGGGGTGGGCTGATGGGGCTACAGCCCCTTCCGAAATTTGTACAAAATATCAAGGTTAATTACGAAAGTTCAGAAAATTTAATGAAACCTGCTAAGATGAAATTCAAATAGAGCCAGAAAAATGCTCCATTTGAGATAAGTTTTCATCTTAGAAAATGCGATATTTTATAGAGACCACGAAATAGCCATTTCAGGGAATTTTTCCGTTATATACAGGCTATCTTTAAACGCGTTTTATCATGTAAAATGTGATATGTGGTGATTAGAAGAGTATTATTAATTTGACAGAATTCAAAGAAGGTAAAAAAAAATCTTCTGTCATGCAGAATACTGGCATTTTAGAATAAAAATGAAAGAAAATGTGAAAAAAGTGCAAAATTTGAAATAATTATTTAGAAACAGTCTTTCTCTTTCACTCTCTCTATCTTATTATTATTATTATTATTATTATTTATGAAAAAAAATTAAACGTCTTTCCTGTCTATATGCTTTCCATTGCAGCCAATATTGAATTTATAAAGGTTACTTCAGTCTTGTTTTTAGAGATAAATTCTCGGCATGAAAATCGCAAGAGATTATTTTGATTCCAATTACACCAATCACGATTTTGCTCAATATTAAATAAGACATTTAAATCAGAGGAATGCATTCTTAAAATCATTTATACGAGTGCAAAACTGCAGTCAAGGTTCGTTTTATATATTTCAATTAACATTTTTTTAACATAACTTACTTCGAGGGGAGGGGGAATTTCGGGTTTATCGGGAATTCTGGTGAATGTACGGAGAACAGATTTTAACCCTCTATGTGTTTGGGGCGTAATATTCCGTTCACTAAGCTCCAGGTTTCACAGCAATACAAGCAATATTTAAGATAATATAATTCTGTAGATTTAATGAATTTTAAATACATTGAAGAATGATTAATACTCTCAAGGATTACATTCATATTTGTAATTGAGTATTTTTTATAATGTTGAAAGAATCATATTTTCTTAGCATTTAAAACAAAATGCAAAGAAAACAACATTACAAATTTACCCTATTGCAAGACGTTCGGAGGGTTAAATAAAAACACAAACTTTTTAGATATTACCATTACGTTTTTTAAGCAGGATATTTTTTTCTTTCTTTCTTTTCTAGCTTTATCTTTGACTCTCATATGTGACTCAGAAAAATATATTGAATTTTATATTTTTATGGTTTAATAAAGTATTATTAATGTTTTCCACATTTTTATAAAGTAGAACCAAAATAACAAATAAAAAAAAAAACATATATTAAAGTTAATATTATAAAATCCAAAACAAATTTGCATGCTCTTTTCAGAGAGAAATGCATTCTAAATGTTTATTTCTAGAATTGAAAAATAGCCTAGGTATTTTAATTTTTATTATATTTTTTACATTTTTAATGTATCAATTACCTAGGTACATGTTTATTATTGGAAGTTGTATAAGCATTTAGTGCTTAATTACTCCCATTTTACAGCTGAATAGACGGCTTATAACATAACTGAGAGATAAGACTTGATGATAACATAACTGAGAGATAAGACTTGATAAAAATAATAAACCACTTTATCTAAAACTTCCTACTAAAAAAAGGACTAGATTTTTATACAAAGAAAATTTTGAGGGAAAAGCATTGTTCTCATTTTAGAGTTTATATGTATATTTTTTCTTATCAAACCCTTTTGATTATTTTTTTCCAATAAAAAAAAGAAAGTGTTAGAGGCAAACTTAATTCTTTGAAATTTAATTAAAATTATTATCCAGAAACTTCAAATAACATATTCGTATTTTTACTTACACTTAGATATAAATATAATCAATATATATAGAAAATATTAGTCTTAAAGAATTTGTATACAGTATCGAAAAAAGCAAAACTCTCTGTTAGATCGTGCCATATTTTATAAAAATATATAGTACTACAAAGACCTGATTACTTACTGCGCAGTCAGACTAAGCCGCAGCCTTGGGATTACCGCAGATGCGAACACTGGAATTAATAAAATAATTTAAAAAAAAATTCTTCAAGCTTTAGGGTAAAAAATTAATTTCAAGCTGCGATATCTAAGTAACAATAACTAAAATTTTTACTGTCTAAAGTTAACTGTCAGTTAAAGGATTAATAAATTTGGCCTTTATTTGGAAGCAAACTTTCCAAATTTCCGACTGCATGGTGCATAGTAGCAAGAATTTTCGAGAAATTCATAGTTTTATTTGATTTTTCATTACAATAAATAAAAATAATCAGAGAAAAAAAGAACTTTAACACAAATCGCATAGAATCCGGATATTACTTAAAAAGAAATATTTAGGATAAAAAAAAATTTTTTTGAACTCTAAATATTTTTTTTTTTGAAAAATAGCCTTGATATTGATTAATTTCTATATTGTTTTATGCAGTCAAATGTGAATAAGGATCCATTCAGGAATTCCCTTTTAAAAGTATGAAATGCTTTTTAAGTCAGTCAATTTACTATTTGTTAAAATATAACAAGTTAATGTTTTCAATGTAATTTTAAAGAGTATCCAAGTTTTAACACCTGTGGGCGCACAGTTGAAGGAATGCCGTACAATGGATGAAGGTCATTAAAGGATACCCTCAATAGGCAATGCAACAATCGAAGAAAAAAGGCTATGCCAAATTTGAAGATAGAGTGGTTTTTGTTTAATGAATCGGTATGGCAACAACACCTGGCTAGCTGCTCGCAGCTCTTTTCTTGTAATAGAAGCATAATAAAAAAAAATCCCTTGTTTAAATAAGAAAATTAAAAATTTAATACACTAAAATTAGTTTTACTTGAGGCTAAATTGTTGTACTAAATAATAAAAAAAATAATTTCAATTCTTTTTTGTTAATGGTGTCTTTGGTAATGGATGTTAACATCGGACTCGATTGATAACGGCTGTAAAATGGCCGAAAGTTCTAGGGTAACGTTAAAAGTATGGGGACGATTAAAAAAAAAATAAAAAAGACTAGAAGACAGGAATTTTTCTTTTCCAAAATTTAGTGTCGCCCAGGATGAAATATATATATATATATACATATATGTATTGTATATAAATATGAATAATACAAAACATATTTCAGTTTTAAGAATCAAAACACACGCTTTTATGTTATATAAAATGACGTTAATTGCATCCCCTGAAGAATTCCTCATTTAAGATCCTCAATTAAGGATTCCTCATTTTCCTCAGTCTTGAACAACATCTACAGTAAAGCATTGATATGACGTCACTATCGCTAAATAATACACACACACAAAACAAACAAACAAACAAAAAAACAGATGTTACTAAAAAAAAATCGGCTATCTAATGATTCATATGCCTTCATTTGTTTGTAATTATAGATAATTAAATTAAATATAGTTTATAATAGCTCCATGTTTTATCAGAAATCATCCATTTATATTTTTTAAAAATACCACGTATTTTAATTAAATATTTCTTTTCACTAGTTATGGAAAAATGGCAACAAAAAGATATAATTACTATTTTCCAATTATTTTTTCTTTACTTTCTGCAGGAATGGAGTACTTCAGTTGCCAAAATTAAACAAATGGAGCTAAAGACTACAAAAAAAAAAAAAAAAAAAAAAAAAAAAAAAGAATATCTAAAAAATAAATGGAGATGCAGTTTTCAAACAAATTGCATTTAAAATGACTTTTTTTTTTCTTTCAATGCGACGGTATAAAAACTGAAAGTGTGCGAAGCTCTGAAGCTTTAAAATTTGAAGTGGAGTATTAACAGTACAGTGATACAGCTGCTTGGTTTTACGAGTGGCTTATACAACTGAAAGTTATTTTCTGGAGACGACATTTCATTTGTTGGGAGAAAGAAATAGCAAATCGTGGACTAAAAACTGACACACTTTATGTAACGGAAAAAAAATGTTGTTTTTTAAAATTCTAATTTAAGTTTTGTGCTTTTCAAAACTATCCGATTTTTATTTTATTTATTTATCTATTTTTAGTTCTGTATAAAAAATTATAAATTCTACAAAGTTACATAACATTGATAATAACGCATACAAAGCATATTTCAATTGGGAAAAGTTAACCATCCACCGGCGCACCCACGGGTGGGGGTGGGGGGCATACCCCCCCAGACCCCGAAACATTATTAATGAAGTAATGATATAAATTTTCGTAAATTTATGAAAAGTATTTTTTTTAATAAATGTTTAGGAAAATGAAAATTTTGGAAAATATTGATTTTGTCTCAAAGTCTTTTACTTATTTTCAAATTTCTTATTAAATTTAATGTATTAGCTTGTTCAATATTTGATAATTAAAAAAATACATATATACAGTCGAACCTCGTTATCCGACACCTGGTTTTCACGTCACTCCGTTTATCACGTCAGAATTTCAAAGTCTTGATTTTCTGTATATGATTTTAATGTAAATAAATTCCGGATTTCACGTCGTTGAATAATTTTCAACTCCGGATATCCCGACAGTTTAGGAAAACTATCCATTTTTCACAATCTATCTTATAAGCACGGAAATTAAGCGGTAAGAAATGTCTTAGCCAAATTTTTCATTAAAGTTTTCTAAAATAATCATTGAGATAAATGAGAAATTTTACTTCAATTCTTTATCTGAATAAATAAACTCACACACTATGAATGACCTACTCAATCTCCAGATAGACGCATCAGTCTACTCACGGACTTTTTGTTCTGCTCAGGCGGCGCTTTCTTGTGGTTACACGGCGTTTTTCACCCGACTAAAACCGAATCTTTGCGTCGCATTGAAATGATCAGAAATTATCTAACATCTATTTCTAAAACAACGAATATTGATTACAGTTCATTGTACAATAAAGAATTGTAGAAAGCACATCTAGAGATAAACAAACCTTAATTCATCAATGTTTCACGTAACAATAAAAAACAAGTCATCATAAATCTGATTTTTATTCTTTTTAATTTTGTTTTTGAGTTTATTTTGTTTAATAATAATGTTTTATTGCTTAACCCCTTCGGGACGGGAGCCTTTTACGAAATTTTTAATCTTTTGTTACCGTTTTTTAAAAACAGAAATTTGTGTCTTCTTGAATCGAGAAAATGCGCTGATTAAATAAGGCAAATTTTACAGTAAAATTTTACTGGTGAGAAAAAACAAGGATTCTGAGCGCTTCATGCGGCACGTATACGTGTCGCTCGTCCCCAAGGGGTTAAAACTGCAAAAACAGTTGTGAATTTAAAATTGTCTTAAAATAATTAAAAGTACAGCTTTTTGTAAACATACCTTGTTTACTCGCGTAATAGTTGCCCTCGCGTAACAGTTGCACCCCCATTTTGAAGCAGAAAAAAATCGTCAAAATATTTTCTACGCATAAAAGTCGCAGTCGCGTATTTGGCTTTCATTTAGAATATAGAAAATTATCAGCAGTACTTTTCCCAGAACTAGTACTCATAATGGATTCATCTGTTCTGTCACTCCCATTTATTATATACCCAATGGTCACTCCGTTCTTTAGACACCGATTCACATTACAATAGTAATTCTGGTATCATCAGTGAAAGTGATTTATTATGAGAATTTTTTATCAAAATTTTTACAAATATCATTTGTAAATTTTATGTCTATAAAAACATTACCATAAAAAGAAAAATGGTATTTAATAAACAGCAGACTAATCTGGAAACATTTAGTATGTTACTAAATTTATTATAATGTGTCTTTTTTTATACCAGTAATGTTTTAGCATTAGAGTGTACAATATTGTGTAGTAGATTTCCTCGCATAATAGTCGCACCTATATTTTCACAATGAAGAACTGGCAAAAAAAGTGCGACTATTACGCGAGTCAACACGGTATTTCTCTCCAACTCCAGTTACCGCAACTAGCCGCTTATGACGACACTTTTTTTCTGGTCATTAGAGTGTCTGGATAACGAGGTTCGACTGTACTACGATTAGATAAAGAACAAACTATTAACTTTATCTCCTTTGAAATCGCATTTTACTGTAGGGGGGGGGGGGTATGCATGTAAGTTAAAAAAGAAAAAAAAAACAACTGTCTGGATACATTTTTACTGGCGGTACAAATAAATTTATACCATAGGGAAGACTGGAGATACTTGGTCCCTGATCAAAAAGTATACTAAAATCAATATGTAGAGTTTTGAAATATGGCAGTACATTTTAAGATGCATTATTTTAGATAATCTAGCAACATAAAATCATTTACAGCCATTTTATTTCAGCATAAAAAGGAAATATTTAAATGTTGCAAGTTCAACTTTTTTAAAGTTTTGTTTTTATTTTCTATTGTTGGAAATTCGATAAATTGAATTGTATATCATTTAAAAGTATAAACTTTATTATTCTCAATATAACATCTTTAGCAAATTAGTTTTGTTTATTTACCACCTGAAATATACATTTATGTTCTAAACACAAAATGGGGATACTTGATCCCCTTTTTCTAGGGATACTTGATCCCAGGGATCATGTATCACCAAATAGCTAAACTTTTAATACAAACAGAAATACTTCAGTTTTGTTACTAAATACAGAACATTAGCATCAATTTAGCAAAAGGTGTTTGCGATACTTTAATTTTATTACAGCAATAGTAGGTAAATTTTCAAAGTATCTCTTTCATTGGAACTATGAAATGTTTGCGACTAAAACAGGATTCCATTATAGACAGGTTTTATTTACACTGGTGAACCATATATAGTATATATAGTAAAATCTGAGAAAAAGCAATCGTAAGCGACCAAAAAAAGTTTTAGACAGATTCCTCCCTTAGTACATATAATTGTATGGTAATCCTTCCATCTTGAGCGCTAAAAGTTTCCATTTAAGACAGGATTCTGGTATAGTCAAGTTCTGTTTTGACAGGTTTTATTGTTATAACATAAATAACTGCATATGTGTAAATACAGTAAAACCTGTGAAAACGGAATCTTCCTTATACAGAAAAATAGTTTAGTCTCACTTAATAGAATATCGTACAATTACACCTGACCTGAAAAAACGAAAACCGTAAATTTATCTACTGAAAACATTATACGGTATTTTTTTTTAATTATTTTTAGAAATTCCAGTTTTTTCCCCCGCTATATCAGTTGACGCAAAGGATTATAGTCATTCTTAAAAAAATATTGGGTGTGGGGGGGGGGGGGCATACAACTCGATGCCTAAGGATATAATTATTTATTGTATTTCCAATCAACTTGCTGTCATTATGTTATTATAATCTGATAAAGCCATTCAGTAATAATAATAATCACCGTTCAACAATGCAAAATTTTCTCACTCATTTTAAAACGTAAAAGCAGTAAAGCAGTTTAAAGCAGTAAAATTCATTGTCGTAGCAGCAAAAATCTGATTTTGTAGCAGTAAAATCCATTTTCGTAGCAGTAAAAATCTAATTTTGTGGCAATAAAAGCTGTTTTTGGAGCATATTGAAATTCTAATTAATGCTAATAAAACTCCTAAAAATTAAAATGATTGCTATGTTGAAAATATTTTAACATTTGAAAGAATTATTAAACAGATAAAATTTCCGCGCATTTTTTGCTATCAGTGAACATTCTAAACGACAATGGGAGTTGTCGGAGTTTCCTCTTAGTCCGCACAACTTCGAAGAAAATCCTTATTATTTATATGCTGCCACCACCGATATGATTACGTGATATCGGTCACGCACTGAGAAGATTGTTTAAATGAAAACCAACGCTTTCAATTAACTAAATTAACAGTTTATTTACACACTATTTACACAACAACAAAAGACTATTTACACTTACAAACTCGGATATAGATGATCCGGTTCAACATTAAATCGAATACAGTAAATGCTGGCTGTGTACGGTTAAACTACGTTAAATCACTCTCACTCTACACACGTTAAATTAGCTTTCCGGAGATCAATCTCGATCTCCCAACACATGGGCTCTAAGCCTACGCTATCCGAGCCTCTCTCAATCCTACGCACACTCTCAGAGCTATCCAAGGTACTCACGTCCACTTTGCGCACTACGCTCAAAATTGACTATCTCAGCAGACGAGATTGCCTTTTCAGGAACCCCTTGCTCCTTTTCAACGTAACCCCTCCGGAGTTTTCTACCTGGCTCCCATTTCAAACGCTTTTCTACGTTCGTGGAATTCTTTTGTCTTCTTCTCTTCCACAGACATCTCAAAAGGTTGTGCACACCCCTCTCTAACTATCTTTTCCCCCCTTCATACCATCTGTACATTTTCACCGGCTTAGATCCAGTTTTAGATAAGGAAAACTGTTATTTTGAAATTCCAGTACACAGCCCATACAATATATAATATATTAAGACAAAATAATATAGAACCTCAGTTCTAATAGTAGATGTTTCTCAGAACCTGACACCCCCCACCTTAGAGGAAAATATGCCATTTAGGGGCTAATTTTCTCCAAACATATAGTAACATCACAGAAGAGTTCAATTGTCTCTTTGCAGGTTTCTTCATTATTATTATTACATATATATATCAAGGTGTCTGAACATTCTCTACTGACATCGCTAATGAACCGTGTACTACTATTATTATTACAGAAAAACTACACATGCTAATACACTATAACACAAAATTCAAATACAATTACACATATACCAAAAAAAAAAAAAAAAAAAAAAAAAAAAAAATTAAAACGTGATGACATCCCTTTCATGTTTGCCCACTATTTAGTCATTGATGCCGACGGGCTAGTAATTAGCTGTTCTTCCCAGCTCTTCCTATGTAGCCTGGAAATTGCATCAGCATTTAAATGTTGTGCTCCTGGACGATGAGAAATACTCAGGTTCCAGCGTTGCAAGGCAAGAGCCCACCTAGTGAGTTTGGAGGACCTTGGGGTTGTTTCAGTGAGAAATTTTAATGGATTATGATCCGTTATGATCTCAATTTGAGATCCATATGTCCACTTTTCAAACTTCCGCAACCCGAAGAGAACACTCCAAGCCTCTTTCTCTATACTCGGCCAAGCACGCTGAGCCCTGATAATTTCTGACTGGCAAAAGCTATCGGCTTAAACTGACCCTTTTCATCTTTTTGCGTAAGACAATATCCTACTGCCAGGTCTGAAGCATCGGCGTGAAGCTGATATTCCCGGCCTACGGTAGGTGTAGGTGTAGCCAAACACGTCACGTTACATAACTCATCTTTAAGGGTATTAAATGCTTCTTCTGCCCTTTAATCCCATGGTACAGTATTTTTAACTTTCCCTTTAGTTAATTCCGTTAAAGGTATAGCAATTTCTGCATAATTTGGGATATAAGATCGATAGAATCCCATTAATCCCAAAACAGATCTAACTTCCTTTTTAGTTTTCGGTCTCTTTAAACCCCTTATTGCTCCTATTTTCTCCTCATCAGGTGCATGCGTTCCACCCCCAATTACATGACCTAAAAACTTAGTCAATTTCTCTCCAAATTTACATTTATCCAGTCTAATCGTAAAATTTCTATTTTTAAGTTCTTCTATAACAGACCTAGCATGCTCACAATGCTCTTCCCAAGTCTCGGAGAAAATGATGACATCATCAATATATGCTTGTGCATACCTCCGATGATCTTGAAGAACCTCATTCATATCGTTTTGAAACGTAGCAGCTGCCCCTGACAAACAAAAAGGCATAGTACGCCACTGACAAATCCCATTATGAGTTGTAAAAGCTGTCAAATGTTTACATTCCTCCGCCATTTTAATCTGCCAATAACCCCTCAATAAATCGATCGAAGATAAATATTTAGCTACCCCTGCAGTATACATGATTACCTGCGAATCTTTCATAGGAAATGTTGGGACCTGCGTTACTGAATTTAAAGCTCTATAATCAATGCAAAGCCTAACAGTTGCGTCTTTTTTCGCCACGCAAACAATTGGATGACTGATTTCTGCATTTGATACTTCGATTAGATTTAACTCTAATAACTCCTGAATCTGTCTATCTACTTCCTCTTTATAAGCAACAGGTACACTATATAACTTTGGCTTTTTCCTTACCACATCCGGTTTCAAATCAATACGGTGCTCCCCTACTTCCGCTGGTCGCACAGGACCCATAAATGCCTCTTTATTATCCCTCAAAATGGACTTTATATTTTTGACTTGACTATTAGATAACCCTTTTATTTCGAAACTTTCTATGTACCGTTCTACTTCTTGTTCCCGGTTTAAAATAGGAATTTCCCCAACTTCTCCAAATTCTTTATCACCTTCAAAAACAATATTAACTATGTTACACCTGACCACAAATTCCCCTTTATTTTGATATACATACCTTTCGCTACCATCCGCCATCTCAACTAAAACTCTATCACGCACTTTCACTTTTCTAGATAATTGAAATTCTAGACATGATTTACAGAATTTTTTAGCTTCTTTAGCCATACCTTCCTGTGACAGCGTTTCTGTCCCATAGCTATAATTTTTATTCAAAATTAATTAAAAACATAATTTTTACTTTTAAATCACATTATCCTCCCCCCTCCCTCTTTCTTATGCTGAAATATGTAATTAAATTCATTTCTCAAAACCATCCAGCTTTTATTAAAAGGTTTTGCTTTCTTCTTTCTAAAAACGTCTTTATTTCCAGCCGCAAAGATTCGTTTCTTTTTCCCTTTTCCTTATCGGTCAGCTACTGCTCCCAGTGCAAAGAAATAAATAAGAATTAAATGGCGCATCTGCTAGTATCAAGGTCTGCATTTAATTGCGTCGGATTTTTGCGCGCCACATTGATAAGAATTTTTTTATCTCTACTAATACGTGAACGTTGAATATGTATTAACAATAAAAAAAGTAAAAATGAACAGATCTTATGGGAAGCATGTATTTATCGTGTTTTGTGGTCGAGCTAAAAGCCAGATGCCTGTGATTTCCAGCATTTTCTCAGGCGGCGGTCTACTTTGTAAAATCTGTTGTATAAACAAGTTTCGCTTTTCTGACGCATTTCTCATCGTATTAGAAGCGCTTGCTTGCAATCTCGGCCTCCCCCGTCCAGGCTCGGACTGGCCCGCCGGCCCATCGGCCCGAGGGCCGGTGCGCCCTCGCCCAGGGAAAACGTCGCGCCCCTAAGTGCCTAAGCCGCTCCAATATTTTTTCACTTGTTGTATACATACATTCTGATTAGTGTACTAAATTTCGAGAATTCGTTTAGGGATAATCATCAATTAATAGACAGCACAAGAGACGTATTTTTTATTATTATCACAAAGAAATTAAAGATATATCGTAGCAATTTCAGGATCGGAAACCAAAACGGACATCTTTGCATGCGATTGAAAGAGAAAATATGCACCCAACGAGAGCTTTAGTAGCCATTGCGCCCTGGACGAAATTTTTTCATCGCTTTTTTTCATATGTTTTAGAATTTAACCAGTATTTTGCATATTTTCAATCCTTTTGCTTTTAGTACTCTGCGCCCCCTTTCTTTATAGCCGCCCCTGAATGCACATATAATGGTGCTTTTTGAAAGAGAAAAAAAAAGAGAGACGTATCAGAAGTCAAAAAACTTTTTGTATGGATTTTGTTTTTGATTGGAAAACATGATGATCTTTCTTTTCGGGGAATACAAAGTTGAGGATACTTTTGGATTGCAATCCTACAAGCTGTGGTATCTCGCAGACAGCTTTTTCTCATTCACAAAATCTGCCGTTATTTTCGGATAGTAATCTCGCGCCTAGTTTAGGAGTAATCAGTGAAAATGCATAAAAAAAAAATACATATGCGTCGAAATGAGAACCTCCTTCTTTTTTTAAGTCGGTTAAAAAATACTGGCTATGTACCCTGCAGCTTGCATGAATACAATCCCTGGGGCACTTACACTCAAGTACGGAAACTTAAATATTTCCCTTGATCTTTAACAATGATAAAAGTTTTGCAATCATGGGAAGAGTGTGCTGGGAATAGTAAATTTACTTAATTGTTTTAGGGATTTTAGACTAACAAAGCAATGTTTTAGGGTGTACTTTTTCTGTAGAAACCTTTTCATAACGTGGTATCAATTCAGTTCTTTATGGACACATAATAGTAATTTTTTAAGGATAAAAAATACCAATTATTTTCACAAGCAAGCATTATTTTCACATTCAAATAGCTTTATATTTCAGCATTCCAATACCCTATAATACGTGGTACAAAAGAAGCTTGAGATTTAGTTTTCAAAATTTCTATTTCCAAACAGAAAGTATATTCTTGTTCTAATTATAAATGTTTTTTAAACGAAGTTTGCATACCGAATGTTTCTTGTGTGTTGAAGGAGAAATTTGTAGATACCACATGTAAATATGCTACTTGGTTAATAATATGAATAATAACAAAACAGTAGATGATAAAAAGTAGTGGCTCTCAGATTGTAACAGAAATTGAATTTATGACATTTTAAACTGGCTTGATAACTAATTCCTATTACGTTAAAGAAAAATATTAAAAAAAAAAAGGTTGAAGCCCTTAGCAGCACCGCAGCAACCCTATTTGGCGCTTTGTGCAAAAAACAGTGTTAGCTTTTCTAAGGATCCTCAGTGCATCAATGGTGATAGTGGAAAAAAATGTGGTTTACAACTTACAAATTCTGCTAAAAATAATCGTAAAAAAATATGTAGGTACCAATCAACTGAAAATAATATCTACTAGTTATTGTTATGCATAAATTATGTTTCCGAAGTCGTATACTTATTGAGAATTGTACCAACTTTTACTTTTCAAGCAATAATACCCCATTTTTGACACCTTATTTGAGTTTCTTGGATCGAGATAGCCCGGAAAAAGGCATAGTTTATATGCATTAAATTAAATCATGGTAGGGCTAGAAGGGTTTAAATTTGAGGATGTTAAAGATAAATCCATTTCAGAAACTTAATTTTTAACTTCATAAAAATTATCTGATGCTTTTTTATTAATTCATTAGAGATATAGTGAATAGACCCAAACTTATTCCAAACTTTTTTTCCATTCAAAAACTTTTCTTAATTAGAAATTATTAACAAAGTCATTTTAAAAAATATACAGGGTGTTTATAAAGTGACGGACCCATTTTGATGTTTAATAACTCATAAAATAATAAAGATAGATTAAAATTAATAACATAAATGGTTAGATAGACTCAAAAAGTTTCATGGCCCTTGTAAATAAACTTCCACGTGTGCCCCCTTCGTCGTACGGAGAATATCAAGTCGATAGTCAATTTCACGCCAGGTAGCGGCAAGCATGTCGGCATCCACAGAAGCTATTGCGGTTGTAATTCTGGCTTTTAAGTCATCAATGTTCGACACTCTCCCCCTGTAAACATTGTCCTTTACAAATCCTCAAAGGAAAAAGTCCAGCGGCGTTATATCATGTGATCTGGGTGGCCAAGGAATTGGACCTCCTCGCCCAATCCATCTTCCTGGAAAATGGTCATTCAAAGAAGTACGAACGATGGTACCCCAATGAGGTGGTGCACCATCTTGTTGCAAAATGACATGTGGCTGAAGCTCTTCTAGTTGTGGAAATACGAAGTTTTCCAACATGTCTAATTGATGACTTAAAAGCCAGAATTACAACCCCAATAGCCTCTGTGGATGCCGACATGCTTGCCGCTACCTGGCGTGAAATTGACTATCGACTTGATATTCTCCGTGCGACGGAGGGGGCACACGTGGAAGTTCATTGACAAGGGTCATGAAACTTTTTGAGCCTATCTAACCATTTATGTTATTAATTTTAATCTATCTTTATTATTGTATGAGTTATTAAACATCAAAATGGGTCCGGGACTTTATAAACACCCTGTATATTATGAAAAAACCACAATTGTTTAAAACATTGATGTGTACAACTCATATGAATAATTGGTTTCGGAGATATTAGAGAAATTTTCCTTTCCATAAATTAAGGGGTTCGTATTCCGCTATCAAAGAAGCCACAAAAAAATCGTAGAAACTTACAAGAAATATTTTGTAGGATTTTTTGTAATGTAAAGTAAGTTTTCAATAAATTTATTATTCTAGTAAAATTTTACTGGGGATAAATTGAGAGTTTTTGGTACTTTTTCTTCTAAGATCTTCAATTTATTTTCCGAAATTTAGGGATAAACCCCTAACACATTTTCTTTTATAACAGTATTAAGATTTAAGAAAAGCATATAAGCTATATATCTTTCCTGGCTAGAAAAGAACTCAAACAGGGTGTCAAAAGTGGGTGTTACCATTTGAAAAATCAACGTTCGTGTATTTTTTAATATGTAGACAGCCTCCAAAGCAAAATTTATGAAAAAGTATTTAATAGTAAATATTATTCCTAATCAATTGTTATCCTAATCAATCCTATGTCTTTTTCATACAGTGATTTTCAGGAAAATTGGTAAGGGCGATGATTTTTTTTTTCTGCAAGGTGTCTATCGATAGAAGAAAATAAGAAAGCTCTAGTCTTGATATCAGTAATCTACTACAAGTTAATCTGTGTTCAACTTGCTGGAGCTTTTAGATGTTATGTGATATGGTTTAAAAAATTGCGTAATATTGTGTAGGATTGATGGAATTTTAAACATGCACGGAGAATATTGCGAAGTCTTCCACCTAGAGTTAAAGATTTAATTTAAGCCATTATCCTTTACTTGGTGCTATGCAAGTGTGTTAAACCTTGTCAAGCCAGATACAATACAAGCAAGTCAAATTGACTTGAGTTCGTTAAAATTTTTGCGCCCTCTGAAAATCCAAGGTCTGCGCCCTTTATACTGACCCAGTCCGACCCTGCCCCCGTCCGATTGTGTCACCACATTTTTGCGGTAATGATTATCGCCAAAAGCCTTTGTACACTTTCGCGCAGTCACCAAAAGTTGTAAATTGGCGATTCTGTGCAACGCCAAGATTTCTTGACTTCTTGCAAAAACTTCACTTCTCTTTCAGCTTTCAAGGTGTAAAGTTGTCTAAAAAAAGGAAAAGGCGCTTCGGCGTCCCATGTAATTATGGGGGTCTCTCTCTCCCATTGTTTAACTGAACCACCTAACGATGCTTTTAAATAAAGAGTAAGTCCAATGAATTTTATAGTTTTTTTTTTTTTAGCAGTTAGAACCCGGTCTTCAATCAATGCTATATAATTTCCCTCTTTCTTATGCTGAAATATGTAATTAAATTCATTTCTCAAAACCATCCAGCTTTTATTAAAAGGTTTTGCTTTCTTCTTTCTAAAAACAACTTTATTTCCAGCCGCAAAGATTCATTTCTTTTTCCCTTTTCCTTATCGTTCAGCTACCGCTCCCAGTGCAAAGAAATAAATAAGAATTAAATGGCACATCTGCTAGTATCAAGGTCTGCATTTAATTGCGTCGGATTCTTGCGCGCCACATTGATAAGAAATTTTTTATCTCTACTAATACGTGAACGTTGAATATGTATTAACAATAAAAAAAGTAAAAATGAACAGATCTTATGGGAAGCATGTATTTATCGTGTTTTGTGGTCGAACTAAAAGCCAGATGCCTGTGATTTCCAGCATTTTCTCAGGCGGCGGTCTACTTTGTAAAATCTGTTGTATAAACAAGTTTCGCTTATCTGACGCATTTCTCATCGTATTAGAAGCGCTTGCTTGCAATCTCGGCCTCCCCCGTCCGATTGTGTCACCACATTTTTGCGGTAATGTTTATCGCCAAAAGCCTTTGTACACTTTCGCGCAGTCACCAAAAGTTGTAAATTGGCGATTCTGTGCAACGCCAAGATTTCTTGACTTTTGCAAAAACTTCACTTCTGTTTCAGCTTTCAAGATGTAAAGTTGTCTAAAAAAAGGAAAAGGCGCTTCGGCGTCCCATGTATTTATGGGTGTCTCTCTCTCCCATTGTTTAACTGAACCACCTAACGATGCTTTTAAATAAAGAGTAAGTCCAGTGAATTTTATAGTTGGAGTTTTTTTTAGCATTTAGAACCCGGTCTTCAATCAATGCTATACTTCCCAATAAAAAGTTTGCCTAATTCTCTCTAAGGTTTTCTTTGCCGCGTGATGTTCTCCCTCATTAGAAACATGCGCTGACTTTAAGATTCCTTCTCTTTTGACTTTAGGCACTACTAATTTAGCTATAGCTTCTTTTACAAATTTATCTTTATGATAAAATAAGTTCTTTTCAATATAATAACCCCTTTATCAATTTTAGCTAATTCCCAAGCTCTCTCTAACTCTTTACATTCCAATTGGGATTTCTTAAATATATCTGAATTACTAATGATAACGTTAATATTTTCCTCTACTTTCGTTTTTTCTGCATTTTGACTTTGTAAATTTTCCGATCTCGCTTCTATTGCGTAAACATTACAATTATCGCTACTCATATCTTTCCTTTTACTCGAGTTATCAATGCCAATTTCCGAACTTTCTAATTCTTGGGACTCTAGCAATGGCTCCTCGCGATTGATCCCTGACAACTCATTAATCACCTCGGGATGTAAAATTACCTGCTCATTAATATTATCGGTCACCGCACAAAGTACTTCCTGATGAATTATTTTAGTTTGTCCGAATTGCGGAATAGCTAACGGTAATTTAACCAACGGTGATTTAACTGCTTCACCAAATAATCCTTGTAAATAAATACTACCCGCTCCTTTTAATTTCTCTTCCGGTACCAAATCTTTATGAATAACGCTAATTTCACATCCAGAATCGACCAATCCTTTTGCTTTTTGCCCATTTACACTAACTTCAATTTTCTCAAGTTTATTTAATTTCTCACCAATAACATTAGTTCTCTGTTCGGCCTTTGCCGATATCCTCGCCACAATAGCTCCCTTCGGTAACTCTTTATTTCCTTTCACGACAATCTTATTTACACCCGATTTCTGTTCACGCCCTTTACTAGCATTATTATTACCCTCATTACCCACTTTATTACAAAAACGTTGGTAATGACCCCTTAAACCATATTTGAAGCATCTAGGAGCTGAATCATCACTAGGTTTCTTAAAATCAGTTTTCCTACACGAAAAAGTATTAGTCTCATTACTTCCGTTTTGCCTCCAATTACCACTTAATTTACTATCCTCCCTCTGTTTCCCTTTTTCACTGTTTACATATCTATCTTTACCCTTAAAACTTTTATACGTAACCGCATAAGACTTGTGTTTAGCGTCAAAATAATTGTCACATTCTTCAGCAATTTTAGAAGCTTCTAACCATTTACTCTGCTGAGTTAACCCAATATATGATGCGGTTTCTTCATCTAACGTGTTTAATAACTTATCCGTAATTATTAACTGGTTGACCTTTTCACATGAGTCAGCACCCCTAATCTTACAATAATTTTCCCATGTTGCTATTAAACGCGATACAAATAATACATGAGTTTCATTCTGGTTTCTCCTAGCCTTCTTAAAGTTTTCCAAACACGCCTTCGGTGTCGGCTCGTGTTCCCTTAGAACTAATTCCTTTAATTCCTCATAACTCTCAATTTGTTCCCTAGTGGTATAAATTTACAAATTATCTGCTTTATCTCCTAGCATATTTAGTAGAATTTCGGCCTACTGGTTTTCCGGTACATTTTTAGATTTGAATGCCCTTTCTAAACTATTGAAAAATAAATTCCATCCCTCAGTCCCTTCTGGTACTTTGATAGACAGAGTTTTAACACTTTTGATCAATTTTTCTAGGTTACTTTCATTATTAGATTCCCTAGACCCATTTGAGTTATTTGTCGAACCTTGTACCCTTAGCCTGTCCATTTCTAATTCATGTTCCATCCTTAATTTTTCAGCCCTCTCTTCTCTTTCTAACTTTTCGCGTTCTATCTTTTCCCGTTCAACCCTTTCTACTCTTTCGCGCTCTAATTTTTCCAGTTTTTCTTCGCGTTCTAATCGCTCCACAACAATAGTGTTAGATAATTCCTTAATAGCCCCCTCATCATAGTCACCGCTGTCCATTATCTTTTTCTTAAGCTGAAATCTGGTATCTTCCGTGAATTCAACCCCCCAACTCTTCGGCTATCATCTGAAGATCCACCCTTTTTAGTTTCAATAAGAAAGCCATACCTTCACCGATTACTATTACCAATCTACAATAGTATTTAAACCTACCAAATTAATATTTCCTAAATTTCTACTTTAGTACAGTTACCTCCACTTATTATACTAATTAATACATTTCAGATAATCGATGTATTATATTTCTAAATTAACCTACTGTATAATCTTGATTTTCCTCAACCATTTGTATAACACAATTTACTTCCAATAAAACAAAAGGTAAAGCAATAATTTCGATTTGATTACTATGCAATACAGATTCAACTTTATACAATTAGATAATAACATACAATTTACATAATAATACTGATACGTTGCAAATTGAATAAAAGTATTGATTTCAATAGAAACATCCACATAAAGAAAAATTGTATAACATACACATATAAATTTCTACAATTATCCTCAATAAAATATTTCCAAATTCAACAATGGTTCTCGCATTTAAAACAAATAAAATCAAAACCTTCACTTTTGTTTTCCTTGTAAGCCTTTTTTTTTTTTCTTTCCGAAATTTACTTCTAGCCAATTAAAATTCTAAGCAAGCGTTCATTACTCGTTTGTTGTCAACTCTTCAAGCTTAGAACAGTATTGCTTCATTTAAATATTACTTTACTAATGATTTAAATTTAAGTAAATTCAATTATTCCTTCCAACTGTTATTAACACAATGCATCAATTTTGTTCACTACCATTATTAGTAAAAAAAAAAAAAAAAAAAAAAAAAAATAGAAAATCAATATTAGTATACAACAACAAATTCATTTGGTTCGAGAATGTCAGCAGACAGAAATGATCAAAACACCTTACCTTATACTTTATCTGCTGGGGTACTCCGCTGCTCACACGTAGTTTCCCGATGAATTCAATATTTCACCCTTTAAAGTCACTTTGATGCTATTCAACACTCAGGCTGTAATACACCGTAATTTGATTCACTGTAGCGATGATAGGGCACAAACACTATTTCGGTTCGCCGCAACGACGATAGGGCACAACACTTTAGTTCGGTTCGCTGTAACGATGATAGGGCACAACACTTTAGTTCGGTTCGCTGTAACGATGATAGGACACAACACTTTAGTTCGGTTCGTTGTAACGATGATAACGCACACACAGCCTGTATTTCTGCTCGACGCTTGGTTTTTATCTCTCTAAAATTCCGCTCGACGATCCGACATTTCCATGCAAGAATTCCACTGGGTGCTCCGGCACTAACACACTGCAACACGGCTCGTTGGTCACTGGTCCAAGACGATTCTATCCCGTCGCTGCCATCAATTTGTCGGAGTTTCCTCTTAGTCCGCACAACTTCGAAGAAAATACTTATTATTTATATGCTGCCACCACCGATATGATTACGTGATATCGGTCACGCACTGAGAAGATTGTTTAAATGTAAACCACCGCTTTCATTTAACTAAATTAACAGTTTATTTACACACTTTTTACACAACAACAAAAGACTATTTACACTTACAAACTCCTATACAGATGATCCGGTTCAACATTAAATCGAATACAGTAAATGCTGGCTGTGTACGGTTAAACTACGTTAAATCACTCTCACTCTACACACGTTAAATTAGCTTTCCGGAGATCAATCTCGATCTCCCAACACATGGGCTCTAAGCCTACGCTATCCGAGCCTCTCTCAACCCTACGCACTCCCTCAGAGCTATCCAAGGAACTCACGTACACTTTGCGCACTACGCTCAAAACTGACTATCTCAGCAGACGAGATTGCCTTTTCAGGAACCCCTTGCTCCTTCTCAACGTAACCCCTCCGGAGTTTTCTACCTGGCTCCCATTTCAAACGCTTTTCTTCGTTCGTGGAATTCTTTTGTCTTCTTCTCTTCCACAGACATCTCAAAAGGTTGGACACACCCCTCTCCAACTATCTTTTTCCCCCTTCATACCATTTATACATTTTCACCGGCTTAGATCCAGTTTTAGATAAGAAAAGACTGTTATTTTGAAATTCCAGTACACAGCCCATACAATATATAATATATTAAGACAAAATAATATAGAACCTCAGTTCTAATAGCAGATGTTTCTCAGAACCTGACAGGAGTATCGATTGAATAATGAAAAATTAGCAGCAGTAAGGAAAAAAATGTCTGTTTATTTGGAGGCTTGAGATTGCGCGATCTTTTGACGAAATTCACCGTTTTTCCGAGATTTTTTCCCGCGATCCTTTGACAATTCGCCCTTATTCAGCGATCATTTGACGAAATTTGCGTTTTTTGCGTGATTCTTTGACGAAATTTGCTTTTTTCCACGATATTTTGACAAAATTCGCAATTTTGTTTGTAATCTTTTGAAGAAATTTGCATTTTTTCGCAAACTTTAGACGAAATTAACATTTTCCCGCGATCATTTGACAGAATTCGCGTTTATTCTGCGAACTTTTGACGAAATTCGCAATTTTTCTGAGATTTTTGAAAAAATTCTCATTTTTCCCGCCATCTGTTTTTTGGCAATCTTTTCATAAAATTCGCGTTTTATTCTGAAACCATTTAACAAATTCGCGATTTGTCCTTTCCCCCTTTAATGAAATTTACCTTTTATCCACGCCCCCCCTTTAACGAAATTCTCGTTTTTCAGCGATCCTTATGATGAAGTTGTTATTTTTCCGCAGTTCTTTGACTAAATCCTTGTTTTTCCCGCAATCTAAAGACGAAATTTGAGTTTTTTTAGCGGTACTATGTCGAAATTGTTTTTTTTTTTTTCGCGATCGTTTGACGATAATCGGGTTTTTTCGGCGACCATTTGCCGAAATTCGTGATAATTTTATGTACGAATTTCCGGATTGATGACCGTTGTTTTTTAATTTTCGAAACAAATCACCCATGCGAGAAACAGTAAAAAAGCGGAAAATCGCGGATCCGCGGAAGAATTTCATGCCTGAGTGCGTTTTGGGCGCAGGCTTGACGCAAAATACTATTTCTACACAGATATGCGAAAAATGCGCGGCACTTGAAATCCTGGAAGTGGTTATAGTAAATTTCAGCGACTTTTGCTGTGCGCAAACGCGGTTGGTTACTGACTAGTGCCATAGAAATATACTAGCCCCTCCCAGAGCAAAATCCTGGGTGCGCCAATGTCACATCATTAATGGCAATTTCGAGCTGTAAATAAAACATATTTCAAGCGATTACCTACACTAGATGTTTTTTAAACCATTCGATTGGTCTTTATGGAGGTATGTGGATATTTTGATACACAGACAGGTAGACAAAAATTAAGATAAAATAATAAAATTTCGATTACGTTGAAAAGTATTAAAAAAGATGCTGCACAAAGTCGTCTTAATAAGCACATATATTTTATATCTACCCATATTTTTTAATGGTATCATTGATTTTTATATCCTTTTCTGTCTGAATTCATTTATTATTCCTATTGTAAATTTTAATGATATTTTTAAAAAATATGTTTCGCTGCTAGTCTGTTGCACTTTGCTATAATTTTTTTCTCAAGACGCCTCGATTAACGCGGAATTCGGATATGTTATTCGTTCAGATATCAGTGTTGTCTTTTAAAACACTTTATTATTGTTTCATTGAAAAATTTTAGAAATCCTGCACATATTCAAAATATGTTTAGTAATTTAGCAAGTGAAGTAAATTATAATATTTCTTGCTTAGTGTGCAAATTATTTGAAATATGTTTAACAATTAGAAACCGAAGTAAACAGTGATTTTACTTGCTGCATACGCAATCTATATACAGGGTGTCCGGTCTCAACGGTGTCCAATGGCTAATTCCTAAACCGTTAGTCATAGACATATAGTTCCAATTACAAAAATGTTTTAAATCATGTAAAGAAATATTTTAAAAAGCGATTTGGGTCAATAAAAACATTTCTTAAAAAATTACGAAATTTAAATTTTTATACGGCCCCCCCGGTCCTATAAGTTATATTTAGTAAATTTTTCCTATTACACTGACAAGTAAGACAAAAAAAGTCCCATTCATATAACCCTAAAATTGAGCAAGTTATGAAACTTTAAAAATGCATGACTTATGCCACTTTTCTGCTCTGAAAACAAATGAGTTCGGCTTGGCTTTGAGGGACCAATTAGCAAGTACTTAAAGTATTCCAAGATCTTATTTCATGTGTATCTGCGCTTTGAAAAAAATCGTATAAGTATTACGATTAAGTTAACATTTATTAAGTTTCAGATTGGCTAAAATAACACATATTTTATTTTGTCAGGATTTGAGACTGTTTCTTTTATGATTTCTTTTAACAAATATGTTATGATAAAAAAACAAATTTTGTTATGATTAAAAAAAAAATTATGTTCCTTCAACGATTATATGTATGTTTTTCCAGTTGAAAATTTGTAATCGAACTTTAACCCATTTTTAAATATCCGATCGAAATTACATTTTACATACTGGCGCAAATCCGATAACAATCTAATATTATTATGATTTTCGGTGGTGTACTCATTTTACAGGATAACGCAAAAAAATTCGGATAGATTACAGTCAAGAAGTTTAAGAGAAAGTTTTAGATTAGATAATACAAGACTGCGGTTGTTGGGTTTTTTAAATTTTATGTAATTTTTAGCACTGAATCCGAAAATTACCTTAATTTTTAACCATAATGTCAGGATATTTCGCAAATCATAAATTGTCAAATTTAAAGAATAACAAAAATCGGAAACTATAAAGTAGAGGAGATTTAAAAAAAAAAAAACTTTTGATAATTGATTTCTACGTACTTTTTAGCGCTGAATCTGAAAATGACCGTCATTTTTAACCATCACATTAGAATTTTTTTGCAAATCGCAAATGTGTAAGTTAAAATATAGTGAAAATCTCATACTATAAAACATATGTAAAACATTTTTTTTAATTTTATTTTGTTTTATTTTATTTTATTCAATAATTTATTCGATATTTTTGCTTATCCTAGGATTCTTACAGCTAAACAGCTGAGTGGTCCGATGAGGTGGGGGAGGAGATTCAATTTTAACTTTGAACTTTTTAACTTTGAAATTTGAAATTTGCGAAAAATCCTGATGTGATTGTTAAAAATGAAGGTCAATTTCAGATTCAGCGGTAAAGAATTTATAACAATCAATAATCAAAAGATAAAAAACCTGACATAACCTAACTTTTGCGGTCTAGTGCAATCTAATAATATTTTAAAATACGTATCATTTTGTAAAGAATTGAGGCTGTTAATTTAACATCATTTTATTTAACAAAAATTCTGTTTTTTTTTCTTAAATGTTTATTACAAATTGCATTAATATGTCAGAATGATTAATTATTTCAAATTTATATTGCAATGTTAAATTTACACTCAACCATTTTTTAATATATCTGACTAAATTATATTTCGACTAAATTTGTGAATGACCCCTAATTTGAAGCAAAAAATATGCTCCAACTTTAAACAGCTGTTACTCGGTCAATTTTAATCGTAGAATAACGGGACTTTTTTGGTATTACTTCTCAGTGTAAAAGGAAAATTTTACTAAATATAACTTATAGGACCGGGGGACCATATAAAAATTTAAATTGTGTAATTTCTTAAGAAATGTTTTTATTGACCCAAATCACTTTTAAAATATTTCTTTACCTGATTTAAAATATTTTTGCAATTAGAACTATATGTCTATGACTAACGGTTTAGAAATTAGCCATTGGACACCGTTGAGACCGGACAACCTGTATATATTACGCTATCGTATGCAGCACAGAAATCGCGATTATTTGTTAATTGTTTAATGGCAACGCCCGAATGAAACACATCTCATTGGTTATTGAAAAGCATTTAATGCATCTCCATACCTATAAGAAAGGTTACCATAGGAGGCAGGTTGTTCTGTCGCCAAATGCAGCCAAGTTTGCGTCAGCTTGGTGCTATATCACCACATTTGGCAACCAAAATGAATCGTCAAAGTGACGCCAGCTTGGCGATATCTCTAATATTTTGCCAAATTCCCATAGACTTCAATTGTAAACCAATAGGGTTTATTTGCTTACAAAAAATAAAAAAATGAGATATTTTAATTCAACAAAAACTAATATTAGCTGGGATTATATAAATTATATTTAAGGGAGTCCATGTAAATTAAATTATGAATAAAAATAACACGATACAATGCTTAGCATGCTTTCCCAAACATAAATTTTAAGGCAGACTAAACTGGTCACCAAGGGCGACTAGTTGTTAATAATGTCCTGGTTTGCCGGTGTGTATTACGTCCTGTTTTGACGGTGTGTATTACGTCCTGGTTTGACGGTGTATTTTACGTCCTGGTTTGACGGTGTGTATTACGTCCTGGTTTGACGGTGTGTATTATGTCCTGGTTTGACGGCGTGTATAACGTCCTGGTTTGACGGTGTGTATAACGTCCTGGTTTGACGGTGTGTATTAAGTCCTGGTTTAACGGTGTGTATTAAGTCCTGGTTTGACGGTGTGTATTAAGTCCTGGTTTGACGGTGTGTATTAAGTCCTGGTTTGACGGTGTGTATCACGTCCTGGATTGACGGTGTGTATTACGTCCTGGATTGACGGTATGTATTACGTCCCCGCTCTCCGGTGTGTATTACGTCCTGGCTTGACGGCGTGTATTACGTCGTGGCTTGCTGATGTGTATTACATATTCGATTGTCGATGTGTATTACGTCTCTGTTGGTAGGTGCGTATTTGTTCTTACTTTTCGGTGCGTATTATGTGCTCACTTGTCGATCGGTAATACGCCCTAGGTTGCGAATCTGCATTTAGGCCGTCGATTGACGTCGACTAAGTCGGTTTATTACGTCGTTGATTGCTGGTGCGTATACCGTTTCCACTTGCTGCGTGAATTACGTCCTTGAATACATGTACTGGTTAGTTTCTCACTTTGCGAATTGCAAAGCATCCTCGTTTATTGATGTTTAAAGTGCTCTCGTTTTATGGCGTGTATGTCTGCATTCGTGGATGTGTTTATGGATATAATTTATGCATTAATTTCATGCATATTAGCAGAGTGTTTAATTGCCAACCTCGTTTAATTATTTTTTTGTATAATTCAAATATTATTTTTAATCCACATAAACATTGCAACATTTCTGCTATGTTATTCTGCTAAACAATACTAAACAAACAGCAAATTTTGCATCCGTTACATTTTTATAATTTTTCATCTTTCAAAAGTTAAAAAAAAAATGATTTCATTCCCGTAATTAGAAGCAAAACATTCTTATAGCGCAAAAAAAAAAAAAAAAAAAAAAAAAAAAAAAAAAAAAAAAATTTAACGACCATTTGGAAAATGATTTTTTCAAAGACTGAAATTTAAGACATAAAAAATCGCACGGAGTTGATCATACATTACGCACGCCATTAATAGCGTTATTACACGTAAAAATTGCAAGCGACAGTAATCGCCTGCGACTCGTCAGATTTCCTGAAACTTACGTATTATCCAAGCATTTCATTGGCTGTTCGGGAAAAGGCTTTTCCATCGTCAGACTTTCAAGAAATCTGACGACCAATTTTAAATGAAATTTCATTCTTAAACTTCTAAACATCCCACAAAATTACTTTTTACACCGTCCTATAGAGAAAAAAATGTACTTTTAAACGCAATTTGTTTGAAAGCTGTATCTCAATTTGTTTAGGAGTTGTTACCTTTTTTTGTAGTTTTTATTACTTTTTGTCATAGTGGCAACAGAAGTATCCATCTCTGTTGAAATTAAAGGGTAAATTCAGATTTCTGTATAGACCAATCAGAAAACGAATAAAATGCAGATTCAACCAATAGAACGTTTCAGATATGCTTTTGATTTCCTACCCTGACAGAAAACAATAACGATTTTCCCAAATGGTTAAAATAATAATAATAATATATATAATTTTGTAATTTTGTTTTATTTATGCTTTTTTTTAATTTAATGTTTAGAAAATTTCTCTATTTTAACTAATTTTTATAAAGTTTTAATGATATTCGTGACAGTTATGTAATAATTTAAAAAAAAGACCTTTTCAAAATCTAATCAGTTTATATTAAGGCGTAACTAAATATAAAATTGATTGCTTGCTGATGATTCCTGAAATTCTGTCCATTACTTATTGAACTAGGGCGGCTGCAAAAATTTCTGTCACACACAAAGACCCACCAACCCACAGCAGACAGAGAGAATTTTTCCAAAAGTAGTCAAATCGTGTTAAGAATATCCCAAAATGTATAAATTCGTCAAAAAGGGATGTCGAAAATTTTCGTGATTCCAATACTTTCTTCTTATGTACATAAAAAAAGGTAAAAAAAATAAAACATTAAAATGTATTTAATGATTAAAATCTGAAATATATTTTTTACACTCATAAACGATCAACGTGTAAATTATAGAGTCGCATGAAACTTCTTCAGAATGTCCGGGGTTGATTGTGTGTATCATAACAGTAAATGTCCTCAATTGATTGTAAAATAATGAAGTCCTCAATTGATTGTGTGTATCGAGTTCACTGTGTGTATAGGTGTGTATCAATGTCCTCATTTACATTGCGAAAATACATATTGCGAAATTTTTAAATTTTAACAAAAAGCAAAGTTGGTTCGTATTTAAGGAAGTATAAGTAATAGTTTTTCACCGAAAATAAACTTCTAAGTCGGTTATTTTTGAAGTCCCCAATTGGCGGTGTATACACAAAGTCCTGAGTTTGCACGTCTTGCCAACCTGTGTGTGTGTGTGTGTGTGTGTGTGTGTGTGTGTGTGTTGAATTAGTTTCTATTGATACTTGATCATTAAAAAAAAATTATTTTAGCTGTCCAATCTGAAAGTTTGTGTTATTAAATTTGTAAATGAGTAGAATAAGCAATTTCTCGTGTATGTACCACCCAAACAATATTACCTTCTGCTATCCGTAATTTAGAGTGTATTTTTCCGTAGTATCAAAATAAAAATTATTATCTAATTTCATTAGACGAGACCGGAGTTATAATCTAGAAAACGGGTTAAAACTTCATTATATATAAGGTATCATCAGGTATATATTTCCATTTATTTGCATTGATTACCGTTCTAAATAACATCGATACCATGATGAGAACAAAGTGATACATTTCCAGATTTTTTTTTTCTAAAAGATACATAAACATTTCATTATATTAGCATTCATCTAGTGTATGAGAATTTTTTTTCTCAAATATTTATATCCAAATAGATCATTACTTTCATGCTGTTCCTGGTGGATAACTTTTCCTTATCATCAAAATAAAATTTTTCTTATAATCATTTACAGTAGATAACCTAACTTTCGTTAAACAATCTAAAATCGAGAGAATTCTGAAATTCTGCTTAAAATTTGATTGTAATACACATACAGGCGCACAATTCCATTTATTCTCATTCAATGTCATTTTGAACAACTTTTATAGTCAAAATAAACTGAAACAATTTCAGATATTTCGTTTCTAAAACATACAAAAATATTGAATTAGCTGCTAAAGATACTTGATCATTTTTAAAATTTTTCAATTAATTTAATTCCCAAATCTGAAAGTTCCTGCTTTTAAATCTCTAAAGTTACATCATAAGCATTTTTTCGTATGTAGCCGAAATGAACATTACTTTCTGCTTTCGTAATTTACGTAATGTACTACTTTCCTTCTTATCAAAATGAAACATTTCCTATGTTCATTTACACTAAGAATTTTGATCATCTAATTTCGTTAGACGAGACCCGAGTGTAATCTGAGAATCTCCTTAAAATTTCATTAGAAAACAGGCGTATATTTTCATTTATTCGCATTGAATGCTGTTCTGAATAACATTCCTTCCATAATGAAAACAAACTAACGCATTTTAAGACATTTTGTTTCTGAAAGATGCATAAATGTTTCTCTAGATTAATATTTATAAGTATGCATAGTTAGTAAGCTCTAAATCAATTTTTTACTGTTTCATTTGTGTCTCATACAAATATTCAGCTGTTACTGAATTTCTGGATATTTAGCATGAAAATTTAAGATTATGAATTCCAGAGAGTAATGATTACGAAATTAATGAGACAACGGACAACGGAGGAAGAGTAGTCAAGGGGAATGGCTGAAACCCTGATAATGGAAAATATTTGATATAATAGAAAAAATCGACACACACGCACACACACAAACAAAAGTCCTTCGGTATCAATGCATAAAATCGTATTTTGTGTTACAGTTCATTAGTATACTGATTCATCTCCCAAAACTACTTAAAGTCTTTCTTGTAGTTATACCAATATAAAAGAATGGCAGAGTGAAAGCTTCAAAGATTAAATAAAATGGGCTTATAGTAAGAATGAGATTTACAGAACTGCGTTGAGGTTCCTGATCTGGTAATTAAAGTCCTACACCGGGACGGGTAACAAGAGTTTACCGGAAAGTATGACCCATACTGCGGTTCGGTTAGAATCAAGCTGTTAAGTAATTTTCTTTACTGCTGGACTGTTCGGATTTGTGTCGGATTGACTTTAATTGTATAGTGTTCAGGCTGGTTATGAGTTGGATTCACCCGACCTTTCAAATGGCAATTCAGAATATGTATATATATATATATATATATATATACGTATTCTGAATTGCCATATATACATATGCCATATATATATATGGCAATTCAGAATATGTATATATATATATATATATATGTATGTATATTCTGAATTGTCATATATATATATTACGATTTACATAACATTAGAAGAAGTGAATTGAACTTACTGGTTGTAAAAATGCCAATAGTGTGATCACATCTGGTAGTAATGCACTAGTGAAAGCTGAAATTATAGATGTAAGAACAAATAGGAGTAAATGCAATCTTAGTATACGATAGTACTTCTAAACATCGATGAAAAGTACACTGTAAAACAAATACTGCCAGTTTTCCGGTAGGAATATGAAAAATAGTTTCCCTTATCGTACCGGAATAATTTCCGACCCAGTTCGGAATAAAATCCATAAAAATAAGGAAATAGTCAGTAAAACGGTATTTTACGGATTTTATTCCGAGCTGGGTTGTAAATTATTCCGGTACGATAAGGGCAACTATTTTTCCAATTCCTACCAGAAAACTGGCATTATTTTTTTTACAGTGTAGAGTAAGCCATAGCAGTGTGCGATGTTAAATAATAATATGAGGAGTGGTACTTCAAAGCATAAAACTTCGAATGTTGCAGTCATCTAATGGTCAGCCAGGAAAATAGATCTGTCTAGTGTAGGTTACTCCGTAAATAAGTGAGACAAGGCACAGGTCAACTCAAAAGTTTAGTGAAGTAGGTTTCGGTGGTGCAGTTTCCACACATCACATATAGCCGTGCCACTACAATATCAATTAAATAGGGTAAGCAATTTTGGAAATATAAGAAGACGTCATACGGCAACCAGAGGAATGTTCACATCAAAAAATACGACCAAAATCTGGGGAAGAATCGCGTGCATCCGATTTTTGTCACTTCGCGTAGTAATGATATAGCGTAGCAATAAATCTATGACGTGGCACGCACTCTGAACCAATTAAAAATAAAGGATAACATGCCATCCTACGTCACGGACGAATGAGAGAGAACTAGCAAGGAATCCGGACAATTTGGAGCGGATGGATAAAATAGTAAAAAGGAACTGAAGGCGGAAAATGAAACTCTCGGAAGGGAAAAAATGGCTACTAAAAAGAACATTCGAAACCCAGAAAGGATCGGAGATCATGATAGAATTTAAGAATAACTAAAAAGTTAATATTTAAGTAAATTGGGCAAGATAGATATCAAATTAAGGGGAATTTAACAGAATTAACGACAGAGATTATTTAAGAATAAGGAATTTAGTGAATATAGAGTAGAAAATTAGAATAAACAGGTAAAGCGCGAAGGAAGATCTAATAATGTAACATATGTATTTTTTTTTTTTTTTTTTTTT
The DNA here is from genome assembly GCA_963932465.1 of Maratus speciosus. Taxonomy (NCBI): domain Eukaryota; kingdom Metazoa; phylum Arthropoda; class Arachnida; order Araneae; family Salticidae; genus Maratus; species Maratus speciosus. The sequence goes on from OZ010790.1 coordinate 119,459,865, forward strand.
TTTTGAAGAAACATACAGTTGAATATGTATGAATAAATTTACTATATACATATTTTTCAACATAAAAAATAAATTAGGTATAAGCCGTAAAATTTTAGATTTTTTCCATAATCATATTAATTTTCTTTCTTTTAGGGTTTCGGGTTAAATTGTGTCAGATATAGGTCGGGTTTCGTGTCGGCGAAAATTATTTTGTTGGTTGCGGATGATGATTTCGATCAACGAAAAATTTCTTGCCGGCTTCGGAGGTTTTCTTCTAACTGATTTACCACTTAACATAATAATTTTTAATCTGAAAATAAATACTCGTCTTTAAGTGCTACTTTTTACTGTCGTGTCATTATAAGGTGGCTGAGGTGGCGAATGCCACGGACCCCGAGACTCAAGAATACTCCAAACCTCTTTGCTTTTATCTATGGTTGGCAATTAAGAGAAGAAGACTCAGAATGAACTTTTGCCATGAGTCGGCATCAGCGTAACTATGCCACTGTCTTTTGATTACATTATTCTGATTTGATTACATTTCAAACAAAATTCATTAAATGTCAATTAAATGGTCATAAAAAATCATCAATTAGATGGTTTTGCCCAAATTTGAAACACATTTTGTCTTTTTTCGGCTTTAGAGTTCAGTGGTGAATTTATTTAAATTTCGAAACAAAATCTTATTATTCATACTTCATCTCTTATATTTAGTTGGTTATGTTCCTTTTGATCTAATAAAAATTGTGAAACCTTTGCTGTCAGTTTACTAACTTGTTGATTGCATTTATTGATTCATAGATTTATATCACAATATCTCATTCTGAAAATTATGATATTTTCTGAAATATACAAATTTGCATTCTGAATTACATTATCAACTTTTGCAAAATTTTATACGATTGCATCAATCGAATTTATATACCTTTTAAAAATATTACCTTCATAACTTTAAACGCATATCGTAATATGATTAAACATTAAAGGGTGTTCACGTGTAGTATAAAAGCTGGTTATACTTCAACCCAGTTCATGTTGAAGCACGAGCTAGTAAAAAGGATGATGACAGAATTGGAAAGGAACGTTTTCGGAAAAAGAGGCTATTGGATAATAGAGAATCTACACTGTAAAAAAAAAAAAAAAAAAAAAAAAATGCCTTTAAAATATGGAAATTGTACTGGCAATCGAGACGCCAGTACTATTTCCGTATTTTAACGGAATTTTTTCCAGTAAATTCCAGAAAAAAATTCAGTTTTTTCACAAAATTTATGGAAAAAAAATCCGTTAAAATACGGAAATACACTGGTTATCAAAAAGTAAGGATAAGTCACAAAATGCTAATTTTCAAATACGCGAACACTCAAAAGGAAATAACATAATTCAAGTAATTACTATCTCTACAACACAGCTAGTCCATATAACATCTCATTCATGTCACACATGGTCACAAATGTCACAGTCGCTACGGTGAAGCAAAAAAATAGGAAATTCCATACATCTCATTATGAGTCACAAATGATCACTATATGTGACTCCACTGACACGTCACTGTGACTGCTGCTTTGGGACGAGTCACCATGTGACTTTCAATGTAGTTACATTGTGACTCTCATGTGACTGTCATTTGTAGACTCAATTTCAAAGTCATCGTGAACGCTGCATTGTGATAAGTTACCAAATAATGTCACATTAAAGTCACATGATGACTTTCAGGTGACAGAGAGACTACTGTGAAGTCACCATTGTGCTCTTTTGGGAAAAATCTCCATGTGACTATAATATGATATTATTTGGTGACTTATCATAATGCAACGTTCACGGTGACTATGAAATTGAGTCTCAAAATGACAGTCACACGAGAGTCACAATTTAACTACATTGTAAAGTCACCTGGTGACTCGTCTCAAAGCATCAGTCACATTGGAGTCACATATAGGGATCATTTGAGACTCATAATGAGGTGTATGTAATTTCCTATTTTTGCTTCATCGTAGTGAATGTGACACTTGTGACCACGTGTGACATGAATGATATGTTATATGGGCTAGCTGTGTTGTAGAGATAGTAATTACTAGAATTATATTATTTCCTTTTGAGTGTTCACGTATTTGAAAATTAGCATTTTGTGACTTTTCCTTAATTCTTGATAACCAGTGTAGTACTGACGTCTCGGTTGCTAGTACAATTTCCGATTTTAACGGATTTTTTTTTTTTTTTTTTTTTATTACAGTGTAGAAATACTTCTCTAACTATAATATTTATATTTTTGGCAAATCGCCATTTTGAAATTATTTAATTTACAGTTTCAGCAATCAGCTATTTACTATTTCTATATTCTTTTTTATTAAATGTTTGTGATCGTTACAATTTCAGCGTCACCGTTTTAAACTTTTTGTGGAAAGTTAATAACTTATCCCAGATTCATTTCTTATAATAAATGAAAATCCCGTAAATTCAGCCTGATAACGTTAATTTTGTATTTAGTAATTGATAAAGAGCGTACCTAGCAAATAATACTGCAGAGTTGAGACAAGCCAAAATCAATTCAGCCTTGTTATTAATGATTTTTGGTACTAGATAATTAAAGAACTAATTTAAATTCAGATGATCCTGTCGTTGTCTGAACAAAATGAAAGACGATTTTTCATCTAATTGTCTTACATTTTCTGAAAGAGACGGATCAATAATACTTATAATACTAACGGCGTCGCGTCGCATCCATTAATAGTCAACCTAAAGTTTCGGCTAAAATTTATGCTCTGTGACGTCCTTAGGAAATATTGATCGAAAATGCATATGATGTGCTTGATTTTAAAACTATTATTCTGAAGATACCCGCTGATCTTATGATTCGAAATCCTGTGATAGTACTTTGATTTATATTCCATGTAATATTAAATGCGCCTGATGTTATGAAAAGCGAAAAGGTGCTTTATAGAAATATTTAGACAACACTGCTCTATGTTTTCAGTATGATATTTCATACTTCATGTGAAACCATTGAAGATTAATCCCTTTCAGTAATATTTAATACTAAAAAATTGTGCACGAAAGAAGCATTTCTAAATTCATGCATTTTTCGATTAAAAGTATATTATACACTTTATTTTTATTTGGGAACTACACAAATTTTGCGATAGAAGAATGTAGCACGTCAAGTTGCATCACAATCTGTCATTTCTTATGATAATCCAAACTAAAAAATTTTGCACGAAAGAAGCATTTTTTTTTGTCATTAAAGAAACATGTCTCATTTCACATTCATACAGTTTATCGATTAAAAGTATCTTCGAAATTATTTTAATTTAGGAACTATACAAATTTTGTGATAGTAAAAATGTTTTAAGTAATTTTACTCGCATGTCGCATGCCGAATTAGCACGTCAAGTTGCATCACAATATGTCATTTCTTACGATAATCCAAACTAAAAAAAAATTGTGCACGGAAGGAGCAGTTACATTTCACATTCATACATTTTATGTATTAAAAGTATATTCGAGTCTTTATTTTAATTTATAAACTATACAAATTTTGTGATAGTAAAAATATTTTAAGTAACTATAGTCGCATGTCGCATGCCGAATTCGCACGTCAAGTTGCATCACAATATGCCATTTCTTACGGTAATCCCAACTAAAAAATTGTGCACGAAAGGAGCATTTTTTTACTAAACAAGACAACATGTTTCGCTTTCAAATTCATACATTTTACCGATTAAAAATATATTCGAGGATTTTATTCCTATTATAATTTAGGAACTATACAAATTTTGTGATAGTAAAAATATTTTAAGTAACTTTAGTCGCATGTCGAATATAGTTCCTCGCAATCATAGGGACATGTCTTTTTTTTTTTTTTTAAGTACACTGAAATTTAAAACAGTACGTTTTGGAAAAGTACTATTGATTAAAAATATTATATTAGCTTTTGGGAAAAGAATTCTCTTAGTGCTTCCAAATGTGAGAATTATTGCAACCCTGTTGCTCATACATGGTGTTTCACTAGAAGATAGCCTCGAAAAGAAATTTTTTTTTTATAAAAGTGGAGGAAGAAATAAAAGAAAATAATCAAATGTTATATCTGTATGTTTAAACAAGTTGGAGATTGCACGTCAAACATGGCAAACGAGGTGCGTTCGTACTATAGGTAACAAGTTTTATAAATATTTTTTGCATCGCATATTGTACTGAATGTATATTTTAGTACACTTCATAAGTGCATATCAATTTCATTCTGTTCGAAAGGCTTTAACATCATTAAAATGGACTTGAAATAATTTTTTCCCATTGGCCGTAATGAAACGGAAAAGTTTTGACTGTCCCTATAATAAAACTATACATCCGATTTTCATAAAATTTGAAATGAGACGACAAAACTTTGCAAAAATTATTTATTTAAAATTTCAGACCATTCGGTTTAGTTTTTGCTCTGTTATATGCGGACAGACAGACGGACAGATGGACCGAACGACGACTATAGGTGCTACGTATTTATATAATTACGAACGTACCTAAAAAGGAGGTAGTCATAAGAGGTACTCGGAATGTCTTCCCTGAATTTCTTAATACAGCTGAAATACATATCCATGTACTTTTATTCAAAAAAAAATTGTTTGGGGACTACTTTCTAATGGATTTATGCGAAGTGAGATATTCGGCAAAACTGAAATTAAAAGCATGGAAGACGAAAAGTTATTTTTAATTTTAAAAAGCATCAGAAATTTATTTATCATATTTACTTTCGGAATAAAGAAAGTAGAATAACAACGTAAACAAACAAAACGTTAGTGGATTTTTTTTTTTTTTTTTTTTTTTTTTTTTAGTTTAAAAGGGATAGTTATGTTGTTTAAAAATTTTATTGCATTCTGATTCTAGATGTATTTGTCTTCTAAAAAAGAAATAAACAAACAACTTTTAAAAAATACATACACCACCATTACCAGTGTTGTCACAAAGCTTCATCTTTTCTTAATTCCAATAGACGGTAATGTATTCATAAACTTTTGCAGCGTTATATACGGTCTTTACTTTTTATACACTACATACAATACAAATATTTCATACAGATGGAAAAGACATAGCAGAACAGAAAACTCACTTCCGACAATTACAATCAACTGACGGCAAAGCATCCAAATTGCTTCATACAGCCTTGTACAAAAATTTATTTAGATTACATAAATGCCAACTAGCGTACTAGTAGTGTTTATACTAGCAAGCTTAAAATGAAAGTTAGCTTAAGTTCAAATTAAAACGGGTAATGCATTAGAATAATACACTTTCAGCATTTCAAATCCAGTGACTAAGTTAGTTGAACTCTCTTATGCAGATCCGTATATAATCTATCCATTTTTGTATACCACATATATTATATACAAATTTGAGTAAGATTGAAAACGGATAATAAAATTGGAATTAGCCATTATCGCTCAAAAATGATAATTACTTGAATTATTTTATGCGCCCTGTGTAAAAGAACAGTAAAACGCATCTTTTATCGAAATGCAACTTTCAGATTAAAGGATTGCATTAATGCATATCAATTTCATAATATTTGAAGTAGTGTAAACTCATTAAATTGCATTTAAATTATCGTCCATAGAATGCATTGTAACCGTGATTTTTTAGTGTCCCTGGAAACAAACTATAAATGTTGCATATTTCATTTTCAGTAACGAACATCTCATAGTTTATCTCAATAATATATATCAATTACATTAACCAAGTACAGTAAACTCTCTGTCAGGCGGACTCTGTGTAAGACGGAAATTTGTCTAACTCGAAAATATTTTCAAGTCCCTGCGAATCCACAGACATAGAGTAAAATTTTTCTAAGGCGGAATATTGGCTACTACGGAAAAATTTCTTGGTCCCGATCGATTCCGCCTTAGACAGAATTTACTGTACATTAACGGAAATTAGAGCGCATATAGACAGACAAATAGATAGACAGAGACATGAACCAAAGTAGAGTCCTGCATCGGGTCGGGTTACCAGAACAGATGTTTTTGTTTCGGGTCGGGTTGCGGGTTGAAATATTGCGGGTTCGGGTTGCGTGTTGAAATATTGCGGGTTTGGGTTGGGTGCGGGTTGAAATACCTCGGCTTCGGGTTGGGTACTGGGTTGCCAAAAATATTTTGGCGTGTTCGGGTCGGGTTGCGGGTCGAGGATTTTTTTTTTCTTTTCACGGGTTCGGGTCGAGTTGCGGGTTGATTTAAAATGGAATTTGCGGGTTCAGGTCGGGTGTGCAGAATTCTAAACTAAAGTCATAACCCCTTTTGATCTTTTATGGAAAGTGTTAAAAGATGTGAATATAGCTAATAAAAATTATGGTGTGTTTCGTTGAAATCGTATTAAATCCAAAGTGTGTAATATAAAGTAAACAACTTCGAATAATTAATGTACAATGAGGCGTTTTGACTAAACGTTGTCTCTCTTATTCAGGCGCATATAGGACGTGATTCAATTTTGAAAACAGGAGCAAGACTGGAAGAAAATGAAAAAAAAAAAGCTGCATCTCTGAATTATACTTTCTGGAAAACTTAGCTATCTAGCTTAATCGTGATGTTATCGTTAATGAAAAATCTTATTGTACACTATGTTCTCACAAGTCTCAAAAAACTTATTCGGTTTAACTAAATAACATTTTTTTTTATTTCTTCTTTATTATTATTATTATATATTTTTTATATTATCTTAGTTCCCCCCCCCCGTTGTCTTTTTATCCCATTTCTTTCATACTTCTCCTTCTGTTTTGTTTTGTCGTTTCTGTGTTTCTGATTGGATGTTGCCTCTTGCTTTACTATTGTCTGTTTTCTCCTATTTATCCTTTCTCTGTCCCTTACTTTCAGTGTTGGTTTCTGCTTTTAAAGTGATAACTCGTCTTGTTTGTACCTGATGAAGAAAGAAAACGTTCTTTCGAACCCCCTAGTACATTACTCATTTTTATGGTGTCTTAAGAAGTTTTACCTTATATTGTGCATTACTCCAATTTTTATAATATTTTGGTTCCAAAGCTCATCCAACGGTTAAGAAACACTGTTTCGGATACAGTGTTGAATTTAGGGGGTGGCCTGGGGGAACATTTACTTACCCCGGAGCATCGAAATGCCCCCAGGAAGATTTTGGATTTTATAAGAGAGAATGTCTAGCCCTCTGAGCGGTTTGGGCGTATTTTTCCGTTTCCCCAAAACAACTTAAATCTGTTGTAGAAAAAAAATATTTTAAACAGAATTGTGTTTTAAAATGTAATATCAAATAAAGGGGTATGAAAAGTACTTTAGAAACAAAAAGGGAAATAAAATTTACATTAAGATTATTTTTATAGGCATTTTTATAAAAATGCAGGAAATCCCTCAAGGCGCTCGGAAGGCTAGAGGTGCGAATCTCCCCTCATAAAACTCTAAATTGTAACCACCTCCGGAGCTGCCGAAATCCCTCCCGGGGAAAAGCGTCTGAATTCAACACAAGGCTACGTTAAATGTAGTTTCAAAATTTTTATAGTACTTACATTTAAAAAACTAACAAAATTCCTTCACTGGTTTATGAAGATATAAGCAAGTAAATGTGAAACAATATGTGATACACATTTAAACCATTTCTGTAATTATCTATTCCTAAATATTCGACACACGAATCTGTGACTGCACTTGCAGCAAACACATGGCGACTAATGGAAACAAATTTGCAAGTGGACAGTTTGCTACCTCCAATGCATGTTACAAATGCGTGCTTAGGGGCATGATTATATCGTCAGATTTCTTACAGAATAAAACTTTGTAGCGCTTTAATGACGAAAACGACTTGATAGAGTAACTAAATTAGATAAAATGTTTCTTAACCAGTGATTTTCGAAATTCTGTGCATCAATTTAGCAAACTGGTTTCTTTTGGCATGCATGACATTCTAATTGTGCTATATTTCGATACACCAGTTTGAGGCGTTTGAAATTTAGTTGCTTCAAAGGATTCGTGCTCTTATTTGCATCTTTCGTCGTAGAAACAAAGAACTATAATAAGTGAAATTAGTAGCAGCTGGATTATTTCATGTCTGCAAATGCGTATAATTACTTTATCGATTTCCTTTGCATTTATTTATTTCATTTTTCACGTGTTTTTATTTTGTTAGTTGTTTTACACTTCTTATTTTATTGAAATTTTGATATTGTTTTTTGTGACATTTTCGTACAAAGCATCAATTAGAAGAGAAAGAACTATTTAACACAGAACCAAAACTCCCATAATCATAAATGTTTTAATAATTTAATTATTTTAATTATTTTCGTGGCAGATGCTAAGAGTAATTTCATTAATTAAAGCAAATTGAATTTTAACCCTTAAAAGCCGGGTGTTGCTTTTTGGCAACATACCCAATTAGGCTTCTAAAATATTATTAGAATAATATTGAAGCTATAATACCTAATGTTGCGAATAAAATACATTCTGAAAATATTATTAAATTGATTTTCAACATGTAGATGGCAACACCTGTGCTGTTTAAGAATAAAGATAGATTTATTTTTTCAATTGTTGCAACTTGTTCTTTTTGTTTTGTTTGGAAGCTTACGAAATACCCTATTTTGTTCTGCAGTGAGCAAGTAAAATTTATTTCTTATTATAGTTCTTGAAATTCTTGTGTGTTTAATGTTATAGAATTTAATCAAGGAAAATTATTTTTTCAATTAAAGACCAGTATTGCCGATTAGTAACAAACTGTTTTTTAGCCGTAAACCATATTTAAAACAAAATATGATATTTTAAAGTATTTTTCCCATGATTTATTTAAAAAACGAAAGCCGGAAAACATTATTACAACGATTTTTGAAAAATCAGGCATTTAAGGGTTAAAATAGATTCTTCAGATTAATAAAAGCATGCTAGAAGAAGAATGAAGAACAACGAACAAAAGAATGAAGAACATAAGACATAGATGGCAAGAACGAAAAATCATGCGTACAACATAGATTATGAAACACCTTCCAACACATTCAGAATACTATAACAAAACTTTACAGTTTACGAAGTTGAAAGATGATGTCTAAATGAGCAATTTGGAAAGCGTATAATGCATTTTAAAATCCTGTTTTTGCTATTCCAATGAATAGCGGTTAAAATATTCATTTTTTTTTTTTTTTTTTTTTTTTTTTTTTTTTTTTTTTTTTTGTGCAGCCCTGAGTAGGAATATGATCTACAGATATGCATGCATACTACTGTCGAACTCGCTTATAGCAAGCGTAAAGGGACCGTGATATTTGCTCGCTATAACCGGGGGCTCGTAAAAAACGGGTTCGTAAAAAAATATATAAATTCATGCATACTTTATTATACATGTTTATTTATTTTTGATTTTTTTACAGTACAAAAAAAGTTGATTAATTTGCTTAGAACTGTCATATTGTCTCTTTCTAGTGTTATTGTTCTTCGGAGAAGACTCATGGTCCGAAAAAACATCGTCATTTCACCCCTGGCTTCGAAAAAAGTTTTTCTGCGCACTCAAAAGCCGTTTAGTATGTCGGTGTCGGTTCAGCTTGAAATTCTTCACCCTCGTCGTTATCATCGTCGCTCGCAAGATTTATGACTCATCACTAACTTTCGGTTGACTTCGGAACGTTAAAGGAATTTTTCCAAGAAACGATTAGTTGAGCTGGAAAGGTGAAAGTCAATAGAAACTTTAGGAATCACAAAAATATTACTCGCTGTAACCGGGTTTTGCTCGTTAAATGCGAGTTATGATCCCATAGACTTAACATTGTACCAACCAAGTATTTCTGATTTCCTCGTTAAATCAGGGCTCGTTATAAGCGAGTTATAAGCGACTATAAGCGCTATAAGCGACTGTATATAGTATGCTAAAAGTTAGATCAGTTAAACGCATGGCACAATGGAAAATTTCCACGCAGCAATTTCTGCCAATAAACGAATATTGTTGAGAATTTTTATGCAACCCTGTATATGATCTATAGAATTTATACACACCAAGTAATATTTAAAAAAAAATTCCTACCGGCTCGGGCCTACAGGCGGAGGTAGATTTCGAAGTTAAGTAATAAATTCACCAACAAAACTTAAATCAAGATTAGAGATAAACCCAGTTCCTTCACTAAGAATGAGCTCTAGGGAGCTAAATATTTTGTGAAAATTCTAATATACACGAATACACACAGTATGTATATGGAATATGTTTAAAAAATAGCTAAAGCAAATTCAGAGAACCTCAAAGTGTTAAAATAAGTTAATATTTCCATAGTCGGGTTTTTATCATGTTTTAATACGTTTCTTCCAACTCACATAATGTTACGTTACATATTCACCTGCTGAAGTCCATTTTATTTCCAATATGACGCAATATTTTTGTTTTGTTTTGTTTTTAATTCGTCAAACTATTTATTTCATTTTGAGTTTTCATGCGGAAATCTTGCTCCAAAAAACTTATGACGTAATATTCTATTTGTTTTCAATTCGTCAAACTGTTTATTTAATTTATTTTTACACGTGAAGATCTTGCAATAGAAAAGCAATTGTTGTGGTGAGAATTAATTTTATTGCTTTTTTTTTTAATTGTTGGCAACTGCTATAACGAAAAATATTTATTTTTTCCTGTCATTGTTGTGTAAGAGCTGGTTTTATCAGAATCATGTTAAGACGGTATTCAAAATTTTGAACCCTCCCCAGTTCCATTCCCTTGGGCCGATTTTGCTCATTTTCAATCCCCGCCGAGATATTAGTCATCTCAAAGTTGTTGGCGAGTTTGAAGACGATCCGAGCATAATTGCGACTTTTATTGTGCGGACAAAATTTAGTACATACATACATACATATATATATATATATAAACTTTTTAGGTGGGGGTGGTTTTGGGTTCCTGGGGTCCTATAATGAAAAGTTATGAAGGAATTTTTCAAAAGTCGCACCATGGTAACGACTGCAATAGGTAGTATTTCTTACGAAATCTACCTAATAGAATTATTGTTCGTAGGCTTCAATAGTTCAATTATTTCTCATTTTCTTCTATAGCCAAATTTTTTTGTGCGTCCCTGGAAATGAACAATAAGTTCTATGCACTTGTACACCATATTCTATAGAAAGAACCTTGTAGCCAGTGATGTACATGCATATCAATTACCATATGTTTAAAATACTGTTGTATCATTAAAAAGATTTTTCCCCCATAGACCGTAATGAAACGGAATTCTTTTGAGTGGCCTTGTAAATGAACTGAAAATGCTACAAACTTCATTTTCAATACCGAACATGACATATTAAACTCCAATATATATCAATTTCATGACAATTGGACTATATTTACGCGAGTTAGAGCACAGATAGATAGGCGGACAGACAAACCTAATTCATAAACACTTTTAAACTATGTTGGAAAGTGTTAAAAATTCCTTTTTTGCTTCACTTGTAAATTTGGCTTACAAATTATTTACTAAAAATAAAGAAACAAACAAAATTTTTACCTCAATTAATGTTCCTATTACAATTTTAATAATTAAAACATATTAATATGAAAAGCAATTATCGCAGATTTTGATCTTTTTAGTTGCCCATCCGTTTTGCCTGACACTCGCAGTGATTCCTTTTTGTATAACTAATTATTCTCTTTCAAAACAGCTATTTTGCGAAAAGAAAACTTATATGTTTTAATATCTTTTTATACGCTCTTGTTTTGACCTTCCACTGGCAACGTTTTCTTTCACTAACGAATAAATAAAAATGTTAATGCTCTTTCTTGTTTTATGTTTGCTAACATTTCTCCGATAAGCACCATACTTCCATACATTAAATTAAGGAAAAATTTTTGTTTAGGAGAGTTTTCGTTCGGATAGATGAAATAATATTTTCATACGGTTATGGAACTCAGAAATATATTGATCTTATAAGGAAATTTTGTTTTTGTTGCTTCAGATGTTGATATTTATATTCGTAGACCTTTATGGCTTTTGTACGAAACAGATTTTTGTGTCAAAAAGGACTTCGATAATGAGCAAATGTAAAATATCGCAATTTGAAATTCGTGTTATAAATTGAAAAATTATAAATCAACTCCAGAGATAGTCAACTTTTGTATTATCATGGGTGAATTTTAATTTCTAAACATCTTCCTCAGTGCAACGCCTCGAACACGCACATATTCACCTATTTATTTAAATGTTTGCATGTTAGTTGTTCATTTTATATACATGCACTATCTGCTATGTAGATGGATATACATGTACATACGAAAAACAATTTAAATAAAAATGGCATTTTTTTTTTTGTTTTTTTGTTTTTTTGTTTTTTTTTTTTACGAATACCAAAGATATAAGCATAATTCTACCTCAAAAATCTTGTAATCTGTCAATATTTTGTTCACAACAGATAACATAATAAAAACTATACAGATTCTTTTTTCAATTAAATACATCACATTCAATCCATGAGTGCAAAATATGCAGTTAATATATACAAATTCTAGCGTCTTCCTGAGTGAACTTGCACCCACATGTGTATAGTTGATTAGATTTGATTGAAATAAGAAAGTAAATAAAATTAACACTAGAAAATTATAACACTAGAAAATCAAGATGTATTATATAACACTATAAAATTAAGATCGGTTATATAACAAATACATAAAGATAAAATTTACATTCGTTATGTAGCAATAAAAAGCTAAGATCTAATATTAAACAGAAGAAAGTTAAGATCGTTCATTCTAACTTAAAATTTACCATTTAAAATAATTGAAGAGCTAAGTGGATGAACATGTTATGCTACATTATCTAATTTCTTTTTTTTTTTTTTTTTTTTTTTTTTATCTTTTGGATGAAAGCGTTATGAGGTATCCAATCACATGCTGAAGCTGAAATATTAAGATTCTATTTAGTCTTGAAGATTTAAGAGATTATTCATTAATATTTAATATTTTAATATTTAATAATGTCAATAATATTAATATTTTTTAATATTTGAAAATTAAATATGAATAAGTTTTTCTGAGAGACTCTAGTACCATACCTGTTAATATTTTAAACACATGGTATCAAACGGAAAATAAATCATTAAAATTTACAGCAAAAACCTTCACCTCAAATTTCTTGAAATGTAATTTTTGTTACTTAACAAGTTCTTCCACTTAGCTCTTCAATTGTTATACTTTTAATTCTTTCTCCAAAACTTTAATATAAAAATCAATTAGAATTTAATAATTCGAATATCTTAAATGTAGAGAATTCATTTCACTACATACAAGAAAACTAAAAAAAAAAATATTTCATACTGAACACAGCACAAAATGAAAACAAAATACATGCCTATATTGCAGACGAACATTTTGTGTCTGCATCCTCAGAAATTCCATTTGTTAGACTAAAATTTGCTCTAAAATTTAAAATAATACATACTAGCTGCGTGGTAACCCTATGTGTTGCTATTGAATCGCCTGAAAGTTTTCGATTCTTTTGGAAAAAATGAAAACCAACTACTTGAACATTTAGAAAAGATTTATTATATTAATTTTATTAAATACTACGTATCAGGCATGGGATTATAATTACACAGTGCACGATTCCAATGACTTGATATACCAAAAATCTTCATACTTTCAAAATTTGATTATTGGCTTATAATTTTGAAGCTGATATAATAAAAATGACCACATTTTAACAAATTTAATGAAAAATGACGTCATTTTTATGAACTTGTATAAAACATTTCACATTTTTTAATTAATATAAATGATTTAAACAATGTCCTTATTCTCGCTTAATCATTCCAACAATCATAACTTAATTACCATTTTTAGAAAGACATTTGTTGAAAAGCTATTTTTTTTTTCCTTAAATTAATTCCTTTTAAAAGGGTCAATAATTGTTCAGTTAAATGTAAGGAGCGTAAATCTATGTTTAAACTCCTTGGTTGAATATAAAACTGGATGGAGGGTCGCAGACGATTCTTTGTTTTGTAGTAAAAAAATTGATTGAATATTATGAAAATATGAAGTTATATTTTTATTACTTTGAGTTTTCTTCAAAAATGTAATTTAATCACGTTATTGTCACCATCTATTCAAGTACAAGTAATTCCTCATTTCAATTTTACTTAGAAAAATACGTCAATTTCTATAGTAATTCCAGTAATTATCTTATAATCCAACTTGCAAATTACGCTATTTTAAAAGCTTCATCAGTCAAAGATTTATCTTTTAATTTCGAATTAATTAAAATAAAAATGACGTCAATTTTCCTCAAGAATAAAAAAAAATAGTATAAAACTTTAGTTTTAGTGATTAAATGTGTATATTCTGTTTCTTGGTTAAATTATTATTTATTGCTTTCTTCTTATAGTGCCCATAAAAAAAGTCTTAAACGCTATTTATTTAACAAAATTATTATTAATATTTTTTCTTCATTTAAATTTTATTGAAAGTGACTACAATTACTATTTACCTATTTTTTTCTTTTAAATTTTACTGAAAATGGCCTAAAAGAATCTCATAATCCTTTTCTTTTCTTTTCTCTTTCACAACAACAAAACATTTCGAAAATTAAGAATTGGAATGAAGTATTTTTTTTTTTTTAATCTCCTTGGTATAAAACTCAAAAAGCTGCGAAAAAGTCATTTCAGTTGGTGTTAAATTTCTGACAGACAATTTTTTTTTCTTTCTAAAATAAAATGAGACCAGCTTAAATATTGTGAAGAGATTTTTATTTCTTCAGATGTTTAATTTAATCACAACATTGTTCACACCATAAAATTTACAAAAAAATTAATATCTTAAAAATAATTCAAATTCTAAAATTCTGATATGCTGATTACCGGTATTAATTTGACCGCCTAACGTTCCACATTCTAGGATAGGAGAAGTCACTTTTTAATATAATAGATTCAATTCACCATACGAATTTCTATACGTACGATAAATAAAATAAGCGATTAAAACTTACAATGAAAAGTATCATAGCCGAAAAACTTGATTGAACGATACCAGAGTTCGTACGGGTGCTTGAATTTCATGACTAAGAAATTCTTCGGTACCACTATTTTCTTATGGAAAATCTCTCCTGAAATAAGGCGAAATTCCGTCCGTTTAAACTAGATTTATTTTTCTATAAAGAAATACTGATATTGGGCCTTGAAAATAACGGTATCCGTACGGACCCTGGATACTTTCAATTTCTGCCTTTCTTTTATTATAAGCAGTTCGAACCATGCCTAAAATAAATGTACGCTTGATATTCTTTTTTTTGTTGTTGTTTCCTTCAAATGAAAAGTGTCACGGCACGATATTGATCAACATTTCCATTTTTTTTTTTTTTCTTTCCTTCTTTATGTGATGTTCGACGAATCCATTAAGCAAAAATTATTCGATTTTAATACAGTTGCTTGTAAAAATATCTGAATTAGAATGTTAGAATATATCTTTATTAGAAGATTTTTGGTTGCTTTACTTAGACTTCTATGGATATTTTTCTTTATATGGCGGACGGATAAAAATGTTGATGACCTTTCTTGATTTATGTTTGTTATTATTTTCTCGATAAGACCGTCACTCAGTGTAATTAAATTTAGGAGAAATTTTTGTTCACATAGATTTTTTTTTTCGGCTTTTTGAAAGAGTTTCTCCAGATGACTACGTCACTTGATATGAAAAAGTACTTTAAAATTTTGTTGAAATAAGAAGAAGAAAGGAAAAATCTATGGTTAAATGTGCCTTGACCCTGAATAAACAAATGAACTTTTGATAAGGAAATTTATACAAAGACGTACTCATTTTTTATTCTTAGCTTCAAAAGTAAACACTTTCGATTTTCCTTACATTATCTACAGTACCCTTTCATTAATCCTCGTTAATGATGCTGTAAAGGAAAATGTTTCTAACGACAAGTAGACTTTAATAATAGAACTTTAAAATAGAACTTTTTTCTTAAAATATTGTTACAGCAAATGCAGATGATTAAGTAACACTCTTTTTTTTTCTTTTTTTTTTTTAAACCGTACCACAAAAAATGATCTAAGTTATTTTACACATTTGAAATATTGAAAGTATACGACATTAGGAAAACACTTTGTTATTTAAAAGCCTATCCTAGTTTAGTCAGCATCGCGGGGTATTCTATGATAGCCGAAGAAATCATTTCATCATATTACTATTTTCCTTCTGATATACATCCAAAATTATTTTAATTTTACATGATATTAATGTACAAGTTTATTTTACTTTCACTTGCTACTGAGAAACTGAAGGTTTATTTATTTATTTTTTTTTTCTGATAGTTATGCACTTTTTTTTTATTTATCATAATAATAAGATACTGGGGAGAAACAATTTACCTTATTACTTTTCTGATATTTATCCCAGTTTATTTTAATTTTCTCCAAATGGTTTTTTCTATTATCAATGATTATAAGCATAAAAACCATTTCTTTCGAAAAAAAAAAAATATCTGTCATAAATAAATTTTAACAAATGAGAAAAGAACTTTTTTCTAAAAATATTGTTACAGCAAATACTGCGTTATCTTGAAGAAAAAACATTACAACTTGTCCGCACTTAGGTCAAGTCTGACAAAACCATCTGCTCTTTCTGACTGTTTATTATCTTCTTTTACGGTGGCAATGGCAGATGTTTTTATTCCAGGTGCGCGGGGTAATATCAACCAATCAAGACAAGTGTCCAATTTTGATCGCGAGCAAGGCACGTGGGCACGTGGCAGGTACTAAATGTCATGCATGAATGCTTTCTAATATCTTCATTCTCAGTTTTTGTTTCATTCTTGATAGCTTAAGAAATATTTTCAAGCAGAGGGATATTAAAACAGAAAATGGTCAGATATTGGTGTTTGGGATGCGTCAGTTCGGTTCGTATTATTAATTTTTTACATTTTCGGGAAAAAATATGTATATTTATATTATTTGAAATGTAGTAAAGTGCTACAGTACTTTTGGATCTATCGGAGTGATCATAAACAAACATGGCCTCATTGTAATTCCTCAGGTGGCACCGGCCGCAGCCAGTCAACACGGAATCGGACCCATCTGTCAAGGGCGTGGGGCAACCTGTCTAATTTCTAAGATCATTTTTTTAAATAAATATTCCGAGAATATTCCCACTTTAAAATTTAAAAAAGGAATACAGCTCAGGATTTTGTTTATATGGACTATAACTTCGGTAAAGTTGCTAATCCACTTTAAATGTTTATTTATTTTTTTATTTTTTTTTCACAGTGTTTAGAAATTATAAAATAACAAGAATAAAATATAAGTATAAAACTTTTTTAACACTTCCCAACGAGGTAAAAAGTGTTTAGGAATTTGGTTTGACTGCCTGTGCTCCAACTCTTGCAAATAAACTCGGATTACCGTGTCATTTGTATATGTTATTGATGTTTACTATGGAATATTCGGTTTTGAAAATGAAGTACGTAGCATTTATAGTTCTTTTACAGGACACACAAAAGAATTCCATTACAGAATGGCATAAGGGGAAAATAATTTTCAGTGCACTTTAATGATGTTACAATACTTCAAGCATAATGAAATTGCAATAAAAACTTGGACTTACGCTGTCAAATTTAATGATTAAAAACACTTATGGTACTCATCAGCCTACAACATATATAAAAACTATATAATATACACATTAAAAATAACCCATCCTATTTATAGAAAAATTTATTATATTCCAGCAATGTTTGAAAGATTAAGGAGAATTTTTAATAGATTCGGAAGTCATCTTGTAGCCTCCCCTACAAGAAAAATAAAATCTGTTTACAGCTATTACCAAAAAACAAGATCCTATACCAATTTTATTTCATTCTGGTGTTTATTAAATCCCTCTGCAACTCAATATGGGTTTGTTAACATCATATATAGGCATGACAAAGCGATGGCTGTTTGAAAGAATTAAAGAATATATAAGGGATTTAAAATTCAATAGACAGTCTACAGCTCTATCTAGATTAGCGTTTAAAGGCAGTATTAAGACAGTTCATTTCGATGATGTAAAAATTATTTCTAGATATTCAAACCCTCTTAAGACCCCTTATAAGAGAATCTTTAGAAATTAGTCTGAGGAATGGCGAGGTTTGTAATGACAATATCTCATTTCAGGTTTCTAATGTTTGGTTAAATGTTTTGAAAGAAATACATTTTTGAAGTTAAATTGAGTTTTTCCAAGCTTTGGATAATAATATTATAGTCTACCAATAGATGGCACCATATCCGATGCAATATTGTTTTTGATGTTTATTTGTTTTTTACAGAAATGTTTGATGTTTGTGACAGTGACTGTAATGTGCGTAACTTAGCTAAGTAGAGATCAAGATCTCCCTGATAATGGCTCATCAGAAAGAGTCTGAAACGTTGGGTGTATTTTTAATGTGTATTTAATATAGTTCTTATATATATGTTGTACGCTGATGAGTATCGTAAGTGTTTTTAATCATAATGAAATTTATATGAATCACTGAGGAGGACTAGAACATGCTTTCTCAGGAGTATCGAATAAGTAGCGTTTATAGTTCATTTACAGGGGACGCGCAAAAGAATACCATTCCATTATGATCTATGGAAAATCGTTAATGACACATTTTAATGATGCGATTATACTTCAAACATAACATAATGAAATAAAAAAGGATAAGTGAGATGCGCTTCAATATGTTTTCTATAGATATGGACTGCGTAGACTTTATCTTTCATTTACAGGGACGGACAAAAAAATTCCGTGAGAGGACGGACTATTATCGATTTTATTGTTAAAAATGAAATTTCTAAATAATATCTGTTAGTGATTGAAAGTATTTCATAGTCTACGTATGATGCGTGATTTTTGTTTTTTGCTTTGTATCTTTGAAGATTCTGCAGTTCGTTAATTATACAATTATACTTCAAATATTTCCTTTCTTTGGTTGTACTTATAAATTAAATCTATTTACAAATAAATTGTTAATCATATCTTTCATTACGATTTCATCAACACCTTATTTCTTCAACATCTTTTCTATGAACATCTTGTTTTCTATATGAATGTTGATATATGTGATGAATGTTGTATGAATATGTTTTCTATAAAAAATTTTAATTAAAGTATAGGATTTTGGGATTTGTTTTTGAGACAAGTCTACTTTTTAGAACATACGTATCTTTGGGAGCGGCACTCTGAGTCATGGGTTTTAGGCGAATCTCATTTGTATTTACGTTACTTCCGATCAAAATTAGTTTAAAGACTCCGTCGCGACAAACAGATGCACCCTCGTTTTAACTAGGAAAAATCTTCCAATTTTCATTTCCTTATTATTGTGCTGTCGATATAGCCGACCTGTTTTGTTTGATCTCCCAGTTCCCAAAATTTTTAACAAAAGAAACATTTTCAGTAAATCAAAACAAAAATATTTAATAAAAATTTAATTTAATTTAAATTAATGAAATACAAAATTAAAAAAAAATAAATGAAAGAAAACTATGCATTAATTTGACGTCGATAACAATAAGGAAAAGTAAATACAAACAATTAT
Organism: Maratus speciosus; assembly: GCA_963932465.1. Taxonomy (NCBI): domain Eukaryota; kingdom Metazoa; phylum Arthropoda; class Arachnida; order Araneae; family Salticidae; genus Maratus; species Maratus speciosus. The sequence continues at coordinate 119,479,348 of OZ010790.1, forward strand.
TTGTAAGATGAACCAAAATCTGGGAAAAATTCAGAAATTAAAAATTTTAAGCAAGAAAATGCTTAAAAAATTTCAATAATATATAACTTTTTTTTGCGTTAGTTTTGTGTTTTAATATTAAATGTTTATGTATGTAAAAGATTTCAAATTCAATATATAATAAATTGTAATATTTCGCCATACAGTGAACTCTCCGCACCCAGTGAAGGCGACATTAACACCTTGAGGTGCGTGAGATATATTCCACCTAATTTTAATCAAGATTTGCACTAGAAACGTATAATTAAATTTTATTTTTATTACTTTAGTGAAAAAAAGTCGAAAAAATAATTAAAAAAAAAATTTTTTTAAACAAATTTTTTTGAAAATTCCAGTGTGAATTCAACATTACAGAAACGCAATTAGTTGCCCCTGAAAGGGTTAAACAATACAAGTTTTGTATGGTGTAAAATAATCTCTTTCGCTGGAAAAATTTAATTCAGTTTTTGACAGAAATTAAATAAGTTACCAACCTATTGCTAAAACAAACAACCTTTCCTTTAACTTAGTAATTTTAGTTTAAAAGTAAATTATTTCAAATGAACAACTAGAAAAAATTACTGAGGACAAACAAAGTATGCAAAGAAATTGCCGTAGTTACATAACTTTAAAGTTATCTTTCAGTTTTCTTTCCATTGCTTGGATAAATGATTTTTTTTTTTTTTTGATTTTTTTTTTTTTTTTTTTAATACCGCATCATTTTCTTGTTTTGTGACACACTGGATAATTAGGTCTGTTATATCTCATTTTGATTGTTACTATCTGCAAACAGCCATTAGCCATTTTTGATCCTTCCACGTTTTTTGTGGTAGAAGATTGTCAATGTCATCTTCTTGATCTTTTGAAAACTAAAGTTACATTTAAGTTGCTTTTGAAAAAATAATTTACAAAAGCAGTTTTGATTCTGCGAAGACAGTTTCTGAAGAAAAATTTCCGTATTACCCGATAATTAGCACACTTTATACAATTTCTTTCAAATTAACAAGTATAGAAAATGATAAGAAAAACAAATTTGTCTAGTATACACTTTATAGGATGTCTTTAAAATTAACGGCAAGTAGAAAATGATGAGGAAAACGAATTTGTCAAGAACACATTATATACGATACCTTTAAGTCTTTCCGGCGTGGAGTAATTCTGATTATAAAATGATGAAATGATAAACTGACACCGGAATTTATAAACGAATTTATTAGAAAATATGAACTTGCTTATTTTCAAGTACGTTATAAAAGGAAAATTTTAATTAAATATTCTCGGTGCCAGTAAAATAAAAATTAGGTGTCCTTTTTTAAGGACACCGCCTGCGAAAGGGTTAAAATTAAGACAAATAGAAAATGATGAGGAAAGCGAATTTGTCTTGTTCACTTTATACAATGCCTTTAAAATTAACGACAAATAGAAAATGATGAGGAAAACGAATTTGTCTAGTACACTTCATACGATATCTTTAAAATTACCGACAAGTAGAAAATGATGAGGAAAACGAATTTGTCTTAGTACACTTTATACGGTGCCTTTAAAATTATTGACAAGTAGAAAATGATGAGGAAAACAAATTTGTCTAGTACACTTTATAGGTCTTTAATATTAACGGAAGGGGAAAAATTGGTATTTTTAGGTAAAATCGTTTAAATTTTTTGAATCAAAGGAACATATATAAAGGTATTTTTACTTTTTAAACATAACGACATAGAAATATAAATTGCCTACCAAAATATTCGGAATTGAAATTGCTTTCAGTTAATTAAAATAATAACAGTATTTAGATTTTTTTCGACGCGCCATTTGTGAATTGTATCTATAAATTAATTGTGAAAGAAATATATATATTTTTGCGCTTTTCTTTACTGGTCTATAAGGCATTTCATAAGGTAAGTTTAATCTAGAAAATATTTCCTCTTATCTTATACGTTAATTATTCATCCCGAATTCTGACTTTTGGGAAATTAAGGCTGAAATAAAATATTTCTTGGCCAGACGTATAATGTATGTCCTTGAAAATAATTTATGGACTTCATTTTGGAAAATGAAAATACGGGTGGATAAACTGTTCCACGGAAAAGTAGAGCATATTAGAACAGGTGTACACTGCTGAATGTCACTTTCTAGAAAGCAAAATTTTCCATCCAAGCTGAGGAAACTGAAAAGTTTTTGAACTGGCTGATCTCTTGAGTGAGTAAATTAGTCATTTCTGATTTTTAATTTCCGCAACTAAATGTTTTAAAATTTAATTTTTAAAAAAGTAAAGCTTTTTATTTAAGCGCAACAACAATGTAAATTCATTTTTTCATCAAAAGTTGTAATTTTTTTTTCATTATATATATATATATCAAGCGAAACAATTGAAATAAAATGTTATTTAGCTGTCACCTGTTTCTAGATTGTTCAACAATATTTGAATACGTTAAAATTCAGTACAAGGCTTTATATTGTACTTATATTATTAAAATAAAGTTTCACTAAATATCTTAGATAGTATTGTAAGTATAGCTGACAATTTGATGAAATAAGAAACTGAAATAAAAGTAAGGATACTTCCGTAATGGTGTAGTTTATGTTTTAACAAATGTGGCTTCTCGCAAACTTACTTTCGTGTTGTAAATCTATTGGTGCAAATCCCATACGCTTAAGGGGACCTTCTACATTAGGAGACCAAAAAAAAAGCACTTTTTTATGATTTTTTTGTAACAAAACTGCATGATGGATCTTTTTGAAATCCTAACACTTTATTGTACACAGGGGCGTAGCCACAGATATTTTTTCGGGGGGGGGGGGGGGGGAGAATTCGAAAATTTCCCAACTTGAAACAAATTGCTCCAATTTTCGACTAAAATGATATGCACAACGTGTGTAATAATTATAATGATACTTTTGCATAAAAAATTCTGAAACAGAAAACATAAAAATTCTAATTATGTGTTTGTTTAGTAAAAAAATAAATACGCTTTTTACTTTCTTCTATCTTTACAAGAAGAAAGTATTGGATTCGTGAAAAAATTCGACTTCTGGTTTTAGACTGATTTATACGTTTTAGTAAGTCCTGAGCATGATTCGACTGTTTTTAGAAAATATCTGTCTATATGTGTTACAAATTTTGTGGGCACTCTAACACAAGAACTAATGCACGAAATTTAATAAAACTTTAGAGATTCACTTATACAGTCGAACCTCGTTAACGCGAACACTCAAGGGGAAACTCTTTTTCTTCGTATTAAAAGTAGTTCGTGTTATCAGAACTTAACTGCATTACATACAACTGGACGAGGCAATCGGAAACAGTTCTGACTGTACCTTGATAAAAATTGGTGCTGATTTGTTTTTGGTGTAAATCGTCCAACAGGTGGCACTGCTATGCGGCATTTTTCACGATTTACATGATTTTAGCGATAATTATATTTCAAACTATTGCAGGGAATTTGATCAAACGTCATATTCTGTTAAACCTTGAAATAATTTGATGCAGATTAGCTTTTTGTGTATATCATATAGCAGGTGGCGCTGCTATGCAGCATTTTTCACGATTTTGCGATAGCTGTATCTCAAACTAATGTACGGAATTTAGTCAAACTTCATAATCCACATAAATAGATCCTTATTAGGCTTGGGTCTATACTGTCCAAAGCTATCGCTTTTGTGCACTTTGAGTAAGGAATTTTGGTTGCAGGTATCTAAGAGGCTGGGTGCCAAAATTCAATGATTTGTTTGAAAAATGCTATACTTATATCTCCTTTTTAAATGCACACAATTCAACAAATCCTTTAGAGTTTGTTATTATAAGCAAAGAATTGTCATTTAATTTTGGCACTGTGATTGCAAATTTTGAGGCATTAACATGTATGGAGTAGAAGAAAATTTTGGGATTGGCACATCCGACTAGTTTTTACTTAATATTAATTCTTGTGGTCTTCAAAGAAGTCCACCTGTTAATAACATCGCTTAGTTTAATAAAATTCCCTATTTCACTTTCATATTTTAGAAGCATTAGGCTGTCAAGTCTGTCATCCCTCATTGTAGCTTGCAATATATATTTTTTAAATTTTTATTTGACGAAAGATTCTTTCATTAGATGCAATGCCATAAAGATAAGCTGCTGTGAATGTTAAGGTACGAGTATATAGTTTGACGGCGTGACCCAAATAGTCTTTGAATTTCATGGCATGAGTAAAAGGTTTAAGTGAATTGGGATTTGGTTTATTTCTATTTGGCTGTGCAAGTCATGTACATCCAGTTTCTCATATCCAAGTGGAAACATTATTAAATTTTCCCTTGCACAATTGTAATTTGAATATGGAATGCATTGCTGCAATATTCTCTTGATATAGGGAACATTGTCATTTAAGCCCATTACTAAATTCCCGAAATTTTCTTGTATTTCTTATAATTTTTTACTGTAAAACTTATGCGTATCAATGTCCATTGCTGTTCTATTATTTTTATCTATTGCCTTTGGTGAAACTGTTTTCCTACGGTGCTTTCGGAACTCAGCTTCTCCAGTCACATCCTAATATTCATAATTGTTTGTGAGTTTGTCTGCAAGGAAATCTTTATTTCTTCAAAATTTTATTCAAGTGCAACGTGTCAGTGTTACAGTGCATGTCGATTTTTTCTTCAGTTGATGGACTGCTTTCTTGGTCATATTTCTTGTTCCAAATTAAAATCGTCCATTTTTTACCTTTTTCATCCTCGAATGGATTTTTAGATGCTCCAAAATCTAGCACAAAAACTCTTTTCCTGTTATGAAGGGATTCTTCGTGCTGAGATTTATAGTAACTTTTTAGAACATCTTTAAACACTGGACTTTTGGTTTAAAATTTTATAAACACATATGAATATAAACGAACAGGACTGATATATATTTCTGCACACAAATAAAAGTAAAATGTGACAAATTTATCTAAACTAACGACTTCTTATATCCGCATTTGCTCATATAACGCTTTTTACTTGACAGCGAAGGGTTAACTAATTTTTGCGGCCAAAAATCACGAGAATGAGTAAAATATTGTCCAAAAATCGCAAAATTAGTCAAAAAAGTTGTGAAAACTCATCAAATCTTCTTGCCCATAGCTGTGTTTCAAGTAGGTTATTACATTCCTTTCTGTTGTGCTACAAGTGATTTCAAATTTTCAAAAGAAGCTGCAATCCCTTTGGATTAAAATAGCTGGATTCTCTTTTGGGAGGAGAAGGGGAGGTAGGGTGAAATTTTTGAGAAAGGAACAAAGTTTTGGAGGAAATAAAGGAACTGGTTAGTCAGTTATTGATGGACAGAAGTAGAGAAATTTAGGTCTGGTAGATGTACAATATTTTTGTAGAACTGAAAAATACAACGATAGATTGAGTGTGTCTGATTTCTTTTTGTATTTCTTTTGATAATTTAACTTGTTTACTGTTGCAGTACTCAAAATAATCACCAAAACAATAAAAATTTCGTAATTTTTTTACTATTACTTTAAAAAAAGAAAATGTCTCAAATCTAGAATTTCCCAACTTCACATATATTGTGGGGGGGGGGCTCCCCCCCCATACCCCCCCATGGCGACGCCCCTGATTGTACATATTTTAAGGTATACACAAGATTTTTTTTATTAGATTTTGTTGCTTCTACTCTAAGTTATAAACAAATATTTTCAACTGCTTTGGAAAATTTCGTCTGGACGGTGGGCAAGATAGCACCTTGTAGAATTATCTGAAACACAAAAATAAATTTTTTTCGTAAACTTCGTAAGTATAGCTTCTAGTTAAATTAAAGGAACCCATAAATTTATTTAAAAAAAGTTATGTAACGGCTGGTTTAAAAAAAAAAATTAATTAAAAAAATTAGGTGTTGTAGACGTATTATTCTGACATTCTACTTTTACAGAGTCTCATTAAAAAAAAGAAAAAAAATCGGATGATTTTTAAAGTTTTCTTAGAAAATGCATTTATTTTTTTCAACATTCTAACGGAATCAAATAATAAAGATATGCTAGCGTAGAATTTTTATTTTATTTTATTTTTTAACTGTAGTTGATTTTCGTATTTTGACCATCTTGACTCGGTTAATGGCATATTTATAGTCAGCCTGGTGGCAGAAATTTCGAAGGGCGATCCAACTCTGAACCCCCCCCCACACACACACACACACACACACACTCAACTCCATTGGCTGCGGTCTTCAGTATGTCATAAAATGGCGTCATATTTAATAGAAAAAAATATTTTTATTCATAAAATATTCGCAGATACTCATGTGAGCATACATACGTACGCATAACGGTGTCCGCCTGTGTCAAAGTCTCGCCAAGCTTGGGGATACTTGGGGAATTATTGCTAAATTTAGCGACAAAAATAAGTCGCCATAAATGAACCCAACTTGGTGATGGCTGACAAGTTCGCGAAATTTCCCATTCAAATTCAGTATTGATGAAAACTGGAAATCTTCTGTAATCGGGATCTACGGAGTTTATTTCCGTGTTTTCAAGTAAAATTAGCCGAATTCACAAAAACAAGGAATAAGGAATTTATCGTTTCCTCCTGGTACAGAACGGAAGGATTTTTTTTTTTTTTTTTTTTTTTTTTTTTTGTTAATGTGGTGATGTTTAAATTTAAGGAAATGTGCCTTACTTATTAAAAGTTAATTAATTAATTTATTTTGTTTATTTTCTAGTTAGTATACTTAAGGACCCGCGTTTTAGCAGTCTCTCTCTGCAGCCCTGTGTGTGGAATTTATTTTGTATTATTCATGTATTAATTACGTCTTAAAAATAGTTAATATTTTAATTTTAACTTCACATAATATAAGTTTTTTTTTTTTTTTTTAACAGGTGTATCCGTTATGCAAAAGTTTGTTTTACTGTCTACTAACTGAAGAGTATTATCTGATGACATTTGTTAAACGAATTTTTTCGCATATCATTATTATGTTGTCAGTTATTTAACAGTCCTTATATAAGTCCTGAATACAACATTATTCAATATTTTTTGTTATGAATTAACATACCAAACATAATATGAATAACTTTCCAAAACCCATTTTCATCTTTTGTATCAGAAGAGGAATTTCTTTTTGCTATGAAAATCCTTCTTTCTAAAAATCAGCCTTCATATTTAATTTATGAAAGCAATCATTATTCAATCAGTAAAAAACAAAATAGCAGTCTGTTTTGGCTCGGGATTATCAAATTATTTCTGAATCCTTCTTCACTTAATCATTACTGAGGAAATCCTGTTTCATAACAGTAACTTTTGTCACTAAGCTTTGGGATTCTATTCCGAAAAAAGTGTAGCATAAAAAACTGTCTTTAGCTGGCCTCTCTTATACGTTCGCTTATACGTAATCAGTTTAGTTTCCGGTTGGCGGTTCACTTCACTTCTTGTTATGTTAGTGGCGATGTGTCGCAAGGTCGGTCGAACGTTGATGGACAAAAAACACCAGCATGAAAGTTCTGTGACCTTGAGCACTAATTATATATATATATAAAAAAGAAGGGAGCTAGTTTTATAGATCGTGAATGGAATTAATTTTGCTGAAAAAGAAATGGCTCGTTTTGAATGGATGAAATGGTATTTTATTTCCGTACTGATAAAATTTTCTTAATTGAATAAACGTAATTGATGTTCTGATTTTATTTAATTTTAATGTATAAAGTATTTTCTATACCTTTTGAAAAACTTTTTGATATCGGACAAAAATCTTTCGGGTTGCGATGTTTGTTTTCTACTGAGAATTTTTTCAAGTAACATTAAGTAAAAGTTTTGTTATAGCTAATAGCTAAACCAGTATAATTTTGTAAGTAGGCGAAAAAAGGAATATTTGACCCAATGATACAATGATTTAATGATGATGATTTCTTAACTTGTTAGTCTTTCCGTGATATTAACTTGTCAAGTAACTACGTGGATGAATATTATGGAACTATAAGTTGACTGCTTATGAATATTTATACTTTACGATGTATTGCAATACTTTTGCAATAAATCGAATCGTGTGTAATTATATCCTCATGCGATTTTTCATCCCAAAACTGAAACAATGTTTGGTAATGATGGATAGTTATACTGTCTAGATTTCCTATAAATTGGATAACTTTCCAAACACACTGATGGATGTGACAGGTTATTTTATTGAACGCTTGGAGATAAAGGCCCTGTTCGAGGGCAAAGTTTTGTCATCTTGCAGAAGTTGTCAGCCATCGGAAACGAGCAAAATCCCCTTGACCATGACAAAGAGAATGTATGTTTTCTGCTGTTACACTTTCGTTATCTTTACGTAACAACACTTTCGTTATCTTCACGTAACAACACTTTCGTTATCTTCACGTAACAACACTTTCGTTATCTTCACGTAACAACACTTTCATTATCTTCATGTAAAGTTGTGCATTTATCCGTGCTCAGTGAATTCGACAAATATAAAATAGGGAATTCAGAGATGTGTACTCATTCTGAAATCTCTAACCCATTAAATACATGACGAACTTACAAACAGCTTCTGAAAGAGGTAGTTCGTTCAGCTTGTGGAGAAAATGAATGAACGTATTGCGTATATTGTTTTGTTGTCTTTATTTTCTGCCGTGTGCTTTAACATAGTTGAGTTCTGAAATTGTTTTGCGAATTACCTCATTTAATAGAATGTGTAGATTTAAAACGAATAATTGATATAGACTTTATTTGTATAAATAGAATAAATTGAATTCACAACAGTACCTTTGATTTCTTGATTCAGACTCCACTGGCGTTCAAACCTTTGTCATCACGAAGCTTTTATTCCGAGCGGGCGCACTTGAAATGGATGAATTAAAATAAAAGAAATTGTTGAATTTACATGGATGAGGATAAATCATACTTAACGAATAAAGATTTCACATAAAGAATTACGAATAACTTGTCTTTTCATACTTTAATCGAATCGAATTGTTACTTGCACACCTTAGATTTTAGAAACATAACATTGGAATGTTCTATTACAGGTCCGCACATGACCATCAAAATACAGAATAAAATTTATCTAATAAAAGAAAATAAAACAAGATTAATATGCATATAATACAGAAAAAAGGATAATAGGAATTTTAAAATAAAAAAAAGAGTTAAAATAATAAGAATAAAAATTGAATAAAGTCTTCTATTTTTAAGGCAGAGAAAACCAGTCATTTTCAATTCTCGTAGTGCTGCCATCTATATCTGTCTTTCAGTATTAAAGTCTCTGCTCATAAGAAATCATACATCCTCCGCCCCCGGCAGGAGAGGGGACACCTTTGAAATGAGACGCTTGATGTCACCGTCAGCTGTTTTAATCAAAACAACTCGTACAAGATTGTCCGGTCCAGGAAAAGTCTTTAGAATGCGGCCCAACTTCCATCTCATGAGCTGAAATCGATCATGAACAATCACCAAGTCTCCTTCTCGTAAAATAGCTCGTGGAGTAGTCCATTTTGGACGCTGTTGGAGATGTTGAAGATATTCACGCGACCATCTACACCAAAATTGATTCTTTGCCTTTTCTATCAAGCGCCACCGAGCATTTAATGTTAGAATTCTGGGATTTGAAGATTCTGGAATATCAAGGAGGGGTGCTCCTATTAAAAAATGACCTGGAGTTAATGCACGTGGATCTGATGGATCCGAAGACATAGGAGTTAAGGGTCTTGAATTTATGCAACTTTCAATTTGACATAGCAAAGTAGTTAATTCTTCAAAATTCAATACACTAGCTTTACATGCTCTTAGAATGTGATTTTTAGTAAGCTTTACAGCTGCCTCCCATAGCCCACCAAAGTGTGGTGCATATGGAGGGATGAAATGCCAATTGATTTTCTGGCTCGAAAGAAATCCTTGAACTTCATTTTCTTTCAAATTTTGAAATAGCTGCTTTAACTGATTAGCCAGACCTGTGAAGTTTTTACCATTGTCTGAATATACATCGGACGGCAGACCTCTACGCGCGATAAATCGCTTTAAGGCTGCTAGCAGGGCTTGCACAGACAAGTCTGATACCAACTCAAGGTGTACCGCCTTAGTGCACATACAGACGAATACTGCTATATATGATTTAATTTTGATCTTACTTCTTGGCAAATTTGGTTTAGTTAAACAAGGTCCTGCAAAGTCTAAACCCACCTTGGAAAATGGACGAATTGGGGTGATTCTGTCAACGGGAAGGTCTCCCATCATTTGTTGACAAGCTTGAGACTTAAGGCGTTTGCAAAGTACACATTTGTGGAGCTCTTGTCGTACAGTAGAACGACCATTGATAAACCAGTACTGTTGGCGTATTATTGCAAGTACTAGCTGTGTACCTGCATGTAGATGCTGTTCATGGACATGATTTATCAATAACTTAGTAATAATATGATTTTTCGGAAGTAGCAGAGGATACTTTCTATCAAAACTTAATGTCCGATGTTGTGACAAACGACCACCAACTCGAATAATATCACTAGAATCTAAAAACACATTTAATGATAATAATTTACTATTGCTTGGTAAGGGTTTTCTTTCTTTTAATAATTTAAGTTCTGTACCGAATTCCGAACTTTGTACTAATTTCACAATGCATTGAATAGAATCAGAGATTTCTTGTGCACTCAGATTTCCAGATTTTTTTGCAGCACTATGCCTAGCATTATAAATGAATCTAAGACACCACTCTGTGACTCTTGATAACTTAGAGAATTTGGAGAACTTAAGAATAAAGTCTGGAAGGGCAGTTACTTGAGTTACGTTGCTGACAGATTGAATTACTGGATTTAACTCCGATATCGGAGGATTGTATAAAGGTATTGGGATTGGTTCATTTGATAGCAGCCATGGAGGCCCATGCCACCATAGCGAATGATGAAGAAGCTTTCGTGGAGAAATACCTCTAGAAGCTGAATCTGCAGGATTTAGAATACCTGGAATATGATTCCACTCACATGAAGGCATTAACGATTGGATTTGACAGACTCGATTTAGAACAAATTGATTTCCCTTTAAAGGAGGTGATTTTAACCAGCTGAGAACAATCTGTGAATCTGACCACAGATAAATATTGTCAAAATTTATTGGAAAAGTATCGATGATGGCTGAGCATAACTTGGCTAATAAAAGAGCAGAACAAAGTTCAATACGTGGCAGTGTTTGAGGTTTTATAGGATTTACTTTAGTTTTAGCTGCAATCAAATTTACAAATACTTCGTCAGGAGTAACAACACGTAAATAAGTAACAGCAGCATAAGCTTTACCTGAGCCATCACAAAAACCATGTAACTGAATTTGGACATCATTTTGATTATAAGAATTAATATATCTGGGCATTTCAATTGACTTTAACAAATGAATTTCTGATAAAAACTCATTCCAAACCTGTAGTATGGAGTCTGGGATTTCTTCATCCCACGAAATCTTATCTTTCCAAAGATCTTGCAGCATGATTTTTAATCTTATTGTAGTAGGAGCTAGGAAACCCAAGGGGTCAAATATTGTAGCCACTACTGATAACAAATCTCTTTTTGTTTTTACTTCTTTAAAATCATTGAAACGAATTTGTAAAACATCTTTGGAAGAATCCCAAAGTAGTCCGAGGACTTTAACGCTATCATCTTCCTGAATTACCTTTTGCGATGAAGCCTTCATTTCATCTGGTAAATGAGCAATTACTTCTGGATCATTACAAGTCCACTTACGTAGATTAAAACCTCCGCTTTTCATAACTTCGATTAACTCAGTTACCAATTTTTGGGCATTTTCCTTTGAATCCGAACCGGAAAGTAAATCATCTACGTACGTACTTTTCCGAATTGTCTGAGAGGCTTCTTTACGATTTTGCTCATTGTCATTTGCTAATTGGTGTAATGTCCTAATGGCCAAAAATGGAGCGCAAGAAGTTCCGTACGTAACGGTCAACAGCCTGTATGTTTTAATAATTTCATCTGAATTGAATCTCCAAAGAATGCGTTGATAATCTACATGATTTTGATTGACGAGAATTTGCCTAAACATTTTTTCGATGTCAGAACTAAAGGCGATTGGATGCATTCTGAACCTTAACAGTAGAGGAAAGATTTCTGGTTGCAATTTTGGACCTATCTCTAGATAATCATTCAAGGAGCGGCCTTCTGAACCAACCGCAGATGCGTCAAATACAACTCTAAGCCGAGTTGTAGAACTATCTTCTTTTAACACCCCGTGATGTGGAAGATAAAAATGATCAGGATTTGAAATTTCTGAATCTGGAACAAGTTCCATGTGCCCTAAGTCGATATACTCGCGCATGAAGGATAAATACTGCTCTTTAAGCAAGGGGTTTTCTTGAAGTTTTTTCTCCAAGAAGTAGAAACGTTTTAAGGCTTGAGATTTAGAGTTTCCGAGAACAGGTTTAGATTTAAAGGGTAGATTTACAATATATCTTCCAGATTCTGAACGTGAAACTGTTTTCGCGTAGTTATCTTCAACTAGAGAAATTGGATCAGAAGTGGGAACCGATTCAAGTTCCCAAAATTTTTGTAGTTGAGAACTTATCTGTGTAGTGGCATGGCAACTAATAAATGAATTTTGATTTGATTCATTTGAATAAATGGTCCCCGAAAGAATCCAACCCAGTCTGGAATTAACAGCACTCGGTGATCCTTTAGGTCCCAGAATTGATTCCCCTATTATGATGTTAGCAAATAAATCTGCGCCTATAAGTATATCAATAGGACTGGACAAATGAAAATTAGGATCCGCAAGGTTCAAGCCTTCAATGTGTGGCCAATATTTAGTTGTAATCAAAAAATTTGGCAAATTGGTTGGAATCTGATTAACAACTAATGCATCTAAGTGAAAAGTTTCATTATTGAAATGTGGAGAGAATGTCAAAGAAACTTCCTGAAGAGCCGTTTCTGCGACTAAATTGTTTATTCCTGAGATTCTATGATTTGTAGGCCTAGATGGAAGATCTAATTTTTTGCAACAAGATTTTGAAAGTAAACTCTTCTGAGAAGCACTATCTATCATCGCTCTGCAAGGAATAAATTTTCCCGATTTAGATTTAACCTTTATAATGGCAGTAGCCAACAATGTTTGAGAATTTTTATTGATAGACTGAGAACTTAAACAGTTAGATTCATTAGAATTAACAACAGCATTTGGTGTTGTAACACGATCTTGCTGCCTGAACATATTCTGTGATGCAGGGCTAGTTTGATCACGATGAAGAAGTGTATGGTGTTTAGAATTGCAATGCCTACAAGTAGTCGTAATACGACAATCGACTACGAAATGATTTGATCTTAAACAGTTAGTGCAAAACCTTTTTGATTTTATCAAATTCCAACGTTGATCAAGAGATAATTTTGAAAATTCTGGGCATTTATGAAGTGGGTGCGATTCTTTACACTGTGAACATGAAATATTTGTAGTTTTATTTACATTATCCATCACTACTGTATTGGCGACAGATTTTTTTGAAAAATGTGGAAACTTACTTTCAAATTTTTGATTAGATTTGGATTCACCTTTAAAAATTTCAGAGTTACAATTCTGCAAACTACGAGCCTGTTTTTCGAGAAATATCATCAACATATCATAAGTTGGAAATGAATCATTATTTAAGGATAATTCCCATTGCTTTTTTAAGGATTCATCAAATTTATTTTGTACTATATACACTAAAATCAAATCAACAAATTCATTAAATTCGAATTTCAAAGATTTTAAGTTTCGAATTACTTCATTACATGTATCCAAAAGCTCTAAAATAGTTTTCTGCGTGGGTGATTTCAATGGATTGGCATTAACAAATTTAGACAGCAATGAATATGCCAAATTTCTACGATTATCGTATCTATTAACAAGAGTTTCCCAAGCTTCTTTATAATTTTCACCAGAAATTGAAAAACCGGATATTAATTTCGACGGATAATTTCTAACACTAGCTATAAGATACGAAAATTTTAACTGATCTGAAAGAGATTTATTATTATGAATTGAAGTCAAAAATATCTCTTTGAAGCTAATCCATTGAGTGACATCTCCATAAAAAATGGGTAATTCGAACTTAGGAAGCTTCAAAGCGTTATTACTAACTCCTATATTTGAGCTATTATTAGCTGCACTTTGATTTTCTTGTGATTTTACGCCTTGATTTTCTAAAAATTGTTCAATTTTGACTAAATCGTCAACCACAATATCTTTAGCTTCAGTAAAGGACTCGTATAACGAATTTACACTTTCTTCAGCTACGCCAAAATAAGATTTTTTTAAATCATTTTCTAAACTTATCAATTCAGCCTTTAACTTTTCAATTAATTTTAATTTTTTATTTTCAATTGCCTCAGTAACCTGAGCGCTAAATCTTTTTATTTCTTTTACAGTGAAACTGAATTTCGTTTCAGAAGCAATTTCTGCTTTAGTTTTCGTCATGATATATTAATATCATATATTAAATATCATATATTATATAAGAATATCACTAATTTGACTCCAAGCTGCGACGGACCAAACCTTTTTTTTATGTGTAGATTTAAAACGAATAATTGATATAGACTTTATTTGTATAAATAGAATAAATTGAATTCACAACAGTACCTTTGATTTCTTGATTCAGACTCCACTGGCGTTCAAACCTTTGTCATCACGAAGCTTTTATTCCGAGCGGGCGCACTTGAAATGGATGAATTAAAATAAAAGAAATTGTTGAATTTACATGGATGAGGATAAATCATACTTAACGAATAAAGATTTCACATAAAGAATTACGAATAACTTGTCTTTTCATACTTTAATCGAATCGAATTGTTACTTGCACACCTTAGATTTTAGAAACATAACATTGGAATGTTCTATTACAGGTCCGCACATGACCATCAAAATACAGAATAAAATTTATCTAATAAAAGAAAATAAAACAAGATTAATATGCATATAATACAGAAAAAAGGATAATAGGAATTTTAAAATAAAAAAAAGAGTTAAAATAATAAGAATAAAAATTGAATAAAGTCTTCTATTTTTAAGGCAGAGAAAACCAGTCATTTTCAATTCTCGTAGTGCTGCCATCTATATCTGTCTTTCAGTATTAAAGTCTCTGCTCATAAGAAATCATACATAGAGCCATATGAGTTTTCTATTATAAACATTTTTCACGATTCTAAAAATTCTTAAACATGATTAGGCATTCCACTTAAACTAGAATACAGACCATCATTGTATAAACTCAGTGCTCCCAATCGGCCCGTTACGTTCTTTCTCGTAAGATAAACGGTGTTTTAGAAAGAGTAACAATAACTGAAAACTTGTTGGCGTAGTTATAACTTTAAACAATTATCAACTCACGTACAAATTTCAAACTCCCCTGCATAACTTACATGGTTTAATAAATTTTCTGCTTTTTGATTTTGTTATTTATGTTTAAAAAAAATAAATAAAACTGATGTAATTAAATATTGTTGGTTAACAATCTTTTTTTATTTTTTATTTATTTATTTTTTTTGTATGTATAAGATGGTCAAACTTTCAAGGGTACTGTAATTACCTATCTAGACAATCACATTTTGCATAGGAAACCAGGATTCCCATGTTTTTTCAGTTAAAAAATAGAGTATCTCACAGCATTGAGCTAGATGGTCCATAATTTGGAATGCAGCTGACAGTACGTACTGCGTCACTGTCCAAAATTCAGTGCATTTCTGATGCCTTTATCTATATTGTATGTATACTTTCACAATAAAAAGCTAATCTGATGAAATTATCACTAAAATATCTTCATTATTGTTCAAGTTGAGAACGAAAATTCGGATTCAGCTTTAGCGAGACATCTTGCATTTTAACTGAATAAGTGAATTGAGACACTGATTTGGAGTACAGATGTTGTTCTCCTTAATAGGCCAGGAGGCGGCAACGCAGACAATCACCTCATCGAGTTCCACAATTAGTTAAAATTCGATTCGCATATTAAGCCGCAATTTGTCTGCCAAGTTATATCTTGGTGGAAAATACCTGAAAACCCGATTTTAGCGGTTGACTTGTAGGTTTACTACTGTGTTTTCCTGCTTCCAGTCCTCCGGGTTTTCATACTTTTGTGTACAGGAAAACACAATGGTAAACCTACGAGTCAACCAAAAAAATCGGGTTTTCCGGTGTTTTCTACCAAGATATGACATGGTAGACCGATTGCGTTTTAAAATGGGAATCGAGTTTTAACTAATTGTGGAATTTCAGCCGTAAACTCGATGAGGTGATTGTCTGTGCTGCCACCTCCGGTCTATTATTTTAGAAACACTGGATATTTCGAACGCCAAAGAAAATAATCACTGGATCCAGACACTGTTAGCTGGTGCACTTAACCTTCCGTCTACCAGACGGGTCCATTGGACCCGACATGTACATTCAAAATATTTATTCAAACCAGAAATTTCTTCAAAACAAACTAAATGTATAAATCAGACAATAATAAGTTAAATAAACAAATTAAATAGTTTTAAGTAAAAATTCTGGTGTAGAATGTTTTTATAAAACTTGAGTAAAATTTCCGGTAGTTCTAGGGTTAAAAACGTCCTCACTAAATGAACAGAAGCAGGAATGATATTCTTGGCGAAATTCTTAGTCCAGGGGAAATGTACCAAAAAAGGGGGTTACCTTGCAAAAGGTCGGGTAGAAGATTTTTTTTTTCTGAATTGTTTATAATGGTGCCAACATGGAAAAACCAAGTTTTCTAACAAAATTTCTTAAGACTAAATTTTCTGTGGTCAAAAAACAACAAAATTTTGGGACCTTTTTTGATTTTTTTTTAAATATCTCGAGACCCGTTGCCGTAGCATGTTATATGTCAATTACAATATTAAAGAAAATAAAATTCTCTACAACTTTCATATTTACAACTTTTTTATACACCCAATAGCAAGCGCAGTATGCCATTTTAAAAATAGGACAATTTTTCCAATTTTCTTAAAAACCGTGAAAAACGTAGTTCTGCCCTGATTATTCAAATGTTTTCCACAGATTTAATCTTGTATGTCAACTTCTATATATTGGTAGCAGTAAATTACGTGTTTCAGGGCCAAAACTAGCCTTTTTTCACCTGTGGCAAACATGGATTTTGGCGCCCCTCCCCCTCCCCTTAAAAAGAAAATTTACCCCGAGAATTTTAATAAATCTCTAATAGCCGGATTTTGAAAATTTTCAGTGTGTAATCATTAAATGCGCAATTCTGAACTACGTAATCAGCTTTGTAAAATATTGATTCATTAAACCGAAAAAAACCCGAAATATATTCCGCTTTAAACAGGTTTCCATCTTAGCAGGTATAATTTTTCATATTCTTTCTCTTGAAAAAATATATTTTTTTCTTTAAAGACTGCATTCCGTAGAGATTTCAGTTGTTGTATTGAGGCGTTTAAAGTCACAGTTATATGAATTATGAGATTAAATTAGTCACAGGAAGACATTCGAAAGGTAATACTAAACCTATGGAAGCGTTCTTGACAAATATCTCGCTCCCATTTTATTTCTTTTAAATATTTTTTTTTCGTGGGAAACCTGAGATCAATATCTAATGTTTAATCATTTTCGGGTTTGGTTGCATTCTTTTTTAATGTTCGGACACTTTCATTTTTGGAAAACTGTTTGGAACCCATTCTGAAATTTAAAGTATCTTCATAAAAAAATGCAACCAAATTCGAAAAATTAAAAACGTACAACGTTAGATATCGACCACAGGTATCATATGAAAAAAAAAATTAAATATTGAAATTCAAGCAAGAATTCTGAAAAGAATGCTGCCATAGGTTTAACATTAGCGTGCAAATGTTTTCGCGTGAACTACACTAGTCACGCGAAGAAAGTGGAAGAAAGTGCAGGAAAATGCTGATAAATGGAAAGTATTAGGCTTTATACCTCTAGATGATCCAGATATCTGTTTTATTCATGATAAGGATATTCTTTTGAAACAGGATGCTAATAATTCTACAACAGTGCCATCAAAGAAAAAAAATATTGTTAAATAGTCTGTAGAAATTGTTTATTAAAATACATGTTTTTTTTCATTTAGCTTATGTAGTCCTATTGCGTACTTTACTTTGTGTATGGAAAGTGGAGTTGAGTGTGTCAGGGGATCAATGGGAAAACAAAAATATTTATATGGCCCACAATCGTAAATAAATTGGTATTTCATTTGATAAATAGTATCACTAAGGTCATTAAACATATATAGTTTCAAAACAGTACATAATACAGAAGATTAGAATATCCCACAAAGCATATTTTGCAACAACCAAAGTAAGTTTTTCTGTTTGAGCTTTAAAGCAATTAATACAAATCTTAAAGTTTTATATATATTTGCATGCTAAAATGATATAATCTCTTGTTATATTTATTGTTATAAGTGGAGAAAAAAATTGACAATATTTTTTAAAACTAATCTTTTAAATATTTTTATGAAACTAGTGATCTCAAATATTTTATTGAAAGAATTTTTAAAATTTACAAGGGATAAATGCATAACATTAGTTAGTGAAATAATCAGTTGTCATTTTTATTGTAGCTATAAGGTAAAAGTATTTCTTACATAAAAGATATTTCTTTTTTGCGTACCCCCTTTTATATGGAACCACAATCCAATGTTTACTATCTTCAAAACAGTAAAACATTAAAACATATATTATCAATAATTGGTAAATAAAATATGCCATTGTAGTGTGGAATAAAATATGTTTTTCACAAATTTTCATACCTATCCAACTGATACCTGGAAAAATATGTATGCATTGTAAAAGTTATTAAAATTAAAAAAATATTAAAATTATTAAAATTAAACAAAAATTCTTTCTTAATTGAAACTATCGTGCCAATAACTTACTAAATATTGAAGTATTCTTTTAAACAGTGCTTTGAAGTTAACATTGTATACACTTAAAGTTACTGTCTAAATAGGAAAATTGTTTCATTCATCTATACTCTGCCCAACTTTTAAAATTATATAAATTTATTGAATATAAAATGTCTGTTGAGATGAAAATAGTGACGTGAGTGTGCGAATAATAGGTAATTTACTGCTATATTTTTTTAGAAGTCGACATACCACGATTAAATTTGCTGGGAACTTTTGAATCGGGGAAAAACTACGTTTTTCGCGGTTTTTGAGAAATTGAAAAAAAATGCCTTATTTTTTAAATGGCGTACTGCGCTTGCTATTGTGTGTATAAAAAAGTTGTAAATATGAATGTTGTAGAGAATTTTACCCTCTTTAATATTTTAATTGACAAATAATATGCTACTGCAACGAGTCTTGAGGTATTTAGAAAAAATAAAAAAAAGTCCCAAAATTTTTTTGTTTTTTGACCACAAAAAATTTAGCCTTAAGAAATTTTGTTAGAAAACTTGGTTTTTCCATGTTGGCATCATTATAACCAATTCAAAAAAATAAAATCTTCTACCCGACCTCTTGCAAGGTAAAATGTACATTTCCCCTGGACTATCTACCATTTGAATAGTTTTTTTTTTTAATTATTATTCGTCACTCATCACTAATAAAAATTACATGAGTGTAAAAATGTTTCTTTATTTTTTTTTTCAGTCAGACATTATTATCTAGGAGAAAAAAAGGAATTGAAATAGTTCATAAAAAGGATAATTGATTTCGGGAGCATAAGAATTCTCTTCGATTTTATAATATTTGTTTTAGGATAGTCTATACATTTATTTTAATTCACAGATAAATCCACGAAGTTTAAAGTTTTATTAATGAAAAAGTTTTAAAACTGTCCTCTTTCCACATAATAACTCAAAGCATAGTTATTTATTTATTTTTTTATTTTTTTTTTTCAGCATGAAATTTACTTTTGTAGATATCCTGTTTACTAAAATGGGAGTATTTGTGTTAAATATGACACAAAATTTCTTTAAAATTTAACTTTTTAATAACTTTAAACCCTGAAATATATGCGCATTTGGTATTTAGTGTATGTGCATGACGAATTTTGGATATTGGGCCAAAACCACTATTCGGTACATTCCTATTTATAAAATCGCTTATATCAGAAACTACTAAAAGAAGGGGGAAAAAACCATTGACTTGTGGGTGTTTATTATGTAATCAGAGCTAAGTCTTTACGTCTTCTTAACTTTAGTAGAAACACTTCTTTAAAACAGGCCATAATATACATAAATTTAACATTAAAGCTGTAATAAAACCGTCAGAATTTTAATGAAACCATCTTTCTTTGCAAGTAGTATTTACAAGAAACGTATGCACTATAAACTATAAAAAAACTTAATTTATAGTTCATTCCTTCAACAAAATCTTATGGGCTCTCCTTTCATTACGAGGCAACCAAAAATTAAAAATATTCAACTCATTTGCATAATATTCCATTTTTTATGAGAAAGTTTATCATTACTTTTTATTCTCTTTAAGAGGGGAAGTTATCCGACGGAAAAGAAATTTTAGAAAAATCTCGAAAATATTACTTTTATGTTTATTTTGTTCTATAAAAATAAACTTTATATATAATAATAACTTTATTTTTTATTAAAAAGTTAATATTTTTATGCTAATTATAAGCTGATGTTTGTTTTTATTTCACAAACTTGGAGGGCTCCCCCCCCCCCCCCCCTGCTCGCTACGCTCACCAACCCCCCGCGTAATCACTTCGCGATTCCGTTCGGTATCGCGAAGCAAACCCTATTTTCTAGCCAACCCCAGAAGAAATTGTTTCGCGTTTCCATCCTGGATCGCTTCGCGATTCCTCATTTTCTATACATTCAATTTTTAGATTCCACTTGGTATAAACGCGCTCTTCCCCAACTCCTGACGATTTTATTTCCTTATCTCCAAGCAGGTAATCATTAGAGCTTACAGAATTCCATAATTAAAAGAATTATTAAATAGAAAAGGTAAAATTTATAATTTATTTGAATAATTACAAATTAAATAAAAATTATATATATAGTGTTACGAATATTGTAAATAGTTAGTGTTTGTGCTTAAAAATAATGTAAATAGTTCAATTAAGCTCTATTCATAAGCTAATATAAGTTTTTGTTGCATTGAAATATCTCAATTTGTTTATTTTCTGCAAGCAAGTAAACCCTATTGGATTTCAATGGGAATCTATGGAAATTTGGCGAAATACTGGAAATAGCGCCAAGTTGGCGTCACTTTTGGCGGTATATCGCCAAGTTGGTGACAAACTTGGCGATGTTTGGCGACAGAGCCAGCAGCCCTCCCTTGGTAACCTCCCGTATAGCCTCAGAAAGCTCTGACCAATCACATGCGTTTCACGGTATCTACGCAGATTTTCATCGGTCCATTTCCAAAGCGTTACTTTTTTTTATATAAAGAAGGAAACAATTTCTGTTGATAATATAATTAGATGAGGCATCAAGATTGAGAGTATATTACTTTTTAATAGTTTTAAATTTACTTATTAAATATATATGAAATCAACCGATAATGTTAACCCATTTGTTCTAAGAATTATCTTTTTAGATTCTTTGCGTTTTAAACATACAACTACTTCCTTTGTCATACCTATCTACCTATCTATCTATATATTATAAAGAACAAATTTATCTGTGCGTAACGCTGACGTCATTTTGCGAATGGCAACATTTCCCCGTGAAATTTCGATTTTACAATTTTTTTTTATTTCGAAGCATCGCACATTTTCAATTTTTACACCATCATATAGGGGAAAAAAAATCTGCTTTCAAATGCAATTTGTTTGAAAACTGTATCTTAATTGACTGATTCACTATGGCTTTTAAAATTTTTCATAACGAAATTAAAACTTCATCTGTCTATTATATTAAAAGTGTCTGTCCGTTTGTATTTCACAGCTATTCCTCTTAGAATATGGAACGCTGGGTGATCGAATAAATGACAATTATCCGCATGTTTCGGGGGATCTCAAAAGTACTCTTCGAATTTTCAAATTTGAATTGGTTTTCGAGACATTAATTTTTTCGTAATTTTTAATGACATTTCTGTATGATGGCAACTAAATTGCTTCATTTTTGTAGATAAAAGGGAGAACGATTGGAATTATTAGATTTCTTTAAAGAAATCAATTGTCAAATTGTTGTCAAACAATTGTTTGACAACGTTTTCAAATTGAACAACTTTTATTTGAAGATATAGTGAAAAAAATATTGTGATTGAATCGCAATTTTCTAGAAAAATTCAAGAAATACAAATTTCACATGTTCAAGCTTAAAGAATCAGTTTATTTTAGAAAGCAAAAAACCGTCTGTCGACTGAAACATAGTAATAAATTATTTTGACGTAAAAGAAAAAAAAATCCATCGCAGCTTTTGTAATTTAATTTAAAGTAGAAAAAGAGATTTTTAATTATTTTCTGAAGACGGTGACTTTCAGAAGGAAGGTTAAAAACAAAATATTTTAGCGAGAAAAAATATATTTCTCTAAGTATTTATTTTAATTCATAAATATAAAATTCTTTTGAATAAATTTGCCACAACGAAATCATTTTTGTATAAGTTCACCTAAATGACGTCAGTTCTACCAGCTCCGAGATCCACAACCAAATATTGTAAGAATAAAATACTTTTGGCAAATAAAGTTATAGAATATGTGCATTTTTATTGGGAAAGCCTTTGATTTGAATTGTAAATATAATTTATTATTTGAAATATTGTATTTAACAAAATTAATATACTATATTTGCTTTTCAAATTTACAATGAAGTTAGATTTCGTTTTCCCCTAAAGAATCAAATGAAGTCATGCAATTCAAAAGCAACACAACGGGTTGCCACGCAACATGTAATTAATGCCTATGGATATATTTGACAGTTACTGTTAATTATTGGTTGTATTTTGCTTTGCAAGAAAACTTGTTAGGGGCTGTGCATATATAACGTTATCAACTTTTTGGTAATTTTCAACCCCTCCCCCCCCCTTTTCGATATCATACGTTATCCTCCCTCGACTCCCCCCCCCCCCTCCTCCCTAATGATATCGTTATCAATGTTTAAAAATAATGTAATTTTTTTCCTTTTGTTCACAGTGATACACAAATATAGTTATACATTTACTATTCACATACTTTATTGATTTAAATGAGAATAAGTCAATAAAATATCATTATTATATATGAAATAACTTTATACCAAATGACACTTTAAAAAATATTTACTATTCAAAAGTATTTTTTTAAAAAAAGCTTTTTGTTACATAATGCATTTAACTGTAATAATGTCTTTCGTGCATTTGCCCCGCACGGGAGAAGGGGTGCAAGCAGAACTTATTAACAAAACAAGTGAATAACATTCTTTCTCTTTCCTTTACTAACACAAAAAGTATCATTTCAAACATGTTTGGCACATGGTTTCTCGAACAGCGGATTGTTATGGGCATACACATATAACAGGAGAATAGGAATGCCAAATGTTGGATTTTCCATATTTTGGAATTAAATAATTTTACAATCATTTAATGATTTTAATTACTTTGCGTTTTCATAAAAATAGATAACAGATTAAAAAAGATAGTAGACTACTCTGATGTAAAAAAAACAAGTTACAAATAAAAAAAGAAATTTTTGGTTGGATCAAAAATGATAACGATATCAAAAGACAAATCCCCCCTCCCTCTATAGATATCTTACGATATCATGTGCCAGATCCCCCCTCACCCCTAAAATGATAACGTTATATATGCACAGCCCCTTAGTGGGAAACTGCACAGTCATATGAAGTGAAACATACAACCAAACAACACCAAATCTAATCATTAGACTTCGAGCAGAAAAAAAAAACTGAGTACAATAATGCATTAGTTACAAATGAGTGGAAAAATTTACTTTTACATTCTATATTTTTGACATAGGTTCAAAAAACCAAACAAATAAATAAAATAAATAAATAATAAACAGGATACGTGTGTTTCTAATTTTTAACTACCATTATTAAAAAAATTATTTTCCAGTGTATTTAATCTCAAATTTTTGTGATTGAATAAGGCAAATATTACTTTACAAACAACGTAATAAGAATCATGAAAATATATTTTGGCAGGATATCCCCTGCTAAGTACATTAAATGTGTTAAGGAAAGTAGGTGGGGAGGTATACTTAACAATTTAATAACTTTTCTACATTTTGATCATATATAATACTGTATGTTTATAAAATTTTTATGAAAAATTTTAAACAATTTAATATATATATATATATATATATATACACACATATATATATATATATATATATATATATACACACACACATATATATATATATATGGGAACCTCCACGGCAGAAAAAAAATTTTGCTGAAATTTTTTTAAAAAGGAAATATAACTGTGATACATCAATTTAAAGCTAAAGAGTTGAAGTACATGAATTTGTAAGTTTTAATTTCATAAGAGCAAGTGTTTACTGAAAATGAGCTGGATACTAACAGTATAAAACTACATTTACATTTGAGCTTAAAATACAACTTATTGAAATGTATGATTTTTTTACTTTTTAGAATTCAATAAAATTACTATGCGTTCAAATCAACAAACTATTATCATATCTTTAAGATCTACGTAGATAAAATGTTTTAGATAATGTCTTTAATATATTTTTGGCTGTATTTAAACGTTAATACTTAAATGTCACAAGAGTAACGGAAAACATACAAAAGTTTTAATTAGAAGAAAAACTACTTAAAATTTTTACCCAAAACTTCTAATTCTCTGATTTCGAGGTATAAGGCATATTTTACATTAAATATTTTGTTTATGCTATGCATGGAATAGGCTCTGGGGAGTTGTCACAAGAGTAACAAACGTCTGTGTCACAAGAGTAACACATAATACTTTTGTCGATAGTTTGATATAAAACTGCGTTACAACCAAAACAAACAGAATGCTTAAAGTTTTGTTGTTTTTTCTCTGTTATTAGAGCAGTTCTTGAAATAGTTTTAGCTATAACTAAGGTTATTTTGTAAATTTTAAGGAAGATAAATTATCGTTATTAGTGTTTTTTTAATGGGTAGATTTATTTTTGTTCATTTTTGGTATTACATAATATTATAAAATAATCATGACAAGTAATTAAAGATATAATAAAACAACTCAACTCGTGTCATTTTTGTGTGCTTTCTTTTGGTTTGAAGCACATGGTCTTTGATTAGATATTTTATAGGCTTTATAAAGCTTCGTTTACTAAATTCTGCTGTATAAACTACAGAGGTTCTTATAGTAACTCTTATGGAAAGGATTCTGATAGTATATTTTAAAGGAACGATTTTAATATTGCTTCTTATACACGACATTGTTTTAAAGAGCAGGACAATTTCTGCTCAGCGCCAAAAATTGTAGAGAAAAAATAGGAACTAAATTGAGTATGTTGTTGTGAGAAAGAAACAAAACAAAATATATTACGATAAGGTGAAGAAAAGTCTTAAAACCAGCAAAAGCTGCAGCAAGAAAACGGAAATATTAAGAAAAGGAAAAAGTAGAGAAACAGCTAACCTCAGATACTGTAACGGGAAAAAATCTAACTCCACAGCTTTGGAGAATTTTATGTTGATGAAGGTTTAAGAAGAGGTCATTCTTCAGCTAAATCTACATTAGTTAAGCGTGAAAAAGATCACATAATTTCATCAATTCTAGGGGACATTTTTAGTAAGAGAATACGTTTTTTGTTTAAAGAAGCTTTCCTAAATTGAAAAATTGGAGATTCCCTTGCAGCTTTAAAGCCTAGTTTCATAAAACAATAGAAAATAACTCATCAGAATATCTCCATTTGTTGCTGTCACGAAAACATTCAAGGAATTCATAATGTAGTAACTGGTGTATTTTCTGCATTAAACATTCCTGTGATGGATTTAATGACTTTGTCTGCCGAGATACATGATAATTAGAATTTAGGAATTCAGAATGTCTAATTTGCGGAGAAAACATCGAAGAATTATTTGAAACGGAAGTCCATAATACAGAACTTCTTATAAGTTATTGTAAATAGCAAAACGTTGATAGACGTTTTGCTATTGACAAAGCTTTTATCAACATCTTCATCAATACTGTTACTTTTTCAAAGCGTTGATAAACGTTTTGAAAAAGTAACAGTTAAAGAAACCATTTCTGATTGTTTAAAAATTTTCGAAAGCAACTAAATCCTTTTCTGCGGCGCACATTCATTGAAATTTATACAAGGGATTATTTTCGTAATGTCAACAAAATAACCATTTCTCAAAGAATAGTTATGCCAGTGGATTTTCTGGAAACTGTTTTATTTTCATGCCAAGACGAAATTTTCGTATGAAATACTATATTACTGGTCAAATCCACAAGCGGCTGTATTAGCAGCTTTTTATTTAGTATGATCCCAATAAAGTAAAATCTTATGCTAATATTTTAGACAATGTAACTCATAACCAATTTTTTGTAAATGCTTTCGTATGTAAAATTTCAACACTGCATCCTTAAGGGAATTTGTATTTTCCTAAAATGTACCTGTTTTACTTTTTTTATATGATGGTTGTGTTTTCCAATTTAAACAAAAATATAACTATGCAAATATGCCTGCAATGAATCAGACTCATTTCTCAATTAACTTAATTGGGCATTTTTTTTTCAAATACTCCTGGTATAGAGGCTGTAGATTTATTTTGTGTTGTTGTATAATGATGTATATGGAATATAGTGCGTGCTATAAAAGCAATTCTAAGATATATTGCTTATTTTGTCAAAAGAAATAAAACAATAAAGTTTCATTACTTTGGGAGAAAATACCAACAGCAAAGGCCTTTCAACAAATACAATTTGTTAAAACCATGAAAAATGACACTATCTACTACAAACCTTACACTAACATGATTCGTACAAAGAATTTGTGCTTCATTAAGTAAATCATGATGCAGGAGAAGTTGCAAATGATATTACTGATAATGAAGACAATGACTTATTCTGTTAATTAGCAGAAACTTAGAGGTTGCTATGTGGTTATAGTGTTTGTTAATTTTAGAATTTTTTACATTATTTTATGTTATTTTATAATTAAACTATACTTAACAGTTGTTCTCTATGGAAAATAATTTTTTAAAACTTATTTTAATTCTTTTATTTAGTATTTAAACTGAATTTATGCTAAAATTACATTATGGACAAAATGTCACAAGAGTAACACTTAGCATTTTGCAAAATCAAATGTAACTAATTCATGCGTTATCAGGTGAGTTCAATGATTAATGCTTTTTAAAAAGATGTAATTACTCTGCTATATTCTGTAAATTTTATTTCTATAGTCTCATATAATTCACAGAATTTCTGCGTCAAACACAATTTTTAAAAATTGCATTTTTCTGTGCTCACAAGAGTAACAAAATTTTCATTTATTATCAAGGCAAGTAAAAGGCTTTTTGTTACAAACTGTATATGGTTTATGAAAGTAGAGTACATGTATTTTTAAGTAGTTGCATCAAATTTATCCTAAATATATTTTGTAATAAAAGAATTGGAAATATATATGGAAATTTGCTCTGATGGTCACAAGAGTAACAGTGGACATTCCCATATATATTTACCGGGTGTCCTAAAAAGGACTGGCTGATTTTAAAATTCAATAACTTGCAAACGGTGACAGATATATAAAAAATTCTTGCAGGAGGGTTATGCACAAGGTCAAAAGTTTTTTTACAGTGATTTTCGATTTTAGTTCAAATTACAAACAATAGATGCGCTGTAAGCAATAGGCTCTAAATACAGGCTCGATTTTTTGGCCTTTCTCTTCTTCCATGAGGACAAAGGAGGTTAAAATGTATTGAGTGGGTCCCAAAGTACCTAAACTTGAGCCTGAATTTAGCTTCTATTGATCGCAGCGCCATCTATAATTTGTAATTCGAACTAAAATCGAAAATGACTGTAAAAAAAAACTTTTGACCTTATGTATAACCCTCCTGCAAGAATTTTTTAAATATCTGTCACCGCTCGCGAGTTATTGAATTTTAAAATCAGTCAGTCATTTTTAGGACACCCGGTATATATATATATATATATATATATATATATATATATATATATATATATATATATATATATATATATATATATGTATGTATATATATATATATATATATATATATATATATATATATATACAGTTTTATTTTTTTTTTAAAGTCAGTTTTTTTTCTTCATTTTTTTCTTTTTAGTGTAATTGTTATTGTGGTTTGTCAGTTTTCGAACTTACATATTTGTAAAATCATTCATATCATGAATTGCTTGAAGAGCGGTGGGATATATTTCATACCACCTAATTTTTATCAAGATTTCCACCAGAAAATTTTAATTAAATTTTATTTTTATAACTTTGGTGGAAAAAGTTGTAAATTTGTTTTTCTTTATTTTTGAATAAAAATTTTCGAAAATTCCGGTGTGAATTCAACGTTACAGAAACAGAATTATTTACCCCTGAAAGAGTTAAACCAGAAAAGCAATAATTGTTATTAATATTTCCTACGAATTAAATTTTTGACGCTTATCTTAAAACCAGCCAAAATGTATATAAATTTGCTTAAGCACTCTAATAAGAAACTGTTAAAATATTTAAATGAAACCATCTTTGCACATAGGACTTTAAGTAAACTCATGTACTAATGAAAGGAAAAAGAAAACTTATTTATATGTGATTCCTTTAATAAAAATTTATATGTTCTCTTTTCATCACGACGCTTTCCGGAATTAAAAATGTTCAACTCATTTGCATGATATTCGTTTTTTATGAGAAACGTCATCGTTTTCCCTTTTAGAGGGAAAGTTATTCGAGAGAAAAGTAATTTTGAAAAAATCTCGGAAACATTATTTTTTGTTTTATAATACCATAAAAAGAAACATCATATAGCGATAGCTGTACTGTTTTATTAAACGATTATTACTTTTAATTGTTGATAGTTATATATTGTGTATTGTTTTTTAAAAAAATAATTTATGTCTGCTATATAATTAGATGTGAAATCAAAACTGGAGTAAAGTCTTTTATTTATTATTTATGGAAAAAAGAAAACTTATTTATGTATGATTCCTTTAAAGGGTCTTAAAACTCTTAAAATTGGAAGAAATGGAAAAAAAGACCATTTTAAACATTTAATATCTTAAAGCCCCACCAATGGCCGAGAGGTTCTGCTCTCGAAACTGCTAGACGGGAGGTGCTGGGTTCGAACTCAATCGTGCCCGTCGGCCTAATCGTTTGGAGTTTTCTTGTTTTTTTTAACCATGGATTTCCATGCGTAAATACGGGTTAGGTTCTCTTAGAAAGACCCCCACGAAGGGCACCCCCCCCTTTCCGTGACTATATCCCTCGAGTAGATAATTGGCCATCAAAATTCAACCCAACCCAACCCTAATATCTTAAAATGTACATGATTTAAAACCCAATTTTTATTGGGATAAAAGACATAAGTATGTTCTTTCATTTCATGTATTTAAAAAATTGAAAGATGCAGAATTAGTATTTATAGGGGACTCTGAACTGTCTGACATTTGTCGAGCTGAAAATTGGTATAACAGCTTACGCGCAGGTTTACAAAATAAGTTTTGCAACTGTAATAAAATTTTTTGTACCTAATTACACTTAAGATTATAATAATTACGCTGAACCTAAATAAATTTGTATTTAAAACATTTTTATATTTTTAATACAAAGTTGTTTTTAGCTAATACAAAATTTTGAAAATTTCAAAAGTATAAATGTAAATAAGTGCGAGTAGTAAGTCAAAATTACATCCATTTCTAATCATATCATAATATTAAAATATTTATTTGCTTAAAAGAAGCTATAAAAACACATTAAAAGTAAATTAAAAACTCTTTATTTGCATGTTTGAACTCATTTTCTGAGTCGTCGTCAGAATGTATAATAGAAAATTATAAATGATAATGAAAAATTTAAAAAATCATCGAAAACAAGTAATCGTGTAACGCGCCCTATATTTTCACGAATGCTCGTGTTCCCTCTATATCGCGATGCCGTAATTTATCCAACCATTCAACCCATAAATTCGGAATACGAAAAGATAATGTATCGTTACAAACTCCCGAACCTCTTAAATAAATTGCAATGGACTCTCTTATGACTCATGAACGACTGATATACGTTATCATGTTCAGTCACATCATACATATATATTAGAGATCTTCATGCAGCAAAAATTCCAAGCACTGGCTGGTATAAAAGCTAAAACCTCGATCAGAGACCGGCCCGGTCCGACCGACTGAATTTCGACAAAACATGCCGATATTTACGAAGCACCAGTATTCTTCAATTAAAATTATTCAAAAAGAACGCTAACTTATGCATAGATTTTATTTTGTTTGAAATTGATTATGTTCGAAATGCATGGAATGACAACAATAATAATGGCCACTTAGACAATTACTTAGATAAACACTGATTTAAAAAATAGACGATGAAATCAAGATTCAGTAATGAATCAACCGAGTTTAGAATGAAAGAAAACGAAAAATAAAACACAATTTTAAATTTCTACAAAAAAAAAAAAAAAAAAAAAAAAAAAAATGGTAGATTACTAAAAATATATTTCCGTAATTTATTAAACGAAATTCAATTTCCAAAGATTTCGCTAAGCAATTGTACAACATTACTTTTTACAAAAATAAATAAAATATCAGCTCAACATAGGGCGCGGCTAATCTATTTTGCTAACTTTTTTTTTTTTTTTCATTTGGCTAGAATTTTTAATTTCAAATTAGCCAAACTGCTAACGTTGGTCTAAAGTCAGTGAGAATCCTGGTTGTAAGAGTTTTTTTACAATAGAGAGATATTATTTTAAAAGCAGAAATATTTGAAATCTAATAAAATACTAGGTTCTTTTCCATTTTTAAAACTTGAACTCAATATTTAATAATCATGAAAAATAAGCCTCGAATTTAATTACATAAGTTCGGATTCGTTAATTTCTTTTTTAAAATAAACGCTACAGAACTTGATGGGCTAAATTTGGAAGGGAAAAAAAGCCGAATTTGAATCTTTATAGAAAAAGTATTAGTATATTACGTATATTTATAACAGAAATATTCATAAATAAATAAATGTAAAACAATGTTTTCACCTTTAAAAAATGTACTTAATTATTTAAATTTTAGCACAATATATTTACTTACTTCTAGACATTTTTATTTATTAGATAAAAACTGTAACAGTTTATAATTTAATTTATATTATTTAATGTTAAAACAATTTCCACAAAAAGAAAGGTGGTGTTGGTGTGTTGGTGTTGGTGTTAAATATGACGACCAATTATATGCACGAGGGATATTGCACAAAAAGAAAGGAAACTAGAAGAATTTCTAAAAAGGAAATTTAAAATGCACTTATTTTTATCCTAGTGCATTTTTATTGATTAACTGCCCCTTTGCTCAGTTAAAAGAATCTGGACATTTTTAATGATTTTCTTTTGTTTTCGTATTTACTGCACTTCTGTTGTTCTGCATAAAAACAAACAAATAAATAAATAAATAAAACGTAAACGATGCATATGTAAGTAAATACTTTGCATATGTATTTATATATGCATTGAATGTTCGTTTGACCTGTAAACTATTTTTGTTTTTTTTCTTTTTTTATACAGAAAAGTCATAAAATTATATATTTAAAATTATAATTTTATTTTAACAAACATCAAAACTAACAACCGTTCAAAGTACCTTGTTAATATAATGTTATTTGAATTCTATGAAAATGAGTTTTATATTTTAACAATTCTAATTTAAACAGATTAAATAAAAATACAAGAATTTTATATTTTTGTTACAAAAAAGGGGGAAGTGAGTATAAATCTAAAGAAGAAAAAGAAAACAGAAAAAAAAACATGTTTTTGAAAATAAACAATAAAACAAGATAAATTAATATGGATATATTAATTTCATTATACTGTAGAAAATAATCAATATCGGCAAAAACTTAGGATTTAGACAGGTTTTCGCTCAAGCAATTAATTACATCGTCCCTTAGAACCGGAATACATGATTTTTTTTCTTTCATACGTCTGTTTACAAGATTGTTTGAATCTGTAGAATTAAAAAATAAAAGCTTTTACTGTCTTAAATTTTGTTTAATTTAAATTTTTAAATTTTAATATGATCTGATTTTTATTAAATTAATTCATTTTCTTTATTTAGAAAAAAAACATTCAAAGGTTAATATTCTAATTTGCTACATTGTTTTATCATAAAAGCAATTTTACTGAATACTAAAAGAAAATTTTAAATGCACGTATTTTTATCTTATTAAATGTTTATTCATCAACTATTCCTTTCGTCAGTTTTTAAAAAATCATTTGATGCCTAATTTTTTTAATAACATACTTTAGACTTTAGATGCTTAATTTATAAATCAAATTTTGTAAATTTACAGTTTTGTTTTTTTAAGTTTAATCTCTTTGTGAAATAAATAAATGAAAAAAGACATTAAACATTCCACAAGAACATTTTACATGAATTCAAAAAGTATATTAATGATTCTGTTCATGTCTTTCGGCATTTGTATTATTCCTTTGTTGTTTATTTCTTTTATATATTTGATTTCCCATTAAGGAGATTAGAAATCTTTTTTTTTTTTTTTTTCGGAGATTTTAATGAGCTTCTTTTGTTTTCGTATTCGTAGCTTTTCTTTTCTTCTCTATCTCTCTCTTTCAACCTTATTTTACATATGCACCTAATGTTTGCTTTATATATGTAAATTATTTTTTATTTCAGGAAAGAAACATAAAATAACTTTTTTTAAATCATATTTTTATTTTAGCAAACGTAAAAACAAATTTTCGCTCAAATTATTAGATGACGTTAAGCTGCTTAACTTCAGTGTTGCAGAATTGGCCTAATTTGTAATCTCAATTATCCGCAATATAATTACAAGTTAATAGAATGTAATTGATTGTAGTTAGTTGCACACATTCAAAAGCAAAAATTTTGTCAAATAATGGAATGAGGGCGGTTTCGGCTCAGTGCTGCAAGAATTTTTTACGGCATGTAATTTTAAATATAATTAATTACATACAATTAAATTGTAATCACATTGCAAATGATTGAAATTACAAATTTGCCCAACTCTGAGTTAAGGCTACTTAAATTCGAAAAAGTAATTTTGAAAACTTTAGGAATACTAAGAATTCTAATAGATTTAATAGAATTATTCTATATGTTTAACATTAGAATCTCTAAATTTCGAATGTTTAGAATTCAAAACTTATGATCCAAATTACTTGAAATTTCCTTTTTAGGAATAGTTTCAACCAAAGATTTAAAATATATTGTCAAAATTGGGTGTTGTCATTGAAAAAAAACAAAGTTTGGTATGGCCTTGATTTGTAGATTCCCACTAAGCAAATTTTATATACATCATTCAAAAGTAGACTTTATTTCCAATATCGTTTGATGCCAGTAACTTTCTTCTATTATAATTAGTAGCAGAGTTAGAAGGGGGTGTTTACTTTTTTTTTTTTAGGCGTCTGTACTTTCTTTCCTCCTATTAAATTTCTATTCAGGAAGTGTATCTCTTTTCTTTTTTTTCAGTTTTAAAAAAGTCGCTTGATGCTTTATTTTTATTAATTTTGTTTTTAAGTTGAATCTCATTGCGAAATAAATAAAAGAAAAAAGTCATTAGGAAATTCCACATGAACACTTTACATAGCTTTGAAAAAAGTTTATTGATGTTCCTGTTTATTTCTTTTGACATTTGTATGATTCTTTTGTTTTTCATTGCTTTTAAATATCTGTTTAATTTCCCCTTAAGCAGATTAGGTCTTTTTTCTTGAATTTTTAATGATTTTATTTTGTTTTCAGATTCATTGCTTTTCTTTTCTTTTTTTAGTGTGTGTATGTAATACTAAACATATATATGTAACCAACAGTAACTTTAAATATCTTACTAACTTTAACTCTATCTTAATAACTTTAACTCTAAAAACTACAAAGAAATTAATATTTCAAAAATAAATTCAGATGCAGTTTTCAAACAAATTGCATTTAAAAGTACATTTTTTTCCCAATACGACGGTATAAAAATTGAAAATGTGCAATGTTTAGAAATTTAAAAAATTGCTATAGAGTATTTAATCGTACGGTGATATCTGCTTTGTTTTACGGCTGGCTTCTGTAAGGTAACGTTATTTTTTGAAGACGACACAAAATAAGCTGGGAGAAAGAAATAGCATACCGGGGGTTAGAAATGTATTTACGAATGCAATTTGTTTGAAAGCTACTTTGCAATTTGTTTGAAAACTGTATCGAAATTTACTCATTTTTTATGGTTTTTAATGTAATTTTCAAACATGTTTTTTACCGCTTGCAGACAGACGATTATAAAAAGTAAATCCATTTGCGCTAAAGTTAATATAAATAGTTCAGCATTTGTTTCCAGCTGATATTCCATAAAGAAATTAAAATTTTATCAATAAAATAATATAAATAAAACGGAAATTTAACAGACATATGATCGAACACGTGCTTAAACAACTGAAATGATCAGAATTAAAAAGTACTGCTGTAAGTAACGAAATCTGATCTTTTCGGTTATTTACCCATACGAAAGTATCGCTTTTAATAGATTTCAAAGCTTAAAAAGGCTTTTTGGTGTTGTTAGTGGGGAATCTAAAAAAATATATATTAATATAAAAAAAATTGTTTTCGCTTATATTCTGTAACCCGGTATGTCCGGGTTCCATTCCCTAGCATTTTTAAACGCGTAATTCAATTTGGGGACCATAAAAGTGACCATGTAAATTAAAAATAATTTAAATTCAGTAAAATCAAGTTTAAGAGTGTAAGATATTCTAATTTAAAATAGGTTTCAAAGTATTATTTTTCCATACTTTTCATTCTTAACTAAAATATAAAATTACTCTGTAAAACGAGTGAATGGTTGAGAACTATATAATAAAATAAGTAAATATTTTTTTAAATGTTAAATTATTCCTTAATAATATTTATTGTGCATTTATATTTCTCGAAAGAAAATTTTTATGTGTAATAGAAAAGCAATTTCTTCTACTTCTAAATAAATCTAAGCAAGTGCTTCATTTCATCAAACTAAAAGGGTTGAGAGCTTTTTGTGTGTGTGTGTGTGTGTGTGTGTGTGCCAGAATGCGGCGCACAAAACAAGAAACAAAACACTTTATATAAAAAGACTTCTCGAATATCGTGAAAATTCGGAAATATATATCGACGATAAAGTGAGCTGAATTTTAGTTGCTTTCTAAAAGTAGCTGGATAAGGGATTTTTCACATATTGTCATTTTTTATTAACTGACTTCGAGCAAAGGAGTTCGTACTTAAAGATATCCGTCCATGTGTAGCTTTGAAACGGATGTTCGATTTTGATTATTTCTTTTTCTTTACCTTTTGTTGAAACAGGCTCATTCTGATAATTTTTCTAGGAACTAAAGCATCACTAAAAAAGAAAAAAAATGAAAAAAGGCAATTTATAGAAAATCCCTTATCATCAAGCTGCTTTTAGAATGCAATTGAAGTTCGGCTCACTATATCTTTGATTTTCCGTATATTCGACGGTTCGATTCCGGATTCGCAGTTGTTGGACTTGTATGGATTTATATAAAACAAAAAATACCTACATTTAGACTGTACTCTCGTAGTATTGAGTGTATTTTTCATTGAAAGAAATATGAATATTTACTATTTTAAAAATATTTTTTCTGAAGGTCTTTTTTATATTATCCGTTTTGCGCATTTTAAAATCGCAGTCGGCGGGACCAGGATGGCTTTTTAAAAAATATCTACCTACGTTTAGAAAATATTTCCATAGTTCTGAGGGTATCTTTTATCTTAAAAAGTATGAACATTTGCTATTTAAAAAATACATTTTATGGAGGTCGTATTCAGATTTTCCGGATTTTTTTTTTTTTTTTTTTTTTTTTGCAAGTTTTGAAGTACAATTCCCGTAGACCGCATGTAAATACAAAAAAGAAAAAAAAAAGAAAGAAAGAAAAAGAAAGAAAAAAGAAAAGAAAAGAAAAGAAAAGAAAACTCACGTACAGACGGTAATTTTCTGTGAGACAGGACAACGCCGCTGGATTTGCTAGTAATTGAATATGAATGTGTGATCATATGTGCAATGTGTTATTTGGGGACCACTGAAATTTTGGTGTCCATGTCTCTCGACCTGCTGGTCTGTGGGTTAACAGACCCTGTCTTTCACATATATTATCAATCATGAGTAATTTTATGCATCCATAACATTTACGTCTTTTCAAAACCGTAAAATTTATAGTATGAAATATTGACAAATTTTGCATGATTGGAGAGTTTACCTATCTTTTATCTTTAAAAAAACTATTAGTGTAGAAAACGGTGTACTAATTATTCGACAAATCAATAATCAATGGTGAATTTCTTAAAACTGCATTTACTTATCTTTTCTGGTGACGGCCCTATGTCCTAAAGGAACAACTGATAAGACCAAATATAATAGAATTTCATTGAAGATAATTTCTCGTCATGTGCACTTTAAGTTTGACGACTCTACATTTTATTCTCCTTCACATACATAAACTAATAGGAATTTAGAACTTTAAGTGATTTTGATGTACTGGGGTCAAACGTGGGACTGAAATCCCTGAATCTCTACACCACCAGACAATGCATTAACCACTAGATAAGAAGGAATGCTCCGGGTGCATTTGACGGGAAAACACATTTTTACAATTTTGTGTCTGCTTTACTATTAGCTTAACTTCTTTTTTCAACATTTTACAAAATCTTTAAATTATTCGCGCGTTAAAATAATTTTTCACATATTATCAATCATTGGTTAATTCATGCATTAAAAAAATTAACTTTTTTTTTAACCAGAAATTTTTTTAAACGATGTAATTCGCAATTATGAAACATTGTTGACAAGGTTTACATCATTGCGTTATTTAGTTATTTTTTTCTATATTTTACAAAATTATTGAAGTGGAAAACGGTTTACTAATTATTCGGGAAATCGGCAGCGCATGACTGTTTCTTAAAAACTGCAATTACTTATCTTTTCTGAAGACGGAACTTTGTTCATAAAGGGACAACTGACAAGATCAAACAACAGAATTTCCTTGAAGTCAATTTCTCGTCATTCGCACTTCTGAGAATTACTTGTTTTATTCATTTCATGCTTGACTTACTGTTTGAGTAAGTACTCTTCGCTGACGCATCGCATGATCTTAATGTTTAATTAATGTGAAACTTTACTCTTTTGAATTAAATTTCTTTTTCGCAATTTATTATTTTCTTTAAGCGAAATCTGAACCGATGGATAAACACTGAGAGAGGTTGGTAAGGAAGAGTTTGAGGTTTAATCACATGTAAAACCCGTAAAAATATACCGACTCACGTTTGAGTTATCAGCATTCGTGTATGTGGTATATTCCGTTGATCGATTTGCATGAAGCTAAATGTATCTTAAGGATAAACAGACATTTTCTTTCGCTCCGTGTTCATTTTTTTATTTAACGGCATCTGAAATCCTGTGATAATATAATAAATCTTTTCAAATTACAATATATTTTAGTATATTTTTGGCAGATTAACTTATATTTAAATTTCTGATAAGTAAACTTTTTATATAAAATTTAATTTGTTTTCATTTAATAGTAGTAAGTTTACAAATGAAATGAAATAAGATTTTGTTTTTAATGATGATGTTAACCATCTGTGTTTAAAGAAAATTCTGCCGAGCATGCTCAATGCAATATCAGTTAAAGGAATATTCCGCTTAATGTCAATATGTTTTATGTTTCACTTTTTCCCAATAATGAGGAAAATAAATAAATTTTAAACGGAAGAAGATTTTTATTTCAAATTTTCAGTATTTACGCATGTAAGGGAAAGTAAGAGTTTTTCAAAATGACTGCTATTTGAGGAAACTATGTAACTGTAGGTCTTTCTCGAAGCACTCGATAATTTGCTTGAATTAATTTATTAATATCGACTTATCATACCTGCTATGGGTATATTTCTCGTTTTTATGGTTTATTTCTGTATGCTTTACATTTACCATAGCCCTATAAAACAGCGCCGTGGAAATTATATTAGGCGTGTCGTGCGAAACATTTAATGGTTTTCAGCTGATCGCCAGTGCAAGAATGTCGAACTTGATCTTGGGATACCGACGCTTGCACCACCTTTGTTGCGAGAAGTGGAGTGGCGAGAATTCCTACTTACACTATGCGTCTTGAGTCGACTTGCTCGTAGTTAGACAAGAAAAATGAAATTCGTTGTCAAGAATTCTCTTGGTGAAGGCTTCAGCTTATTTTTAAAGACAGTTGACCGTTTTCTCCATTGTTTTGGCAGGTCTCTGTTGACAAAGTTAAAAAAAAAATCTTCGATTGAACTCTCGTTTAATTTTATAAAAAAAAAAATTTTTAATTTCAAAAATTTGCAAGCAGTCATTAACATTATTAAGAATATTATTTTGTATCCCATGAATTGCGGACATGTAATGCGAAAATAAAATCTATGCATAAGTAAATGTGCTTTTTGAAGAATTTTAATTGCATGATATTGCATTGGAAATATGGCTATGTTTTGTAAAAATTGTGTCGAGGCTTGGTAAACATTTTTAGCTTTTATTCCGGTCTGGGTCGGGTAATAAACTTTTTGTACGGGCCGTGCCGTGCTAACCTCTAACGCAAGCTATAGTAAGACTTTTTCTGTACAACTTTTCTCATCCACTCTAAAATATGTTTCTTAGCATGGCTTCGACTTTGTGAGCAAAACATGCACGTAATGTCATCAAACTACACCTTCCAACAAATAAATTATATACGTTGATTTTCAAAGTACACGAAAATAGATAATATTTTCTGAAAGTGGAAACAGCAGTACTGTAATTTTCTCCTGTTTTTCAGCCATACTTTCTTATTTGCGTGAGATTTGGGAAACCGAAAGATTTTTTTTTTTTTTTCGATTTAATATTTAACTTGTTTGTTAACTTTGGATGGAAGCAGATAGAGTAAATTAAATTAATGTGCCAAACAAACTTGTTCTAAAGTAAACGGAAACACAAAAGCAAATTAGTCAAACAATGGGAAGATTAAATATTTGCGATATTGAATATATTTCGTGGCATGAAAATGATTGGACTACAATGTGGAATAATGTATTAGCATAAGTCTTTCGCTAAATTTAGTATCGTCCAACCAAACATAAAATGTCTTCCTTTTAGATTACGTGCTGAGCTTCATCGATTAGATTTTACTCTAATGGAGAGATAAAATTTTCTCTTGCCAACGTAACAAGATTCTTGACTGATAAATGAAATAATTAAATCAAATATTAACAAGTTTTGATTGATTATAAAATCAATCTAGAGGCAAGCATAGGCGATTTCAAACACTACATTGATGGTCTTTTAGTTGTTATATTTATTTTTATCTTATATCGTCTAATTTTTTCTATTGTATATTTTATAGTTTTTGTTCTTTAACAACTTCGAATTAATAACATAATCTTGTTATGAAAAATTTCTTTTTTTTTTTTTTTACAAAGTTATTAAAACTAGTCAATTTAATAATAATTTCATTAAGAAAATTAATTAGTTTATTATTTAATATTAATTCAATTTTAAAAGTCCTTCTGACCTATACTGGGAGGGAAAGGTAGCTTTCATGTTCTTTGTTTTTTAAAATTCAGCTCATTTTTCTCAAACATACGAAGGCAAAAGGAATGGAACCCGATTATAAAATATTCAATCCCAGTTTTCGTGAATACTGAATAAGAATCAGAATTTTGCCAAATTATTCAGCTATATTCAAGTTGGCTTTATTTATGGCGATTTACATTTGGTCGCCAAGCTTGGTGACGTCTTACCATAGACGCAATTTTAAAACAACATGGCGGAGGAAGATGGTCAACGAACTCGTTCGAGACCTTCTTAAGTCCCGTACACATGCTCAGTCACATCAAAATCTGTTAATATACACGAGTGCTGTTGCATGACACGAAGCAGATTGTTTCAAAATGTCAGACACCCTAGAAATTTTAAACTGCTATACCTCAAACATATCTTTAAATGAACACAAAACAAAACAAAATACTCCAGAATCTTTGTATCAATGTCAAACACATAAAGGGAAAAACTTTTTCAATTTCTACTATTTGTGTACATTTTTTTAATTAAATGACCACCACTTTAAAACAAGATGACGGATGAAGCTGGCCAACGAACTCTGTCGAGGCTACGGTAATTCCTGTGCACATGCTCAATCACATCCAAATATTTTAATAAATATGCGTGCTATCGCACGTTAAAAATCATATTGTTTCAAAATGTCACCCACCCTAGAAATTTAAATTGCTATATCTCATCTGTTGTTTAGAATAAAGACGAAACAAAAAATACCTTGGAATTCTTGTAACAAGGTCAAACACGGGAAAGAAATATATTTTTCAATTTCTAATTTGTTTTCTACCTCTTTTGAATTAAAAAAAAAAAATGCCGCCATTTCCAAACAAGATGGCGGATAAAGCTGGCCAACGAATTTGGTCCAGACCTTGGTATACAGCATGTTTTTTTTTTTTTTTTTTTTTTTTTGCAAACGCAATAGATTTTTCAGAAAATAGTATCAAAGTGTGCGTTTTGAACCGAATTTCCGCGCGAAAGGAGAAAAACCACTCAAGAAAGGATGAAAAACGTGTTTGTCATGTGATCAAAATCGCTTATAACTCAATAGGTCATTTATTGATCAAAAAATGGAAAACACAGTTCGATTCCAAATCGCTTCCATGATCAGGCTTTCTAATTTTATATGTTTCCGTTAAAAAATAGATTTGCTAATGTGTCAAAGCGTTTTGCGGTTGTTGAGCAGAGCAGTTGAGAGTAGCCTTAAGAGCTTAACTAGTTGAAGAGCTAAGTGGAAGAACATGTTAAGTAACAAAAATTACATTTGAAGAAATTTGATGTGGAAGTTTTTTTTTTGTCAATTTTAATAATTTATTTTCTGTTCGATACCACGTGTTTAAAATATTAGCAGGTGTGGTACTAAACTCTATCAAAAAAAGTTATTCATATTTAATTTTTAAATATTAAAAAATATTAATATTATTTGGATTATTAAATATTAAAATATTAAATATTAATGAATAATGTCTTAAATCTTCAAGGCTAAATAGAACTTTGGTATTTTAGCTTTACCATGTGATAGAATACCTGATAACACCTTCGTCCAAAAGATAAAATAATTTTTAAGAAAATTTAGCATAACATGTTCTTCCACTCAGCTCTTCAGTTGAAAGTCAGGTTCGTAGTAATATTGCCGAAGTTTAGTCATAGATGCCGTTAGGTGTCATAACTGACGCTATCGCTTAGCGAGCGGTAATCATTCCTGTTCGGTATTACGATAATGAAGACGTACAAAGGTGCTGAAAAAGTGAAATGCTGTCATTGGTTTCATGAAACTCATTCTGCTGTGCAAGTACAACGAAATAATAGTGATAATGGTAAACTTGAACTATTTTTCTATCTTACAACAATATGTACTTTTTTTTTTTTTTCCTGTCAATTCCATTCAATAAATCATTGTTTTTGCCCAACTAATTTGTGGACATATCGATGAGTATACATCGATATTTGAACGGAGGGTGGTTTTGAGGTCTGGAAGTCATGATCGGTGAAAATGTACCAAAATTTTTCAGCAATAGGTAGTTTTTTACTTTTTGTGATGAAAGCTACCTAAAATTATTTTTGTTTAAAAAATTCGTAGTTAAAAATAAAAATTTTAAGAGTACACAATCTAAAAATATAGCTCGGCCAAAAATAACAATTTGGATTTTACATAGTTGCTAAACCAGTTAATAAATACATAATTTCAAGAAAATTTTAATTGCAGCAAAATAAAGTTATATCATTTAGTACTTTCTAATTTTCACACTATTTTAAAGAATTTTCCATAACGCTAAATATCATTTCAAAGTTAATTAAATTTTCGGTTATTTTTGGAATGAAAGAAAAAATGAAATTGTTAGAAAAGGTCTTCTTTAGTTTAATAAAACTTTATTTCCGAAGCATGTTTGAAATGAAAAAGTTATCAGAATGCGCTAAATGCGAGTGAAAATTAGCCTTTTCAAGAAAAAGTTAATTGAATTAGTTCTCGAGATGCACTGCATTAATGAAGTTTATAATTACTAAAGCAGAGAGTTATAAATAAATTCATTAATAAGAAAAAATAATCTAATTATGCTAATAATAAATTTTGCTTCTAAATTAAGCAGAGCATTGAGATTTATATAGACTATAGATATTTTTTGACAGCTATTTTTAATTAACCTTGCATTAGAAAGAGTTATTCATATCTCATTAAGTTTACACATTATTCATTAAATAAGTATTTGTGAATAGTTTTATGACGTTCAGTCAATTGATATCGGTTATTTTTTTTCTTTTTTGTATTTTTAATACTATTACTAATTCTTAAAGGTAACAGTTTATGCATATATACTTTATTTTTGACGGTTGTGCTTATATTTTCATTTATTTCTCTATTTTATTTATTTAGTTTCTTTAAGAAAACTCCTTCATTACCTAAAAATTTAGAAACACGATAACATTTTCGTGTATTTTCAAATAACTTTTTTCGTTTTTGAAAAACTCGCCTCCGATTTCTAATTAATAAAAGTTTTCTCTAGCTTTTTTAGAATGTGTACTTGAATTTATTTGCGCTGATGTCTATATATATACATATTGTTTGTTAATCGTGTTTTAATTTTAATTTAAGTTTGAACACTTAAATACAAACTTGTGAATGTAACAAAGTTTGTTTAATTTTAAACTTTTTAAGTTTATTATCTTTATTTTTTTTTGCGTGACATATATTATTTCTCTGTGATTTTAGTCTTTGTTTTGTGGGAGTAATATTATGTTAAGCGAGGAGATTTAGAGATACAGTAAAGCTAGGATCGGGAGACAATTTCGTTTTATACAGATTTCTATCTTACTAGATACTTTTTACGGTAATTCCTTTCGTTAGAATTATGGAATATTACCGTTTAAGCAGTATGATGTAATCGTAAATGCAGATTATATACATTTGAAAGTATATGCTATAGCTATGAAGGGTATACGTAGTTTCTTTCAGGATTGGAATGGTTTAAACTAGGGGTGCACAACCTTTTTAAGGGAAGGGCCACTTACAAAAATGCCTGGGTTGTCGAGGGCCACATCAGTAACATAGAGATAATTCTGTTTCGTGGAGGTAGGAAGATCTGTGGCGTATAAAAAACATGGTTTCAAAGGAGTGGCAGTTTTACTCCTTTAGGTTCCTCTACCCAGTCATCAAACCATACCCAATTCAGTTGTCAAGGATATATCAACAGTTTATGTCTGTATATAAAAAAGAGATAGAGAAAAAATTATTTTCAAAGAGTGAAAAGATTCATTGACTTTATTCGGAGGGATTAAATTTTTCTTTTTAAAAAATGCTAAAAACAAACATACGCATTAAAGTGGCCTAGTGCCGAAAAAAATGTGAGCTTTATGAACGAAGTTAAATTGACGAAACTGTCAATTTTTCTGCAGCCGATCAACAAAATTTTAGATTTTCCCACGCCTGATCAACAAGATTCGCGATTTTTCCCCACCTTAACAACGGAATTCGCGATTTTTCCGCGCCCAGTCAACGAAATTCGCGATTGTTAATTGATGGACGAAATTTTGAATTTTTCCCGTGACGAATTGTCGAAATCCACAACTTTATCTCGCGATAAACTGCTAAAACTCTCAATTTTCCCGTAGCCGATCGACAAAATTTGCAATTTTTTTCACACTTAATCGACAAAATTCACGATTTTTCCTCTGCTCGATTATAGAAATTTGCGATTTTTTTCGGGGCCGATCAACAAATTCCGCAATTTTTCCACGCTTGATAGAGAAAATTCACGATTTTTCCGCAGACTATCGGCAAAATTCGCGATTTTTCCGCGCCCAGTCAACGAAATTCGCGATTCTTAACTAACTGAAAACCCTTAGCGAATTGAAAAAATTCGCTACTTTTCTCGGGATAAAATGGCGAAACTCGCGATTTTTCCGCAGCCAATCAACGAAATTCGCGATTTTCCCTTTCCCGATCAGCAAAATGCACAATGTTTCCACGCCCGATCGGCAAAACTCATGATTTTCTTCGCCCGATCGACGGAACTTGCGATGTTTCTGCACCAAATCGATTTTTCTGCGCTCGATTGGCGAAATTTGCATGTCTTAAATACCCCGCGAAATTTGTAATTTTCCCGCGGCAAATTGGTGAAATTCACGACTTTTTCTTCTGATAAACTGACGAATCCCGCGATATTTCCGCGCGCGGTCGACGAAACACTCGACTTTCGGGAGCGATCGAAAAAACGCGCAATTTTTTCGTGCCCGATCGATCAAACTCACGATTTTTTCGTGCCTGATCGACAAAACTTTTGATTTTACTACACCCGATCGACGAAGATCGCGATTTTCCCGCTCCCGATCGACGAAACTCGATTTTTCCGCGCTTAGTCAACGAAATTCGTAATTCTTAATTGACTGTCGAAATTTGTAATTTTTCGGTGGCAAATTTGCAAGTTCACGACTTTTCTTGCGAGAAAACGCCGAAACTTGCGATTTTCCCGTGCTCGATCAACAAAATTCGCGACTTTTTCTGCACCCGATCGATGAAATTTTAGGTATTTTTCGACTAGCGACTGACAAAATTAGCATCTCGAGAATGTCCTATTTTGTTACAAAAGGTATCGGCTGGGCGATTGTAGAAATTCGCTATTTTTAACTGACTGATGAAAT
Organism: Maratus speciosus; assembly: GCA_963932465.1. NCBI lineage: Eukaryota > Metazoa > Arthropoda > Arachnida > Araneae > Salticidae > Maratus > Maratus speciosus. The sequence goes on from OZ010790.1 coordinate 119,524,109, forward strand.
TTGCAATTGTTTCCCGCTGCAAATTGACGAAATTCGCGATTTTTTCCTCCAACCTATGGTCAAAAACTGCAATTTTTGCCAATTATATATTGACGAAATCCGCGGGCCACTTGTTAACACATCGCGGGCCACTTTTGGCCCGCGGGCCACAGGTTGTGCATCCCTAGTTTAAACCAAGTGGTTTTAACCATGATTTAAAGCACGGTTTAAACCAACGGGTTTTTTCTCAAAAAAAAAAAAAAAAACATTGTTTTTTTTAGAACAAATCTAATATAAGATTTTCTCTTTTTTGTAATTAATGTGTTTTAAATTAGTGATAGATATGATTTATACTTTTAATACTTTACCTAAGCAAACAATATGAGACCTCATGAGTCTAGGTCATGTTTGTATGCATGCAGGATGAAATTACAATGTGTTGATAAACATGTCTGATGCATTAAAGAGTTATCGTAAAACATGTAAAATTAACCAAGATAAAACATATTTAATATTTAGCTTAGATTTTACTGTACAGCATTTTTCAGATATTTAACACTTCAATACATGGAATATGGATTAACAATATTATTGACAACTGAAACATTTACATACAAAAAATAGAGATTCATTAAAAAAAAAATAAATATCGCACCCTGCGGCACTTCTATAAAAATGAAGATTATAAACATGAAAAGAAAAGTTAAGATAAATATTTTTGGCTTGAACTCCTCGTACGAGACAAACTTTTAACCAAATCGACGTAAAAATCAAGGTTTTGTAGAAATTCACTCGAGCCGGGCTCGGCCCGAGATTTTAACTTTTTTTCGGGCCGGGCTCGAGCCGAACTTTTAACTTTTATACCGGGCCGGGCTGGGCTCGGGCTGAACTTTTAACTTTTTTACAGGGCCGGGCCAATATTTTTTTGTACGGGCCGGGCCGAATTTTTTTTCTCTGAGTCGGGCCGGGGCCGGGCCTGGAAATGTGGACCCGTGCAGACCTCTAGCATGTGTATATATTAATATGTAAATTAATAGTTTTGATGGAATCAGAAAAAATTTATCGACGAAATGCTTTATTATGATTTCTTTCTAAATGTTGTTTCAATTTTTATTATTTGTGTAAGTGTGTGAATATGAGTGCATGTATACCAGTGTTTGATTGTGCATAAGACAGGATATGTATGTGCATAATAAGTTTAAATGTATGTACATGTACAATCGAAGAGAAATGAATAATTTCTAATGATATTCATATTAATACTTACGTACAGATAGAACGAAAACTATTTTCTTTTGCGCACATTAAAAGAAAGATCTATTCTTATGAAGAACTTTAAATCTGATGAAAAAATTATCAATATAAAATTATAAATGAGGGAAGGAGAAGATTTTTTAATTGCAATTCAAATTGTAATTTCAGCCGAATTACGTTTTATATTTGAAACCATTTCATTTATTTAAAAAAAGAGAGAGAGAGAGAGAGATGTCAATTATTTAAAACGTCCATTAAAATGATTTGAAAAATAATGACTTGTATTAAAAATTAATGGAGCGCTACTTTAAATTAGCTTTTTTTTGTTTCTATGCGTGTGATTAGAAATATGCGCTATTACTTTTAGCTAATTTAATATTTCTAAAGACACATTTAATCCATAATTAAAATTATTTGCATGTAAAGTGCATTTATCATTTGCATAATTAACATAATTTGTATTCTCAATTATATATTTTAATAAAAAAAAAAACTAATTTTAATCAGCCGTCTTCTGTTTAATTATTTGATTATGAATATTGTAATTTATTTTCTCTGTTGAGAATTAATACCCATAGTTTTTATCAAAAGGCTTATTAAAAATGCTTTTCTAAAACAATACATAGGTATTTTTAACGAAGGAAGACTTCTTAAAGACAAAATATTGATTTTACATTTTTGTTTCTCCGATCTCGCATTAGTGACGTCATTCTGTGAAACAAACAGAAAAAAGCAAGAAACTTATGTCTTTATGATTGTTTCGATGTTTGTTTAGCTTTTATATTTATATTCGTGCTATTCATTTGTTTATTTTATTTTAAATGAAAATAGTATTGAAAAGTTTAAAATATGCATATTTGGAGTTCTTAAAACTATTGATTGTTTCACATTCAAGCGATGATGTTTTAAAATACTATTCTTTCACTGGATTTGAAAATATTTTATTGAATAATGTTGTAGAAAAAAGAAAAAGAGAGGTTATAAAAAATTTTCATACAATTTTCTAAGAATGAAAAAGGTGTTAAAAGTTTAAAATATGCATATTTGAAGTTCTTAAAATTATGGATTGTTTCACGTTCAAGCGATGATATTTGACAATGCTATTCCTCTAGCGGATTTGAAAATATTTTATTAAAAGCTATTGAAAGAAAAAAGAGAGGCTATAAAATTGTTTATATTGTTTTCTAAGAATTAAAAATATACCTTTTATTCTTTAAAGATTTTGGTGTTGTGTAACTGAACTAATTGTAATTATGAGAAATAATTTTTGTGTGTTTAATACCAACATTTTCAGTAAGCCAAACGTTATATACCAGCATTTTAAGTAATTATAATCTTATTTTTAAAATCCCCTAGCAATCATAACATCTTATTATTCATCATTTATTAACAGAATGTATAATCTATAAATCATGCGTCTTTTTTCATTGCTCTTCTTATTCTTATCCTTAAGGATCGACCGAAACCGTATTTCGGTAATCTTCCGATTTTTGGCCGAAAACGAAAACGAAAATGTCCAAAAAAATTTTTAAGTAATTAAAACATACATAAATATACAGAATTATTAATTAATTATATGCGTAACCCAAGTTGGCTCTGTGTGCCTCTGACTAAAGATTCTTATTTTCATACAAAACAAAACGTAATAAATTCATCTACAACACAGAAAATTTTTCTAAATATACGAATTTCATCTAATTAAAAAATGCTTTAGGTATACATACGTCGATTTATTATTTATAATGATTTTTGTAAATGTTCATATGTTCTAGAACTTTCTCAAAGAGCATTCGAAACACTTCTGCGGTTTCAAACTAAAATTTTCTATTACTGTTAAGCCTGCAGCTTTTAATGAGCACGTGAAAGCATCTTCAGAATTTAGTCATATATGCATTGCTTGTTTTATAATTTGCACTCACGCCTTGAGTCAGTCATGACTGATAATTATAAACAGTGAAGTTCATCGCAATAAATAAAGAGTGTCCCATTTATGCAGATACAACTCAAATCAAGGAGTAATCTTGAAAATTTCTGAAAGAAGAAACGAGATTTTCGGAATACAGATAGTTTCGGTCCGGCTAAATTTTCCGCGAAACTCAGATTTTGGGCCGAAAACGAAACCAAATTTTCGGTCGATCTCTATTCATCATTATTGTTAGTATTATATGTATGCAGATGGATGGTAAATAAGAATTATTTATTATTCAATTTAATATGCAGATTAATTAAATCCTTACTCTTTCTGGGGTTTTTATTCATTTCTTAGTATATCAGCACATTGTCAGTATTATCGTATATTAGCTTAAAACAGACATTAAGAGAATTAAAAACATTTTTAAACCTAGGTTTGCCTTTTTAATAACAAATATGATCTCTAATTACTGTTTTGCTCTTTTGTAGTTTAAAAATTTTATTTATTCTCCATAAACGATTTTTAGGTTAATTTTTTACGTTCGCATACTCCATCAGATTCCAAAGTTACACCAACAGAAGAATTTTATAACTTTCCTTATTTGAAGCCCATTAAAAATGGAGTAAAACCTCGATTAGCCGTTATAGTATATACCGATATATTATAAGGAGCTAAATATTGTCATTTTAGGCCTAATGCCGATAATATTCGACGAAATAACATATCTTTACAATGAATTAAGCTTGCATAGCTCCTCTTACGAATCCGTAAGTTATTCATAGTTCCTTAATTTTTGCATTTCTAATTTCCTACGCTCATCTTTTGAATTGTTTTTCCTATTTATTTTTACATTTGTCTTTTCATTTTAATTCTATATATATGTAATATATCGAGATCTCGGATCTGTAAGGGATCTCAACTCGTTTACTTTCTCGGCTACCGTACAACCAGCTTTTCATATGTAAGGGCACCTCGGGGTTGACAGAACTTGTGGAATAAATAATTTGGACACAGGAACGTCTTTTTGGATAGAACTCATTTATTTCGCTGTTCATCTTACAATCCGATTCGCGAGTCCGGCTGGAGGTCCCTCAAACCACTTACGTCACTGATTTCAGGAGTTACACGGCCGTAAGTTTTACAGGCTTCTCAAATCTGCAAGCTCTCCGCTTTTCTCGAGTGCGCTATATATTGGGGCTTGTCATATTTTCTAGCAGAGGGAACAGTTGTAAAATTGGTAGGAACATTTCTTTAATTGGTTGATTAACTTTTGATTGATTGTCCGGGCTCAGATGCAAGAACTAGGTTTGGTTCGTCCGGGGATGAGCTAACCACAACTGAAGGAGAATTTCCCGAACGTGAGTATTTTTACTCTTAAAGATCGACTGAAATTGATATCTGAAAGTAATAAGCTGTGTTGTTGGAAAACGAAGTTACAAGGGGTAAAACTGGTTTTAGAATGATATTTAAAGTTAGAAGAAAGAGACTTCGGATTTTAATTTAAATTTTTGAAATTTAACTTAAATTTTAAATTTTAAAAGGGGTTTTATGATTTCATATATATATATACATGCAATTTTTTTTATTCGGAAATAGAAATAAAACGCTTACATTAGAAAACAGAGCTTAGAGAATTTAGTCTTTTTTTCCCTCCAGAAATATATATTAGAACTCCTGAAAATTCCACGATTCTCAGTCAGACAAGTGAAGTAGGTCTTCGCTTAAACAATGCTGCATAAAATCACATTTGTATTCCATAACGGAATTTTTTACCTTAATTCGAAAGCATAAACGTGAGCAGTGCACTTTCTTCTGTTATTGATCTCCTTCGGAATTCAGATTTCTAATTTTACCCCACACATCCTTATGTTTATTTCATGCAGGAATTTCTCCGCAGAAGCAGTTAAAATCGTTCTTGAAGGTTTTACGACTTCTGGTTTGAAAAGGATTGAATTTCCAAATTTAGAAACGTCTTTTCTCTTTACATGTTTACTGGGAAATGAGAGAGTAAATATAAATTTTAATCCCAAAGTTTTAACTTTTCGGGAGATGGAAGGCTTCTTTGAAGATAAGGCTATTCCAAATTTAATTCGAATGAACAGTTTTCTGATGATACGGAATGAAGAGCAATTTAAATTGAACTATTCCTCATTTTATTACACGGTAAAAAAAGATAAATGTTTTTAAATCTAGGAAATATAATCTAACCACGAACGAAAATGTACAATAACCTTTTTTCCGAGTTACTCACGGCTCCGAAAAGCGTTCTTCATCATTAGAAACCTCAGAAATCAATGTGTTTTCAAAATTTGAGGATGCATTTATAAAAACAAAGTTTCTTTTGCTACCATTAATTTTCGGAAACATTTCCGTATAATTTTTATAAGGAATTAACCCGTTTTTTTCGACCCGTGATGGGGTGAATTTTGCACTTCTAAATGAATTTTACAACAATTTCGCTAGCTCTCGTTATCCCCTATGTATAGCACCTCACCATTACCTTTTTGCGCATCAAATTTTAATTTGCTTTATCAAATTTATTATACAATTGGAGATCGCTTTCAGATTCTGGGAATCTTGGGTTGCAGGAACGAATTTTCCTCCATTCCTGTATGTATACATAAATTAATCTTTTATTTATATAAAATTCTTTTACTCTTTTAAGTAATTAAATTTATTGTTTTCCTCAATATAAATCTTAATTAATATGCTCTGTGTAATTTTGATGAACAAGTTCCGTTTGAAGCAGCTAATTTTGGTTCTCATTTATACTACTATTAAAATTAAGAAGACACATGATGCCATTAATTTGATACTTACTCAATTTTACATGTAAACATGAAATTTATTTACAAAAAGAAAAACACAGAAAAAACAATACAAATACACATAGTAAATCCTTGGACATACTTCATTAAAAATTTGCAAATCAGATCAGATATTAATTGCAATCTTTAGGCTATTGATTGCTTTTCAAAGTTACTCAACACAATTATTTAATCGACCCTGGGTAGGCAAGGGCATGATTTTAATAAAATTGCATAACTCCACTTTTGAGCTGGCAGAAAGGGATATAGTAAAAGATACAGTAGACGCTCTATTTTACGAACTCGAGCGGGACAAACATGATAAATTATCAGCATTAACATCAATATTAAAGTTAATATTAATGTGTTACTCTTGCGAAGCTGAAAATGTTAATTGAGAATTGATAGAAGAGATTGAAAAAACTTTGTTTCTTTTGCTGCTTCTTTAAATCTCGAAAATACATTGATTTTTTGTGGTTTCTAAAAATAAAGAACGCATTTTGTAACGATGGGTAGTTCTGTAGGAGTTATTGTATATTTTCGTTCGTCATTATGCTATATTTTTGTAGATTAAGAAACTTTTTTTTTTTTTTTTTTTTGCAGAGTATTGAAGCCTAGATCTAGTTTTGGAACTTTGAGACATTTGTTTAAAAAAAAGAAAAGAGAGAGAGGGGAAAAGAGGAGTGTGAAGAGTCTAGCCTAGTTGCAAAACCGGTCAACTCCTCAAAATTGGAAAGGTGTTTTTTAGTTTTTTAAGTTCTAAGTAAACGTTTCTACCATCTGGAAACAATAAAGCATGCCAAAACCGGTCAAATACTGTCCTGGTGGCTATAAAACTGAAGAGTTTTGGTTCCAATTTTATTTTGGATAAGTGTGACAAAAAATCAGCTTTCCCCCAAAATTTTATTTTTTGGAAATGGCCGGTTTTGCAAGTAGACGACACAATTGATCTAGGACATTTATACTTGAATTTATTTGCATTTTGAAAAAATAAAAATAAAAAAATGCATCGCATTTCATCTAACGTAAAGTGTTTTAAACTGAACTGTGATTATATATTATCAAAAATCATTTTTATACTTATACCTTCTTTACCTTCTTTATTTTAGTATAGAACGGAGTATTCCGATATAGAATTCCTTATTCAGAAATAATAATTCTTCATTTAATTTTTTTTGTTATCATTTCACATGTTACTACCTTAATAGTGAGCTTTATCAAAATGTATTAAAGTATGACGATAAAACTGTATTCTTTTATTATTATTATTGTTGTACACAATAATTTATTTATTAATTATTTTTATTTATTATGAAGTTGTTCTTGGTAGGACAATATTTTAGCTAAAATATTTCTATTAACTGAAAAAAAAACGCGGTTTTTCATTATCTACTATGCAAGTAATGGAGTGTATGTGGAAATCAGCGCATGTGGGCATTATTTACTCTGTGTTTTTATTACGCAACAGATTAAATAATTAGAAGCTAGTAATCAAAAGATAGAGTGAAAATTTGTTATCAAACATTTATAGTACTTGTTAATGATACCGAAATTTAGATAAAGCTCTATCGTTATTAAATAAGAATTAGCTATGCATTTTATCCTACTGGACATTTATTGCAAGATATGTTACGAAAACTAAAGTAAGCATTTTATAATACATACATTAAAAAATATGATGAATAATACATGGATAAGCTCCAATATGTCCCAGTATGATAATGTTATTCTGTGCAGTTACCATAAATTTAAGATCGAAACTTTTCTAGTTATAATATTTGTAAGATATCTGGGAAAGTTCTATATTTATTTTGTTAATAAACATATTATATTGATATTGTCTATATTAAAGTTAATAACACAAAACGTAATAAAGTAAGAAGGATTTACTTATCTATCCATTTTTTTTTTTTAAATCATTGTACAACATGTAACTGATAATATTTTTTCTCCTTAGTATTTAGTTTCGCCGATGTTTTCTTTTTTTTTTATCGTGTAAAATTTTAAAAGGGAAATTTTAATAAAATTTTATAAACTTAAAATTTTATTTTTAAAACTATTTTTGATTTGGAATCAGGGATGTAGTGGAGGGTATACGGTGGTATACTGGTATACCCTCTGGATGTTTTTAAGGAACACCGTATACCCTCTGTTTCTCAAAAAAGCTATAGTATATACACTGTAGGGTATACCCTCTGCCTTGAGCATATACCCTCTGCTCAGAGCGCATGCCCTCAGCTTTTTTTACGAATGCACCATTGTTTTGAATATATTTTTACTTTCTTCTATCTTCAATAGAAGAAAGAATTGTAATCGATTTTTTCTTGACGGATTTAGACGTTTTAAGGGTCAGAGATCCCAAAAAACATGTTTATAGAAAATGTCTGTCTGTCCGTGTGTCCGTCTGTCTGTCGCCATTATACCATCAAAAAGAGTATGAATTTAAGCATAGAATTGAACCAAATTTTTAAGTTTTTGGCTATGGCAAGTAGGCCCTTCCTTAATTTGGAAAAAATCCGCCGGAAGGGGGTGCTGTAATAGCGATTTTTGTGCCATTTTCAATATTGTATCTTCGAAAAGTGTATGAAGTTATACATAGAATTGAACCAAATGTTTTGATTATGTTTGACCATGGCAAGAAGATCCTCCTTGAATGTAGAAAAAATTTGCTGGAAGGGTGCACTGTAATAGCGATTTTTGTGTAATCTTCTTAATTTTTCGTAGATCTATTGTACACCAGTGACTCGTGAATCGACGGGAACTTCCCAAACTGATAAGCCAATTATTCTCGACTATTCACGATTTTAATAAATATCATGAACGAGATTAACTTGTTTTTCCTCCGATTAAGGGGGTCTCAGGACTCTTAAAATTGGAAAAAAAAAAGAAAATAAAGGACCATTTTCAACATTTAATATCTTAAAATGTATTTGATAATAAGACACAATTTTAAATGAGAGTGAAAGATACATGTATGTTCTTTCATTTCAAATATTTGAAAAATTGCAAGATGCAGAATTAGCATTTACAGGGGCCTTCAAGCTGTCAGACATTTGACGAGCAAAAAATCGGCATAACAGCTTATGCGCACGATTGCAAAATAAATTTTGCAACTAGAAGGAAAATTTTGGTGCCTACTTATACCTCAGAATATAATAATTACACTGAACCTAAATATATTTGTATTTAAAGCATTTTTATATTTTTAATACAAAGTTGTATTTAGCTAATGCAAAATTTAGAAAATTTCAACAATATAAACCCCTAAAAAAATATTTTCTTTTTACAATAAAAAGGAAATTTTAGGTTCAGTTTATACAGACTAACATAAAGCATATGTTTCGAAACTTTCATGAAAAAATATTCAGAAGTTTTTGAGGTATCGTGCGCGTTATTCCCAAAAACGTCATTTGGAGACAAATGACTTCAAAATTGTGGAAACACCGCTTCAGTTATTGAGCGAGCATAATTCTAAATGCCATAACTTCTGTTCTAATGAGAATTTTAAGATAACAATTATATCAAAATGTTCAGAAAATATAGAAGTTTAACATATAAAAAAATTAAAATTTCGAAAATTTTAGTGCTTTAAGAGTCCTGAGACCCCTTAATTGGCTGAAGCAAAAATTTAAGATGAAAGTCAAAGTTGATATAGTATTGAACTAATAAAAATGAAATACTGACATCTGTAACAACATTTTGAAATATTAAAATATATGAGATAGAAGAAATTTTTGGGATTGGCACATCCAACTAGTTTTTTTTTACTTTCCTCAATTCGGTAAATAATTTATATAATAAAATATCGTGACAACTTTAACATCAAATTTTGCATGTTTCATGATGTTTTACTGTGTTTATTTTCGAGTAATTTGCAGAGAATTATGCATATAATTAGTAAATCAAGTTTAAGTATTTAAAAAAAAACTTTGTAGAATGTTTATATTTGTGATAACAAATTAATAAACTGTATTTATTGCAAAAACTCTTATTCAGTCATCTTACAACCTGATGAAGTTACCCACATACTTTTACAAAATAAAAAATTTATTGAATGCACTGCCAGAATTCGAAACAACTGCAATGGAACAATTAGATCATGGACCAACGCTATTGCTTATAAGTGAACAGTGAATGAATAATTTGTTAAAGTAGAATTCGAAATCGAGATAGTAGCGAAACAACTTAACTCAGCAAATCACAGAGGTAAATTGATCTATCTAAAAGCAATATTCGCGATTTCCAGGTCTTCGATTCAAATGAGTCTAACTCGAATTCTTGAAAAAGTGAAACATTAAAGCTTTAAAACATGTAAAAAATCTGCATGTTACAATAGAACCGTTCAACCGTATTGCACTTACCTAGAGATGAATATTCGTAAACAATCGCAATTCCGTCCGTTTCATCGAATACCAATAGTCTATGAGGTACTAAGAACATGAATCTGGATATTTCTTATGAAAATAATTATATTGTTTCCTTAATAACCGGTCAAGTGCGAGTATTACTCACGCACAGAGGGTTCCGTACAATAAATATATGATTAGCAAATGGGCATTGCATTACGCAAAATATACACTGTAAAAAAAAACGAACTAAAAAACGGAACGGAAATACTACTGGCAATCTAGACGCCAGTACTATTTCCGTTTTTTTACGGAATTTTTACCCATAAATTACAGAAAATTTTCCGTTTTTAATCAGAAAAACGGAAAATTTTCCGTTTTTCTGATTAAAAACGGAAATTTTTCTGTAATTTATGGGTAAAAATTCCGTAAAAAAACGGAAATAGTACTGGCGTCTAGATTGCCAGTAGTATTTCCGTTTTTTAGTCCGTTTTTTTTTTTTTTTTACAGTGTATCGTTAAATTTGTTATCTAGGTTTTAATAGCCGATGGCGCAAAGAGTATGCTGCCCGTGTCTTTATGTATGTCCAAACCGTTCGTGTCTTTAAAGGTTAATATCTTGGCTAATTACCGACATTTTTTTTTTCGAAAATCGTTATCAACAATCCTTTTATACTTCAGCGACGGTAGGTACCATCGACGCTCCTCAACTCCTTGGAACATGGAACATGAGATGTAGATATGGATTGCCTAGATGAGAGCATCTGTACATCCAGTCGAGAGGTGAGGTCGTCTATTGAGGCATGATAGGGAGCCGTGAAAGAAACTTATAAATGTGGTTAGGCCACTTAAAGTTAGTGATAATAATAGAAAAAGAGAGGCATAGTAAAATGGTAAGTAAAATACTTATAGGGTAACAATATATAAAAGAGAGAAAAAGAGAAAAATGTAAAGTTCCAATGATCCGAAAAAAGGAGACGAAAAAGCTACCGGGACGTGCCCCAGAAAACCAAAAAAAAAAAAAAAGACTCTTTACAGAGACCATACATTTTAAAAGTGTAACATTATTTTGAATGCTTAAGAAGCAATGCAACATTTTTTTTTTTTTTTTTTTTTTTTTTTTTTTTTTTTTAAATTAAAGACAAATACAAGACAGAAAGAGAGTAAAGTAGGAGAAGAAAGAGGGAAACTCAATCTTCATCATCTAACAAAGTAGAAAACCTTGGGCGTTTACGATTAGGGGGGTCGGAGACCTCGTAGTCTGGTAACCCAGCTATTATATCATTGGGTAAATTATAGATATTTTTGTAGAAATTTTTAGCAAGTTTACTTATGCGTACTTTGAGAGAAGTGGTTTTTAAGTCCCTTCTAATGGTAGTGTTTCTTAAGTATCTGTGACCGTTTCTGATGGTACGAAGATTTTTATTGTGTGCTTTACTAAGAAAATCCATGTTGGTTTTACAGGCAAAACCCCATATGGGGCTTGCATATGTAAGAATTGGTCTAATACAGGCGTTATAGAGGAGAATTTTATTTTTGATAGAGAGAGTTTTACCTTTTAATAAAGGGGAAAGGGTTTTTGAGATACCGGCCGCTTGGCCTCTGATGTTGAGGAAGTGTTTTTTCCATGTTAGTCTTTTATCCAGAGTTACCCCCAGATACTTGGTGTGGTCGGACCAGGGTATGGTTGTATTGTTGATAGTAATGCGGTTAGGGTTAGTAAGCTTCCTAGAGAAGTAAACTGCAGCAGATTTTTGTTCGTTGAGTTTAATGCGCCATAAGGTGCACCAGGCCGTGAAATCGTCAATGTGTTTCTGTAAAATTTTGTATAAGGTGTAAGCAAAGTGAGCTGAGGCGTAAATTGCCGTGTCGTCCGCATACAGGGCAAGAAAGGTCCCCAGGGTGCGCGGTATATCATTAAAGTAAATGTTGAATAATGTAGGGCCGAGGACAGAGCCTTGAAGAATGCCAGCAAGTATACGATATAAAGTGGAGAGTATATTGTTGATGCGGACGCAGAATTTGCGATTGCTAAGGTATGAATGTATGAGGTGAATAAGTCTAGCATGAATTTTGAGCTTAATTAGCTTGTATATAAGGCCCTCATGCCAGACTTTGTCGAAAGCCTTAGCAATGTCCAGAAAAACAGCAGCTGCTGGAATATTCGAGTTGAGTTTCTCACTGAGAAACTCCACAACCCGAAGAAGTTGATGTACAGTGGAGTGTTTGGCTCTGAAGCCAAATTGTTCAGGGATCAAAATGTGATTAGTGTCAAGAATATCATTGAGCTGGGCCCTTATGACACGCTCAACTACTTTACTTAGAGAGGGAAGCAGGGATATAGGTCGAAAGTTAGTTGGATCAGTTAGATTACATTGAGGCTTAGGGATAGGAGTCACAACAGAAATTTTCCAAGGGTTTGGAAAGTGATAAAATTTAAGGATAGCGTTAGTAAGATCTGTAAGATAGTTAATACAATTTTGAGGAAGGTTTTTAATAGCGAAGTTAGAGATTTTGTCGTATCCGGGGGATTTCCTGTTTTTGAGTTTTTTGATTATATTGGAGATAGTTACAGGTTGTATTTCTGGGAGTGGTTCCTCAGGAGGGGTACTTAAGAAGTTGTTGACAGTTTCATGGACATCAAAGAAATGATCCGGGTTTGCAAGGTAGGGATTAGGAGAAAATTGATTTGCGTAACTTTTAGCTAGAGTTTCAGCTTTATCATGATCAGTGTAAGCAGTGATATTGTTGGTGTCTGTTAACGGTGGAATGGGGGTGTGATGATTGTTAAGTTTTTTCTTAATGGCCCAGAGAGAGTTGTCTTCCGGAGAGAGAGAGCTGAGGAATTTCCCCCAACTCTTCTGCTTTTCCTTGGCAATAAGGGTTTTGATTTTATTGTTAAGACGATTAATAATTGGTTTTAGAGTTGGGTCTCTATTATTTTGATAGCGACGACTGAACGCCCGCAAATAGAAATTTGTGTGTAACGGAAAAGTGCGATTTTCTCAAAAAGTACGTGACCTAGGGTAATCGCTATAGTTTTTCTGCAAAATTTAAATTAACTTGTACTACCCCTCATTTTTTCATAATTTTAGTTTCAGTATATTCAAAAATAGATGGGTGGGGGGGGGGGGGGGGGATATATTATTGCATTACATTTTAGACAACATTTCTGAAAATATAGTACCTAAAATTAAATTAAATGTATTTTTGAGTTCGGTGTTACAAAAGCTTTCACACCATATACAACGAAAAGATTTTTTCAAGTAACTTAATTAGCCCCTCTACATTTGTCCTAAATATATTTGTGAATGGCTAATAATCTATAAATATGTGGGTCAATAGCCTTATTACTTCAGCCAATTTCAACTATCCACGTTCCATTGGTTTACGAGTAAAATGGCTATGACAGACGGACACACAGACACGGGAGTGATCTTATAATGATTCCGTTTTCACTTTTTAAGTACGAAACCCTAAAAATAAAGGTAATATTCTTTTCTAACAAAGGTACTATTTTTCCATTATTTCATTTCATAGGCTTTGTTTTACAGGAACTATTACCATTTATTTTATTTTTGGTTTTCCAATGACAAATCAAAGTCTTTTATATTATTAGAAAAAAAATTATAATAACAGCGAGTTATTTTAGCTTGAATTTTGAGGTATTTTAGTATACTTTTTTTTTTCCATTTTTTTCACTTCAAAACATTCTTTACTTGAGTAAAATGCAACATTTTTTTGAATATGCTGCAAAGGCCTCAGGCGGTGTACTACTTTCGACCTTTTCTGAACAACGACTGTTGCAGAAAATATCGCTGATTCATTCAGTTTATTTTATTTATTTATTTATTTTAAGTGACCAATATTTGAAACTCCAGAAAAAGCATGATTTTATCAGCTATTTTTAGATATTTTCCAATATGCATTTTTGAAATATTTCATGTTCCGAACTTGATCTTTTCAGACTTTATAATGATTTTATTCCTTAAATAGCACATTTAATACTTTCGAAAGTTTAACAATATAAAAGATAATAAAGAAAAAAGATAACCTTTAAATAAGAATTGGAAAATATACATGTTTAAATATGGAAGATAATCCATCTATTAAAAACTTTCACAGAAATTAATTCGAAAATTAAATAAAACACAAGTTTTCAAATTCATAACATGATCACTCATTTCACTTTTTATAAATTACATTAGCTGAATTAAAATTAAGTGAATTCTAGTTAAATAAATCCACCAAGAATATTCGTTTTATAACTAAACAAAATACTATCGCATTTTAATTTGCAAATTTAATTTGTTGCTTAGATTCCACTATCAACGGTGTCCAATGGCTAATTCCTAAACACTTAGGCATAGACATAAGTTCCATTTACAAAAATGTTTTAAATGGGGTAAAGAAGTATTTAAAAAGTGATTTGGGTCAAAGCAGTCTTAACTCGTATTCTTGAAAACGTGGAATAATAAAGGTTTAAAAAGATGTTATAAAAAATCTACATGTTAAAATACAGCCGTTCAGCTTTATTGCCCTTTACCTAGCGCTGAATATCTGTAAACAATCATAATTCCGTTCGTTTCATCGAATATAAATAGTCTATGAAGTACAAAGAAGAAGAATCTGGATATTTCTTTTGAAAATATTTATATTGTTTCCTTAAAATAAAGATATTATTCTTTTTTAATAAAGGTATCATTATTTCATTATTTCATTTCACAGGCTTTGTTTTACAGGAACTGTTATCATATGTTTTATTTTATTTTTTTCGAATGACAAATCAAAGTATTTTATATTTAGTAGAAGAAAATTATGATAACAGCAAGTTATTTTAGTTTGAATTTTGAAGCGTTTTATTATACATTCATTCCATTTTTTTAGCTCAAAACCTTATTCATTTGAGTAAAATGCAATATTTTTTTTTAATATGCTGCAAAGGTCTTACGCGGTGTGCTACTTTAGACTCCTAACAACTACTGATTCATCCATTTTATTTTATTTATATATTTAATTTACGTGACCAGTATTTGAAATTCCAGAAAAAGCTCCAAAACTCCAAGCTTTTATCGGCAAAACGTGATTTAAATGCATATTTAATAATTTCTAAAGTATAAATATATAAAAGAAAATAAAGAAATAAGATAATCTTTGAATAAGAATGGAAAAATATACATGTAAAAATACAGATAATAACGCTACAATTACTCAAAAAACTTTCACAGAAATTAGTTCGAAAAGTAAATAAAGCATCGTTACAAAACTTAATTTATTGCTCAGATATACAGGGTGTCCACTCTCAGCGTTGTCGGGCTAATTCCTAAACCGTTAAGCATAGACAAATAGTTCCAGTTACAAAAATGTTTTAAATGAGGTATAGAAGTGTTTTAAAAAACGATTTGGGTCAACAAAAACATTTCTTAAAAAAAAAAATAAATATGAAATTTAAATTTTTATACGATCCCCGATCCTATAAGTTATATTTACTAAAAATATCCTATTACACCAAGAAGTAAGACAAAAAAAAAAAAAGTCCCACTCTTCTACGATTAAAACTGACCGAGCCGAGTAATAGCTGTTTAAAGTTGAAGCATCTTTTTTGCTGCGAAATAGGGGTCATTCACAAATTTACTAGAAATATAAATAATTGCCAGATATATATATATAAAATAACAGTTTAGAGTAAAATTAACAATACAATATAAATTTGAAATCTATTTTCATCTGACACATTAAAGCAAAATATACAGCTTGTAATAAAAATATAAGTAAAATAAAAACAGAATTTTTGTTAAAAGAAATGATGAAAAGCAACAGTTACAATTCTTTATAAAATGATACATATTTTAAAATGCTAGGTTATCTAATCTCAAACTTAATTAATAAAAATTGAAGTTATCTTAAAACTTGCTCGAAATGACTCCCTTCGGCTGTAGTGTAATTCGGAAATGTACACGCGAAATTAAATCCCTCTGATATTTTAAGCGCTTTGTGTACGATCCCTCGAAGCATGGTCCAACTCATCTGCGTTCAGATGCAAAAAATTGTTATAGGTCATGTAATTCAAAGTTTCCTAACTCGGTCAATTTTGGTGTTAGATGAATGGGACTTTCTTTTTGTCTTACTTGTTAGTGTAATAGGAAATTTTTACTAAATATCACTTATAGGACCGGGAGACGTATAAGAATTTAAATTCTGTAACTTTTAAAGAAATGTTTTTATGATCAAAACGACTTTTTAAATAATTTTTTACCTCATTTAAAATATTTTTGTAATCGGAACTACTATATGTCTATGACTAACAGTTTAGAAATTAGCCATGGGATACCATTGAGAGTGGACAGGACGCCCTGTATAAAGGTGAATAAAATGAGAAAACGGGTGTTACAAAGCAGTACTTTCGAAATGCATCAAAGGAGAAAATTAAAATATATAATTATATTTTAACTAGGGGGCTCTGCCCCCTAGACGCTACGCTCGCCAACTCCCGTTCAGACACTGCAATATCTAAAAGCACGATAATCTGATCGCTTTTTAAAAGATTAGAGAAGATTGAATTATACTGAAAAAAACCTGTAGCGATCTCCCTGTAAACGGGTTTTCATTCAATTCCCTTTGATTGCAAAAATTTAAGGCAGAATCAATTGCTGTTAAGACATCCAATGGTTGTTTTCGTGTTTGATTCACAATCTGTTACCTGTTATATCTATAATCTGTCGTCAAACTATAAGATTAAATGCCAATAATGGTTGATCGTAAATGTCACATTCACTTGACTTTAAGCAAGTTACACGAGTTTACGCCATCAAGTGATTTTCATTTCGACGTTTTATTTGTATTTTTATATGTTATACTAATTTATTTGTTCTTTCGTTATTTAAAATAAAAAATTATGTCAATTTGTATAATTTGGCGAGTGGTTTGGAGATTTATATAATTTGGCGAAATTGGTCGACGGGAGAAGTAGTACCATTAAAGCATTGCTTTGAAGTTGAAATTAAATGTCATGACTTGTTGTATTGTCATATACGCACCGGGTTTGACATGCATTTTTTTTTACGACAATTTTGCGAAAGCTTCGTTTTCGAATACCAGTTACATATGTATTTTTTTAATTATTTTTTGTTATTTTTAAAAGGAAATAACAATAAATAAATAAAAAGTTTAATTAATAACTATAGAACAAAATAATTTATAACATTTTTTGTTAATAAAAATAAAATAAATTCCAATAAACATTTATTAATAAATAAGCAACAATTGCCGGGCTACCATGTCAGGCAAAATAACGCCATTTTGGCGCCAATTAGGTACAGCGTTGCGTATATGATATCTGTGCCTAATAGTTTTCTTTTCGTTTCGTTTAAAAAAAAGAAAGAAGTGAAAGCCATTTATTTTCAATGTTTCAGTTTTAAATGAAAGTTTTGTATTAAATAAAATGATAATGAAATACAAATTGAATTATGAATAAAAGTAACATGATACATTTCTTAGCATACATTTAAGGGAGGCCAAACTGATCGCCATACATTGATATATTACGCCTGATACATAAAATAATAACCTTTTCTAAAATATGAAAAAATATATATATGTTATGATTAAAATTTCAGTTTCCATCGTTAGAGAAAAGAATTAGAAATAAGAATTAGAATAAAATTAATATTTCGAAAACTAATTCGAATTTAAAAATTTTAATATCAATTTTGAGATCTGCGGATCAATATGGATTTTAGGTGTTAATTTCATCGCAAAGTATTCCGTATTTTACGAGAAATCGCCGTGAAACATAATCAGTTGTTTAATCAGTCGTGTCATTAGATCCGTTTCATAAGGATTTAATATATATATAGGGTAGATAATGTTAAAATCTAAAGAAGCAATCAAAATAGTTTTTTAGGGAAAACAAATGCTTTTATTGTAGTTTTTAGCTCACGGGCTTTAAAGTCTGAGAGCTAATGTGTCCGCCGGTTCTGTATGTTTGTATGTACGCACGTATGTATGTATATGGGGCATTCTCACAAACTTTTGACTTTCATGTCCCTGAATAATAATTGTTATTTTAATACACTTTTTGTGTTTTTTTTTTTAATTTCATATACTGGGGAACATCCCATTGCATGATTGCATAACAATATTAACGAGATAAATAAGTTTTGGACTATGTTGGGGTCCAAACACCTGGAAAACTCCTATACCGTCCCGTGTCTCTGATGCTGATTTTTAAGTTTGAAGCTGTCTGGATAAAATTGTATCAATAAAAATAATTCGATATAATTTTTTTCTAAAACTGGAACTATTGTTTTATATAAATATGTAGCTAAAAATTAACCTGCACACATTTTTAGGGCTGTTATTATTTTTTAAACTCTGTCCCTGGGTTTTAGATTCCTTACCACCCCTCTTCTAAAATTATACAGAAAATCATTTCAGATGCAGTCACAGAATTTTTTTCAATTTTTTTCTCATGCAGAAGTATGCTAGAGAAATAATGTCTAAAATTCTTTGGCAGGAAATTTACTGTGGAATTTAAATCAGCATTTAAATATCAATTTCAAGCATCGTGGCTTTATTGGTAGTCTCAGCGTCCCCAAGGTTTATTCCTGTACTTTTCGAGGTAAATTAAAAAAATATATATATTTAATCCAATGTTAACAGCTGTTTCTAAAAATCAATGAACATTGTAGTCTTAACATGATTTTCCTAAAAATAGGTGGTAATTTTCCTTACCGTCCCATCCTTACCGTCTCTTTTTTTACCATTTCGTCCCTATTTTCCAATACCATCCCCTTTTTTTACCTTACGTCCTTTCTTTAATACCCCTTTAAGACAATGTTATACAAAAATTCTGTATTAAAAGTACTACATTGTTATTATTTCTTATTTGAATGTCCTTTGGGTACTATGCAAATTCATTATAAGTAAAAATTTAGAAGAAAATAAAAAGTTACAGGGGTAAAATGGTAAGGAAAATTAAACTCGCAAGTTTAACTTAAACCTCAATTAAACAAAAAAAATTTCGCTGCTGACCATTTTTTCTTTATTTTGAATCATTAAGGCATTCGTCTATCAGATTAAAATGTTATTTTAGCAAGTTTAATTTTGTCAGATTTTTTTTTCCCAAAAGTCGAAAGATTGTGAGAATGCCCCATATATGTATGCACGTAACGCGATAACTCTTGATAGAAATACCCGATTTTTTTTTTTCTAGGTTCATTCACATAAGGCGCTTCCCTGATTAGTTTTTGAAGTTCATTGGTTAAGTATAAAGGGGGGCTATGGGGGGGGGGGGTAATCCCCCCTTAATGGGTTTTTCATGCAGAATTATCAGGTTTTCTTCAAATTTGGTATACCGGTTAATTCTGATAAGGCACTTCCCTGATTAGAAGTGAAGGTTCATCGTTAAGTCTAAAGGAGGGAACTGGGGGATATAACACCCCCCCCCCTTAATTTAGATAAATGGGGTTTTCTATCTGATTTTCTTCAAATTTGGTATACCGGTTTATTCTGATAAAGCGTTTCCCTGATTAGATTTGGAAGTTCATTGGTTAAATATAAAGGGGGAACTGCGGACTAATACCCCTTAATTTAGATAAATGTGTTTTTCTATCCGATTTGCTTCAAATTTGGTATACCGCTTTATTTAAGGCGCTTACCGTATGACATTTGGAGGCTCATTGGTTAGTATAAAGAGGAAAAACGGAATGTTTTTTGAGGGACATTATTTTTTTAAATAAGAGCATAATATACAGTTAGTGCGAATAGCCTTTGAGCGCAATGCCATCAGTTTAACTGGGCACTTTTCTTTTCATTAAGTTACTTAATTATAACGACTGTAGATTTTTGCACAAAGTAGAGATAAACGAAAAAAAAAATATTTGATTCTATTTTTATTAAGTATCCTATTTAAAAAATTATTTATGTTTCTGTTCAACATAATGTCACAAATGCTTCCACTGCCCAATAACAACTATTCAACGATAGAATAATTTTTATAATGCTTTTAATAGTTTTCAGAATTAATAATTACTACCTTACAATGTTAGAGGAAAAAGACCAGTCGAGCACCTTGCATGCAGTATCAACAAAAGATGTTATAACCTCCCCGTCATAACAAATCAGAACAAAAACAGACTTCACGATCTTAAATGCATGTTATCACACGTAAGTAACACATTAATTCTCAAAACACCAATAGAAAGCGCAAAATGCCAAAAAATGATCACGTAACTCCTGAGTTAAACTATGCATTTAAGGGTTAAATTTAAATTTTCATTAATACGTGCGTGTATGAAAGACTGAAATTATTGATAAAGGATTCATGGTTCAGTTTCTCATCTTTCACTACAAACATTTAAAAAAACTGAGTATTTTCTTTTTCAATCTAATTAATTTACTGATGCGGTAATCTAAAAGAAAAAGGAAAATCCCACGACAAAATAAACGCGGTTAATAGCGTACTTAAAAATAATGACATATATAAAATAAATTATCGAATGAAATATTCATAAAACATTCTCATTATCACATTAATGCGGTGATTCTAGGATTTTTTTTCTGTCAAGGTAAGTTATTACGACAAAATCTTTGCAACGAGCATATTTAATAAGCAAAATGCATTGTGTATATGTGCTTTCCTAAATCGGGAAAATTGCCAGATTTAAAGGAAGGATAGTTTATTAATTTGTTATAGTAAATCTAAATATTCTACAAATGTGCTTTTCGTTCATATTTAAGTTAATGATTACATGTTTAATTTTCGGTAAATTATCAGAAAATAAAACAAGTAAAATATTATAAAAAATGCCAAACACTTAGTAGACAGGAAGTGCTGGGTTCAAACCCATGCATCGCTTGTCGCCCTAACCAATTAGTGTTTTTCGTAATTTTCTGTAAACATTACGTAAACGATGTCTAAATATCGGTTAGATTCCTGTAGAAAGCCCCCCCCCCCCCCCCCACAGAGGGCAATTTCCCTTGCACAGATAATTGACCCTAAAAAAACACGAATCTTCTGTCAATTAAGTTAAATCAAAATTTATTATTTTAAAATTTTATATGATATATATAATAAAAAAAGACTTAATGCAGTTAAATATCAACAAGGAAAAATTACGTTGCAATTATTACGTTAAACAATGATTTTAATGTATATAATTTTGATCCAAAGGTAATTTATATATATATATGTGTGTGTAGCATTTTGCTACCGACTTTCAGATATTTAGGCGACACCAGTACACCTCGACATAAAATGTAGTAGAGCAATCAAAACCATCCATCCGGATTGCAGTCAGAGTGGCGAGAAAAAACAGGCTCGAAAAACATTGATAATTTCCCTTACGTAATGAATATAGAGAGTCATCGTCACTTTTTAAACTGTTTTTATTGACAAAAACATAGTAAAACACTTCCAGTAGTTATTCCATCCACTCTCAAAAATCGATCATCACTTCATAAGATTTTAGATATTATAAGAATAGGATCTACACATTAGAACGTTCGCTCCAAGCGACTCAGCTTAATTAGACAACCAGAAAAACGTAAAAATCTTCTCTCCATCGCCGATGTAACGATATTTGTACTCCGAACAACAGCGCGCGGACGGTTACAGAAAGGTAACAGACCAATGCTAGAAGAGAGGTGGGGGAGGATGGGACATAAAACAGATTGCGATTCGATGGGAAAGGATGACGTCGATAATGAACTCTTTTATACGGCGTCAGAATTAAAGTGCAAATAGCGCTGGCGGACGCATGGAATTGTGGGTATAGAACACCAAAGAATAAATGATATTAAAACATTCGAAAGAAAGAGAATTTAGTTTTAGAATAAAATGAAAAAATAATTTAATGGGTTTTAAAAAATTAGGCGAATGGATTAAGGTTTTTAGAATAATAAAAGAATACGCAACTTTAAATGCATGGAATAAAAGAAAAAAGATATTATTAAATATAGGTAAAAAAAGGAAAAATATTAAGAATTTGGAATAGTTTTACTAAGAAAAAGAGGCGAAAATTTTTATTATTACATATATATCTACAGAAAACGACTATTTTGCTTATATATTTGGATTCTGTACCCTTGATAACGTAATTCAATATATAAGCTTTTCAATTATTTTTATCGGTATCCATATTTTCCTTTTTTTTCTTCCATATTAATACTCGTAAATAGTACTTTTGGTATACATGTTATGGGTGTTGGGGGCTACTGTATTTGTAATTGTCATTTCATTCATAATCACAGTTTTTGATGGTGGTCGGTAATGTTTATTTAATGGTTATATATATGTGTGTGTGTGTGTGAGAGAGGCGTTAAGAAGACAATCCGACTAACTCCCTTTTAAGTGGCGTTTTTTAAAACAAAGGAACATTGAAATTTTTCTATATATTTATACAGTGATAAAAAGTTACCCTTGATTAAAAGAAAATTAATGAGTTCAATCAAAATATCCCTAGAAAAAATATTATATAGATATAATATTTTTATAGTTACAACAATTTTAATTGTTTATAATGAACATTTTCATTTGATGGAGAGTTATTATTTTGCGCACTGAACGGCTCATATATTGAAGGTTTAGGGGGGGGGGGGGTGCATAGATAATTTAAGTATTTGTCCTTTTGGTATATTCTTTGCATTAATTTTAATATACATACTATATTCTTTCGGTTTTCCTAAAATTAATTAAAAAAATAAATATAGATTTTTCCCAGACATCTTTTCAAAAGTCTAGATAGGCAATTTTCGATTCTACATCTCTATGAAATGTACAATGAGATTCCGTAAAGGGCCATTGTGATTAATGAATTACAATTCCTGCATTAAAAAATAATAGTAATACCTTTTGTATTGAATTTAAATTACTCAGTTCACACAATTTTTAAAATTATTTACAGTACCACTAAAATTTCATAAAGCATTCTATAAATAGTTGTGCTCTACTTATATCTATACTTAACAGGATGGTCTTAAGGCATTCTAATTGCGTGGACCTCATTGTTTTTTCTTCTCTTTTTTTTATCGGGGGAGGGGGAGACTTTACAAATTAACCTATTCTTAACTTTATTAAACTATGAAAAGTAATACAACCGAATTTATTGTTGTTGAAAATCTAAAGTTTAATGTTTATTATGCACAAATACTTGAGTGATTTGAATTTGATATGCTACATTAAAATGCGAAATATTCGTGTAAAAAACTGAAAATAGAAAATATTGGAGGTCCCAACTGGTCTGTATTTTGGTTACCAATATTTTCGGAAAATAATTTTTGCCAATCGTAGTTTTCTGCGATTGCATAATGCGAAGATTACTATTATTACTTCTGGTAGCGAAAATATAGACCTTTTTGGACCCTGGAAAATATGTGTATATTATGGATTTAAATTATTACAATTCAATACGATTCACTTTTACAGCTGTATGAAGGTAATTTTAAAATCTTAATGGCTTTAAACAATAAAATAGTCTCTAATGAAGTACGAAGTAATAATAGTTTAACATAGTAACTTTGAACTTGAAGATTTATATTGTCTTCTTTAATTTGAATTTATTTTTTATGATATTCAGTTTTTTTTAATATTTTATTACTTCGTTACGTATACTAGGGGATCGTATCCGGGCTTCCCGGGTAAAAGAATATAGGTGAAAACATTTTTTTTTTTTTTATTGAAAACTAACAATTTTTTATATGCAATAAAGTTTTTAGATTGACCACTTACATTAAAAAAGCATTTTTCATATGGAAAATACGAATTACACAATCAAATACATTTTTAAAATTTATCAAAAGTGATATTTTCTTATTAGCTGCATGCTAAAAGTTATTTTCCAAGATTTTATTACTTATGACATCCTTCCTTATATTCTGATAATTTCAGAGCTTATACATGTCTGGTAAATTTGTGTTTTATTTATGTTATTTTATTTATTTATTCATAGGGAAGGTTTTTTTTAATGGTAATTAGCCGTAAGAAAAAGGTGAACTCTTTATTTTGTTTTAGGGGCAAACGGATTAATCTTTCGTAATCGAGTTCCGCGCGATATAGATAAATCAAAAAATATTTCATGCTTTAAAATTGTTTTTAAAACCATAGGCAATCAGTAAACTGAGATGAACTTTGCAAATAAATTCCATAAAAAAAAATCCTATTTGGTGATCTAAAAATTTAAATTGTACGATTACAAATATGTTAGATTTG
Source organism: Maratus speciosus (assembly GCA_963932465.1). Classification (NCBI taxonomy): domain Eukaryota; kingdom Metazoa; phylum Arthropoda; class Arachnida; order Araneae; family Salticidae; genus Maratus; species Maratus speciosus. The sequence continues at coordinate 119,548,615 of OZ010790.1, forward strand.
TGTTTTTTCAATATTATTCTTTTATTTGTTTATAAAAGAAGTATTAATTTCGTTAATATGTCTTTCACAAATATGTTAGTTTGGTGGTTTTTTTAATATTATTCTTTTATTTGCTTATAAAGGAAGTATTAATTTCATTATGCAAAAATAGTCAGAAACAAATGCTGAAAAATGTTTGTTGCTTTATGTGCAAAATGTTTATTATTTTATGTACTGAAACCGGCACGTGATAAGATAAACTTAAAAAAAAACCATGCTTAAGAATTATTTTAGAAAATATAATACATCAGTCAATTATGATACAGTTTGTAAACAAATTGCATTTGAAAGTACATTTATTTCCCTATGCGACAAAAATTTAAAATGTACGATGGTCAGAAGATTGAAAAATTGCAGTAGCGAAAATTTCAAGACCAAAATTTGATCGTGAAGTATTGCCATTCGCAAAATGACGTCAACGTTACGCACATATACGTTTGTTCTTTATAATATAGATACATAATCAATAAAATATAATAAAGATCAGTTATTAGGATGTGGTTATCAATTGAGGCTCTTATGCTTGGATTTCCGGAATGAAAACAGCAATTTTCACCTTCTCAAAATTTGTATACGCACTTCTCATATCCATATTCATAATTTTTGAAAAAATTGTATTTTGTTTGATCATTTAAAAATCATTTTAACTCAAAACTTGAAGTCAAGATTGCCAGCAACATCTTTTATGTGAATAGACGCACTCTTTATTTGAGTTTCTAATCTCAATTTTGGAGAGTAAAAATTTCCGTAATTTATGGTTTTTAGATGCTTTTGTGTTTAAAGGCTTAGTTTTATCTAAGAAAATGATCGTTTTCTTTTAAATATGACTTCATTTTCACTTAAATAAGCATTTCGCCTAGTGTCTGAAACTTAGTATTAGTACACATGCAGAAGGAAAATCACTATAGAAAATTTATGAGGAAAAATGCGTGTTTTCAAAAGCAGTATGTCATTTTTCGTTATTATGCCCCTAATATAATATTCTGCTCCTAATGGGATTTTGCGCCACTAAACCCTATACAACAACTTTTATCAACAATTTTGAATTTTTATCAGAAAATAGCATGAATAAAGTTTAAAATACCTCATTATTTCTCTCTTGTCTGAAGCAATGAAAGCTATCTAATTTTCATCATTTTGAAGAAATTTTATAAAATGCTTTTAAAATTAAAATATAAAAGTGGGGATATTTAAAAATAAAACAGATAGTGCGACCACATGTACAAAGGAAGAGCTTTCAGTTTAAAAAATATATATATTAGTGAAATTGGTTCAGCAGAAAGATCAGAGCAGATGCCTAAAAAACACACTTGTGTTTTAAATATATAGATTATATAAAATTAGAAAAAATTAAATTAAGCAAATTATGTTATTTTGATAAAATTATAGTAGAATGTCCTAAAGAATAGCATTAAAATTTTATTATTCGAGAGAATTTTTGACAAAAACTTCAGGAACACGATATTATTTTAAACCACGAATTATTTGTTTGCTTGTCTAACTCGGCGAAGAAAATCCATTCAGGCGAGAATCATCAATTTCTGTAGTATAAATCGCTATTATTTGCATGTCACCTCTCTTTTATAAAGACACCCTACATTTTTGTAAAACATTGCGTTTATCAGTGTGTGCTTTCGATTACATTATTTTCAAAAGTGAAGCATTTTCACCTGTGAAGAGTTTCAAAGCAGTTGGGCTGTGAAAATGACGCACTTCTACAAAACATAATTCAGGTTTAAGAATTAAAATACACGCTTTTTTATAAAATGACGTCATTTGCATCCGCTAAAGCAATCTACTTTTACAACCCAGTTTTAAACTTCGTCTATAGAAAAGTGTGCATATGACGTCATTATCACGGAATAACTGACAATATTCTTGACATAGCCCATATTTCATATTCAACCATTTTTTCAAGTTTTATGAGAAATGGCAACAAAAAGATACAGTATCTCCTATTTTCAACTATTTTCTGTTTACTTTCAATGACTTTCAATAGAAATGAGGTACTTTTGTTGCCACGATAAGAAAAATGGTATTAAAAACTGCAAAAAAAAAAATTAATATCTCAAAAATTAATTGAGATACAGCTTTCAAACAAATTTCATTTAAAAGAGCATTTTTTTTGTTATACGACGGTGTAAAAATTTAAAATGTGCGATGTTTAGAAGTTTAAAAATTTGCAATAGAGAAAGTTGCAAAACCAAAATTTCATTTCAAATTTCAAAGTGTTGCCATTCGCAAAATGACGTATGCGTTACGCACAGATATGTTTGTCCTTTATAATATAGACTAGGAGATCGAACCCGGGCTTCCCGGGTTAAAAATATAGGTGAAAACATTTTTTTAAATCGGAAACTAATATTTTTTTATATACAATAAATTTTTTAGATTGCCCACTTACATTAAAAAAGCATTTTTCATGTGGAAAATACGAATTATACAATCAAATAAATTTTTGAAATTTATCAAAAGCGATATTTTCTTATTAGCCGCATGCTAAGAGTTATTTGACCAAGATTTTGCTGATAATTTCAGAGCTTATACATGTCTGTTAAATTTGTATTTTATTTTTATTATTTTATTTATTTATACATTGGGAAGTTTTTTTTTTAAATGGATATTATCTGTAAGAAAAGGATGAACTCTTTATTTTGTTTTAAGGGCAAACGGATTAATCTTTCGTAATCGAGCTCCGCGCGATATAGATAAATTAACACGTTAAGCGCCACGTCAGCCACCAGTGGCTGACAGCGAAATTTCCGTTTAAAACGCGCCAGTCACCGATGGCTGACGTCTAGAATATGATACAAAACTGAAAAAATATACATTGTTTTAAATAATTACTGAACAAATATTTAAAATTTACCTACCTTTTATTTATTACAGGATTATACTTTCTTAAAAATTACTTTAAACGTTGTAAATTTTCAGCGCTTCAGTGTCAGTCATCGTGGCACTCAACGTGTTAAAAAATGTTTCATGGTTTAAAATATTTTTTAAAACCATAGACAATCAGTAAACTGAGATGAACTTTGCAAACAAATTCCATTTGAAAAAAAAAATCCTATTTGGTGATCTAAAAATTTAAATTGCACGATTACAAACTTATTAGATTTGTGTTTTTTCAATATTATTCTTTTATTTGTTTATAAAAGAAGTATTAATTTCGTTAATTTGTCTTTCACAAATATGTTAGACTGGTGTTTTTTTTAATATTATTCTTTTATTTGTTTATAAAGGAAGTATTAATTTCTTTATGTAAAAATAGTCAGAAACAAATGCTGAAAAATGTTTGTTGCTTTATGTGCAAAATGGTTATTATTATTATGTATTGAAACTGGCACGTGATAAGATAAAAAAAAATCATGCTTAAAAATTATTTTAGAAAATATAATACATCAGTCAATTATGATACAGTTTTTAAACAAATTGCATTTGAAAATAAATTTTTTTCCTGAGCGACGAAAATTGTAAATGTACGATGGTCAGAAGATTAAAAAATTGCAATAACGAACATTTCAAGACCGAAATTTGATCGTGAAGTGTTGCCATTCGCAAAATGACGTCAGCGTTACGCACATATACGTTTGTTCTTTACAATATAGATACTTAATTAGTAAAATATAATAAAAATCTATTATTAGGATATGGTTATCAATTGAGGCCCTTATGCTTGGTATTCCGGAATAAAAAACAGCAATTTCCACCTTCGCAAAATTTGCATACGCACTTCTCATATCCATATTCTTCATTTAAAAAAAAAAACTATATTTTGTTTGATCATTTAAAAATCATTTTAACTCAAAATTTGAAGTCACGATTGTCAGCAACATCTTTTATGTGAACAGACGCACTCTTTACTTGAGATTCTAATCTCAATTTCTGAGAGTAAAAATTTCCGTAATTTATCGTTTTTATCTAAGAAAGGCTTAGTTTTATCTAAGAAAATGATCGTTTTCTTTTAAATATGGCTTCATTTTCCCTTAAATAAGCATTTCTCCTAGTGTCTGAAACTTAGTATCAGTACACATGCTGGAGGAAAAACAATATAGAAAATTTATGAGGAAAAATGCGTGTTTTCAAAAGCAGTATGTCATTTTTCGTTATTATTCCCCTAATATAATATTATGCTCCTAATGGTATTTTGCGCTACTAAACCCTATACAACAATTTTTATAAACAATTTTAAATTTTTATCAGAAAATGGCGTGAATAAAGATAAAAATACCTCTTTTTTTTTCTCTCTTGTACTGCAATAATGAAAGCTATCTAATTTTCATTATTTTGGAGAAATTTCATAAAATGCTTTTAAAATTAAAATATAAAAGTAGGGATATTAAAAGAAAAAGGTAGTGCGATCACATCTACAAATGAACAGCTTTCAGTTGAAAAAAAAATTGTAAAATTGGTTCAGCAGAAAGATCAGGGCAGATGAGTAAAAAACACACTTGTGTTTTAAATATATAGATTATAAAATTGTGAAAAATTAAATTAAGCAAATTACGTTATTTTTATAAAATTGTAGTAGAATGTCCTAAAGAATAGCATTAAAGTTCTATTATTCGAGAGAATTTTGGACAATGAGTTCAGGAACATGATATTATTTTAAACGTCGTGTTATTTGTTTGCATGTCTAATTCGGCGAAGCAAATTCATCCAGGCGAGAATCATCAATTTCTATAATATAAATCGCTATTATTTGCATGTTACCTCTCTTTTATAAAGACACTCTAATTTTTTGTAAAACATTGCGTTTTATTAGTGTATGATTTCGATTACATTATCTTCAAAAGTGAAACATTTTCCCCTGTGAAGAATTTGAAAGCAGCTGGGCTGTGAAAATGACGCACTTCTACAAAACATAATTCAGTTTTAAAATTAAAATACACGCTGTTTTATAAAATGACGTCATTTGCATCCGCTAAAGCAATCCACTTTTACAATCCAATCTTAAACTTCGTCTATAGAAAAGTATGCATATGACATCATAATCGCGAAATAACAGACAATACTCTTGACATAGCCCGTATTTTAATTTAAACTTTTTTTTTCAGATTTTATGAGAAAATGGCAACAAAAAGACAGTAATCTCCTATTTTCGACTATTTTCAGTTTACTTTCAATGACTTTCAATAAAAATGGCGTACTTTTGTTGCCACGATTGGAAAAATGGTATTAAAAAGTACAAAAAAATTAATATCTCAAAAATAAATTGAGATACAGCTTTCAAACAAATTGCATTTAAAAGAGCATTTTTTTCCTTATACGACGGTGTAAAAATTTAAAATGTGCGATGTTTAGAAGTTTAAAAATTTGCAGTAGAGAAAATTGCAAAATAAAAATTTTATTTAAAATTTCAATGTGTTGCCATTCGCAAAATGACGTATTCGTTACGCACAGATATGTTTGTCTTCTTTATAATATAGATACCATAAAGAACTTTTTTGTAATTTAATAACATTTTTATACGTATGATCATTTTATTTCAGCATTATTATTTAGTAATTTGCAGAAGTATTTTAAATCGAATACTGCTGATCATTATCAACATTATCAACATTTCTTATCAACAATAAAGAGTTGGATTGGAAGCTGTGGGAAGTTGCGTAGAAGGTGGAGAGTGAAAGAGGTTTTCTTTTTTTTTTTTTTTTTGTCTGAATATTTTATCGGTTTGTCTTTGGTTTATTGACTTTGGTAGTCAATTCGGTTTTGAGTCATCTTTTAGAGTAAGCTAGTGGAAAGTCGAATTTTGTGATTTATCGAGTTCGAATTCACAGAATCGGGTAGCGTAGCTTAAGCTACCTACCACTATGGCGAGTACTGTACTGAATGTAGTAAACGAACCTTTATCGGAATCTCCGATTAACAATGTAGAAATGGCGAACGAACAAGAAAATGTCCCTAGCTTTAGTAATAACAATGATTATCAGGCCCGGTCTCTAGCCTCTGAGGAAGTATTGTTAAAAATGGCGGCAGATAATAATGGTAAAAACTTTAACATTTTTTTCAGAGCACTACTTCAACACCAATTCCTAAACGCAATCCTCGTGCCGTTCAGGCGGAAATAAAAGCAAAAATCGAATTCGCTCACAAGATAGATAATATACGATTTACCCGCACAGGAAATATAATTTTCTCAACCAGGGATGTAAGATGCGCAATTAATATCACTAAAGTGACATCGTTCCTAGGTATTCCTGTGAACTCGAGAGTTATCTGGGAGAACATTACCAATCGCTTTTTACTTTTTAACATACCTGTAGACATTCCGTTAGAAGAAATAGCGGATGAATTGGAAGAAAGTAACAATATTCATATCCTCGAATTAAGACGTTTTATAAAGAGAGATAATACTAGAGAAACTTCGCCATTGCTAATAACAGTTTTAGGCACAAATTTACCTCAGGAAATAAAAATCTGGTTTACTTTGCAGAGAATTCAGCAATTTATAGATCGTCCCCGTCAGTGCAGAAAATGTTATAAATATAATCATAGTACAAACCGATGTACCTCACAAATTTTATGCATCGCTTGCGGGAAAAATCACACAGATGCATGTATCGACCCAGTTTCATGCATAAATTGCAGTGAAGAACATAAGGCAGATCATCCACAATGCCCCGCAAAAATTAAAGAAATTGAATTCCTTCATTTTAAATGCAAAAACTTCCTCTCTATCACCGAAGCCAGAAGAAAATTCAATATCAATCAAGAGCCGAAAACCTATAGCAAAGCAGTTACCTCCCCAAGTATCGCACGCGACGAAATACAGAAGATTTTTGAATCTAGAACGAACGCCATGTTAAAATTACTGATAGAGACCTTCGAAAAACAAATAGCAAAAGTCATGAATGAAATAAGCAATATCAAAAGTACCTCAAAAAATATTCCAGTTATGACACAGGATAATATCATAGTAGGGGAAAAACCATGACAGAATACCAACAAGAGAGCAGATTCCCTGGAAAAACAGCACGAAATAAAAAAAATATGCCTAGAAAAAAAGACAACTGATCACCTAAGCAAGGACAACAAACATTCCAATCCTCATATAAAAGGTTCGAATAGTGGACGCGGCAGAAAATCGAAGTAGTTCAAGAACGTTTTAACTTTTTCCTTTTTCTTTTTGACACCCCTGTTTTACGAACTTTTTAGTTCCAATAGTACTTTCTTACTCTAGTAGCGAACCATCTGTTTAAGTATTTATCTTTTACAGCTGTCGTTTAATTTATTTATAATTATTTATGGATCTTAATCATTGGCTACTTCAGTGGAACTGCAGAGGATTTAAAAACAAAAAATTATGGTTTCGTAATCACATTTTTAAAAATAGCCCAATATGGATCATACAAGAAACATGGCTAAAACCCACCGATAAGATACATATAACAAATAAAATCATTTATCGTAAGGACAGAGTTTCCAGCAGAGGTGGCGGATTAATAATAGCAGTTAGCAACAAAATTCCAGCAATAGATTATAACATTGACCCTCCCCATACAAATGTATAAGTTCAAGGTATTAAAATTTGGTGGCGTAAAACATGGATTACAATCTTAAACATATATTCCCCACGGCCTTTCCAGGATTGGTCATGGCTACGAAAAGAAACTAGCAAACTGGACCAAAATTACATAATTATAGGAGACTTCAATATAAATGTATTAGAGCTAAATACTATTCAAAGGAATAATAGGCTGGAAAATCTTATGTCCTGGGTTCAAGATTCTAATGGAATTCTTTTAAATTCGGAAAACCCTACCCGTTATTCCAATAGTCAGCAATCCCTCCTCGATATTACCCTGCTCTCCCATAATATGTATCGTAACTTAGAGTATTCTGTATTTCCAGATAGCTTCGGGTCGGATCATCATCCTATACAGTTAAAGATCAAATCTCATCAATATGAAGCAGATTTTTCTCTTACTCAAAGGTTTGTTCAGTGGGAAAAAGTGAATGCAATAATAGAAGAAAAAATCCGAAACAATGAAATAAATGATCTAAACGAAGCCTACTCTCAAATTCAGAGGATTAAAGATCAACATACTATATCCCTCAAGCATCACCAGACGAAGTTCCCCTCATGGTGGTCCATAAACACCAAAAAGCTAATCGCACAAAAAAGGAGAACATATAACAAAGCAAGAAATACCTGCGATGTCAAAAAATGGATAGAATATAAAAAGATAGAAGCAAGAATGAAAAAAAGCATAAAAAAAGATAATCAGAACAATTGGAACAAAATTACCTCCGACATCAGAAAGGGGGAGAAACTTTTCACAATAATTAAACGTTTGAAAAGTAAAAGCTATGAGGTACATAATAGCAACCTATACTTTAGCGGCTGCGATATGGATAAGAGACTTCAGGCTAATCTCCTAAGTACGGTTTTTCAAAATAAATTTGTTGATCAGTATATTCCTTATGATATGAGTCCAAATATAGAAGATAACTTTCAGTTTCAGATGGACGACCTCGATCAAGCAATTAAAAATAGCAAAATAAAAACCCCTGGCTATGATGGTATCAATGGCAACTTTTATAAAAAAATGAAACTTAGAACCAAACAGTGGATGCTTACAAAATATAACGAAGTTTTGAACACGGGTATCATTCCTAATAATTGGAAAGAGGTCACCATTCTACCTATTAAAAAACCTGGAAAATCTGCTAATAATCCCCATAATTACAGGCCCATTTCCCTCACCGTAGATGCAAAAAAAATTTTTGAAAAAATGTTACTCCAACACATCTTGGACATTTGTATGAAAAAAAATATTTTTCACAAAAATTATTTTGGCTTCATTCCTTTCAAAGATTGCAATCAAGCAGTATATAAAATTTTTCATGATGCTAAACGTGCAAAGCTCTCAAATAAAAAAGGTTTCATTGTCGCCTTTGACATCGAAGGAGCCTATAATAATGTTGTGTGGGATGCTTTAATTTACAAATTAGCACAGCTAGGTGTTACAGGGAAGATTCTATACATTATTAAGACCTTAATAGAAGATCAACAAGCCCGGCTCCTGTGGAGAGGAACTTTCTCCTCCCCCTTTAAGCTCAATCGTGGCCTATTGCAGGGTAGTATACTATCGGCGATCCTTTTTACTATTTATCTTGTGGACATCTTCGAAATATTTGACGCAAATATAACATGCGTGATCTATGCGGACGATATTTTTCTTTATGGTTATCACGACAATTTACAATACATCCTTTCACTCATCCAAGACAATATAGATCGGCTAGTACAGTGGCTCCGTTATTGGGGTCTAACAATCAATCCTGGTAAAAGCAATATCTTACATATCAACACAACAACCGAAATAGACGAACCTATACTGAAAATTGGTGGCATATCATCCAAAAAGTATATGCGTATCCTAGGATACATCATTAAGAATAAGCTAAATAACTTAAATCACATTAGCATGCTACAAAACAAAATTAATCTACAATTAAACTATTTAAAAATTATCGCCACTACAGCGAGGGGAGCAAATACCAAACACCTATTACGTTTATATCACAGCCTGGGACAAAGTATCCTTGAAGGAAATCCTCGTATCTTATCAGAAGCCACAAAGCAAGAGCTGGATAGAATACAAATCCTACATAACAAAGGTCTCCGTTGGGCAACAGGTCTTAATAAATGGTGTCCTATCCCTGTGCTAATCCATGAGAGCAGGTCACAAAGATTATATCGGCGTTTAAATTACTTAGCAATTAAGCAGAATATTACAAGTCTCAAATACAAAAAATATCAAACTAATATCAATCATGCGGCAATTAGCATTGAAGCTAATAAATTAAATCGGTACAACTCCAATGTTAACGAAATAATTCACTATGAATGGAATACGCAGGATAATAACAATCACCAGCCATTTTCACGTTTCTGGCCTATCGGTACACGCAACATTGACAATGTCATGATACCCAAACATATTAATAGCGCTATCGAAGAATTGGGAAAAAACGATATCATCTTAGCTTCCGATGCTTCTAAAAGTCAATCTGCCACTACTGTCGGTATCGTAAACAAAAACATGAATGCAACGCAAAGATTTCAAATTCCTCCCATTAATTCCATCTTCACAGCAGAAGCAATAGCGATTTACATTTGTATCAAATTATACGCTGGGAACGAAGGCCTCTATCATATATTTACCGATTCTCTGAGTGTAATTCAAGCTTTACGGAATATAAATAAAAAATCTCCAGCGATAATCAGCCAAATTAAACATCTTATGACACAAAAAGAAAGAGAAAAGATTCATATACAAATATGGTGGATACCAGGTCACAGCAATATTAGCGTTAACGAAATTGCTGATAGAACCGCCGCATCCACAAGTGAATTTACCATTAACATTCCCTGGATAGCACCAGAAGACTGGATTCAGAATATCAAGTATAGCACTAACTTAGAGGAATTACAAGACTGGGAAACGTATAAGTCTGATAAAAATAGACATTATGATGGTTACACTGAGGATTATTTTCATCATAGTTTATCTAGAAGCAAAGGCACTATTTATAGTAGATTTTTAACAAGAACAGTTTTAACTAAGGACAGATTGAATAAGTTCAAACGTTTGCCAAATTTGAATTGTCAATATTGCACAAATTGTAAACAAGATGAAGAACATTTAATTTTCCATTGCCAAATGTTTACTGGTTCCAGAAACAAACTTTGGAGAAACTTCGATATCCCCCAAGATTGTACTTATGACAACTTGTTCGAAAGGGCGGCTACGAATAGGACTTTCATGTTACATTTAGCAAAATTTTTACAGATCATCCATACTGCGTGTCCTACCTACATGTAAGATATGTTTCAGTTTTGTACCTTTTCTGTGGACGATCGGAGCTCGCAAACCAAGGATATCGTAAAAACTGTTCAAAGATCAAGTTAGTATAAATGGCGCTACGCGCCATATACACTACAATTGCCTTTCTCATAAAAAGATTATGAGAAGAAGAAGAAGAAGAGTTGGATTACTTTTCCATTCACTGCCTTTTTAGGTGCGTTCGTAGTTATATAAATACGTAGCACCTATATTCGTCGTTCAGTCCGTCTGTCCGCAAATAAAAGAGCAAAAACTACCCAACCGAATGGTATGAAATTTTAAATATATAATGGTTGAAAAATTTTGTCGAGTCATTTCAAATTTTATGAAAATCGGATGTATAGTTTAATGACAGGGACAGTCAAAAGTTTTCCGTTATATTACGGCCAAAGGGAATAAAATATTGCAAGTGCATTTTAATGATGTTACAGCCTTCCGAATAGTCTGAAATTTTAAATATATAATTGTTGTAAAATTTTGTCGAGTCATTTCAAATTGTATGATAATCGGATGTATAGTTTAATTACAGGGAAAGTCAAAAGTTTTCCGTTACATTACGGCCAATGGGAAAAAATTACTTCAAGTGCATTTTAATGATGTTAAAGCCTTTCGAACAGAATGAAATGGATATGCTCTTATGAAGTGCACTAAAATGTACATTCAGTACAATATGCGGTGCAAAAAATATTTATAAAACTAGTTATAGTACGAACGTACCTCATTTGCCATGTTTGACGAGCAATTTCCAATTTGTTTTATTATTATTTCGTTGTCACTCCAAATTTTGTTTATTTCCGGTTTCTCAATTATTCATTTTTTCTATCGTGATTTCCCCTTGTATCGCTTTTGATAACCTTTCAAATATTTATTGTAACTTGTTCTTAATTTTCAATTCAGTTTTTTTTTTCCATCTATTATTCTATCACACAAGCATACATATATACTATTCTTTTGCGAAAAATTTAGTTTAGAAACATCTCATATATATTATGTGGAAATAACCTTACATACAGAGTTTTATTTCGTTTAAATAATTAATATTTTATTTTAGTTAACTAATATATTTTAAAATATTAATAATGTTACAATGAATACTGAGTGCATATTAATAATTTTAAAAAAAGCAAAAGATATTTTCCATTTATTAAAGAAGATAAAACGTTGATTTATTTTAACGTACTTTTCACAAACAGCAGAACCTTCTTAAAACCGAAAATGCCGCCGGAGTTATTTTTATCAAATTTAGTCTTACACATAAGTTATTAATATTCAAAAATTCGAAATGTCGTTCCCGGCTTGGCCAAAAAAAAAAAAAAAAAAAAAGACTTTCCTATTCCTTGATGCTATTAATATTTATAGTGTTTTCATATTAAAAGAATGCAGTTAAAATTTCAAACTTTTGTTTCGCTTTCTTTATGTTCTTTCAAATAACATTTAATAATTTAGCCTGTCCTGGGAATAAACTTTTCAAAGGGAAAAAATGAAGTAATTATGTTTGAAGAAAATGAATTAAAATATTTAATACTGTAACGTGTTATTGAATATTTCAATAGTCTTTTTGACTTTTCCTACATATTAATTAAAGTATTAATTCAGACTGTAAAAATGTAAGTCTCATATTCATAACGTCACACAAATATATAAAGAAAATTGAAGATAAATGACTTAATTTAAGGATTCTTTGTTAAGAGTAACAGAACAAATTTAGAATACATTGAAAAATTTTAAATTTTAACATGTCATTAAATATCCCAATAACCTTCTTCAGTCTCTTGATGCATTAATTAAAGTATTAATTTAGTCTATAAAAACATCATTCACATGTTCATTATATTGGACGAAGATATAAGAAGAATACAAACTATTTGATAGAATATTATTTATTGAGAGTAATGATCTAGATTAGAATTAATTAGAATATGTAATATTTTAACGTGCTGTAAAGTATCTGGGAATATCTTGCTATCTGCTGTTATATTAATTAAGGTATTAATTCAGTTTATTAAAACTGCATTTTTTAACTAAAGCATTCTTAGTTAACACTTTGAGATCTCAGCTATTTCAACCGCATATCTGCTTCTGGGCTGAGGGTATTTGGCACTTTTCTTGATTTTATTTTAAATACTTGGAAGATATCTATTTTAATAATTTTTTTAAACTATAAACTTCAAACTGTTCTTATTCATAATCAAGAAAATGTACTAAAATTAATATTTAATGAGAAATTATTGAAAAAAAGCATGCTTTATATATTTAAAAAAAAAATGTTCCGCATAAGAAAACATCATTTTTTAACATAAAATTTTACATAAACTTGAATAAAAAATTACCTAAATGTGGTACAAATATCTGGAAATAGGTTTCATTTGTATGTAACATTATTTAGTAAAATTTGCTTCAGTGTGGTACATTTTAAAGCACAGAGAGCAACACCACAAGGTTCACAATAATTTCGAATTAAGCTCTGACTCTAGATATTTTCATATGCTTACTTCTGTTTAGTGCTGCCACCTATATTTTGTTTTCAAAATAAAAGGTTCGTAGATAATATCTGAAAAGGCCGCGAACGTATATAGAAAGTACTTTTATAGCTCAGAAAGTCAAAAGGTGGACCCGAGTCAACAAACACAGCAGCCCGAGTGACACTCGGGCTTAGACCTCAAAGTGTTAAGAGTAACAGAATGCATTGAATTTATAATGCATTGAAAAATTTAAAATTTTAACATGTCATTAAATATCTCAATAACCCTCTTCACCCATTTGATGCATTAATTAAAGTATTAATTTAGTCTATAAAAACATCATTCACATGTTCATAATATTGGACGAAGATATAAGAAGAATACAAAGTAAATTATTTCCTAGAATATTATTTATTGAGAGTAATGATCTATATTAGAATTAATTAGAATATGTAATATTTTAACGTGCTATTAAGTATCTGGGAATATCTTTCTATCTGCTGTTATATTAATTAAAGTATTAATTCAGTTTATAAAAACGTCATCCGCATATCCATATCTATGCTACTACAAGAATATAAAGAGAAAATATAAAATAAATTAATACTGGGATAAAATTTTAGTAACAAAATAAATTTAGACTGAATAAATTATAGGACTGTTGCCCCTTGAAATTTAACAACACACATATAATAAAAAGATTTACTTAAAAACGTATATTATACATAAAAATACCAAAAGTCTGAAAACTGACAAGTTTCAACCACTCTATGGCCATCCTCAGGGTCATGTTTCCTTATCGAGAGACACAAAACATGACTTTGAAGAGGATGGCCACATGGTGGTTGAAACTTGTCCGTTTTCAGACTTTTGGTATTTTTATGTACAATACATGGCTTTAAGTAAATCTTTTTATTATATACGTGTTGCTAAATTTAGAATGAGTTGAGATATGTAACATTTTACCTTTTTTCTTATTATTTCAAAAATTTTACATAGCCTTCTGTTATTAATTAAAGTATTAATTCTATCACTAAAATGTTCATCTACGCATTCATGGTTTTACACTAAGATGTAACACAAATACAAAAATACAAATTAAACAATTTACTAGAATATGACGTATTGGGCGTAATGAGGCAAATTTTCAGTGAACTGACATTTTATCGCCTTCACATTGTTGTCAATTTAGCGCATTTTTAGGTGCGTTCGTAATTATATAAATACGTAGCACATATAGTCGTCGTCTGGTCCCCCCGTCTGTCTGTCCACATAAACAACTCAAAAACCATCCAATGGAATTGTTTGAAATATATATAATCATTGCAGAATTTTGTCGAATCATTTCAAATTTATTGAAAATCGAAGCAAAACTTGAAAAGACATTAATAAAAGTTTTCATCATTCTTTTAAATCCTATTATACGTAATTAATTCAATGATATCACATGATAGGTAATGATTCTAGGTTGCCATAGTGATTACGTTGTATTTAAGATGGAGTCATATTATTTCCGTATTACTGAATTTAATATATACAATAGTCATAAATTTTGTATTCATGCATTTTTGCAAAAGCGTTCAACAGCTATTGCACCAAGATCAGAACATATACAAAACTAGTTATAGTACAAATGCACCTCATTTGCCACGTTTGACGTACAATTTCCGATTTGTTATTGCTGTTGTTGCTGTTTTCAATTTTGAGTAAAAACTTTATTTACATACTATAATATGATGTAAAGAAAAAAAGGAAATAAATGAATATCATTTATGAATAGATAGGATATAATTAAATGAAAGCTGTAGAAAAGTTTTTGAATGAATTTATATAAGAAATTTTTTAAATACTTCAATAATCCTCTTCACTGCTCTATTGAATTAATTGTTGTTTTCATAAAGTCTGTAAAATTTTTGGTTGTATACTTAAGATTATGCAAGAAATTATAAGAAAAAAAATTGATTTACTTTTATTGAATCTAACTTATTACAGTACTACTTATTGAATGCAATAAAACGATCTTTAAGGGAATTGAAAAGAAAATTTTAATGTATCTGAAGAATAATCTTGACCATTTTATTTTATAAAGTAACTTGTACATTCAGCCTATTAAAACGTTCTTTGAGTATTTATGACTCTAAAAGAAAATGTAAAGAAAAAGGGAAGTTTTTTTTTTTTTTTATGTAATCAAACGAGATGTAACGAGCTAATTTTGAATGAATTGGACTATACAAAATATCAATAGTGTTATTAATTTTATCAATAATCCTTTTGAATACTCTTATAATTTATTCATATTATTCATTCAATCTATAAAATCTTTATTGACTAACTTATAATACTACAAAAAGATGAAATAAAAAAAGTAAAATCAATTAATATTTCTTCAATGTTATTCAATGGATGTAATGTAACGAATACTTTAAATGAATTTGAATAGGAATAAAAAATGTACAGTATTAGAATGTGTAATTGCAAGAAATCTGCTTTGATGTTCTAGTACTTAAAGATTTACAAAAAAAAAAAAAAAAGTTGCATATGTATATATGATACAATTAGACAATTAAAATTAAAGATATGATTAAATTACAAAAATAATAACTAATTGGAATATATAAAAAGGGGTTAAGTTTAAAAAACAAAAATTATTAAAAATTAAAATGCAAAAATATTTTATTAGTTTCTAAGCTACAAAATAAGGCAGTAGCAAAAAAAGCTGTCACAGTGTTCCCGAACTCTTTCAAAAAATAGACACTTTATAAAAGCCATATATTTTTTCCCTGTATAAAAGTAACAGACTTTTTATATTATATTTGATTTTATTATTAATAGCTATACAAAATTACAAAAAAAAAAAAAAAAAAGCAGTGTGGGGGAATATGGATGTGAAATGAATAAAACATTTAAGATTAAGTAAAAATTAAGTTAAAGTTTATAAGAGAGAAAGAACTTGGACTTCATCTTCAATCGTCACAGCGTATCTAAGGCATTTTCCATTAGAGGAGTAATCTGGTAGCTAGTAATAATCTCATTAGGAATTTGATAAACGTTTTCATAAAAAATTTAGTAACACGACTAATTCTTTTTTCAGGGTGGTAGTACCAGCAGTTGTTCTTGTCCTAAAATTCCTGAAAAATAAGAAAAAGTCCTGAAATGTCCTTACATATGGTAGGATGTCCTGAAATTTCGTGATTTTTTGTGAGTGGTATTGTTCTACGAATAGTAGAACCGTATCATAGCTGAATTCCAAGATTTTTTTTTTTAATTTTTCGCGGAATTCTGAGAATTATCATTATTATATATTCAGAATTCCGCAAAATCCTTATTTTGGAATAGGCTTTTTGCAGCTTGAGATTTATAAATGCTGGTAATTTTATCCCTGGCATTAAGGATATGATTATTCAAAGCAAGTCTATAGAGAATTACCCTCAGGTATTTGGTACCGTTGGGACCAAATAGGTTTCCAGACAAAGGTAATTATAATAATAGTTAAATGGTTAGGATATGTAATTTTTCAGTTATGTAAATTGCAGCAGTTTTATTTTCCTTTAGTTTAACACGCCACAGGATACGCCGGCTCATAAAAATGTCAATGTGCTTTTGGAGATTTCTGTATAAGTAGTACGAGTGATATGTAGAGGTGATCACTGCTAGGTCCTCCGCATACATAGCAGTATTAGTCCTCGGTGTACATGATACATCGTCAAAGTATATGTTAAACAGGTTAGCCCCTAAATAGAACCCTGAAGAATGCCTGTGATAGTATATTATAGAGAAAATATTTTTGATGCGGACACAGAAGTTGCTGTTATATAGTTGAATTTTAGAATTGATTGAAATGGCACCCTTAACTAGAAAGTAATGTTGGAGTATTTAAACAATAATAATAATGATGCAATAATTATATAGGATTATTTAGTAATTAACGGTACACTCGAGAGAAACATGTTTTCCTTCTCGGATCGTGAAATCCATTTTTGCCAACGAAGAAAGTTAAACGCAGGACGCAGGACTAGTAATTAACTATTCCAATTACAAAACTAGTCGGATATGCCAATCCCAAAACTTTCTTCTATCTCATACATGTTAATACTTCAAAATTCCCTAGTACAGAGCCAAAATTAAATGGCAATCTATGACCATCATGAGGATTCTAAAGGCATGAAATTCTGTGCATTAGTTCTTGAGATAGGACTATCGATAAAATCGTGTAAATCATGCGAAATGCAGCATATCTATGCCACCGGATAAGTGGATTTACACCAAAATCTAATAATCAACAACTTATGTTAACGTGTAACTGAATCTGAAGTTTAATCAAAATCCGTTCATTAGTTTTTAAGATAGAGCTATTGTGGAAATCGTACATAATGCAGCACAGTAGCGCCACCTACTGGGCGAATCACACCAAAACTTAAACAGCAGTAATTTATATCAGGGACTATTCAAATCTAAAGTTTGATGAAAATTCGTGCATTTTTTCTTGAGTTAGAGCTATTGTGATAATCATGAATAATGCACCATAGCAGCACCACCTGTTCGATTTTCACTAAAAACTAATCAGCCACTAACTATATCTTGGAGTAACTGTATCTGAAGTTTTATGAAAATCCGTGCAGTAGTTCTTGAGATATAGCTATTGCTGAAATCGGGAAAAATGCCACATAGCAGCGCCGTCTGTTGTGCGATTTTCACCAAAATCTAATCAGGTCCAGTTTATATTAAGGTCTAACTAAATCTAAAGTTTTGTGAAATTCCGTGCATTAGTTCTTAAGATAGAGCGGTTTCACAAAATTTTTGTCACATAGAGACTCACAGAGTGACAGACAGAGTGACAGACAGACGTTTTCTAAAAACCATCAAATCGTGTTCAGGACATTCTAAAACGTATAAATCCGTCGAAAACCGGATGTCGAAAATTTTCACGAATCCAATATTTTCTACTTGTAAAGATAGAAGAAAGTAAACATTATCTATACCATCAGAAAATTGACATCCGACTTCGACATATTGCGCCTTTCAAATTTATTCAGCTAATTTTAAAATAGCTAAAAAAAAAAAAAATAAATAAAAAAAAAAATAACCTTTAGGCATTTTTGGGGGGGAAAACCTTTTAAGTGATTGTGTTCTATTTTTTTTTTTTTAATTTTAAGAGACAAGCTTTGAAAATGCTGACGTCGCCATAAGATGTCCGTTTTTTAAAGGTGAAAATCAAATTTTTATAAGTATATCAGATACTGAATAATCCACTGTTCAAATTTCTTCATAAATTAGGATTTCGCGATCGGCGAGGATAGGCGTATCCCTATCAAAAGTACACATAAAGTAGAATGAGTTGTTAAATGATATAATGTCCCCTTTTTTACAGCAGCTTAGAGTCGATTTGTAAATAAACTAAGTTATTTATCAGTTTAGCTCTAAATCATTATCAGCATAAAATAATGAAGTGCTTAAATATTTAACTGACGTTTTACATAAAAAATATTTGTTGTTTTCCCCAGGAATAAAAATTAATTTGTATAAATTTAATTATTTCGTTAGCCTCATAAACATTTGTCATACAAAATATGCATAATATAACCGCTTAGATGTCTTGAATTAAAATCTTGATATTACTGAAAAAACAAGGATAACTCTGAAAAACATGTGTAAAAAATAGTGTCAACATTGCTTTAATTATAAAACTTAAAAAAAAAAAAAAAAAAAAAAAATATTTTATTGATTATAGCGCAATAAATAATAATAGTAATAATAAAGGTATTTTAATTGATATTCTTTTTTTCTCTTTCTTCCAGGTAAGTGAAACATTTTCTAGTCTCTGGTCTGGAAATTTGCGTATTCTGCAAAACGTTGTAAGTTATCTTTTGCTAGAAAACTGTTTTATTAATCACAATTTTTAAAAATATTCTCTGTGACTAAAAAATTATTTCACTATCTTTTGATTTCAGGCAGCATTTAATTAGGTTTATTATGAAACATATTTTTTGTACCCCACCACGGAAAAATATCTTCATCAGTAGGACTTCATACCCTTTGAAATTTTTTTGGGTCAGTCCATTTCAAGTGGTCCAGCACTGGTTGCTCGACCATTTTTAAAAAATCTGAATTTTTTTGTACAACAACCCTAACATGATGGAAGTTCAAAATGACTATTATTTTAATTTTATTAATTTTTGTTTGTGCATGGCGGCCATCTTTGTTTCATCGTCTGCAGAAATTTTCTCACATGAAAGGTTTACGGAATTGTAAATAATTCATCGTTTATTTATCCAATTCAACTGCGGATTAAAGCAATTTGTACAGAATACATTGGGCTAAAAATCTGGTAATGGAGTAGTTTCCGAAACTAACTGCTTATTGGTAAAATTTAAGCATAAAGTTTCCTTTTTTTCCAAAATTTGTCCATTTACAAGAGGAAATTTTTCTAGCAAGGAAAACTGTCAACATGACATAATTTAATTTACAAATAGGCCGAAAGTCCTTGTACTCACACGCCGAGTTCCAGATCTGGGGCTTGCTTTCTCTTCGCTAAAAAAAATCCCAAATTTTTCAAAAATGACAAAAATCGCACTTTCCAGGCTTTGATATCTCTGGTGGGGAACGAGATAAAAATCTGAATTTTTTTTATAAGAGTATTGTATGGTAGTGTTATGCACAAGAAATTTCAGGATGGAGATTTGACTACAAGCTGAGATATGGCAAGGGCAACATGTCAAAACAATACAACTCTTGATAACTTGATTGAAGATTTTGGCCCTGCTGGCTCACAGAAATATACTTTGAAACCACTATGTGCAAGTCTCAATTCATTAATAATTCCTAGCTTACTTCTTATGAAAAAATGTGATTTTTCTGCAGTATAAATGAAAAGGCTTTGGGTATCTTTACTTTCTGAAAATTACTTGAGGCTGATGCATGGTAACATCGCATAATGTGTCATTTACAGGAAAATACTTATGGTAGGAACAAGTTTCAGGGACTGGCAAGCAGCATTAAAATTGTGGTTTTTTTAACCAACAAGCAGGAATGTGTTTTGACACGTTTGATCATGTCTCAACAAGTATGGCAACATTAACAGCTTTTCTCTTTCCCTATTCTGTTTTTGTCTCAGGTCTTGTATATATATATATATATATATATATATATATATGTGTGTAAAAGTGCTGAGGTTTCTTTTAGTTACTAAAATTACAACAAAATGTAAGCCTTAGGCATAATTATTTTTTAAATTAATTGCAAAAGATTTATTTTCTGTTACTATTATTTAAAGATAATCTAAAAAATAAATTTAAATTATACTCTGAGATAAATACTTAGCTGTGACTACAACAAAACAATAGTTTGGCAGTATTGTTTTGACATGTTGCCCTTGCCATATCTCAGCTTGTAGTCAAATCTCCATCCTGAAATTTCTTGTGCATACCACTACCATACAATACTCTTTAAAAAAAAAGTTTCAGATTTTTATCTCGTGCCCCACCAGAGATATCAAAGCCTGAAAAGTGCGATTTTTGTCATTTTTGAAAAATTTTGGACTTTTTTTAGCGAAGAGAAAGCAAGTCCCAGATCTGGAACTCGGCGTGTGAGTACAAGTACTTTCAGCCTATTTGTAAAAAAAATTATGTCATGTTAACAGTATTCCTTGCTAGAAAAATTTCCTCTTGTAAATGGACAAATTTTGGAAAAAAACTGAAACTTTATGCTTAAATTTTACCAATAAGCAGTTAGTTTCGGAAACTACTTCTTTGCCAAATTTTTAGCCCAATGTATCATGTACAAATTGCTTTAATCCGCACTTGAATTGGATAAATAAACGATGAATTATTTACAATTTCGTAAACCCTTCTTGTGAGAAAATTGCTGCAGACGATGAAACAAAAATGGCCGCCATGCAAAAACAATCTATTTATATAAAATCCAAGTCTCTGTGTGTCCCTCACGATTCCGGTAGGACCGCCTCATTGAAATGAGTAATTGTTGAGAAAAACTAATGCAGGGTTACCACAGTAGAGCCAAATGTTAGCCAACTTGGTGATAGCTGGCTAATTTGGCGAAATTCCCATTTAAAACCATTAATCTTTCATAAAGGAGGTCACCGAAATTTAATTTAAACTCCGCTCTTTTAAGATATTTTCAAAATCTATGAGTGAGAATTTAAAGTACATCTTTACATCTTCCTTCCGATGCTACTAATAAAGTAACTGCCAATAGACGACGCTGTACTGTGTGAGCTCCTAACTGCGCGATTTTAATGTGCTTTCGGTACTTTTCCGGTATAGGTGCCTTGGGGAAAAAGGAAATTTGACAACACATTTTCCGGGAACCTATCCACTGTTTCATTTTATATACACACGCATTTTTTTCGATATTTATATGATTTATTTAATATAAAAAAGACGTTTCACTAATTTTATAAAGAAACAGATGTGATTTGTACATAAAAACATCAATACTATACATTTAAAATAAACATATAAAACAAACAAAAACACTCATCAAGTTTGTTTTCATAGCTGTTTATATGATTTGACAACAAATCTCGATATTTTTCCGTTATACGGACACCATGTCAAAGTGTATGCTAATGCGCCAATTATTTCAAAATGCTAAAAGATATTTGTAATTTTATGCCAGCAGTTTAATATGAGTTTTATTTTATTGCTTTATTTTATAACAGTTATTTGTTCACTTATTTTAAGTATATAATTGTGATTTAATGAAATAGTTCGTAAAAGTCTGGAATTTTCAAATGTTATATTTTTTAAATGTTCACTTTAGTATCGACAATGTTTTTTCTTTTATTTTTCAAATGCTTCAATTCACGTGATTTTCATTTTGCGCCAACTATTACGCTTGGCGATAAAGGTATCCGTATAACGGAAAAGAACCCAAATCTTACTTTCTGATGCCCAAATTACACCAAACTTTTAAAAAAAAAACGCCAAAGCTCCTACAGTGAAAAAGTACCAAACTGTCTATTATTTTGCGCTATCTGTGGTATAGTTTGTACTATATGTAAGGGGTGTGGAGTGAAGAGTTTAAAAATTAAATATTAAAGTTTCGGCACAGATGTCATATTGGCGCGATTTTTTTCTGACGCCAATGTCATATACACAACGGGTACTTAACTGGCGGTAAAGTGTCGTTATTTTGCTTGATATGGTAACCCGGATGTTGTTGTTTATGCTGTTGATGTTTTCGCGAAATTGGCGTATATGAAAACTCTGCCAAAGTTTCTAAAAAGCAGTATAAGACTAAAAAATTAAGAATAAAATAAATGCAAAATAAGACTAAAGAAGAAAGAAAAATCATGCGTTAAGCATAGAATATGAAACATTTTCCAACACATCCTGAATGCTTTAACAAACTTCGTTAGGTACAGATGTCATATTCGCCCCATATTGGCGCGATTTTTTTCTGACGCCAATGTCTTTTACGCAACGCGTACTTAACTGGCGCCAAAGTGTCGTTATTTTGCTTGATGTGGTAACCTGGATTATGTTGTTTATGCTGTTGATGTTTTCGCCAAATTGGCAACCGAAAAAAATCGCGCCAATATGTGGCGAATATGACATCTGTACCCTTCGTTAGTTGGGGAAATAAGATAACTAAGTAAACATTTTAGAAGACGCATAAAAAAATTTAAACGTTGATTTCAGCAATTACCGTCCATAGCTAATAGTATCGTTATTACATACCACTATTTAGCCAAAATTTAATTTAAACTACTCTTATCACATTTCCAGATATTATCATCCATAGACGGTTAAGTATCCAATTCTTTGCGTGACCCTGTATATCATTTTATCTATATTCCACAAACATTTCTTAGTATACTAAATGCAGTTCAGCGTGATACTGCATAACTCCTTTAAAAACCACCTTTAAGCAATTTACTCTCATACTCAGTAACCTTTACGAATTCTTTTGTGTAGCCATGCATATGAACTGTAGCATTTATACACACAGTATAGTATGCATAAATGTAGTGAAACATAAAAGCGCATATCATAATTAAAAATGCATTTCTAGCAATCATTGCTTCTGTACATTGTACAATACTTCGGAGAAAAGTTGCTTGGCGAGAAAGAAGTTTGCCAACGTATTTTCTGACAAACTATTTACTGCTTCATACTCACAAGCAATTTTTTCCATATGTATGCAATTTATTTAGGTAGTTGTTAGCTATCCCGTCGACCACTTTCGCCAAATTATATAAATCGCCAAACCACTCGCCAAACTATACAGATTGACATAATTTTTATTTTAAACAATGAAAGATCAATTAAATTAGCAAAAAATTAATAAAAATACAAATATAACGTCGAATTAAAAATCACTTGATGACGTAACAAACACATGATCATGTTTAATGTAAACCATTATTGGCATTTAATCTTACAATTTGGCGACAGTAATTTAGTCGACGGGATAACTAACAAGTACTTTTATTTAATGTAAAAAAAGCTATTTACCCATTTTTTATAATAAACAGAAGCAATTTTGGCACAGATGTCATATTCGCCCCATATTGGAGCGATTTTTTTCCGACGCCAATTTGGCGAAAACATCAACAGCATAAACAACAACATCCGGGTTACCATATCAAACAAAATAACGACACTTTGGCGAGATTTAAGTACCCGGCGTGTATATGACATTGGCGTCAGAAAAAAAATCGTGCCAATATGGGGCGAATATGACATCTGTGCCGTAATTTTTGCACAGATGTCATATACGCATCGGGGTTGGCGTGATTTTTCTCTGACGCCAATTTGGCAGAAATCTCGCTTTCGAATACCAGTTACTTATATATTTTTAAATTATTTGCTATCATTTTGAAAAGGAAATAACTATAAATAACTAAAAAGTTTGAATAATAACTATAGATAAAAACAGTTTATATAATTAAAAACAGAAAATAAAAGTAAATAAACAATTTATTAATAAATAAAAAATAATAGCCAGGTTACCATAGCAGGCAAAATAACACCATTTTGGCGCCAGTTAGGTATCCCGGTTCATATCTGAAATCTGTTCCGTAATTTGTATATAAAAAAACATTATATATATTTAGAAACGATTTTTTTTATGTATATAAGAGCATATATAAACAAAAATAAAAGTTCATTAGATTTGTTTTCATAGCTGTTTATATATTTTGGCAACATATCTCACTTTCTGATGCCCGAATTACGCCAAGCTTTTTTTTAAAATGCGCTATAATGGAAAAAGGACCTAAATAAATAATTAACAGAAATAAACAATTATACAAACTAAAACTTTTTATTTCGAGATCAAAGCATTGTTTTTAATTTCAATTGAAAATACATGTATCCTTGGATAACTTTAGTTGAAATTAGGTTCACAGCTTAATATCTCATTCCATAAACCTAAACAAACACAAGTGATTCATTCATCGTGAAACATAAAAATTTTTTAAATCATTGAGGTAATCATTCACAAAGTAAGTTCATCAACAATCAATGGACAATATTCTAATGACATCATAGTAGGTAAAATGGTGGCGGTATCGTTTGTTTATGGTTTGAAATCACAAAGATTTAATTTTGCAATGTTCTCTTAGTTACATTATTTTATTGTCCTATTTATGAGCTCAGAACAAAAGCATATTTTTTCATTATTTATTTATTAAAGACGGAAAAAATTATACATGCATGATTTGTAAAATTTAAATAATTTTCTTTCTTAATACTAAAAAATAACATCGGGAAGTAACAGCGAGTTTAAGTTAAGTAAGTTTAGCTGTTTAATTCTGTTGTAATATTCAAAATAACTGTATTTATTAGATTTCAGTAAACAACTTCAAGGCCCGATTAAACTTTGAAGTTAGAGGAATTACAATGTCATTTCAGGACCTTTCTTTTAGAGAAGCTTTTCTAAATTTCATATATACATGGAAACTCTTCAGTGTTAGAAATATTATTCTTAGGACTGACATAACATGAGAACGGCCTGCAATTTTACACAAGTTTTTGAAAACTACTTTATATCAGAAATTTTGCTAAAAACTGGTTACTTTTTTGTTATAGCGGCCCACACTATTAGGATTATGACAAGTTGCAGCCAATTTCGCCAACGTCGTAACCAAGATCGTGAAGCACACACATAGTATAATACCATATAATACCATTTCTTGAAATCGTATACGATAATTTAATAGTTTTTACCTTACTTCAAGTGTGAAATTTATTTATTTTTAAGGCTTAACAATCTAAATTGTCCAATATCTGAATTTTAAAAAATGTAAACAAAGATTGAATAGACATGACCGCAAAAAGCCTCATTTAACTACATTTAATTTATGCATAACACTTGGAACCAAACTGTGCAGATTAGTGGTCTTCTACTGTACACAGTTTTTCATAAATGTGTTTCGTTCTTTAAATGTGTTATTTTCATCTATCACTGCGGAACAAGCGAGAAAACTCATATTCTTGCACATGAGTGTTATATATCATTATATCTAAATTTCCGTCATTTTTGACGGGCTACCTTTCTAGTAATTAATAAAATTAAAATAATAGTCATTTTGAACTTCCATCATGTTAGGGTTGTTGTACAAAAAATTTCAGATTTTTTAAAAACCGTCGAGCAACGAATATGATATTTTCTGGACCACTTGAAATGGATTGACCCTTTTGTTATTATTTACATATTTTATAATACTTTTTGGCATATTATCAAATGGTTTTATGAGGGAAATTGTTTTAATTTTAAAAATGCAATTTTTATGGTAAAATTTGAAAATTGTAATTTTTTTTTTTTTGAAGCAAATTAAAGAAGATTTTAATTAAAGAAAATTACACTAATCTAAGAATATTTTCTTTTTCATATATTTCTTACAAGTGTGCTTCGCAATTGTAAGAACCAAATTTCTGAAAAGTTAATTAGTTCAAAGAAAAATAAATGCCATGTCACGTGTGAAAATAATTATTCATTTGGCATTTTTTTTTTTAAGTTAAAGTACCGGGTGTCCTAAAAAGGACTGACTGATTTTTAAATTCCATAACTTCCAAACGGTGACAGATATTTAAATAAATTCTTGCAGGAGGGTTATGCATAAGGTCAAAAAAATTTTTTAAGTGATTTTCGATTTTAGTTCGAATTACAAACAGTAGATGGCGCTGCGATCAATAGACGCTAAATTCAGGCTCGTTTTTTGGTACTTCGGGAGCCACTCAATACATTTTAACTTCCTTTTTCCGCATGGAAGAAGAGAAAGTCGAAAAATCGAACCTGTATTTAGCGCCTATTGCTTACAGCGCCATCTATTGTTTGTAATTTAAACTAAAATCGAAAATCACTGTAAAAAACTTTTCACCTTATGCATAACCCTTCTTGCAAGAATTTTTTAAATATCTGTCACCGTTTGCAAGTTATAGAATTTTAAAATCAGTCAGTCCTTTTTAGGACACCCGGTATTTATATTATTACAAATCCGATCCTTAAGGATGTTGGTCAATAAAGTTAAGTTTCCAATCTCTCTCTCTCTGTCTCTCCCTATTTCTTTTTTTTTTTCCTTAAGTGTCAAAATATTTCTAAACAATATACTTAAGTTTATGTGAAAAGTATATCCCCGACGACTACATAATCCGAATATATTTACGCAAGTTTGAGCACGGATGGCCAGACAGACAGACAATCCGAATTCATAAACTCTCTTCAACTATGTTGTAAATTGTTAAAAAGTTTTCGCACTTTAATTTAAAACGAAGTCCCTACTGAATAACTCAAAATTTTTAGACACATTTACGGATTCAATTTTAAACACAAAAGTGTGACACTTGCAGGCATGACTATTGAAGTAATTTTTAATATTTTTTTTCGATTCTATTTTGAGTTATAATTGAATTATAATCTTGATTTATCATTAATTATTATTCAATGACGATCTTTGTAGGGATTAGACGTCTGGAAATTCAATTTAGAATTCTAATTTTGCCAGCAGTTTGTGAAAGGTTATGATTGACCTTTATCGAAAAAATGGAATATTACTGTATTTACACTATTCGATTTCCTAGGTTCTGAATAACAGAACCGGTGAGTTTTATGCGGTCACAAATATAAATGAATTTCGGAATGTGTCAAAAAGTAAGCCAGTTCTGATTTCAGAATAACCTTAATTTAAGTTAAATATTTTAAGCTATTGTACTTTTAAAATATTAGTTTTTTGTTGTTGCTGCTGTTTATATATGTGCAATTTATTTCATCAAACACTGCTGTCATTATTTTTTATGCAAGATGCTGAAAATCTGCTGTTCCTTATTATTTATTTATTTATTGCAGTAAATGGGAAAAGAAAAGAAGTTGCATCAAAATAAATTTATGTTTTTTGTAATTTATTAGAAAGCAATTTTTAGTTCCTAGAAAAGTGTTTCTATGTATCAGAATGTTTCTATTAAATAAGAATAAAGCAAAATATAAAATTATTTCAAAATATATTTTATCTAGAGGCGATAAAACTCAATGATAAAATTAAGTTTTTTATTACTTGTAACTTTAGAAGTTGTGTTAAAATATTGATTATTTCGAAACAAATGGTATTAAATCAGTTTAAAATATATAAGGATTGTTTCAAAATAATAAAAAAAATGCCTACGGGAGGATCTTTTATTACGAAATAAAAAGTAACGCGATATTTTGGAAAAGGAAATGGTGACATAAATAATACAGCGGTTAGTTAAATATATATACAGGGTGATTCATAAAAGATGGGCAGAACTTTAAGGGGTTATAGTACACTTAAAGACAAATAATATTAAATAGGAGACTAAGGGTCCCAGACGTATTCCCAAGGAGATAGGGGGCATTAAAGTTTAGGGTCCGAAATTTCAAATGATTATAAAACATGGAAAAATTGGTCGATTCGTTTGCGGTTTTTGCAAAAAATTTTCTTTATGCCAGTATTTTCTTGAAATAAAATTTTAAAGTTCAATTTCAAAAAATGCCGATAGGGGGCGCTTTAGACTTTGGAGTAACAAACAACTATTTTTTAACGTTATTTTTTGTATTTCTTTAAATGATTTCGAAAGCTTAGACTTAAACTTAAATTTTGATCTAAAAATCTGAGTCCTAACGAGTAGTTAAGTAGCATAAACTGAAATTTGAAATTTGAAACCCTTCTCCCCCCAGAACAAAAATCAGTTATTCCCGATCTTTGTGTCGTAGATTAGGCTCTAACTACTGCCGCGTTTTGCTAAAATTATTCTTTATGTCAGTATTTTCTTGAAAATAAATTTTAAAGAAAATTTTCAAAAAATTCCGATAGAGGGCGCTTTAGACTTTGGAGTAACGAACAACTATTTTATACCGTTATTTTTTGTGTCTCATTAAATGCTTTCTAAAGCTTAGACTTAAACTTAAATTTTCAGCTCAAAATCTGAATCGCTGAGCGTGGTTCAGTAGCGAGGGGAGGGGGTTCAAATTTCAACTTCTGAACATAGTTCAGTTTGCACTACTTAACCATGCCCAACGATTCTGTGCTGTGATACGAGGCAAAAATACAACTTTCGTCAAGGACTGCATAGTCGGAATTCACTCATAAAGGCACTGGCACAGTTGGAAACGTCGCTCATGCAAACGTTAAAGCTCCATTCCTGACGCTAGTCACCGGGTGAAGAAGGAAACAGAAAGTATGTAAATGTCAAATGGGGAAGAAGAAGAACACGTATGCAAAATTTCGACACGATTCAGGCATAAAAACCACTGAACGGTGAGTCAAGTGTAAGTCGCTGTAGTAATGAATCGGAAGATGGTGCCCTTTACGAATAAGGAAAAGGCTGAGATGCATTTAATTTACGGAGCGGCAGATGGAAATGGTGCAGAGGCACAACGAATGTACGGAGAGCGATTTCCCAACAGGCGGTTGCCTAACCGCAAAACTTTCGAGCGCTTGCACAGACAGTTGTGTGAGACGGGATCATTTCTCGCTTCCCGGTCGAATGCAGGTCGTGCAAAAAAGGACGAATCAGTAGTTGTTGCAGAAGCCATTCTGGATGTAGTAGCGGCGCAGCCAAGTACAAGTACACGAACAGTGGCTAGGCAGGTGGATACCTCACAGTCCATGACTTGGAGGGTACTGAAGGATGAACATTTGCTCCCGTTTCATGTGCAACGAGTCCAGAAACTGTCTCCAGGGGATTATCCAAATCGTATTGAATTCGCCCGCTGGTTTCTGCAGCAGAACGCGCTAAATCCACATTTTGGACGAACTGTGCTTTTCACCGATGAATGTACCTTCACACGTGAAGGTACATTTAACACACACAATGCACATGTATGGGCGGATGTCAATCCACATGCTACGTATCCACATGCTCATCAGAGACGCTTTTCCATCAATGTTTGGGCAGGAATCCTCGGAGACCACCTAATCGGACCGTACCTTCTTCCTGAACGCCTCAACGGTAAAACATACCTCACATTTCTGCAACATGTGCTGCCAGACCTGTTAAACGTTGTTCCTCCACGCATCCGGCGGGTCATGTGGTTCCAGCACGATGGAGCGCCAGCCCATTACGTACGAGACGTCCGCAACTATCTGGACATCATATTTCCGAACAGATGGATTGGTCGATGTGGTCCTGTTGCTTGGCCTGCTCGCTCGCCAGATCTTTCACCCCTAGATTTCTTTTTTTGGGGACGATTGAAGGCTCTTATGTATGAGACACCCATTGAATCCCCCGAGGAACTGGTCGCCAGACTTTCCGCCACTGTAGGGGAAGTGCTCGAAAAGCCTGATGTTTTCGCGAATGTTCGCCGTTCCATTCTTCGCCGTTGTTCTGCGTGCATAACCTCTGGTGGTCACAATTTTGAACATTTATTGTAATTACATGTTAATAAATATGCTTTGGTAACATAATCCTAATTTGTGTCTTTTTACCTCGTATCACAGCACACAATGTGTGGACATGGTAAACTGAACTGTGCTCAGGAGTAGAAATTTCAAACCCCTCTCCCCAGAAATTTAACCACGTCTAACGATTCAGATTTTGGGCTGAAAATTTAAGTCTAAGCTTTAGAAAGCATTTAATGAGACACAAAAAATAACGGTATAAAATAGTTGTTCGTTACTCCAAAGTCTAAAGCGCCCTCTATCGGAATTTTTTGAAAATTTTCTTTAAAATTTATTTTCAAGAAAATACTGACATAAAGAATAATTTTAGCAAAACGCGGCAGTAGTTGGAGCCTAATCTACGACACAAAGATCGGGAATAACTGATTTTTGTTCTGGGGGGAGAAGGGTTTCAAATTTCAAATTTCAGTTTACGCTACTTAACTACTCGTTAGGACTCAGATTTTTAGATCAAAATTTAAGTTTAAGTCTAAGCTTTCGAAATCATTTAAAGAAATACAAAAAATAACGTTAAAAAATAGTTGTTTGTTACTCCAAAGTCTAAAGCGCCCCCTATCGGCATTTTTTGAAATTGAACTTTAAAATTTTATTTCAAGAAAATACTGGCATAAAGAAAATTTTTTGCAAAAACCGCAAACGAATCGACCAATTTTTCCATGTTTTATAATCATTTGAAATTTCGGACCCTAAACTTTAATGCCCCCTATCTCCTTGGGAATACGTCTGGGACCCTTAGTCTCCTATTTAATATTATTTGTCTTTAAGTGTACTATAACCCCTTAAAATTCTGCCCATCTTTTATGAATCACCCTGTATATATATATATATATATATATATATATATATATTTTTTTTTTTTTTTTTTTTTTTTTTTTTTTTTTACCCAGAAGCGGTATATTACAAAATTTTGTCAAAATGTTTTGAGCCTTTTTTAGATTCAATTAGCTTGACACATGACCCATTGTGACCCAAAATGACCCACTAATCAAATTTTCTTGAACATGCGACCTAGTCCAATGGTATTCTCGTGCCCGAAAACGATAGAAAGCAACATTTCGTCAAGATTGTTAGAGCCGTTTTCTAGATAAACGTAGCTTGACCCACAGTGACCCAAAAATGACCCACTAATCGAATTTTTCTAACATGTGACTTAGCTCATTGGTCTTCTCGTAATCCAAAACAGTAGATTACAAAATTTAATCAAAATCGTTAGAGCCGTTTTTTAGATACAATTAGCTTGATCCAAAGTGACCCCAAAATGGCATCCTAATCGAAATTTCTCGAACATGTGACTTAGCCCAATAGTTTTTTCGGGCCCAAAAACGGTTGGATATAAAATTTAGTCAAAATCGATTGAGCCGTTTTTTAGATATAATTAGTTTGACCCTGACCCATTACGACCCAAAATGTCCCACTAATCGTGTTTTCTCGAACACATGACCTAGCCCAATGGTCTCCTCGTGCCCGAAAATAGTAAAATACAAAATTTAGTCAAAATCGTTAGAGCCGTTTTTAAGATAAAATTTACATACACACACATACACACACAATTTTTGCCCGTATTATAATATAAGATTGTGTGTTCAAACATTGGTTTTTTAGTGATTTAAATTTTCCTGTTGACGATAATAATTTAATTCGCTCGTCGCAACAGCATTAAGTTTCTTTTCCTTCTTTTAACGAGATTCAATCCCTTTAAAAAAATTCTGTTATTTGATTTTTAAAATTTATTTTGTGATTATAAATGAATGGATGCTAAAACGAAAAATTAATGTAAAAAAATAAATTTGTATATATATATATATATATATATATATATATATATATATATATATATATATATATATATATATATATTATTATTATTATTATTATTATTATTATTATTATTATTATTACTATTATTTTATAAATTTGAATTTTATAAGAGAATCCCAATTTTTCTCACCTTAAAGTAATTTTTCATGTTGAAGATAATAATTTAGTTCACTCATCAAAAAATAATATCAGTTTCTTTCCGCTTTAGGGTTCCGTACTTTAAAAGTAAAAACGGAACCATTATAAGATCACTCTTGTGTCTGTCTGTCACAGCCATTTTACTCGTAAACTATGGAACGTAGAAAGCTCAAATTGGGGGAAGTAATAAAGACTATTGGCCCACACATTTTCAGATTATTAAACATTCATAAATATATTTAGTAAAAATGTAGAGGGGCTAATTAAGCTACTTGAAAAAAAAAACTCTTTTCTTTGTATGTCGTATGGGGCATCGTGTGAAAGCTTTCGTAATGCTGAGCTCAAAAATACATTCCTTTTAATTTTAGGTATTATATTTTCAAAGATATCGTCGAAAATGTAGTGCCAAAATATGTTCCCCCATCTAATTCTGAATCCACCGAAACTAAAATTATGAAAAAGTTAGAGGTAGTAGACGTTAATTTAAACCTCGAAGGAAAATTATAGCGGTTACCCTAGGTCATATAGTTTTTGAGAAAATCGCATTTTTCTGTTACACACAAATTTCGATTTACGGGTATTCAGCAAAAGCGTTGAGCAGCGCTGGAGGTATCTACCGTGGAAGAAGTATAAAAGCATTGTTGATAAAGATTTTCGAAAAAAATCGTCAGTAATTAGCCGAGTTATCGGATGGTTTGGACATACATAATGACAGGAGCGGCTCTATGGCACTCTATGTACCATCAGTTTTTATAGCCTAGTTAACAATTATTAATGATATATATGTGTAATGTAATGTCCCGTAGCAGTATAAAAGCAATAAACGTCAAATTGTTAAAGACAGACTAATTTAAGGGGTTACAGGACTCTTAAAATTGGAGAAATGGAAACAAAAATCCATTTTCAATATTTAATGTCTGAAAATGTATATGATTTTAAAACACAATTGTTATTGGGATGAAAGATATAAATATGTTCTTTCATTTCATGTATTTAAAAAATTACAAGATGCAGAATTTTTATTTATAGGGGGCTTGAAAATGCCAGACATTTATCGAGCAGAAAATTGGTAAAACAGCTTACGCGCAGGATTACAAAATAAATATTGCAACTACATAGAATGGAAATTTTGATGCTTACTTATACTTTAGATTATAATAATTACACTGAACATAAATAAGTTTGTATTTAAAGCATTTTCATATTTTTAATGCAAAGTTGTATTTAGCTAATACAAAATTTTTAAAATTTCAACAGTATAATCACCTATAGGTTTTGTTTTTTGTTTTTTTGTTTTTTTTAGAACAATAAAAAGGAAATTTTAGGTTCAGTTTATATAGGCTAACATGAAATATATGTTTTGAAAATTTCATAAAAAAAATTCACAAGTTTTTGAGGTATCCTGCGCGTTGTGCCCAAACACGTCATTTGGAGAAAAATGACTTCAAAGTTTCGGAAACGCCTCTTCAGCTATTGAGCTGGTATAATTCTAAAATTCATAACTTCTGTTCTAATGGGAATTTCATGAAAACAATTATATCAAATTGTTCAGAAAGGATAGGAGTTTAACATCTAAAAAAAAAAAAAAAAAAAAAAAAATTAAAATTTCTAAAATTTTGAAACTTTTAGAGTCCTGAAACCCCTTAATTAGAATGAATCAGATAAATACTATAGGATTCGCGACTAGTTTACATTGAGTGGATCTCTCAATACGCCTCGAGTGACTTTAAAAGTTAATTAAAAAACCTAACTGGAAAAACGCGCAACGGACCAAGGCGGCATTGCAACTTTTCGACCTCCTTTCAAAGCGCGCTTAGCACAATGCCAACTTTAAACTTTGAACAAAGGTTTTGTTTTAGCTACACTGTAGAAAGGAAGATTATTACTACGCTGAATTTAGTTTTATAAATTGCCAAGTGAAGTTTAAATATGCACAAATGTTATGAGTATGAGTAAATAAAATGAGTTATACAAAATAGCTATATTTGATATTATTTAGGTTCCATATCTCTTTGAACTTTCATGGTATATCCATTTACACTTTTCTAGTATATACAATACAGTTATACCCAACCCTACGTTTTACAGTATTTTTTTTTTTACAAAGTCTTGTATTTTTTTATCAACGGTTTTTTTTAATAATACAATTACAAATTCATATATTTATTCTACGGAACCATCTGTGCGCAAGTAATACTCTCACTTGACTGTTTATTTTTTTTTAAAGATTCAATCGCTTTAAAAAATTCTATTTAAAAATTCCCATTTTCATTAATAAAAAAAATTGCTTATCAGATTTTTGACATTTATTTTATGATTATAACTGAATGAATGCTAAAACGAAAAATTAATATAAAAAAATTGTAGGGTTTTTTTGTTTGTTTGTTTTTAGGGTTCCGTACTTAAAAAGTAAAAACGGAACCATTATAAGATCACTCCCGTGTCTGTCCGTCTGTCTGTCTGTCTGTCACAGCCATTTTAATCGTAAATTATGGAACGTGGAAAGTTCAAATTCGGGGAAGTTATAAAGACCATTGACCCACATATTTTCAGATTAATAAACATTCATAAATATATTTAGTAAAAAAGTAGAGGGGCTAATTATGCTACTTGAAAAAAAAATATTTTCTTTGTATATCATGCGGTGTACCCTGTGAAAGCTTTTGTAACTCTGAACTCAAAAATACATTCCTTTTAAATTTAGGTATTTTATTTTCAAAGATATTGTTGAAAATGTAGCGCAAAAATATGTTCCCCCCCCCCCCCCATCCCCATCTAATTCCGAATCTACTGAAACTAAAATTATGAAAAAATTAGAGGTAGTAGACGTTAATATAAACCTTGCCGGAAAATTATAGCGATTACCCTAGGTCACATAGTTTTTGAGTAATTAGCGTTTTTCTGTTATGCACAAATTTCGATTTACGGGCATTCAGAAAATTTGCTGAGCATCGCTGAATGTACCTATCGTTGCAGAATAATAAAAGCATTGTTGATAATGATTTTCGAAAAAAATCATCGGTAATTAGCTGAGATATTAACCCTTAAAGGTACGGTCAGTTTGGACATACACAAGGACAGGGCGGCGTACTCTATGCCTAGGTAATGACTTTTAATGATATATATGTGTAATGTAATGTCCAGTATAAAAGCAATAAACGTCAAATTGTTAAAAAAACATACTAATTTAAGGGGTCTCGGGACTCTAAAAAGTGGAAAAAATGAAAAAAAGACCATTTTCAACATTAAATGTCTTAAAATGTATATGATTTTAAAACACAATTTTAATTGGAATGAAAGATATAAGTATGTTCTTTCGTTTCATGTATTTAAAAAATTGCAAGATACAGAATTAGTATTTATAGAAGGCTCGAAACTGTTAGACATTTGTCGAACAAAAAATTGGCATAACAGTTTACGCGCAGGATTACAAAATAAATATTGCAATTAGAATGAAAATTTTGGTGCTTACTTATACTTCAGATTGTAATAAATTCCCTGAACTTAAATAAACTTGTATTTAAAGCATTTTTATATTTTTAATGCAATGCTGCATTTAGCTAGTACAAAATTTTTAAAATTTCAACAGTAAAATCACCTAAAAAAATATTTTTTTGAACAATAAAAAGGAAATATTAGGTTCAGTTTATACAGAATAACATGGAATATATGTTTTGAAAATTTCATGAAAAAATATTCAGAAGTTTTTGAGGTATCCTGCGCGTTATACCCAAAAACGTCATTTGGAAAATAATGACTTTAAAGTTTCAGAAACGCCGCTTCAGCTATTGAGCGGGTATAATTCTAAAAGCCAAAACTTCTGTTCTAATGGGAATTTCAAGGAAACAATTATATCGAAAAGATAGGAGTTTAACATCTAAAAAAATTAAAATTTCTTAAATTTTGAAGCTTTAAGAGTCCTGCGACCACTTAATCCTTTCCGGCACGGAGTAATTCTATTTATAAACTTATGAAATAATGAACTGACACCAGAATTTATAAACGAATTTATTAGAAAATGCGAACTTGCTTATTTTCACGTACATGATAAAAGGAAAATTTTAATTAAATATTCTTGGTGCCATTTGTCTGTTTTGGAATTAAAATTAGTTGTCCGTTTTTTAAATGCATCGCCCTCGAAATATTTAATTAGAATGAATCGCATAAATACTGTGAGATTCGCGATAGTTTGCATTGATTGTATCTCTCAATACGCCTCGAGTGACTTTAAAAGTTAATTAAACACCTATCTGGAAAAACGCGGCGCTGACCAAGGCGGCGTTGCAACTTTCAGACCTCAATTCGAAGCGCGCTTAGCACAATGCCAAATTTAAACTTTGAACAAAGGTTTTGTTTTAGATACACTGTAGAAATAAAGGTTATTACTACGCTGAATTTAGTTTCATGAAATGCCAAATGAAGTTTAACTATGCACTGCCTTTATTGTCAGTACCGAATTAAGTTCATCATAAACAGATTCGAATAATATTAAAAAAGAGTTATACGAATAGCTATATTTGATATTGTTCCATATATCTCTTTGAACTTTCATGGTATACCCGATTACACTTTTCTAATATATACAGTTATACCCAACCCTACGTTATATAGTTTTTAAAAAAGTCTTAGTATTCTTTTAGCAACTTTTTTTATAATTCAATTACAAATTCATATATTTATTCTACGGAACCCTCTGTGCGCGAGTAATGTTCGCACTTGACCGTTTATTTATTTTTTTTTCGCATTTATTACTGTGGGAAAATAAATTGAGCCATATCTATGAACAAAAAATTATAAAATGTCATCAATTACAATAATAAATATCTAAAGTTAAAACTAAATGCTCGGTCTCAGTAGGGGTCTCGTAAAAACGTACTTAAAAATAGAAAGACGTTATCTTCAGAAAAGAAAGAACCTGTTTACATATTTGGTATTAAAAAAATATTTAAAAATATACTATAAAATAAATGATTTAAATATTATGTAGCAGTTTGCGTTTGAAATATTTTTAACCATTCGGAAAAATGGTTATTGTCCTCTGTCAGGGTAGGGAATCAAAAACATATCTGAAGCGTTTTATTGGTTGAATCCGCATTTTATTCGTTTTCTGATTGGTCTATACAGTAATCTGTATTTTCCCTTTACTTTCAACAGAGATGGATACTTCTGTCGCCATTATGACGAAAAGTAATAAAAACTACAAAAAAAAAATTAATAAGTCAGAAACAAATAGTCCAAGAGCTGTTAAACATTTTAGGGAAGGTATTTGAGGCACCCTGAAAATTTGTGCAACATTTCTTTTGTAATGGCTGAATACAAAATCGAATGTCTGGCTGAAGGATCGTGGGCCAAAAACTGTGTCAGACACGTGTCAAGTGCCATTTTTTGACTACCAAAAAAAGGTATTTAAGGCACGCTGAGATTGAGACAGAATAATATTTATACTTAGGAAAACATATTTTGAAAACGACAGACACTTTAGTCGGCCCAAAAACTGTGCCAGACACGTGTCAAGTGCTATTTTTTGACTACCCAAAACAGGTATTTGAGGCACGCTGAGATTGAGACAGAATAATATTTATACTTAGAAAAGTATATTTTCAAAATGACAGACACTTTAGTCGGCCCAAAATCTGTGCCAGACACGTGTCAAGTGCCATTTTGCCAAAAATGGCACTTGACACCTGTCTGGCACAGTTTTTGTGCCGTCTAAAGTGTCTGTCATTTTCAAAATATTTTTTTCTAAGCATAAATATTATTCTGCCTCAATCTCAGCGTGCCTCAAATACCTTTTCTGGATAGTCAAAAAATGGCAATTGACACGTGTCTGCACAGTTTTTGGGCCACGATCCTTCAGCCAGACATTCGATTTTGTATTCAGGAATTACAAAAGAAGTGTTGCACAAATTTTCAGGGTGCCTCAAACACCTACTCAAAAATGTTCAACAGCTCTTCTACTAAAATTGAGATACAGCTTTCAAACAAATTGCATTTAAAAGTACATTTTTTTCTCTATACGAAGGTGTAAAAAGTAATATCGTGGGATATTTAGAAGTTTAAGAATGAAATTCCATTTAAAATTGGTCCAGGAATATTAATGTTTAATCCATGGCATACGTAATGAATGACCAGCTCCGTAGAAGTTTAAAAATTTACAGTACCGAAAAATGCAATCCATGGCGTACGTAATGCATGATCAACTCCGTGCGATTTTTTGTCTTAAATTTTAGTCTTTGAAAAAATCATTTTCCAAATGGTCGTTGTAATTTGTTAAATTGCATTTTTTTCTTTTTCTTTTATTTCTTTTATTGAGCAGCTCATTTTTACATTATATGCTTGCTGTTACATGTACTATCGCCGATTTTTATCTATGTGTATTGGTATTTGTACATTCCATAACATTTCGTGCGAGCAGAAAACAGATTTAC
This sequence comes from Maratus speciosus, assembly GCA_963932465.1. Taxonomy (NCBI): domain Eukaryota; kingdom Metazoa; phylum Arthropoda; class Arachnida; order Araneae; family Salticidae; genus Maratus; species Maratus speciosus. Next base: position 119,587,235 of record OZ010790.1, read on the forward strand.
ATCAATTGAATCCTGAATACTTAAGTTTATTAGTATCGAAAATCATCCTTTTAGGTGTCTCTTTTTGCATTGTTATTTCTTATTGACTAGCTTTGAATAACTAATAGCTAAGTGTCAAATATTCCCTAAACGACAATTATTCTTAATCAACAGTTTATTTTATAATTTGACTTTTCTCATATTTTACTCAAGTTTGAAAATCGCCTTTATGAAGCTTTAACTTTCATTCATTATGAATTTCTGCTAGAAAAATTACATGACGAATTAGGTTTCCCAGCGGCATTTAATTTTGATCATTTGTCATGTAATGGAGACGCTTTTCTAATTTTTCTTCAGTAAACTTTCGAATAGTAAAAAGATGACAGTAGAAATGAAACCAATACGTATTTTAGCTAGAATTAAATTAGATTAGGTTCCTCACTGTTTCATTAATATTAATTGTTCTCAAAATATATTGGAAAAAATGATCGCTCATAATTTCAAAAGAATGAGCCTTAGTAAATTGAATGATTAATATCGATATCCTTTCCAATAATATAAGTTTAAAAAAAAAAGAGAGAGAGAGAGAGAGAGAGAGAGAGAGAGAGCTGATTTATGAAGTCGAAACGTTAGAAGAAAAAGGAAAAGTTTGTAGATCTTGATGAGATTTGATTGTTATACTATTATTATTCTTACTATTATTATTATTATTTGTTAATTCTTGAATCATTTTCTCTTTTAAGTCATGTCTGAACATAATGGATAAATTTAAACATTCACAACCGCTTTTTTTTTAAGCAAAATATGGGTATTTTATGTAACTCATTAAAATGTTACGCAAATTGAAAAACCTTTATTCAGAAATCTAAAACAATCTTATAAGAGACATTAATTCCTTCAATTTTTAAAAAGACATATTTTTGTGATAACGTACAGTTAAACTATATTGCATTACACTGTTTTCTTTCCAAACCAAGAAGTTTCTTTATATGTCAGATGCATTTTTTCGGCACTCAAAAATATCCTCAAATTTTATAACTGAATTGAGGAACGTCCCCTGTATAGTATCGTATATGTAAAACAGAAAAATTGCTGTTCTTCTTTGAATATATTTGATATTTTCCTTTATATGAAGACATATTTTGCATTTGATATCTGACACGAATTTTAGGAATTTTTAAATCAAATCATACCCTGGCATCTCCCTAGTCTATAACCGATGACAGTTTTCTTTCATTTATAAATAATCCGAAACTCTGAGCAATCAAATTTTTAACTACAGTCATTAACATATATATAGATGACTACAGTGAAAATTTTATGATAAAACTTATATTTCTTAATCTATGAGGGTGTATCAATAAGTTTTTGCCTTCATATAGAAAATATTGAGTGAAATTTATGAAATTGCTACACTGTATTAGTCTTTTTCTATATAGTCACCGTGCACAGAAACACATTTGTGCAAACGATATTTGTCCCCCGGGGCGGGGCATGAATTATGTCCGAAAAGTCTAGAAAAGTGCCCCACGGAGGGCAAATTTGAGTGGAGGGGCTCGGGAGGTGCATAGCATGAATAAGTGGTCAGATGCCTTTCCAAAAATATGTCACATGTGGAGGTCGGTAAAAGTTAGAAAAGCCCCCCTTTGGGCCTACTGTCTACTGTCGCACCTCCTGGAATACATCCTGCCCCCTCTCTTTGAAATACCGGTTGCACATATGTGTTACTGTGCACACTGACTATATAAAAAAAGACTCGTAAATTGTAGCAATTTCATAAATTTCACTCAATTATTTCTATGTGAGGGCAAAAACTTATTGATACATCCTCGTACATCTTCTTCTTTAATTTCCAATATGATAGATTTTATTATCTTTGACTTACATTCAATCATTCTTGATACATATTTTTTTGGAATACTAGGGGGCTCTGCCCCCTACGAGCTACGCTCGCCAACCCCCGTTCAGGCACACCAAAATCCAAAAAGCACGCTAATTTGATCGGCTTTAAAAATATTGAATTAAAATTAAAAAAAAAAAAAAAAACAGTAGCGATCTCTCTGTAAACGGGTTTCCATGCGTTTTCCTTGGATTGGGGATTTTTAAGACCAAATCTGCTGCTGTTAAGAAAACAATGGCTGTTTTCGTATTTAATTAAAAAAATTAGTTAAACATTTGAAAATAAGCTAATGTAAAATGAATTAAGTAAAAAGTGTCATTGTCTCCCGGTATTTTTTAACAGAGCTATAAGATAGTCCTTTTAAATAATTCATTTTAAATGTATCGTTTCAAATCTGACGAAATTTACACCAAAGTTTTATTTCTCTTATTAATATTCACGTGAAAATACTTTTGTTGTTAGGAGGAAATATTATTTGCGCTGTCTTCGAATTCACGATAATAGTTGAAAAGATCTACGCAGATTTTCATTGGTCCATTTCCAAATCAAAACTTTTTTTTATATATAGAAGGAATCTGATTGTTTCGTAATTAATAATTGGCAATTGCATTCTTTAAACTTATTTCTAGATATTTTTTTCTGCACGTAAGTATTATTAAAATTTAATTTTCTTAATCATATGTATAATTTTTATCTGTCTTATATATTTTATTAATATTATGAAATATTTACCATTTGCAAGAGCGTAATAAAACAAAACACTTGTGTCGTGGAAAAAAAAAAAGGCACACTCGTGAGAAAATATTTAGCGCGTCCACTTAAGGTGGAAAAAAAGAAGAAAATCACGCCAAATTCGGGTTCACCTTTGAATAAGACAGCTGAATATGTTTATCTAAATAAGCGAACTACATTATGTTCCTAAATTTATTTATTTTGTCTCCATTCCGTCTGACTTGCCTATCATTTTTGCTAGATATCTCAGAATCAGTCTGTATATATATAGGATTTTATAATATGAAGTAAGGTCACACAGATTATTATAATTGTGTGAAATAAAGGCTGCAGCTGTTGTCTAAACGAGATAATTTTAAAAATATAAGTTTTGTAACATTTTTTCAACTCTTTCAGACACATACCTTTTGTATACACAAATTATTTTAAATAACTATACACATTTCAAATAATATTTTAAACAAAATCTGCATTATATAATTTTTTTCAATAAGTTTAAAAAAGAAGTATATTTTTCATATCTTTGTTATTAAATTGACTTATTTACCAAATATATTTATATGTTTTCTATTACTACGAGAATAAGCAGCGAAACTTAACAGTTGTTAGCAAGATTTAAAAAAAAAAAAAAAAAATCGGATCCACATAAAAATAAAGTATAAGTTTGACCACTCTTAACCTGATTTTAATGCTTCAAAAGGTTTGGCCAAATATTTTTTTCTGTTTAGTCAAACGTTACCCAATGAGCCTCATTTATATTCTACACCTCCCCGTCACTTTGCACCATTAAAAATATATATATATATATTCTAGGTCTATCTGTCGTATGAAAGGCTTTTTTCTTGTTTTGCTATTTTATGATACGTTGAAGAAAACAGAGAATAAACGAGAATTATTTAATAACAAAAGAATATTTAAAAAAATATTGTTAAAAAATATTCGCTAAAAGAATTAATATATAACAAGAGGACAAGTGAGAAGCAGTCATTATTATGTTTCGTCAAGTACTGCCTATTGGATTACAGTGAATATATAGAAATTTTTTTATGTGTTCTTCCATTTTTTAGCACTGTTTTTTTTTTTTTTTTTATTATTATTAATACACTATATACGAACGATTTTTCGAAAACGAGCGCAAAATTTATGATTACAAACGCTGTTATGGAGAAAATCCTTAAAGTTCGGGATTTAAATGTGGATAACTTAAAGTAACTTTTAGTTGTAGATCACGCAAATTTAACGTGAGATTAGAGAGGTTGCGTTTCATAATAATTCATGTCATAGGAGAGAGATTCAAACAGTTGTCCACTAATCCTATATAGTGCATGTATGGGGGGGGGGGGAGCACAAATCATCACATCATCGAGTTCACAGCTGAAATTCCAGGATTAGAAAGAGCTCTATTAGCATTGGAATTGCTCTATGAAGTCATATCTCGGTAGAAACCACCTGCAGACTCAATTTCAGTGGTTGATTGGTAGATCCCCATTGCGTTTTTCAATGAAATTCCTGCATCAAGTAGCATCTTAGTATGGAAAAATCAAAAAAAGGCAAGAATTTCATTGGAAAACTGAAATTAATATAAGAAAAGGGTTCAAAATACTACGCGATTCAATTACAAGCCAAAAATAGTAACCCTTGATTATAATAACCCTAAAATATAACTCATTTCGATATACATTTTGAATTCAAATCTAGCCAGCTAACTTATTAATTGGCGTAAATGAAATTACAATGTAAACATTAGAATGCCAAGCGCAAGGAAAAGTCTACATTAACACGTTGAGTGCCACGATGGCTGACACCGAAGCGCTGAAAATTTACAATGTTTAAAGTAATTTTTAAGAAAGTATAATCCTGTAATAAATAAAAGGTAGGTAAATTTTAAATATTTGTTCAGTAATTATTTAAAACAATGTATATTTTTCAGTTTTGTATCATATTTTAGACGTCAGCCATCGGTGAATGACGCGTTTTAAACGGAAAATTCGCTGTCAGCCACCGGTGGCTGACTTGGCGCTTAACGTGTTAAGGAGTCGAAAGAGAGACATAAGGTATATTATATACCATGAATATAAGGCACTTTTAATAAGAAACACACACACAGAATTAAGAGTGCAATAATCACTTGTATTGGCTACAGTTTTTGAACTTTGAAAAGTGTTTAGATCTAGGGTGAAAGACACGTGGCAAAAGACAAATTTATTTTACCCTATTCATTTCAAGGGCCAGGAAAATATGCATATGCACTGTTAAAATTTTAGGATAAGAAAGTTAAATTTTGTTTTTCTTTATTAATGGCTGAAAGGAGCTTGTAAGCTGTAGAAAGGAACTACATATATTAATGGCTTTCTGCTGTTAAAGATATAATTTTTTTTTCTTGATAATTCATATCTTTATCTCTTAAAAAAAATAAGGATATCAATTTAATTTATTTTAATTGATTTTACCTGTAAAAAGGGAATTTTAATTTTAATTGAGGGGATAATTAATTATGTGTGGTGATTAGACTATTATATCATCACAAAAGTCATTATAAATTGAAACTTGTTCACAACCAATCGGAAGCATGTACGCTTGTATTATATGTTAGGCTTTTCTCTTTGCAAAATTTCTATAAAATAATTTCTGTCATCAATCTATAAAAAATTGTTTTTGCATTTCCCGCATACAATGTGTTAATCCTAAAATTTGAGCAAAATGAATTCATCTTTAATTGGGTACATGTTATAGTGAACCACAATAACACATATTAATGTCATGGGCATACAACTATATTTACAAGAGTAAAAATGGGGATTTATAGACAGGCGTAATAGACTGAAGTACAGAAGACATAAACAATTTTCAAACATTTTGGAAAGTGAGAAAAAACTCCGCATAAAAGGAAATATGCATTCGTTCATTCTTAACCCTAACATTATATTTTAATCTATTTTTGTTAACTGTCCTCTTGAAAAACAGTGGAAAAATATTTATGTTTCTGTTGGACATAATGTTACTCCCGAGTTACATAACAAACATTGCTCAAAAAAATGATAATTTTAAATTACGTACTTACTTTAAAGTGTTTACACTGTACAATAACAACTATTCAACGATGTAATAATTTGTATAATGCTATTAATAGTTTGCAGAATTAATAATTACTACCTTTTAAAGATAGTGAAAAAACGCCTGTCGAGCACATTGCAAGCAGTATCAACGAAAGATGTTATAACCTCCCCGTGATAGCATATCAGAATAAAAACAAACTTCACAACTTTAAATGCATGTTATTACACGTAAGTAACACACAATAGTTCACCAATAGACAAATAGAAAGCGCCAAACGGCAGAAAAACATCATGCAACTCCTAAGTTACACTATGCATTTAAGGTTTAACTTCATTTTGGATGCTTCAAAAATCTTGGTCAAATATTTTCGCTGTTTAATCAAAAGTTATACAACTTTAAAACGAACCTCATTTGTATTCTGTCCGTTTCCTGACCTCATTCAAACAATTTTGAAAAACTCCATTCTCGTTTTATTTGTCGTATGAAAGGGTTTTTGCTTGTTTGGTTATCCAACGATTTGTTGAAGAGAACGAAGCACAAATGAAATTTATTTAGCTTTACACAATATTCAATAAGAGGTGAAAACTGTTTAGAAAAATGCTTCCAAATAGCGAGGTAGCTTGCAATGTTTGGTAGTGAAACACGTATACAAAAAAGTAAATAAATGAGAAGCCTGGAAAAAATCAAGAAGTCTTATTACGTTATGCTGCTTATTGAATTTCGCTTAGTATTAGAATGAGTTTTGTAAAAGTATTTTTTCTATTTGCTTGCAGTGTTTGTTAATTGTTAATCAAATTTGCGCAAAAGGAATGCGTTTGTTTACTTATCATTAATTGTTTACAGAATAAATTAACTATTCAAATACGATATATATTCTATTTGGCTTTGTACATTTTTTTGCACTGGCCATATTTGTTTTAAAAAATATTTTAAACACTTTCTTTCATTTTTAAATGCACTCAGTAAAATATAAAGGAACATATAGACAAAAAATGTGGCGGAGTAAGAAACGTGAAAAATTCAAAAATTGTTACGTTTCGCTGTAGAGGAGACCGGGACAAGATGAAGAGCGGGACAAGATGACAAATGTCTTAATTTTCCCGTTTTCCACTAGGTGGTAGCATCAACTGGACACTACTGGCTCTCCTATCGGCCGTTCGTTAAACAATAGTATAGAAACTCTGAAATCGCCATTTTTGTGTTAGTTGTGAAGCTGTGATTGTTTACGGCTGCACCGTTATAACTTTTATGCATGTGTAAATAAGCCCTTCTACAGGAACATGTAAGATATATCGTTTCTCTTTTATATTTATGAGTAACTTAGTTTAAATACTACCTATTACCAGGAATAAATGTCAATTAATCGCCTTCCTTCATGGCAATAAAAACGAATATTTTTAAACAGACAGTCCGGGGCAAGATGACGATCCCCGTGTTTCGGAATTTATTAAACTAACTGTGTTGTCCATTCTATTTAAATCCTGTAAACGCTTGTTTGCCTGTGTGTTTGTCCGCGCGACCTTGCGCTTCTATCTCCTCTGGGGCTAATGGGCGCATCGGATCGGGGGAGGTGTCTTTCGAAAGGGGACGACCAGAGGGAGGCATTTTTGCCATGCGCTAAGCCCCCCTTCCCCGAAAGAAAAACCCTATCGGGGTCGGTATCTCCGCTTCTAAGCGTCCGATCGGTACGAGGGGGGTACCGTTCGACGGGGTTCGACCTCGGGGTCACGACCTTCCCCCTCCCCCGCTGGTCCCCATCCCCCCAAATAATTCAAATATTGTGACCCACCAGCAGAAGAATGGATCCAGTGCTGAAAATGCCAAGAGTGGCGGCATAAGGAATGTTCCAATTATGAAAATGGTATTTTTATTTGTGACTATTGTTAGCTGCACAACTAAACAGTTCAACATTACGTTACAATCCATTATGCTTAGTCTGATACTTTGTAAGATGTAAAAACACAGTTATCATTTGTTAAACCATGTAACATATTCAAAAAATAAAATATATTCAACCTTTTTCAGTGTTGTTATCTTGCCCCAAGGCCAAAGTCATCTTGCCCCAGTACCGGGGCAAGATGACGATTTGTTATGAAAAAACAAATTATGCTTTGTTTTTTTTTATTTGAAAAATTAAATGGTAATATATTTAATACTACAAGGAAGACTCTAACAGTTCATGTAAAATTAATTTTACTACTTAAAAATGAATTAAGAAAACAACAAAAATTGTTAACATAGTCATCTTGCCCCGGTCTCCCATATTATGCTGGCTATTGGACTGAACTGAATATTATGTAACTTTTTGGGAACATTCTTCTTTTTGTTAGCACTTTCCGGTTATTGGTAAAGAAATTTACGCAAAAGAATGCATTTATTTACTGATATTTGTTTTGTTTACGCAGAACGGATAATGTAGCCAGTGAGGGGCGCATTTAATTTGGCTTTGTACATGTTTTATAAACTTTTTACATGTTTTTGGTCATATTTATTTATATAATAACTTTTAAACAATGATAACAACCGTAACAATCAATAATCTTTTTCATTTAAAAAATAAATAAGCTATAACTGTTTAAGTTTTAGAATAAAAATTGAACTTACCGTATTTTATGGAAGAAACGCCGCACTCCTTAATTTGGCCTGAATAAGCTTAAAAATATCGTAATCGCCTCACCCGTTGTAAACGCCGCATCCATCGGAACGCTACTTTTGTCGACAGCGTCACGTTGACCTAACTTTAATCAAAGTTTTCTGAGCAGTGTAGGATGCCTCATTTTTAATATCTTAAGATGCCTGAAGTTTTATTTAAAATATTTAAATCCGATTTTAAATATTTTTATGAATTTTTAAATTAAGGAAACTCAGTTCGTATTTAAAAAAATCGTAAATGCCGCACATGGCGTAAACGCCGCACTTGGAAAAAAAATTAACTTTTAAACTCGTAAACGCCGCGGCGTTTCTTCCATAAAATACGGTACATTTTTTTTCTGCAAAATAAGTCATTTTTTGCATTAAATAATTTTCTTATAATTCCATTATAAATTTCATTATTCATTTCATAATAAACAAAATTGATTTTTTATGGATTTTTTTTTTTTACTTTTTCTGTAAATATTTTAATTTAATTATTTAATTTATTTTGTAAGGAAAGGAATTAACGGCTCTTGAGTTAAAAGCGTAAGCACATTAGCAAAATATTAATCAAAATATGATACATCAACATTAATGAAAATTTCATTTTAACTGTCACAGAAGGTTTATAGATATCTGTTTTATATGAAATATTTTTGACATTTCTTCTAAAGAAGAAAATGATTGTTACATTTATAAACATCCTTTTTTTCCCAAGACAAATTTCGTCTCATTTTTGGAGATCATACAGTAAAACTTTAAAGTGTAAAATTTTATTAGTGTAGTTAAGAGAGGGCTACAATTTTTTAACCAATGTTTAAATAAATAAGAACAAAAATCCAGCATCAGTCATATATTATGAAACACTTTCCACACACTAACAGACTATCTACATTATAAAGGACAAACATTTTGTCGGTGGCAACAGCACACGATTAAATTTAGCTTTTACTGCAATTTTTTTAACTTCTAAATATTGCACATTTTTAATTTACACCGTCGAATAGAAAAAAAAATCTACTTTTAACTGCAATTTGTTTAAAAACTGTGTTGCAGTTCACTTTGTACGGTTTTAAAATAATTTTTAAGCATGCATTATTTATCTCTGTTGCGTGCAAATGAATGCCAAAAATAAATCCATTTTCACTTAAATTAATGTTAAATAGTTCCGCATTTGTTTCCGACTTATATCCCATAACGAAAATAAAACTTAACCAATAAATACAGAATATGCAAAATATAAATAAAGCATAAAATTAAGTCATGTAATCGAACTCTGCATTTAAATTACTGAAATGAACGGAATCAAAAAAGCTGTTGTAAATAGCCATCTATGGCGATTTATTTTTCTTTGGCTGTTAACTCCTGGCACGAGGCGAATCAACGCCCCCTAGATATTAGAGAAAGCCTTGACACGCGTCAGGAAAATGTCACGGATATCCACTAGCCAATGAATGATCTTTATTCTTTGTTTTGCCTGCTTTGTGTGACGTTTTCGTGACGCGTGTCAAGGCCTTCTCAAATATCTAGGGGGCGTTGGGCCAATACGAAAGTATCGCTTTTTATAAACTTCAAAACTTTATTTGGATGGATAATCGCTACTTTTCATACAAAAATGATTTTCGGTATTGCTAGTGAGCATTCTAATAAAATATATTAAATTTAAAAAAAAATCAATTGCTTTTCATTTAAAAATAGCGGTTTTTATTTATATTCTATAAAACCGGATTTATCCAACTTGTTATTAATAAATTTCACTTTTTCATACGATGAAATGAAATAAGCAATTTAAAATAAAAGACCTAACTCAGAAAAATCTATTTTCAGCAATTGCTGTCCATATCCGGTAAGGTGTACAATTTCTTTCCTGCAGCTCTGTATGTTATTTATACAGGGTGTTCCCTAATTTATGGTCCAAACTGCAAGGGATGGTAAAGTAGACATAACGAAGCAATTTTGGTGTAGCAATGTGGAGTCGGAAATGAAAAGTTTTGGCGAAAAACAAGAAACGCGGAGGAAATGAAAGCAAGCACTTTATTGACATAAAAATTACAGTAAGAGCTCAAATGTGCCACTGGCAGCGTCTAGCAAGTGGTTGGCGTACCTTTTCGCAGATTCTAAGAGTTTCACGAACTTTTGCAGCAACGACTGAAAGTCTTGCAGTGAAGTCCTCATCAGAGTTAACTGCTGTCTCATAGACTTATTTCGCTAGGATGACGATCTATTTTATGAGCTTTCCTAGATTTTGTGGTTATTCAGTGTCCCTGATGTTTTGGATAGTATGCTCTCTAGAATTATTATAGTGTATGTATTAATCTGCTGACATTTACCTTTGACTTCCCAGTGATATTAGACTTAATATGTCTACACAAATATTTATCCGGATTTCGGCTATGAACATTTCAGTCTGTTATTTTGCGATGAAGTATACCATCTTGTAGAACTTTTGAACTCTGCTTTGGATGAATTAAGTTCTTTAGGCAGCGTATTTTCCAAAAACTTTTAATGAGTATGTGCTATTCTGCTGACGCTTACCACGGTCTCTTGGTGATTACAGATATAATATATCTTTATAGATACTTACCTGGACTTGGCTGAAAATTTTTCAGTTTGTTATGTTGTGATCAACTTTACCATCACGTAGAACTTTTGAACCTTGTTTAATGAACATAACAGTTTTGTTTTACTACATATCATATGAAATTTTCGGTTTTCATTTCTAATTGGTCTACATATTGATTGTTAATTAAGAATTTTTAGTTAGCATATCCTTCATTGCATAAGGTCTGTTCTTTTATCTAAGCTTACTTTTATATAGTTTTGGGGCGAGTGTGCTGTTGTAGTTTTAGTGTTAATTTCTTTAATTTTTATATTAGCTTCAATTTATTAGGCCAGCAAGAGCTGGCATTTCAGTATGCACTATTGCCATTTACTGTAATTATATTTTTCTATGGCCTTGTTTGACTATTTGTTGTTTTTTCTCTAATGTTAAAAATATATAATTGATCGCTGATTCCGGGCCTGTTTTTACCTGGGCTTCTCTGGGTGGTAGTGGGGGTTCTTTTCCGCCGGGACATTGACTTCCATAAACCATTATTTTGGTTGGCGCCCCAGTCGGTGATCCGTAATCCTCCTGCTGTCTCATAGATGAGACATCTGGAACCTTCGAAAGGGTACGACAAACACTTGTTTTCATTTTCTCCGTTTTTCTTGTTTTTCACTCAAACTTTTCATTTCCGACCACACATTGCTATATCAAAATTGCTTGTTTATGAATACTTTACTTTCTCTTACACTTTGGCCCCTGATTTCGGGACACCCTGTAGAATTTATACACATCACGTGATACACTAAAAATTAGATTTGTTCCAAAATGCATACCACACATCAAAACACACTTCCATCTTTCATCAACTATCGATCAGAGTCAGTCCTGTATCCGAATTCTTTTGTGTGACCCTGTAAAATCAGCCATACTCAACCTGCGGCCCTGTGACCTTTTCTGTGTGGCCCGAAATACATAATCATTAATCCATATTTCTAAAATTGATAGAGATGTGCATAAAAATTATTTACGACCTTCACAGTTGTTTTAAATATTTTTAGTTTCAAATAATGCTAAAACATCTTAAATGCCTTTTTCCTACTCAAAAGTTCCTTTTACGTATTTGTGCTACAGTGGTACACTAATGAAAACATATTCCCAATTAATTAAATTTCAACTAAATATTTCTACCATTAAAAAATGAATATATATATATATATATAACCATTAATTAAACATTACCGACCATCATCGAAAACCGCAATATTGTGAATGAAATGACAATAAAAATGGATGCCACAAACCTATAATATACAACTATATGTATAAAATAAAGTGCCTTATACTTAATTACAAGAATTAATATGGAAGAAAAAAAGAACAATATGGATACCGAAAAAAATAATTGAAAAACTTATATATTGAATTACAATATTATTTTCAAGAGTAGAGATTTCAATCATATAAGCAAAACGGTCGTTTTCTGTGAGAAAAAAGCTAATATTACACAACATACCGAATAAAATCCCAGTTGTTTTCAAAATATCTTCCTGCACATGGTATCCAAAAGCACGATAAGATTAAGGTGAATTAGACAGTTAAGTTAACACAGAAATTAAAATCTATGGATTCAGTTAATTCATTTTGAAATACCGTGATAAATTCAATTAATATAATATAAATAGAAAATAATTACAATATTTAAAATACCTAAAAACGCTATTAAATTGTTTAATTTCTAATCTACAATATTGCCAATATACAGCGTTCAATACCACCTAAAGTAAAAAATTAAAATTATTACTCTAACAAAATTTTGGTGCTGCCATCTATTATGTTATTTTAAAACTATTATTATTATTCAAATGTCACAAGATGAACCAAATAAAAGCTAATGAATTTAAAATATATCAACTGCATTACCACGCAAATCCTAATATATAAATAATACCATACTATATATCATTATTCAAAAAAATTAAATAAATGAAATGTTAGTAAAATTTTTTCAATATATTCTATTACCTTACCCATTTAATCTACACTGAGAAATTAAATAATTTTATAACATTGATAATATAAAGAATATAGCTATATGCTATAACATAAAATAAATTATATATAATAAAAATATAAAAAACTTTAATAATTACTATTAATTATAAAAAATAATAAATTAATAAAATGAACAGGAAAAAAATGGATGTTTATAGAAGATTGTCAGATTCTAGAATTCCCAATTGCCTGAAGATCACTAATATAGTGTGTGGATAATCTTCATATTAGCCATAAAAAAGCTAAAAAATATGATTGTGACAATCAAACACATTAAACCGATAATTAATCATGGAATACAAAGTTGAAAATAAAACAACATTAATAAGTATAGAGGAATGATAATAAAAACTAATTACCCATTTTTAATACATACAGCATAACATTAGTTATATCAAATAAACTTATATGCATATTAATCACTATAAAGATGGTATACTATTATTAATTAATATGATATTCTCCTGAGTAGACTAAAATTTAAAAACATGTTAATTTTGAATTTGATTAAATATTAAATAAGCTAAATTAATATGAATTAAAATAAAATGTCACCAATTACATATAAAACATCAAATCAACATCCATATAAAATACGTATTAAAAATGTAGTTATAATACAAAAGCCCAATTTCTTTTTTTTTTTAATATATATATATATTGCATTGAACAAAATACTGATTTATTAAGAAAGGTCTCCCGGTTTTATTTTCTTTAAAAATTGGAAATTCTGCATTATCGTATTATTACTTTTTATGCTTATTATACAGTTAATGCAAATTTTTTGGTTTGAACAGTTGTAATGAAAAAAATTGGCAACAAAAGATTTTTACGCCCCCTTTTCCAAACAACAAATTTCGCGGCCTGTTTCTTCAACATTTGCTATAAAAAATACCCTACCACGAAGTTTATTATTTGGAAACAGTGGTGAACATCTTTTGTTAACATTTCTTCTGCGGCCCGCCTAACGACGAAAACATACGCTTGCAGCCCGCAAGAAAAAAGGTTGAGTATATTGCTGCTGTAAATGAATGATAAAGACTTTGTACTCCATATTTTACAGCACTTCATAAATTCATATCAGTTTCATTATGATTGTAGTATCATAATATCGTTAAAATGCACCGTAAAAGATTTTGTCGGTTTGTATGAAAGATGGTGTAAAACCTTCGACTAACAGGTGGAAGTGGTAGCGTGGAACTTCAGTCAAGCGGAGGCCCAAGTAATAATTAAATCAAACAATTTATTTAAATGCATAAGATAAATGAATATTTCTTGATTAATTACTTGTATTTACAACTACATTATATTTTTGGGTACTTTCAGCTGATGACAAAGTTCATTAAAGACTTAATGTTCAGTGTATAAGATTAACATTCAAATTCTATTAGCTTCTTTCTCGATACAAATCCAAAATCTTGTCACGATAGTCTGGTAAGAAACAGCTGCCTCTGTTTTCTGGTGTATATCAGTCCGTTGTCAACTACACAATATCTCGCGGTTTCCACTGGAGAAATCTAACCCAGCCCGAAACGGCAGATTCTTCTATCCCTTCGGATCTATCCGAAAACTCAACTCCCAACTCAGAGAGCAGCTCTCTCCTTGGTATTCAAAAACGCATCTCCCTCTTTTCTCTGTTCGTTCAAATTCACCTTTTTAAAACAAAGGCTATCTATGGCCCAGTCAGAGTCTAGGTTGAATGACATCACTGACAAGCTTCAATCTCATAGGCCAAGAGAGACCCTCGCTGCTAGCGTGAGAAAATTTCGCATCTAGTTTCATTTTTAAATTGTCCTGGGAAAATATCGGCAAACTTGCTACTTAAAAGGAATTCCATAACTCCTATTCTTTTCACGCCATTCTCCTTTTCAGTCAACCTTTAAGACTGGTTTAGATGGATTGATTCTTTTTATCATTTCCTGCAGAACCTTGAGACTTAGAAATATTTTGAGCTGGTATGCTTATACATTGCTCTTTCTATCTAGAGTTCTATTTGAAAATATATGGGACTTTTTTTGTGAATCCCATTGGATTCTTCACAATGGTTTCTATGAACAGTCTTGTATGCATTCTCTCTGTAAACGAACAACAAATGCTACTTATTCTGTACTTCTGAGAAGATCTGTTGTAATGCACCTCAGTGATGCACATCAATTTCATTATGTTTGAAATATCGTAAAAACAGTAAAAAGCACCGCAAACGATTTTCAACATACATCATAATGTAACGGAATTCTTTTGTGTTTCCTTGAAAACGAACTATCAATGCTACATACTTCATTTTCAATACCAAACCTTCTGTAGCAAACCCGAATAAAGTATAAAAATTAAATTGCAACCTCGACCTTTAGACGAGATTATTTACGCGATTTAGAGCACAGACTGGCGGCCAGAGAACCCGAATTCATAAACACTTTTCAAACATGTTGGGAAGTGTTAAAAACTGTTCATTTTTCAAGATAAATGGTACATAGTGAAATTAAATTACCTTTTTTAAATATCTATTAAAATACCTCACTGTGCTTATTAGTTGTAGTATTGTTATTAATTTCGCATTTGTGACCAGAGCTGCGGAGTCGGTGGGAAAAAAATGGACGACTCCGAATCCAGGAATTTGAACAGATCCGACTCCGACTCTTTCGCTCAAAAGTTGGCCTGACTCCGACTCCGACTCCGACTCCGACTCCGACAACGTAGCCCTGCTTTTAAAATGGACGATTCCGACTCCGGGAATTTTAACAGATCCGACTCCGACTCTTTCGCTCAAAAATGGACCCGCTCCGACTCCGACAACGTAGCCCTGCTTTTAAAATGGACGACTCCGACTCCGGGAATTTTAACAGATCCGACTCCAACTCTTTCGCTCAAAAATGGGCCCGACTCCGACTCCGACTCCGCAGCCCTGTTTGTGACTGAAGGGAAGGGCGGTGTCGTATTTCACATAAAATAAAAACCGCCGTTATAATATCTGCTATTTATTTTTCTACTTGAAACTTTAATTCAATTATGATTCTTTCAGAATGGTGCACGCAAATCTGTTATTGAACTCATTGTTTATAACAGTCACGTCTTAACTCAGAATTTAAAATATGAAAATTCCCTTCTTCAATGAGTATGATTCAGCAAAAGTTATATTAACTGATGAAAGGGATAGGAGCTGCATTATAAGAAAGCTTAAGGGTTTTCTTTATCATTATCTGATTTTTTTAAAACTAATTGATACTAATGATGTACTGCGTAAAATTACCTTAATCGGAATCTTTTATCCTAGGAAATATTGTAGTGGTTATAGAGAAATTTCTGAATATATGGAATACATTTTTATTTGTAAGACAACAGAAAAAATTGAGATGCATTAAAAGTTAGTAAAGAACAAACTTTGACCATTTCTTAACACATTTTTAATGCGTTTAAAATGGAAGAAAAAAAAATACATATCAATATTTAGCTTTTTTAAAAAGTTGCACTTTTCGGGTAATATGCAATAGGGTTATAATATAAGGAATATTAAAATTGCAAGGTGAAACACGATTTAAAACAATGATCAAAATTATTTAATGTGTAAACCTTAGTACATCATCTATAAATCAACAGATTAATTTTAAAAATTGTTTTAATTTTTATACTCGTCTTGAAACAGTTGTCTACACTGTTAAAAATATCGTGAAAAATTACCTCTGTTTTTAAAGGCTATCTATTTTCTGACCAATGAAAACGCTCCATAAGTTTTTATGTAGCGTTCTCATTGGTCAGAAAATAGATAGCCTTTAAAAACAGAGGTAATTTTTCACGATATTTTTAACAGCGTAGCAGATATTCCATACTACCTGACGCACCATGTTGAAAAACACAACCTCTTCACTCGTCAACAAGTTAGCATTGAGGAAAACTGACTAACACAGCAATAAATATAACTTAATTAACATCACTGTCAAAGAGATTTTATAATTAATACGAATTTTATAAAATTTAACTGCCAAAAACTGCAAAAATTGAGAATACGATTTTATTTGACAGCGTCGCTCCAACAACAGGTATCCAAACAGAACTGAGCACAGTGCCTCATGGGAGTACCAGATAGAGTCGTATGGCAGATTTACGCTTGGCTGCGACACCATGTACGCCAGATATTGAAATATTTCATGTTTGTCCGACCATTCCATAATACCTGAACTTTCTCTAATATTCTAAATTAATTTGCGAGAAAAATATGAATTTGAACATTATAGGACAATGACAGGACGATGAGGATGACCTCTAAAAAGAAATTTATGAGCTACATAAACTATATGAAACTTATAACATGAAGATATCCATAAAGAAAACCAAGACGATGGCTTTCAGAAGAAAAGAGCCCATAAGATCTAAAATTGTCTTGGATAACAAAATAATAGAACAAATCTCAGACTTCCAGTACTTAGGATGTGATACTACATATAACAAAAATAAAGACTTGGAGAGTAAATTGCATAAATTCCAACATATTTGCGGATCATTGATCAGAATACGTACAGAAACTAGGCTAAAGTAATGGTACTTCTGTATGGTTCGGAGACATGGTCTATTAATACGAAAGAATGATCCAGAATACAGGCTTCAGAAATGTAGTTTTTAAGATCTGCAAAGGGATGCACAAGAATGGACAGTCTTACTAATGATTCCATACGCTCAGACTTAAAAATGTACAACAACAACCACAAAATAGTAGATTATCAGAATAAATGGAAGAATCACGTAGAGCGTATAAGTAATGACCGATTGCCAAAAAAGCTTCTGAAATACAGACCCAGGTGTTACCGTGACCGAGGTAGACCTACGCTCCGACGGATTCATCAATGAAGCCGGAACAGGCTGATTTAGCCTAACCCATGCTGAAGAAGAAGATGATGATATATTTTTTAACGAAATCAATATCTAGCAGCTTAAACATGAAAATCGAAATTTACACCTCATTCAACACCGATTGAGATACTTCGAAACGGTATTCCATATTTTCCAACCATTCCACAATACCCGAACTTCCTATATATGTTTTTTGCTTTTCCTTATTTATAGTTCTTTATAAATTAATGCTAAACATGATAGGTAAATCCTCAAACTGAAAAAGTGTTTTTGTAGTACTGTATAATTTTCAGATCCAGCAATATATTCACTTGTTAAAAAATATATATCATTACTAAGTACAAATGACGAAAAAAATTAAGCAATTTAAGAAAATATTGTTAACATGAAAAATTTATAAAAAACATCGAGCCAAATGAAAAGTACAAATAAGAAAAACAATATATTAAAGGGAAGCAGTTACTTTAAAACCTCACAAGAATCGTAAAATGCGCTGAAACATTTTTTCCCATGTAAACCAGAAATAATGACCTAAAATAAAATCAATTTCCCAATTAAGTTTGGTTGTTACTAAATGTTACGCATGGGTGAAAAAATTTTTTAAAACCTTTTTCCGATTATTTGAACAAGAACTAACATAAATTTTCGTTGAAATATTTTTGCCGTGGTGAATAATTTTCAGTTTAATGATTTCAAATCAAAGCACCGTATTTACTCTCATATTTTTCGCACTTTTTTTTGCTCATTTCTTTGGTACTAGAAGTAGCTGTGTGAAAAATATACAAGTTATTTCTTTCAACAATTTACTGGTATTATTTTATTCTGGGAGAGAAAAATAATTGGAGAAAATAAAAAAGGAGATTTTTTAAAATGAA
The DNA here is from genome assembly GCA_963932465.1 of Maratus speciosus. Classification (NCBI taxonomy): domain Eukaryota; kingdom Metazoa; phylum Arthropoda; class Arachnida; order Araneae; family Salticidae; genus Maratus; species Maratus speciosus. The sequence continues at coordinate 119,605,854 of OZ010790.1, forward strand.
CATAATATAAGAATTTTTCATGATGAATATAATATTTCATTAAAGAGATTTTTTCAACATGAGTAGTGTAGGGGCTATTTGGCCATAGGGGCATGTCGGCCCAGTCGCGATATTTTTTAAACTTTGCGTTAGATGACACTGCCAGTCAAGGACAAGTATGAGTTGCTTCGCTTTCCTCCCCCAACATCAGCACCATTGAAGTCGGAGCGTGCGTTAAAGAATTATTGAGAATTTTCAAAAATTTGGAAAGGTGAGTAAATTTCCTCTCTTATAAATAATCGTTTTTTATTTGTTTTTACATTACATTTTAGATTTTGATATATAATAATTCATAAAAATAATTGTTCGTAGTTATTGTAGGGCATGATTTTTTATTGAAATATTTTCAGAATAATTCCTTACAGTCATAAAAAACAAAAATGGCGATATGGGGTTAGTTGGGCCATTTGGCACGGGGCATGTTGGCCCGCCGGGCCAACATCCCCCGAAGGAATTTGGCTCTGGGGTACTGGAATTTTGATAGTTTTAATGAATTATTTTAATAAACATTTATTATTATTTTAATAAATTTATTATTAATTAATAGTAAAGAGTTATTTTATTAATTGAATTCCTGATTATTCCAATCAATCTTTTTAAAAAATGAAGTTATAATGTTGTTTACCTCCTCCCCGCATTAAATCAGCTTCTCCTGTTGTGCAAAAACATTTATAACTTTCATAATTATAGAAAAATCCCTGTTGGCTTGGCCAACAAAGAAAAGAATTAATGCACTTACAATTTATTTATCATCTGGTGTTTATAATAAATCACCTAATTAAGGATGAATGATTTCTTAAATTACTCTACTCTGTGTTTTAACACCTAGCATGCATTTATTACTGTTCCGTAATGCATTAAAGACATTTTTTATGAGAAAATAAACTCAATTTTTAAAGCAATTTTTGGTCGAAGTTAATAATTTGAATAACTCACAATTTTAATATTTAAATTTTTTATTTTAATTTAGGAGGCTATATTGTTTTTTCGTTCGCAACAAATAAAAATTAAGATTTGGTAAAATTTTGATCATTTCTTAAACTTCTACATTATCAGAACATTAAAAAGGGACGTGGGCCAACTTCCCCCGCAATTGGGGCAGGTTGGCCCAAGCGACTTGGTGTCAATTTGAGCTTCTAAACTAATACTTATAGTTAATATTTTCAAGCTACTCAATTTTTACTATTGTGACTTCTTCCTGAAAGTACACTGATAGTGGTAACATTAAAAGAAATTTAAAATGTTGAATTGTAATTTTTTTTTAAATATTAGAAGAAAAAGCGGGCCAACTAGCCCCGGTCTACCCTATAATATTTCGTTAAAGAGATTTTTTCAAAATAAATATAATATTTCATTCACTATTAAATGTTTAGATAAAGAACTATTTTACGTGTTTGTAATTGTCGCATTTTAGATGACTTAACCTTTTCAAGTGTGGTGTTTGCATGCACGAAAACTTAATATTAAATCCTAACTGTCAAATAGCACTTGAATCGTTTCATAAAGTTTTGCTGCCATAATATACGTGAAGGTTTTAATTATTTTCAAATAAATTTCTTCGTAAATTCTGGTTTCATTCAATTGTTTTAAAAATTTAGCAGCAGAAGTGCTTTGCCCTGAAAGGGATAACGTTACCATTATATGCCGCGTACGAAAGGTTTTTTAACATGCTTTTGAGTACACTCAAATTTGGGCAAGCCACGTTATTTGATTTAAAACTGTAGTAAATTAAAAACTAATGGAAAAACGTATCAGGAAATAATCTGAAAAATTGCAGTGCGAAAGCCTCGTCTCGTACGATTCAACTGGTAAAAGCAAATTCGAACATATCCAAATATATTAGGCCATAGAGTACGAAACTTGTTATTACAAAAGGGCCAGATTACCAACGCAGCAATCTTCCACCAGTAAATTTTAATAGAAATTTTCGTCTTATATGAACGCCATATGCATGAAAAATTACTGTCATGAATAACACATAAAGTTCTATAAATTTTTACTGGTGGAAGTCTGCTCTGTTGCTAATTTGGCCCTTTTGTAGTCATAAGTTTCAAACTTGGTGACCTAATAGATTGATTATTTTCAACATATTAAACTGCGCTGCACTGAAACTTCCCGATCGCGAAATCCATGTTAACCTATGGGAAAACTTTGGAGCACGTTTACTCAGTACCTAATTTAATTATTAAAATACCGTTTTCACCATCAGGAAGTAGACGCCAGATGCCGATGATATGCATTTTTAAAAATTATCTCCGTAAATTTTAAGTACATAAAATATCCCTATAAACTTTGAAATTCCAATTTGATTAAATTTTATCATCTTCTTAAAAATACTTAAAATTTACGTAGACAATTTTTAAAAACGCGCATCATCGACATCTGACGTCTACTTTCTGATGGTGAAAATGGTATTTTAATAATTATATTAGGTAATGAGTAATCGCACTACAAAATTTTTCCACAGGTCAACATGGGATTTCGCGATCGGGCAGTTTCAGTGCAGCGGCCCCTTAATATAATACTCTAATATATCACACATCTGGGCATGTAGTCATACGCTACACGACAGATATGCGGTAAATACGGTATTAACTATGTTTATTAATATATATATATATATATTTTTTTTTTATCGAGGCTAATAAGTTTGAAAAAAAAAAGTTTAATCTTTGGTAAAGTAAAAATTGTATTATTTCTGCTTTTAGAAACAAATTATTTCCTTCAACCTTTGCAGTGTCATTCTTTAGAGCCTCGGGTAACAAAACATCGCTCTTAACTTTCAAAAATATACCCATTTTTCTTTTTCTTTTTTTCCAAAATACATACAGCAAATTTTAAAATATCAAATAAAAGTGAAACATAAGTAAAAGTTCTATCTATACTTAGTATAAGGAATAAAAAAGAAAATAAATTATTGTACATTTTGCCGAATAACAACAGTGCTTCGGAGAATGCATTAGATGTCTGTTCAGCGACTTGAACAAACGTTTTTCTAAAAATAAATACATCAGGATTTCGAATAAAAGATATCGGAATTCAGCTCGAATATTTCAAGAGACTTTGGGGAATATATACTTTGTGAGTTTCTATTATTCTTCTCGCAATCGAATGCATCGCATAGTGGTAGTAATGTAAAAATATATCTATAGAATTTTATTCCATAAGTGAATGACAGAATAGAATTTTCCTATACTTTGCGAGACATTTAATCATATTCTCGTGCTTTTATCTCAGTAATTTTACTATATTAAGGTCGCATGGCACGAGAAAACGCATTACGTTTTTTTTTTTAGGAATCACGTGATGAAAATAATTAAAATTTGATCTAAATAGAATCACTTCCAATATAATTGTCTCAGTTTTAGTAACAGAAAATGATAATGTTTAAAAAGGATCCATTAATAAATGGATAATGACGTCTTTAAATCAGCTTTTACACATAATACAGGGGAACGTATCCGGGCTTCCCGAGTTACAGAATATACCGGGTGTCCCAAAAAGGACTGACTGATTTTAAAATTCAATAACTTCCAAACGGTGACAGATATTAAAAAAATTCTTGCAGGAGGGTTATGCATAAAGTCAAAATTTTTATTACAGTGATTTTCGATTTTAGTTCGAATTATAAACAATAGATGGCGATGCGATCAATAGAGGCTAAATTCAGGCTCGATTTTTGGTACTTCGTGGCCCGGATAATACATTTCCATCTCCTTTTTCTGCATGGGACAACAGAAAGCACCAAAAATCGAGCCTGTATATAGCGACTATTGCTTACAGCGCCATCTATTGTTTGTAATTCGAACTAAAATCGAAAATCACTGTAATAAAACTTCTGACTTTATGCATAACCCTCCTGCAAGAATTTTTTAAATATCTGTCACCGTTTGGAAGCTATTGAATTTTAAAATCAGTCAGTCCTTTTTGGGACACCCGGTAGGTGAAAATCATTTTTTTAAAAATTGATAGCTATAATAGTTTTTTTACATATAGTTTTTCTTTTTTGAATGCGCACTAACAATACCAAAAACAATGCTTGTGTGAAAAATAGCAATTATGCGTTCAAATAAAATTTTGAAATTTATTAAAAGCAATAGTTTTATATTGACCTTGATCTAAAAGGCTCTTCTCAAATCCAAAAGAGCAACTTTGTGGCATAAGTTTAAATTTATTTTTGGTCGAAAATGCATAAAACTAGAAGGTGTGGTTGTTCAGAAACAATGTAATCAAACTGTGTTTTCCGTTTTTTTTTGAAAACACAATACATCTTTCAGAAAATAGTGTAAAATTTGACGTTTTAAACCGAAGTTCCCGAAGAAAGGAGAAAAAACAGTCAGCTAAGAGACAAAAACGTCTTTGTCACGTGATCAAAATCGATTATAACTCAATAGGTAATTTATTGATTAAAAAAATGGAAAACGCAGTTCTGTTCCAAATCGCTTTCATGGTGAGGCTTTCCACTTTTATATCTTTCCGTTAAAAAATGAATTGGTAAATGTGTCAAAACGTTTTGCGCTTGTTGAGCAGAGCAGTTAAGAACGGCCTTAAGATACCAAACGAGAAGTCATGCGGCCAAGTACTTCAGGAATTATGAAAATTTAAAGTTTAGAATTCTTAAGGCTTTATTCATCTGTAATTGTTACAAAACATATTATCATGCGGGTAGCTTTAAAAACATAACTCAAAAAACTACATAGCGGAATGAACTGTAATTTTAGATTCGCATAATTCAATGGCTGTTTGTTTTTTTAATTATATGTTACAATTCATATTTCTTTCGAAAATTTCTTTCGAAAAAATATATATTTTGAAATCGCTTATAACTGAATAGGTAATTTATTGACCAAAAAATGGAAAACACATTTCGATTCCAAATCGCTTCTATGGTCAGGCCTTCCAATTTTATACCTTTCCGTTAAAAAATGAATTTGTAAATGTGTAAAAACGTTTTGCGCTTGTTGAGCAGAGCAGTTGAGAACAGCCTAAAGAGCCGAAGATATCTCTAAAGATCACTATTTTCAATCAGTAGTTTTGATTCTAATCATTTCAGTGGATTGAGTACTTTGTTTGATTACGTCTTAAATTTGTGTTTTATTGTTTTATTTATTTATTGATCGATGGATGTTTTAATTCCGTTATGGAATATGAGTTTGAAACAAATGCTGAGCTATTTATAGTAATTAAAGTACAAACGAATTTGTCTTTCATAATAGTCTGTACTCTATAGAGATTTATATATATATGTATATATATATTATTAATGCTTGAAAATTATTTTAAAACAATAAAAAATGAGTAAATGATGATACATTTTTCAAACAAATTACGATACAGTTTTCAAACAAATTGAATTTGAAAGTAAAATTTTCCTATTCGACGGTGTAAAAATTTTAAATGTGCGATGTTTAGAAGTTTAAAAAATTGCAGTAAAAGTTAAATTTATCGTCTGGTGTTGCCACTGTCAAAATGACGTTAGGGTTACACATAGACACGTTTGTCCTTTATAATATATAGAAAGTCCTCACAAAACCATTAATTGAGCCTTTGTGAAAGAGTAAAAATAGTTTCTGCATCAAATTATCCTAAATAAAATTGTTCGTGTATTCACTAAATTTAATTCGCATCCGAAAACAATGTATACATAATAAAATATAAAATAATAATCATCCAATTCATAAGAAGACATCATTCCTGAGTATTATCCAACTCCCGTTTCTTAATTCAAATTGAAAATTAATTTTCCATTGCTCATTTAATTACTTAAAATGGGAATAGAAAAATAAGTATTCTCGTGCAATAGCATAAAAAGTTATCTTAATAGCTCATATTTATGCTTTTTTTTTACTTTAATGAATGAAATACAAAATGAAAAATATCATTCAATTTCAATAACATAGTTCGCAGAAGTAATGGCAAGTGGGCATGCCTTGGGCATCCTCACAAATTTACCGAAAAATAAAAATAATTAAATTATAATTAAAAGAAGAATCTTCAGCTTTTAAAAATTCTTTACTTGTAATATTAAAAATCATGTCGCATAAATTTTATGTCGCATAGAGGTGATAAATAAATAAATAAATAATAGAAATATATAAGTAAAAGGGTGATAAGACAAGAATAAAGCTAATTTTTTGCCTTGAGTGATAGAAAAATTATTATCATTATTAGAAAATTAACATTCTTGTTTATTAGTCCTCGTTATATTTATAAATTAAATATGAATCCAAACATGTTAATCCCTCATCTGAACACAATCAATTAATTTTCTGCGTTGTTCAATGCTTTGGTACATTTAGAAAGAATTTAAAGTAAAATTTTTGAGTTTTATAATATCACATCCAGTCGTTTTAAAGTTAAAAGCTCTCATTTCATCACATTTTGAATGTATAAATATTTAATCCTTCTCTTCCGTTTCATTTATCGTTACTAATTTAAGCAGTGCATTCAAATTACAGTTCGACACAATTCAGTTTAATTAAAGAATGAATGTTTTCATCTGAATTAACATGATTAAAAACAGCACCGTTAAGAATTTATTTGTAAATTCATTAAATTTTTAGGAAAAGAACTTTCAAAAGTGTTTTATAGTTATTATTATCAAGAACAAATAAATCTATATACAGATGTGTTTTCGGAAAAAGCATGGCTAACCACGCTGCCATACCAAATAATGCATGTTCGCCATTTACGTATAAAATTTCAATCTACTGAATTTTCATAATATGGGCTTTAGTATGCACGGAAAATAATTTGGTCAATGAATTAGATAATATTTGCAGAATTGCTCATAATAATGGTTTTTAAGTTCAAGATATTATTAAATTGATCGTGGATATTGCCAATAATAAGAAGCCTGAACATAAATTTGTTTCGCCAAAATACTAATTTTATACTATTCAATATTTTGTAAACTTTTTTGAGAAATTAAAATACAGTCTTAAGCGCTTCAATATCTGCTTCGTAGCCAAATTACCTCCGAAATTAAAAAAAAATATTATTTGTACTCAAATTGACCCAATTAATTTTGAGAATTACTGAGGAGTATATAAAATACCATTTATTAGGCCAGAAGGATCAAAGAATTATTATATTGGTATGACTGACAGGAAATTTAAGTATATAAAAAGGAGCATGTAGTTGATATTAAATATAATAGAAAAACCACAGCGTTTGCAAGATTATATCAAGAAGATAAATTTTCTCTCCAGTCTATTACTAATCCATCCATTATAAGAGAAATCACAGAGATTGTAACACGCAAAAATTCAATAAGTAACGATACAGCATCATTTAACTTACCAAAATTATGGTTCGAGGTACTCATTGGCTACGAAAATAAAATTAAACATACAAGTAAAAATTAAAAAAAAAAAAAAAAAAAAAAACCATGCATAATATGAAAGAGTACATGAAAAATTGGATGATACACACAGTTTCATAGACCGTGCAATTTTTGATTTTTTTTTTTTTATTATTTATTTATTTATTTTAATGACCCGGCTACAGTCGAAACATTTAAGCAGTCGAATAAACCTATTTTTACGGTTCTTAAAGTTTTAATTTACACCTTTTAGCAATTTAAATTATTGTTTTTTAGCTTCTGATTTAGTTCTTTTGTGAAATAAAACCTGGTCGTATTATCTGAAAAATAATTTCTAATTTCTGCTTTTAATTTTGCTGTTTATTTTCCTGTCTTAGGATTACATCGGCTCTTTAAAATAAAATAATTGCAAAAAGTAAAAAGGATTTAGAGGAAATGACGGTGAAAATTAAGGAAGAATATGAGAAATGGGGACTTCACATGAAAGTCAGCAAGACCAAATACCTATGTATAGGAGGAAATGAGACAGACCTAAATCTAACTAATAACATAAAAATAGAAAGCTGTAAGTATTATAGATATTTAGGTGTAGACATTAATAGAGAAGGAAGAGACTCACAGGAAATTAAATACAGAATTTGTCAGGGGGAAAAAGGCTGTAAAAATATTAAATTCTATTTGGTGGAGTAAGGAGATATCTAGGGAAAAAAAGTATAATATATACAACTCTATTGTAAAGAGCCTATTGTTATATGGAGCAGAAGGATGGAGAATTATGGAGACAGAAAGAAAGAAATTAGCGGCAGTAGAAATGGACGCCCTAAGAAGATCATGCAGGATATCAAGAATAGAAAGAGTAAGAAATGACAGAATCAAGGAAATGATGAAAATAAAGGGAACCATACTAGATGATATTCAAAAAAAGCAATTAATCTGGTATGGTCATGTCAAAAGAATGAATAATGAAAGACTACCCAAAATAACATTCAACTATGAAACAAACAAAAAAAGGAAACGGGGAAGACCACGAAAGACCTGGATGAATGATATCTCAAAGGCAATGAGGGATAGAGGTCTGGAAGAGGAATGGACCCTTGACCGGAAGAAATGGAAAAAGATTCTTGGGGATTCTTCGGATGGCGGCATCTGACGCCATAAACCGAGTTTATATATATATATATATATAATAAAATATTGGGAGCACAATTAGAAAATATAAAGGTAGTTTTAGCTTAGGCAATCTTAAGAAATTTTATTTGCTAAAAAAATACAAATATATAAAAAAAATGAGAAAAGAAAGAATATTAAAAAAATTATAAAAGCGCATGAAAATGTATAAAAAGCAATAGAAAAAAAAATTCTATTACAGTAGCATAAAAAATAATAACATTTACTCAAAATTGCCTTGTTTTTACATTATTGCGTATAAAATAAACAAAGTATTTTTCAAACATTTTTTCACATAATTTCAATAACAAAGCTTTCAAAAATAACGACAAGGGATTGCACACATTTATTTAAAAAGAAAATTATCAAAAAGGAGAATTTTCAGTTTTTGAAAATTCTTCTTTTGAGGTATTAATAATTTTCCATGTCACATGTGAAAAAAAAATATTAAGGTGATGTCAAGAGTAAAACACGCTTTTCTATTTTTATCTTATACAATATTAAAATTATTATCATTATTTGTTTAACTCTTTGTTTGTGCTTTTCTCGTTAACGTCATTCCAAACGTATTAATCATTTTGCTTAGCATAATAAATTAATTTTCTGATAATATTTTAATACATTTGGAATGAATTTAAATAAAATTTATCGTTTGGTAACATTACTTACTGTCTTTTTAATATTTAATGTTCTCGTTTCAACACATTTGAATGAATAAATGTTTAATTCTACTCTTCCATTTCATTCATCATTATTATTTAAACAACATAATCAAATTACAGTTCAACGGATTTCGGCTTAATTAAACAAAGAATGTTTTCATCTGAATCAACTTGATTAGAAAACTACAACGCAAAGAATTTGTAAATTCAATAAATTTTAAACAAGTGAACTGCAGTAGGGTAATTCCGGGATTTATGCCGCACATTTTTTTGAATTTGTGTATAAAGTCCCATGGTGGACATAAAATAAAAAAAATCATGCTGTGCTATTTAATGTTAAATATACAACGCGTGTACTGCGACAAAAAAATTCAAAACAAATTATTAATATTTTTAACATTTTTTTCTAAAACATTACACTGCTGCGCGTCACCCGTACATTCAGGCTGAGGCATCTTGTGCGGTAGTTATGCCACGCAAGTGCGTACGTACCTTTACTTAAATAATCATGAAAATGCTCTATTTAAACAAAGCAAATATTACTTTTTTTTTTTACTGGTGAAAGAAACAAATTTTGTAAGCTCTTTATGAAGGTGCTTATATGCACCTATGGTCTCAAATGGGTTAAGAAACCTGTTTTTTTTCGACTACAATCTACAGAAAAAGTGTCGAAAAAGTACTGTCTTTATGTAACTTTATTTAAACACATGGTGCAACGAAGCCAATTACACTTCTTTTTTGGAGTAGTTTGCAAAGAACACCTGCGTTACACGTAATCCAATTTTTCATTATTATCATCTCGGATTGCATCTTTCTTGCCCTTCTTACTTTTTATTTTCCCCTTTTTCTCCTTTGGTTTTAGTAAACTTGATAACATGCCTAACATGGTTAGTCCGTGCAAAAAGAAAAGGAAAAGTTAATAACACTTAATCATCCCGTACAAAAAAAACTGCGGCATGTATACCGGAATAGCAGTGCGGCATGTATCCCATTTTGCATGGTGCAGACGTCGGCCATCACAGTTACCTGCCATCGCTAAGGGGAATGGCGTAACCATACACATAGTACTCTATACAAACGCTACACTTAGTTTTGTTTTCTAAATCATGCATGCATTTAGTAATTAGTGTATGAAAAGTATTTAAATATAAAGTGTTTAAAAGTTTGGACAGTGAAATCATCCTCTTACGTCAATTTAATCATTGTACTTCTACAAGTAAACATCGAAATGAGATTCACGCTATACACTGATTAAAATAATCGCTTTGCGCACCTATACTGCGCGTTTGACGACCATCTATCGATAATTACAAGAAATACAAGGGGTGCGGCATCTATCCCGGATGCGGCGACTCTCCCGGAGTTACCCTATGTGTTTTAAACTTTTGCACTCCACTGACACCTATACGGTGACATATACTAAATTTAACCACAAATCCACTGACTCACGGTGACATACTAAGTTTAACTACATATCCACTGACACCCATACGGTAAGCAACAAATGAACATACTACAAATAAACATACATTTAGGGAGTTCCCCACATATTATTTCGAATGTGTAAGAATGGCGTGCAGTTGCTGATAGGTGATTGAAATTTTGGTGTGGAGTGCAAAAGGTTAAAGCTTTTAATTTATGTATAAATGCTTATTTCTACTCTTCCATTTCATTCGTTATTATTATTTAAGCAACATAATCAAATTACAGTTCAACAGAGTTCGGTTTAATTAAACAAAGAATGTTTTAATCTAAATCAACTTTATTAGAAAACGACAATGCCGTGTCGCGACAATAATTTGTTTTAAATTCAATAAATTTTAAACAAATGAACTCCAGTAGGTGTTTTAAAGCTTCTAATTTATGCATAAATGTTTAATTCTACACTTCCATTTCATTCGTTATTATTATTTAAGCAACCTAATCAAATTACAGTTCAACAGACTTCGGTTTCATTAATCAAAGAATGTTTTCAACTAAATCGACTTTATTCAAAAACGACAAAACGAAGGATTTGTTTGTAAATTCAATAAATTTAAAACAAAGGAACTGCAGTTGGTGATTTAAAGCTTCTAATTTATGTATAAATGTTTAATTCTACTCTTCTATTTCATTCGTTATTATTATTTAAGCAACATAATCAAATTACAGTTCAACATCAGAGTTCGGTTTAATTAAACAAAAAATGTTGTCATCAGAATCAACTTGATTAGAAAACGACAACGCGAAGATTTGTTTGTAAATTCAATAAATTTTAAACAAGTGAACTGCAGTAGGTGTTTTAAAGCTTCTAATTTATTTCTTTTATGGAATAAAACTTTGTCGTATTATATGAATAATAGTTTTTAATTCCTGCTCTTAAATTTGCCATTTCTTTTTTAAAACAAAATCTTTGTATTATTTTAAGAATAATAAATTCTCGTTCCGATTGAATTTTGCTACCATAATTAGAAATTCTAAAGAAGTTTTTGTGTATGTTATGAAATTTTATTTTCTACGCAATATTTATTTTCATTTGTAAAAATACATTTAAAATGTATATAGAAAAGTAGTAATAGAATATAGAAATGGTGTGTAATGCCATAAACATGCTGTTCATTTGTAGAATTTTACGCCATTGTTTATTAAATAAATTAAGTTTTAATTAGAAATCGGTACAGAAATTTTAGATTTTCTAATGTATATAAAGCATATTGCTGATAATGCTGTATTTCTTGAAGTTGCTATCGGTATGTTGTGAAAAACATAAGATTTCATTATTTTTCAAGCGAAACACTGTAAAAATGTTTAAAAATGTGAATATCTCGTGCACGTTAGATATTAGTTTTCTTCAAGGGACATAAATTTAAACAGAATATCATTTTGTGCAAATAAAATGTACATTTCTTGCATTTGCATTTTCAGGCTCTAGATAGAAATTAGATAAATCTCATGATATATTAAAATCTGAGAAACAAGTCCAAAAGTTCAAAACGATAAGAGATTTCCCAAACTATAAAAGATATTAATTGTTAAAAATACTTTATTAGCTTTAAAATATATATAATTTATCTTCAACGAGATTGAAGGAAAATTATAATTAAGAAGAAAAAGGAAGGGAAGAATTTATTACGAACTGATGCCAAAAATTAAATAATTAACCCTTTCAAGGGCGGTGGCTAGAGGATCTAGCCACCTAATTTTAATTCCAAAACTCACTACTGGCACCAACAATATTTTAATAAATTGTTGCTTTTGTAATTAAAGTACAAAATAGCGTTTTGTTATTTACTAAGAAATTCGTTTGAATATTCTGGTGTCAGTCCATTATTTCATCATTTTATGAACAGAATTCCTCTGCCCCTGAAAGGGTTAAAGGCAAATCCTATGTCTCCAATCAAAAATATAATTGTTTTTCGAGAAATACTTGTTATGTTTCTCATGTTAGGATCAAAAATACGCTTTTTAGTTTGTTGGGGTTTTCTATCTTCCTGTTAATGATTAATTTTACATTTTTATCGTTCTTTATTATATTTATATCAATAAAAAATATATTACAGATTTTATTATTAACGTTCTTTATTATATTTATATCAATAAAATATATATTACAGATATTATTAATAACGAACTTTTTCATTAATTTTTTTGAGTAACCTAATGAACAAAAATGTCATTTAAACTAATTCATTAAGTCTGTTTCTCTTCCTGTACAGCCGTATTTCTGATTGATTCGTAAAGGGCATTAACACGTTATCTTTTATTCTCTCTTTTTTTTTTTTTTTTTTTTTTTTTTGCACACGGAATTACTTAGTTTTATTAAATTATGTATTAGCTATAAATACTACATGTTTTAAGAAAAATATATTTTTAAAATGTGCTCAGCATGTTTCATAGGTTAAGAAGGATACATCAAATCAAAATCTTACTGAATTATAACATTAGCTGAACCAAGGATCTGTTTAGGAAGAAATTGGGTCCTTTAAAGGACCCTTCACAAAATTGTTCATGTCAAAACAGGACCCTTCACAAAATTATTCATCTCAAAACAGGACCTCCAAAACTTCTTCATCTCAAAGCAGAACCTTTCAAAACTTATTCATCTCAAAACAGGGCCTTTCACAAAACTTTTTACCTAAAAACAGGACCCATTACAAAATTCTTTGCGTTAATGGCCTTTCACAAAATTTTTCTATCTCTAAACTGAACATTTCACAATCTTGCTCATTTAAAAGTAAAATCTCACCAGTCCCTTTTCCATATATATAGAAATGTATGTATTTTACATACATATATCTTCTTAAAAATGTATAAACAAGAAAACGAATATAAAGATAATTTCAAATTCACAAAATCGTTTTCACAAATGTAAAAAGCTGTTCACAATTTCACAAAAACAGGACCCTGGAAGTAAAGTCTGGACAGACCCCCGGCTGAACTGATAAAAGCAAAAAAATACAAGATGGGAAAAAAAAAAAAAAAATTATATATTTTTTTAATGTTCGATATTAAATTGCTCAAATTAAAGTAAAGTAAGATTATAAAGTTATTTTATTAAATCATTAATAGCATTGTCCGAACTGAACTAGATTGATTTTTATTTTATTTTCAATTTTTCGCTGTTTATGATACATAAAAGATACGAAAAACATAAAAGCGAGAAGCAAAATAGTATATACTTCAAAGGTTTTAAAGTGGGATTAATTGTCTCAAAAGTGCGATAACGCTATGCAATAAAAATTCATTGCTGTGCTGAAGCTTTGCAACTTATATTTTTCTGCATAATACACTTTACTTAAAAAAAAAAGGAGAGAGAGGGAAAGAAAGAAAGGAAAATAAAAATTATGTAAATGTTAGGTAGATTGCTCTTTTCGTTTTACAAAATGCAGTTTGTCAAAATTTGTAAATAATTTTCAATATTTAATAAATTGTCGTCATTAATTTCTCTTTAGTAAAAATGGTAAGTCCGGTTTCAACTTTCATAGAAAAGTTTGATTAGCAAAACAAATTTAACCATCTTGTTAAAAGTGATAACAGTCCGAATTATGATGGTTCGCTTGATAAGTTCTTTAACATTAATTTATTATTAAAAGTTGTAGAAAACTAACTACTCTCTTAATACAGGAGTCTAGTTTTTGACCTCGAGCGTTTTGTTCGATATTAAGCTGTGCATGAAAGTGACCTCTGTCCTTCGTTTTTCTATAATTTTCTCAAGTGAATTTGTAGCTCTTGGAGTCTGCGATTCGCGGTTTTCGCTATACTTTTATGCTAATTAGGATATGCTGCTTAATCTCCGGAGCATAAAAGTGGGATTGAAATTTAATATCAGCAGATATTTGTCGAGTCCTATCTCATTCAAGAACACAAAGAATCTGTCATCTTTGGTAAGACAGTATTTTCGCCATAATTCAATGACGTTCTACAGCAACCAGGAGCTGATAGTATTTAGTAACATACACACAAGTTTGTTGAATTTGTATTCTAATAAATTATTTTCAGCGACATTAGTGTTCGACATCGAAAACCCTTTGGATATCGTTTGAGCAGCCACTCTTCCATACGTAAGTTATCTTTAGACTTGGTAATTTTACATTTTCATATTTTTGAGAGCTGATTTAAGGATTAGAGTACGTGTATTTCAGAGTAGTGTAGGCTAAATTTAGAAACTCGGTCGTAGCTCTTCCTTATTTTGATTTAAATAACCCGCATTTTAAACATTAAAACTAACTATTTCTCTATTACCACGTGGCAGCCCTGATGGGGTTATCTCATTAATTTCCTTACAGGAATGGACAAAATAATTATAATATATCAATAAGAAGAAAATGGTTGAAGTGTATTTAATGCATTTACACATTTTCAGCCTATATGAGATTTTGTCATCCTTTTTAAAAGCTTTATTTGGTACATCATTTGTACATCATTTTATAGTTATCCAACGACGTTATCTCTAAATATGCATAAATTTTAGGTAACTTGCAAAAGAAAATAAGATATTTAACATAATTCTAGGAGTAATTACTTGAGATTACCTACAAATGATAATAATAACAGTGATAATTAAAAAAAAATTAGTTATTAATGTTCACTATTAATTCCCAATTTCTTTAATTTTAAATACTTAAACAAAACAAAAAAATTATATATTTTAAATAGCAAATTCTGATAATCTAAGGCTTCTACCCCTAGGTCATGCTGCGCTGACACCTTCCTCCCGAAACTTCACACGGAACTTCATACATAAATTAGATTCCTTCAGTAAAAAACACGTTAAATATCTAAATAAACGTCTTTTAAAGTACTTTATTTTTATTAAGATTGTGCTTATTTTTAAAAGGAAAATATAGAATGTAATTGAATTTTTCATGCAAAAACATTATTTAAACTGCATTACAAATTTCTAGTACATTGGCCATATAGCAATTTTTCTTTATAACCAAATTTAACAATATTTTATTTTAGCTAGAACATTAATTATTTTAATTAGTGTTTTCGAAACAACGCTTCATTCAAAGCAACGAATTTTGGATCATTAGTATTCAGTAATGCAGAATATTTTTCATTTGTTGAAACATGTATATATATTTATAACTTGATATTAATTATCTGTCATAAACATAAGTATTTTCATAAAACTAAATTGGCTATTGTAGAAGTTTTTTTTTTCTTCCGTTAAATTTCCATTTTGCATTAACATAATAAACCTTTAGTAGTATTATTCGGGAATTCGAAACATTGTTATATAGTTAAAAAAGAAAAAGGTTGTTTTCTCTTTCAATGCAGTAGTAATATTTATAGTGTTTTCATTCTAAAAGAATGTAAATGAAAATTTTCAGATTTCGCAATTGTTATTTCAGTTCTATTTGTTCTTTTGATCAATATTTGTTAATGAAACTAGTTTCGTAATTAAATTAGTGATAGAGAAAAAGAAGTAATTATATTCATAAAACTCGAGAACTCATAACGTGTTATTAAATACCTTGGTAATCTTCTTAATTAGCTCAGAAGATAATTAAATATTAATCCAATCTATAAAAGTAAATGAAAATTAAATTTTAAAAACATTGTCAGTATTATTTCAACTGTTCAAAAGTCCGTGCAAAAAATACTTGGTAACTTTGCACTTAAAATTTTGAAAAAATTATTAATATTATTTTTAAAACATTTAGAAATAGAATGTATTATTAAAATAAGTTAATTTCCTGTGAAACTAAATAAATTACTGGGTGGCAAAAGAATAATAGTTGTTAATTCTATCTTAGTCAATCAATAAAAATTCTCCTACCTGTAATACTGGTATTTTCAATCCAAATTCCGGTGAGCGGTCGTCTGCTTTCTGGCTCTGTTCTGGTTGAAATCAGACAAAAACTCGAAATATATCCATACGAATTAATCTGGTGTAATTAAACGATTTTCTTGGTTAGATAATTGAAACACAAATTAAAATATTATACATTAAAATTAAACTATTTACAGTAAAAGATTTAGCAATTCTTTAAGTCTTAAAATTTAAGTTCGCTCTTCTATTTAAGTTCTACTGTCCCATCTGGACAACAGAGGCGCTCCTAAAAGCACCTTCTTCTTCTGTTTCTTATTCAGTTCTGCTGTGCGTGGGTGTTGCTCTGGCATGTAATAAAAAAAGGTTTCTCAATTGCGCAATCAGAATAATTGTTTAGGGAAGGGAAAGGAATGCTGCGTATTTCGCAACATCCTCCCACCTTGAGTTTCTCGATCCTGGAGAGGAACTCAAAAGTCTAAAAGTCCTAGTTGGAGTCTCTCAGGAGGTTTCACTAGTCGTCCACTTCTGGTAACAACAGGAGAGATATCTCTGTCTTTGGGTTGGCTCTTTTTTACACTGATTCTAGCCTGATCGATTTCTGGAGTAGTCTTAGGTTGTTCATTATGGACATTAAAGTTCACTTTCTGCTGGATTATGTTATCTGATGGGGAATCGCTAGCTGCATCAATTTCCAAAGGAAACAGGCGTTGGAAAGGACGAAGGAAAATTCCATTTTCGGTTTCGACTTTAGCCAATCTTGCTATTTTGTCTTTTCCGGGAAATATATCTATTATTTTGGCTAAAGGCCAGTGAAGACGTCTTTTGTTGGTATGTTCCAGAAGAACGATGTCTCCTATTTGCAAAGGTTTGGAATTCTCCTTCTTCATAGACTGTTGCCGCAGCTATCCTAAGTACTCCGTTCTAAATCGGTTTCGCAGATCATTTCTTATTCTTTGACGATATCTTGCGCGTCGGTTAAGATCTTGGGAGTCTAAAGTATCGATATCCGGGACGCCGGATGTAGGCAGTTCTTGAAGGAACATCAATGGTGTTAAGGGTTCAGGATCTCGATTATCTTCGGAGATGTATGTTATCGCTCTCGAATTGATAATTTGTTCACAACCACAGAGTATTGTGCTCAGTTCTTCGTAATTTAATGAGGCGCGACCCAAAACTTTTCTTAAAATTTCCTTTACCATCCGCACAAGGCGCTCCCACCATCCTCCCCACCATGGTGCTGCAGGGGGATGAAACTTCCATCTTATCTTCTGTATAGAGGCTAAGGCTCTTATGGCTTCCCAATCTACACTGGAAAGTGCTCTGCTAGTGCCAACAAAATTTTTCCCATTGTCGAAGTAAATTATGTAAGGTCTGCCTCGCCGTGCGATTAATCTTCTTGGGGACTGCATAAGGCATTCAGCTGATAAAGATGTTATCAACTCCAAGTGTACCGCTCGATAGACAGCACAGATGAATAAAGCTATCCACACCTTTGAACCATCGGCAAGGTATAGAGGACCGGCTAAATCGACTCCCACCACTTCAAATATAGCTGCATCTCTGATTCTGTCTTCAGGTGGGATTCCTGGTTCGACCTCTGTTCTGGGTGTTTGGAATCTTTGACACTTAACACATTGTCTAAGAACATTTCTGATACATTTTCTTGATTTTAATATCCAAAAATTTTCTCCAAGTTGATCCATTAGAATGCTAACTCCAGCATGATGTCTTTCTATATGTTTCTCATAAATTAATCTTAAAACAACTGGATGTTTAGAAGGAAGGATTATAGGATAACGAAAATTTTCTTTATCGTTTCTAAGAATTATGCTTGTTTTGGCTCTTAAGAGACCGTGTTTATCTTCCAGTGGTCTTAAAGATTTCAATTTTGGGTCGGTTCTGCCCGAAAAGGATTCTCTTTGTATTAAGCGTAGCAATATGGTTTCAGCCTTTTCAAACTCATCTACAGAAATATCAGGAACTGAAACTTTTTCTTTCATTTTCGAGTTGTTGAAGAATCTATACATCCAAGCAATCTTTCTGACATTTTTTCGGTAAGAGGAAAAATATCCATAATACCGATTAAAATCAGTTTCCTCTTTGTCTAAAAGAGTAAGAATTGTCTGCTTTTTCTCTTGATTTATGACTTTTTCATCAGTATATTCTTCTGGTTGTGGCCACTGGTGTTCTGATAAATATAACCAATCGGGACCCTCCCACCATCTTGATTTTTTCAATTGTTCCCTCTGGATGGAAGGTCAGCTGGATTTAAATGTCCAGGTATATGTCTCCAATCTTCTATTTTGGTAAGATCTCTTATTTCTAAAACTCGATTATGTATAAAGGTACTCCAGGTTTGTTCTCTTCGTATCCACCCTAAAGCTGTTGATGAATCGCTCTAAAATGTAGTCTTTTCTGGTTTTAATTTGAAGTCATCCGTTACAGATTTGGCGAGTCTAGCCCCAATAAGGCACACGAGCAATTCCAACCGCGGTATCGTGAATTCTTTGATGGGCTCTACTCTGCTTCTAGCATTTACTAACTGAACTCTAATTTTCCCTTGCGTTTGACACCTAAGATAAACACAGGTGGCATAGGCATGTTTACTAGCATCAGAAAAAATGTGTAACGAAATTTCGTTTTCATTAGCGGGAATTATGTTTAACCATCGAGGGACATAAATTTCTTTCAAAAAGCCTATTTTGTTCAACCAATTAGTAAATTGTTTCTTTAAATTTCCAGGTAGTTCTTCATCCCATTTTAATTTCTGTTCCCAGGTCTCTTGAAGAATTAATTTTGGTACAAGAATTGCTGGAGCGGTGAATCCGATGGCGTCGAAAATTTTCTGCATAATAGACAATATTTTTCTTTTTGTGATTGGTTCATCTATTTCAATTGGTCCTTCTAATTTGCACAGTAAATTGTCTTGCTCTAAATTCCATATCAATCCCAAAACGGGTGCAACTTTGGGTTTATCTCCGGATTCATCGATCATAGCCTGAGGCAAATTTGATCGCCAACACCTCAAATTAAAGTGAGCTGAAGCTAATATGATTTGAGATTCTGTAATAAATTTTTCGGTATCAGGAATTGAATCTAAACTAGTGAGGTAATTGTCTATATAAAATGAATTTCTCAAAATTTGAACTGTATCTTGCCAAAGTTTGGGGACTTCGCTCAAAAGGTGATTTAATGTAGTCATTAGCAAAAAAGGGCTTGAAGTGAGTCCGAAGACTACGCGACAATGTCGATAAATTTTCAAATTTCGATCGGAATCGAACCAAAGAAATGTAAGAAAATCTCGGTCTTTTTCTTTTATTTTAATTTGCCAAAAAGGCTTTTCTATATCTGGTGAAATTCCTTTTCGGTATTTCCGAAATCTGGTTAAAATACGAGGGATTATTTCAATTAAATTAGGACCTTTGGTGAGACATTCAAAGAAGGACAGTCTCTAGTGTGTGCCGAGGCATTAAAGACCGGTCGGATTTTGGTTGTTTCACTATTTTCTTTAATTACTGGTCTATGCGGTAAAAATGCATCTTATCTTTTTTGTCATCGGCTACTTCTTCTATAATCTGGCTATCTTCCCATAAATTAAAGATTTCTTCATATTCCATTCTTTTATTCGTTTTGATAAGTTTATTTTCGGTCTTGTAAAGGTGTTTTTCTGCTAATGCCCAATTATCTGTTAAGGCGGAATTGTCCACAGTCCACGGTAATGCGACTTCGTCACGACCACTTTCATCGCGTTTGACATTTTCTAAAAAATGCTTTTTTGTTTCTTCGGTCAAATCTTCTTTCGTTTTGTCATCTTCATTACTTATACCCAAGGCGTCTAATCGCCATAAATTAGACAAATTAGCATTTGACGTAAGCAAAGACAGTGATAGAACTGATAACGAACTTTGGAAACCAATTTGATTACCCTCTATTTTCCCCATAATTGTCCATCCTAACTTCGTTTCAAAAGCTGCTAAACCCAGATCAGCGAAATATCTTATATTATCGGTAAATAGTTTCACGGCTGTATCAGCGCCGATTAAAATGTGTATTTCTTCGGGGTTATATTGATACAAACATAATCTATTGTTTCTATGTACATCTGACAAAAACACGCCTTCCTTTTCTAAGATTCTCAATAATTTATTATCGCGACATAAATTCACTCCTGTACAGATTTTTTCTTCATCCAAAGCTTGTATCTTGCATTGAAAAATTTGATCTAAACTACCAATTGTAAATTCATAGCGATTATGTTAACTTTTTCTTTCCGTGCCTCCGAAAAGTCCGTGATTAATTATCTCCGTTTTTATCTTTCTTAATTTTAACTTAATGGCAGCATAACGAGTTATATAACTATGATGGCTCCCTGAATCTATAATTACTCTAATAAATTCAGTTGATTGATTATTATTAGGGACTGCAACTATCAATGTCTGCAAATAAACATTGAAAATGATATCACGATTTGAGAGCATCTGTTTCGTAACATCAACATCATTATTCTCTGTATTTAGGGGTTTCCGTTTTAAATTTATTAATTTATTACAAAGTATTTCTGAATGCTTGTCGTGGCAATTAGAACAGAATTCTTTAGATAAACAATATTTTCTTATGTGACCGCGTTGTAAACAGAGACCACATATACCTCTTTTTCGTAATAAATCAAGTCTTTTCTCAAACGGTAAATTACGCGTACTAAAACATTTATTACTAGGATGTAAACCCGAACAGAAGGAACAAGTAATTTCATTTTTATCTTAAACTAATAAATAACTCGCTGATGGTAATTTTCTATTCTGATAATCAAATTTATTGACGCGAGGGGGGAGGGAAAAGTATTTCTCTTAAGTGGTTGCGTAATATAATTACTTTGCGTGGGTCGATCATTCAATTCATTTGATGTTGACGCTGTGGAAAATTTTGCAGATCCTTTGTGCGGGCGGTTTTTAGTCAGACGACGGGCGCCGCGAAGGATCACGTGACCTTCGAGAGAATTGATATTTAAAAAACATTTTTTCTTTCTTGTTTCTTTTTTTTTTTAGTTTTAGTTTGTTGTGAATGTGAATCTTGAACGCAGAATGTTCGCTGTGTATTTCTTGATCTTCCAAAAAGGGAGAAATAAATATTCCCGAATTTAATATGGTTATCTTGAATTCCCAGTGAGGAATAACAAATATTATTCAAATGTTTTCGTTGTAAATATTGTATATAGTTAAAAGTGTAAATAGAATTCTCAAAGTTTTTTATATTCATGTGCTTATTTGTTGAGCAACACCTGCGCCACATTCAGTCGTGAAATATGCTTGACTACTTTAATGTGATTTAACACGAATCGTGAATTTTTCATCTAAGCTCTCCCAACTTGGATTTAAATTAAGAATGACGTGAAACTAGTGAAAAACATGAAGATTATTCTTTATTCTTTGGTGCCGAAACCCGGGAAAAAGGTAAGAAATACCTTTATTATTCTGCATGGCTATTGACTCTTGATTTATTGAAAATAACGCTTTTTCACGATAATTTATTTTGAAAATTGATTTAAAATTTAAACATGGATAAACCAGCAAAACATAAAAGTAAAAGAGCTACTGTTCGCGCAGCAGTTACAAAATTAATCACAAAATGTGATACATTGTTATCTGCTGATATTGATAAGACTGATTGCGATTCTTTAATGGAATCATTAGAGCTCGTAAATGAAAAGGAAGCTCTACTCAAGGAATTAGATTCCGAAATAGATGAGCTAATTCAGGAAAAAACTGAATATGAAAAAAAACTAAAATCGGTAGAAGAATATTCTGAAAAAATATCAAGTTTGAAATTTAAAATTAAGATGAGGCTTAAAAAATGTAAAATCGAAACTGAACCGACAGTTTTACTAGAATCAAGTAACGGTTCAAAAATCGGTAGTAAACCAGTTTCGGCAGTGAAGCTGCCTAAACTTAACATAGAAAAATTTTCTGGTGATGCAAGCCAGTTCTTAGAATTTTTTAATTTATTTACTAGTGCGATAGATTCAAACGAATCGTTGTCAAAAATTGAAAAATTCCAATATCTTAAATCCTTGTTGTCTGGACCTGCATATAATATTGTAGCTGGTTTTGAACTAACAGATCAAAATTATTCTACGTGTTTAAAGTTGTTAGAAGAAAGGTATGGTAAGCGGGAAAATATCATAAACTGTCACATGAACAAAATCCTGAATCTTAAGCCAGTAAAATCCTCTAACAATGTTACTTCTTTAAGGAAGCTGTACGATAATATTGAAACTAGTATGAGAAATCTTGATGCGTTGGGAGTAACATCAGGCTCCTACGGCCATTTATTACTACCCATATTATGGTTATTACCCGAAAATTTGATACTAGATTTCCATCGAAAACGTGAACCCGATAAGGACTGTGAAGTCACCGATTTAATAAATTTTATTAAAACGGAACTAAGATGCCGGGAAGCTACTAATTTAGTAAATAATTCCCAAAGCAAAGCTTATGAAAATTCTTAAACCAAATATGAAAATTCTTTAAGTAAATATCAAAATTTTCCTCACAAGATAAATATACCTTCGGCTGCTCCTTTAAATACATCTACAAAGCAGTTTTGCATATATTGAGAGTCTTCTGATCATGTAGGACTAAATTGTTCGTAATTCACTGATGAACAAAAACGATATAAATTAAAGAAAGAAGGTCGCTGTTACAGATGCTGTTATAGGTCGCATTTATCCATTAATTGTAGAACAAAAATTAACCCTTGTTCCAAATGTGGTAACAACACCCATAGTTATTTGTTTTGTTTTAAAGAAACAAAAGAAAATCCTGAAAAAGAAAAGAAAGGTGCAATTGTATCTATGATGTCGGAACAAAAATATAAACAAAATAAAGCAACATTATTGCAGACTTGTACAGTTTCTGTGTCTGCTGGTAAACAATGCTTGTTGGCTCGCGTTTTATGTGATAGTGGTTCAGAAAAATGTTTGGTGAAGAGATATCTAGTACAAAAATTAAAATTGAAGCCATTGCGAAGAGAAAATTTATTAGTTTATCCTTTTGGGCGGAGACGCCCTTATGAATCTTGTTATGAAGTTGTTGCTCTTGAATTATCCAGTGTTGTGCAACCTATCAATTCGATAAAGATCGAAGCATTAGTGGTTGATAATATAACTGGAGCTTCTGTAAAAACCCTAGAACCAGAACTTATAGACATAATGAGAACAAGAGGCTTTAAGCCTGCTGATACAGGTCTTGAACAGGAAATAAATATTTTGCTAGGGTCTGACTTTTTGTGGAAAATATTAAAGGGAATCGAGGGAAAATTGACAAAAGAATTACACGTTGCAGAAACTATTTTCGGTCATACGGTGCAAGGGCAGATAGAGTCGAATAAAAAAGAAGTATCTTGTTTGCGTGTTTCAGTTGAAAATATAAATACTCAACTGAAAGCATTTTGGGATGGAAGCAATTGGCATTGCTGAAAGCAATAAAAAGAACATTACCGATCATGAGGTAATAAAAGAATTTAAAGAAAATTTAAAATTCGTAAATGGGCGTTATGAAGCAAAATTATTGTGGAAAAATTCTTGTGAATTGCTTAGAAATAATCTTGAAGTAGCAAAGAAGCGGTTTTCTAGTTTAGAAAATAAATTCTTGAAAAACGATTCTTTATTTAACGAATATAACTCCATTTTGCTAGAGCAGTTTAATGAGGGTGTAGTAGAATTGTGCACCGAGAAAGATTCTAATAATTCCTATTACATGCCACACAGACCTGTTATCCGTGACGATAAAACTAAAAAATGCGCATAGTCTATGATGCTTCTTCCAAATATGGTGATTCTCTATCATTAAACGAATGTTTGTATCATGGCCCTAACTTAAATCCTAATGTTTTAGATATAATTTTGAAATTCCGTTTACATAAAATTTCTTTTTCGGCTGATATTGAAAAGGCTTTTCTGCAAATATCTGTAGCCGAAGAAGATCGCGATTATCTTAGATTCTTATATTATGAAGATTTTGATAAGAATAAAAATATAGTATCCAATAGAATGACCAGAGCTACTTTTGGTGTCACCTGCAGTCCCTTTATCCTTGCTTGTACTATTAAGCACCATATTAATAAATATAAAAACTCTCATAATAAAACATTTGAAATCCTAAATTCTTCTTTTTATGTTGTTGATTTGTTTTCAGGAGAAAACGATGTTCTAAAAGCCTTTAATTTAACTAAAGAAGCTGTTGATATTTTGAAAGAAGGGGGGGTGAAGTTAAGAAAAATTGAAAGCAATTCTCAAGAACTTAGGAAAAAATGGGTTGACGAAAACATACATATTTCGAATTCCGAACCCCCAAATACTTCCCTAAAAGTTTTAAGGCTTATCTGGAACAATACAGAAGATAATTTGGGATTAAGAATTACGACCATTGTTAGCAAATTTAAGCAATGATTCTTGTACAAAACGAAATGTTTTGAAAATTGCAGCTATGTTCTTTGATTCAGCCGGATTTATTACCCCTTTTGTTTCTGGTGAACTAGAAAATGATTGGCAAAATTGGCTTTCAGAAATCCCGGATCTCGCAAACTTGAAAATTCTCTGGCAGTATTTTAGCAACCTGATCATGGAAAAGGAGCATCTCCAAGTGTATATTTTTCCTGGTGCTAACCCTAATGTGTTTGTTCCTGAATTTCTTTCCTTGCCCGAAGATCGTTGGCCTAGCGTTAAAATTGCTGCATCTCGATTACTTGATGTTTTTGAAGAGAAGTCTCAAAAAGCAGCAACCATTTCTTGCGTTGTTCAAACAAATAAAGCTGATGAAATTCCCATTTTTAATCTTGAAAGGTATAGCTCCCTAAAGAAATTATATCGTGTAACTGCATGGGTATTTAGATTTATTTCTAATATAAAATTAAAGGTAGAAAAAAGAAAATTTTCAGAATTATCAGCTGAGGAAATGTTACATGCTGAAAATTTTTGATTAAAACTAGTGCAAGAAGAAAGTTTCCCTGAAGTTATTAAAAGATTGAAATGTAACAAGAGTATCCCTAAAGAGTCGAATCTTCTACAGTTAAATCCTATGTTGTCAGATGAAGGTTTGCTGTTGGTACGAGGACGGTTACAAAAGTCTCACGCCTCATTTTATGAAAAACATCCCGTTGTGATTCCTGCAAAACATAAATTGACTGAATTAATCGTGAATTCTACAACTATGCTCTCCCAATAAGAATATTTTGAATTGTGATAACGTGAAATTTCGTGAATATCATGAAGATTATTCTTTATTCTTTGGAAGAATAAAGAATAATCTTCATGTTTTTCAGTAGTTTCACGTTATTCATAATTTAAATCCAAGTTGGGAGAGCTTAGATGAAAAATTCACGATTCGTGTTAAATCACATTAAAGTAATCAAGCATATTTCACGACTGAAAGTGGCGCAGGTGTTGTTCAATAAATAAGCACATGACTATAAAAAACTTTGAGAATTCTATTTACACTTTTAACTATATACAATATTTACAACGAAAACATTTGAATAATATTTGTTATTCCTCACTGGGAATCCAAAATAATCCTATTAAATTCGGGAATATTTATTTCTCCCTTTTTGGAAGATCAAGAAATACACAGCGAGGATGCTGCGTTCAAGATTCACATTCACAACAAATTAAAACTAAAAAAAAAGAAACAAGAAAGAAAAAATGTTTTTTAAATATCAATTCTCTCGAAGGTCACGTGATCCTTCGCGGTGCCCGCCGTCTGGCTAAGAACCGCCCGCACAAAGGATCTGCAAAATATTCCACAAACTCCCCCCCGATGAACAAGGGTTCATCAAAATGGGGATTCAAATAATTTAAGTAGAAATAAAATTATTCTAAAAAATCACCAGTTACAGTATACATAAATACAATACAAATCAAAATATATACTTACATACTGGACTTCAATAAAATAATAAAACAATTTAAAAAAATTTGGTTGACAGGTTTCTGCTACTAACAATAGAAAGAACAATTTAAATCTATACAACTTTTCTGGAATTTCAATGCAAAAATTAAACTAAAAATTAGAAATATTATCAAACAAGAAACATTTTTTTTTTTTTAAGAAAAGTCAAATAAGAGTTTTTTGAGTCTATTAATAAAAAAGTTCAGAGTTTTTTCAGTTCTAAATTATACACAAAAATTAATAGGTCTTTTAATGATAGATGTTCATATGCATAAGAACCACATCACCTACTTTAATGTCCGAAGTCTTATTCTTGTCCGTGTAGTGAGCAGATTGTAAGTTGAGAAGGCACTCATTTTTCAAGCGCTTCCAAAAATGATTCTGAAGAGTCTCGCGCAAACGGAAGCATTTCACTAAGGATTCCTTGGTTCCAGGTAAGCACCAGGTATGTTTATGTTGCTGTAACTAGTTGACTAGGGCACACATTAAATTTCTCGCAGATTGTACACTTGTTTAGGGCTGATTTTATGTACTGTCTTAAAATCGGAAGCTTTTCACGAGCTTGTACTAATGTACTGGACACTCTTGAATGGACGCAAACATTTTTTCTCGTGATGTTAATTGTTTATTTAAAAATGAAATGATATCTTGTATTTTAAAAACATCATCATTAGTTTTATTAAATTCCAACACAAGATCTCTTGGTAATAGTTTAAATAATATCGGTTTTAACAGACTTTCATAAGATTCGAATGAAACATTAAGGGACTCTAAACTTCTAATATTTGTTTGAATTTCATCGTAAATTCTTCTAAAGGATCTGGTATCATTTGAATGTCTTAGAGGAGAAATATTTAGAAGTTTATTCGTGCGTACAGATATAAGCAAATCCGTATTTCTATACCGCCCCTTCAGAATCTCTATCGCTTTTAAATAATTATCTGATGTTACGGAAAATCCGTCAATACTTTTTAACGGGTTGGGAGTTAAAAAGGATCTTAAATAGTTGAATTTATCAACTGGTTCTAATGTATCATTGTTATGAATGGCTGTTTCGTATGCCGACCAAAATGTCAGCCATTCTGATTCGTCTCCGGAAAATTTCGCAACATTTAATTTCGGTAATTTAATATTTATGCTTTCCTTTAAAAAGGAGTCTTGTTTAGAAATTGAATCGTTACACGTTTCCTTTTTATTTAACTCTTTTACCTTTCGATTGGCTCTAAAACGCCAAGAATTAATTTTTTCACGATATTCCTGAGCATTTTGTAGTTCATTGTCTAATTGAGCTTCTTGAATTAATTTTTTAATATCTGTATCTTCTCGCTTCAGTTCTATCTCTGCCATATTTAATTGCTCTAAAGTTTCCTCCAAATCTAGGAGATTAGGATCGGCATCCTTCAAAATTGATTCTATTTCATTTATAAATTTATCAATACTCCCGCGAAGGACTGCTCTCTCTTTCTTGGCAATCACTAAATTTTCTGCCATGATTCTTGACAACAAATACAGTTCTTTAAACTATGTCAAATATTATAACTCTGATACTTTAAGCAGAATGTTTTGATAAATAAATCTATCATCAATTCTGACAGACAGACCGCATCACGGCGAGGGATGCCACTAAATTATGTTAATTCTATCTTAGTCAATCAATAAAAATTCTACCTGTAATACTGGTATTCTCAATCCAAATTCCGGTGAGCGATCGTCTGCTTTCTGGCTCTGTTCTGGTTGAAATCAGGACAAAAACTCGAAATAAATCCATACGAATTAATCTGGTGTAATTAAACGATTTTCTTGGTTAGACAATTTAAACACAAATTAAAATATTATACATTAAAATTAAACTATTTACAGTAAAAGATTTAGCAATTCTTTAAGTCTTAAAATTTAAGTTCGCTCTTCTATTTAAGTTCTACTGTCCCATCTGGACAACAGAGGCGCTCCTAAAAGCACCTTCTTCTATTTCTTATTCAGTTCTGCTGTGCGTGAGTGTTGCTCTGGCATGTAATAAAAAAAAGGTTTCTCAATTGCGCAATCAGAATAATTGTTTAGGGAAGGGAAAGGAATGCTGCATATTTTGCAACAATAGTCTCTATTTGCAGACATCTGCGGCTAATGCTAATGAACATAATAGTATAACATTTTATATTTAGGTTTTTGCAATGCAAAGGGAGGCAAATATTACAGGGGGGAAATTAAGCATCAAGTATTGACTCATCATCATAAACATCAAGTAGTCTCTACTATTACAGCAAAGCTGGGCGCATTCTAAGTGCAGTTCATCATACAAATAAATTACACTGGGTTACAATTTCTAACATAATTTCTGTTGACTTTGATTTTTCAGCTGTTTTTAAGTCAAGAAAACGTGCTAATTCCAAAACTGCAATTAGTTTTCTTCTATCATGTCAAGTTGTTATAATTAAAGCAGAGTTATAAATACGCAGGTTTTAAGGTCATTTGGTGTGGCGTTGAAGTATAAATCACAGTCGACGAAACAGTTCATTTCAAAATAACAGTTCATTTATTAAATTCAACTTGAATTTTAAAAACTTAAATAATAAAGATATATACATACACCTCCAGCTTTTGCTGGGAATCATATTGACATATTATAGCTATAGCAAGGAGTAAATTTAAACTCCAACTCAATCGTCTTTCCATTCCATTACCTCCATCACTACACTTCATACTCCATGGAGTTGTTTCACACTAAATATACTTACTGAGTACATCAAAACTGGAATAAAAATATGCATACAGTTACAGTTAAAAGAGAGTGCCTTTACGACCGAAATGGAAAAATAAAAACTGGTTCGGAACGATATAACTTCCGAACAAACCAAACGACAAATTTTGGGGGACAAGACTTTGTCCAGATTTCCAACACAAGTGTTTTCTCTACATCTTATATTAATGTGACCACTGTACGCGGAATCGGGTGTGAGTCATAGGCAGAAAAAAGCTTCAGAACTCTTAGCATCACGACTGCACGAGAAAAATTTGCTTGAAAAGGGAGCTAAGGTATCCTACTTTCGATCAAGAGAATGTTAATTTCTTCAATACTTTTGAAGCGACGGTGGATTGGTTTATTGCCATATATTGGTTTATTGGCTTATTGTACATGGTTTAATGGAAGAGTTGGGGATTCCATCCTATACCACAACTGAATAGCGACTATTTATCGATAGATCAAAGAGAAGCTTGAACTGCGTGCGCTTTCACAATGGAAATTAATTGGAGCAGTCCGAATAGGCCATTCAGTATATTTGCGCGAAGAGTATGAGGACATAAAGAGAGCCATTGATTTATTGCAATATCACATGCATGAATTGATTATCTGTGTTGACCTTAAAAATGGTCTGCTTCCTTCTTGGCCAGTAACGTTGATACACCAAGTATCCCTGTTTTTTGTGTATGTGGGACAGCAGAGCTGGTGAGAAGCATTGGTTCCAGTCGAATTGGTCTCCAAGATCTCGCCTCAAACCTGGTGATCCAAACATTTGGCATCAGCCACTTGTCGACAGTTAGAACATCATATTTCCACCTCTGCATATAAAACTGGATCTAATGAAGCAGTTCGTGAAAGCTTTGTCAACTGAAGGAGACTATTTCAAGTATATCATCATTTCGAAATTTCTAAACCTGTCTTTTGAAAAGATAAAGGCATTGTATTTGCCCGTCCACAGATTCGACAGCCCATTAAAGATGAACATCTCATCCGAACAATGGCAGAATCCCAAAAGAATGCTTGGTTGGCATTAAAAAAACTTATCAAAGACTTACTTTGAAATACGCGAGTAGAATATTACACAGAAATTGTCCAGAAACTTTTTGAGAGCTTCAAAATGCTTAGATGCAACATGAGCACCAAACTTCATTTTCTGCATAGCCATCTTGATGGCTTCCCAGAAAATCTTGGTGCAGTCAGTGATGAGCAGGGTGAGTGATTCCACCAAGATTTGAAGTTCATGGAAGAACGGTATCTAGGTAGATGGGATGAACATATGATAACTGACTACTGTTGGAGCATTAAGCGAGATTGCCCACAAATTGAACACTCCAGGAAAAGCTACAAGCCAAAATTTCTTTTTTCGTTTTGTAAAAGGATTTTGCTACTTGTGTGTACACTATATATACTTACTATAATTTATAGTAAGTATATACAGCCGTTGTATGAATAATATATTTGGTAATTTTTTTCTTTATTTTCCTTTGTATCCACATTAAGTATAATGGGATATCCTGTAGCTTAAAACGTTGAAGTGATAGAAAAAAAACTGGAGTCATTTTTGGATTTAGATGCCAATAATTAGCCAAAAACAAGTGCCAGATCAAAGTCAATAAAATGTGTGTTTCCCAGGGATTCGCCTAAGCCAGGCATAAAAGAATTTCTCCAAAAGGTGGGTATAGGGATGTAACGAATATTCAGCCACTACTCATTATTCGGCATATTCACCCCTTTTGCTGTATATACGGTTGGCCGAATTCCGAATGCCAGTTGGTAAGATACTTCCACTGAATATCTGTGGCCGAATACTTTGGATATTTGGCCGAACACTTTGGATATTTAGCCAAATATTGTGGATATTCAGCCGAATAGATTTAGAATTTTCAAAAAAGAATCTTTTGCTATGCTTTTCTCAAATCCAAACTTTATATTTTCTGACACATTTATGCAGTCGTTTTCAAAAGTATTACTATTTGTGTACTAAGAAGTCTAATAGCACTTCCTCGTTTTCTTGAAAGGTCAAGAGCCTTTTAAAAAATGGTGCCAAATTTGGAAGTTTTGACATATTTAAAAAACACAACTACAGTAGAATCTCGTTACAACGAATGTCACTAACGAAATTTTCATTTTAACGAATATTATTTGGATTATTAAAAAAGATCCTATTATACTATTCCATTCTAAAAATATTCACTTTAACGAATTTCTCATTATAGCGAATTTAATCAATGCAAACCAGAGATTCGTTGTAACGAAATTTTACTGACATATACAGACTTGTACTGAAACGATAGCGCGATAGCGCCGCTTAGCATTTTTGGACTTGAAGTCTGGAAGCGCGATAGCGATACATAGCCGTCAAAAGGTTAAAGTGGAATGAAATTTTCTATTCCAAAAAGAATCTTATGCAAACTTTCCCTTTTAAAGTATAAAAATAAAATTTCTCTCTGGAAAGACACTTTAAAGAACTTCATTTACATGATAATTGATAGTTAGTTCTTCTGCAGACAGTCAAAATGTCTGAAAAACTTTTCCAAAATGTATTTTAATTCCTTTCTTTAGTTTTAGCGACAGACTCTTCCAAACAGGCAACCAAATTTCTATAACCACCTTTATACCTATAAATTTCTAGTGCATAGTCCTTGTAATATGTTTTCTTTATTTCAAAGTATGACTGACATTTTATTTTTTGCCAAGACAATAATTGTTTAAAGCATTTTAAAAAATGCCCCATTCAAAACATCGAATTTCAAATTTATAAATGAAAGGTAAATGAAATTCGTAAATGCAAGGTATTTTTCACTTATTACAAAAAAATATAATCTTACATTAATTATCCATAATATAAAACAGAATTTTTCCAAAACTAAAGAAATTCATTTTCTACATTTAGATTAAAATAACAGCTTTTACGCTTATTTAATAATACGAAAATCGTTATATTCTTGAACAAAAAGACAGGTGGTTTCCCCTTTCTTCGTAACATTAATATTTATAGTATTTTCATCGAAAAAGCATGTAAAGCAATTTTTTTAGATTCATCAGCTACTACTTCAACTGTTTAATGCTCCTCTGATTAACATTTGTTAATTAAGCGTGATTCGTGATTAAATTTGTAATAGAGAAAGAAAAGAATGTAATTATGTTTATGATATGTGTGAAGCCATAACACATCATCAAACACCTCTGTAATTTTCTTAATTAGTTCAAAAGATTAATTAAATATTAATGCTTTCTATAAAAAATAGTAAGAAATGAAACTGTTATAGAAATTGTTAAATTAGAGTCAGTGTTATTTCAATTGTTCTCAGTTCTTGTTTAAAAAACAAAATCAGTAAAATAAATATTTTTATGCTCCCATTTTCCATACAGTAATTATATTTTTGAAACTTAAAAAAAAAGAAATGCGTAATTACAATATATCTTTTGAAACCAATTAGAATATTAATACAAACAGTTTGTATAAACTTGTTTTCATTAACGTAATATTTATTAAAATAGCAAATAAAGCCTTTGTGCAAGAATATTATAAAGCAGAAAACCAACGTTTAAAAATGCACAAATTATACATGAAAAGTAGCAAACAGCTGTTTGCTACTTTTCATGTAAAATTTGTGCATTTTTAAAGGTTGGTTTTCAACTTTTTAATAAACGTAATAGTATTTAAAGACCAAAGTTATAAATAAATAAATTAGTAAAGCATTTGTTGTAAACAACTAATTCGATTAAATTAAAATTACTTTTAATAGTAGAAGGTTTTTTTTTTCTTCTCTTGCATTTCCATTTTGACCATTTTCCTCCATGAAGGTAGGAGCAAGCTGTCTTACTCCTGCCTTCAAAGTGGCATCACGTATTCTTTGAGGCTGAAGAAGAAAGACAAAGTTCTTTTGAAAGGCTTAGCGTATGTAATTAACTTAATTTAATGGTGTTATTAAAATGTTTTTTTTTTGTTTTGTTTTTTTGCTTTTATTGTATCACAATAGTTCTTTAATATTTTAAAGTGAATATAAATATTTATATTAGTGATATTGTTATTTTTAATTAAAGGAATGTGCACTAAAAATTTAATGCACAATGGAATAAATTCTGATACAACTTATATAAATATAGTTTACATATGTGTACAAGTACACACAAGTACATCTCAAAACAAGATCAATAGTACTGGTAAAATAGACCAAAAATCGAGTAAAATACAACAACTGATGGCTAATCACAAAATTTTGAGAAGAACTTCGCTTTGGCACCAGAAATAAAGATCCGATGAGTCCCCCGCCCCCAAAAAGATGTTTTTTTTTTTTTTTTTTTTTTTTTGCTTTTTTGGGGGAAGGGGGGGGGGCGGGGAGTAGGACTTTCACCTCGGGGAGGCGGGAATCTTTTTTTTTTCTTCTTTTTTGGTGAAGCGGTGTATTGTTTATTACATATTGTAAAATTCGGAATTGAATGACACCATCCGTAACGATACGATCATTTTTTTTTACAAAGTTACGGCAAATTTTATTAATACAAATTCTACCATTATATCTTATGAAGGTAAAATAGCTTTTTACGGTAACAACTGATGGCCATTCTTGAAAATTTTTTGAAGAACTTTGGTTTGGCACTAGAAATGAAGAGCTGGTGAGTCCCCAAAAAATAAAGTTGTTTTACCGTGTTTTTGGAGGGGCAAAGGGGGCATTTTAATTTGGGGGGGAGTGAACTCAACGTTTTTTATTTTGGTCATATTGGGTATCGTATATTATGCCTTTTTTAATTCTGAATCGAATGACAGCATCCGCAAGTCGATACGATCATTCGTTACAAAGTTAGATAGGTTTTACGAATACAAAATTATGAATACACGGATTTTGACAACTTTAATGACCTTTAAGATGACTCAAATGACTGTGATTTTGATTATTGCTATTTTCTATTTTGAGGACATTTAATAAGTTTGAGATTACTTGATGTGATATAAAGAACATGTTTTGAACTTAAAATAAATGTGACAAAGCTGTGCTCGATAATAATAAAGTATAATATAATTTTCGACTTTGTATTCATAAAACTTTTAATAACTTTATAATTAATTATATTATCGACTTCCGGATGGTGTCATTCAATTCAGTTTTAAAAAATACATAACAAACGATACCCCACTTTACCTAATTAAAAAAAAAGTTGCATTCTTCCTAGTTAAAATACCTTCCCCTCCCCTTAAAAAAACCCCAGTAAAACAATTTTTTGTTGGGGAGGTGGGGGGGGGGGGAAGTGAACTCATTGGATCTTCATTTCCTCGTCAAAATGAAGTTTCTCCAAAATTTTGGTGAATGACCAACAGTTTTTTTTTTTTTTTTTTAACCTGTTTTACTTCTACTACAATGCTGGGCAAACCAAATTCGCTGATTCGTAGGAAAATATTATCTTTTTTAAATCTTCAGCAACGCAAGAAACGAGTTCAGTGGGCAAAAAGAACACATTAATTGATCAGAAAATCAGTGGAAGCAAATAATCTGGAGCGATGAGCGTAAAATATCCCTCTTTAGTAACGATGGGCGAAAATATCTGAGACGTAGAGTAGGGGAAGAGCTGCATCCTGATTGCATTGAAACAACTACAAAGAACTCAACAAATGGCAAGATTTGGGCCTGTATGTCTGCAGATGGTGTGGGCCGCATTCAAGTGATTGGTGGCATTCTGAATGCAAAAAAAAAAAAAGCATTAAAACTGTCCTGGAACCAAAATTGATACCTTCCATCAGGGATCTTTTTCCCAATAAAGCACCATTTATCTTTCAGCAGGATTCAGCTCCATGCCATACGGCAAAAATATGCGAAAGAATGGTTTAAAAATAAAAGCATTCATTTATTACCCTGGCCAGGAAACAGCCCTGATATGAATCCTATAGATTTTTTTTTTTAATAGACAGAAAAATCTAAATCAATAGATTTGTTCTTTAAGCATGATTTATCTCATGTATTATTAACTCCCTGTGGATTAATCACCGAGTATGATTCGCACAAATTAAAGGACTGGCAACGTTCCTAAAATTTTCCCACTTTTCTCTCACAATTTTAAAACGACATCTTTATTGTAGACTTCTAAGGAATATGCCAAATGAAAACGAAGATTTTTGTTTTGAAATAGTGGTAAGAAATGTAGAAAAATTTACGAACGCCGTAAGCCCTGGGTAAATTTTTTCTTGTGAATCAATTACAAGTGTTACTCGTTTAAGTACAATATCCTTGTTGATGAATCACGAGCGTGCCTCTTGACAAAGGCACAATGGATAATGTTAAATAATCCTTCCCCTAACTACATAACTAATTTAAATAAATAAAACCTCGTCAAGAGGTTAAGCTCATCCTGAAATAACAGAAACTGTTGTTCCAATATTCGGATATAACTTGTTATTTCTTTTTATTCATTTTAAGATAATTGCATTAAATATTCTAAGATTATATCAATATCTTTAAGTGAAATAATGCGCATAAAACTAATGATGACCTCTTGCCCCCCCCCCTTTTTTTTAGTCTCTGACGTTGCAACTTATTTATATAGTAAGTAAAAAACGTAATTTGATAATATCATCAAAATAATTTTAAAATTCTTTATTTTGTAAGCACTGTTTTAAATTAACAATGATGAAATTTATTTATTTATTCCTTCAACTAATATTTGAAATTTTCTGATACATTTATTCTGCATACAATTCCCCGCCAAACAAAAAAGATAAGAAACAAATCTGATTTCTTTCTTTTTTTTTCTTTTTTTTTGGGGGGGGGGTGGGGGGGGGGTAAAAAAAAAGTATTTTATTAGCTGGATCACTTGCATTTTCCCTGCATCAGAAGAAAAATTTCCAGCTGTTTTATGGAAACTATTCCGTGCTCCTGATTAATTAATTTAATGAGCACAATGAAGTTTAATGGGGAATGCTTAACTTTTGGGTAGTGAACAACAAATTAAATGTTGATCTGTTAGAAATCCCTCAAATGGTCTTTTCCTCGCTAAATTAAAGAAAAAAGAAGCTACATCAATGCAATAAAATTACTTATCACTCTCAATCAGATTGTTATGCAGCATACTTTCATATAATCAGTTTTCATTATGTTTATTAATGAAGCATAAACATAATCATAAATATGCCTTTATTGGAATTTCTTTTATGTGTGTTGGAGTTATTTTTTTTTTAAAGGTAATATATATATTTATATAAAAAGAAAAAAATACTTTTTATTCTCGGCAGAACTTAATAATATATATATATATATATATATATATATATATATATATATATATATATATATATATATTCTATTCATGCTTAAAAATACTTGGAGTTATTTTTAATCATTAATTATACTTTATTTCTTTTGTTATTTAGTTCATTAAGATGAAAGAATTTTTGTTAGGGAGTTTCTGTTAGAATATTCATTATGCTTTTCCAAAATCTGTATAAAATGTAAAATTTTATCATGCAATATAAATTACTTTTTTATATTTTATGATTCTTTAAAATATTAATAATTTTCCATACTGCTAAAACTGGAGTACTTTGATATCCATTAATTACGATTTTGTAAAACAAAAGGAAATAATTAGCGTGGCATTATCGACCAGTAGAGTAGACATAAATGAAGTCTTTTGAATGTCCAATCCCTTCTGACGTG
This sequence comes from Maratus speciosus, assembly GCA_963932465.1. Lineage (NCBI taxonomy): Eukaryota > Metazoa > Arthropoda > Arachnida > Araneae > Salticidae > Maratus > Maratus speciosus. The sequence continues at coordinate 119,642,637 of OZ010790.1, forward strand.
AAACAAGGCTCATTCGTTATAGTATGTAAATATGTGATACATGAAAAAATATGCAGTATATATTGGCATGTAGCAGATATAAAATACGGTGCATTAAATTTTGCAGGCAGAGTTTTGCTTAGCCAAAAAACTTATTTATTGTATGTGTGTCTGCATACATTTAAAATAAGTTATATGTATATATATATATATATATATATAACCAATAATTAAACATAGCCTACCACCATCAAAAACCGTAATATTATGAATTAAAGCTGTAAGTATATATATATATAAAAAAAAAGATTATATTAATTATAAGAATTATGATGGAAGAAAAATAATAAAGTGGACACCGACAAATAATGGAAATGCTTATATATTGAATTACGTTTTCAAGGGCACAGAATTCAATGATATAAGCAAAATGGTTGTTTTCTGTGGGAAAAATAAGCTAAAGCTAAATATATATATATACACTGGTAATCAAATTAAAGGATAATAAGAAAAAATATGCTCACTAAGTTAATGTTGCAACCAATGCCCAATGCTGCCATTATTTATGTTAATTAAATACTGCTGAATTGCACTTCCATTCATACGTTAGCGTCAGAAATATGCAAATTAGATGATTGACAATGTGGTGCGCAATGGACGTATGTTGGAATTCTGGCCTGTGGCGTTATTTAAAGTGAATGTGATGTCTGAATGTGTTCAGTATTCATTAGTTATAGCTCAAAGGCATCAGTTAAGTTAAGGTCAAAAGTGGCGAATAATTGGCAGAATCGAAGAAGGTCCAACACAAATGGAGGTCTTCCAAGATTTGAATATCCCTCAAAGTGTCATATCAAAAGCTTCGATCTGCTTTTTAAATAATGGATCCGTTGATAGACAGCCTGGTCAGGTGAGACCAAGAGCTACTACTGTATCCGACGACCGTTTTTTGTCATTGTGGCTCGAAGAAACCGTGAAGCGACTACAAGAGATTTAGTTTGAGACATTCAGGCTGCCACAGGAACTCGAATTAGCCGTTCTACTGCTGCTCGAAGACTTAACAAGGGTGGACTGTATGCAGGAAAACCAGTAGTTTGTGTCCCACTAACTCCAGCTTCCAAAGGGGCCTGTTTAAACTGTTGGCTGCTTCACGTTCAATGGAGGCAAGAAGGCTGGGCTCAAATATTGTGTACTAATGAGTCCAGGAATAGTCTGAATACTGATTCTAGACGTGTTTTGATCTGGAGAGATGAAAGAAGGCGCAACTTGCCCTTCCCTTGTCCATGAAATATCGCGTTCGAGTCCAGTTTTCTTGGCTCCATTGAACATGACGATAGCAACAGCTTAAACGTGCCCCTTTGGAAGCTGGAATGAGTGGGACACAAACTATTGGTTTTCTTGCATACAGTCCATCCTCGTTAAGCCTTCATGCAGCAGTAGAGCGGCTAATTCGAGTTCCTGTGACAGCTTGAAGGTCTGAAACCAGATCTCTTAAAGTCGCTTTGCGGTTTCTTCGAGCCACAATGACAAAAAAAGGTCTCCGGATGCAGTTGTTGCTCTTGGTCTCCCTTGACCAGGCTGTCTATCGACGGATCCAGTGCTTAAAAAGTAAGCTCGAAGCTCTTGATATGGCACTTTGAGGGTTGTTCAAATCTTGGGCGACCTCCATTTGTGTTTGACCTTCCTCGATTCTACCAATTATTCACCACATTTGACCTTAACTTAAATGATGCCTTTGAGCCATAATTAATGAATATTGATCACACACAGACACCACATCCACTTTAATCTTCACTACAGACCAGAATTCCAACATACGTCCATTGCGCACCACATTGTCAATCATCTAATTTGCATATTTCCGACGCTAACGTATGCGCGAAAGTGCAATTTTGAGTTCAATAGTATTTAATAAACATAAATAATTGCAGCATTGGGCATTGGAGGCAGCATTAACTTAGTGAGCATATTTTTCTCATTATCCTTTAATTTTGATGACCAGTGTATATGTGTGCGTGTAACATATTTTAAATTTCTACATTTTTTCCCCGTTTAATACATTTATGCCCACATTAAAATACAGTAGAACCTTTTATGTGAAACTCTTTTAACCGAATCTCTCGGTTAACCAAAATCCGTTTTTAAAGCTCTTTTTTTTTTTATACCATCACATTCCCTGTGCAAAATCCATTTTGAAAGGGTTTTTTTTTTAACTATTATAATCCTTGTGTGCAAGAGGTCCTTTCCCAACTACGAGTACAATATAAATATTTTCGATCCCCTTAGAATTCCTTTGAAATTAAACTTGAGCTCCCGTACGCTGCGAAGTGGAATGAAGAAAACAAACAAATTAGCAGTACTGAAGCTTTTGAATGCTTTGCAAAAGGTTTGGCATAGTTGGAGCAGCAGAAAGACTGTGATACTGGTGAACTAATAATATGTAAAAACTCCGTCATAGAGCTTAAAAGCAAAAGCGATAGAAACTGCGACAAACAAAACCTTTTTTCAAACCCTCGTGATATATGTAAAAGGTACTTAATTTCAAAATTAAAGTTCAGGTAATTTATTCTTGTTTCTATTTCGCTAATGCTTTATTTTTATTAAGCACTTGTTACCATAATAAGAAATATTGCATATATTTCTCCTTAATCTTAAAATTGAAGCATTCTCGTTTATCCGAAAATTTCGATTTCCCGAAAGAGGGTCGGTCCCAATTCCTTCGGATAATCGAGGTTCTACTGTACTTTTGTCTTTCCTTACCTCAAAATTTCAATTGATTCTATGCCTGGTATCTTAGCTTTTTCGTGTGAAAATCCATTCCATATATTATTCTGTTTCCGTGTGCAGTCGATATTTAATCTCAATCCAGGTGTTGCGCCGCATGTCAGGTGTGACTGAATCGATAGCTTCTGCAATTTTGTGGGGGAAATATTGTTTCGGAAAAAAAAAAAATTGCTAAGCCTTTCAAAAAAAAACTTGTGTAGCTATTCATGATACCGCAAACCGCAATTCATTAGGACTCACAGTTTCCGTACAGTTAACATTTGAAATCTGGACGGTTTCATGTGGACATCTTGTATATATATACATATGAAACAAGCAAAAATGCATCGCAGTTAGTCTAAAATAGTTAGGCACAAGAGAAGGGCCACTTAAAAAAAATGTCTGGGTTGTCGAGGGCCACATCAGTAACACGAAGAGAATTTTATTTCGAGGAGGCGATCTGTGGCCTATAATCAGATAAAAAATATGGTTTCAGAGGGGAATGGGAGTTTTACCCCTCTAGGTTCCCCGACCCAGTCAACATATTCAATTCAGTTGGTAACGATATATCAAGAGTGTTTACGTTTTGTATATATAACAGATATAGCAAGGATTATTTTCAAAATATTCCTTGACTTTATTCGGGAGAGTAAATTTTGCTTTATTAAAAGTGGTAAAAAACAAAGATAGGCATGAAAGTGGCTAGTGCCGAAAAAAATGTGAACTTTATGGACGCGAAGGAGGAGCCGATAACGAAATTGGCGATTTTTCCGCGCCTTATAGGAAAATTTCGCAATTTTTCCGAAGCCGATCGACAAAATTCGTGATTTTCCGCGCTTGATCGACAAAATTCTTGATTTTTCTGTTTCCGATCAACGAAATTCGCTATTTCTCTGTGCCCGATCGACAATATTTCATATTTTTTTGCGCGTGATCGACAAAACTCAGGATATTTTCGTTCCCGACCAACGGAATTAGCGAGTTTTCGGAGCCCGAACAACAAATCTTGCGATTTTCCGTGCATGATCGACGAATTTTGCGATTTTTCGGAGTCCGATCGACAAAATTCGCGATTTTTTCGTGCCTGATAAACAAAATTCTCAATTTTTCGGAGCCCGATCGAAAAAACTCGCGATTTTTCCTTACCAGATCGAGTAAATTTGCCATTTTCCGTGCCTGATCGAGAAAATTTGCGATTTTTCCGCGCCTGATCGAAGAAATTTGCGATTTTTCCGCGGCTAATCGACGAAATTTGGGATTTTTCTGCGCTTGATCAACGAAATTCGCGTTTTTTCTCGCTATAAACATTCGATTTTTTCGCAGCCGATCAAAATTTGCCATTTTCTTCTGATCATTAACAAAAATGACGAATTTATCGCGCCCGACCAACGAAATTCGCGAACTTCCGTTCCCGATCGGCGAAATTCGCGATTTTTTCTGCACCTCGTCGACAAAATTCGCGTATTTTCCGCGCCTGACCGACAAATTTCGTCATTTTTCCGTGTCCGATCAACGAAATTCGCGATTTTCCGAGCCTCATCGGCAAAATTCGCGATTTTTTCGTACCCGATCAACAGAATTCTTAACTGACTAACGAAATTTTATATTTTCCAGAGGCAAATCGACGATATTCAAGGGTTTTTTCTTCGACCTGTGGTCAAAAATTGCAATTTTTTCCAGTTATAAATTGACGAATTTCGCGGGCTATACGTTAGTCCATCGCGGGCCGCTTTTGGCCCACGGGACAAAGGTTGTGCAATCCCTAGTCTAAAAGATACCGTAAAACATTTTCAACGAGTTAAAAACAAATTACTGTTAATATTTATGTTCGTCACGTATTTCATTTTATGGGAAATAATTTCAGCTCTTTAGATGCTAACGGAATATCGCGGCTCTTTATAACACTTCTGTTTTGTCTTCTTTGAATGCAAAATTAATTATATATTCGATCCTCCCAGAAAAAGGTACGGGCAAAATCCTTTATTTAACTTGGTAATATTCAAATCTTGTCCTGAAAATTGATTTTCCACCCTTCTCTTAACGGCCTTTGTAAAACATGATATACCAGAGATTTTTTTAATCCTTTGTTTAGAATTGGAGCCATATTTTAATCTCACCAGAGTGTTTTATTACAATCACTAGTTAATTAATTTGTGTTGTGTGCCCTGTCTGAATGCTTGTTTTGTTCTAAAAAAATCTTAAATATCTAATGTAATGTAATATTAAAATACTGTAATAAACATTCATCGTGTTAAAAACAACTTTTTATTGTAATTTATATTTGTCACAAATTACATTTTGCGAATAAACATAAAAATAATTCCAGCACTTTAGTTATCAAATAAATACGTTCTGTAATTCTGAAATATGTTGTTTTTTCTTTCTTCTTTGAATGAAAAGATTAATATTATACTTGATCTTCTCAAGAAAAGAAGTTACACGCTCAAATCCTTTATTTAACTTAATAACGTTCATGTCATACAATAAAAATTTCAAAAGAACGAAATTTTTCATTATAGCCTGCGTAAAACATAATTCACTGAATTTTTTAAAAGTCCTTCTTAAGAATCGGAGCCATATTTTAGCATTCTATGTAAGTATGAGTATTTATTCCTGTTTTTAAGCTCTTTTCTTACGTAGTTTTGTGTTGTGTATCTTTTTGAATGTTTATTATCCTGTAAACAATGTAAATATCTTATGTATTGTAATGTAAAAATAAATATTGTAAAAGCGTTAATCGAGTTAAAACTGTTCTTTTTCTATGAATTGTTTTTATACATACATGTTCCTCATAAACTGTATTTTGTGGAACAAAATTTTAACGCTTTAACCCTTTATGCTCCGATGGGGCTTTTAAGTCCCATTAAAGAAAATGCTATATAAAATTTATTTAATTCGTCTACTAATAAAAGTATATGGTACTTTTCATACAAAATATTTTGCTGGATCACATACAGTAAGCACAGAGAAACAGTCAAAGCTAAATATTTTTTAATGGGATTATTTTCTCAACCATTTACGTGGATTTAGTTTTACTCCTATTAAAAAATGTTTTACCTGAAATTCGCAATTACAAAACACATTCTCAGTTACAGATAGGGTCACAATACATTTATTTACAGAATGGTTATTAAAAAAAAGTTCCCCGATATATGAATCCCTAGCGGCCTAACCGCTCAACCCGTCGAAAAGAAATTTTAGATATACTTATTTGAAGGTATGCGCTCGAGATCATGATGATTTAAAACAATAGAGCTCTCACGGGTACGGTTACAGTAAAAAAAATTCGAAATTTTCGAATGGCAACACCCATTTTTTGTCATGCGCATTGAAAAATCATAAACGGCGTTGGAATGATACATATATGATGAAAATTGCCGACGTAAAACATTTGCAAAAAAGACCATTGCGTTGAATGAAGGAGTGGCTACAACACATGTTTTTCAGTAGCTAATATTTTTTTTTTTCACTTGTGAAACGAGTAATGTTGTAAGATTTGCTAAAATGTGTTTTTGAGTTGTGTTTGTGTACACATAGTGAAAATAAAAATGTAATAATTTGTTTTGGCGTGCTGAATATTACGTTACATAGGAACTGATTAGGATTGAGTGCCACAATATTACACCGGCAATTTTAGTCATACGTGTATCGTTCCAACGCCATTTATGGTTTTTCAATGCGCTGATGAATTTGCTCAGGAAAAAAGGGGTGTTGCCATTCAAAATTTCGAAATTTTTTCATTGTAACCGTAACCGTGAGATTTTAATCATCACGATCTCGAGCGCATACCCTCAAGTAACTAAATCTGAAATTTCCTTTCGATTGGTTGAGGGGTTAGGTCGCTAGAGGTACATATATCGGAGAAGTTTTTTTATGACTACCCTGTACATTGCTCTTGTAAGAGTTGTGAGGTTTCCATTATAGTATTTTTTGTTAATTAATCTAATTATTCTTGTAAATATTTTACATCTCTAACTACCGATTTATTGTATCAGTTTTATTTAAAAATCTATCTAAAATTCAAATTGCTATTACATAAGTTGTTTTGGATATCATCAGACATTAACAAAGATAATTATTGAAGGGAAGCAAATTTCTGATTTATAATTCGGGACATAAAGGGTTAAATTTCAAATAAATTCCGCGGAAACTTTTTACAAAAAATGCTTTTTCTTAATTAAAATTCGTGTAAAGCACAAATACAATGTACTAAAATTGCTTTTAGGTGCATATATTAGTATAAAATTATTTAAAATACGCTAAAATATCTTAAAAATACATTAAAAATCAAATTAAAATCCCAAAACATTTTCGGCCAAATTCACAGGGTCATCGTCACTACCACTGACGATATCATATCGTCACTCCTATCATAACCGCGCTGACGATGACCATGTGAATTTGGACGAAAATGTTTTGGGATTTTAATTTAATTTTTAATGTCCTTTTAAGGTATTTTTGTATTTTAAATATTTTTATTTCTATGCACCTAAAAGCAATTTTAATACATGTTATTTGTGCTTTACACTAATTTTAATTATTTACTCAAGGTGAATTAGGACAGAATTTTTAATACCCTTTATATATTTTTCCTTCTTTCTTTTTTAATGTAAAATTAACTTTTTTATTTGATTCTCTCAGGAAAAGAAATTGCACACGAAAATCCTTTTTTTTTTTTTTTTTTTTTTTTCTAAATCGATTATACTCACGTCATATCACGGAAATTGGAAGAAGAAATTATTTCAAATGATTTATGAAAAATGTTATACATCGGAGATTTTGTAATCCTTTCTTAAGAATCGGTGCCATATTTTAACTATGTCTACGGAATTTTCTTGTTTCTTCTAGTTCGTTTCTATGACGATTTTTGTCCTGTTTATTTTCTTAGAAAGTTACAGTTCTCAAAACAGTTCTCGTGAATAAAATGCTAAAACATAAAAAATTACGTGACTTTTAAAACAAATATGCATTATAATATGTTGTCTGAAATGTTAATATTATTGTTTTAAACATGTGAAATTTTTAAATTATCATAAATATTGTCGAAAATATATTGTTTTACATTAATTAAATGTTAAATTTTAGTTCATTTCAATTGTCATAAATTTCATAAATGTTAAACAAATATTTTTATATCTAATTTATAAATTGCAATTCAATCAAATTTTTGCATCACAAAATTGAAATGGAAATAATAAGCCTAGATATGAGAGATATCTTCAAGCTTACAAAATAATAACTAATATGGAGAAAAAAAATACAGATTTAATGGAAATATGTACCTCAAAAATAGCTCTTTCTTATTAATTTTATAAATTTTTCGGAAAAAAGCTATACTGTGTTGGTTTTGCATGCAGTTTAATTTCTGAATGTCAGTATTTGTGTCATTTTTTTCTTAACACGAAGCTTTGGTTTCAGCAGTAATCACGTGCATTTGAAATCAAAATCAACATAGATAAAATTCAGACACTAGTGGAAGAAGATGTTATGTAATAAAAATTGAATTTTGAGAAAACGGAGTGAAATACCTTTTGTTGTTAAGTTTCATTCGCTTATATTCTTAGTAGCATATGTTTAAAACGTTAACAAGTGTCAATAAACTCTCTCTCAAAATAAAAAAGCTTATTATCATTTAATAATTTAATATTAACATTTATTGTTATTATTTAAATTACTAATAAAAATATTAAAACTAATACCTCATATAGGGTAAAGTGGGGTCAGATGCCGCAGTTTTACTTTTCTTTTTGTAAAATGTATAATAAAGCAAAAAACAACAAACTAAGAACCAGAAATCATTAATCAAACCCTTTGGAATCTAATTTGTATATTAACTAAGTTAAAACCCTCTTAATAAAGTAGGCATGATTATATTTCCAAATGTCATTTTTTAACATAATTTTTTATGGGCTGGCTAAGATGCCGCATGGGGTGTGGGACAGATGCCGCATGTAGAAAAAAGCTAAGCAGTTTATTTCTTTCCAAGTAAATCCCATTTTTATTTTCTTAAACTACTTAAAAGGAAAATAAATAACAGTAAACTTACAAAAATTATATCACTACATTGTGAAAAGATTAACGAAAAAGTGTAAGATGCAAAAGCGTAAGCTCAAAAAATAAAACTTAAGACCACAAATGAAAATGAAAAGAAAAACATTTGAATTTACATGAATGGATAATATAATTACTGGAAACAATAGATAGCATAATTACAAAAAAGATATAAATCACTAGTTTACATCCAGGCGAACATTGCAGTTTGCTCTTAATGTAAGTATTAGTCCTATTCTATTTAGACCCTAGTCTGTTTATTTTTTTACTTTCTTCTCGTTCTTTGATTTTGTATTTCCATTCGCCAACAATCACACCACACTTCCCGTTGCAAAAGTAAAGTGAGGCTTCTTCATGCAGCTATCAATTGAATTTGGTGCACTGAGTCCTGTCCGCTTTAAACTTTGTTTCTTGATAAGACTCCAGACACTCAGCACATTCAGAGTCATCAAATTCCATTCCAATACTGCCGTCAGAATCCACAATAGGAACAATTTACTCATTATCAGAAGATTACTCATATTTTAGGTTCTTCCTCAAGTTCTTCAAGTTGATCTTTCCCTTCCTATTTTATTCATTTTACATCCGCCAAGCTGTCGTTCTTTGACGCTTTCTAGTTTCTTTTGCTTTTTATTTCCTTCTTCTTTTTTCTTGTTTATAAACTCTGTGCTTGTAATATTTGCATCCTTTTGCTTTCTCTTACTTGGCTGTATAGGTCTTTTGACCAGAGGGATCGAAGATATTTTATTAAACGGTTTAGATGGTGAGAATTGTAAACAGCCTACGTTTTCCTTATCCATACATGGTGAATCAACAATGCTGCTGAGAATATTTTGATAAGTTAGCAGAATGCGCTAATATACGTTCATTTAAATGTTCTACTTAAACCGCAGTGATGAATTTATTGAACCGAAAAACAAAGACATGTTTTGCGGCATCTATCCCTCAACCTCAGTGCGTCATCTGTCCTATACTGGCGGGTAAGATGCCGCGCCGCCATTTTGTGTCATGTGAGAGACACGAAAGAAAAACAAGCACGTGTCTGTATACTACGAGGATCTAGTATACAGTTGAGTTGCAATCGGTTTGGAGATGAAATCCCTGTTTGTGCGGCTTAAAATATGTAATAAAACTTTATTAGACTAATTTTAGCACTTACCACTCAGGTTCGAACCATAAAAACTGTCATAAATATGTAAATACTGAGAATTAAACTGTGGAAACGCATACAACACAGCACGCAGCACAGAGGAACACTACGAACTTCTTAAATTGGTCTAAGGGAGCAGTAGTGCCGCCCACACAATCTCTGCGGCATCTGTCCCACCGCGGCGTCTGTCCCCACTTTACCCTATTAAAAAATTTGCATCTTAGTATTTTACTTTTACTTGGCGATAGATTACCTCATCTAAGCTTCATCCATAAAAATTAAAGTTTTTTTTAATTTTTTTTTTTTTAGAAAGTGTGTTATGGACATCTCTTTTCACTTGTTCCTTCAAATGACGGTGATATAAACGATTAAATAATTTGAAGGAAGGAAATATAAATACTACTATTAAATACTTATCATCACTCAATATCAGATTGTTAATCGTGAATTTCTAAGTTGAAAATTTATTGCAAAAAAATATTCAAATATCCATACAAGAGTAAATTGCAGACCTGCCAACTGCTACGAAAAAATCGTAGTTTCTACGATTTGAATCTAAAATCTACGATGCTACGAAAATCGGTCTAAAACTACTATTTTCTGCAAAAAACACACACGCTGAAAAAAATCAATTTCGTCAATCGTCCACAGAAAGAAAACGTATATTTCGTCAAAGGATCACGCAAAAAAGCACCAATTTCATAAAAGAATTGCTCAAAAAACGCCAATTTCATCAAAGGATCGCGGAAGAGCGCAAATTTCGTCAGAGAATCGCGAAAAATACGCAAATATGGTCAGGGGATCGCGAAAAAAAACGCAAATTCCGTCATTGGATCACGGAAAAAAACGCAAATTTCGTCAAAAGATCGCGAAGAAACGCAAATTTTCTGAAAGAATTAAAAAAAAAACACACAAAATATGCATTGTTCCAAGGATCGCAAACAAAATCCGAATTTCGTCAAAGGATCGCAGGAAAAACGCACATTTCGTCAAATTATCACTGAAAAAATCCAAATTTCGTCAAAGAATCGTGAAAAGAACGCGAATTCAGTCAGGGGATCGCGGAAAAAAACGCAAATTCTGTCAAGGGATCACGAAAAAACGCAAATTTCGTCAAAGGATCGCAGAAAAAAAATCTCGTCAAAGAATCGCCGAAAAACGCAAATTTTGTCAAAGGATCGCAATAAAAATACGCGTTGTTCCAATAATCGCAAACGAATTTCGTCAAATCATCACGGAAAAAGTCCAAATTTCGTCAAAGAATCGTGAAAAGAACGCGAATTTCGTAAAAGGACCGCGAAGAAACGCAAATTTGTCAAAGGATAGCGTAAAAAACGCAAATTTCGTCAAAGATTCGCAGAAAAAAATCCAAGTTTCCTCAGATGATCGCTAAAAAAACCCAAATTTTGCCAACGTATCGCGAAAAAGCCGCCAAATGCCGCTATCGGATCGCGGAAAAACCGTCAGATTTTGTCAAAGGATCGTCCAAAAAACAAGAATTTCATCAAAGGATCGCGAAAAAAACGCGAATTTTCATGAAAAGGCCGCGGAAAAAAACGCATAAATAGCGCCGTGAAGAAATCCCCTCCACTGCTGTAACCTTTCAGAAAATTCTCAGTGAATTTCAGAATTTTTTTCCTTGTACTCAGAATCACCTCTGCTCTGTGCTCTCTTCAGGAAACATTACACACAGACAAACATCATGTTTATTATTATAATACATATAGTTTTTAATCTGAAAGAATATACAGAACTAACTTTTGAAAAATTGGGTTAACCCGAACCCAACCTCAAGGAATAAACTCCGTCCAAATCAAAAACAACCAGAGTTAACCCGATTTACAGCATAAAAAACAGCAACCAATCAACCTCTAGATTGATTTGAATTTTGGGTGCTACTATTTCTCATTTTCAAAGGTTGGCAGGTCTGTAAATATTATGAACATTTTTTGAGCCATGAATGCCTCTTTGCAAAGAAAGAGAATACTGACTAATGCGTGAATACCATTCTAAGAAATACTTTTGGCATTAGGAGAAATGTTTAAAGTTGCATATAATAAAATAATTCTTTTTGTATTTTTCGTATATCGATATTAATTTTTAGAGTATTTCTATGCAATCATACCGATTCACTCACGAAAAAAAAAATGTTTAATTGGAAAATAAATAAAATGATCTTTTCACGCCTTTTATTTACTGGTATAAACCGGTAGTTTATTAGATAATCATAAAATTTGTATTTTTGTAAGACATCATTGATAGGCATTTGATATAGTTTTTATATAATTATGTATAATTACATAAAAACTGTATAAATCATGTATAATTTTTATATAATTATGTATAAAGTTTTATATAATTATATATACCCATATATGAGAAGTATATTCAGTATTCGTTTCAAAATTTTTCGCGTATGCGCTTATGCTGGCCTTTCTTGTAAGTGGTGTGATAAAAAGCCAAATTAAAAGATTTCGGGTGTCACTAATAAACCAAGAATAAAATTTGAACCAAAAAAAATAGCCCCAAAATTTGCAAAACGAACTTGATATTTGGCATATTTGCAACGCTTTTATCAAAACATGTAATAATCTCGGTAACAAATCTTATTCAATTTTTAAGTACTTCTACTTCAAATCCATTTATTTACATATTTTTTCACGCCGTTCCTTTACTGGTATAAACTATGATAGTTTATTAGATAATCATAAAATTTGTATTTTTGTAAGACATAAGAGATAGGCATTTGATAGATTTAACCAAATTTTTTACCTAAATTAACCAAATTTTTTACACCAAATTTTTACCTAATGGATATACCTAATTATATAATTAGGTATATCCATATTAGAGAAGTATCTTCCGCGTTTATTTAAAAATTTGTCGAGTATCTGGTGATGGAGACCTTTCTCGTAAGTGGTGCGATAACAAACCCGATTAAAGATTTCGGGTGCCACTAATAAACCAAAAATAAAGTTTTAACCAAAAAAAAATAATATTGGGACACCAAAATATTAGGCATTTTGCAGATCGAATGTAATCTTTGGCATGTTTGCAAGTCTTATCAAAACATCGAATAATCTCGGTAATAAATCTTATTCAATTTTTAAGTATACTTTTACTTCAAATCCATTTATTTAAATATCTTTTCACGTCTTTCATTTACTGGTGTAAACTTTGGTAATTTATTAGGTAATCATAAAGTATGTATACACTGTAAAAAAAATACGACCAGTTTTCCTGTAGGAATCGGAAAAATAGTTGCTCTTATCGTACCGGAAAAATTTCCGACCCAGCTCGGAATAAAATCCGTAAAATACCGTTTTATTGACTACTTCCTTTTTTTTACGGATTTTATTCCGAGCTGGGTCGGAAAATTTTCCGGGACGATAAGGGCAACTCTTTTTCCGATTCCTATAGGAAAACTGGTCGGATTTTTTTTTTTACAGTGTATATGTAAGACATAATTGACAGGCATTGGATAAATATTCCGCTCCAAATTTTTATATAATTATGTATATCCATATATGAGAAGTATCTTCCATATTTATTTAAAAAATTGTCGAGTATACGATTATGGAGACCTTTCTTGTAAGTGGTGCGATAACAAGCCCGATTAAAGATTTTCGGTACCACTAATAAACCAAGAGTAAAATTTCAACCAAAAACCAAAACACTGAAACATAAAATATTAGGCATTTTGCAAAACGAACTTAATATTTAGTATATTTGGAGGGCTTTTATCAAAGCATCTAATAATCTCAGTAGCAAATATTATTCAATTTACTTCTACTTCAAATCTATTTATTTATCTAAATATCTTTTCAAAACATTTATTAACTTTTATTTCTTACTTTCAAAGACTTATTTTCAAAATATACAAATACTTTTTCTCATCACTTTTAAAATAAGCATTGACGTTAAAAAGCCTCTTCAAGTAATGCAGTGTAAAGGAAGTAGCTCTATACATAAAATCAAACATAAAGTTATACATTCTAGATAACGAAGACTCGAAAAGATTTCAACGATTTTTTTTTTCTTGATAATCGAAAATTATTCGACTCTGAAATAAACCTTTTTTTATACTGTCTCCTTTTCATCCTTTCAAACTATTTTAACAATCTTTACTATTGGTTTATTAGCGGCATTCGATGTCTTTAACCTACTTATTATTGAACTACTTCGTTAAAGAGCAACAGAGTAGAAACGAAAAATTTATTTTCATGTATTATTTAAGAAGAGATAACTTTGTGAAAATTGCATTAAAAGAAATATTCCTTAAATGTTATACATTTTTTTAAGTACTAATGAACTATACATTCTGCGCAAAAATTATCTGGAATTGTTAAATAAAACACACACACACAAAAATATTTATTCACAAAATTCATTTGTCACTTTCACACTAGAGCTATAGAGTCCAACACAACTATACCGCGTTTGACCCAATCTTCCATACATTTTTAGCAGGCTGATTAGGGATATTGTCTTCAGTTCCCTCAGTAAATTTTATTGTATGACCTTAATTGACTCAAAAACCCATCCTCGAAGTGGTGAATTTAGCTTCAGGAATAGGAAAAAGTCACACGGGCTCATATCAGGCAAGTACGTTGCTGGGTCGATGATATTCGTTACGTTTTTGGTCAAAAACTCTTCCACAACGATAGCTTTGTGCGATGGTACATTATCGTAGTGCAAAATCCAGACGAATTTTCAGCAATTTTTTAAATGTTCCAGACAAAATTTCATGAGAAATGCAAAATTTAAGCAAAGTCTTTGTTCAACTTATTATTTTTCTATTGTCAAAAACCGCGGAGCATTAAAAAATAATGACTAAAAAACAGCTACTATCAACACACGAAGTCACAGATGGTGCTCAAAATCCGCTTTGTATCTCTGTGCAGTGGTACTCGCTTACAAAAAAAAAAAAAAAAAAAAATTAATTAATTAATTAATTAATGTTGTGATATCTTTTACGGGCGTATTTTAAATTCCCGGTACTTTTTTACACAGAATGTACTTGCAATGCGTAAACTTATTGCACGCGTAATTCCTTATTTTAGTGAAAGACTGTATTATTATAAAAATGTCTAAAAAAAATGGATTTTTATTGATATTTTTATTTGAGATTGAATCGTATATTAAATCCTTGTTTTAAATATTGTACAGAAATGTTTTATAAGCCTTCGAGATAAACGTTGTAATAAAGAAAATAGTTGAGCAGCCTATAATTATAGCTACAATAATGAACTATTAATTTTTTTTAGACATATACATTATTTCTTCTACGGAAAATTATACTGTCTGAAACATCATTTATATTTATTTTTTTAAAAAAACGGTCGTTTTTATAGGCTCTGTTTTGAATTTGCTTTCGAACATTATCGGAAATATGAGTTATTCATTTATTTTTCTGCGGTGAATTGAAGCAAAAATTTCAGTATGTAATTCAAATAAACTGCTATGCAGAGATAATTTTGATCAGGAACACAGCGTGAATTTTTTGTTCTGTAGACAGGACCACAGCGTGAAATTTTCGTTCTATAGACAAAAAATTGCACATCATTGTTTTAACGAGAAAAATTTTTTCTTACTGCTTTATATGTGAATTCTAATATTACATCCTTATGCTACACGATACTTTGTTTTAGTCCATATCAGTTTTTAATTCCATTAAAAATAAAATCCTCAATGAAATCATCAAACCATCAAGGTGTTTTTCAAAAATTTTTACCCACATTACATATATATTTTTAAATTCCAAATATTCAGTGTTAACTCGAAAAATTCAGACTTAAAAAAAAAAAAAAAAAATCTAAATATATTTCTAACTACTTTTAAAGTAAGCATCTTGTATAAAATTGCATAGAAATTATTCAATTTTAAAGCACTTCTATGTCAAATCAACTTTATATAAATACATTTTTTAAATATTTATTTACTTTTAGTTCTTAGATTCAAATTGGCTTGCAAAATCCTTTTCTGATTATTTTTAAAATAAGCATTGACCTTTAAGAGTCTCTTTAAGTAATACAATGAAAAGAACATGGCTCCATATATATAATCAAACACAAATTCCTTCATTCAATCCCTTCATTTTTGATAACGATGCTTCAAAAGACTACGACAAACATTTTTTTCCTCGTTAATCGAAAATTGTTTTATTCTGAAATGAATCTTTTTTAATACTAAAATTCCTTTTCTTCCTTTCAAATAACATATTAAAAAATCCATTCTTAGTCTATTAGCAGCATGGGAGTCTTTAACTTAGCTTGTTATTTATTGCACTACTTAGCTAACATTCAACAAAGTACAGAAATGAACCGTATATATTTGATTTATAAATACGTTGCTTTAATACATTTTATAATTAATGTTGATTCGATACTTTTATACGAATATTTGTGTAGTTATATTTATATATTTATTAATTAATTCATATTAAATTTATTTATATTCATTAATAATTAATTTAATAATGTAAATATTATTATTTTTATTTATTTATTTATTTATTTATTTATTTATTTATTTTATTTTTTTGGGGGGGGTGGGGGGGTGGGGGGGTTATATTATATAAATTATTCTGTGTTTATAAATAATTTTCGGTGTGAATTACTGCTTTTATATTCAACCCATATTTTAAAAGTTTAAAGTTTTTGAACCATTTATTCCTTTTTATTCCATTTATTTAATTTTAAATGCATTAATAATTTTATATTTATTTAGTTTGGAGATTTTATTAGATTATTCATTATATTGCATAAATTTTAATATATAAGACAATAGCTTAGAAGGATTTTTTTTTTTTGAAAAAAATTAATAAATAAAAAAAAGGAAAAATAAAAAAGTTATTCTTGGTTTAATTTCAAATCTTTAACATGTCTTATCGAACTATTCCGTTAAAGTACATCAAGTAGAAATTGTAGTGATGCTTTTTATGTAATATCCCATGAAAGGTAATTTTGAAATAATGACATACTAAGAAATATTCTGTTAAAGTTACGAAGGTTTAGAAAAAAAAGAGGGCGAGGAAATAGTATAGTGTAAAACAAACACACTTCAAGCATTTTCCAAAAACATTGTAAAAATTTGTGATTAACTGATTTATTCTATATTGTTATTAGTATTTGTTTTTGACCGACTAAGAAGGACTGCTTAGAGGTAGACTTGGAAACCACGCTTGTGGAAAATAGATGTCCCTCCCGTACACCCTTATTAAAGTCTTAAAGAGGGAAAAATTACAGTTTTGAGTCCGTGCGTAGACTCGAGCCGTCGAATAAACGTGAACAATGGGCGACTGCAAGATGCATGAAAGATACAAAAGATGTAACAGACTATTGAATATTGATCATAGACCAGATAGCCACAAACGCGACAAAGGGCGATAGTAAAACAAGAGCAGCAGCTGCTGTAGTTGAGAGACCATAACATAGGGCGGGAAAGAAATAAATTGAAAAAGGAACTGTCCTAAATTTAACAAACAAATAACTAATCATTAAATACGTTCATTAGGAAACTAAAACGTCCTTTTAATTTTTAAAACATTTAAATTTTTAATAAAATTGAACAATTACTATAAGAAATTATTTGTTCATACATGGATAGATGAGGCTCATTTTCTCAATCCCCCCCCCCCTCCTCTTTCTCCGATATTTAAAAAAATAATAATTTTTTTTCCTTAGCATGTTTTGATATAATTTAGGATCAATATTTATTATCTCTCTGATTAATTTTTGTCTATAGATTGTTTAAATTTGTTTAGATACATATGTTCGTTTAACAAATTTTAATGTTTTTCAGTCTTTTTTAAGTCTATTTCATTATTTTAGATAAGAAAAGTTGATAACAATAGCCTACTTTTCCTACCTTTTTTTAATGTTTTACTTCATTTTTCAAATATAACAAATGTAAAAAGTCACAATGGCGTTATGAGCTCTTCTTATCGAATAAAACCAAATTGATTAAAATAACGTCAAGGTTTTTTAACATTAGTTAAACTACTTATGTTCCAGATCCTGTATAATATATTGAAAGAAACCTCAGACATAAATCCAGAAAATACTGATAGAACCAGCAAATATAAATATTATGTTTTATAAGAACCACTAAAACATCTTAGCGGAGAAAAATTATCCTGTCGAGCGCCAAATCTATCTCTTTTAACTTAGCCCCGGTAGTAATTTCGTACTAAACATTTATTTATCGTTATAATAACATGTATCATAATTAGGCTAAAATAAATGTGGTGAAAAACTGCTGAATTTAAGATTTTTTTTCTTTTTGCCTTTATTTATGTTTCTCGCGTTTTAATTTTTCTTTTAATAATTTATGCATTTTATATATGAATACGTTGCAAATATTTCTGAAAATGTTCGATGCCCTTCTGTGGAAGTAAAAGTAATTTTATATTTGACCCTTCCAGGAAAAGACAGCATACACGCACTTCCTTTATTTAACTTTATAATATTCATGTCGTGCCACGGTAATCAAAAACGAAAATAATTCTAACTGCCTCTGTACAACGTGTTTCATCACAAATCTTAAAGTCGTTTGTTAAGGTAAAAAATGTAAAATATATTGAATACATACACATATTTTTAGCTCAATTACAATACAAAATGATGAAAACGCATAAAATCCTAACAATATCTTCAGAATATTGTTAAAAATTGGTGGTTTTTTACCCGACTGCCAAGAAGGGTTATGTGTTTCACACGTATCTGGGTATGTGGATTTCTTTATACCCTCAAAGCATCCCAATGGCTGGATGGAATTTAATGAATGAGGTCTCTATCGATCCGTCTTAATCATCCGATGGTTATATGCTAGGTTTTGTTTTTATAAATTCAAAATGGCGGCCGTAAAATACAAAATGATGGTAGAGACGAAAAACATTTTTTACGCATCTTATTGAGTGGCATATCATTGGATAAGTCTTTCATAAGGAAGACGATGTTTCATTGACTATTTTACAGTCAGAAGCTCCGTTTAAATATTACACAACCTTGAAGTTGTGCAGGTAGAATCTCTAGCTTTACTGCAACTCTAACCTTCCTAGACATCGATAGGCCTCATAAAAACAGTGTTTATAGACAGGAACTAACAATTAAACATAACTTAAAAGAGTCATCAACACAAGTAAATAAAAAAAAAATAGGTAAGTAATATAAAAAATAGTTTCACATTGATGAGAAATAATTAATTAGTTCGTTTTTCACGCAGTCGTGTTTTTTGATTTTTTAAATTTAATGTTTTTATTGTCTTTTTTTTAGCAAAATTTCCTGCTTACGTCAGACAGCGTACAGTGAATTCAACTAAATATATATCAATTTCCTTTGTACTACATACTAACTTACTATTACACTTGCCTGTGCAACTGAACTAGAAGTTTTATAATATCTTCAAAATTAACTAAAATATTTCAAAATGTGTCAAAAAATACATCATCGTTATAAAAAAAATTACCTTTTTTTTTATATTCGAGAGCTATAAAATAATTACATTATCACATAGAGCTTAGATTCTAGTTCATAACATAGTGAGTAATATGGAAAGCATTCTGACAAAATTCCATTGAAATATGTTTAAAACATTTTTTGTAAATGGAGTTTACCGAACATGGAAATTACGGAAAAATTGATTTTTCAGAAATCGCATTTAAAGATTTCCTATCTCTATTGTTTCTTATCTATAAAATTAATCTAGAAGTGTCAATTAAGGTTTATTAGTGTTTTTATGTAAAAAACGCATACAAAATCATGCATAAAAACATTATTGGCATTTCTCCTGGCTTTCCTACACCCACTTCCGGTATTTGACTCATTACTTCCTTTTCCTTAAATTGGCTCTAACTCCATTTCTAGTAATCGTAGAAACAAATTTAAAATAGATTTGATATCGCTTTAAGCATAGATAATTAAATATCTATATATTTAAAAGGCCAGGCTATTTTTTTAATCATCAGCCTTGGGCTTTCTACTGAACCAATTTTGATAATTATTTTTTTAAATGAAAGCTTCTTATTTTTAGATGTGCTCGTACTAGCTATTTTTTAATTTATTTCCATTTTTATATTTATTTTTAATATTAAAAGTCTTTTGGGAAATTTCTTTTAAATGATGTCAATCGGATTACTTCCATTGTTGCAGAGAAAAGAGTAAATGAATTTTTATTTTATTTTTATGGATTATATCCTTATTGATGCCACTTTCTCATTATAATTAAACATAACTTTAAAAGATTTTAACATAAAATGACGTCATGCTTTAAAAAATAGCATTTATTTCAAAAAACTGTTACATTTCAATATTTTTTCGTTTCGTTGATACTGATGAGACAAAACGCTAAGCGAAATGCTTCATTGAAATGAAAGAAATATGAGAGAGAATGTCGTCATATTTAAAAGAAAAATCACATTTTCTTTGATAAAACTAAATATTTTTTTCCACAAAGGCGTCTAAAAAGGCATAAATTTCTTAAATTTTTACTCGCCGGTAAAGAGATTAGAACCTCAAGTCAAGAATGGGAATGTTCGTATCCAAAGTTGTAGCTTACAAACGTGACTTCAAATTTGGAAAAATATTTAGTAATAAACTAATGCGCGTCAAAATATCATTGAAATGGTGAATACGGATATCAGAGGTGCTTATGTAAATTTTGATATGGTTAAAATGACGTAAGGTTTAGATTTCATCCAGGGAAAAAAAATTCTATGATTGCATCAGAGTGAAATAGATTTTGCTAATTTATCATTCCATAATACATAACGTAAGAGCCTCAGTTGAAAATTTCATCATAATTACTTATCTTGATTATACTTTGCTAATTACGTATACGAATAAAGTTTAATTTTTCAATAACTAGGAACAGTTGAAGTTTAAGGAAATAGTATTTTGGTAACTTTAGATTAAAGTACTATTTGTTTTAAGAGTCAGACTAACCAATGTTTGATGGATTTTTTTTTTTCAAGGTTTATTATTATTCAATGTAACTGTTCTTCTTTAAACATTTTTTTTTTCGTCGAAACTCGACGGGTTCCACCTCGTATTATATTATATTAATAGAATATTAAGTAAAAGCAAGATTGCTTTCAGATAAAACCATAAAGAAATTTCGGAAATTTTCACCAAATCGGTCATTTTAATGCAGATTAGGAGTAAAAGATCAGGCCTATGTTTTATTGAATCTATATAAATTTATTACTGCTGCCCTTTCTTCGTTTATATGTTTTGTGTGACGTATGTCATGAAATTCTAGTTCGCATAGTTATTTATATTTTACTTGAATTTTGCTCAATTTTTTTTTACATATGCAGAGATAGTGTTTTTAATGCGCTTTTTCTGTTCTATATCAGTTGGAATATGAAATATATTACTTCAGTACGAAGATTATTACTTTCCTATATTCTTTCCTAAACTCATTAATTTAAATAATTGTAAAACTTCTTAATAAATGGTCTTGTTTCATTATAGATTTCAACAATTAATCAATAATATCACGAAGAAAAATGTTAAGAGATCCATACAACTGTGAAATATTCAAAAGATAGATTTTAAAAATAAAATTTATTAAAAATTGAATACGTATGAAAGAGTATTTTTTTCCGCATTCAAAATTTCCTATAATTACACAATTTATGACTAAAAATATATCACATGTTCCGCAGTTATTTTTTTAAGTGATTTTTTTTAATTTCATGCAAGGTATCTCCTAAATTATTTAATAGTTTTCATGAATTTTACACAGATTATAGAGCATATCTGTATTTTAAAACTGAACCTATTTTTTTTTTCTGTTTCAACCCCAAAAGATTATATGCATAGATAAATTAATATATATATATATATATATATATATATATTATATTTTTGACTTTATTATGTAGAATTTTTTCCAAAATATATACAAATTTAAATTCATTATATGATAAACATGATAGAATGTCTGATCTTTGTTGATAAGGCAGAATTTTCCTGTGAAATGCAAGGTACTTTGAATAATCATTCGCGCATTTTTCCATATCACTTTTATTATTTTTTTAATTACTACCTTTTTTAATAGTGCAAGTGCAAACAGAAATATTTTTTATGTTCTAAACTCAATAAAGGTATCTTTTTATGAAGTATACTTTATTTTTTAAAAAGTATTTTTCTAAAGTGTATGCTTTCCATTATATGAAATGATGAAATTTTCGTTTTCTCAGCTCTTAACAGATGTATGACTGTATGGGGTCTTAACTGAAAAAGCAAGAATATAGTCCGAATAATAATGCCTACAACTTCAGACATTATAAGTTCGATATTATGCTAGACATTGTATCGCACACTTAAAATTATTTCCATTCAAAAGACGAAAAAAAAGGTTTTATGTATCTTTTAACTATATATAATGTATCTTAGTTAAAGCATTAATAAATCGAGAAATTCTTTAGATGTCTGTTCTGGGATTTAAACGAGCGTCTTCCTAAAAATAAATATCTGAGGATTGGGAGAAAGAATGTCTAAATTCAATTCGAGTGTTTCAATGGGATTTCGAGAAAATTCTCTGTGTATTTTTCGCATTTGATCCAGAGTAGAAAATGTCACATTACATTGTAAAAATAAAGAAATATACGTGCATTTTGGATGGCTATGGGAGTGGAAAAAGTTTTCTTGCCATCTTGAGATCAATATATTCTACAGTATATTTTTCGGTGTCTCTCCATTCTAAAAAAAAGTAACTAACGCTGTCACCGCCGCTGTAAATGAATTTTTTGTGACCGAGTCTTTCTTCGTTAAAATTAAGAAATCTACTGCGTACAAAAGAAATGAAAATTGGTGGTATTATAGAGAAATGTTTTATGCGTGTAGCGCATAAAACCGGTTTATTTAATCAGTGTGTTTACGCTGATGCAGTCAGTTTTTAAACCGAAGAATTATTTTAACAGATATTTAATGTAGTTGGTCAAAATCGTTCCATTAAAAAAGTTTTATAGGAGCAAAAACTATGCATAGGAATTTAATAATTTTTTCCGAGGATATACATTAAAAGTTCCCGGTATGAAACAGCATTTTTTTTTTTTTTTTTTAATTTGACTAATTTTTGAGGATTCATTTCCATTTTAAATTCAAATTTTCAGCATTTCGAGAGATACTTTTTACATATTTTAAAAAAGGATATTATTTTAAATTGTTGTCAATTGTAAAAACAGCGCAAAGAATAATATTTCCTTCAAATTAAAAATTTACTTACACGTGACTGTTATAAACAGAAAGAAACCTTTCAAATTATAGAATTAAATTATTACTTATTAAAAGCAGGAAAATATT
This sequence comes from Maratus speciosus, assembly GCA_963932465.1. NCBI lineage: Eukaryota > Metazoa > Arthropoda > Arachnida > Araneae > Salticidae > Maratus > Maratus speciosus. The sequence continues at coordinate 119,665,887 of OZ010790.1, forward strand.
TAAAATTACTTCATAAAAAGTATATTTACACGTGAATTTTAAAAGAGAAAGAAAATTGTAAAATAATAAATTCATTAATATGCGTTAAAAGTCGTAAATAGTAGATATTATATTATATTTAAAATGGCCAAATAATAATATTGCCAAACGGTATGAATTTAAAAATATATTTGCGCGTGACATTTATTTCGTATTTTGAGAAGATCTTTCCAACTGTTGTTGTGAATTCTAAAACAGCGCAAATAATATCTCCTTTCTAACAACAAAGGTATTTTCACGTGAATATTAAAAAGAAAAAGTAAACTTTGGTGAAAATTACGTCAGATTTGAAACGATACATTTAAAATGTCTTATTTAAAAGAAATTTCTTATAGCGTTGTTAAAAAATACCGGGAGACAAAGACTCTGCTTACTTAATTCATTTTATATCAGCTTATTTTCAAATGTTTAACAGATCTTATTTAATAAAAGACGAAAACAGCTATTGTATCTCTTAACAGCAGCTGATGTGGCCTAAAATTCCCCAATCAAGAGGAAATGAATGGAAACCAGTTTACAGGAAGATCGCCACTGTTTTTGTTTATTTTTATTATTATTATAATTTAAGCTTTCGAAATCTTTTTAAAGCCGATCAAATTAGCGTGCTTTTAGAGTCTGCGGTGTCTGAACGGGGGGTTGGCAAGCTTAGCTCGTAGGAGGCAGAGCCCCCTAGTTTAGCAAAACAACTAATCATTAGTAATTTTAATACTTAAGGTGTATTACATTGTTCCAATGGAACAATTAAAAAGGGAACTTTTCTGTCAATTTTTTCAGTACTGAATTATTTCCTATTTATTTTAGCGATGAAATATTTTAGGCTATATATTTATCGCTGATTTCTTCTCCATTGAATTATTTTGCATTCATTTTAGCAATAATCTATATTTTAATGAGTTATTTTATTTTATTCTTTCTATCAAACTTTAATTACATTTTCCGAGCTAGGTCATGAATGTAACACTTAAAGTAGAATATTTTAAAAGCTTGTTTGTTTCTCTTCACATTAGCCAAATAATAATAATAATAGTAATACAATAAAGATAATATTTATAATAATAATTTTTTTTAAGAAAATATGTTATATTATTGAAATTGGTTTCTTTATTACATTTATCAAAAGAAGTTACAAATAAAATGATGTTATTAACACATTCCTGTAGTTTAATAAAGGGAGATTTTTGTGACTCCTTTTTGCATATTCAACTAAAAACAAAACTTAAAGATATACAATAATTCTATAAAATTTAGTGGTAAAAAATCATCTTTAAATGAGCAAAGATGGTTTAAACATTATTTCATATCTGAATGTATTTTTTTTTCTTTTCACATACTCACTTGATTTTTGAAAGTGTGATAACTTAAAAACGTTCATCAGTTTTATTTTTCCAGCTAATTTGAGCAGCAAAATCAAATAAGAAATACAAAGTCATTTAGTTTTATTAAGCAACAAATATTCCTAATTGAATAAATCTAATTAGAAAATTGCAAATCAGATAATTTAATTGCATTTGAAATTAAAATTTTTTAGAAAGTGTGAAACAAATTAGCTTTAACAGTAAATTTTTCGCATATCTTTTTATGTTGTTTCGCGGATTTTATGCAATTGTATTTTTTTTTTTTTTATAAAGGAACCATTCTTATTTCTTCGCGCGTTTTTAAAATTGTTTAATGAAATGCACGTTTTTGTAATTTTTAAAATTTATTAAATGATTGTAATTTAATTAATGTTACATTCTATTAAGGAATTTCTAATAAGGTTTTTCGCCAAAAAACTTTAATGTAATTTTCTTTTAATAGAATAGAATTCTAAAGAAACTCCAAAAAGTTAAAAGTTTCGAGGTACACGTATTTTTATGCAATAAAAAAGGACACAAAAATTTGTAAATTTCTGAAATAATAAATCCGTGTTTTGAGGGTTCCGTACTTAAAAAGTAAAAACGGAACCATTATAAGATCACTCCTCTGTCTGTCCGTCTGTCTGTCTATGTGTCTGTCACAGCCATTTTACTCGCAAACTATTGAACGTGGAAAGTTCAAATTCGGGGAAGTAATAAAGACCATTGCTGGAAGTGTTATCATATAACTGAAAAAACACCCTTGATACAACTTCAGCAGGTTGTTTTTTTTTTTAATACCATAAAAAAATACTATTATTTATATATTTTGATTATTATTATTATTTTATAAAGTGTGTATGTATATATAGAGTGTGTTCTTACATGTATTTATTTTGATTATTATTATTATTTTATAAAGTGTGCATGTATATATAGAGTGTGTTCTTACATGTATTTATTTTGATTATTATTATTGTTATTTGATATAAATATACTCATATATGTATCTACGTTGTAAAGCCTTAATAAGAGAACGACTGCACAAGTGCACAGTTGGATCTTATCTTTAAAGGGTATCTTTTTAGATAGACACGAAGTCTCCAAGTTTAACAAAAGGTTGACATAAAATGCCAAGCTGTATTTACGACTGGATGTAAGATTATTTATTAAGAATAAAGAAGTCGTAAAAGATGGACCACACGGGCGAGGGAAGAAGGCCCGGGGTTTCCAGATCCTACGCTGACGCTCAGGGAGCGGAGTACTGTATACCCCGAAAAAGTGTAATACCAAATCAAGGGTTTGCGAGATCACGGAAGAAGAGGGGATCGGCAAGACTGATCGACCATTTGACGAAGGGGGCAAAGGACCATCCTCCATATTGTTATGACAAGGTGATGTCGTAAGCGAAGAATGAAGTTACAGTAAGATTTTTCAGTTCTCCCTACTATGATGGTTTAATAAAAGATGAGTTCCATTTCTCAATAATGTTGGTGTTAAAAAGATTTGTTCCAATTCCCAACTATGATATTTTAATAAAGATGAGTTCTATTCCGCAACAGAGATAGTTAAACCCAGATGTCTTAAGTGTTTCAACGATGCTTCTAAGGATGATTACGAATTATTCGGGTCGTGTTTTCCCGCTAAGAGACTGCCCTAAGATCGGCAGTTCTCGGACATTTCTATCATCGTCAATTTAATTAAACTTGTGAACTTTTTCTGGAGTGTAAAAAAACACTCAATGAGCCACGGATATAAGTGTGACCTAAAGCTATGAGTAAGCCTCTACTACAGAAGGTATGTGTTATTCAATATTTTTGTATTCCCATTGTTCTAATAATCTATGTTGTGCTAGGGATGTACAATTTATGGTATCCAAGCAATTAATTAATATTTGTAATGATAATTTTAAAAGGTAAACTTAATGCAAATACTAATTCAATTTGGTTCTTTGGAACGCTGGTGTCTTGTGACACAATTCTATTTTGTTTTGTAAATATGTAAATTAACTGTAAATAAACTTTTGTTTATTGTTAAATTTTGGCTATGTTTTTAATACAACATGAGTCCACTGTTTTACTTTAATGTAAGTTTTATTTCAGATTATGAACTTCTTTAGTATGTTATTTATGCGTAATTTCGATAGGTTTTATTTAGATATAACTGAGCGGTCTATACGCTATTTCTTCACTAAAATTACACAACGCAGTTTGGGGCAGTTTTGGAGATGTGTTTCCTCCTCCCCAATTTAAGATAATTATGGTTAGTCTAATTATCAGGAATAGCCAGGACCATTATTCAATTATTACGATCACAAATGTTTGTTTATAAATTATAATGTTTTTTAAATACCCACTATAATAATTCAGGTACAGTAATTTAGGAGTAGTTAACCTACAATTACTAGGGTAATTAATGCACATTACCCCTTATCTTTTCCCCCACCTTCAAGATTGGGGTTCACCCCGTCCCCAATCCCATGTATGTTTGGGTAGTTAAGTTGGTGTCGGTATATGGACCTGGATCTGCCCAACAACCATTGACCCACATATTTTCATATTAAGAAACATTCATAAATATATTTAGTAAAAAAGTAGAGGGGCTAATTATGCTACTTGAAAAAAAATCTTTTCTTTGTATATCATGTGGGGTATCCTGTGAAAGCTTTTGTAACGCTGAACTCAAAAATACATTCCTTTTAATTTTAGGTATTATATTTTCAAAGATGTCGTCGAAAATGTAGCGCCAAAATATGTTCCCCCCATCTAATTCTGAATCTACCGAAACTAAAATTACGAAAAAATTAGAGGTAGTAGACGTTAATTTAAACCTCGAAGGAAAATTATAGCGGTTACCCTAGGATACGTAGTTTTTGAGAAAATTGCATTTTTCTGTTACACACAAATTTTGATTTACGGGTATTCAGCAAAAGTATTGAGCAGTGCTGGAGGTACCTAACGTAGTAGAAGTATAAAAGCATTGTTGACAAAGATTTTCGAAAAAAGTCGCCTGTAATTAGCCGAGATTATTAACCCTTAAAGATACGAACGGTTTGGACATACATAATGACAGGGGCATCGTACTCTATGTACCATCGGTTTTTAAAGCCTAGTTAACAAATTTTAATGATATACAGGGTGGTCATACAAAAACTTTGCCGATCTATGGACCTCTAGGGGCCGGTCCGCCCAAAAGTAAAAAAGTAGAAAAATTAGAGGGGCTAATTATGCTACTTGAAAAAAAAAATCTTTTCTTTGTATATCATGTGGGGTATCCTGTGAAAGCTTTTGTAACGCTGAACTCAAAAATACATTCCTTTTAATTTCAGGTATTATATTTTCAAAGATATTGTTGAAAATGTAGCACAAAAATATGCCCCCCCCCCCCCCATCTAATTCCGAATCTACTGAAACTAAAATTATGAAAAAATTAGAGGTAGTAGACGTTAATATAAACCTTGCCGGAAAATTATAGCGATTACCCTAGGTCACATAGTTTTTGAGTAATTAGCCTTTTTCTGTTATACACAAATTTCGATTTACGGGCATTCAGAAAAATTGTTGAGCATAGCTGAATATACCTATCGTTGCAGAAGAATAAAAGCATTGTTGATAATGATTTTCGAAAAATAAATAATCGGTAATTAGCCGAGATATTAATCCTTAAAGGTACGGTCAGTTTGGACATACACAAGGACAGGGGCGGCGTACTCTATGCCTAGTTAACAACTTTTAAAGATACATATGTGTAATGTAATGTCCAGTAACAGTATAAAAGCAATAAACGTCAAATTGTTAAAAACATACTAATTTAAGGGGTCTCGAGACTCTAAAAAGTGGAAAAAATGAAAAAAAGACCATTTTCAACATTTAATGTCTTAAAATGTATATGATTTTAAAACACAATTTTAATTGGGATGAAAGATATAAGTATGTTCTTTCGTTTCATGTATTTAAAAAATTGCAAGATACAGAATTAGTATTTATAGAGGGCTCGAAACTGTTAGACATTTGTCGAACAAAAAATTGGCATAACAGTTTACTCGCAGGATTACAAAATAAATATTGCAACTAGAATGAAAATTTTGGTGTTTACTTATACTCCAGATTGTAATAATTTCCCTGAACTTAAATAAATTTGTATTTAAAGCATTTTTATATTTTTAATGAAATGTTGCATTTAGCTAATACAAAATTTTGAAAATTTCAACAGTAAAATCACCTAAAAAAAAATTTTTTTGAACAATAAAAAGGAAATTTTAGGTTCAGTTTATACAGACTAACATGAAATATATGTTTTGAAAATTTCATGAAAAAATATTCAGAAGTTCTTGAGGTATCCTGCACGTTATGCCCAAAACATGCCATTTGGAAAATAATTACTTTAAAGTTTCGGAAACGCCGCTTCAGCTATTGAGCGGGTATAATTCTAAAAGCCAAAACTTCTGTTCTAATAAGAATTTCAAGGAAACATTTATATGAAAATATTCAGAAAAGATAGGAGTTTAACATCTAAAAAAATTAAAATTTCTTAAATTTTGAAGCTTTAAGAGTCCTGCGACCACTTAATCCTTTCCGGCACGGAGTAATTCTATTTATAAACTTATGAAATAATAAACTGACACCAGAATTTATAAACGAATTTATTAGACTTATTTTCACGTACGTGATAAAAGGAAAATTTTAATTAAATATTCTTGGTGCCGTTTGTCTGTTTTGGAATTAAAATTAGGTGTCCGTTTTTTAAGGGCATCGCCCTCGAAATATTTAATTAGAATGAATCGCATAAATACTGTGGGATTCGCGATAGTTTGCATTGATTGTATCTCTCAATACGCCTCGAGTGACTTTAAAAGTTAATAAAACACCTACCTGGAAAAACGCGGCACTGACCATGGCGGCGTTGCAACTTTGAGACCTCAATTCGAAGCGCGCTTAGCACAATGCCAAATTTAAACTTTGAACAAAGGTTTTGTTTTAGCTACACTGTAGAAATAAAGGTTATTACTACGCTGAATTTAGTTTCATGAAATGCCAAATGAAGTTTAACTATGCACTGCTTTTATTGTCAGTACCGAATTAAGTTCATCATAAACAGATTAGGATAATATTAAAACAAGTAATATAAAAATTTTGTTTTTAAAGTCAATTCGTACTTAGGTCATCAAAGAAAAATTTAATATAATCCCTGAAGCTAATATTAGTTTTTGTTGCATTAAAATATCTAAATTTCGTTGATTTGCTATAAGCAAGTAGGTTTACAATGAAGTCTATGGGAATTTGGCAAAATATTAGAGATATCGACAAGTTGGCGACAAACTTGGCGGTATTTGGTGACAGAACAGGGTCCCCCCTATCGTAACCCCCCTTATAAATATGAAGATGCATTAAATGCTTCAATAACCAATGGCCGCCATTTTGTCTCCCATGTAAAACTAAAATTAATTAATTAAAATTTAATTAATGAATTAATATTTGAAAAACTGTATTAACATCAATTGTCATCGAGTACAAGTTTAAAAAATTTATTTCAACTTGATAGGATGAATAATAAGTATTTTATTAACGATTGAAAATTTGAACAAGATATATAAATAAATAAATAAATATAGGGAGAGTGTGAACTAATAGTAGGAATTGAAAAAGAGTTATACGAGTAGCTATATTTGATATTATTTAGGTTCCATATCTCTTTGAACTTTCATGGTATACCCGATTACACTTTTCTAATATATACAGTTATACCCAACCCTACGTTGTATAGTTTTTTAAAGAATCTTAGTATTCTTTTAGCAACTTTTTTTTTTTTTTTTTAAATAATACAATTACAAATTTATATATTTATTCTACGAAACCCTCTGTACGCGAGTAATGCTCGCACTTGACCGTTTTTTTTTCTTATAAATCTGTAGTTTTAATTAGATAAAAATTATTTTACTAAAGCAGAACAAATTTCTTGATTTTATTAGTACGTTGCAATAATGCAATTCTCTTATTTTTATTTATTTATTAAATTCATGTGTTTCAACAAAATACTATAAGGGTCAATATCTGAAAACTGGACAATTTGCATCCACTGCCAATAATATTCCATTAATTATACTAAAACCAAAAACTGAAAAATGTAATATATTGTAACACTTGTTATGACAATTACCAATGATAAATGGACATACGATGATGCAATAATTAATTTTAAGTTTTAAACAAACAAAATCATCATTTCAGTCGCTGTCCCTAGGTACATATATCCAATATTAAATGTATGCTGTAAAATTTTTTATAAATATTTTTAACTTTTGCTATTATATATTTATACCTATATATATACAGTATGGGAAAATATAATGCTCTTTTACTCGTATAGATTGTATAGTAAAATACTGTAGTAAATATATTTGTCCCTGAGGTTGACCATCTTCTCAGTCCCTCTAACTACACATTTAGGTTAACAGATACTAGGTGGCGCTGGCAGAATTATTTCCATTGCAACAGCAACTATAGTATAACTATCCACCATGGATGAAGGTAGGTTGTTCTTCTCATTGTTTCATTTTTAGAAATATTTAGTTTTTGTTCTGAAAAGGTATGAGTATTTTTTTATAGCATCATTCATGTCCCCATATTTAATTTTTTATCTATAAAAAAAAAGCTTGTTGCAACATTATTTAGATAACATACACATGTCACATGGAATATTTAATCATTTACGTTTGCTCAAAATTATTCAATAAAATGGCTGTGCAGCTTTTAAGACAAAAACTTCACCTCAGTCCCCATCATCTCAGTCCCAATTATTAGACACTGATTATGGTGTTAACAGACACTTTCTTCCATAAAAGTTTATCCTACGCGTAAAATATACATCCTTGATCTCAAAACACTACAGCATTCAAATGACAAAACATGTATCATAGTATATAATTGTATTTGGAATTTGGTACATTAATTCAAAAAAATAAAAATTCTGGTGTGAAATTGTCCAGTTTTCAGATATTGACCCATAAACATAGGGCGAAACCCCCAGTTACTGTCACCTAACTAATAATTGACATTTCAGAGAAAATCTAACTCAAATAAGTATTTTCTTGTAAAATTCTGCAAGGTAATGTCTAGTGGTAACCAGGGATGTAGTGGAGGGTATACGGGGGTATACGCCGTATACCTTCTGGATTTTTTCAAGGAACACCGTATACCCTCTGTCTCTCAAGAAAGCTATAGTTTATACACTCTAGGGTTTACGCTCTGCCTTGAACGTATACCCTCTGCTTAGAGAGTTTACCTTCTGTTTTTTTTTTACGACTACACCACTGGTGGTAACTTAGGCACTTATTTGTATTTTGGAGTCAATTTATTCGCCAATAGTAGGCCATAAACATATTTAATGAGGAAGAAACTTTTGAGAACACAAAAACTACCACTTTGAGGCATCCATCTTATTTCTAGTAATAAGATACTGCTTTTTTTAATCTATTTGTAATGCAACCGTCCTAAGCATTTCCTTAAAGTTATACTTCTAGAAATTAGTTAAAAGATGCCTAGGATACATTAGGACTGTAATTTCTAGTTTATAGATACTCAATTCAGCTTTATAGGGGGAGGGGGGGTGACTGCCAGTTATTGGTTACAGTAATTTCACTTCACCAGCGTCGACAGAGTTGCTAATTAGGAGTAACATTAAAGAAAGTTGAAATCGATTGTTTGAATTGTTTTTAAAAAACATAATAATAAATTAAATTTATCCTGTCCTCAACGCCATTAAAATTTAAATTGTTTTACCAGCGTCTGACACTATTTGTCAATTACTGGTTCATAAATGTCAGTTACTAGATACAGTTATTGGCATTACTAATAATTTAAACATGTAAAAAGGGACCCCATGCATCTGTACTGTAATATTAATATGAGAAATAATAAATAACTCTGTTTTGTTTTTATATTTGCAAGTAAAGTATCAGACACTGGCTCATTTTGTGCCAGTTATTGGTTTTTCAAAATAGGGTTGACGCCAGTTACTGATGTTATTGACTATATTTATGAAAAAAATAATTTATGATAATACAATGTATATTTTTTGATAATTTTGTCAACAATTACATTTTAATGTATCTCTATTATCTATTTAAAAATAAAGATAAGTATAAAATGCATTTAAAGTTTTGTAATAGTGATTGGAACATGAAAGAATCCTTAAGGTGTCAGTTATTGGGGGTTTCACTCTATAAGGTACAATCTGTAAGCACATCATTTTTTCTCAGCTGATATAAAGAATTAATGTACTAAATAATAACTTACTAATAATACGTCAATAATTTAACACATTTATTCCAATTGGTAAATAAATCATATGAGTTGTAATTTTCCAATCGAATGAAAAAAAAATGTACAGACCAGGATTTGAACCAGGGACCTTTGGCTTAAGCTGCCAACACTCTACCAACTGAGCTATCTCAGACAAATCGGGTGGACAAAATTCACTCAGACATCTTTTTGATAATGGCATTTGGACTGTTATCTCAAAAAACTCAACAGAATAAATAGCAGGTAATTGAATTCCAAGAAAACGTTGGATGTGTAATCACACTACTTAGTACTTACGTATCGAACGTTTATTTGGATTTGCATTATCTGCGATTTATTCTGTTGAGCTGTTTCAGATAACGGACCAGGTATTATTATCGAAATGTTGTCTGGATGAATTTTGTCAGCCAGATTTTCCCAGAGAAGCTCAGTTGGTTGAGCGTTGGCAAACTAAGCCAAAGGTCCCTGGTTCAAATCCTCGCCGGAGATTTTTTACACTCAGTTGGAAAATTACAACTCGTATTCTAATAATATACTAAATAAATAAAAAATGCCAAATAAAAATGCTGTCAATTTTAATAATAAATATATTATTTGTTTGTTTCAACAAACAAAAAGAAATTTAATAATGAGATTTTTTTATATATATAAACCTAAATCTAAGCTTCAAATTGTTTAAAATGTAACTAAAATTTCTTTAAAGATTAATATTTTTAAAAGTTTGTAATTTGCTTTTCATCTATTCAAAACACTATGCATTTGTGATGCCTGGATGACGTCTTTAGCCCTGAGCTGGCGCGCCTCTGGTCACATGACGCGCGGGCGTGAGAAAGAAGGAGTTCGATTATGTTTGAGGGACGTAGTTTTTTGCCGTGCCTATATGCCGGCCAGATTTTGAGAAACCGAAATTTGATTATTAAATTAAACAGGTGCTACGGGCACCGGAATGAAATAAATTTAGCAGTGTAGTTGAATTGAAGTAGTGTAATAAGATAGCTTGTATAATTGTGGAGTTCTATAGTGTATTCCATTGGATCTAATTCATATATAAATCGTTTCGTCCTTTTGTATCATCGTATGTCTTCGTTATGTACTGTCCTTTTACATATATGTTAATAAACTGTGTTATAAAACAAGAGGGGCTCTTTAGAAAAGTGGTAGTCCTAGATTATACATCCGGGTGTTATAAATATAAAAAGGAAAAACATACAGATGGTCCCTGGAACGATATACAGAAGTTAAAAAGCCTTCACAGCATTATTCATTCTTTTTCTAAATACTGGAGAAGCTGCATTTTTGGATATCAATATTTCTGGTTTCATAACTTGGTATAATCGTTTTATCGATATTAAAGTTATACATTTTTAATTAGAAACTGTTCGCAATTAGAAGCTGTTCACATATGTTTTAGACTATGTTGTTTTGCTGTAAAAAATACTCGACTTCTTGCAAAAAGTTCTTTTCACTGCACTTATGTTTCTAACATTATAAATTATCGTCTGCTGCCCGAAATTTTTGTTTAAAAGTAAATAGCGATTTTAAAAAAGCGGTGGATGAAAATCTTTGTTTCTAATCTTTCTAAAGAGAATTATTCTAATTCAGCTACTATATAACCACTTCAACGCCATTACTGACAGAAATTTGTCCCTATGGTGATTAGGCTCTGGTGAAAGGTACTAGTGTACACTACATCAGCGATTTTTCTTATATCTATACTATCAGATCAAATGTGATTGAAATTAAGAAGAACATTCTAATTTTGACCGTGGATGTAAGCTTTTCGAAACTGTGAGCTTAACTGTTTTTTTTTTTTTTTTTTTTTTTTTTTTTTTGTGAATCAAGGTATTTGTATTTTTTTATGACTATTAGTAAAAGTACCGCTTTGTACATGATGCAAAAAATCCCCCCCCCCCCCAACACTGTAAAATATTGCAGAAATATTCTTTGATATAAGAAATATTTACGAAAATTCAGCGTAATCAGCTCAACGTGCGTTTGCGCACGTTTCTGTAAAACTTTCCTTCGCTTTCAGCAATCTATAGAAGAAGAAACAAATAAGAAATCTCCAGAAACATTTTTTTTAACATTGCTTTATTATTTTTTATAAGAATAACAATTAATTGAGACCTTAATGGGGTAAATGATTAAGAAAAATGACGTTCAGAAACATAAAAAAAAAAAAAATCATATCGTTATTATATTTTATGATCCATACTACATAAAAGCTGCTTAATTTTAGAATATAGTAGCACCAAAATACCTAAAACAAAATATATATTCTTTTTAATTCACACTCAAATAATTTTTACGTTAGTTTTTTGCGAACCCTATTACAGTTATAAGTCAAATATTTTCTTGGATGTATGTTTAAAGTTATAGAAATATTTATTTTTATTGATAAAGGCGCATTAAGAACTAAAGGTATGCTATTTCTTAATTCATATGTCTTCTTGTTTTTCTTTTTTATTTGCTTTGTTTTTTACCATATGTACTTACTTGTTGGTTTTTTCCCCTTTAGGTAAGTGAAAATTTTGTGATTCCTTATGGAGACGATTTACATAATCTACAATTTTTCGTAAGTTACACAATTATTTTCTTCAAAGAACATTTAATTTGCCTTTAGATATTTGATTACTTTCTTTTTTGAGAATTATCATTTTTATTTCTTTTAAGTATAAAGTTTGCTTGTCTTATTAGATTCGTGGATGATGTTATATTTTCATTAGAAAATATACATATAGAACTTAAAATAAATTAAACTTACAACAATTGCGAGCATAAAATTATAGAAGTGTGCTGATTTCTAGAAAGTTTGTTGAATAATTATAATTCTTATAATTCATCTTTCAAAATCTGAGGAAAAGAGAAAGCGAATTTTATCATTCTTCAAAAAATAAACTAACGTGAAGTACTGAGGAAAGAGTTTGTAAAAACGCAATGGGAAATAAATTTTCCTTTCACACTTAATCAAATCCAGGTAAATAAATGGCTTATAAAACCATGTATTGGAGGTCGTCAACCTTTGTACTATCATGGGTGCATTTGAATTTTTGAAACCTTTTCATGGGTGTACATTGACGAAATATACAATTCCACATATGTATATATATTTTTATAAATGTGTATTTATAAAAACTCTTGCAACTACCTCAGATGCAAATAATAAAACAGTACTTAACTTAACGTTTTGAGTAGAAGTCAATCTTATTCAAAGCTGATATCATAAGGATAAATGTACAGACAGAGGCCCGTTTCTTTTTTTTTCATCTAAAATCAACTAACTATCCGTGAGTGTAAAATGTGTATAGTTGTTCATAAAACTTTATTGATGCTTCATGGAACCATGGCGAATCATGCAAGTAAGAACAGTTGACTTGTGCGTAGTTGAAACCACTAATTATCACATGGTTCGCTTTAAAAATTGCTTCTCTATAGCGTGAGATACATTTTATCTGTAAAAACAAAATATTTTGTTATAAAAGTATGCAGCAAAGTGTGAATAAGTGAATATCTGATAATTACTTTCACTTTCAATTAATTTACAGTTCATTAGGATGGATTTAAAAGTTTAAAATAAATTAAGAGTCTAAGAATAAAAAAAGATTATAACGTAGTAATGGATTTCGTGTTTAAGGATTTAGAATTTTCAATTTAATCCCATACATTGAGCTTTATAGAGAACAAATAATTCCGTTCTTGCATTCCTTCAGCATAAGAAGTATTGTTCTACCATACGCTGTTAAAAATTTTGTTCTGTGTTGAACCAACCTTTGTTGTTGCAGTGACTGCAACCATAAAATGGTGAATTCTCGTTCCAACAATTGGAGCTCCGGTTGAACCATAGCTCCAAATGTCGGAATGAGATTTCACCATCTTATAGGTTACAGCTACTGCAGTTTCAAAAATCGGTTCGATACAGCACAAAATTTTAAAAGTGTATTTCTAGATGTCACTGTAAAAAATACATTGAATTTTTGCATTATTTACACTAAAAAAAAACTCAGTTTAAGGGTCTACTTCAGTCACCTGGAAAGACTCGCACGCTAATGCTAATCCTGTGGAAGAAATTTTTTAAGATATCTCGTTTGCATTTTAATATTTTTAAATAATTTTCTTTGCATTGGATAGCTAAGATGGATCTCTACGTCTGCCTTTTTTTACTTTTTCGATTTTGTTTGCAGGTTTGTTTTTTTTTTTCAAAAGGATGCTGTCACTTTCGAAACCGGTTCCGAAAATGAAAGTGTCCTAATTAAAAATATCTGTAAAAAAATCGAAAAAATAAAAAACGCCCTTTGTACAGATTGATCTCAGCTAGCTAATGCAAAAGAAAAAAAAATTAAAAATACTGAAAAAGCCAGTGAGGTGTCTTTAAAAATTCTTCCATAGGATTAGCATTAGTGAGCGGGTCTTTTCAGGTGACTGAAGTAGCCTCATAACGCACAAATATAATCATAGGTATAATTAATATCATAATAAAAATCAAAAATTGTCCCAGCGTGTGTTATTTTTAAACAAACTGCTATCTCAAAGGTAAGTTTCATAAAATGTATTATATGAACTTTTAAAAGTTCACTCTTTTACTTAAAAGGTGACTAAAATAATAAAAGAGATATTAAAAGTTTAAAAATGCATTTTATTTAAAACTTCTTAGTACATTCAAGCTTTTCCAAGCTCTTCATCAGAGAGTATTTTAATAACTAATTTATGTTTATTTATAACAAATACATCACTTCGTTTTGAAAATGGGAGAACCAATAATTATTAGAGATGCAAGTAGAAGTAGCAGTTTCTTGGATTGAACTTAATTAAGCTCTCAGAGAAAACTGTAAATTTATGATTGTAAATTTATATTTGCTGTTCAATTTTCACGGGCAACAGCCCTATTTGATGAAAAACGGTCTGATCCACTGTAAAAATACGGTACGACCCCATACATTTTCCTCCGCTAGTGTTTAACCCTTCATTTTAGTTGTGTTTCGAAAAATAATGTCACTTAACCGCGACCGTAACATATTTTTTAATCCGCCAAGAAAAGCGATTCTGTGATGATTATCTAACGTGCTACGTGCTACGGAACAGTAAGTAAAGTGTTATTGTGTTTTGAAGTGTATTATATCTTTGCCCCGTAAAATTACGGGTTACACAAAATGATGGGCATGGATTTTTTTGACGGAGTATAACTGGAATCTCTGCTGCCAGCCTCTGTCCGTAATTTTACAGGGATAACTTTAGATACTTAGAAAATTAAGGGCAATCCACATATTCTTGCAGTTCTAGCCCATCTGTTAGCAAAAATACGGTACGACCCCATACATTTTCCCCCGCTAGGGTGTACACGTTGACACAAAATGATGGGCATGGATCTTTTTTTTTTTTTTTTTACGGGGTATGACTGGAATATCTCCTGCCGTAATTTTACAGGGATATATTTAACAGTGTAGAGAAAATATATACAATTATTAACTGCAATTTCATTTCTTTTATTACATCACTCTGATCTCATGCATCAACTCTCCTTTTTGAATGCGTAACTGGACAGTCGAAGTATTATTATTATTATTTTATTACACTCGGACCTCGGAACCTCCTTATCTCGAAACCCTTGATATCCCGAAAAAAAAATTCCCCTGCATTTCCATCAAAATTCTTGTGTATTTTCCATAGTTATCTCGAAATATATTTCCCAAAACCCTTGATATGTCGAAATATTTTCCGCAGAAATTAGTTTGACTTTTTACTTTCGGCTATTGTCAGCTGTAGAACTAGTTTGATCTGGATGCTTGTTTCACATTCGTTTATCCCTTTGTTGATACAAAGAACTCAAAGGGTAAGAATGGAAGGCTTTTGAAACCGAAAAAAGGGACAACGTCGTTTTTTGGAAACTTTGCAGTGAAAGTGCATCGGGTGATTCAGCTACCTGTGAAGAGCGGCTCTCAGAACTCTCTTCTCTTTTAAAAGACTATAAAGCAGATGATTTGTTTAACGCACATGGAACTGTATTATTGTACCTTAGTTTTCCCAACAAAACATCTGCATTTAAAGGTGAAGAAATCCGACGTGGCAAACCAAGTAAACTTCGTGTAATTGTGCTTTTGACAGCAAATCAAAGTGGTAAAGAAAAGCTTCCTCCTCTTATGATAGGACAATCTAAAAAGCCGAGGTGCTTCGATAAAATTAAATACATTTCTAATGCTGTACAGGTGAAATATAAAGGTTTCGATGGCAAACACAATTTTTGCTGATTGGCTGATAAGAATCGGTAAAACAATGGCTAAAAGTAAAATACACGTTCTCCTCTTTATAGACAATTGTAAAGGCCACTCTAATCTTCCAACGCTAAAAATATAGCTGTTAAATTTTTTCCGCCAAACACGACTTCGAAGTTTCGATCAGGACAACCATTCAACTAGGATATAATCCGTAGCTTCAAAGTTGATGATTGAGTCCAAATTGCCAAATGTGAGAAACTTCTGAATAATATCCAATTTGCCATTTCTTAATGACGAATTAGATATTATTTAATCAAAACAAGTTTACGTATAACACAATTTTGAAATTATTAAAACTTTGAGAAGTGTAATTTGTTAATTATTAGTAGATTATATGTAGTTTTTGACGAATCTTATTTTTTACAGCAAAAAGCAGTTTGTGAGATTAGATTTTTTAATTTTGTCAAAACCTTAATAACTCGAAACCTCTATATCTCGAAGTTTTTTCTCTTCCCCACAGATTCGAGATATCGAGGTTGTCCTGTATTACTCTTTTATTATTTTAGTCGCCTTTTAAGTAAAACAGTGAACTTTTTAAAGTTCATATAATATATTTTATGTTTGAATCAAGATGAAATATTGCGTTTCGTCGTATAATATTATTTGATAAGTTTCATTTTAATTATATAGTAGACTCTAGTAGACCTATGTTAGCAATTGTCCTTTGTTTAAGCATGCTTAGATAAGCAGGTAAAAGGGATTATTTCAGAATCTCACACTTTTCTAACACAACTTTTTCTATTAATTACTGTGGATGCATTACGTAGTATGTTTGAATTTGAATTGAAAGAAATCCTGACAGTTAAATGCACGAAACTCGAAAAATTCATTTGAGTTGAAAAAGTCGAGAATCGTTACATGACTCAAACCTCACAAAGAGGTGAAATTGAAAAAAGAATGTTGAAAATTTTTCTCAAAATCTTATTTGCATTCCGATGTTTCTTTTCGTAATTCTTCCAAAATATTTTTCTTGATCTTTTTTTTTTCTTTTTAAATTGCATGCAAAAGAGATAGACTTAATTTTGCATGCAGGAAAATGTGTGTGTAGCTAAAATAAAAATTTGTTAGTACTTGGGATTTTACTTGTTTGCATTATGGCTTAGGATAAGCGATTGTAAGAGAGTTTCTCGAAGTAAAAATGGTTAAGGAAAATTTTAAATAATTGTATAAAAATGAAACAAAGAACATTCTTACTGAATCCGTTACTTTTTCAAACTGACTTAATTTAGAGTTTTTCTAAAATGAAAAACCAATAAAAATCTCATCTGTATTACTTTTAGAAAAGACAATGACGTTTTAAAAGACTGTTTTTTAAAAAGATTGTGCAAGATCATAAGTAAGTCGAATTCAGGTGTGCACTGTGACAGAGTTCCCTCACATATCCTTTTTTTTTTTAGTTAAAAATTAATTTAATTCATTTATTTTGGCTTTTGAAACATGTCGTTTTTTCCCTTCGTTATGTTAAAATTTATTATTTAACTCTAAGCTTAAAATCCATTTCGAATCTTATCTGTTCGTTGTTTTTTCTTTCTTTCAATAACCGCTATAATGTGATGCAATAATTTTCACTTCATGATTTATAATCGCTTTCTCAATAACATCTGCGGCCGTTAAAATAAAATAAAAACAGAAGGAGTAGATGCACCTGCCTTTGATTTCAATGAATGTTATTTTGTTTTTTCTTTCATTTGCGTCGCCCGCGATAGATATAAATAAGTCTCATTCTTTTCTTAAATAAAAAGTGACCGTTGAAATAATATATCAAAATGTAAAATGATAGTACATTGAGGCTGTCTTTAAATTACTTTTCATGTACGTTAAATTTATTTGTCAGTTGTGTTAAAGCTTATGCCTTTCTCTGTATTTCGCAATTATAAATAGCAATCATTTAACATAATCATTTGTTTAGTTAATTTATTGCTGGCTTTGTGGCGTCTCTGATAGATACATGTGTAGTACCGTTCTTTCTGGCAACCATTCTGCATCACGCGATTTATTCATTGTTTTGTCGGGGTGCTGGATTCTGGGCTAATCATTTTGGCTCACAAAAATGATTCTTTGTCTACTTTTCGTGCACTGTTCTAATGCTGGAAATTTGGCGATATTTAGCGCAAAATGTGATATCCTGCTTATGAAAATTGGCACTTAAACTTTTGATCGCGACGAGTGAAGATGTAAAATGACCTAGTGGTCTGAGGTTACGCTCAGGCGTACCTCTTATTTGCGGATTTCCTCTCTCTCCCATGTAGTATTTATAAGTAAATTGGCCTTTTATTACTATAGTTAAAAATGTTTAATAAAGTTTTCTAGTTCCTGTATTTTTATGGTTGGAGTTTTTCTTATACACTTTTACGAACCAATCACTGAACCTGAATCACACTTACCTTTAAGACTGTTCTCAAATTCCTTGCTCAACAATGCGAAACTTTCTGACATATTTTCGGGCTGATTTTTCAAGGTAAAGGCATAAAATTGGTAGTGTTGACGATTGAAGCAATTTAGAATCGAAATGAGTTATCCCATTATTCGCTAAATAAATTTCTTATCAAGTTATAAGCGATTTTGGTCTCGTAAAAATGCGTTCTTAGGTGCGTTCGTAATTATATAAATACGTGGTATCACCTATAGTCGTCGTCCGGTCCGTCCGTCCTGTATCCGTCTGTGCGCATATAACAGCGCAAAAACTACCCAACCGAATGGTTTGAAATTTAATATATATAATCGTTGTAGAATTTGTCGAGTCATTTCAAATTGTATGAGAATCGAATCAAAACTTTAAAATATATTAATGGTTTTCTTCATTCTATTAAATCCAACCATACGGAATTAATTCAATGATATCCCATGATAGCTAATTACTCTAGATTGCCTTGGTGATTATCTTCTATTTAAGATGGAGTCATATTATTTCCGTATTACTAAATTTAATATATATAATCGTAATAAATTTTGCATTCATGCATTTTTGCGTACGAGTGCGACAGATATTGCACCTCATTTGCCACGTTTGATGTGAAATTTTCAACTTGTTCTCCTTTCTCTAGCTATCACATTCAGTAATTCTGTTCAAAAGACTCTGACAGTATTTTCCGAAAGATTTTACTTTTACCATAAAAGGGAAAACATCTTTTGATTACATAGTTTCTGAATAACAGTACCTGCCAATGTAATGCGTTTCAGAACAAAATGAATTACAAAATGAACAAAAGTGCGTCAGAAAGTAGCACCTTTGGATTTGAGAACAGCCTTAAAAAGGATGAAAACTCTTTCTGTAAAGTATATGGTAACTATATTTTTCTTTGTGTAATTTTAACAAATTTTAATATAACATCAAGATTTGTGATTCCTTTTTCGCTCATTTCAAAGTTAACCGCCCTCTTAAGCTAATACAAAATATCACTTACCAAGTTATCAAATTATTAATTTCTTGTTGCCCTGGGCGTTAATCAATTTCGCAAAATTATCTTTTTAATATACAAGGTCCGGCTATTAATTTCGAGGACTCATGGAATAACTCAGAAGAAAAAAAGGTTAAACACATAGCCATTGAATATGATTCAAACTAATCCCCATCAGCCGTAATGCACGTCTGTGCTCGGCTGTACAAATTTCGGAAAGAAGCTTTAAAGTCCTCTTTTGGAATGCTCTTTAATAGTGACGTTACAGTTTTCTTGATGGCTTCGACATCCTAAAATCTTGTTCCCTTCAGCGAATTTTTCAGCTTGGGATCAGGAAAAAGTATGCGGGTGCTAGGTCTGGAGAGTATTGTGGATGCTGCATCTCAACGACACCATGCTGGGCTAAGAATCGCCTCACAGGCAACGCAATGTGTGGGCTGGCATTGTCATGTAGCAGCAGCCAACTCCCATTTTGTTGAAAATGAGGCCTCCCTCTACGAATTCGTTTTCGAAGTCTGTCAAGATCTTCTGTGTAGAACTTTTCATTGATAGTCATGTTAGGATGAAGAAATTCATGATGAATAAGTCCATCGCAATCAAAGAAAGTGATTAACATGACCTTGACTTTGGACTTTTCAAATCGAAATTTTTTCTCTCTTGGTGAATCTGGAAACCGCCATTCGGAGTTTTGACGCTTGGTTTCATGGTCATATTGATAACACCAAGATTCGTCTCCTGTGACTATCCTATCCAGGAACGCAGGGTCAGCATCAGCGTTGTCGATCAGTTCGCCACATGCGTCCAGTCTCAATTGCTTTTGTTCCTCCCTTAAATGGTGAGGAACGAATCTGGAACAAATCTTGCGTTTGCCTAGGTCTTGCGTCAAAATTCGCCGAACTGTCTCTTTGTCCATGTTCAATTCATTGGCGAGTACTCGAATAATCAATCGACGATTACATTTCACCATATCGCGAACTTTTTTAATTTCTTCCAGCGTGCGTACGGACTGCGGCCGACCTGTGTGGGGATCATCTTCGACGCTTTCGCGCCCGAACCGAAAGCGTTTAAACCATTCAAAAGTTCTTTAGCGGGATAATGCTTCCTCGCCGTAAACTTGTTTTAACATTTCGTAGGTTTCCGCAGCTGTCTGGCCGAATTTAAAGCAAAATTTAATGTTAATTCTTTGCTCCATTTTCTCTTCGACAACAGGAATTTAAGAGCTACGTTTTAATGCGTCTTTCCACGAGAACCACTTACTTCAGAATGGCGCCGAGTCCACTGCACATGCTCAAGAAAACGCTCTTCAATATGCAATCATTAGCACCGTCTTACGGCTTTTCGTTCTCGTACGGTTACATGAGTCCTGGAAATTAATAGCCTGACCTTGTAGAAGGTCAAAAATTAATATTAAATTAATTTATGTATTGGTTCAATTTAGAGTTTTTCTAAAATGATTAAGCAACACAAATGTATTTTGTATTACTTGTAAAAAAAAAAAGCTGTGACATTTTAAAAACTGTCTTTAAAAATGGGGAAAAAACAAGATCTTTAAAACAAGCTTTTCATATAATACAACACGTGTCAATTAGGCATGTAACAAAAAGATTTAATAAAATGTAGTTTCCGTTTTACCAAAAGTTACTGAATTCTAAAATAACCTTCAATTTTGTAATATGTTTCCTCTTCTTCCACTTCAAACAATTAAAAAAAGGGAGGAAAAAGGCATTATTTTTCCTTTATTTGAAATATGAATGCTTTTAAACATTTTGTTATCATGTGATTCGTTAAAAGTCAACAAGGCATAAATGAAAGGTGTTTGCACGTGTGTAGTATTCAATAAGAGCAGCATAACATCATGAAAAATAAGGAAATTCAATCAAATATTCATAAAGAAATAGATAAATTTAAAGAAACAAGTACAGTATTTAGCAAACAAAAGTCGGGAATTGCTGTAACTGTTGCGTAGTATACAAATATTCCTGAAATATTTTTTGAGCATGTTTCAATTTTTTCACTTCTGTTTGCTCATTAGTATTCAAACAGAAACAAGATAAATGAATTTAAACCTTTGTAATTTTTGTTTGCTTAGTTAAAGTTTCTGCAAATACGGCTCTTATTTAAATTGGAGCACGTTTTGTAACGGTAATTCTGTATAAGATCATCAATAACTCTGAAGTGCTGATGCTATTTAAAGTCTCTACGGTGAAAAAAAAAGGGAGCCTTTGATGTACAATTACTTTTCATTGAACTTTTCTAGAGTTTTTATTTACTTTATAACAGAATTTCAATTTTTATTTTCAATAAAAATGTTTTCAAGCATGTGGAGTTATATCAGACAATGGCATTTGGTGTTTCATAATTCTTTTTTGGAAGTTCATGCTGGAAAAACTATGACAAATACATAAAAAAAGGTCATATCGCTAAGCGTACCGGTTGGAGTATGCGAAGAAATGTTAAGGGACAGGCGAAGAGTCAAATAAAGAAACAGATTAAATGCTATTATGGCCTTACCTCCGCAAAACAAAGCCTTATAAACAAACGCACCCGACACATTAAAAGGGATGCTGCGTGCACTGCTTAGCTTACATTAAATATAAATTAAAAATCAGGTTTATGCGTATCCATTTATTGTCTTCTCTGTTTACCATTATCTATTTTTATTAGATTATATATAGATTTATTATTTTTTATATTTATTTCTATTTTTATTTTTTTTTATCCTAGCGTTGCAACAGCTACATGCAATTTTTCAAGGGGTGCGCGAGACATAAATCATCATCAAAATCAATTCACGTGACACAGAATTATTCATTAAATCTGGCCCTTAAAAAGAAACTAAACATAATTACCAGGAAAGATTTATTTCCAAAGGTACAGCAGTGTTTCATCTACTTTTCAACATAAAAACCACCGGAATTGTAACACTTGTCCGTGGGAAAAGTTTTTTGTAGTTCAGTGTCATAGAAGTCTGCCGCCTGAGAATGGATCCATCTTTTCACAGTTGTCAATCCATGTCTCATTAACCGTAACGATCCTGTTGAGGTACTCGTTGCCCTCATCGTGATGTCGCTGCTGAAAAAATCGTCAATGCTATGCATGAAATGATTACGAAACCCCTGTTGTTCCGAAAATTGGTGGCCCGGTGGGTTCCGAAGAACCTTATACCCGTACACAAAACCAAGCGGATGGCAGCAGCATTGATTTTTCTGCAGCAAAACCATAATAAGGGCAACGAGTACCTCAACAGGATCGTTACGAGTGATGAGACATGGGTTGACAACTGTGACAAACTGGCTCCATTCCCAGGGGGAAGACTTCTATGACACTGGGCTACAAAAACTTATCCCACGCTATGACAAGTTTTGCAATTTCAGTGGTTCTTAGGTCTAGAACTAGCTGAAACATTGATGTATCTTTTCCAATAAATATTTCCAGGTAATTATGTTTTGCTTCTTTTTACGGTCAGTGGAAAAGTTATTTTCTGGATGACCCTCGTATATGGATAGATTTGACTACCTTTACTCTTTTACATATCCATTAAATTCTTATGAATTTTTTCTGAGAATATCTGGTTTCGTAAATAATTAATTACTTTCGTAAATACTTTTTGTTTGTTTTATTTATTTATTTCCTTTTTATAAGTATTTATACATGTGTAAATGATTATAATAATAAGTGACGTGGCGTGACTATAAACTTTTTTTTTTACGTTATTTAAAGCGTATCACGCTTATCAGTGCATTAATTATTAAAAAAAAGTGAAAAAGTTAAAGTATTTAAAATTTATCTTGCATAATTAGCAACATAAATTTAAATGCATTTATCGGTAAGATAAAAATAGGAACTCTAATGGTAAATATTTATTTAAACTTAATTCTTAATAGTACAACCGTCAGAAATCGCGGAATACAAATATATTGTTATCCTATGCTATAATACAAACTATTAATTATTCATGAATAAAATTTTAGTCCTGATGATATTGAGTATCGTGAGATACATATAATTTATGAAATTTAATTTTCCTTTGTGAAATGTTATATTTATTGCATTAAAAAAGGCGACTTTTCATAATTTGCAAACATTTCCTTTGATTTCTTTCTGAGAATGTATCAAAAATAGTTTTCCCTCTCCTCTTTGCAAGCTAACTCAAAATAGCTTTGAACTTTCAATATCAGTAGTTTATCCAAGCTAATTATGGATTTCTCCTAAAATATATACTTAATATGGCTAAAATTATGTGAGTATGACTTATACTTGAAGAATATAAATAGAGAAAATACAATCTGCCCTTATATCATTCAATGTACATTCTTATTAATGTCAGCGCTTTATGTATGAAATAAATACCACTATTAATATTTCCGATAGAAATTCTACCTTGCTTCTTGTAGGAAATATTAATTCTATTTTCGGATCTCTCGAGAATAGATTGCATGCACGAAAATCCGGTTAAATTCACATTTAATCACATAATTTAAAACACGGCAGTTTCCCTTGAGCCAAACGATGCGGTACAAATTTTCTGAATTATTGGAAGTGATAGGGAGCTGTATTTTAAATAAGGTTATGAATTTTTATTACTATTCTCCTTCTCGTTTATTTATTAATTTTTCGAGGTATCATATATTTTATTGTGGCACTTGAAAGGAAACAAATTGTATCAGGAAATTTTCAGTCAGATTATACGGAATGGGAATTATTCCATATCTTACCTACTTTTAATTAAAGTATTTGTCAAGCTAAATTTTATGCTTTGAATAAACTTAAATCTAAGTATTTTTCTCATTTAATATCTTTCCGAAATCGTTGAAACGATCATGCAGCAATACATTTTTCAGTGTATTAATCAAACCTAAAATACCTTTATTGTGGCTTATCTACAAATAAAATTCATTTGGGAGTAAAATAAGAAAACATGGAATCTTGATGGAATACTCCTTCAATATACACTAAAATGTTTCTATTGATCTAATAATCTGCTTTAATAATAGTCCAAAAGCATCCAGACCTGCCAACTGCTACGAAAAAATCGTAGTTGCTACGATTTGGACCTATAAACTACGATGCTACGAAAATCGGCCTTAAACTATGATTTTTTGAAGAAAAAAAAACGCATTTTTTGCTTCTAGTTGCGATTTTTATCCCGAACAGCATATTTTTCAGTAGTGATTCTGTTCCGAGATTTCCAAAATTTCAAAGTATTCATTTCCGAAAGTTTTAAAAAATTGGCCATTAGTCCGAAAATTCGGTCATTAGAAAATTTCTGGAAGAGGGGGGGGGGGGGGGTTCTTTGAGGGGCAAGGTTTGAAATAGTGTGCAAAATCGCAAGATTTGTGATAAACTATCGCGAATTTCGACAATTGACTGTGTAAAAAAATCAATTTCATCAATTGGCCGCAGAAGAAAATAAATTTCGTCAAAGGATTGTGGTAAAAACGTGAATTTTGTCAAAATATCACAGAAAGAAAACGTGAATTTCGTCAACAGATCAGTAAGAAAATGCAAATTTCATCGAAAGATCAGTAAGAAAACGCAAATTTTACCGAAAGATCGCAGAAAGAAAACACTAATTTCGTCAAAGGATCGTGGTAAAAAACGCAAAATTCATCAAAGAATCGCGGTAAAATACGCGAATTTCGTCAAATTTCATGGTAAAAAGTGCAGATTTCAACAAAGAATCGTGATAGAAAAAGGTGAATTACGAAAGTGGGGGAAAAATTATGAATATCATTAAATGATCGCGGGAAAAAAATCGCGAATTTCGTCAAAATTTAATGCACTGGGCTAAACAATTGGAACCTGACCCCTTTTACAAATGTAAAAAAACGCTGCGAAACGAAAAGAAGCTCGAAAAATCGTATAATAATTTTCAGAGGAAAAAAATTACTATATTGAGTTGAAACAAACCTTATTCCTTTTACAGATGTCAAAAGATGGCTGTGTAACACGAAAAAACAACCAACCAACCAACCTTCAGATTAATATAAATTTTGTGTGCTACGGTTTCTCATTTTCAAAGGTTGGCAGGTCTGAGCATCTGAAATCCTATTAACATTTCAAGCAATTTCTCGCGATTTCTCGATTACTCCAATTCCTTTACAATTTATTCATGACTTACACAAATAGCAAACCGACATTGGTTGTTTTGGTTACATTAGACCCCAATATTCAGCTAATATTTTATTCATCAGAACACTTCCAGTGAAATCCAGTGAATATTTATTAAATATTGGTTTTGCAGTAGAAATATTAAGAATGAAATAACACAATAACAGAAATGTTGGCTTTATATTGAAAATGTTAAGAATGATATATCACAATAACAAAAATATTGACTTTAAATTAGAAATATTAAGAATGGAATACCACAATAACAGAAATATTGGATTTTTATTAGAAATATTAAGAATGAAATACCACAATAACAGAAAGATTGGCTTTACATTGTAGTAAATAATATCGGCAATGGAATGATGAGATATCGTCAGTTCCATGTCAAACTATCCAATATGAAAAAGATGCATTTTTCACATTTTTGCTATTTTCTTGTATTGTGCATGATACGTACTGTACAAAATTGTCACGTCTTTAGTTTGCTCAGAAACTTAGATAATGGCTGTTTCAAAGTATCCAATATGCACTTTATTTCTGAAATTTGCAATGCCAAACTGTCGAACATGACATATTCGATCCTTTGCCACAAAAATTGTAATATTTTACTTTTTCTAATCATTCGTACAGTGTCAAACTATCCAATATGTAAATAGCCACTTTTCGGGAAGGCAAGTATTGTTATTATTGTGGATTCAATATCCGCTCCAAGGCAGAAAGAGGAAATGTGTTGCTTTATATCCCATTTAAGCATGCTGTTACTTTATTGCTCTTAGTAGCAAAAAAATAAATAAATAAATAAAATAATAATAATAATAATGATAACATTCGTTAGATTGAATTCTTTTTTTTTTTTTTTTTTTTTTTTTTTTCTTTTTGCACTTGTTTGATAGTCATTGTTTCAAATTAGCAAATGTGCCACATTCGATATTTTGGATTGTATAAAATTTGGTATTTACATACTCAATATAAAAGAATTTTAATCAAATTAATTAATTAACAATATAAAGAATTTTAATTTTCGTTTTTTAACTTAAAAAACAAATATACAGTAAATTGATTAATAAAAATTTATTATTAAACGTTATTTAAATTTTACAAAATATAAGAAAACAAAGAAATAATCTACAAATAGAGGAATGGGCAAAAACGGGACTCTTTTTTTTTTTTTTTTTTTGAATAGTAACCTTCATTTTTGAATAGTAACCGTTTGCCTTATTTAATTGATTAAAGCAGTTGGGCCAATGACTACTACTATTTCCGAATAGTAATCTTGCTTTATTTAATTTTTTTAATTTTTTAATTTTTTTTTTTTTTTTACAAGTCAAACTGTCCAATATGGCATATTCGCTACTTTGAAACAACGAAAACTGAAAAATGTACAAAAACATATAGCATTTCAAAGTGTCCATTGTGATTTTTTGGCGAATAAAATTATTCAAATGATTTATCTTGATAGCATGCGTAAATAGGATATAAAACTACTCAAGAAAAATATATAAATTGTCTATTTCAGCCTGATGCTGATTTTGAATCCATAATTAAAACAGTTTTTTTTGCTCTCCTGAAAAGTGTCTATTTTCATATTAGATAGTTTGACATGGTACCGACGATATATTACATAAAATTAAAAAGTGAAAAAATGTACCATATAATCACGCTCATGTCAGAAAGAAAAAGAAAATGCTCCATCTTTCTCGTTCATAGTCATTTGGAAAAACAGTAATGCGATTTCTAATAAACTAGCACATGTTTTTTTTTACTTTTTAAAACCAGTTATTTTTTGTTAGACCTATTGAATAAAAAATAATCTTTAAAAAATAGAAAAAAATTAAAACATTACTTAATATAGCACGCAAGATATTGTTATTTAAAAAATCAGCACCTTATACGATATCAAATGAATGCGAATTTTAATATTACTGAGAAAAAAATGCTTTTTTTGAATTTGCTCAGGAAAAGAGAGCGCGCTAAAATCCCTTACGTAACAACAGTAGCTACTTAAAATATGCGTCTCCTAACTCCAAATTTAAAATACAGAAATTTCTCCATGAACATTATATAGCAGAAATTTCATTAGCTGTTAAAAATTATAGGAGCCGTATTTTAAATAAGACTTACTCAGTTCGACTATTATTCCGTTCTCGTTCACTTAATAATTTATGGTGTGCTGTATCATAGTACTTCCACAGAAAGATACTATTTAAGAAAATCGCTAGTTAGATTATTTAGTCTAAAATAATTTCACATTTTACCTTTCATAACTTTTATACTTTTAGTATTAAGCTTTACTATTTTTGTAAATTAAATTTTGTAGATTTTGTAAAGTAAAATGAAATAAATGTTTGAACGAAGAAACGTAGAATTTATTTTTATACCTGTATCCTATGGTACGCTGGAATCTGGAAAGCAAACTAAATGTATTTCTTTTCTTAATGCATTGTAAACTAATCTTGCATTTACAAACCAATTTTTCGAGTGAGTATTATCCAATGTTTACAGAATTACAGCTGGTGCATTTCCTATTTCTTATGTTACTTTATTATAGGGAATCACTAGAACAATCAGTTGTAATATATTTATAGAGAATCTTATTAAGTAATGTTAACGAATCGTAAAAGTGTTCGATAATTTTTTAACTATAAATGGAATTTTACACTGGGTATCAAGTAAATAGAGTTGGGCACTGTAGGCCTTGATCCTTCCTACCCAACCGAATGGTTTGAAATTTAATATATATAATCGTTGTAGCATTTTGTAGAGTCATTTCAAATTTTATGAAAATCGAATCAAAACTTAAAAAGATATTAATAAAAGTTTTCTTCATTCTGTTTAATCCCATCATACGTAATTAATTCAATGATATCCCATGATAGGTAATTATTCTAGATTGCCATGGTGACTGCGTCCTATTTAAGATGGAGTCCTATTATTTCCGTATTACTGAATTTAATACATATAATCTTAATAAATTTTGTATTGCATGCATTTTTGCGTAATTGTGTAACAGCTGTTACACCAAGATCTGAATATTTATAAAACTATTATAGTACGAACGCTCTTCATTTGCCACGTTTGACGTACAATTTTCGACTTCTTAAATTAACGGTAGCCATTTGACAACATTGGTTTGCTGTATAGAACTTATATAACAACTAGGGGATCAAACCCGAATTTCGATTATGAACGTAAGATAAAAATATTTTTCCCTTTTTTTTTTTTTTAAATGGAAACTTCTAATGGATTAGTTGTGTTTATTTAATATGTTAAATCCTGTTAAGACGGAATCGCAATAGAAAGAAAATTTCCGTTTTAAATAGACTTTCGTCTTAATAGACAATACTGTATGGTAATCCTATCTCACGGACAATGAATTTTTTTACGTTTAAAACAGGAATCCAATATAGATAGTGTTTGTTTTCATAGGTTTACTGTATTTTTATGCCCTGATTTATAAGGCATTAATTTACAATAATGGTAAGCGAACCATTATTGTAATATTGGAACAATGATACTTTACTACTGCATCATGTGCGTATCAGCATGACCGATCAAGAGCCTAAGAGAGACCCGTATTCATACCTCAATTGAACTATTGAAATGGTCATGCCAAAAGGATTATTATCCCAGTATTACAATAATGGTCACCGAACCATTATTGTAATACAGTAAACTTCCGATTATCCATAACTCACGGGACCGATAGTGTGGCGGATAATCGAAATAGACGGATAATCAAAAGACAGTACAAGACTGTTACTAAAATTATATTTCAATATGTTACATTTCCAAATAAATAAGAATAATTAAAATATTTTTTATTGTTGTGTACTTTCGTTTATAAAAAGCATAACTGATAATAAAAAATCTATAGGACAAATTTAGAATTTTACCGAATAAATATGTAATATCTGTTTTCATACAAAGTAATCCATTGTACTTTTATGTCTGTGTTTTGCTTGTGCTTTTACTACAACAAGATTACGAATTCTACGTAATTTGAATTGTATGTGCTTCCTTTTGCATCTCAAAACAATTCATGCATTTAGAGAGTATGACTGACTTCTGGATGTCCAATTAAACGACACACAGAAGCTGTTTTATTTGCGAACATCGCTAAAAAATTAAGCAAAACAATTAGAAAGTGCAGATGATTCCTTTGAGTCATTGTTTACAGCACTTACGGAAAGATTCGAAAATCACCGTTTGCTCATTGACACTCATTTATCAACCATAATTAATTATGAAAAAATACATTACCAGCCTTCTAAAGAATTGAGATCCTTTATTGATTATGTAAATAAAAATTTGAGGGCTTTAAAAGTATTACAGTATGAACAAAACAATATGTCTGATGCTATCCTTATCAATATTATATTGCAAAAGGTAGATAAGGAAACAAGGGTGTGGGCAACAGATCATGTGAACTCCCATTCCCAGATTCATCACATTCATTCGCTTCAGGTATCTCTGATTTAAAAACATTTTGAATAATTCCGTTATCCGTTAATTCTTGATAAACAATATTGTTCTTGTCAGAATTAAGACAGTATGCGATTTCATCCGCAAAAATACTTTCTAGCTGCTGTTTCTCAACGTCAGACGTGCCTTTTACTCAAAATAGCGCCGCCTCACTCGGGTTTATGTGCATTTGAATTTTGTTGTTCGTTTCTGATTTTTTAAAAATGAGGAAAGGGGGGTGGCGGTTAACCGAGGGTGTCGGTTCATGTGTATCGTATCATGTGTATATCAGCATGGATCGATCAATCTAAAGAGAAGACCGTATTCTCACCTCCGTCCCCAACTTCCTATACTGCCACACAAAAAAATTATTCTCGATACCTTAGAATACATATATGAATATATATATATATATATATATATATATATACATATTTAGATAAATAGTATATTTTTTGTTTAAATCCGTATTCTACTCTAAATGCACAAAATATTGATTATAATTAGTAGAAGGTCAACCGGAATTAAAATATCAGCTTTACAAAATTTATCTAACAAATCTGTAAGTTCAGTTGGCCATGCCGTACTGTGTATCAATGCATGCGTAATACTAAAAGACGCTAATTTTGCTTAAAAAAAGTGGTAAATTTTATCTTATTTAACTTTATTTTATTTTTATTTCATTTCATTTCATTTTTTACTACATATGTAGTCAGAACTAAGGTAGTATATTTTTCCAAACGAGAACAGAAATGAAGAAAATGTATAGTTTTTCTCCCTGAAATGTAAACGAATGTTTTCCTAAAAAATATTCCAGAGATTGGGAAAAAGATATTGAAATTCGATAAGACTGTTTCGAAAAACTTTGGTGAAAGAAGCATTTCGCGTATTCGTTCTCGAATCAAATATGTCACATAAAGTATCAAAGTGAAGTAGCATCCGATTTTTTTCCCCGATTGGATATGGGAATGGGATATACGGTTCTTTTCTCATTCACCTACTATCTTTAATGGTATTTTCCCAGAAGAATATTTTTCTACAATATTTTTAGTAATAGTTAAAGTAATAGGAGATCAAGTTAGACCCATATTATATTAATGCAATTTTGCAATTTTGAACAAATCTAAGTTATCTACTGCATTTATTGGAATATAGTCAATCATCGGAAAAAATAAAACGTTGATATAATAGCACGTCCATATTTTTATATATAGATATTGCAAGTTTATAGAAAACTATCAATCAATAAATCTGTTTAAGAACTACTCAAAACAAATAATCTAATACTGTTCTCTCTCTTTTTACAATTTCCAACGTAGTAGAAAAGTGGTAATGAATTTGGATTGTCTGTCTGAATTAGTCTGTCGTATGTCCTTGCACTAACTCGAGTAAAACTACTCGGATGCCGTGCAATTGATATATGTTATTGAAGATTAGTATGTCATGTTCGGTATTGAAAATGGAGTGTGTAGCATTTATAGTTCGTTTACAGGGATACACAAAAGAATTCCGTTACATTAAGGCCTATGGAGAAAAATCGTTTTGCGGTGTATTTTAATGATGTTACACTATTTCAAACATATTTAAATTAATATATATCACTGAGGTGCACATCAAGAGGCTTGCGATAGAATAGGGTGTGCATTGCATTCATCGTTCATTTACAAGAGCTCACAAAAGGATTCGGTTACAGTACTGCATATGAACAATAATTGTGGAAGTGAGTTTTCAGTTGTGGTAACCTTTTTTTAAAATTTAACTAATTTTTTTGTCTGTTACTTGGTGTGTATAAATTTTACAGATCCTCTTCAGGACTGGACGAAAGATCGATGCTGTGCAAATGATATATGATACAATAGACTCTTTCAAATCCGCAACCCAAAAATCAGCAAACGCCTAAAATCCACACATCATCGCAGATGTAAACAATGGAACTTTCAGTTCAGATGTAAGGGCAAAATTACCTAATTTTTTAGTTTTATATCATTCCGTATGTATTTTAATATGTAATTCTCGATAATATGACTGAACTCGTGGTTTTTACGAAAGAAGTATAAATTTACTTCTGAAATAAATCAATATATTGCTGATATCACGTGTAATGACAATCTTTTTACCAATTTATGCATGAATCAACCTTTTTTGTTTATTAAGACTGGCTATACCAGAAATAAAACTTCCTTATTTTATGATTTTTATGTGAATTAATCGGGTACCTTTATAAGGAAAGTTTCATTGAATAATTCAAGGAAAACGTATCTCATATTTAATTACGCATAATTAATTATGCGTTATTAATTATTTACTTGATCTTTACTTTTAATAATTGAAACATTTTAAAAATTATATTACTTTTTATCATTTTTGATTATTATTTTACTTAATTATTTTAATATTTTACTATATTGTAAGCGTTCATTACAATTTTGATTGCATTATTACATTCAAAAATTACTGTTTAAAAAATGTAAACAAAGCAATGACCAGAAATCTGCAAAATTCTAAAATCCGCATAACCTCTGGTCCCAAGCTGTGCGGATTTGAGGGAGTCTACTCTATTAAAAATTACTATGTCATCTTCGGTATTGAAAATGAAGTGTGTAGCGTTTATAGTCCATTTACAGAAACCCACAAAAAAATTCCGTTACATTATGGTCTATGGAGAAAAATCGTTGTGCTGTGTTATTTTAATGATGTTACACTATTTCCAACAATATATCAATTGTTTTAAACATATTTAAATTAATATATATCACCATAAATTAATATATATCTACAAGATGATTACTATAGAGTAGGGTGTGCAAAGCATTCGTCGTTCATTTACAAGGTTTCACAAAAGAATTCGGTAACAGTACTGCTTATGAACAATAATTGCTGGAAGTGCGTTTCCATTTGTGGTAAGCCTTTTTTAATTTAACCCATTGAGGGGCTTATGATAGATTATATCCCACCTAACTTTAATCAAGATTTGCACCAAAAACTTTTAATTAAATTTAACTTTTATAAATTTGGTGGGAAAAAGTTGTAAAATTGCTTTTTCTTAAAATATATAATGTGAACTTTAAAAATTCACTGTCTTACTTAAAAGGCGACTAAAATAATGAAAAATATGTTACAAGTTAAAAATATACATTTTATTTAAAACTTCTTAGTACTTTCAAGCTTTCCAAGCACATCATCAGAGAATATTTTAATAACTATTTATTTATACAAATACGTCGCTTTGTTTTGAAAATGAGAGAGCCAATAATTATTAGAGTTGAAAATAAAAGTAGCAGTTTCTTGGATTAAATTTAATTAGAGAAAATATATATTATTATTAGCTGCAGTTCAATTTATTTTATAAAATCACTCTATTCTCATACGTCACTTTTCATTTTAAATGAGTGGCTGGAAAGTTGAAATAGCAATGTTTCAGATTAAATTTGGATAGAAAGAAAAATAAACCTGTCGTAAAAAACTGTCGTACCTTAAATTTTAATGTGACGTATTAAATACGTTAAATGGGAAATGAAACATAGCAACCGTTTTTCTAGAGTCTGCTCTTTTTCTTTAAAGACACAAACTTCGTGATTAACGTCATAACTGAAAGCATCTAAAAAACGACGTCATTTTCATCCAGTTATTGTAGATTGAGTTTTTATGAATGAAAGTGCAAGATTCCATTTAAAAATAATGCGGTCATTAAAATTAGAGGTTTTAAAATTTCGTCAGGCTCTAAGTAATTCTTCTTATTTAAAAGCTCAAATTACACTAGAGATTTAAGTGAACCAAAGTTTTATATGCTTTTCATCTATCTCGGAAAATGTTTAAAATAAGCATGTAAATAAATTCTAGCAAAAACTACACTAAAGGTTATTTTCCTTCCAATAAGTATATGCCGTAAAAAAAAAAAAAAAAAATTACACCTGACGAAAACTTTATTCTAAGGTTAGAAAATGTGATTTCTTTTATAAATACTGAAGAAATCTTTCGAAAAAATTTTAAATTTTACGAAAAGTGTACTGTTTTTCCTTTTTTTTCCACAAAAGTCAAACATGTTATTTGAGATAGCAAGACAACTCTTTGAGATTTCAAAGATTTTATTTTTCTGAAAGCTACGATTTATCTATTTTGTTGATAAGTTCAGATTTTCTTTTTCTCCTCTGATAAATAATTTTGTCTGCAGTGACATCTAAAATTGATACTTTATCTTGTAGGAAAAAGATTCGTTATTATATAAGAAGATTCTCTGAAAAAAAAAAGTCTCTCTTGGGTGAACAGCCATTTTTTGTTAAAAATAAATAAATTTAATGTCTTATTCCACCTTAGGGGCTGTACTGTAGCTATGTAACGTTATCAAATCTTTGGCAATTCTGAACCCCCCCTACTCCCCTTTGCGATATCATACGTTATCACTCCTCGAATCCCGTTCCCCCTTCCCTAATTAATAACGTTATCAGTGTCTAAAAATTCTTTTTATTAAAAAAAAAAAAAAAATCTTCCATTTTTTTTTTTTTTTTTTTTTTTTTTTTTAACATCTTTAATAATATGCAGGTATAGTTATAGATTTATTATCCGCATACTTTACTGATTTAAGGCTGTTCTTAACTGCTCTTCTCAACAAGCGCAAAACGTTTTGACATATTTACAAATTTATTTTTTAACGGAAAGGTATAAAATTGGTAAGAATGGCCATGGAAGCGATTTGGAATTGAACTGTTTTTTCCATTTTTTGATCAACCAATTACCTATTGAGTTATAAGCGTTTTCGATCACGCAAGCATGTTTTTCGACCTTTTTGAATGCTCTTTCTTCCTCCGCGCGGAAATTCGGTTCAAAACGCCCACTTTGACATTATTTTCTGAAATATCTATTGCGTTTGAAAAAAAAATAGGGGGGGGGGGAACAGTTCAATTACATAGTTTCTGAACAACAACACCAACTAGTTTCATGCATTTTCGAAAAAAAATAAATTAAAACTTATGTGAGAAAGTCGCCCTTTTGGATTTGAGAACACCCTTCAATGAAAAGAAGTTAATAAGATATCACTGTAATATATGAAATAGCTTTATATCAAATAACACTTTAAAGAAGTACCCCTAAAAAGTATTTAATAATAACTTTTTGTTGCATACTACATTGAACAGTAATATTTTCTTGTTGCATTTGCCCCCTGAACCGAGGCAAGTAAAACTTCTTATAAATAAAAGAGATGGCAACATTCTTCCCCAATTTTTAGAAGTAAACAAGGCAAGTATCATTTCAAAGCTGATTTTTCTAACAACGAATATTAGACGCATATATGGCAGAAGAGTAGGAATGGCGAACGTTGCGATATTAAATATTTTGGAATGAAATGATTTTATAATTAGTTAATGTTTTTTATAATAACTTTGTATTTTCAGAAAAATACATAACAGATAAAAAATAAAATAAAATAACAGATTATATTGATGTAAAAAAAGTTACCAAACTAGAAAACAGGAATTCTGCTTTTCAGAATTTAGTGTTGTCCCCGTTAAATATATATATATATATATATATAGTAATACTAGATGGCAGCACCAAATTTGTCTCTTTAAGATAGCTCTAATTTTTTATTTTTCTAGCTCCATTTCAGTTATAATTTAATACACCAGGGGGTATTTTTAGCTAAATTTTGACGATATTGTTAAACTGTTATTAATTAATTTAATAGTGCATTTTAAATAATGTAATTAATATCTATATATTTTATATTAGATTAAATGTGTTTAACAAGGTATTTCACATTTTATTTCAAAATGTATTAACTGCATCCTTTGGTATCATTTACTGTGATTTCTTAACTGTTTTATTCACCTTAATCTTTTTGATATACTGGTAGACATGTGCGCGTGGATTTTTGTAAAATACTGAAATATTAATCGGTATGGTGTTTATTATTTATATTTTATATCCTATAAATATTTAAATACGTTTTATTGATTCTTCCATTTCATATTATTTGTTTCTATTCTGCTTTCATTTTGAATCAATTCACTTGATTTTAATGGTTGTTTGGGCACAGGGGAAAATAATTTTTAGCTTTAGCTTATTTTTCCCACAGAAAACAACCATTTTGCTTATATCATTGAATTCTGTGCTCTTGATAACGTAATTCAATGTATAAGCTTTTCAATTTTTGTCGGTGTCCACTTTTTTCTTTTTTCTTCCATAATAATTTTTTTTTTTTTTTAATACTTACAGCTTTAATTCATTATAATTGACGGTGGTAGGTTATGTTTAATTAATGGTTATATATATATATATATATATATATATATGTATATATAAATAGTACAAAACATATTTCAATTTTACTTAAAGCATACACGCTTTTATTTTATGTAAAATGACGTCATTCGCATCCGCTTAAGAATTCCACATTTACGATCCACTCTTAAACATCTACAGTAAAGCATGCATAGGATGTCACTATCGCAAAATAATACACAAATGCAGCAAAAAGATGCCGTCATTAAAGAAACTCGACAAAAAAAACGGCTATCTAATGATTCATAGGCCTTCATTTGTTTAACAGACGAATTCAGTCGTGACGTCAGTCATGACGTTTTGGTTGGAAACTGACTCCAAGCAAACGGTTGCTATGTTGTATTTTCTATTTTGTTTATGTGTTGCAGCTATATCTTATATCTACATCTCACATCTAGGTGTTTTAATACTTGATATGTACTGGTAACATTTTCCACGATTCATATTTAAAAAGAAATGACGCATAGCAACCGCTTGTTTGGAGTCAGTTTCCAACCAAAACGTCATGCTTGACGTCACACTGAAAGCGTCTATAAATACTTAAGGCTGTTCTTAACTGGTATGCTCAATAAGCGCAAAACGTTTTGACACATTTACAATTTCATTTTTTAGCGGAAAGATATAAAATTAGAAAACCTGGCCATGGAAGCGATTTGGAATTGAACTGTTTTTTCCATTTTTTGATCAATAAATTACCTATTGAGTTATAAGCGTTTTTTATCACGTGACAAACACGATTTTTGCCCTTCACGGTCTGTTTTTTCTGCTTTCTTCAGGAACTTCGGTTCAAAACGTCAACTTTGACACTACTTTCTAAAAAACCTATTGCGTTTGCAAGAATAAAACGGAAAAAATAGCTCGATTACATAGTTTCTGAACAACAACACCTGCTAGTTCCATGCATTTCAGGACAAAAATAAATTAAAACTTATGTCAGAAAGTTGCCCTTTTGGATTTGAAAACACCCTTAAAATTAAATATAGTTTATAATAGCTCCATGTTTTTTAACAGAAATCATTCGTTTATACTTTTTCAAAATAGCGCGCTTTTTAATTACATTTTCGTTCGGTTGTTATGAGAACATGGCAACAAAAAAATATAATTGCTATTTTTCAACTATTTTCCCTTTACTTTCTTCATAAATGGAGTATTCGAGTTGCCAAAATTAAACAATTGGTGCTAAAAACTACAAAACAATTAATATTTCAAAAATAAATGGAGGTAAAGTTTTAAAACAAATTGCATTTAAAAGTCCTTTTTTTCCAATACGACGGTATAAAAATAGAAAACGTCCGATGTTTAGAAATTTAAAAAATTGCTATAGAGCATTTAATCGTACAATGATACATCTGCTTTGTTTATTGCTGGTTTCTGTTAGGTAACGTTATTTTTTGAGACAATACAAAATAAGCTGGTAGAAAGAAACAGCATACCGTACCGGGGGCTAAAAAAGAAAATTTTGGTTGGATCAAAAATGATAACGATATCAAAAGACAAACTACCCCCCCCCCCCCACCCGAGATATCTTACGATATCAAGTGCCAGGACTCCCACCTCCCTAAAGTGATGACGTTATATATGTACAGCTGCAGCCCTTTAACAAATATGTCTGTCATTGTCAAACAATTAACTTTTTTTTCTATAGAGAAACTATAGCAGACGTGTCATTTTAAGAACAAACCGTTTAAACGATTAAAAGCTGTAGAATCTTATTTACAAGCAATATACTATTTGTTTAATCGTCAACGGCTTAATCGACTCCAACGATCTAAAACATTTATGCTTATTCGTTATCAGCCAGCATATATCAACAATAAACCAAAGAAGTTCGCTCATTTCCTTTTATAGTTAATCGATTTATTAAATAAAGCAAAATAAAAATCGATAAACCAATCGAAGAACGTCCTAGTTTTTTTCTGAGAAATGACGATAAACATTTTAAACCATTAATAACGACCCGAAGACAAATCTATTTCAAATCGTGAAAATTTTTCTCTGAGATCACTTTCAAAAGTTTTTAAGGGACTTTTTTAATGATATATATTTGTAGTGTATTTTCATTTCATGTACTAGAATGATTACGTTGTGCTTGAAGTTGATGTTTAGAAGCTGATGATAGAACATCTTTTGTTTCCTCATGTTTTATTAATAGTGTAAAAATTCTAAGACATTGTCCTTTTTATTAAAGTGGATGTTTTTGGAAAGTTAAAAAATCAAGATATTTTGAAATATTTTACATATTGTTACCAATTTTTATATGTGTTCTCAATTAAGAACTTATAGAATTAAAAAATTATTTAATAACGAAATTTCACTCATTGGATTATACAAATTACCAATTATAAATAAAAGATATATTGCACATTTGGTATAGAAATAATACTTCAGATTTTTACAAAAGGCAACATAAGATAACATAATTTATATTTCAATTTTGTCGGATAAAATAATGTAAATCTAAATGTAAAATAAATGTATGTTGTATAGATAGATAGGTATAATTGATGTTAAGCTAAACAATTCGAAAGTACAATATGCAAAATAGCAACTTTTAATGCAAAATAGAAACTGCTCTCTCGTTATGGCGTAGCTACATTGTTTGTCGCCCGCAGCAGGAAGAAATTTTGCTTTTGAATATAATTTTCTCTAATGCATATGCACTGAATTTAAGTATATATCAAATATATTTAACTTTTAAAACGACGAAAACAGCCATTTGTACTGGTCGTACTAGAGAAACTGAAAAGTCCTATTTTGTTATTTATACAATTTAAGAAAGGAAAATTTGGTGGTAGGTCACCCACATTTTATTATTCGGCTTTTCCCAAAGCCAATTCGACGGAAAAATGGAATTTCCAACAAAGTAGAAATGCTGTCTTCACTTGTTGTTCTTCCAGCTAAATTCATTTTGCATTGGTTCACAGAAGCCCCTATTACATGAAAATATTCATATGGAATGCTTAAAACACAAAAATAAGCGTGAAAACCAATCTATGTGTGTATGTGTGTGTGTGTGACGGAGATGTCTAGAAATACCTACCGTACGTGCAGGTCTGAAAAGTGGGGTGACGGTACTCCAAGGCAGGTCCTGATGCACATGAGGCTCAAATTTCTAATTTTTCGAAAATTAACTGAAAATATTAATGAAAAACTCATCAAAAACACGATTTTTTATTCTCAAAATGGCAAAATCGCGCGTACATCTGAACCTGATTCCATAGCCGAAAGGAAAGAAATTAAGAATTTTCACTAATCAGTGAAAATTAAGAAAATTAATTAAGATATCGGTTTGGAAATTTTAGAACACATGTAGAAAAATATTTTACACTTGTGCATAAAATTTTAGAAAATCGGTCGGTAACTTTTCTTATTTTTTTTTTAACTGACGGACACAGTACAAAAGTTGCTGCCAAAATCTGTAGTAACAACAGTAAAAGCTGTCGGAAATAAATTACTTACAAGCTTCTTTAAAAGTTTAAAAGTCGTCTGTGATGAGAGTGGCTAAACGATTTTTAAATTATTTCTGAAGTTGGATACAGGTAAGGCTAATGTCAGACGAACGTCTTTTTGCACGCTTGTTTCCTTACATATCATACCTACACAATGCTAGCGGCATTGTGTAAGGTATCAATATAGGGAAAAAGGCGTGCAAAAAGACGTTCGTCTAAACATTTTGATTACTGAATTCGTCTTTACCTAATTATCGTCTGCAACAAATGAAAAGCTCAGATGATAAAGGTTGTAAGTGACACAATCATCAATTTGAGAAAACACATTTTGGATCACTTTTATCAAATAAAATTACACTTTTTTTATTGTCAGATACCTCCTTTATCAATTAAAATCTCTGTGAGTATTAGATTTTTTTTAAAATAGTACTTTAACGGATGGTAGAGGACCACTGATTATCTTCAGTCATATGATTAACTCAAAAAAAAATTTTTTTTTTTGGTCACATACCACCTTTATTATCTGAGCCCTTCAAATGCATAATCTTGCATTCTACTTTAGTTTCACAATTCTTTTTAAATTCTTATTAGTGGTATTCCTTTGGTAGTCTTCGTATCGGTTACATATTTTCAATATTTATAAACAATACCATAGCTGCCAACTTGTACGGATTTTTGCTACCACTAAAATATAACAGAAATTTCTGCCCTATTTAATTTTCAACATTTACTGTAATTCGGCGATTGAATTATTCAAAAATTTCCATTAAATTTTAGTGGTAGGAAAAATCCGTACAAGTTGTCAGCTATGCAATACTGTTATTGTACGAAAAGGTTCTCTTACAGCACTTAGAGTCAGGCAATAGTATAATTGTTGCTAGGGTTGTTTATTAAATCTGCTCCTCACTCATTTTCCGAATTCCCCTAGGTAATGTTAAGTCTATGGACGTTTGATGCATTTTTATATTTAAAATATCTCCTCAGGATATTACTATTTTTTATTTCTGTTTATTGTGTGCTCTTCTTAAAGGATGTCTCCTTTTCTCTGTGTTCTCAAAATATTTTTTTAAATCTATGCTTAATTTACTATTTTATGTGTTAGAAACGGACGAATTGGCAGTAAGATTTTAACACTTCATATAAAATTAAGCATCTATTTTAGAAATATTTTGATAACTAATAAAAAAAGAGATATCCTTTAACAAGAGTACATACAAAAAAGAAGTTTAAAGTATTAATTTGCCGAGGATATATATATATATATATAAGCCGTTCTCTGTGTGTATGTCCTTTATACAAATCTTCAATTTTTGACCGATTTTCACGAAACTTCATGTACATACGTTTTAGAGCGTGGAAAAGATCACTGTCTACTTTAAAAAATCATCAGACCAATATTAGCCCGCGGTACGGTGTGCTATTTCTTTCTCCCAGCTTATTTTGTGTCAAAAAAATAACGTTATCTTACAGAAGCCAGTAATAAACAATGCATATGTATCATTGTACGATTAAATACTCTATAGCATTTTTTTTTAATTTCTAAGCATCGCACATTTTCTATTTTTATACCGTCGTATTAAAAAAAAAATGTGCTTTTAAATGCAATTTGTTTGAAAACTATCCCCATTTATTTATCCAATTTTTTTTTTACCACCTTTCATAATTTAACATTATAGAAATATCTCTTTTTAAATTTTCAAATTCAATAGTTTCTTTCCTGTTGCCACACATCTAAAAAACTGCTCAATAATTTAAAAAAAATTAATAACTCGAGTACTTTGTTTTATAAGCCAAAAAAAAATTCTGATTGTCTCACTATATTTTTGCTGTTTTTGAAATTGAC
Source organism: Maratus speciosus (assembly GCA_963932465.1). Lineage (NCBI taxonomy): Eukaryota > Metazoa > Arthropoda > Arachnida > Araneae > Salticidae > Maratus > Maratus speciosus. The sequence goes on from OZ010790.1 coordinate 119,707,373, forward strand.
GTCATTCAAAGAAGAAAATGCACATTTTTCATATATTTATGTAAAAACTTTAAGCATGTTTTAAAATGACATAGTACCTTAGGTGAATGTTTCTGAAATTAAAAAATCTATTTTAATGAAGTCATTTCAATATCAAGAAATCAATTAAGGGAAAAGATAATAATAAAAAAAATCGTTTGCTAGATATGACGTCAATTTCGTCAATATAATTTCAAACTGGTTCTAAACATCTGCTACAATTTATTTCCTATTTCTTTGTAATGCTGTATCTTTAATTATGTCATTTAGATAAATGTTTTAATACCTGAAATGCAGTGATAACATTCTACGATTTATATCGAATACGGTTATATAAAATACGATTTTTCTACGATTTATATTAAATAGAAATTATAGGTACTATTTTTTAGGGTAAGCTGTTTTCTTTCTTAACCTTTAACTGATGTGACTAAAATTTGTCACACAACTGATGTGATCCGGTCTCTCAGACCCCTCGAATAAAATGAATAAAAAAAATAACTCAAATGGTTGAATTTACTTAAATTTTGTCCTAACAATATCGTTGTACTTCTCTTAGGAGCATGTGAATTACATTGCATGACATCAGTTAAAGGTTAAACAAAATTTCATGACTGACATTACGATTGAACACGGCTGCGGATTTGGATTTTATGAATGGAAGTATGAGTTTCCATTTAAAAATTATCGCCAATGAATCTTTATATACATGTGCTAAAGATGCCTGATATACTACCCGTTAATAGTACATAAATAAAAATCGTTTTTAATTTGAAACACGAATATATTTTTAACCCTTAGTATATTTGTTAGATTTCCCAACAACTACAGGGGAAAGTATTTTTGGTATTTTCGTTTTAGCGATCACTTATTTATCTGAGTAGCACATTTCTCCCGCTGCGGACAAATTATACGAACAAATCTTTAATTAAAGGAAATATATGGGTGAATTTGATCTTCCATTTTAAAGCAATATGTATCTTTATCTCAAATGTCTTTCCGTATAGCTGAAAACGATACGATCATCACTGCGGTATTATATTTTTTAATGTGTAAGACAAAATTTCGGCTGTTTTGAGCCTAATTTTTTAGTTGATCATTTACAGTAGGATTTGGTCTAAGAATGATAGACGGATATGCATTATACTAAAACTATTCCTCAAAAATTTTCTGACTTTTTAAAAAGTCTAATCATTCAGAATTGGTTTCGCCTGATTATAGAACATTTCAGTTAATTTTATAACAAAGCATGTACAACAAAATGTTATATACTAAAACTATTCCAGAAAGTTGGGTGCAATTTAATAGTGCAAATTTCATCAAAATCTGTCCAGTAGAACTTTTAAAAAGGGCTAATATTTTATAATCGGACTCACCTGACTATTGAACTTTCTTCTATAATTTTATAACAAAGCGACGTAAAACTATATGCAATATTTTAAAAACATTCGTGTAAAGTTATCTAACAAACAATACAAGTTCCAATGAAATCCATTCAGAATTTTAAAAAAGACTAATCTTTCATAATAGGGTTCCACATGATTATGGAATTTCCCCCTATAATTCTATGACTAATCAGCGCATAACAATATTACGCACCAAAACCTTGACTGAAAAAACTAATAGTGCAAGTTGAACTAAAATTATTTCAGAAGAGACCAAGTTACAAGCAGCAGGAATGAGATTCCCACACGAAAACAAACAAATACTGGAATTTGCCAATTTAGTTAATGTAAAAGTACACGAAACCAAACAAATACTGAATTATTTGCAATGTTTTTGAGAAATTAAGTTAATCTTTTGTAACTGGATTGCAGGCATATTTTAAAAAATCCAAGGTTGAAAATCACTTTAAAAAACATAAAAAATATGTAAATTGACATGAACTTTTCAGGCAAATTACTTAAAGTGTTTTTTGTTTTCTGTTAGACGTTGAAATAATGGAATGCATGATGTTTAGAGATCAAATTGCAGTAAAAGCGTAATTTATGGTACGGTTAGGTTGTTGCCACCAACAATATGATGCTAGGCGTTACTCATAGAAATGTCTTTTCTTCATAATATTGCATTAATAGTAAACGGATATACCTTTCTTAATTGGGTTGCAGGTATATTTAAAAATATCTCCGTGATTGAAAATTAATTTAAAATGCATAAACAATATGTAAATTTAGATAAGCTTTTCAAACAAATATTACTGAAAGTACTTTTTGTATTCTATTAGACGTTGGAATAACCAAATATGCGATGTTTAAAGGTCAAATTGCAGTAAAAGTTAAATTTATGGTTGGGTTAGGTTGCTGCCACCAACAATATGATGCTAGAGTTACTCATAGCAATGCCTTTACTTTATAATATTGCAGAGAAAACATGTATATCTTTCGTAATTGGGCTGCATATAGGGATGAGATTTCCGCGTTTTTGCACACCGGTATATTCTGAAAGAAAATGTTGTTCTGTTAAATCGCAAGAGTGTTCCGATTAAATGAAATATCATTTTCTCTACCAAAATACTGGTATGCAAAAACGCGGAAATCTCATCCCTGGCTGCATGCAAATTAAAAAATATCCATGATTGAAAATTACTTTAAAATCCATTAACATGAAAAAATTGAGATACAATTTTCAAATAAATTTCATTTGACAGAACTTTTTTCTATTCGACAGTGTGAAAAACGAAATTGTATGATATTCATATGTTAAAAAAATTTCAGTAAAGGCAAAATTTATGGGTTAGGTTGTTGCCATCATCCGTATAATGTCACAATTGGCATTGTGTTTGTAGTTTTTTTTTTTTGTATATTCTGAAGATGACTTAATGAAAGAGACGAAACATGTAAATTTTTAATATTTTTAATGTTTTTTTTTTATTGAAATGACGCTTTTTAAGCAAATAATTGTACTTTAATATATGTTATGACATTTGGAATATATATCATTATGGTATAGTTAATAGTAGAAGCAATTAAGACTATTTTACTTATATTTCTTATTGGTCTTTTTAACGATTCGTGAAAGGGAATGCACCAATCTCAGTTATTGTCATTGCCGTATTATTTCATTTCAATGTATTTTACCCGGCAGGATCCTTATTATTGACACGAGCGAAGCCGGGTAGATCTGCTAGTTTTAAATATAAGAATGCATCAAACGCCCATAGACTTAATATTACAGAGGGGAATTCGGAAACTTAATGACGAGCAGCCTTAAGGCTGCTTTCAAAAAAAAAAATCTGAACTGATATATTTGCGAAGTCATTTTTCTTTCAAAGCATACAATTTGTAGACTATTAAGTGCTTTCGAATCCAATGCATACTCTTTTGCGATAAATGTAGTACAGTAAACTCTGTCTAAGGCGGAATCGGTCGGGACTGAGAAAAATTTCCGTGGTAGACAATATTCCGGCTTATGCAAAAAAGCTCCCCCCCCCCCCCAAAAAAAAAAAAAATCCCTGGAAGATGACGATCTTTTATTGATTCTCCTGACTAGAAAATCGGTTGAAAACTGAAATTCTGAAAGATCCTTTGTCTTTTTAAAGATAAATGAGAAACTTTATTTAATTTCTTAGTACTGCTGTAATACATTCATATTGGAAGTTTATACACATACATACACACACACACACACACACAAAAAAAAAAAAAAAAAAAAAAAAAACTTCGAGAATGAGAAAGAACGTTATAATTTTGAATTTGAGTACAATCCTAAAGTATAATATATTGTACTTTCGAAAATACGTAATCATTTTCATAAATGTTCATTTTACTAGAAATATTAACTTTTAGATGCAATTTTGCATATGAAAAAATGGCATAAGCATAAATTCCTTAAAATTTAAAGTTTCTGTTCTTTTGAATTAACTTTTTTAAAAGCTTACGGAATTTTAGCTAACATGCTCGACATTGAGTTATTTGACTTACCAGTTTTAAAGTTTAATAAACAAAACGCTTTTCATTTTTAAATTTTCCTTTTTCCGCCTTATGCAAAATTTTGGTTTCGGTGGGACCTTAAAATCCTTTCCGTTTCCGCGTCAGACAGATTCCGCCTTATGCAGCATGAATTAATGTAATTTTCTATGGGTTCGCCGGGACTTGAAAAAATTTCCGCGGTAGACAGATTTCCGGCTTATACAGAGTCCGCCTTAGACAGAATTTACTGTATATCTTAATAATCTACTGCTACCCGATTGCAACCTTTCCAGGACTGTCGTCTCTTTGAAATCGGCTTAAATTGTCAACAATCTATATTTTTGGTTATTTGCTTTAATAAGAAAAAGAGGAACGCTTTTCGATTTCATAGTATCTTAATAAAAATATCTTTAAGTTAGTGCATTTAAGATGGCTTTAAAAATGGCTTTGTGAATGTGTTACAAAGTAGCAAGTTTTGATTTGTGAACAACCTTAAGAATTTTCCTTTGTCTTGTTTGTTTACATCTAGAGTCTTATGTCTTTAAAATCCCGTTCATGTTTCGCTTTATAAAAAAGACTCATCTTGTTGCTCGATCAATGTAAGCGGTTCATTTGAATAACAAATAGTGTATGATCAGTGAATACTATTAATAATATCAAATTCATATCCATTCATCTTTATCTAAACAGCGAATTATAAGTTGACTGATCGATTTAACATAGAGTTCACATCTTCTCGGTGCAATTTGTAAGTTAAAAGAGGTGAGAAACCTTTCCTGTGCAAAAATCGATACTAAGGTCGGCAACACAGCGCAGTGTGTCTGGCTTCGGAAATCTTTCTAATCTGTTGACTCTTCTTCTCCACCCGTTTTTTCTTATCATTATTCAAATACTTCAACGACACTAGATAAGTTATGCACGGTTGGTGTCTTTTTATGAATACTTGAGGATTCATAAATCACCCACTATATGCACTTGTGGTTTTTTATAATCCGGCTCAGATGTAAAAATCTTAGCTTAGAGGTTAGGTAAAGAGATAGGGATTCTTTATTTTTTATTAATTATCAAAGGCTAATGATCTTTAATTGGTTTTTTTTTCAGCGTTTTTGTATATTAATAACTAGATGTGAGATACCGGGTGTACTAATACTTAATTTTGTTTTTATGCTTATTTATATGTAAATAACTGATCAAAGAAATAGATGCCTGAGTTAGGCATGGTATTTTTAAAGGTACTTTTGTATTACTCCACTGTTTAATTTTAGTATATTATAATGCACTGTATAGTAATTAAGGGGTAAGATATTGGGTATGCTGGTGCTTAATATTGTTTTTTTACTAGAGAAGGTAAAGTACACATAAAGAAGCAATTTTGGTACAGCAATGTGAGGTCGGGAATGAAAAAAATTTGGCGAAAAATAAGAAATGCGGAGAAAATGAAAACAAGAGTTTTATTGGCATAACAATTACAGTAAGTACTCAAATGTGCCAATGGCAGAGTCTAGCAAGTGATCGGCTTAACTTTTCGCAGATGTTAAGTGTTTCAGGAACATTTCCAGCAACGACTGAAAGTCTTGCAATGAAGTACTTCATCAGAGTCAACTGGTGTCTCATAGACTTAATCCACAAACCGAATAGTTGGAGCTCTGGTTGGGTGATTACTGGTGTCTCATAGATGAGACAGCTAGAACTTTCGAAATCGAAAGGGTACTCCAATCAGTTGCTAGGCGCTGCCAGGTATGTATCGTGGTGGCACAATTGAGCACTTACTGTAGTTGTTATGTCAATAAAACGCTTGTTTTCATTTCCTCCGCATTTCTTGTTTTTCGCCAAAACTTTTCATTTCCGACCCCACATTGCCGTATCAAAATTGCTTCTTTATGTTTACTTTACCTTCCATTAAAGTTTGGCCCATGGATTCGGTGACGCCCTGTATATATCTGGATAATAGGTGAGTTACGAATATATATATATATATATATATATATATATATATATATATATATATATGTATATATAATTAAGGTGGGTCGCACAACAATACAGTTTGGGAGCCGCTGGTCTAAGATATCTAAGAGAGACATTTTTAATTCAGTGCCGTAATATGTTAAAATTACTTGTCAATCTATCAATTAGTATAAGAATAAAACTCAGTTGAACTAATTTTATTTTATTTTTTTATTTACGAAGAAATAGTTCTCACATATTAGGGCTATGAATAGTTAGTCTGGTATATTTCTTTTAGTAATGCAAAAAGTTATTTCCTTGCGCCTTTAATTATGTCAATGTAACGATTTTATTATTATTATTATTATTATTATGTGACCATGGCAACATCTGGAAGATGAAAGGGGAATTTCCACTGACATCATTTCCTCCCGATCTGGAGAAAGGGTAATTTAAAAGGGTAGGTTTTTCCCAATGGCCCTGTGAAAAAAGTAATATATTTCTTACTTTGATATTGCGCCAGAAAAAGAAAATGCTTTTCGTTATTTACTAAAAAATAAATAAGTAAAAATTTTATTGAAAATAATCTGCGAACTTAAAAACAAAAAAGAAAGTAAGAAAAGAATATTACAAATTTATTATTCCATTACTCTTCTTCTGTACAGGTGTACAACATTAAAATAGTACTTCGCCATTTCTTTTTGTAACATATAATCACGTTTTTTCAGCCACAATTTATATTAGTCGATAAACTTTTTAACTCTATTCTTTTTTTAGAAAATCTTATTCCCTGGAAACTCAGAACAAAGTATATTTGAAATTACACTCTGAATTTTTTATTTCCATTTTATTGGTATTATCTGTTCTTTTATTAAGTTTATAGTATGGGGAAATTATTTCCTATTTCCTTTCTGTTGCAGTTTATTTTATCGCTACTCGGGAAAAAATGTTAAGAAATAAAAATAAATTTTTGCTAGTAGGAGCATAACCCGTAAAATGCTCTGGGTGTCTATTGCACTCCAGGAGACAGTATGTCTCTAGCTTTTGTTTGATGATCAAGTAACTTTTCCGGGACCCTGATGAAACAGATAGTCTCTCTTATCCTCGTCACTTATCGATGACGTCAAGCACAATAATGGGGAATGTTCCATTCTGCCAGATTCTCGCTTTTTATAGTATTTTCGCTATCTTGTGTTTCTCGCTCACTGCCCAAAAGACTGGTCAGCAAATGTTTTTCTTTTACACTCATCACTTATTTATTTTAGCTGTAATTAAAGTAGTATACGTATTATCTATTTCTCACGGTGACTTTCGACTGAAAGAAGAAATTTTTTTTGTCATCTTCTAAATAAATAAATTAGAAAACAGGAATTTTGCTTTTTCAGAATTTAGTGTCACCCCGATGAAAAAAAAAAAAAAAAAAATACAGTGAAACCTCTGTGAAAGACCACCTGTATAAGGAGACCACCTCTCATAAAGACGTTTATTTCTGGTCTATAATTTTTGCCTATATGCTCGATGCTAATTTTCCCTCTATTAAAGGACCACTATTTCCTGCCTCCCTCCACGAAAGACCACTTTTCAACTTTTCAGCCGAAATGTACGATTAGTTCCCTTTACAAGAGGGATTCTCAAAATAATCCGGAAAACATGTTCAGCTAACATTGATGACATCGACTTTCTGAAAATTGGATACATGACTTTGACAAAAAGATGACCAAACAGAAACTAGAAAGGGTAGAAACGTATCCTTATTTTGGGTCCATGTCACTTATATGAAGCATTGCTGAAATGTGAGAAACTTTAATTTCTTCCTCCTAATTCTACATCCAAAATTCAGCTGTTAAAACCAACAGATTGATAGGAAATTCGATACCTGTTAGAGATTATACCAAAATAAATAATATTCCTAGAGAGATCAAAGAATGTTTAAAATAGTTAATTGTTAAAATTAAAGCAAACTTTAATTGATTCCTTCTAAGTTACATAGGTATGAAATATAATAAACTAATTCAATAAGATATATTCCTTTTGTGATATGTATTGCACAAAACTTTGCTTAATTACCTCTATTCTGAGACCACCTCTCTGAAAGACCGACTTTTTCAGGTCCAAGAATGGTCTCCTTCGAGAGGTTTCACTGTATATATATAAATATACACAGTGCAAAACATATTTCAGTTTTAAGACAAAATACACGCTTTTATTTTACATAAAATGACTTCATTTTCATCCGCTGAAGAATTCCACATTTACGATCCAGTCATAAACAACAACTATTGAAAAGTATAAAAGCGATATCGTCATTTAAGAAACTCGAAAAAAAAATCGCCTATCAAAGGATTCATACGCCTTCATTTGTTTGTAACATTAATATGGATACTGAAAATTAAATATAGTTTATATTATCTCCATGTTTTTTATCAGAAATCGTTCATTTATGTTTTTTTTCAAAAGTCGGAAAATGTTATTACACACGAATTAATAAAATTGCTTTCTTTCAGCTTTTTGATAGAAATTAAGTCAATGCGGAGAAAAAAACTCACACATGTATACTTTAAAATACATTTTTATAGCAGACAATATTCTTGGCATAGCACGTATTTTAATGATTTTTTTTTTCAATTTTATAAGAAAATGGCAACAAAAAGATATAGTAATCTACTATTTCTCCTTTACTCTTTACAGAGATACTACAGAGATAGAGGGTACTTTAGTTGCCACCATTACAGAAAGGGCTCAAAAGTACTTTTTTCCCTATGCGACGGTGTAAAAATTGAAAATATGTGAAGTTTAGAAGTTAAAAATAATGCAGTAAATATTATCAGTATTTAACCGTACAATGATACATCTGCTTCGTTTTACGGCTGGCTTATGTAACGTATACGTTATTTTTTGGTGGGACGACGCTTTAATTGGTGCCCGAAAGAAATAGCATATCGGGGGCTAATAAATGAACTTTGCTGTGAAAGTAATCTCCTGACATTAAAAAAAAAGTTACTAAATAGGCGTACAACACTAAAATAATACTTTTCCTTCACGTTCTATAAAGTATAATCACGTATTTTAGTCCCATTTTATGTTATTCAGTGCATTTTTAATTCCATTCTTTCTTTAAAAAATATTATTTCCTAAGAATTACGAACAAAATATATGAAATTACGCCTAATAATTGTAATGGGATTTTTCTTATCGGATAACAGAATTCTTATGGGATTACCTTTTTATTGATATTTTTATTACCCGACTGCCAAGAAAGGTTATGTGTTTCACGCATATTTGTGAATTTCTTTATACCCTCGAAACATCCCAACGGCTGTATGGATTTTAATGAATGAGGTCTCTATCGATTCGTCTTAACCGTCCGATGGTTATAGGTTAGGTTTTGTTTTATAAACTCAAAATGGCGACCGTAAAATACAAAATGGCGGTATAGACGAAAAAAAAAATTACGCACCATATTGAGTGGCATATCATTGTATAGGTCTTTCAAAATGAAGACGATGTTTCGTTGTCTATTTTACAGTTAGAAGATCCGTTTAAATATTACACAACCTGGAAGTTGTGTAGGTAGGATCTCTAGCTTCACTGCAACTCTAATCATCATAGACATCTATAGGCCTCATCAAAACAGTGTTTATAGATAGGAACTAACAATTAAAAACAACTTAAAAGTCATCAATACAAGTAAATCAAAAAATAGGTAAGTAATATAAAAAATAGTTTAACATTGATGAGAAATAATTAATTAGTTCTCTTTTTACGCAGTCGGGTTTTTTAAATTAAAAATTTAATTTTTACTTGTTTAGTATATGTTCTGTTCGTTTATTAATTTTACAGTACAGAAGAATCATTTTCTATTTCATTTTAGTTGCAATTTTATTTTATCACTGGCGAAAAAATTGCGAGCCAATAAAAATAAATCTTTGTTAGAGTAACGTGTAAAACTCTGGATGTCCATGACACTCTACGTGAAAATATGTCTCTAGGTTTTGTTTGATGATCAAGAAAATATGCTCAGGCCCTGATGAAAAAGACACCTTATCCTCTTCTGTTATCGATGACGTCAAGCAGAATAATAAGAAATGTTCCAATCTTCCAGATTCTTGCTTTTTTATGGTCTTTTCGCTATGTTGTGTTTCTCGTTCACTGGCCGAAAAACTGTGGTCATTCTCATTTAACGGTGCTTTAGGTTAGAAAATAACTTTTGAAATGATTCCTTTTCATACTCCGCTCTTACTTATTTCGACTGTTAATTAGAGTTTACTATTATGTATTTCTTACCTCGACTTTGAACTGAAAAAAGAAATTTATTTTTGTCATGTACTAAAAAATAAATAAATAAACATTGAAACTTTGAAAATAATTTAACAGTACTTTATGCTAGTAAATAGCTTTTGAAATTATTTTCTTTCATACTTAGCTCTGATTTATTTTGACTGTAATTGGAGTAGCATTATGTATTTCTTACCTTAACTTTCGACTCTCTTTTTTTGTGTGTGAACTAAAAAATAAATCACTAAACATTGAAACTCTGAAAATAATTTAATAGTACTTCAAGTTAGCAAACTGCTTTTGAAATTATTTTCTTTCATACCCCGTTCTTATTCATTTTGACTGTGATTAGTATAGCATTATCTATTTCGTACCTTGACTTTGGACTTCTTTTTTGATGTGTAGTGAAAATAAATAAATAACCATTGAAACTGTGAAAATTATCTAACGGTGCTTTAGGCTAGCAAATAGCTTTTGAAATTACTTTCTTTCATACCCCGCTATTTTTCATTCTAGCCGTAATTAGAGTAGCACATTATCTATTTCTTACCTTGCCTTTGGGGGCTTCTTTTTGTTTTGTACTAAAAGATAAATAAATAAACATTAAAACTCTTACAATAATTTAACAGTACTTTAGGCTAGCAAATAGCTTTTGAAATTATTATTATTATTTTTTTTTTCATAATCTGCTCTTATTTATTTTGGCTGTAATTAGAGTAGCATTATATATTTCTTATCTTGACTTTTAGCCCAGTGGTAAGGGGGTTGAATTCGGAATTAATTAAGGGAAAGCTGGAAATTGTTTTAATCCCTTCAGTTTAGGTCTAGGATGAATATGCTATGTTTCCTATGATTATTTACAGCAATTAATAACATAAAATGATCTTTAAGATTTCAGTCAAGCTGTATAAAAGAACATTTTCTTGATTGGGGATTGTCCTTCAAAAATAAAAAAGAAACTGAAGATATGAAGTCGAATTACGAGGGCTCTGAAAAATTGGGTGCTAGTTATAATATTTCAATATTAAAATTCTATTTTTTCCGTTATTTGTTAAATCTAATGTCCAGAAATGTTGATTTGGAGTTATCACACAAAAAACAAAATTACAAGAATTATTTAAATAGGAAAAAATTCTTCAACAACCTCATATTATTAATCTCTCTATTCTTAAAAAAGTAACGAACGCTGTCACCGCCGCCGCCGGTTTTGCATTTTTGGTGACCGGAGGTCTTTTTTCGCTAATATTAAGAAAAATATTACATACAAAAATATGAAAATCGGTGGTATTATAGAGAAATGTTTGATAAACAAGCTGATGCAGACAGTTTTCAAATCGAAGAATTATTTTAAGAGATATTTAATTCTAAAGTTGGACAAAATCGTTCCATTAAAAAAGTTTTATTGTAGCAAAAACTATACATGAGAATTTAATCATTTTTAGACCATTTTATACTTTATAAGTTCCCGGTGTGCAGATTGCATTTACTTTTTTTATTTGACTCATTTTTTGAGGTTTTATTTCTATTTTAAATTCAAATTTTCAGCATTTCGAGAGATATTTTTTATATATTTTAGAAAATGTTATTAATTTAAACTGTTCCCAATTGTATAAACAGCGCAAACAATAATGTTTACTTCAAATTAAAAATTTATTTACACGTGGCTATTACAAACAGAAAAAAAAAAACTTTAAAATTAGAATTAAATGATTGCATGTTAAAAGCAGGAAAATTACGTCATAAGAAACATATTTACACTTGAATTTTAAGAGAGAAACAAAATGTTAAAATAAAAAAATTATTATGCGTTAAAACTTGTAAATGGAGGAAATTACGTCATATTTAAAATGGCCAAAAAATATGGCAAAACAATTTAAATTAAAAAATATATTTGCGCGAGATATTTTGAGATAATCTTTTCAACTATTATCGTGAATTCGAAGACAGCGCAAATAATATTTCCTTCTAACAACAAAAGTATTTTCACCTGAATATTAATAAGAGAAATAAAACTTTGGTGTAAATTACGTCAGATTTAAAACGATACATTTAAAATGAATTATTTAAAAGAACTATCTTATAGCGCTGTGCTTTTTGGATTTTGGTGTGCCTGAACGGGGGTTGGCGAGGGTAGCTCGTAGGGAGCAGAGCCCCTAGTGTACTAAAAAATAAATAAATGAATATTGAAACTCTGGAAATTATTTAACAGTGCTTTATGTTATGAAATAGCTTTTGAAATTATTTTCTTTTATACCCCGCTCTTATTTATTTTGGCTGTAATTAAAGTAGCATTATATATTTCTTATCCTCACTTTGGGCTTCTTTTTTGATTTGAAGTAAAAAAAAATATATATATATTGAAACTCTGAAAATAATTTAATAGTGCTTTACGCTAACAAATAGCTTTTGAAATTCATTTCTTTCATATCCCGCTCTTATTTGTTTTAGCCATAATTTAGAGCAGCATTATCGATTTCTTACCTTGACTTAGGACTCTTTTTGTGTTGTACTAAAAGATAAATAAATAAACGTTGAAACTCTGAAAATAATTTAACAGAGCTTTAGGCTAGCAAATAGCTTTTGAAATTATTATTTTTTTTTCATTTAGTATACTAATCTATGTTTGTAGGATATAGAAAAAATGATATACAGGGTCGTGCAAAGAATTAGATAAATGACCCTCTATGGATGATAATCTCTGGAAGTGTGATTTCACTAGTTTTAAGCATGTTTTAGTCTTAGTTAAATTTTAGCTATAAATAGTGGCATGTATATAAAAATAGTAAGTAAAATACAGGGCTGTGCAAAAGTATTCAAGTATGCTTCCATTTATTGGTAAAATTTTCTGAACGTCAAATTTCAACATATTATTCGTTTTTAACACTTTCCAACATAGTTGAAAGTATTTATGAATTCGGTTTGTCTGTCCGAACTCTAACTTGCCTTAATATAGTTAGATTGCTCTATAGTTGTATGTGTTATTAAGCTTTACTATGCCGTGTTTGATACTGAAAATAAATTATGTAGCGTTCATAGTTTATTTACAGAGACACTCAAAAGCATTCAATTACATTATGATCTAATTCTATTACATTATGGCCAAATTTCATGAAAATCGATTCAGAACTTAAAAAGATATTAATAATATATGATATGATGCCATAACGGCATCACTGCCTCTCAAGGGGTCAAGAAATTTGGTTTGATACCACTCAATATGCTTTTTTTTTTAATTTCATTACGTTATTTTAATAAGGTATTCTATCATTTTCTTTATTGTGAGCAAAAACCAATGGAGAAATTTACTTCCCGTAGTAAGAGAAACACAAAAAAATTATTTATAACTATTGGGGTAACTGGATCCAGCATGGCCCAGTTACTCCAGATACATGTCCCAGTTACCCCATTCTTGAAACATTTATGGGGTAACTGGGACACCGGGCTTACATTTAAAACATGAAGTAAATATGTATAGATACCTAATAATATTAATGTAGTTATATATCTAATCTTTAAAAAAAAAGATTGTTTAATAAAAGTACTTACAGTATTTTAATAAAAATCCGAGGAAGTTCAACCATATTGACGATGTTTTTAAAAAAAGAAACGTAAATTTTTGACAACCTATCACAGCAAAGTGAGAGTTATGATTGAGTTGATACACGTTGTTTTAGGAAGTAGAGATAAAGGGGCATTGCTCACAAAAGCTAAAACTTAAAAAGCACCAACAGTTTTTTATAAAATAGCCTATGGCCCAGTTACCTCGTGGTTCCAGTTACCCCAACAAACCTTATACAAAGTTAGAAATGATAATAACTTCGGCTTTTAACACCGACCATCATAATTTTGAGAGAGTCTCGGATGGAGTCATATTAATTCCATATTACTGAATTTAATATATAGAATCGTAATAAATTTTCTATTCATGCATTTTGCATAAGAGTGCAACAAACAGCTATTGCACCAAGACTGAATAATTATAAAACTAGTTATAGTACGAACGCACCTCATTTTCCAAGTTTGACGTATAATATCAGACTTGTTAACTTAAATCTGATTTGCAGCATCGGAAAGTTTTATTTATTTATTATAGCACTTTTATTTTTATCTGCTCGTTCATTTTTCAACGTAAAATATAGATATGACGAATCTAAATGAAAAAACTTTTTGAGCTGCCTTGAAGATGAAGATGAAACGAAAAACTTTTTCCTTCCTTTCGATTTTCAGAATTAGAGATGACGACACTTTCTTTTGCGTGTCAGTATTAATTTTCGTTTCCCCTTTCGCTAAGGATAGCCTAAATTTCTTAACTATTTATTTCAGTATGCCAGGTTACATAGATTGCATAGAAAATTGTGTTGTTTTCTTTGATTCCCATTTTAATAAACTCGATTTCTAATTGAACCATTGATTTCAAAAACTACATACGTCCAAGATTTAAGATTTTTCTGGAATAAATAAAAACTGTGCTACACACAAATGCTAGATAGTTTAAGATATTTGCTCACTATATTTCTTATTTGTATCAGTTATTAGTTATTTATTACTTTCTTCTATCTTTACAAGAAGAAAGTATTGGATTCGTGGAAATTTTCGACTTCTGGTTTTCAACGGATTTACGCGTTTTAAAAGTCAAAAATACCGAAAAACATGTTTTTACAAAATATCTGTCTTTGAGTCTGTGTTTCTGTCTGTCTGTATGTGACACACATTTTGTGGGCGATCTGTCTCAAGAACTGGTGCACGGAATTCAATAAAAATTTATATTCAGCTAGTCCCTAATATAAAATGGTGCTGATTAGTTTTTGGTGTAAACCGGCCAACAGGTGGCGCTGATATGCTGCATTTTTCACGATTTCCGCATTAGATCTATCTCAAAAACTAATGCACTGGTTTTCATCAAACTTTCAATTCAATTAGACGTTGACATAAGTTGTTGCTGATTAGGCTTTGGTGTAAATCACCCAACAGGTGGCGCTGCTAAGATGCATTTTTCTCGATTTACAGGATTTTAGTGATAATCAATCGTCGCATTAGAGCAACAGTATGACATCTAGTAATAATCGAAAACGAGATGTCTGACTTACTGCTATGAAAAACTGTGTCTTCATCTAGTGGAACAGTAGGGTATTTTTATAAAACACATCTGAGATATAGTATTAAACATAACTTTGAGTTTCAGAAGTTCTTCCACTAGATGCAAACACAGTTTCCCATAGCAGTAAGTCAGCCGTCTCTTTTTTTATTATTACTATATGTCCTACTGTTGCTCTGAGGCGACGGTATCTCAAGAACTAATGCACGGAATTTCATATATTTGGAATCCTCATAAGGGGCATCGATTGCCATTTAATTGTGCCGCTGTGACAGCGAATTTTGAACTATTAACATGTTAATACATGGAAATTATTCCAGAGAGAAACATTCGCCTTGCATACAATATTTCAAATGAAAACCAAATTTCAAAGTAATTGCTTAAAAGGCGCAAAGGCCAACATAGTGAAAAATATTTCAAGCCGGGACTCGAACCCGGGCCATCAGTATAGCGCACTGACGTTCTACCGACTAAACCACTTGGAACGATACCTAGCTCGGACAAGTGGTTTAGTGGTACTATTTAGTTTAACTATTTACGCCTCTTTCTTAACCCTTAAATACTCTCGCAAATTCACCCAGAAATACTTCCATTTTATACCTCGTATATTTCTAAATTTATAGGAAAATAAATTAAGATTTTACAAGATTAATTTAAGTTAAATGCAATTCCTATGCAGCAAAATGTTATAAAAAACCTTTAACATAGACATCGTGCGACAATATTTTCGAACAATGTAAATTTGCAACGTGCATATATATATATATATATACATATATATATATATATACATATATATATATATATATAACCATTAAATAAACATTACCGACCATCATCAAAAGCCGCATTATTGTGAATGAATTGACAATAAAATTGGATGCCACAAACCTATAATATAGAACTGTATGTATAAAATAAAGTACCTTATACTTAATTACAAGAATTAATAAGGAAGAATAAAAAAAGAAGAATATGGATTCCGAAAAAATTGAAAAACTTATATATTGAATTACGTTTTCAAGAGTACAGAATTCAATGATATAAGCAAATCGGTTGTTTTCTGTGAGAAAAAAGCTAAAAGCTGAAAATTTTTTTCTCCTTTACCCGAACAACCAATAGAACCAAAAGAATAGTCTCAAGATAAAAACAGAACATAATCAAATGGCGTAAAATGGAAAAACCTGAATAATTACCATTACATATAAAAAATGAACAGGAAAGAATATAAATAAATAAATAAATAAATAATGGATGTTTATAGAAGATTGTCAGATTCTAAAATTCCCAATATCCTAACGATCACAAATATAGTGTGTGAATTATCTTCATAATTAGCCATAAAAAAGCTAAAAAATATATGATTGTGACAATCAAACAAATTAAACCGATAATTAATCATGGAATACAAAGTTGAAAATAAAACAATATTAAAAAGTATAGAGGAATAATAATAAAAACTATTTACCCAATTTTAATACATACAGTATAACATTAGTTATATCAAATAAACTTATATGTATAATAATCACTAAAAAGATGGTATACTATTATTAATTAATATAATATTGTCCTGAGTAGACTAAATTTTAAAAACAAGTTAATATTGAATTTGATTAAATAAGTTAAATTTAAAGTGAATTGAAAGTCACCAATTACATATAAAACATCAAATCAACATCCATATAAAATACGTATTAGAAATGTAGTAATAACACTAAAGCCCCATCATTTTTTTTAAATTAACCATTGCGTATTATCCAGACAACACCTCCCTCCTCCGTACTCTAACATCTACCCATCCAACCATCCTATAGAAATTTTTTATTATCATTTTAGTTTTTAATTTTTTATAAATATTTTTTTTTATAATTTTTTTTTTGTAATTTTGTTTACGCATGTGTTAATTTTTTTTTTTTTTGTTTTTTTTTGTTTTTTTTTGTTTTTTTGTTTTTTTTTTTTTTTTAAGATCATGTAAGTACTAATTGTATATTAATGAATATATGAATTTTTTTGGAAAACCATGATTAAATGCATCATAAATTAGTTTTTAATATTATTGTTAATTAGATGAGAAAAACATAAACATTTTATTCTATATAAATGATTAAGTAGTATATTTCGATATACAGAATGATGAAGACAAAATTTAAAATTTGTAAATGTATTAACTTTGAATTTAAATTCTTTACGTTTATCATATAAATCTGTTATTGTTTTGTTGTCTTTTATTGTGATTTTAAGATCTAAGAAGTTAATAGTATTGTTAGATAAGAGGTTTTCCGTTAATTCCAAATTAGTGGGATAATCAACTGGAAATTGAGAAATTTTAGATTGATCAGTGGCAATTAAAATTATGTCATCAATATAACGATATAAATGTAGATTATTATTAGTAAAAGTACGTTCATAGTGATATGAATATAAGTCTGATAATAAACTGGATGTACAACCACCTTGTGGTATACCAACGTGCTGTAAATATAATGTGTTATCTTGCAATATATAATTATTATAGATAATGAAGTTTGTTAATGATTTAAAATATGCGATATCAATATTAGATGGTAATTCCAGTTTTTTATAATACTTTTTAAATAATGCATTTATAATATTATGTAAATCTAATAAGTCTATATTATTAAAAAGATCTTTGAAGTCATATGTCGTTATATTATATACACAATGAAGATTTTTTAAAATATTGACCAGTTGATAGCTATTTTTTATACAATGTGTATTATCATTGTTTGTAGTAAGTATATATATTTGATTAAGAATTTTTAATAGAAGTTTATTGGCTTTATTATTATATGTATTGAAACCAATAGTTACAGTCCTAATTTTAATTGGAGTTTTATGAAATTTGGGAATAAGAACTAAATAAGGATAATTAAAGTTAGTAGATAGAATATTTAATAGTTTATAATAACTTTGAATTTTACGATTATTTACGATTACACTTTCATTAGTTTTTTGAAAAGATTTATTAGAAGAAATACAGGTTGTAAGAAGTTGGTGATAATAAGATTTACATATGATTGCATAATTATTAAGAGATTTGTCTACCTATGTAATAACGTAGTTTTTTTTTTTTTTTTTTTTTTTTTTTTTTTTGTAATTTAGTAATTTGTTGGAAAAAATGCTTTGTGTTAATACAGTCGGACCTCTATTTAACGAACCTCTATTTTGCGAATTTCTCTATTTTGCGAACTTTTCCTTGGAACCAAGAACATTTTGCGAATTTCTTCGTAAAATAACCTGCAAATAGCGAAGTGCATTCTCTATTTAACGAATTTTTTCTTGTGATCTAAATTTCTTTTTCTCCCCATTTCTTAAAATATTTCTGGACATTTCAAACTTATTCTTCCTTTAAACACATTTTATGATGTTCAGTGGCCTTGAACTGATTTTACCAAGCACCTTCTTTGTCAGCAGTGAGAAGAATTCGGTAAGTACGGAGGACGAAGACGATAACCCTTTACAGTAACTTAAAAAAATGTGGATACAAATGAAAAAAAAATTAAATGTGCTGATTGATGATTATATTTCACTTAATTCTGAAATTGAGACCTTGGAAACACTATCCGAATTGGATATTTTCGATAGTGTGAAAAATAAAAACAATACAGCGATGAATTGCGATGAAGACGAATATGATGATGATGGAAATTATCATGATGAAGGAATTAATAAAACTTCTTATGATGAAATGCTAAAATCATTCGAAACAATCCGACGCTGATTATAGTTAGAAGAAAATACGCATGAAGGGGTTTTTGGTGCATTGCAAAGATGCGAGACGTATTAGGAGAGAAAGCACTTTTTAAAAGAAAAATCTCAGACAAAATTAACAGAGTTTTTCAGAAACTAAATTTAAGGACGCATATGTTAATGTAGGGTTAAAATTATTTGTTATAATAACAATAAATACGATAAGGTCATTAAAATTCGTTAATTTTAATGTAAAACTGATTTACTTTAAACAGAAAACACTGTGTATTCCCAGACAATGTTTAGTTTTTCTTGCAAATTTCAAAGATTTAAACACATAGAAAAAATGAATTGATGATGGATATTGGTGGGTAAAATACATAAAACAAACCGATATAATTTATTTAAAAAAATGTGATTAATTTTAGTAAAAATATTTAGTGTTTATGGATTTAAAATCTGTTTTATGTAGTTTAAAGTATTTTAAAAGGTGAATCTCTATTTAACGAATTTTCCATATAACGAACTTTTTTCCGGGATTTAGCGACTTCGTTAAATAGAGGTTCGACTGTAGAAACCAAATCAGAAATATTATTTTTTAAAGCCATAGTTAATTTTTCAATTACTAATATTTTCCATTGATTAAAATATGCAATAGGTTTATTGTAATAGATTGAAATTTTATATATAAAAATATCTATATCATATGTAAACTGTTTGATAATAGATTTAACAGTAAATTTAGATGGAAGTCTATATTTAGTATCAAAACCCATTGGTTTTTTCAATTTAAAATCATTAACAATATTAAGATTTCCAGTGATTATATGTCCATGATCATTGTTTATATATTTTTTTAGATTGGGGTTCATTGTATTTACACGGAAAATTACTTGCAGCAGATGTATTTTTTGAAAAAGTATTGTAGTTAAAAATCTTTCTACCAATTGTATTCGGATAGTTAAATGTTTTTGATATATGAAGATTATTAATAGGAAAATAACAGTTTTTATCGTTAATTATAGAATTGATATTAATTTTATTAAATATATGATTTGAAAAAGTTATTATCATTTGAGTATTCGTATTTTGAATTTTATGCTTTTTTTTGTAAATTAATATTTAAAAGATTAACCCTAGTCATAATGAGATCAAAATAAATATCAGAAAAATGTTTAGAGAAAGATTTACTTAGAAATAGATTTAAATGTTGTACAATCTGTTTCTTTTTAACAGCAAATATGTATTTTCGAATTAATAACCAATTATAATGCTTTAAATATTTACTTTAAAGATCATTAATTTGTTTAGTGATATATTTTTTAGAAACTACAACTGA
This sequence comes from Maratus speciosus, assembly GCA_963932465.1. Taxonomy (NCBI): domain Eukaryota; kingdom Metazoa; phylum Arthropoda; class Arachnida; order Araneae; family Salticidae; genus Maratus; species Maratus speciosus. The sequence goes on from OZ010790.1 coordinate 119,727,669, forward strand.
TGATGAACCCTTTCCACGTTTGTTACGTGTTGTTTTACAATTTAAATTATGATTAAGAGTAAGATAAATTGGAGAATAATCAATAGTGTTATTTGTGGATGTGAAGACTTTGACAGGTCGATTAAATATTTCACTATTAAGTCCATAAGGATAAATTGTGTTGTAATATTTCATGTATGATGACTCCATATAAAGCCGTTCTGATTTATTTTTTAGAATTTGAAGGATTTCAATTGTCGTATTTTTAAATTGATGTTTATGAAAATGTTCAATTTCAGCTGTAGGCTATAGATTTTTTGCTCTGTTTTTATTAGAGTCTGAACTATGTTGATTGATACGTTTATGAATTGGACCTGATGTTTCACCTATATATTTCATGTTACATAAGTTGCACTTTATGCAATAAATAACATTAAATGCTTTACAAAAATTTGAATAATTAGGATCTGAGACAATTTGTGTCTGAGAAGCATATGGACATGTCTTACACCGGGCAGCTTTTTCAAGAAGGCTCACGTTTTCAGCACCAGCCTTGGCGAGTTGGCGAAAGCGAGAGCGTTCAGCTAGCTCTAACGCCAATCGTCGTCTTGTGTTTTGTTTTGAACCGAAATGGCGAAAGACGAACTAGCATATTTTAGTCCTACCTAAATTAAAGAAATATTTTCAGTTATGTATTCTAGATGAAAAGAAATCTTCTTCGAAAGAAATTGTATTACGAATTCTTATACTCTGTTTTATCGAAGGCCTTTATTACTTTTGATGATATAGACTAAAATTTTGATTATTTGATCCCCTCAAAAATCTAAATTTTCATTCAATTGAGCATTATTAATTCCATACCTCTTAAACAAAAACTCATTACCTTCATATATTTAGATATTTGATTACATATAAAAATGGATTTATGGGGATCATGAATTAATGCAGTTTCAGTGCATTTTGATGTATATATAAACACAGATTTTAAAAAATACCTGTGGCAGAAAATTACTATATTTTCTGCGATGAGCTTATATAATTAATTTAATACCAAATCATTCTGCAGAAACAGCCCCCAAAGTCGAGTGAAAATAGGCCAAACCAAGAAAGAAAAAAAAAACTTTCACACCCCCAAACAGGATGATTAGAAATTGCCTTTTCAATGTGAGATGAAATTCTTAAGGGGAGGTGGGGTAGAAGGAAGATTGAATGACTATCTTTTGTTACTTCAAAGTAACAAATAAAATCATTAGAGAATTTTTTTAACTGTATATGATAGTGAGGGGCTATAGATTTAAATAGTTAAATTTATCAATTAACAAATAGAAAAAACAAACCAAAAAATTAAAAACTTGGAATATTTAACTTTTTTTTTTTTTTGGGGGGGGGGGGGGGGGCTCGGCGTAGAAAAAAAATGAAAGCGTGCGCACAAAAGGTTAATCCTTATTATTATTTTTAAAATCCTTCATTCTATTTGTTTCCTTTATCTTTTTTTATGGTAAATTATTTATTTGTTATTTAAAAATCAACAGATAGAGAAAAACAGTAAACTTTATGCACTGTTATGCATAAGCGAAGGAATAGTTAACATTTCAGACGCAATTTTAACTAATCTTTTCTGTAAGGCAACAATGAATTTTAAATGGGCAAAAAATAGTGTGATGGAGGAGAGGGGGGGGGGGAGAGAGAAAATTCGAAATGGGAGGTTGCCTCAGACGATTGAGCATTATTTTATTGCCACTTCAACTTAATAAATAGAGCAATATGTTTGCAGGGTGAAGAAATATAAAGTGTGTGTGTGTGTGGGGGGGGGGGGGGGGGGTTGATTTCATTCGAGAGAAGAATTTACATGATTTATTCAAATATGACGAATTATTATTTTTAAATAATAAATAAAACAACTAAAGCGAAATAATATTTAAAAATATGGCAAAAATTTTAAAATAAAAAACTGAAGAATTTTAAAGATTTTTAATTTTGTGCACTAGGGACAGACCAATGTCTTTTTCATAAAAACTCAAATAATGATAAAATTTTAACAATATTAAAATGTAATAGTAATTGATTTAATTCCATGCATCAACTTGCAGTTATTTTAGCTGATAGATTTAATTGTAGGATACGGCTAAATAATTCATGCTTTATCGTTCAATCTAATTATAATCGAATTGATTTTAGTTTCAACTTCCTATTAACTTCTAATCACAATTAAATAAAAAACAATTCATTTTTAATGAATTATTTCAGTGAAAATGTGTTTTATTAATGCAATCAACACGTCACATAATTATGCCGCTTAATAATAAAAAAAAACTAAATTAATTCAGTAATAATACTAATAAAACTATGTTCAATTGTGTCATAAAAACATGATCAATACAATTATATTTATTAAAGAAAATTTTTACGTCTGTTTTTAAAATACATTCTCAATTTCTTCGAACATATAGCGAATTAATGAAATAAATTAATATTATAGAACTGAAAAAAATAACTTATGTTTGAATTATATATATTTGTGCAATTAAAAGTTATTTTAATCCGAAAAAGATCTTTGTTTTAAGCAAGGTTCTAATTGCAAACCACGGTGAAATAACATTTCGTCTAGCTTTTTACAGCTGCTGAAAAAACAAATGAAAAAAAGCACATCTCTTCCTCTCAGCAAAGGAATGGGGTTGCTGTTCGCTACGCGTACGACGTCACGAACAAAAAAGGGTGCGTAGCGTTGAATTCATCCCCGCGCCAACCCTTACTCTGGCGATAAGGTGCTCAAAACGTGAGCCTTCTTGAAAAAGCCACCGGGCATCTAAACACTTACGAAAAAGTAAAGGTCGGGGGGAAGAGTATAAATGGTCACTGGATGACGATCCAGGAACAACCCCGTTATTGTTCCTGTACCGGGCACTACACTGCATAGATGCTATGTGTATCTTGCCAGGATCGAGATGTTTACTAAGAACTGCCATATAAAAAATTTTTTGGAAAATGCAATACTTCAAAAAATAAGAAAATGTAATAATATAAAAATCAATAATAAATGAAATTAAATTAGTCTTGATTAAATGTAATATTAAATATATATATATATGATATATTTAATAGCTACAACACAAAAGCGCGAGTAATTAAGGATTAAAGGTTGCCATTAAATGCATATGTGCCAATTATTACGGATTTTGAATATCTTTATTTCCTAATAATAATAATATTTACCTTATTAAATATTAGAATTCTGCGATTAAATAGTTCGAAGATTACTACTTATGTGCACGTTTGGAGACACATTCATTCTAAAATAAAATAAGTAGGTAACTCTTAAACTCCTTATGATTTCTTTCTGGTCGAATTTATCAAAGATCATATCTCCTATGCCAAGTGATCAACACTGGAACGGTCATTGTGGTTAATTTGAACTGGTGCAAATAAACATATTCCGAACCAGAAATTTCTTAGTAAAAGAAATCAAATACTATACACAACATAGCAATAAGATAAATAATTAGCTTAAATTATATTAAATTAAAATTCTGGTTTAAAATGTTTAAATTTGCCCATATGGCAGAACAGACTTACGAAAAAAGATCACATTTGCAGTCGATAAATGTTATCCTTGGAAATGCAACGTTTCGAAAGAAATAGGAGAAGTTTGTTTTAGCACTGATGTATGCCGTGTAATCAAAGGTGCACATGTAGAACGCTTACGAAACGCTGCAAAATCTTTAAATAATTGTTTATATAGCGATATGAACTGTTCTGCTTTATACATTATAATTTTTAAATATCATTTTCTAAAACCCCTGAAGAAATTATAAAACACCCTGTATTTCATATGCAACTTAAGTTATTTTTAAATATCATGTTTAAGTGACAATGAGAAATAAAATCTTTTATTAAGCATGATTTTACAGCATCCACACAAGTTTTATTTTTGCATGTTCTTTCGTTTTCCAACATAAAATATAGATATGATGAATCTCAGCGAAAAAAATATTTTTGATTTTCCACGAAGATGAAGATGAAATGAAAAACTTTCTCTTTCCTTCATCTCTTAGAAATACTCTCATCGCATTTCAATATTCATCTTCATTTCCGTATTCGTGCCTCAGAGGAAGATTTTTTCATCTCTCACAGACTTTTTTTTTTTTGTACTCTGTACGGTTTATAGTCAGGAAATAATTTTATTATACATTCATTGACTCTCACTGTAGTTATACCTTACACCATTCAAAACATCAATAAATACAAATGAATAAATAAAACTGAAATAGTTACTTATATTTTAATTGCTTTAATGCTATTAAAAAGAGGTATAAGTAAAATAACAGCAAAATGCATGTGAAATAACGAAAAGATAGATTAAATGTTACTTGTGTAATCTCTGGTGATAAATCTCTGGTATAATTCAAAAGTTCAATATATTCAGTCAAGTAAGTCAGTCATATATTCAATCATTTCAATAATTCTGATGAAATTAAAGTTGTTTATATTTTAAAATGTAAACCTTTTTATTCTTTAAAGAAGAGTTTAATTCTTTAAATAAGAAACCTTAATTATAAATATAAGAATGTGCATATTTGAAAAAAGTTTTTTTTCAGTTCAAAATTTTTTCTTTCAGTTTATGCTTTTGTTACCATTAATGTTATACATTTAAAGTTTAACATAATTTTTATTTAAAGGATTTTTTTTTTATGTATGAGACGTTTATGCTACAAATGTGCAAAATTACAAGGCATTATTAGAATTAAAAATTAAATAAGTAATATTTTTTAAAGCTCAATCAGGTTTTGATTTTGTTTTTCATTAACGTTACAATTGGTTTATTTAAAATTTAAATTGTTTTTCTTGCAAAATATATGCTATATAGAAACATTTTTTTTTTTTTTTTTGTATTTTGAAAAAAATAAAAAATGGAAAAGGTATTTTTGATGTAAACTTAAGTATGTTTTTTTTTTTTTTTTTTTCCGTTTAAAATAAACCTTTAAATAAGGTGGATTTTAGATTGATTATCCAAATCTGTACATTTTTTAAACGACGAAAAGGACTATTTTCATAAAGTTTTTTTAAATAAGCGCGAGAGGGGGATTTATTTAAAATTTTAATTAGTTTTTCCTGAAGAAAATAAAACTTAGATTTTTAAACTATTTACAAAAGATAGATACAATAAATCTAACAAGTTGGAAATTGCACATCAAACGTGTCAAACGCGGTGCGTTCGTACTATAACTAGTTTTATAAATATTTTTTGCACCGCATATTGCACTGAATGTTTATTTTAGTGCACCTCATAAGTGCATAATAATTTCATTCTGTTCGAAATGCTGGAACATGATTAAAATGCACTTGAAATAATTTTTTCCGATTGGCCGTAATGTTACGAAAAACTTTTGACTGTCCCTGTCATTAAACAATACATCCGATTTTCGTAAAATTTGAAATCACTCGACAAAATTTGGCAACAATTATACATTTAAATTTTCAGACCATTCGGTTGGGTAGTTTTTGCTCTGTTACATGCGGACGGACGAACAGACAGACAGACGGGCGGACTGAACGACGACTATAGGTGCTAGGTCTTTGTATAATTACGAACGCACCTAAAAATGTGCACCACAATAATAAAGAAATGAAAAAGACTCAAACTTAAAAGGAAAAAGACAACACCTTTCCTTTATTCACTGGCTAATAAATCTCTTATTTGGTTTTCGAGCAAAATTAACAAACTAAGTTGATTCTTTGTACTGCATTAAAAACAAGTAATAAAAATAGAAGTGTAACAATAACAACGTTAAAAGCACCAAAAATTTTAAATTTCAGCATGCCGGTTTCGGTAGCATATAGCATATCTTCCTCGGTGCTTCAGAGTTTGAAGGTATGCTATATGCTACCGAAACCAGTATGCTTGAAATTAAAAAATTTTGGTGCTTTTAACGTTGTTATTTTTACACTTCTATTATATTATCCTTCTTGTTCCTCTCTCCCTCTTGATAATTACGTAATAAAAATCTTCAAATTGCACACATTTTTGCAAAGGCAAAGAGAGACGTTTTCAGGGGGGGGGGGGGGCGCATAATCGTTTGAGATGGATTTATTCAAAATTTGTGATAATTTCCCTAGTAAAAACAATGTAATTTTAAAAATATTTTCTAAGGATAGATACTATAAATACGACAATGCACACCACACTATCGCAAAGATGAAAATACCTTCAAAAGAAAAGAAACTTTTCATTTCCATTAACCTTCTGTAAAAAGGAAAGGACAAATACTTATCCTTCATGCACGGGTTTTCTGTCTTTCTTATTAATTTTTCTTGTAAAATTAAACTTCAAATAGGATTATTTTTTTCACTGAAAAATACATAAATTAAATAATATGATTAAAAATATGATTATATAAATTGAAAAAAATGTATACATTTCTGCCAATACGAAGAGAATGACTTTCGGCGTGTTTTTTATGCATAAACACTAGAGAGCGATTTATTTAAAATTTAAATGCATCTTTCTTATAAAAGATAACTCGATTTTTTAAAATAGTTATAAAAGATATTAAATATAAATATGTGAACTTGCACTGTTATATCACAAGAGGGAAGGCTACACAAAAGAGAAGAAAGTTTTAGTTTCCATTACCTTTCTGCTAGAAGAATAGGGCAACACTTATCCTTCATCATTGTTCTTCGTTTTTCCAGCTGCGAAAGGGGAAAAAAATCTTTCAGGCTGTAGATGTTGAAATAATAATTATTTTCCAATCAACACCAATCTTCGTTTTTTCACGTATAATTCTAACTATAAATGGATACAAAAGAATTAATGAGATAGAAAATTTTTTTTCGGTTCTAATTAATCTTTTTTTGATAAAACAAGCCAGAGAAAAAATTTGAATCTATAGATAAAACTACAGGTACGTCATATAAATGTGGGAAGAATACCTGCAAGAAATGACTTATTTAAAATAAAATATAAAACTCATTTTAATTAAAATTAATAAAAGTATAGCTTAAATTTTAAACATATCTTTGTTATTTTAAATTTTTGTAGCGAATTTAAGTATATCTTAATTGTTTCATTCAAATATTTTCCTAATTAAAATTTTATATTAATTTAAATATACTTAATTTTGATAATTTTGATTTTAATAAAATTATTGATAATAGAAAATTACCTTATGTTAATAAATTATGTAAAATAACAGTAAATAATGCGAAAAAGAAAGTTTGGATTTTGCATTTCTTATAATTATTTGTTGCATTTCATGCAGAATATGAAACATTAAACTCAATAGATTTAAAGAAAAAAGTTAAATAATTACACCTATGACAATTTTATTTTTAATTAGGGATGAACCGAATACTGATTTTGGCCGAATACCGAATATTCGGCCAGCCAAATACTTTTAAATTTCAGAGTTTGAAAGTATTAAAAAATTAAATTTAAAAATAATTTTACACAATATTTAACGCACATACTTCCATATTAATAAACAAGATCTTTTTACAAATAAATTTTACTCTAAAAAAATATGTGCTTTGAATTGTTATTTATGAAAAAGATAGCTTCCTCTCTGAATTAAAACAAACTTGTATTCTAAAACAAATATTTTAAAATCGAAGTGAAATTTTGAAGGAATTGGAAGAAAAATTTTACAATCATATACTGTTTATTTGTCAGGAAGGGACTAAAATCGTCATTATTGGTTCATTTTCTTACGTGATACTTTCAAATTTCAAATAAAAAATGTGAAAGCATTCTCATTTATTTAAATATAATTCTATTTCTAATTATTCTAAATATCTTTATCAATTGACAGTTAAAAGTAGAAGTTGTTTTGAGGTTTTAAAAAATGTTTTTTAAAAAGGTTTTTTAAAAAGGTTTTTTAAGTATTCTGTTTTCGGTCTGGCCGATTATCGAAATATTCGGCCATACCTAATATTCAGTATACCAAATGGTTTGATATTCGGCCTAACCGAATATTCGGTAATAGGGCTTAATAGGTACCGAATATTCGGTGCATCTCTATTTTTACTTTCTTCTATCTTTACAAGAAGAAAGTATTGGAATCATGAAAATTGGCGAATTCCGGTTTTCGACGGATTTACACGTTTTAGGGGTCAGAGAACCCGAAAAACATGTTTTTACAAAATGTCTGTCTGTGAGTTTGTCTCTGTGTGTGTGACACAAATTTTGTGGGCGCTCTATCTCATGAACTAATGAACGGAATTTAATAAAAATTAATATTCAGTTAGTCCCTGATATAAATTGGTGCTGATTAGTATTTGATGTAAATTGCTCAACAGGTGGCGTGGCTATACAGAATTTTTCACGATTTCCACAGTAGCTCAATCTCCAGAACAAATGCACAGATTTTCATCAAACTTCAGATTCAATTAGTCCTTGACAGGAATTGAAGTTTTATACATTTTGGTGTAAATCGCTCAACAGGTGGCACTCCTATGCTGCATTTTTGCGATTTCCGCAATAGCTTTATCTCAAGAACTAATGCTTGGATTTTCAATAAACTTCAGATTCATGTATACCTTGATATGAATTACTGCTGTTTATGTTTTGGTGCAAATCGCTCAACAGGTGGCGCTGCTATGCTGCATTTTCAGAATTTCCACTATAGCTCTATCTCAATAACTAATGCACGAATTTTCATCAAACTTCAGATTCAGGTATACCTTGATATCAATTAGTGCTGTTTATGTTTTGGTGCAAATCGCTCGATAGGTGGCGCTGCTGTGCTACATTTTTCACAAGAATTAATCACAAGAACTAACGCTATCTCAAAAAACTAATGCACGAATTTTCCTCAAACTTCAAATTCAGATGTAATTTGATATGAATTGGTGCTAAATTGACGTAATTTCTTGTATTATTTAAATGATTTAATTGATACGATTTATATAGAAGAAAGTTTTGTGATGGCCACAACATACTAGTTAATTATCATTTTTAATATTTTTAATTCGCAAGTTTAAAAAAAAAAAAAAAAAAAAAAAAAAAAAAAAAAATTGTTCAAAATGTTCGTGAGCGATCAAAGTTGCTCTTTCAATTGTAATCTCCCATGGAGGAGATGCAAAATCGGATGTCACCATTTTAGTCACCCATTGACCACACTACCACAATTTTCGCCAATTAAATGCAAAGAAAAATTACAATCTCTTTGATTAATCGCTGAACATTTTCTAATATGAAGAAACAATACTAGGCAAAGATTTTTTTTTTCTGAAACAGTAGTGTTATACTCCTCGGAATTTCCAAGAAATATGGCACAAAAGAAGTCCGAACTATGAAAATGTCGATCGAGGCATTATATTTTTGTTCATTAAGAAGAAAAAATTCCAAACATTGAAAGCATTCAGTTTATTTCTAAATATAATAAAGATGAAATATTTATTTCCCTAATGATCGAATATTCGCAATACAACCTCTCTTATATTTCACATTAATCTTATTTTTTTCTTTTTTTTAAATTCCCTGGCAGCTTTCATCAATTTAAAGCTTTTTAGTAATAAAAAACAGGTGCTTATTGTGGAATTTCTTAATCATTCCAAAACTAAAAAAAAATTACTTATCTTGAAATTTTTTTAAGGAGGGGGAAAAGGGGAAGCCCCCAAACATTAAAAATTTCGATTGGGGTATCACATTCATTCTTTATCAAGAAGAAAAATGCTAGAGCATATTCTGGGAACTGGTTTGTTTATTTTAAAGAAGAATAAAATAAAATATTTATTTTCTTAATGATCGAATATCCGTAATGCAAACTTCTCTTATATTTAACATTAATCTTCATTTTTCTTTCTGATGTTGCCACAAATTTGTATTTATCTTATTCGCATCGGTAACGTTGATATATTTTTGGCGAAATTCCTTCTATCATTCTCATAAATGTCTCTACCAGATCCCATTATGTGCAGTGTGATACATAAATGCAGAGGAATAAGTATAAGAGCTACAGAAATTGTTTCGTGTTTGTTTGTAATACTTTTCAGCCGTTAGTTCTTTTTTTTTTTTTTTTTTTTTTTTTTTTTATTGTTCACATAAAATTGAGTAGAAAAAAAATCTGTGTCCAGCATACAGAGCAAAATATTATTTTTTGTTCTTTTTTACTTATCTGTTAACTTCCAAACAGAGTTTGGTGTTTATCTGTTTATATATGATTGTGTGCACGTATATATCAGAGTTATAACCTAAAAATTCACTGGATTAATCAGTTTCAACAACTAAGGTATTTTTAGAATTTTATGAATTATCTAGGAATCATAGCGATCCTTATGACGTAATGTAAATCCAATATGGCGAATAATGGACGAAAAAATATCAAAGGAAAAATAATTTTGTTTGAATCTCGTTAAATTATGCATTAAATAAATATTCTATGTAAATAATTAAAAATATATATAATTTATGTTTAATATAATTCTATTTCTAATTATTCTAAATATCTTTATCAATTGGCAGTTAAAAATAGAAGTTGTTTTAAAGTTTTAAAAAACGTTTTTTTAAGTATTCGGTCTTCGGTCTGGCCGAATATTTCAATATTCCGCCATACATTTCATCTTAAGTTGCAATTTAATCAAACCTGGATGGACGAATACTGAATTGTAAGGGACAAACTGTCAGGTGAAGGAAAAATTGTAAGGAAAAATTTCCGAGGAAAAAAATTGTGGGTAAATCATAACGAATAAGAATACAGGCTTTTAATTGATAATTCTGTCTATGGTTAAAAAAAAAAAAAATGCTTTTAAATATTGCAATGAGTGTAATTTTAATTATCAATAAAATTTATTATGTTTCATGAAAAAAATGTCGTTATGCGGTATCTTTCACAATGTCCATGATAACAATATCTCAAGCATTAATACACGGAATATAGAAAAACTGCATATTTTTTAAGACCGTGACATGAATAGATGCAAATTAGGTTTTGGTGTATATTGCCCAACAGATACGCTGCTATGCTGCGTTTTGCACAATTTCTGTCATAGATATATCTCAGCATTTAAGGGATGGAATTTCATCTAACTTTATATTCAGTAAGACCTTCACATAAGTAGATACTGGTTAGGTTTCTGTGTATATAGTGTACAAGTGCCGCTGCTATGCTGTATTTTTTATGACTTCCATAATAGCTATATCTCGGCATCTATGGGATGTAATTTTACCAAATTTAATGTGTAAGATATTTGTTATAAAATATGTTGATTCAATCCTTATTTTGTTCATTCAACAGTGTGTGTTGCTTGTTATTTTTTTAAGATGAACATTATATCGGAATCTCAGTTTCTATTCCGTAGAAATGCACCAAATTTTATACTTGAAGTTATTAATTAAATCTATCTATATTATAAAGGACAAACATATCTGTGCGTAACGCATACGTCATTTTGCGAATGGCAACACTTTGAAATTTGAAATGAAATTTTGGTTTTGCAATTTTCTCTACTGCAAAATATTAAACTTCTAAACATCGCACATTTTAAATTTTTACACCGTTGTATAAAGATAAAAATGTACTTTTTAATACAATTTGTTTGAAAGCTGTATCTCAATTTAACTTTGAGATATTAATTTTTTTGTAGTTTTTAATACATTTTTTGTAATTGTGGCAACTGAAGTACTCCATTTCTGTTGAAAGTCATGGAGGGTAGAAAGTAGAGGGAAAATAATTACGGAGGAAAGAAAATAATATATTACTGTACTTTTTGTTGCCATTTTCTCATAAAAAATGAAAAAAAAATTGAAATTATAATGCGTGCTATGTCCGTGCTGCGTCTATTATTAACAAAATGAAACATGTCAAATTATTAAGATCTTTTAATGTATTTTATTAACATTTGACGTCCTTTTTAGCAATTAAATGTTTAATATATATTTTGAGTGTGTTTTTAGAATATATATTTTTGAAACTTTTATGTAGTTTTATTCGAAAAAAATATGTTGATGAAATAGGTTGCCAGAAAATATGTTGCCAAATTTCTTTTCTTGCCAAGTACCTATACTGGAACATACCTTTATTTATTTATTGTATTTTAAATGAGATTAATAAAAGACGGCGCAGATGCCATATACGCACCACGTTGGCGCGATTTTTTTCTGACGCCAATGTCACATACTTTTTACCGTTGTACCGTTGTACTTAACTGGCACCAAAGTGTCGTTTTTTTGCTTGATATGATAATCCGGATGTTGTCGTTTATTTATTAATAAATTGTTTATTTACTTTTATTTTATTTTTTATATTATATAAATTGTTTTGTTCTATAGTTATTAATTAAACTTTTTTTTAATTTTATTGTTATTCCCTTTTTAAAAATATTACACAATAACAAATGAGATGCATTTCATTCAGGTGTTGCCATTAAACAATTAACAAATAATCGCGATTTCTGTGCCAAATACAATAGCATAATTATCTATCACGTGTAGCTCGATTAAGAAAGATTAATCCGCTTTCCCTTAAAACAATGTAAAAAGTTCAGCATTTTTTTCCGTCTAATGTTCTACAACAAAATTAAAACTTCCTCTATAGGAAAATAAATAAAATAATGTAAATAAGAAACAAATTTAACAGACATGTGATTGAACTACGCGCTTAAAGCACTGTAATGACCGGAAAGACTGCCGCAAGTTTCAAAATCTTGGGCTAATAACTCCTGGCATGCGGTGACATGTGAAAGTATCGCTTTTAAAAAATTTTTAAACTTTATTTGATTGCATAATTGATATTTTTCAGATAAAAATTAGATGTTAGTGGGCAATCTGAAATATACGTTATATGTAAAAAAATAATTACAGTTAAAAAAAAAGAATGGTTTTGGCCTATACTCTGTAACCCGAGGAGCTCGGGTTCGATCCCTAGTTTATATAAAATCCAAGTCTCTGTGTGTCCCTCACTATTCCGGTAGGACCGCCTCATTGAAATGAGTAATTTTTGAAAATATTAATGCAGGGTTACCACAGTAGCGCCAAATGTTAGCCAACTTGGCGATAGCTGGCTAATTTGGCGAAATTCCCATTTAAAACCCTTAATCTTTCATAATGGAGGTCACCGAAATTTAATTTAAACTCCACTCTTTTAAGATATTTTTTTCGAAATCTATAGGTGAGAATTTAAAGTACATCTTTACATCTTCCTCCCGATGCTACTAATAAAATAACCGCCAATAGACAACGGTGTACTGTGTGATCTCCTAACTGCGCGATTTTAATATGCTTTAGGTACTTTTCCAGTATAGGTGCCTTGGCGAAAAAGGAAATTTGGTAACATATTTTCCGGGAACCTATTCACTGTTTCATTTTATATACACACGCATTTTTTCGATATTTATACGATTTATTTCTATTTATATAAAATCCAAGTCTCTGTGTGTCCCTCACTATTCCGGTAGGACCGCCTCATTGAAATGAGTAATTTTTGAAAATATTAATGCAGGGTTACCACAGTAGCGCCAAATGTTAGCCAACTTGGCGATAGCTGGCTAATTTGGCGAAATTCCCATTTAAAACCCTTAATCTTTCATAATGGAGGTCACCGAAATTTAATTTAGACTCCACTCTTTTAAGATATTTTTTTCGAAATCTATAGGTGATAATTTAAAGTACATCTTTACATCTTCCTCCCGATGCTACTAATAAAATAACCGCCAATAGACAACGGTGTACTGTGTGATCTCCTTACTACGCGATTTTAATGTGCTTTAGGTACTTTTCCAGTATAGGTGCCTTGGCGAAAAAGGAAATTTGGTAACATATTTTCCGGGAACCACTGTTTCATTTTATATACACACGCATTTTTTCGATATTTATACGATTTATTTAACATAAAAAAGCCGTTTCTCTAATTTTATACAAAAACAGATGTAATTTGTACATAAAAACATCAATAATATACATTATAAAACAAACAAAAACGCTCATTAAATTTGTTGGCACAGATGTCATATTTGCCCCATATTGGCGCGATTTTTTTCTGTCGCCAATATCATATAGACAACGGGTACTTAACTTGCGTCAAAGTGATTGATGTGGTAACCCGGATTATGTTGTTTATGCTGTTGATGTTTTCGCCAAATTGGCAACCGAAAAAAATCGCGCCAATATGGGGCGAATATGACATCTGTACCAATTTGTTTTCATAGCTGTTTATATGATTTGACAACAAATCTCGATATTTTTACGTTATACGGACACCATGCCAAAATGTATGCTAATGCGCCAATTATTTCAAAATGCTAAAAGATATTTGTAATTTTATGCCAACAGTTGAATATGAGTTTTATTTTATTGGTTTATTTTATAGCAGTTATTTGTTCACTTATTTTAAGTATATATTTGTGATTTGATGAAATAGTTCGTAAAAGTCTGGAATTTTCAAATGTTATATTTTTTAAATAGTATCGACAATGGTTTTTCTTTTATTTTTCAAATGCTTCAATTCCCGATTTTACGCCAACTATTACGCTAGGCGACAATGGTGTCCGCATAACGGAAAAGTACCCAAATCTCACTTTCTGATGCCCAAATTACACCAAGCTTTTAAAAAAAAATGCCAAAGCCCCTACAGTGGAAAAGTACCAAACTGTCTATTATTTTGCGCTATCCGTGTTATAATTTGTACTATATGCAAAGGGAGTGGAGCGAAGAGTTTAAACATTAAATATTAAAGTTTCGGCACAGATGTCATATACGCCCCATATTGGCGCGATTTTTTTCTGACGCCAATGTCATATGCACAACGGGTACTTAACTGGCGCCAAAGTGTCGTAATTTTGCTTGATATGGTAATCCGGATGTTGTTGTTTATGCTGTCGATATTTTCGCCAAATTGGCGTCGGAAAAAAAATCGCGTCAATATATGATAACGTACATGACAACTGTGCCAAAGTTTCTATAAAGCAGTATAAGACTAAAAAATTAAGAATAAAATAAATGCAAAATAAGACTAAAGAAGAAAGAAAAATCATGCGTTAAGCATAGAATATGAAACACTTTCCAACACATCCTGAATGCTTTAACAAAACTTCGTTATTTAGGGAAATAAGGTAAATAAGATAACGTTAATTCTTAGATATCCGTCGACCAATTTCGCCAAATTATAAAATCGCCAAATCAGTAGTAAAACATTAATAAAAATACAAATAAAACGTCGAATAAATGGTTTTATTGGCCATTATTGGCATTTAATCTTACAATTAATTAATTAATGGCAACCATTATTGGCAATTAATCTTACAATTTGGCGACAGTAATTTGGTCGACGGGATAACTAAGAAGTACCAAGATAACTAAGTAAACATTTTAGAAAACGCATAAAAAAATTTAAAAATTGATTTCAGCAGTTACCGTCTATAGCCAATAGTACCGTTATTATGTGCCACTATTTAGCTAAAATTTAATTTAAACTACTCTTAAAACTACTGAAATCACATTTCCAGATATTATCATCCATAGACGGTTATGTATCCAATTCTTTGCGTGATCATTTATATCATTTTATCTATTTTCTACAAACATTTCTTAGGAAACTAAATGCAGTTCAGCGTAAAAATGCATAACTCCATTAAAAACCACCTTTAAGCAATTTACTCTCATACTCAGTAACCCTTACGAATTCTTTTGTGTAGCCCTGCATATGAACTGTAGCAATTATACACACAGTATAGCATGCATAAATGTAGTAAAACATAAAAGCGCATATCATAATTAAAAATGCATTTCTAGCAATCATTGCTTATGTACAATACTTCGGAGAAAAGTTTCTTGGCGAGAAAGAAGTTTTCCAACGTATTTTCTGGCAACCTATTTACTACTTCATACTCACAAGCAATTCATTTCCATATGTATACAATTTGGCACAGATATCATATATTGGCGCGATTTTTTTCCGACGCCAATTTGGCGAAAACATCAACAGCATAAACAACATTCGGGTTACCATTACAAGCAAAATAACTACACTTTGGCGCCAGTTAAGTTCCCGGCGCGTATATGGCATCGGCGTCAAAAAAAAAATCGCGCCAATATGGGGCGAATATGACATCTGTGCTGACAATTTAATATAAAAAAAAGCTATTTACCAATTTTTATAAAGAAACAGAAGTAATTTTTGCACAGATGTCATATACGCATGGGGGTTGGCGTGATTTTTCTATGACGCCAATTTGGCAGAAATCTCCGCTTTCGAATACCAGTTACTTATACATTTTTCAATTATTTGCTATCATTTTGAAATAACTATAAATAAATAAAAGTTTGAATAATAACTATAGAACAAAGCAGTTTATATAATTAAAAAACAGAAAATAAAAGTAATTAAACAATTTATTAATAAATAAAAAACAATAGCCGGGTTACCATGGCAGGCAAAATAACACCATTTTGGCGCCAGTTTGGTTTCTCGGTTCGGCACAGATGTCATGTTCGCCCCATATTGGCGCGATTTTTTTCTGACGCCAATGTCATATACGCAACGGGTATTTAACTGGCGCCAAAGTGTCGTTATTTTGCTTGATGTGGTAACCTGGATTATGTTGTTTATGCTGTTGAAGTTTTCGCCAAATTGGCAACCGAAAGAAAATCGCGCCAATATGGGGCGAATATGATATCTGTGCCCCCGGTTCATATCTGAAATCTGTGCCGTAATTTGTATATAGAAAACAATTATATATATTTAGAAACGATTTTTTTATGTATATAAGTGCATATATAAGCAAAGATAAAAGTTCATTAGATTTGTTTTCATAGCTGTTTAT
Source organism: Maratus speciosus (assembly GCA_963932465.1). Taxonomy (NCBI): domain Eukaryota; kingdom Metazoa; phylum Arthropoda; class Arachnida; order Araneae; family Salticidae; genus Maratus; species Maratus speciosus. The sequence goes on from OZ010790.1 coordinate 119,744,403, forward strand.
ATATTTTCGCAATATATCTCACTTTCTGATGCCCGAATCGCGCCAAGCTTTTTTTAAAAATGCGCTTTAATGGAAAAGTACTTAAATAAATAATTAACAGAAATAACAAATTATACAAACTAAAACTTTTTATTTCGAGATCAAAGCATTGTTTTTAATTTCGATTAAAAATACATATATCCTTGAATAACTTCAATCGAAATTAGGTTCGCAGCTTAATATCTCATTCCATAAACCTAAACAAACACAAGTGATTCATTCATCGTGAAATGTCAAAAATATTAAATCATTGAGGTAATCATTTACAAAGTAAGTTCTCCAACAATCAATGGGCAATATTCTAATGACGTCATAGTAGGTAAAATGGTGGCGGTATCGTTTGTTTATGGTTTGTAATCACAAAGATTTAATTTTGCAATGTCTCTTAGTTACATTATTTTATTGTCATATTTATGAGCTCAGAACAAAAGCCTAATTTTTCTTTATTTAGTTATTAAAGACGGAAAAAAATCATATCTGCATGATTTGAAATTTTTAAATAATTTTCTTTCTTAATACTAAAAAATAACACCTGGAAGTAACAGCGGGTTTAAGTTAAATAAGTTTAACTGTTTAATTCTTTTGTAATATTCAAAATAACTGTATTTATTAGATTTCAGTACTCAACATCAGGGCCCGATTAAACTTTGAAGTTAGAGGAATTACAATGTCATTTCAGGACCTTTCTTTTGGAGAAGCTTTTCTAAATCCCATATATACATGGAAAATCTTCAGTGTTAGAAATATTATTCCTAGGACTGACATAACATGAGAAAGGCCTGCAATTTTACACAAGTTTTTGAAAGCTACTTTATATCAGAAATTTTACTAAAAACTGGTTACTTTTTTGTTATAGCGGCCCACACTATGAGGATTATGACAAGTTGCAGCCAATTTCGCCAACGTCGTAACCAAGATCGTGAAGCACACACATATAATACCATATATACCATTTCATGAAATCGTAAACGATAATTTAATAGTTTTTAACCTTACTTCAAGTGTGTTATTTATTTATTTTTAAGGCTCAACAATCTAAATTTTCCAATATATGAATTAAAAAAAAATGTAAACAAAGATTGAATAGACATGACCGCAAAAAGCCTCACATCTGCATAACACTTGAAACCAAACTGTGCAGAGTAGTGGTCTTCTACTGTACACAATTTTTCATAAATGTGTTTCGTTCTTAAAATGTGTTATTTTCATCTATCACTGCGGAACAAGCGAGAAAACTCATATTCTTGCACATGAGTTGTATATATCTTTATATCTAAATTTCCGTCATTTTTGACGGGCTACCTTTCTAGTATATATATATTTTCCCAATTTTGCATTAGAATATTGAACATAGTGTACTGTTAAACTATGCTTTTTTATATTCATTGATCTCTTGAGTTAAATTCAAAGAAATGAACTCATCTTCGTACTTGTTGGTGAGCAACAGTGCTATCTATCTATATTATAAAGGACAAACGTCTCCGTGCATAACGCTGACGTCATTTTACGAATGGCAACACCAGGCGATTAAATTTAACTTTTACTGCAATTTTTTTTAGACTTTTAAATATCGTGCTTTTTTAATTTTTACGGCATAGAATAGTGAAAAAAATGTAGTTTCAAAAGAAATGAAAACTGTATCGCAATGTGCTTGAAAAAAGTATCGCATTTAGTCATTTTTATTGTTTTAAAATTACTTTCAAGCATGATTTCTTAAAAATCTCTCTCTATCGCGTGCAGACGATTGCGAAAAATAAATCCGTTCGCATTTAAATTAGTATAAATAGCTCAACATTTGCTTCCAGCTTACATTTTACAATGAAATTAAAACATTCACCAATAAATAAATTTTCATAAAAACACAAATTTAAGACATGTAATTAAACTATGCACTTAAACTACTGAAATGATCAGAATCAAAAAGATTAATTGTAAATAGTGATCTTTGGCGATTTCTTCGTCTGTTAACTCTTGGCGCGAAGCCTATGCGACTTTTATTAAATTTCAAAAAATTATATAAACGCATAATTGCTATTTTTCAAATAAATATGATTTTTACTATTGTTTGTGCGTATTCTAAAAAATATATTAAATTAAAAAAATTGTTTTCACCCATATTCTATAACCCGAGAAGACCGGGTATGTCCCCTTATTTAAATTAGTAGAATAATGCAAATGAGAGTTTTGTGGTGGCCACAGCATACTAGTTTATTGTGTCATTAGAATTAGTCTTTTAATGTGCTTCTTCTCTTTTTCGACATAAATTGAGGATATTTGTCAAGACACCAATCATTCTCCGTATTTTAGACGTGCTGAGAATGCTAAGCATTCTTTTTAAGATGCTATAAATATGTCATTAATCACCTGTAAATGATTCAAGCATTCAAAATTCTTTTTTACTGCTCATTACATTGCCAGGTAAATCTAATTAATGATGTGAAATGAAATTGTTTGCTAACTGCAACAAAACTACATTGGCAATAACGTGCAGGTTGTTAGTTGCATATTAAACAGTGTTTGATAGCAAATATTGTATAATTTGTTAGTGTGATTTGACATTACAAAATTCAGTCTTTCCCGTTTGCAAAACTCATTTATTGCAAAACGAAAAAAATAGAAATAAACTTTTTTTTTCTTTTTTTTCTTTTTTATGAAATTTTTGGCGCAAAATCTATTTCGCGATGGTAGAACTAAAACCGTTTATCTAATGCTGGTTCTGTTTCTTTACTTTTGGTGTTAAGAGGATTAGAGGAGGAGAAGCTAACACATGTTGTAGATGTTGTAGATATTCAAGAAAGAAAGTCAGAAATATACATTGGTTGCGTTGAAACTTCCTATTTGAGTTTTTTAAATGAAAAGAGTTATTTCCATGATTATTCCGAATATTGTCTGCGTTGTCTGTAAAATAATCATTTGCCCATCTCACAGCTTGAAACTCTGAAACATTTCAATAATGAACGAAATTGGATAATGTAGAGTTTGTTTTAAAGGTATTTATCGCAGAAAGCTATTATACACTGTAAAAAAAGGGTGGGGGGGGGTCTAAAAAGCGGAAATTCTATTGGCAATCTAAACGCCAGTATTATTTCCGTATTTTTACGGAAAATTTTCCCCATAAATTACGGAAATTTTTCCGTTTTTCTGATTAAAAACGGAAATTTTTCTGTAATTTATGGGGAAAAATTTCCGTAAAAATTCGGAAGTAGTACTGGCGTATAGATTGCCAGTAGAATCTCCGTTTTTTAGTCCGTTTTTTTTTTACAGTGTACGAGTGTTCTGTATCATTCTCCTAATCCACAAACTCCTTTTCTTGTGGCTCCACCAGTGACCGAGAGGTTCTGCTTTTAAAGCTGGTAGACGGGAGGTGCTGGGTTCGAACTTAATCGCGCCCGTCGGCCTAATCATTCGTAGTTATCCGTGGTTTTCTTCGAACCTTGGATTTCCTTGCGTAAATACGGGTTAGGATCCCTTAGGAAAATCCCCACGTAGACATCCTCCCTCGGGCCTATATCCCTAATGCAGATAATCGGCCGTCATAAACAACAACACCTTTTTCTAGTGCGCCGTTCTACTTCTGTAATGCACCGTACCATGACTAAACACTATAGTACAGGCTAATATTCCCTTTTACGACCTAAAAAACAGAAAAATTCAGCTGCCAAAGTTTTATCTTCTACAACTAGTACATCGTTTTGAAATGGTGGAATTTGCTAAATAATACTTTGTTATATAAGTTCTGTGACATCACCATATCACCCACCCTGGGAACACGGTTTGTGGCATATGGTTAGAGCAAGCCCCCAAGCCCAGGGCAAAGTTGTGTGACAAATGGTTCTTTAATTCCATGGAAGATTACAAGCTTTTAGGCGTAGAACAAGACAATGCAAAATACTCGTAAGTCTTATATACAATGCCAAATCCTGAAAACATTCTAATATTTTAAACTGTGTCATAACGTATTGCAGTAACTACCTAGGAATTATATAGCATTACTTACTATCCTTCCAGTACTCTTCCGTAAAAATTATGTCATTTTGACCCAAGTCAAATGAACAGGTTTCGAACCAGAAAAAAATATTTAATGCTTCTTTGTTCTTCTTAATTAAAATATGTCTTATGCTTAGTATTGCCAGTTGCACTCTCAGAAAAAGCAAAATATAGGCGGGGGGGGGGGGGGGGGGGCAAGGAAAGCGGGAGAGCGGCTTCTAAATCGGGACATGAAATACAGTAAGTCCTATAAAACCGAAACCTGCCTATAGCGGAATCCTCTATTCAATGTAAAAAAATCATAATTCTTACGGAAGGAATACTATGCAATTATACTTGCGGAGAAGAAAACCTGCAAAAAAACAGAATTTTTTCCCGATCACGTGCGACTCCTCGTAGTAGGTTTTACTGTACTAAGTAAACACAGTAATCTTATACATTAAAATTTGTAAAAGTGGAATTTCTAATAACAGTAACAAAATTCCGTTTTAGGGAGGTTTCCAATTGAACAGTTATTTTTGTATAGTATATTCCGTGAAAACTATAAAATCTCTACTTTTAAGACAAGATTCCGTGCTAAGCAGGTTTTTATTACACAGGTTTTATTGAATGAAGTACAGTAAAACCTGTGAAAACAGAATAGATGGAGGCCAAAATACATATATATATTCAGTATACAGATTTCTGCCTTAGCAGTATTCCTTTCGAAAACCATAAATCTTTTTCATTATATACAGATTATGTTTTCAAAGGTTTAGCGTTATTAAATTCCCCTCGACGCAGACTAGTGAATAGAATGGTGCTAAAAGAAATTTACAAGAATTTATGCATCATGAAAAATCGGGACATTTGGTGTCCAGCACACGGGTTACGCGGGACGGGTTTTAGCGCGCCTGAAAATCGGGACATCTGGTAACAGTACTTGTGCCATACTTATTTCATTTCATTTATTGAGTGAAATTTTTTGTTTAAAAAATGTTTATTTGATTTGAATCGAATTATTTTGATACGGTTTTATAAAAGAATATTTGAAGATTAGCAAAGTATGCATCACAAGCCTGCGATGGTTGTGTTGTTTAACTTTTGATCATTGATTTTTATGTATTTTTTTAGCGCTGAATCTAAAAATGACCTTCTTTTTTAACCATTACGTCAAGATTTTTTGCATAAATTTCAACGGTAAAAAGGTAAAAAAAATAGAGAACATCTGATACTGAAAGATACCGAAAATAGCTGTGTTTCTTAACTTTTGATAACTGACTTTTAATTTGAAAATGACCTTCATTTTTAAATATCAACTCAGGATTTTTTGCAAATCGTAAATTTCAAAGTCAAAAAATAGCAAAATTCTGATACTTTAAAATAGATGTGACGGTTGTGTTTTTTAAATTTTCATAATTGATTTTTAAGTATTTTTTAGCACTAAATCTGAAAATAACCTTCATTTTTACTTTCTTCTTGTTTGCAAGAAAAAAGTACTGGATTCGTTAAAATTTTCGACTTTCGGTTTTCGACGGATTTACACGTTTTAGGGGTCAGAGATTCCGAAAAACATGTTTTTACAAAATGTCTGTCTGTGAGTCTGTCTGTGTGACACAAATTTGGTGAGCGCTCTATTAACTAATCAAGAACTAATGCACGGAATTCAATAAAAATTTATATTCAGTTAGTCCTTGATATAAATTGGTGCTGATTAGTTTTTGGTGTAAATCGCTCAACAGGTTGCGCTGCTATGCAGCTTTTTTCACGATTTCCTCAATAGCTCAATCTCCAGAACTAATGTATATTATACGTTTATATCTTGTAATCATAATACTTATATTCTTATTAGAAATCTTCATCAATGCGTGCATTTTGTACCGTGGTAATCTCGGAAATAACTGAACTTTAAAAGTTATTTCGCTCACAAAATTTTCTATAAACTTTAATAAAGAGCGGCACAATGGTAATTTCTCGGCATACTTTTGTGTAAGTATGCCAAAGTTCTTCGCATTAAGTTGATGAAACTTAGATTCGTGTATTGAGTTTACTAATGCTTTGGTAAAACTTTCCCATTTTAACTTATTTATTTTAAAATAAAATCTTACTATACAGTTATACTATGAATCTACTATGAATGTATTAACAATTGTATTCAATATCTTAAAATTTGCAGGACGAAAAAGAAAAGAATGTTTTGCACTTTTTAATAGAAGCTGGCAAAAAATGTGTTATAATCCACTAAATTAATTTAACTTAAATAGTAGCCGTAAAAATCATCTGTGGAAATTTATAAAATTCTACGTGAAAATTCATTCAGATAATTCTAAAAATTATTACATGGTAATAAAGATAAATATACTAGTAGTGGACATTTTAAAGTATACTATTTCGCCTATTTTCAGTATACCATTTTCTGATTTAGCACACAGCGAGTGTTCGGTATCTCAATTAATTCTTTCTGTTACTCGTCTATGCTGCAAAACTTTCTGTTTTAAACATTTTCCTCACATTTTTTTTTTCGAAGAATATGCGAAAGTAGTGGACCCCAATTGTTCCATTAGTGGATACTTACTTGTTCCAGAGTGGACACCTATTTGTTCCAGAGTGGACATTGATCTGTTTGTTCCAGTAGTTTAAATTTTTGCAGAAAACGTCGAAAAAAGGCGAAACGGCTGAAAATATATATTCTATTAAAAGAAGGTATTTGTTCTTACGTTAGTAAGTTAATTCAACGAAAAATATAACGAACTTGTATCTAAAACTGAACAAAAAAGATCATCTCTGTAATGTTTAATAACTTTGTAGTATGGTACATTTCAATAACAGCGCTGAATCAGGGCATTTTATTGTAATTAAGTCTGAACGCCTAAATGGAAATTTAATCGCAGCATTGCGTACTAACAAAGTCCTGGCCTAGTCACAGCCCCTAAGTTGCTAGGCCTACATATTGACTCAAAAAATGGTCACTGTTATAAGCGAATTTTTCTGATCATTCGAACGGTCCTTTTGATTTTTGTTTCACGTTTTTTTAATAGTAGTCTTCGCTATATTTTTCTGTGATTAAGTAAGTCAAAGATTACAATTCGAAAATAGTAAACTTAAGGTAACTCCATTTTGGCGCCTTGAAATTTAAGGCCTTTTTCGGGAATTTTGTTTAAAAGAAATTTAAAGTGTTTATAAAAATACATTTATACTAAATTATTTGCATATATTAAAGCAAAAAACCGTATTTTTGTTTAATTGATATATTTTTTTGTTTAAATGACAGTTAATGGGTGTGAGCGCTTCACAAAAAGAAGGTCAAACGGTGGAGACTTAAATTCATCTCTCAGACTTGATCTAGAACATCCGTAACAAAGGAATTAGCTTTCTTAGTCCATGTGTTAGTGTACCTAACCGTTTTGAAAAATATGCATTTTTAGTGAAATGGCATTGATTCAGAGTAATATGTTGGTTTTCAACCACAAATTTCGTTACTTAAAGTTGAACAGAACAACGATTTATCAATATTTCCTACATATTTCTCTAGAAAAATATGTAAAAATTAATTTTCAAAAAGATAGAAATTGATCGATTGAAATTTGGCGGACGTAGAATGTCCACAAATTCTCGAACCCTTTGAGCAGCTTTTCTTCCTTTATTTATGCTTAAGTAGAGCAAGATCACCAAATCGCTAGGATCCGGTATAGAGGAAAGTAGGGGAATGGCGCTCACTTAATGGAAAACATGAGTAGCTAGTCAAATTTAGACAAAAAAAATCGATATTTTATTAACGAAGTATAACTCCAAAGCATAAGGAACAGTTTGCAATCAACTAATTTGCATAAAAGTTTAAGAAATTTTTTTTTATCGTTTTATTTAAATAGCCATCGATTGCGCGGTAATGTCCGACATGGTAGGGTAATTGCGCTCAGAGTTTGAATACAACATTTAAGTAAGACAAAAGTCACATATGTAGTTGTGTGGGCTGTTCACACCACTGCAGGCTTTTTGCGACCACTTTACACATATCGTGCACACATATTGTATTGCACATATAGTGGGCTACTTTTTTAAATCCAGGTTTTTTTTATTTTCACCACTTTTTTGAAATCGTAAAATTCTCCTTGTTTAATGACATATTAATTAATGTGTTGCCAATGGCAACACTTCTGGAATTGCATGCGAGCGCCTTACCCGTTATCGCCATGTTGGGTTTTTATGCATTATAATTGGCGTAACAACGCACTATAAAAATCAATAAAAGCATGAAAGTACAGCTAAATGTATATATTTTTTAGACATAATGATTAAATTAATATTTGAAAATAAGAGTGCACACTTACCTTCAAATTAGATGTTGTAGAATTTTATAATCAAACAACTGCAAACTAATAACGTGAGGACATAAAAATACTTTCCTTCCGACTGTCACTATATTCTTACTGAGAACTTACGATGAAGTTCGCTAGGTGCCGGTACCGATCGCGCGTTTTCAATTCTATTCTGTTTAGAGATATTGGGTGAGCTGGATTACCCTTCTGAGCGTCATTACCCTACTTTCCCCTATGTCCTAAAGCTTTTCTTCATTAATATAACTATTGTTGGTGTTTAATTCTGACCTATTTAAGACTAAATAGTCAAATTCCTTCGCAAAAAATGCATTAAACCATTTGCGCCAGGGTCAGTTATCCATGAAATAGGTTTCCCGATGCTGTTCCTTCCTCTGCTATCGCACTCTGTCTGCAACGTCACCTCATGTCATCAGGATCCCATCTTTAGGCAGGGCTCTCCAATGCTCGTTATGATGAAATGTCTCAGTACTGGTGCTGGATTCATGCAAAAAATACATCAAGTTGAAGCAAAATTTAAAAATAAATACAATAAATGAAATCTGCAGACCCATTTTACTCATATTAACAACCCTCTCGCTGCGCATACTGAGAGCTTCTCGGGCAACGTAAAAGTAGCAAAATTTGCGCAACCCGAAATTTCATCGGGAATGCATTTTCTCCGTCTAATTAACCCGCCTTGATCATTCCCACCAGTTACTTTTTATTGTAAATTTTGCCTTATCTAAACGGAGCATTTGCCCGATTAAATCAGACGAAAATTTTTGTTTTGAATAACCGGTGGCAAAAAAATAAAATTCTTTTAAAAGACGCTCATCGCGAAGGAATTAAGTCACAATTTTTGAAGCTATTTTGATAAAACAATTACGCATCGAGAGAGTTAAAGCCGAAGGTACAAAAAAGTTGCTTCAACGTAGGAATAAACAGAAAAACAAATAGTGGCTTACCTTATTCCAAACTAGGACAATAGAATGACAAAACGGTCACATGGATTGTGTTGAAATCATCTCTTTCCTAAACTAATAGCTTAGGGAGGGGAAGGGATCTCTGTGCAGCCTTTAAAAAAAAAAAAAAATTCAAATTTAAAAGTGTTTACATACGGATACAGTATCCACTATTGGTACCACTACTCTAAAAGCATTAAAATTATCAGTAAAAATTTAAAATATCTTCTACAAGATTTCAATCGCTTTAGAATGTACCATGTGGGCAATTCCCTCGTAACTGACGTAACATATGATCATCGAATTTTATTTTCAAAACTATCTAGAAAATTTACTAATAAAGCTAGAACAATTTTTTTTTCAATTTAAAATATTTATTACTAAGGACTTATACCCAAATACCTGCAGATTATTTCAATCTCTCTTTTAGCCCCAAAAATTGCAATTCAAAATTCTGTAACCGACGTAACATAAAATATACAAACATTTTTTCTGCCTTCATTGAAGTGTAAAAATTATCAAAACTATCCCGTTAAAAAACGTGATTTAAAGTTCTCAACATCACTAAGTAATGCCAAATTATAGCAGTAACTTGTTTAATTAATTTCAGAATAATAAAAGAGAAAAAAAATGGCATTTACACGTCTAATTGACGTAACTTGTATTGTGTAACTGAAGTAACATTATGACTTTACAAAGACAATAATGGTACTTAACTTCGTTTGTAAACAGTAATTTACAATGCCTTTTTATTAGGATTTTATTTTAGAATATAAAAATATCAAGTTTTCCAATCATACCCTTAAATTAAACATATTATAAATCTCATCCCCCCCCCCCCCCAAAAAAAAAAAAATGATAATTTTCCTTGGAATTGCCCTTGTAGAAAAAAATGTTGAAAATGATTGTTCTCGTAATCTAATTAGTCTGTATTCGCTTATAAAGGCTTGGTTTGTTGTTGTTGATGATTCTATTGTCTATCGAAAACATTAAAAATTCGCCTCATTTGCAGATTTTATCTATGCAATCTTTTAAAATAAAAATATTTATTAATAGCCGTCGTGCTGGCGTATAAAAATCAGGTCTTTTTTTAACTCTTTTTTTCTTTGTACAAAAACATGAAAAAAAAAGCCGCAATTAAAACAAGAGGAATATTTTTATTCATTTAAAGAAAATCTTTAAATTTCTGCTTGTTAAATACGTTTATTCACCAAAAATAATCGGAAATATACGTGGCTTGAATCATAAAGATAGGAATCTCTTTTTTTTTTCACTTTCTTTCTTTTCTTTTGTTTTCCCCCTGAAGTAAAATAAACTTACAATATAGTGGAATTTTCTGGGTAGGAAAATTACAAAAATATTTAGTGTAAAAAGTTAATAAATTTTGTTAAAATGTGATGCTATTACTCAGTTACTAATGCCGATTTCGTATTATATAGGAAAAATATGATAGGAAATAATGTGAATATAAATAGTGCATTATTTATATTCAAATATAGAGATTATTTCATTTATTGTAATCTATTCACCGAAGCAGCTCAATAAAGCGCTACAGTGTGCTATATAACTCTTCATTTTATGCATTGCTGGAAAATTAGATTACGGGCTTCCGAGGATCTGTAATTCTATTACTTATATTTTTACACTGTCTAATTTCGAGATTATTATTATTGTCAATCGAAAACATTAATAATCTGCTATATTGTCAGACTTTACTGACGCAACCGTAATGGGAACAATTATATATTTTACAATATAAATTAAAATATATTTATTGGTCTTAGACAACTGTGGCACGCATATAATGTTATTAAATTTTTTATTTATTTATTCATTTATTTTTGTAATAATAATATGTTTGGGGAAATTTGTCTGTTAAATAAAGGGAAGAAGAAAAAATAATATTTTGTACATTTGAAAAGGGTTTTTATAGTCTGCCACTTAAGTTTATTCCCTTAAAATAGCATAAACTCTATGTAGCAAAACTTTTAAAGATAAGATAAGATACGTTTTAAAGATTATTTTTCCCTCCAGTCTCTACTATCCATCCATTATAAGAGAAAAAACACAGATTGTAACACGCAAAAATTCAATATGTAACGATGCAGCATCTTTAACTTACAAAAATTATGGCTCGAGCTACTCAATGGTTACAAAAATAAAAATAAACATCTAAATAAAATAGAAAAATAACGTGCATAATATGAAAGAATACGTCAAAAACTTAATGATATCATTTCATAGACCGTACAATTTTAGAATAGCTTTATTTATTTGTTTTGAAAATGACTCAGATAGAATCGAAACATGTAAACAGTCGAATAAATCTATTTTTACTGTAAATTTTAATTTACACCTTTTAACAATTAAAATTAGTGTAGCATAAACTCTTTTTAACTTTAATAAACCATATAAGCAGCTTTTTAGGTACGTTTGTAATTATACAAATACGTAAAATCTATAGTTGTCGTTCGGTCCGTCTGTCTGTCTGTCCTGCTGTATGTCCGTCTGTCCGCATGTAAAAGCGCAAAAACTACCCAAATGAATGGTCTGAAATTTTAAATATATAATTGTTGCCAAATTTTGTCGAGTCATTTCAAATTTTATAAAATCGGATGTATAGCTTATTTACAGGGACAGTTAAACGTTTTCCATTACATTACGGCCAATGGGAAAAAATTATTTCAAGTGCATTTTAATGATGTTACAGCTTTTTCAAACATAGGATAATCAAACCTCTAATACATAAAAATTACAAAAATAAAGTTATTAATACGAAAAAATGTAATAGGGTTAGAAATATTTATTAAGTCATTGTCATGTTAATTCAGAATTGTGTGCAAAAGACACACTTTTAAAAGATAACTTAGCGTTGTTTGGCATACAAATATAGAGATTATTTCGTTGATTATAATTAATTCACTGAAGCGGCTCAATAAAATGTCGCATCCATATACGTATATCTCTCCACTTTATGCATTGCTGGGGAAATTAGATTACGTGGCCCAGAGGATCTTTAATTTCGTTACTTATTTTTTACAAGCTGTTGACTGCTTCCGAGGTCGTTTGAAATCCAGATTAATTGGATCTGATTAATGTGATTTATCTGCAGATTATCTTTACTGTTCTTTCTCGGCATAAGTGTGTAACCAGGATGTATTTGAAATACATATTTATAGTTCGTAATACAGTAGAACCTCGATTATCCGAAGTAATTGAGACCAACCATCTTTCAGAAAATCGAAATTTTCGGATAATCGAGAATGCTTCAAATTTAAGATTAAGGACAAATATATGCGGTATTTCTTATTATGGTAACACGTACTTAATAAAAATAAAACAATAGCAAAATAGAAACAAGAATAAATTACCTGAATTTTAATTTTCAAATTAAGTACCTTTTGCATATTTCACAAGGGTTTGAAATAAAGTTTTGTTTATCGCAGTTTCGATTGTCTTTGCTTTACAGTTTTATCACGAAGGGGTTTTTTAATACTATTAGTTCACTAGAATCACAGTCTTTCTGCTGCTCCAGCGATGCCAAACCTTTTACGAAACATTCAAAGCTTCAGAATTGCTAATTTGTTCGTTTTTTTCGCCTGCTAGACCACATTCACACATTCCGGTTCTCACTCCTCTTACTGTGTTCTAGTTCACTCCTCAGCTTACGGGAGCTCAAGTTAAATTCAAAGGAGTTCTGAGAAAGGTGATCCAAAATATTTATTTGTACTGGTGGTTCGGAAAGGAACACTTGCACACAAGGAATGTGATGATAATTTAAAAAAAAAAAAAAAAAAAAAAAAAAAAAGCTTTAAAAATGCATTTTGGTTAACCGAGAGTTTCGGATAAAAGAGGTTGTACTGTACTTCTGCCACGAATATTACAAATTGTAAGTACAGCGAAACTTTGTTAAACCGTTCGGCCTTTCGCACCCAACGATTGAAACACTTTAACCCATTATGACCCAAATTATGAATTCATGAAAATTTCATCCTTGAAAGAATTTTTTCTAAAATTTTGAAACTACATTAGAAGATTTACACAATAATTTAATAAATTTTAAATGATTTGACAGTTAAAATTAATTAATTAAATTTGAATTTATAGAAATTTAGTGCAATATTTATAACTCTTATTCTCAAATCTTTTATTTCAAATATTTTTTTATAATATTTTGTGGAATTAGGAAATCTACAAATATAATGTTCTTCCAATAGAAATTTAGAAATATTTCCGAACTTAAACTTTCCTATTATTATTAATTATTCTAATTATTATTAATTATTCTAATTGGTAAACAAATCATATGATTTGTTTACCAATTAGAATAATTGTGTTAATATTAATCTAGTGTAATTTCGTATCCAGCGACTTCTGGAGTTCCATTACCTGTGATTTATTCTGTTGAGCTGAACCACGTTTCAGACCAGATTCTGAAATCATCAAGGTTAGCTGGGTGAAAAAGTTCGACCAGAATCGTCCGGGATAGCTCAGATGGCAGAGCACTGGCAGCTTCAGCCAGGAGGTCCCGGGTTCGAATCCTGGTCCGGACATTTTTTCGCCCATTTGGAAATTTACATCTATTATGATTTGTTTACCAATTAGAATAATTGTGTTAATATTAATCTAGTATTAATGTATTTATAAGGAAGAATTTATGAGAATATAATTTAGTAAAATTACTTATTAAATTATAATAATTTTATATTTTGATTAACAAAAACATAATTTAACTGCCAATTATCATCTTTAGTCATTCGCTGCTCTCCCGCCTCACACACACGCACTAAAGGGTGAAATCCTATGTGTTATTTTACTTTAAAAAATTGTAAGCCCACCCAGTAATTTTCAAAAGTTGGCGCCACTAATTGTAATTCAATCCGTCATATTCAGTTTTTGATGAACATGATATGGAAACTTATTTATGAGCTTTAATCTTAATTTATTTTATAATAGAGCTCATTTTCTTTTACAACAGACTGAATGAGATAAGAAACATTAAACAAACAACAAAAAAATATATCGAGAAATTATTACTACAAAATATTTATTTTGCAACTGCTATTAAATGAAAAAATTATGTAATTGTTAAAAAATATTACAATGTACAACAATTCTGCAAGTAAAAGAAAAAATACTTTAAAATGTCTGTCAAAGAAGTTTCCTTTCACTGTAGTTTTAGTTGATTCAATTTTAATTTCATTAGAGCGCTGCAAAATCTTCTTCTTCTTCTTGTTTTTTCAAAGAAAATTAAAAAATAACTTGAGGTACATGATGTACTTACAATGTCTTTGAATTTGGGTGTTGTTGGTTTTTCTTTTACGGCTTCATTGTCAATCTCACTTAATTTCTTTTCACAAAGTTTTGTTTCATCTTATATGCTGCTATGTTTTTAGAATAAAAGGGTAAGAAACGTCTTAACATGGTTTCATATTTTATCGAATGGCAATTTATTGGCTTTTTTTTTTTTTTAACCATTTGGAAAAATGCCTATTGTTCTCGTTAGGGTAGGAAATCAAAAGCATATCTGAAGGTTTTTATTGGTTTAATCCGCATTTTATTCGTTTCCTGATTGGTCTATACAGTAATATGTATTTCCCGTTACTTTCAACACAGATGGATACCTTCTGTTGCCACTATGACAAAAAAGTAATAAAAACTACGAAAATAAAAATTAATAACTCAAAAACAAATTGAGAAACAGCTTTCAAACAAATTGCATTTAAAAGTACATTTTTTTCTCTTATCCGACGGTGTAAAAAGTAATATTGTCGGATGTTTAGAAGTTTAAGAAAGAAATCTCATTTAAAATTTATAGTCAGATTTCTTGGAAATCTGACGATGGAAAAGCCTTTTCCCGAACTGCCAATGAAATGCTTGGATAAAACGTAAGTTTCAGGTGGATAATAACTAATGAAAATGAAAGAAAATGAATAACAATTTCTGCCAAAGAGTTAATTTGTAAGATTTTCACGTGCAAAGGAAAAATGGAATAAGCCAATTAAAATTAAAAAAAAGATAAATAGGACAGGAATGAATACATATAAATATTTCACACCAAATACGAGTCACAGGCGATTTTTGTCGCTTAGAATTTTTACGTGTAATAACGCTATTAATGTTTAATTCATGGAGTACGTAATGTATGATCAACTCCGTGCAATTTTTTGTCTTAAATTTTAGTCTTTGAAAAAATCATTTTTCAAATAGTCGTTGTAATTTGTTAAATTGCTTTTTTTTTTTTTTTTTTTTTTTTTTTTTTGCATTATTTTCGTATCTTTTCGGCCGGGGCCTAAAGAAGCTGATATTGATTATGCGGTGACGATTTAAGTGAGTGGCGATTTAACAAAGTCATATTGTACGAAAGAAGCAAGCGACTTACATTTCTTAATGGATTACTTAGCTTTTTTATTGAATACCAATTCTATAGTTTTTAGTTTAATACCGCTTTTAGATAATAAAGATAAAGTAGATGTTTAATTAGAGGTATTTTTTATTACTGTTGTGTTTATATATTTATTTATTTTTTGCATTAAAAAGGGCGAGAAAACTATAGGTAATGCAGTTTGGCAGTGTTTTTAACACTTTCCAACATAGTTGAAAAGGGTTTATGAATTCAGTTTGCCTGTCCGTCCGTCTGTCTCTCTATCTGTGCTCTAACTGGCGTAAATATAGTCCGATTGCCATAAAATTATTATGTGTTATTAAAGTTTACTATGGCATGTTGTGGTAAATGAAGTGTATAGCATTTACAGTTCATCTACAGAGACACTCAAAAGAATTTCGTTATATTGTGGTCTATGGGAAAAAATCGTTTAAGTTTACGGTGTATTTTAATGATGTTATCATTTTTTTTTAAACATATTAAAATCGATACCTATCACTGAGGTGTACTACAAGTCTCCTATTATAGAATATAGTGTGGATGAAACTTATTGTTCATTTACAGGAGCACACAAAAGAATTTGTGTATAGAAGAAAATGAACAATAATTGAACTATTGAAACCTACGAACAATAATTCTTGAAGTGCGCTTTTGCTTGTGGTGTGCGTTTTTAAATTTAACTATTATTTAAATATTACTTGGTGTTTATGAATTCTATAGATCCTATACAGGGCCGCACAAAATTTCTCAACAAAATCCGTTTATTGGCGGAAATTACTGAATGGAAATTTTCAGCTGTACTTGCGTTTAATTAAACTAACTTACAGCATACTATGTAGTATGTAGTAAACATACATATCCATAGATCATATACAGAGCTTCACAAAAAAATCGTATATTTTTCTCGACTATTCATGGTAATAGCAGAAATTTGGTTTCCAAATACTTTATGGATATGCGTTTTCCAAATTGTTCATTTAGACATCATCTTTCACCTTAGTAGACTGTGAAGTTTTGGTATAGTATTGAGAATGGGTTGGAAGGTGTTTCACAATCTATGCTGTACGCATTATTTTTCGTTCTTGTTTAAAAAAAATATTAAACTACTGTACATTAATTTAATTTCTTTTTATCTTCATTTCTCGAAATCGCTGCACTTGCATTCCGTTCGGGAAACCAAATGTCCGCTTAGAACAGTGGTGGTCAAAATTATAAGGACAAGGCAAAAATCGCGAAATCTTGTCTACATTTGGCCGGAAACTTATGCAAATTTAATGCCTGGAAACCAATAAAAATGAAGAATATTTTTATAAGTTTTTATGTAAAAATATGGAAAATTCATATTCATAAAATGTATTATGGATTTATACAGCCATCTGATATGGACAAAATTATAAGAACAACTGTATTTGTGTGTTCTAAAAAGTAAAATTTGCATGTTTTTAGGTGCGTTCGTAATTATATAAATACGTAGCACCTATAGTTGTCGTTCAGTCTGTCTGTCTGTCCGTCTGTCCGTCCGTCTGTCTGTCCGTCCGTCCGTCCGCATATAACAGAGCAAAAACTACCCAACCGAATCGTTTAAAATTTAAGCTACATAATTGTTGCATAATTTTGTCGAGTCATTTCAATTTTTATGAAAATCGGATGTATAGTTTAATTACAGGGACAATCAAAAGTTTTCCGTTACATTACGGCCAATGGGAAGAAATTATTGCAAGTGCATTTTAATGATGTTACAGCCTTCCGAATGGTCTGAAATTATAAATATATAATTGTTGCAAGATTTTGTCGAGTCATTTCATATTTTATGAAAATCGGATGTATAGTTTAATTACAGGGACAGTCATAAGTTTTCCGTTACATTACGGCCAATGGGAAAAAATTATTTCAAGTGCAAATTAATGATGTTATAGCCTTTCGAAGTACACTAAAATATACATTCTGTACAATATGCGGCGAAAAAAATATTTATAAAACTAGTTATAGTACGAACGCACCTCATTTGCCACGTTTGACGAGCAATTTCCAACTTGTTTGCTCTGCACACGGAACTCCCGGACGATATAAATGCGTTTGGGATCGTCATATCCTGTTTTTCAGTCATGTCGCTAGGTACAAAGCTTTCGGAGTTTGAAAAAGGAAAGTGGATGCATTTGAAAGATCAGGACTTTCTGTACGCCAAATTGCGACAAAACTGAATAGATCAAGAACGGTTATTTACAATTATCTTAAAAATCCCAGTAAATATGTCCGGCAAAGACATACAGGTAGAGGTAGGCCATCTTCTGTTTCTGTGCGGGGAGAAAAGAATGATAATAAGGCGAGCTTGCTCCAAAAAATAAATGTCAACAAAAATAAAACGTGAATTGAACTTAGAATGCAATGCTCGAACTGTTCGACGTGTTTTAGAAAAAGAACAAGTTGGAAATTGCTCGTCAAACGTGGCAAATGAGGTGCGTTCGTACTATAACTAGTTTTATAATTATTTTTTGCACCCCATATTGTACTGAATGTATACTTTTTTGCACTTCATAAAGCGCATAGTCTGATACATCATTAAAATGCACTTCCAATAATTTTTTCCCATTCCCCGTAATGTAACGGAACACTTTTGACTGTCCCTGTAATTAAACTATACATACGATTTTCCTAAAATTTGAAATAGCTCAACAAAACTTTGCAACAATTATATCTTTAAAATTTCAGACCATTCGGAAGGCTGTAATATCATTAAAATGCACTTGCAATAATTTTTCCCATTCCCCGTAATGTAACGGAACACTTTCGACTGTCCCTGTAATTAAACTATACATCCGATTTTCCTAAAATTTGAAATGGCTCGACAAAATTTTGCAACAGTTATATCTTTAAAATTTCAGATCATTCGGAAGGCTGTAATATCATTAAAATGCACTTGCAATAATTTTTCCCATTGGCCGTAATGTAAAGAAAAACTTTTGACTGTCCCTGTAATTAAACTATACATCCGATTTTCCTAAAATTTGAAATGGCTCGACAAAATTTTGCAACAGTTATATCTTTAAAATTTCAGATCATTCGGAAGGCTGTAATATCATTAAAATGCACTTGCAATAATTTTTCCCATTGGCCGTAATGTAAAGAAAAACTTTTGACTGTCCCTGTAATTAAACTATACATCCGATTTTCCTAAAATTTGAAATGGCTCGACAAAATTTTGCAACAGTTATATCTTTAAAATTTCAGATCATTCGGAAGGCTCTAATATCATTAAAATGCACTTTCAATAATTTTTCCCATTGGCCGTAATGTAAAGAAAAACTTTTGACTGTCCCTGTAATTAAACTATACATCCGATTTTCATAAAATTTGAAATGGCTCGACAAAATTTTGCAACAATCATATATTTGAAATTTCAGACCATTCGGTTGGGTAGTTTTTGCTCTGTTACATGCGGACAGACGGACGGACAGACGGACGGACAGACGGACGGACGGACTGAACGACGACTATAGGTGCTACTTATTTATATAATTACGAACGCACCTAAAAAAAGGTTCGCTATGGTAAACATATGCCACGACCGCCTCTTACAAAAGTTCATAAGAGACTGAGGATGGAGTTTGTCAAAAAATGCATTATTATGGTAAAAATGTGGGATGATGTTGTGTTTTCCGATGAGAAAAAGTTTAATTTGAGTGGACCAGATGGTTTTCGCTACTTCTGGTGTGATCTCCGTAGAGAAAAAGAAATTTTCTCAAAGCGTGCATTTGAATGTGGCTCAGTAATGGTCTAGGGAGGTTTCGCAACTGGTGGAACTATTCCAATAGTTTTTGTGCAGGATAGAATGAATTCTGAAAGTTATATTGATCTATTGGGGATAACCTTTTACTGGAAGCACCGTTAATAACGAGTGGATACTATTTTTCCAGCAGAATGCCTCAGTACATGT